>OY728126.1:1845331047-1847831047 GCA_963277665.1 Viscum album
TATAAAAAATTAGAGTTTTTTTAATTATTTTTTAAGCACAATGTCTGATATTAGTAAAATAATTCCCTTTCTTCTGTAGAGGTGACTCATACTCTTAATGAAATAATTTTAAAACAATAAATTATATTAATTGGTTTAGAGGATTCACAATAGGTTTATAAATTTAATCAAATAAATTCAAATTATAATTATTTTAAATAGAAAACATATATTTATTCATTGATGCATATTATAGTATTTATTTCATCACTTTTGGGTCATTATAGTGTCATAATACACACTGTATATTTATACCGTATATATTTTTTATCCCAAAAATTCAACTGCCTCAGACAATTATGAAAAATTAAGCATTGGATAATATAAATATTATTATTGCAATAATAATATTAATTTTATAAAACTAATTTTCTAAATATGTGTATGTTCCATATTAAAATATTAATATACATTTATTGGGAAATGCTGGCTTTCTTGAAACTTACAACTTTTGAAACCCTAACAAAACTACATTTGGATTCCTAAAAATAATATGATTATTTTTGCTTAATAAAAATTATTTATTAGTGCTATTTTATATAATTTTTTTTGGAAATCCAGTAATTCATCAAAATATATTATTTATTAGAATTTTAATATTATGAAAAAAATATGATTTGGGTTTCATTATATAAATAATCATTTATAATGTACCAATAATAGGATGAATATATATTCATTATTATATAAAAAATAATCTATATAATTATATCTCTGGGTATTTGAAACATATCCCTTTAATACACCTATAAACTCCCTAAGGGAGAGGTGTGTGATGATGGGTCTTTAATGGAATGGTTCAACATGCATGGTTTTGGATGTGATTATAATGAGCTTGAACATCTCCTATAATAGTTTTAAATCATCATTAAGTTGTTTGATATTGGATTGGGATTAGTCAAGTTAAATCCTAGTTATGCGATATCCCTTGTAATATCTGATAGATGGGCTTCAACTGGTAAAATTTTAATGGATGAGGACATCACTCCCTTTTCATGAGTTAATTTGATTGGTTAAAACACTATATTTATACAAGTATTATGATCACTTTTCAATGGATATATTATCAATGGTACTGATTATTTAAATTTATTTTATATCCAGTAGAAAATAATAAATCCAAATAAGTTCTTGTGTTATCTATAACCATATTACACAATAATACATTTAATTTAAATCAAAAGGGTAATATAATTTAAAATATTTTGGTTCATTATAATATTCCCCCTTTAGAAATTTCATCCTAAAAAATTTCATTTCCCACATTATATAAAATGAGGGTAACTTTTTTTCACCATATCTTCCATTTCCAATGATTCTTACTCAAACATGTGGTTTCTCCATTACACTTTGAAAATGTGCATTATCTTATTTCATAGAACTTTGTAACTATAGTCTAAGATCCTCACCAACTACTCCTCATAGAAAATCTATTTCTCTATTGGTACCACCTATGGATTGTGTAGATGTGAGGGGGTTGGTATTTAATTTTTTATGAATGATACATGGAATAAAACTTGTAATTAATATATATTAAGTGGGATGGAAAGTCAGTAGGCTACCACTTTGATGTGATCAAGGAGCTAAAAGGGGATAATGTATCTTGGAAAAGTATTTCCCATCTTACCAAATCTCAAAACTTTATTACATAGATATTTGTGGTTAAATACATTACCTCTAATTTCACACATTAGGTCCCATAAAATGATTTTCAACATATCACTTTTGTTGACATAGAGTACTATTTTTATGCTACTAAATGGTCCTTCACCTTTTCCACCATTACCTCAACCATTTATGGACCAAGATTTTTTTCCAAAACTCTATCCCAAAATGAAAATTTTATACTCCTATTCCTCTAAAAGGATTCATAGGGATCCAATTAGTTGCTTGAGTGAGAAGTTTTTTTCTAAGGGAACTCAAGTAGAGGAATTTGTTGGTATTAACCACCATTGAAGTCAATTTAGAATACTCCCAACATGTCCTCAGGGGTCCAGATAGTTTTTTCATACTGGCTCCCATTTTTATGGAGATAAGATTTTATAAATTTCAACTCAGTAATTAGATCATATTGAAGTCTATTCTAGAACATGGTGGTGAATCTCATATCTAGATCAGATACAATAAATAATGGTACTCCATGCATCCTCATCACTCCTATAATGTATATCTGTGCAAGTTGATACAATGAAATGTGCTCTTGAATATAAATGGACTGCACAAATTTTGTAAAATGATCCTTGACAAAAAATAGAATTATTCCATATTTATTTCTTTTGAAGACCACCAAGAAATTCCATGGGGATGTTTTCCCATTTCCATGTTGTTATGGGTAATGGTTACATCATCCCCTTGGATTATTAATTTTTGATTTCACTTGCTGAAAAATAATACTTATTGACATAAATTCTATGATCTCTTTATTCACATGGTCCCAAAAATATGTTTCTCAAAGATCTCGATAGATATTTGTGATTCTTGGGTGGATAGAGAAGGTTGAGCTATTTATATCTTCCAATGAATTGTTATTTTACTCTATATTTGATGGTGCACATAGTTATGACCCATATATCACAAATCCTTCTTCATTAAAATTAAACTCCATGGATTTACCATTTCTTATATCTTCCACTATATTATGAATTCCCACATAATTTCAGTGATAATAATATATCGTTTTTTATATGGAAGGTTGAGAAATCATTTTTCAATGGATTGATGATGTTCCTTCCTTTAGGATTTACATGTCCATCCTTTCTAAATCTATGAAGATCAGATCCCTTACAGTTTTCATCAATGATATAATTGTTGGATCCTTTCTAATTAGAGAATTTGATACTTTATTCTGGTCACTAGGGTGGTAGTGGATTGTGTATCCATGTTCCTTGACTAGCTCGAACTATTGTAATCATTTCATATTCAGCCTTTTTTTATGTGAATATAAACATGATGATTTTTTTATCAATGGATTTTTAACACTTCTCACCCAATAGATAATTCCACCATATTTTCAAATATAATATTTTTGTCCCCAACTCTAGATCATGTGTTTCATAGTTCTATTCATGATCATTCAACTACCTTGATTTATATGATTTGACTCCACCATTCTATAATAACACACAACCATAGACCTTCTTCGAAGCATCATTGAAAACTGAGGAAAGCTCCCCACTTTTGGGTTGTTTCTGTATAGGTGCAGTGATAATCCCCCTTTTAGCTCCTTGAATTTCTATTCATATTCATTATTCCATGAAAAAATGATTCATTTCTGTGATTTCTTGGAAGGAGGGTTTGAAAATGTTGAGAAATTTCTCATAAATTGGTGATAATACCAAGATTACCTAAGGGAACTATGAAAATATATAACATATGTTGGCCTCGACCATCCTTCAATTGATTATTCCTATGAAGGGTCCATATATAACCCATTTCTTGTGATAATATGACCCAATAAGGAGTCTTCCTTTAACCATAAATCACATTTTTTGTACTACTTATAAAGAGTCTCCTTTTGCAAGGTTTTTAGAAGAGTGCTTAGATGTTATTCATGATACTCCTTGGGTTTGGAGAATATTATTAAATCCTATTTAAAGACTAAATTTTTTTGAGGTATAATTTGAATACACTATCATCATGTCGATGATGATTGTTGGATAATTAATGAGTTCAAATGGCATTACGATGAACTCATATTTCCCCTATCTTATATGAAAATCATTCTGGGGGATATCCTACTTATTCAACCTAACTTTGTCATATCTAAACCTTAGATCGACCTTTGAGATGTATTGTGCTTCATGATATTGATTAAGTAAGTCATCAATCCATTTAGGAGTGTACTTTTTATTTCTTCTGATCTTGTTGATCACTCGATAATCGTTATAATGGTGCATTGACCCATCCTTATTTTTGAATATGTGTAATTTTACACCCCATGGAGAAGAACTTGAACATATGAAACTTTTATCTAGATTCGCTTGAAGCTATTTCTTAATCCAATCATGTTCCACAACAACTATTTTATATGGAGTCCTAGATAATGGTAACACCCCAAGTATAATCTCTATGAAAAATTCAACCACTCAACTAGGAGGATGGCCAAGAAATTTCTCAACAAACACATCAGCATATTCCCTCAAAATAGGCAAGTATTCTAAGATTATCCTTTTATTAGAAAATATTATTTGAGCTATGTATTATTTATCATATGTTCATGAAAACCATTCTATAGATGTTGGTTCCAGAAAAGATTCATTTGTCTCCTTATACTTGTACAAAATCCGTGGGTGATTCAAGAAATATAGGTGGATTACTTCATCCAATAATTTATGTTCAATTTATTAATGTAAAACCATTCCATGACTAGGGTAACATCAAATTCAACTATTTGAATACTTATAATATTTCTTGAAGAAAATTCCCACTAACTTCAACATGTGATACAAATCCATAAAAGTTATCCCTGATGATATAAAATCATTTCAAGGGGTTACTAAATATTGTCAGAAAACATAAAATTTATACTAATATGGAATGAATATGAATAAAAAATGAATTAAAATTTATTGAGTAGAGGATACATGTACTTTATTCATCATATTATATCTCAATATAAGACTTTTGTAGTTCCTTTTTTCTTGTAGATTGTTTATTCCCATCATACTTTCCACCCCATTGGAATGGATCATTACCACGGATAATGCACAAATTGTCATCATTTATGAATTTGAAACATACAAGGTACATTGGATTGAAACTTATTTACATCAATAACATAATTCATATTACCATTAAAATTGTTTACCTTATGTTGGGTCTTTCCAAACTAAAAACAACTTATAGTCCCATTGTGACATTTCCTTTGGTTCATCTTCCAAAAAGTTTTTCACAAAGGAAATTATGTATTCTTTCCCATATCACATTCATCTGATGAACTTTCATGAGGCGTCATCTTCAACTTCCTTGATGTATTTGGTAATTAAACAATGTGATTGTTGTTAATTGTGTTTTTTTGTAGCTGGTTTGGCATAATCAAAATATCTCCAACTTGAGATTCCATCCGATTTGGAATATAGTTAAGCAATACATCACATTTACCTTATCATTGGTTTCTCACTTGATTCCTCCTATTTTCAACCATTGATTAGAATAAACGAAAAATTAGATATTAGAATTTTTGTTATATTAAATACATATACTATAATTCATATAAATTAGAGGGATAAGATATGAATTATATTCATTTCCATTACCTATGTATTTTTCACCTTCAATCTAATTTTTCCATGACCTATTTCCTAACAAATACTCATAGGTATTTTTTCCAATAATAATGTTTTGTAATGATCTTGTGATTTTTCCAGATATTGTCATCAGAGTGTTTCAAACCAGTTTCTCGTTAATCCCTATTGTCATGTACTAGGTTACATCGAGTCAAGCTTGAAACACCTTTTTAGAGTTTTTACCACTAGGTATATCTATTCCAAAACCACACCAAATTATATTATACAAAAAAAAAATCTATTTTCTCAATTAACCAATAAATATATAGATAGAAAATTATGGGGGTGTTTTAATATTCTTAGTATTATCGGTAAGTATTTCTCTAACGTTTTCTAACCCTAATCCCAAATGTAACTGCAGTTTTTCTTTAATACCAACTATAAAAAATATTCCCTTTATTTCACATTAATACATGATTTATTACATAATATTAAATATAATAAAAATCTTACAATTGATAAGTATATTTATTTTGTGAATTAGGTACATTACATGGAAATTCTTATAGGAAAAACAACATCTTTATTGAAAACTTTTTTAACATGATCACACAAAAATTACGCGGGATAACATAGGGATATACACATGGGAGTGGTGTTATATAGATAATAGTAATTGAATAAGCTTTTAATATGGTAAAAAATGTTGTAAAATAGTCATATCAATGGGTAATAACAGGAACACGAATAATAAGTCTTGATATAGAATGATAATCATAAAGGAAACATCGTAAATGCCAAAACAACATAAAATACTTCATTAGAAATAAATGTCATGGATAAGTACCATAAAATCATGATTGAAATGGTCCCATAATGTAATTAGGATCACTTCCAATCCTAAAATGTCATCTGGTCATACTAAAATGTACCCAATTCTTTAGACTACGATATAATTCTATTCACACCCATCACTTTCATTCCATTATCATTCTTAAGTATTCCAGAAATATCATAAAATAAGGATTCATTAGTCATCATATTTTATTTCATGATCAAAGAGTGTGGAATAAATACATGTAATTCCCAAGTCCAAAATTTATACGTGAATTAAGGTAAATACCCTTCAAAGAAAATGGATTTGGTATTAACTACACAATTGTTTTGGCCAGTAAAGTCGTGGTGAAATTTTGGCAGCATAACGACGTCACATAAAAAAATCATAAAATGGGTTGATAAGGGAAAAATAAGTCTATCATCATTTTAGAACAAAATGGTACATGTTAAGGAAATTTTAATACGTATCACATGATAAGGAATTAGAAATATTATAAAAAATATAATAAATAAACATGAATAAAGTTGAGAATGTGAAGATCCCTTACTTGAGTGTGTGATTCCAACAACTTGGTAGGGGATTCCTGAGAGCTGGGGTGACCTTGGGAGGACTCTATAGAGGGTAGGGAAGAGTTATAATATTGTACAAGGATTTTTAATGAATATAAATTGGATATTTAGTGGGTTTATATTGAAAAGTGTGGTAAATTCATTATCAATTATCAAACATAGGTTTTGGACTTTATATAATAAAATAACCAAAACCAGAAATCATCCCATGGTTTTTACCCTTGGTTTCTGCCCAATGGGAGTTATTTTCATTATTTTATATGTTAAAGGGACGAAATATGTTAAATAATTCCATTTCTTATTTGGAGGTGGTTCATAGTCATTAATAAATGATGTGATAATATGCACCATAAGCGTATATGGTGTTTAATTGTTTCCCAAAAATTCGACCATCTTAGAAAATTAGGAGAAATTCACTATTCGATAACTTCACATTCTGACTGAAAAAATGATATTAATTTTTATTTAAAAATATTATAAATAATTTTATTTTAACTATGAAATTAATAAGGGACATTAATTTAGAAATATGGGGTTTCTTTACAATATCTTTTTTTGAACCCTTCCAAAAATTACATTTGACTTCATAAATATAATATAATCATTTATATTATATTAAAATTATTTAATAACAATATTTTATTAAAATATTATTTATTTAAAAATAAATTAAATGAAAAATATATATTCTTTAATATAATTTGAATATTACACAAAAAAATACTATTTATGTTTTATTGTATAAAAATAAAAAATAATTTATAATGTTACAATAAGAGGATTAAAATATTTTCATTATTATACAAAAATAATGTCAATTATCATATCTATAACATCATGATAAATATACCTTTAATATAATCTAAAATTATCTAAGGGTATAGTGCAGGCCGATGATACTTTCATAGAGTGGTTCGGTTAAAAGGGTTTGTGTTGGGATATTGAGGAGCCTAAACTTCTCCCATAAAAAGTTTCACTCATGCTTAAGATATTAGATATCATCATGGGATTGGAAAATTGAAAATACAAGTTATTTTATATCCCTTGGATGCTCCAATATATGGTCTCCCTATGGAACAATCTTACTAGTTTATTCTGTCACTTACTTTGTCTATATTAATTGGATTTTTTAAAACCCTATATTTATACTAATCATGTGATCACTATCCAATAGTTATATTATAAATGGTAATGATTATTTAATGGTATTTTAAATCTTATCGAATATAATAAAACCAATTAAGTTCATTTTTTTCTATAACCATCTTTTATAATAAGTTATTTAATTTAAATCAAAAAAGAGAATTTAATTTATCCCAATTCGGTTCGTTACAAATATTTCCACATATAGAAGACTTTTTTGATCATCTCTATGGAGCTAGAAAAATTTCAAAGTTTGAACTTGGGTTTGGGAACCATAAGATTAATTTAATGGTTGATTTCATTTCAAGGATGGTGTTTCGTTCTAGTTTTTGGCATTGTGAGTTTGAACTAATTCACTATAGGTGGACTACTCCCTCAAGTGTATTTGTAGATCTTACAAAGAAATTTTTTGATGATTTTTTAGATAAATTTATAGTTATAATCAGTGATGATATTCTTGTATATTCAAAACTTATAAGAATCATGAAAAACATATATGGATTGTTCTAAAAATACTAAATGAAAATATTATATATTGAAATTTTGTTAAATCAGAATTCTGGTTGAAGAATATTTCATTCCATTCACATATTATATATAAACATGGAATTATTATTGATATAGTGTAAAATAAAGTGGATTAAAAGTATCCAAGATATACAAATGTCACATAGATTCATAGTTTTTTAATTACTATGTTACTACCGATGATTTGTTTAAAAAACTCTCTCTTATATAAACTACTTACAACACCCATTAAAAAATGGATTTAAATTAATTAAAATCAAATAATGTGAGGAATGATTCTAAAAATAGAAAATAATATTTTTGAATGCTCATATTTTTCCCCTACATGAATTAATGGTAATATTTTCATCTATATTGATGTTTCTCTTTAAGTAATTGGTTGTGTTATGATGGATAATGATCTTGTAATTTCATAATTATCTTTTTAATGGAATTATATGGAGCTAATGTATCCTACCCATGACCATGAACAAGATATTTTAGTTTTTCCTCAGAATATTTTGAGATATCAATTATGTAGATTAAATTATTAAATATATACTAATCATAAAATTTTAGAGTATATTTTCTCAAAAGTAGTTTTATGTGAGATAGAATAGATGGAATGAACTAATTAAGGATTACCAATATGATATTCATTACCATCTAGAAAAAGAAAACATGGAAGCTGATTCTTTAAGTGTAATAGATAATGCCTCATTAACTATGATATGAATAGAATGTGACCCATTAGTTGGTGATTTAATTAATATTAACTGGGAAGTATTGTTTGCAAAAACATATTCAATTTTGGATCAGGTATTAGATTAGTCATCATTGTTAGATAAACATAACAAGCTAGAAATTGATGATCATATTTGAAATAAAATAAAATATTGGTTAGAAAATGTAAGATTCCTGAATTTAATGTTTATATTAATGTGTTTTGAGATTCCAAAGATGATTTTGTGTGCCTTGTAGTTCCATGATTAAGAAACAATTGTTCATTCATGGTTATAGAACTTCATTTTTTATTCATCATGGGAGGACTATGATATAAAGATACATTTGCGAACATTTCAAGTATGATGGAATAAAAAGTAATTGTTTGGACCTTACCGTGATGTGTTTGACTTAATGATAGGATAAATTACAAAGAAAATTATGTAATGGATTGATCAAACCTTTTATTATTTTATAATTTAAATGGGATAATATATACATGTATTTTATGGTTGTATTATTAAAAACTTCTCTAGGTAATAATTGTGTTTAGGTTATTATTTTTCATTTCAATAAATCTGTGAAATTTATTATTATCCTGGATAATATGAATTTTCTTAAAATTTTTCTAATTATTTTAAGGGATAATTAAATTACATAGAGTCCATATTTGTTTTTATATTTATTCATGATCCTAGATATACCTATAATTTTTGGAATGGGTTTCATAATCCATTGCGTACTAAACTAAATTTCACTAGATATTTTCATCCTCATTATGATAAATATTTTAGGAGTGTGATTCAGACCTTGGGAGATATACTTCAAGTATCTTCTATACATTATAAAGGATCTTGGGATCATTCCCCTTTCATTAGTTAATTTGTTCTATAATAATAATTTTCATTCCAATATAATGATGGAACCATTGGAGGAATAATAAGAAAATATGACTCTATCTTACTGGGATGATGTTGATGAATGAAGGATTTTGGGAGCATAATTGATATGATATATGGTTGAGAAAGTGAATGTGATTTGTCATCATTGGTCTGTAGTATAAAGAATTAAAAAAATTATACATATAACCATATGATTGATAACTGATTTGAGGTAGGTAGTCATTTTTCTTTTAAAATATCTCCATGGAAAAGTGTTATTTTTTGGGTAAGAATGTATATTTTGTTCCATGGTTTATTATACCATATGATATTTTGGATAATACGGGATATTTTTTTATTGAGTAGTATTTAATCTGTTTTTATCTTAGATATGTGATGTGTTTCATGTTTTATATTTAAGGACATATGTATTTGTTGCATCTCATTATTTAAATAAGAATTAGTTCAGTTGGAAGAGAAATTTTCATATGAGGAACACCCTATTGATATTATTGATCATAGAAATATAATCTTATAAAATAAGGTGATTGACCTTGTTTTTTATTATTATGAAATACTATATTACTAAATAAGAAACATGGGAATTAAAAAAATAAATAAAGAATAAAATACCCCCAGCAGTTTATGTATCGTATAAAATTATGAGGACACGACTTACAAAATGGGGGAGAATGTAAAATACAAATTAATTTTGATAGTAGCTCAATTTAGTTCCCTATAAATACCAATTAAATAAAATTTATATATTTAAATTATCAATAAGAATATAATGTAATTTTTAAATAAATACGTAAATAGTTTTATTCACACTAATTTTTTCATGTATTTTATTAAAATATTTAAAATGGTTAACATATAAATTCTTGATAACAAATTAAAAAAATGTAATATTTTTTATTTTAAAATATAAAACTTTTCATGGAATTATATTTTTGAAATTTTATGAAATTTTTTATTTTTATGTGTATCGTTGAAAATACCACCATTTATGAAATAAAAATTTTATTTTCAAGTATTCATAGAGTCTAATTTTATTTTTTAATGGATTTAAAATATAATGACATCATTATCATTAAAAATAAATGAATAAATGTCAATTTAATTAAAATTATACTTTCTTTGGGTAGAAAAAAATTTATACATAAAAATGAATTTTTATAAAAAACCATATTTCATCTTGTTTTGCGGTTTATTTTAAAAGAAATTTCTATAAAATATAGAAATTGGATTTGATAAAATTTACTCCATATTTCGAATCAGTATGTCCGTTTTTTTAATTATTCCAATTTAATTTTTGTCATTATTATTATTCAGCTGGGTAAAAAATTTCGCTTCCCATGGAAAGAATTAAAACGAGATAGGTGGTTAAAACTAAAATGATATAGGTTAAATTGACCTAAAAACATCTCTAAATACTATTACATGGTACTATTTAGACAATATATTATCTCATAACATTATTTTAGTCATTTTGAATCCATATTTATTGACAAATACCATTATATATTTTGATCCTTTTAAAAATTCCCAGTGCCTCCTCTCATTAACTTATAAAAGAGAAATTTCCTCTCTTATCCAATCCACATATCAAGAGCCACTTAGAAACAAAAATAAATACTCTAATACAATTATAAAATCATTTTATAAATATTATAAGTCTATTTTTTATTATAATACCATTCTATAAGGTTTTAGTGATAAACCAATGTAGGTAGTCTATAGAATTGGAATAGTTATTAACCCAGTATTTGCATTTAATTACTTCTTTTAAATAAATAAAACAATTCAACAAAACTTTCATATAATTTAATCATTATACCCTATATATATAAATTTTAATATATATATTTTTCATATACATGTCTATCCAGTGGAGAAAAATAAAAACCTCACTCCTCTGTGTGTGTAAACTACAACCTCGCGATATGATTTGTCTCATTTTTCTTCCAAGCCTCCCATGGTTGGCCATAATAATGTATTAAAATGAATTAATAGTATATATATGTTATAAATTTATTTCTATAATAGTAAATAATATCATAATTCTTTATTTACAATCCAATGAAAAATGAAAACATCACTCATACTTACATGTGAACTGCCCCATCGCAAACGGTGTATTTTATTTTTCATCACCACCTAAAACTGATTTTTTATAAATGTTAATTTAAAGAAAAAATATGATATTTATAATATAATTATAATTCTAGAAAGGTAATATAACAATTACCTTATTTTTCTCATCTTTATTGAAAAGGGAAACATTACTAATGCATCCATATAGACTATTATCTCCATATTAGATCGTTGTTAATTTTGTATAATCATATTTCATGGTATTTTTTAAAATAATAATTAAATTAATAAGATTATAATTATAATAGTATTAAGACATATCATATGATATAACCATGATCCATTTGACCATAGTCAACCAACCCATGCAATTCTAGACATAAAAGATGAATGTTATTAAAACAAATTATGTGAAATTAATCGATTAAGAAACAAAGTATAACATGTGTATAAGTAAAATAAAATCAATAATAAACACAAACAAGGTTATTTAGAAATTAAATAATGAAAATAAGTTTATTATTCTAGATGATTAAGAACAACTAAGACTCATTGGACCCGGGGTAAGAGACACTCTAACATAAAATTTAATTTTAACTGCTTTAAAGATTTATTTATTAAATATTTTCACCCATATACATATTATTAAAATTATTTTATTTATTTATTTATATTAAAATAAATAAATTTAAGAGTAAATTTTATGTGTATTTTTAGTTTCAATCAATGCTTTTCTAGAATATTTTTTTTGAAATTTTTTATATATAACATTATGAGTGTGTTAATACAAAAAAGGAATGTTGAACATTAAAATATATGATCTAAAATATATCAACCACCAATATATGTATATTTTTATTACTTCAAAAGAATAAATTTTTTCAATAAAAAAATTTCCTAAATATTTTTCAAGTTATTTTTTATTTTAAAATGGTGTTTTTTTATGAAAAATGATATATCATTATATGAAAAAGTTATATTTATGTGTCAAAATGTGTACTTTTATAATATTTATGATTGAAATGAAATATTTATTTTGATTCATGTATGTTATATTCATTTTGAATCTTTCATGATAATTCGTGATCTCACTATAGCTCTCTAATTCATTGGGTAATTATTTTTATCCCTGAATAAATATGTTGGAATAAACAGATTATGATCTATCATTTGAAAAAGTTCTTGTAATGGTTTTATAAATATGATATTACAAGGAACCTTAATTAATTTCCTATTATTTATAATGCGTTTTCATGGAAATATTTTTAGTTTTTATGGTGAACTAATGATATTTTGTTTATAAGAATGATTATTACCATTATGGTTAATAATGTATGTTTTTAAGAAATGTTTTCAATAGGTTATCATATTTTCTAAGAATCCATCATCATTACGATATTTCCATTATGTTTTCTAATGAAGTTTTATTTTGAAACACTCTCGTAAGAAGAGACGATTTCATGTGTAACTATATTATTTTTTGAGCACTATGTTCATTATGATAAAGGAAAGATATATTATATAATATCATGGTTATGAAGGGATTAATGTGATTCTTTTTTCTTTTATATTTATCCCTTACCAATAATTTGGTGATTATTCTGTATTTTCAAATGATTTTCATAGGGATTGGCGATTAATAAGAAAATATTTGAAGTAAATTTTAAAATCATAATTATTTTATTTGAAAATAAAACATGTTATATTTTAAATATTTTTTATTGTGACTAATAGATACAAGGTGGTGGTGTCTATATATTATCACATGGGTTTAATATGAAAGATTCACGACCAAATTCTTTAAAAATATTTACATAAAAACGTGTGAGGGAGTAAAAAATTAATTCATAATATACAACTAATGATTATTGGTTGAATAAGGATATGTTCATAACAATTATAGTTATAAATTCATGGTTTAGAATAACATGTAATTGGGTCATGATTCATTTTTAAATGATGATTATTTTTAATAAAAAAGTATGATATTAGATTTTTCTATTCTGATTAAATCTTAGGGAGCTAATTCATCAATATGGAGGAACCCCTTAAATATTTCCTTTGCTACCTTCCTCCTTTTATTAATTTAAGGTTTTTTATTTGTGAAGTTCAATTGTTAAGGACCATTTATTTATTTTTTATCTCCTCTATTTTTTACACTAGTATACTATTGTGGATCAATTAATACACTGGAAATTAATAAAAATTATTATTTTTCAATTATAAGTAATATAAAGGTAATATAAACCAATAATATACTTGTATCCAATAGGATAAATCAATTTGAAATAGGTTATTGTTGGTGATTTTATAAATTTCCCCTTTTATAAAAAAACCATATATGTTTTTGGGTTTTTGAACTTGATTTTACATTACATTAATTTTATTTTTGGTCATTTATATCTCATTATGTGTAGTTTTACCATGTTTAGTTAGAAATATAAGTAATTTCAATTATTCATCCATGGTTTCTAAGAAATTTCATCATAAAAACATTTTAAGGAACTTATACAATTAGATAATATATTGTTTCTTTTTTTGTACCACTTTCATATTGAAAAGTGTTTAATGATTTATTTGTGGCTATTAAATTTACAAATCAATGTTTTAAATTGTTTTTCCAAAGTGAAATACTAGTTTTTATATGATATAATGGTGACTTTGAATATTACACTCTATTTTTATGTTCCCTAAATGTTTATATTTTCTATTGATTGATTTTCAATGAATATAATAGTTAAATTGGGATAAATTAGATATATTTTGATGAAGTTTATTTTTTAAAATTACATGAGTGACTTTAAAAATGATTTAATTAATTTATTTGATTATGGATTTGAATCCTGATTGGGGACCTTGGGTATCTACATGGGATTTATTTTGATGAGATTTATACTAGTTATAATATTGATCTGACTAATACCCCAAGTTGTAATCAACCTCCAAAATGTTTTAATCCCAATATCAATGTTGGTTAATTGAATCTTGAGTATTCTGGTATGACATAAAATACAAGCTTTATGGCCTTAGGGATTCTAGAGCTCGATTATATCATTATGGACCTACGGGTTTATCTCCTAAATATTGAGTATCACTTTTTAATTTAGTATTTCATTTATGAATTATTATTTTATAAAAATTTATATGATTAATATTTTTCTTATAATATACATAATTAGATTTTATAAAAATATTATAAAAGTTCTTTGTCTTTCAATGAATAATTTAAAAACACTTTAAAAATAGAATCATACTCACTAATAACATATAAGGATGAATTTAATTTTTTATCAAATGGGAATAATTGGTTTTTATTATGAATGAAAATGAATAAAATCATTGGGTTAGATAGTGAGTTTTCTATTGGGGGAAACTGTGATGCTCAATCATGTTTCATAATGGTGGAAACCAATGATCTAATGACTTTACCAGTGGTGAGGGTGGGACCTCAAATGTATTCAAATGGATAGAGTTCCCCATTATTCCATTGTAAAAACATCGATCTCCTTTCTTGTTTTCTATAGGATTCCATATTCCCAAAAGTCATGAAAATTTTAAATTGTTTCCCTAACATCCTGATATCGTGTTGGGATTTTAATGAATTCTATCCATTTCTGAATCTAACATTGATTTCCCAATTCAAGTGGTGAAAACCTTCAGTTGAATCCTTTGATTGGTTTTTTATCAGGTCTTGGTACATATAGGATATGATGACAATGGGTTCGGTCAACAAAAAACATATTAAGATCCCCTTTTCATCATAGGATGATTTAATTAGAGTCTAGCCTAGTACTCCTCATAGCATCAAAATTTCTCGGTTATACATCTTTATATATAGCTACAAATTCCATATGAATCACATATTTCTTTAAGTGGTGTTTTTGGATACATTCCCTAATCTTCCTTTATCATTTCAAAATCCATCATTTATTATATTTAAAGGGAATCGTGAGGGTAGAATCTTGTGTTCCGATTTCTGTACTGAATCTATTTTCCATTCTGTTAACCTATGAGTTTTTGTGGAAGTGGATGTCTCAAGACTGCCTTTATAAGTCGTTTGGATCAATTTGCTGAACATTTTCAGTATAGACCTCATGTGGTTTACGAATTTTGGTTTCATTTTTTTTGTCTCTAAACATACAATACATTCAATGATATCCAATATGCAAAGGTCTAAGAATAATGTTGGTGTGCTAATAGGAGGTAGCGACAGGGAACCATTGTCAGCCACTGAGGATGACTCATCGGGGCAATGGCCGGTGGGTGCGGAAACTGAGATTATGTCTGCAATGGATATATAATGTAGATCATAGTAGGTGAATACATTGGTGACATGCATCATCAGATACATTATGAAGGATCAATGGTAACCTCAATCTCATCTTCTAGCAACATTGGGGAAAGTAGTTTCTGCTATAGAGAGGGGCATTGGTGTTTGTGATTCTTTTATTCCTCCTAAGGATACTCCAAGTGGAGCTATGAGAATTGGATGTGGTCGCATCCGTATTATGAATCCAAAAATGGTTGATTGGGGAGGCTCTAAGACTCCCAAGGTGGCTTCATAAGCTGAGGAACTATGTTCAAGGAATGTCACTCGTGATAGTGGTCTGGAAAAGGATTCTATGGCACTGAGGGTGGGTGACTCTTCTGGTCCAAGAGGTAGAAATTGATCATGTTAGCCTTCAATTGATGAGCAGGGGTCACTCAAGAACGATTCTAGTGAAGAGGATTCAAAGAAACTATTAGGTGATACAGAGGATGACATTCCGGGAAACAGGAATTCAATCCAAATATGAAGGAATTGACAATGGTGATTTCAAAAAGAAAGAAAGAACTATTCATAATTTTCAACACCAAGGTAGAGAATATCTGTGAAGAACTCTAAATCTATTTGTATGGATAATAATGCCCAAATCCCACCCCTAATGCAATAACTAGTCATCAGTGGGTGTTTGGTTTTATGCTTGATCATGATTTGGAGCTTCTTATGAACTGGGAAGAATAAATGGTTGAATCCATTCTGAGGATTAATGCAATTGATCATGAAGCTAACAATTTTATTAGAATTCCATTAAGGGTGTTTACTAATTAGGATTATAGTACTTGGATTTACAAGAAATATCTATTCCTGATTATGGGATTCAATGACGGGAAAATCAGTCAAAAGGAGTACATTCAGTCTTGTGAAAAGTTGGCATATCAGTTCAAAGATGTTTTAAAGGATGATATAGATACTTAGGTTAAAACTATCTCTAGGAAATTATATAGGTATATTAAATCTAGTATACTTAAATGGTCCTTTAATGTTTTTTTATTTCTTTTAGTGTTTCAAATTATGGTTTATCATATTTACCTTTAAAGTGTATTATAATAAAAATATAATTTTTAGTCAGTCATAAAATCCTTTTAGTTATCATAAAGGGTTTTAAAAAACCTCCCTACATAAAAAAATTATTGTGTATATATATTTAGTTACCCATGATATAGGTAATGTGAATATTCTATTCTCTTTTTGAGATATACCATAGAAAAACACAAGTGGTTCTATGATATTTTGATATTATAAAGATAACCATGTGTCATAAAGAGATAGACATTAGTTTAGATATATCCTTATGTTGGTTTATTTTGGTAGGATATGTGAACAGAACTATTTAGTTCGATACATATATTCATTTTACTCATTTATATATTTTTTTAAAACATTGGTATATAAATTGATTTGGCATTTATTGTTTAAGGGATATTGTTTCCTTATGGGATATGTATATTAAACAATTTTCTATTGAATATTACAAAATGGGTTGAACTATGATATCTCTTAGTTTGGTCAAATTTATTTCAAAATATATTTTCCTTTATATTTCATGAAAACTAAAACATATGGATGCTTTTTTCCAAATTTCTATTCCAAATATTAGAACTTTTTAGTCATACTATTGAGAATGAAATTTTTCCTAAGGATTAATGGAAAATATAATTGATAATTTTTATAAATTACAAAAAGTAGGAATGTACATTAAGGCATACTTCATAAAAGAGGTACTGGGATGCCATAATAAGGTTGATATATTATATCGAATACACATAGGTTAATATGATAGGTTCTTCAATGCATTGGATCATACCTATTGGAATATGAATCCCCCAAAATGAAAAAATCATAAAAAAAGATAAGGAAGATGATAAGAAATTTTGGATTCAATTTAGTTATGCCAATGACATTATGGGGTCACCACAAAATTTTCAATGATCTCCTTTTTGATCTTGTGAAAAAAAAACAACTAATAACATTGTAAACACTGTAAAATTCCATCACTCAGCATAAAAGTGTTATACACTGAATCATGACATCATAAAGTAAGATAGGTGACATATATTTATTCATGATATAGATAATATGTGGATATATATATATATATGATGTGAGATATCATATGTATGGAGTTTTTTATTTCTTATTTAAAACAATAAATTTATTCTCCTTCAACATCATCTGATAATGTATTTATTGAAAAATAACTCCAAAATATTTCAATGATCACTTAAGTCAAAAATGCATACATTATAGAATATATTCCATGAGTTGGTCAAGAATTTATAAAATTATAAATCACAAAGGAATTAATTCATTTAATTCAAGATCCATATAAATGGATGTGAAAGGCATCATTTTATAGAAATAATTATGAGATATAATATGGCCCAATATTTCTCATTCCATTATTATTTATTTACCAATAGAGGATACTAACATTTATTTTTAATGAAATGAAACTTCTTTTAAATTTACTTAGGGATTTAATTTTTGTTAGATAGCCTTTTGAGGAATCAACCAATTGTTCATTACTAAATGGTCATCCTTAAATAAATAAGATGATGATATATGTTAAAGGGATGGTAAATTTAAGTTCTTCACATTTTCTTTATTATTTATACCAAATTATCTGTACTATTGGGTTAAATTTCGATTATATAGGGAAATATTAGATTTAATTAAAATGTATCATTGTTGTATGAGTTGTAATAGGATAAAAATAAAAGAAGAATTAAATTTTATAAATTCTAGAAAATAAGAACACTCAATATTTCAAGAGGTTTTATATTGAAATAGTTGTGTATGATATGATCAATGGAAGTAATATCATGATATCATTGACTATAGAAAAGAAAAAGAAGTTTGAACCTATGGTTTTCAGGTTGAATCCCATAGACATTATGTTGGATATACATGTTAACATTTTTCATTTTTAAATGCTTGAAAACAAACCCATTATTATATTCTCATACCTGTATAAAAGTGGTGTTGTTGACAAGAGTTTAATATATATTAAAAAAAGTTAAATTGTAATTTTTTTATAGAAATTGCAACTAATTTAACATTAAACTATTATTCTTTCACCCTCATCATCACCTCATATTTTTTAAATTTCAACTACGAATCCATTATGAGCCCCCAACTTATAAATGTCAATTTCTCCACAAAATTCTGAATCAACATCTTCCACGAGGCTTTCACCTCTATAGTTGAAACCAATATCATCTCATATAGGAAATCCTAGTTTCTAACCAATGGTACCCTCACATTCAATACTTTCCTTCTCATAACCCTCCCATTTATACTACACCCTCAATATTTTATCAGTTTTTGGTACATCATTACCCTCTCAATTTTTATTGAAATTTTCTTCTTCCAAATCACCATTTTATCACTTTTTTTGGTTTCATGAGCAATAGTAATATTGGTTTCAGTTACAAAAATTCTGAAAAATATTTTTTTCTATTTTAATTTCAAATTAATTTATTGATATAATATATTTATATGTATATATATAGGAAATGTTTGAGAAATATAATAAAATTAGAGGTTCAAACAAAGATCTCTACACTATAATCCTAAGGATTTACCTCATCCTAAACACCATGTTTTAAATTATTCCATAAAAATAAAGGAATTTAGAAATCCCCTTTTTAATAATAATATTAATTACAATTTTCAATAATGATATAATCATTTTTCAACTATTTCAAGAATGGTTAAAAACAATCTAAATAAATTTTATATTGGATGAATTGGGTTATTTCCATCTTTATTTAATAAGAAAATAATTTTTTTTAAAACCTTTTTTCCAATTAAAATCAATTACACTCTCTCTTATATCACACCATAGTCAATATCTTCCTTTATCATTCATACGTACCTTTCATGTTTCAATTATTCCACATACCATTCATCATATATGTTAAAACTTTGAAAATGTGGGCCTACCATTTTTTTTTGAAATAGTGATCATCTCATTAATTTTATCCTATATGAAAAATGGATAGATCCAAAATGGCCTTTTCCCATCAGAATCCTGGCCATTTTAGTCCCATCACACCTTTTTCACGATTTATTTTAAACGAAACAACATTGATTATTTTGGTCATTTATAAAAATAGTGAGGGTAATAGTATGGGATTCCATTTCTAGTAGTACATCTATTTATGAGGATCCCATATAGTACCTTATAACTCTTTATTGATGTACATATATTAGAACATTCACTATGACTAAAATATTTCAGTATGGATTATCATTAGAGGTTATATAATGATAATATTATTCATATGTCCTAACATAGCTATCAACATAGGATCACAATATAGTGATAAAAACTATTTTTTGTATCATGGGGAGTGATAAGGGGATATAAATATTAAAAATAACATTGAAAATTTCAAATGAAGAAATTTTAGTGTGGAGTTATGACATAATATTACCAATATGTCAAGATAAAATGTAGATATAATGTTTTCCATGATATTGTTATTTATTATGAAAAATTGAGAATAAAAGAATTATTTATCATGAGTTTATAAATTATAAAATAATTGAAATATTAAATTTAAATAATGATATTTATGAAAATTCCATATTTTTATATGAAATTTTAATTATTTTTAACAAGATAAATTGTTAACATTAGAAACAAGAAAAAAAATACATAAGATGACTACTCTATGATAATTATATGAATTATATATTTTATATAATTAGATATATATTATAAATATTGGGATATAGTAATTTAAATTTTTTTACATTATTCTAATAAATATAATGCCATGCATTTATGGAGATTCATGTTTTGTATAATATAATAAAAAATTATCAAACCAAATTAATGATTTATTTTTTAAAATTGAATGAAAATGAATATATTATAAATATATATCTATTTTTTATGATTTTCATAGAATTAAAATAATCCTTGTGTAATGATTTGTTTATAATGGGTATATGGGTTAGACATCCACTAGACCGTGACTGTGGTTCTATAGAAAAATGTGAGGTTGGCTTCTTGACTCTCCATAAATTATGTTTTATAATGTTTCTTTTCATTTTATTTTAATATATTATATGAAATTAATATATGTGTTGTATACATGACAATCATATGGATATGTGAAAAATATTATAATTTTTTAAATTTTGGATGTATAATGAAATCCTTTAGTTGAATAAGAGTTTTTCATAAACATTTCGGTAAAAATATAATTTGGTTAAAATGAATGATATATATAATTTCCATTGTTATATGAATTTAAACATATAATAAATTCATGTGAAAAATAGAAATTTAAAAGACAATCAAAATCATAAAAATACCATTGTGTTATATTTTTTAAAAACTATTACACTCAATGATACCCCCATTTAAGATAGTTTACCTTGATCATTATGTTCCCATAAATTAATTTGAGTAGGGAAATTAAAATATGTGTGACCCAAATAGTTTTTTCCTAAATCATACATGAACAACACTTTACAATTTTATGTTATCATTAATAATGCTGTCCCCATAGGAATTTTGTTGAGATAATTTATTGAATAAATATTGAGAAGGTATTTTCTGTTCACTGATCCCAAAGTGAAATGTGATATCATTACCATATTTATATTTCAAAATTAAAAACTAATATAAAAATGATAATAAGTAAGAAATGGTCAAATATATATAATATACCACCTCTAGATTTATTTCATAAGATTAACATTTTAGTCAGAATATATCCAAAAAAATAATTATTGGATATGTTTAGTATCATGACACACAATTAATACATTTTTTATTTTTTATATTATAATGTAATAAAACTCAAACTACCTTTTAAAATTCATAACAGAAAAGTATAATTATTTTAATTACATCGAATTTTTCATGGTTCTATTGTTAATTTTTATTCATAGGGTCCCCTTATGGTTTAGTATCTTGGTTAACATTGAGTTTGTTACGTTTTTCAACAGTGCCTAGGTTGTGGTGTCAAGTATCGATTTCCTTCAAATTAATATTACATAAGTGGAGTTATTACATGATGGTGGGTATTACCCCATGGTGAAAATTAAATATTCTTAGTAAATATATCCCAGAAAACACTATATCATGAGACCCACAATCACACAATCGTAAGTGTTAAGTTCTGTAATGTTATTAGAGTTAATGTAGTTTTCTTGGGATTTAAGAGAGGTATTTCATAATTATAGTTTTTTAGATATTCAGATTACCAGGGGACCTTACAGACTGATAAATCCAATAGTGACATAGAGTTTGTCTTTAAAGGGTTTCACTAGACCTATTATCATTTCAAATTTATTGGGTTAGAAAGGTATTTCCATTTAAATAGAAATTGATCCCATTCCTTCTAATATTTTTTCGTATCCCGCTACATCTGGGAATCTTTTGGTGAGATATTGGGGACCTACCCAGTTTTGATGATCCTTGAACCTGTAAAAATAATTTAGTGATCAAACATCACATCAAGAGTATGTATTTTAGTAACAATGATGAATTACATGGGAGGTAGAAAAATTTTCTCTGATCATTGTCTAATATCAATATAGTTCATTATGAAAACATCTATTATTTTTCATAATTTATATATGATATTACAAATATGAAGACATATAATCCCTTTTGAAAATATAATTTAATTTATAAATTAACCCCTAAGGATTAGTTTACTATAATTATATCACATTGGTGATCATTTCATTAAAATCCCTTATTCTCTTCAAGATTCGATTGAGTAGAGGACCCTACCCCATGTGATGGTAGAGGGTAAAATCATCCTATAGTAGTAAAATAATGATAAAAAAGTTATGGAATTCAATGGAATTGATAATGGAAAAAATCGTGTGTTGTGTCGGGTGGCATTGCAATATGACAAGCCTTTTCTAGTCACCATGTGTCTTTTTATGAATTATTTCCCTAGGCCTCTTGTTACAGTTACACAGAAACACTTATTATTATGTTATGAAAACCTCTTTCCCAAAGGTATATATGAATAGAAATGTGTTAGACTAATTTATAGGCTTCATATCAAGAGTTTATTCTATTTTATGGATGATTTTGTGTATCAATTTTGGAATTCACATGATGGGGATAAATGTAGAAGGAAAGTGTGCATTACGGTGTAAGGATGATGATAATATCCACAATATGTGATGTGTGGGACATAGATTATGGTAAGTAACAAGTGATTCTATCTCTTTTAGTGAGGTAGTATGTCCAAAATGAAGGCCTTGTAGAGCTTGATAGTGAAATACATGACAAAAAACCATACAGGGTGTCTACATATTTTGTCATTTTAGTATTATATTTGTGATAGTAAAAATCTAGTCCTAATATTTTATTACATTGATTAGATGGAACAATACACTTGACAACCAGAGACCATTTATATCATGATTCTAGTAGGTAAAGGCTTTAAATCTATAGGGTCAACAACTAGGTTTGGGCATAATGATTGGATCATGTTTTGGGGTTTTCTACCTTAGATGTGGGTTAATGGAATCAGGTTGGTCCCCCATTCTATCTTAATGTTTGGAACTCTTCCATATTAACGTTTTTCACTATATTTTATGCATAGAGATAATATTATATTTCAACTGATAAGACCTAGATCCTCTACAGGGAAAATATATTTTGGAACGCACCATATTTGTGTTCCATGTATCATAGAGGAATGATCTCTATTTAGGGATTCAATAACATAGTTGTTTGGGGACTCTATTTGATAAGTATTGGGTTCTCCATTAGGTATTTAGTACTACCTCAATCGATATATATCTTACTAGGGAATTGGTACCCAACCAATGTTGAAGAAATAGAATGTGTATGGTTTATCGTAGTTGATGAGAGTTTAATTTTTCGAAACGTGACTTATTCATTTTCATTGATGGGATATTTCTTTGAGAGAATTGGTGTCATGTCTTCTCTAGCAGAATGAAATTCTATGTATAATTTTTTCCCATTGTAGTTATTTCATTAATATGATTATCCACTAAATTTTTTGGTTCTGATATTTTTGGGCCTTTCTAATTTAATGTATTGTTTTTGAGGAGTCATAATGGAAAGTATATGCTTTCCCATATATGGTATCATTTCACATAAAATGTGTGTCTTATACAGAAAAATATATGTTCAACAGTGGCCTACATCAAAATAGAGTTGGGGAAGTGGGATATTTGCTTTTACAAGACTTAATAGTAGTAAATAAAGTTCATGTTTCATGTTGATTCCTTATTGTGGTACCTTTACATCATTTTCCCTATATTACTTATTTACTTTTTTTGGGAATTAATTTCTTTCAATTTAATATAATTTTTTATATATTTTTACTTGTTTATGGATATAATAATATTTCATATGCATTATATATTATGGTTTATTTTGTCTAAGATGAATTGTTTTCCATTTTTCGACATATGTTTATGTATTAGTGTTTCATATATGTTCTTAAATCATATTATGTATGACTATTTCATTATAGTAATAGAACCCTAGCGTATATGTGGAAGTCTAGGGTGGGTGCACTCAGTATACTATCAACCCATATGAGGTCCTTGTGAGATGGGTCATTTTAGAGTGGTATCAATGTGGATCTATATTAAGGATATAAAATGAAGTAATATATCTTTTATATTGGTATGAGAGTTTCTGGAAAGGGATTCTGGATTTTTTGAGTTTTTTATTCAGGATAGGGAACCTGGTGTTGGTGTTGTTAATGATATATCCATTCACCAAGGCTTGGATAACATGATTGTTGACTTGGTGCTCTAAAGAACCAATTGTGGGGGAATAAGTAAATTTGTACATTAATCTTATATAATGAATTTTAGATTTAGGTATCTTTCTTATTTAAACTCCCAGATTTACATTAATGATTATCAGACATCTTGAAAAATATAAGATTTCAACAGATAGATAACCAACTAGGTTCCTAAACATGGGTTTTTATATGCATCTGCCAACAGTCCATCATATTTCCACTAACCTGAGATATGAAAAATTTATCAAGGGATCAAATCATGAGGCTTCCCCACTATTATATTAGGGATAAATTTGTATGCCCATTGGAAAATGAGTGAACCCATTACCCAAAATGAATGTTTGACATTCATTCACCCATTGATAAAATAATTATTTCATTTGGGAAAGATGATGATTAACAAAGGATGAATAAACATCATGATTTTAAAAGATATCAACCACATAGATTCTAATGTGAGCCTAACCCTTAGGTGGTATACGAGTTTTAGGAGTAACTAATTTAGGTGTTTTTCCTTGTCTGGAAAGACTATGACCATATGTGTTTACTAAAATCCTTGAATGTCCATAGAATATAATGTAGAGTACTTTCATTTATCATCCAACCCAATAATAAATATAATAACATATTTATAGAGTGTTAGAAACACTTTAGTGAAGATTTAAACCTAGTTATTTTGTGGTTTGTATATATAAAATAATTATTATATAATTTGAAGGGTGTAATGTATGTATTAGAGTACATGTTGAGGTTCACCATGCATGTGAATTATTCTCTTAACATGATTCATGATTGATTTTTTTCATGCTTATTAGTTTTAAAAAATATCATAAAAAATATGATATTTAATTTTTCCCCTATAGATCCCCATTTATGATGACTTTATAGAGATGTCCTTGGAGAAATAGATATTTCTCAAAGTTTAGCAACAATGGTTATATTGGTCCCGTGTAATAATCTATGGATGGTCACTAATTGGTGTTAGGTTTATGACTTCAAAGGTATGATAATTAAAAATACATGAACCGAGGTTTTGTGGAATAATAGTAAAAAAGATGATCTATCTAGTACGACGACAAATTTTTTTATTATTGTGGAATATGTGGTCACATTGATTATTTCATATCAACACAACATCTAGTAGAGGGTTTCTAGGGAATGGATGGAACTATATATAAGTGGTTTTAATTTGATCAGCTACTTCCCTAAGATGGAAAGCATGGAACATAGAGAAGTATCTATTGTATAAGGGTTTAAAGTACACAATGATGAAGATATAATATATACCTCATTAAAATATGCTTCCAGAACCACCTCATTCAAGTAGTTTAAACCAGTTTCAGGTAACTAAAGGTTAAGTATATAGCCATATGCAGATTATAGAGGTTTACCATCATGAAACACCCACTATTTTCTAAGGTATGATATATTTATTCATTAAAATGGAAAATGTCTAATAAATACAAGTTCAATATATTTCCTTTTAGTGGGGACTCCTCATCATTGGAACTTGTGGTAGTTTGGATAATGATTCATGAAATCATACTCAATACTATTTATCTTTCCAAATTACCTACCAATATTGACTGCTACCATCAGAGTGTAGTAGAAATTTGAGTGGACAGATTAAGGGTTTACTTTATGGATGTGTAGTTCCTTCAGTTTTGGTGAAATATGATTTTACACACAATGTTATAGATGATCCCCCATATGTTGGGGAGTTTGTATTTATGTGTATTATAGACTTTAGAAGATCATCTTCCCACATTCACTGAAGATTATTAAAATATATTACTCGAGGATGTATCGAGTTGTTACCATATTTTTAGGAATAAATTTTCATTTATTTACACCATGGGATATATATATTGTTATATATAAAGTATAAGATAATCATTAAGGATCTCTATGATCATAATTTGTATAAAGAAGACCAAAAGGATAAAGGATCCATCCGACCTACTATGTCCCCTAGGGTTTCCCCAATATTGATTGGAAAGAAGTATGATGGGATCTTAAGGTATTTTATTCACCATATCCACATGGACTAGGTGATAGTTAAGAAACAATTCACTCTACCATGGATGATAACAAATTTAATCATCTTAATGTTGTGAATTGTTTCTCAAAGATCGATCTTAAGTCCAACTTTCACTAGAATTGGGTTTATGAGAAGGGTATACTTATGCCATTGATTTTGATTCAGTAAAGAAATTATGAGTACCTATTGAAGAACTTGGGTGTTTAAAAGACATTATTTATTATCATGGGGCTCATGAACTGATACTTTCAATGATTTTTATAATAGTTAATGGTTCTCTTCATCGATGAAATCCATATCTACTCACTATTGAGGGTGGAAAATTTTGAGTGCCTATGGATTGTCTTGGACTTATTAAATAACATTAGCTCATTGATAATATCATGAAGTGTAGGTATTTTATTAGGGATACCTAATTTATGAGTCATGTAATGTCAAAGACAAACATAGTTTTAGACTAAGTAACGATTAAGGTAGTGCTTGATTAAGAGACATCCAAAAAATGTTTTAGGTGTATAAATTCTTCCCATAGGATAAGGACAACCTGATAATTTTGGAATTCTTCACTTGGATTATGGACCAATGAATTCCAATACTGAAAGGGGCATCCCCTATTTTTTTTGAGTTGTTTAATAAAGATTTTCATTAGTTAAAATAGTTTTTTATGGGTTACCATGTTCTAATGATTCTAGAATATGTAGTTGAGAACATGATATTCTGTATTGGGTCTAGTATTAGGATTGGTTGTGTGTAGTTGATGTGATAGTTGATGATTTTGTTTGGGTCTAAAAAAATGAGACCCCTTGATTAGAACCATTTATCCCCTTATTTGATAATATTTTATGTATTGTTTTTCATGAGGGAATAGATACATTAATATCATTTGGAGAGGTGATTAATTTATATAGACTAAAACAGAATATGATAAATCAATACCTATAGATGTGTTAAAATGAGGTAGTTGCATTGGTTATATTTCTAATATGACTATGAATTCAAAATTATATATATCTTTGGAATATTAAATGTTGTTTTATTCCCATTAAAAGTAAAATTTGTTCTTGGAAAATGAAAAAGGTATATGAAAAGTTGAAAATAATTTATTCGACATTGGTATATTTGGAAGAAGTGTAACATCCCAATACCAATACGATAGGTATGCCTTTAACCTTGTAGTGGATTTTCCATTTCATTAAGTGGGTAGGGTTGATAATGAATTGAGAGGAAACCTATAATTGTGAAGTTAGAGATTTTTTGGACTCTCAGTAATAACTGGAATTTTATGCAAACTATTGGAGGGTTACACATTTTTTAACTAGGTTTCACTCGGTGTAATGGTTTCTGGAGGCTAGTGGTGAAAGGAAACACGTTGTAAAGGTTACACATCATGAATATCAATTACAAATCTTGAGTTATTTAATGAACGATCCACAATTTAATGTGACATGTTTTTCTATAGTTATTAAATATAAATATTTCATGAAGTGAAAGGGAATTAAACATCATGTAATACACCAACTACAGTTTCTTAAATAGATAGTACAACTGATATCTATTTTCTACACCACTCCAGTTTTTTTCCCTCAACCTAAGGCCTTCCCCGGTCGATCATAATGCTCTCCAACCCTGTCTGATCCTCCCATTTGGTGTTTGACCATCATTGAGCTTTTAGTATAATTCCCAGGAAAGATTTCTCCCATATTATTCAACATTAACACTTAATCCTCCTATGTGATTTCAATATATCATCATGAAATTGATGGATCTATGCTCTGTGTTGTTGGATCTCATATCTAGGTTTTATTTTTTGGTCTTCTACACCTTTTCTCATTGATGGGTGTTTTTTCTAGTATTAAATATTCAGAAAAGGTTGGTGATTCCATCATATTTATCCAAATGGATTAAATATTTATTCATTGAATTATTTCAACTATTTCTTTAAATTAATTTTCTCTAAATCGCATTCAATTAATGTAAGAAAATAAAATTCAAGTGAATTGTGATATTTTAAATGGTTATAGCGTGAGAATTATTAAAAATCCCAATCTCGTTGATTTGGTGTGGGTTTTAAAAAATATCTTGATTTAAATTATTTAAATTAAAATGGAATTTTAATTGAAATTATTTCAATTGAATTTATTGATTTAATTATGGAAATGAATTGATAAATTTATAGAATTTGTTTTGAATAGATTTCAACCATGTGAAAATGGATTAAAATGTTTTTATCGAAACCTAGTGGTTTTATCTTGTTAAATAGGAATGTTTTTTTATTAAAACACATTCTTGTTTAAAATAGAAAATTGCCTATGAAATGGGAGAATGTGATTTTATTTTATTTTAACTTGTATTAAAATAAATTTCCCATAATTGGGTATGTAAGTGAACATGAAATCCTTATGTTGATGGTGAGTTATTTGGACTCAGTTTATGTAATTACAACATTTTTAATCAAACATGTAGCTCGTCACATCCCCGATGGGAAGGTTATGAGTTGTCATTGGCCAATGTCAGGGGGATGTTTATATAAAAATATTTTTTAGTTCACATAGAATGTGAAGTGTCCTGTAGTCTGAAACATTTGTACCTATTTGACATTTGATTATGTAGATAACATGTTTTATAATTGAGAGATAAATGTTTTCCAATGTTGTAAAACTGAATTACATGACTTCTGGATTTACATACAATGGGTATGTAACTGTTTTATTTAACCTATTGTTTTAGAAATATTCTACCACTTATAAATCCTTTTTTTAAATTATTTTTCCATCATTTGAACGGTGTAGCTTGATTTTTTAAATACAATGTGTAAATTCCAAACCTTTTTATTTTAAAAACTGAAAAAATTCATTTGGATAATATAATATTGGTGTCTTTATAGATTACTTTGTGACACCCTACTGGGATTTCTCTCTCACATCGTACTTGTGACTTCTAATGTTTGTAGATTATCTCCTTCATGTTCGATCAATGGGATAGGATCTCTAAGAGGTGCATCCGGATATTTAACCAAGGACATGGTGACTTGTGTCCTTAGGTACTTGTGAAGTTTCACTCTATTTTGGTACATGGTTTTTTGTGACTTGGGATTTAATTCGTTGCTGAATTCTCTTATTTTCTTATAGTGTATATTCTTTTGTATGCATTTAGACTCTCTTGTCTTGCTTCTGCTATGTTTTGTGGAAAATTCATTCTCACTTGGATTTTGTATAATTATAGGTAAAATTCTACAACCCATGGGGATTGGGAATTCCCTTAGGGCTATGTTAGGGCCAGCTCAGTTTTCAGGTTACTATGGTACTCAGGTTGGTTTGTGAGAAAATGGCATCAGACCACGCACTTGACCTTTTTTCTAAAAGTAATAATTCATTTTAAATAATATTTGAGAGTTCTGAGGTAGTTGTGATTATGTGTCCGACCATCTTTCACAACAATGAACCTTATGTCGACACATGTATTTAGGGGAATATGTCTTGTGTATTAGTTCTAGTATTTTCTCTATTTTGATTTGAATATAGTGGGATCAAAATATCATTGTTCCATTTGATGGAAATAATTTCCCTTATTTCTTAGTTTGAGTAACAGAATTATGTCTTCCATATTGTTTATTTGTTCTTTTGTCATCAATTCTCCTAGAAGAAAATAAAATATGATCTATTAGAAAGATACTGCTACACTACTGAGTTTGAATACTCCTGTGTACCCAAATCTAATTGAGGTGATTGTGTGCACTGACCAAGATTTGGGACTTGCACCACCTCTAGTTCCCATTCAGGATCTAGCTGTGGATGTAATGGGTAATGTTCTATAAAAGCATTATAAAGAGTTATCTCTCCATAATCCACTAAATTGAAAAGGTCCCAATGATCCTAAACATGCTATGGAATGGTTGTAAAAAGATATAATGTATGTTTGAGTTCTTGGAGACACTGGATGAGATTAAGGTAAAATAATCCACCTTTATGATGGAAAGAACGAGCAGGAGATGGTTGGACATGATGGTGAAGGAAAAGAAACATGAGGAATTTGTGTGGAAATTAATAAATGTTATTTTAAATGAACAGTTCTATCCAGATTCAATGGTGTTGGTCAAGGATGGTTAGTTTTTTGAGCTTGAGAATCCTAGAAGAACCATTACTGAATATTCAAATCCCTTTGTTGAGATGGTGAAATTTGCAAATGAGATTGTATCTAATGAGAGAATAAAGGATTGAAGATTCATGATAGGACTTCAATTAGATATATATTATTTGGTTTTATTTATAATTATTTCCTCTGATTTGGATGTAATAGATAGGGTGATGATGGTTGAGATGTACTTGGCTAGAAATTTAGGGTTGTTAGGAGTTATTTTCTATAGTAGTTGTAGCATGAGTTCCTTCTGAGGAAGATTGAAGAGTAATGATACTTATATCATTTTTCAATGGTAGATTCATTCCATACCTCCTATGGGACCGAGAGTAACTATTTTTATTTTCAACCAGTGTAGTAATTCATAACATTATAAGAGGTTTTTCATTGAGGCACACAAGAGTTATAGCTCCTATGTATGTTAATGAAACATACATAGATTCTTCCACAACTTTTTTTACTCATTGTGACAAGATCATCCGATCCTCCTAAAAATTTATGGAAATATGATGCTTCATGTATAATGGTGTTCCAGTTATAGGAATCTAGAATGAAGATACTTCCCATAGATAAACAGTCTCTAGAGGTAGTGGACATATGTACAACAACTGTGAGAGGTTCCATTACTATAGCTTGGTCATTGGTGACTTCTCTATTTAATACCATTTCATATCACTCATTCTTTTTGACTCGTATTATTACTCTAATTAATCTTCTTATTAATATTTTATATTTGTTCATTGGATATTACTCCAACCCATAGTATGAAGATAGATCATGGACTCTATAGTCCTACTGGGGTCTTCTCTATATCTTATGTCGAGTTGGCATGGATTTTTCTCGTCCTCAATATGAAATCACTTGATGTAATATTCAGGATGTATTAGCTCATTTATAATAAAGATGGAATTGATTATTATCTTGGATAAGTTTACCTTACAAAACCCAGTTTTTTGCCTCTTTTCTTTCGAGCAGAATGGGACCCAAGGTCAAGCCGGGCTAAACCTTCTTATCCAGAGTTGGGTAAAGTGATATCAGTTTTTTCTTTTCATCTAGAGTAGGATTCAACAATCATTGATCTCCCTCCAGTAATCATTCATTTTTCCTGCTGGTTTACTTATGACATAATTTTTTCCACTAGTAAGGGTGGATGGTTTTTTGTAATGATTTGCTGCCTAGTACTCAGCCAGTTTCAATTCCCTCCTACTAAATGGATCCAACTAAAATGAAAGAGATGAAGTTCTGTTTGGATGATATTATTGAGAATGGATTTTTATTCTTGAATGTGTAACCCTGGGGGTGTAGGTTCTCTTTTCCATGAATGATGATGGTTCTCTTTTCATATGTGTTGACTATCAAAATATTTATCGAGTTATGGTGAATAAAAAGTATTTATTTCCATGTATTGAGGAAAATTTTGACTCATTGAAAGGATCTAAGTGGTTTTAAATGATCAAAATCTGATCTGGTTCCCATCATTTGAGGATAAAATAAATTGGCATTCAGAAAACAACCATTTGGGGAAGATATATCCATTATGAGTACCTTGATATTCACTTTGGTCTCCCAAATGATCCTAAAGGTTTTATGAATCTAATGAAAAAGATTTTTATTAAGTATATAGACAACTTTGTGGTATTTTCTATATGAAATCTTCCTTTACTCTAAATCTTGGGAGGATCATGTGCATCATCCAAGAATAGTTCTAAGTCTACTGAGAAACCACTGACTTTATTCCAAGCTTTCAAAGTGTGATTTATAGTTTTGGGAAGTGAAGTTATATTGATATGTGGTGTCTGAAAAGGGTATAACATCTTATTCTATATAGGTGATGGCTGTTATTACTAGGTAGAAACTACGAAATGTCTTTGATATTAGTTATTTCTTGGGAATATCTAGATATTATAACCTATTATTGAAGGACCTCTCAAAGTTGTATTTTTTATGACTTCTTTGACACAGAAGGGGGTGATGATTTCCTTGAATGTTAAATGTCAAAGTTCCTTTGTTGAACTAAAAATCCTTTTGAGAACTGTACCGGTGTTGACTCATCCAGAGGTCGGGCAGGGCTATGTGTTCTTTTGTGATGCATCGGGTTCAGGCATGGGATGCATTCTTATACAGGGTGTTCATGTATTTTAGTATGGATCTTGTCATCTTAGGCCACATGAAGAGAATGATCCTACCCATGACCTTAAACATGTTTCTTTAAGACATTTTCTTAAGAGTTGACAACACTACCTTTTCATTGAAAGTTTTACTATTTATTTATATCATAAAATCATGAGTTATATCTTCTCTCAAAAATATTTGAATCTCCATCAGAGGAGTTCAGTGGAGTACCTGAAATCTTTCGACATTGAGATCACATATACGCCAAGGAATGGGAATGTTGTTGCAGATGCATTTATTATGGAACTTCCACCCCATATAGTTAAATAATTCTAAAAGGAGTGTAATATGATGGTTTTATATGTGTAGATTCATATTGGTTTCCACGAGAAAGGGGATAAGACTTATTTATCCAATGATTAGTGGAAATCCTCTTTTCTCAAGATGATTCTTCTAGATCAAGATCGTGTTGATGAATTCTGTAGAATTAGTGACATTATTTATAGTTGGGTGATAGTTTCGCAATGGTCGTTATCCAAATTGAGAGTTCTATGGTATCAGGATCACATCATTGATCCATTAGTGCCAATAGATATTGTAATGGGGGTATTGTCATAATTTCCAGTGTGTTGTGAACCTAGGAGAAACTAATATGTTCTATGACATATGGGGGAAGTTTTGGTGGCCAGATATGAGATGGGGAACTGTTGAGTGTGATTCTTGTAACTATATATGTCAGCAGGTTAATGTCAGGTATTAGAAGCCTTCATGTTTACTTCATCCGCTTCCTATTCCTATATGGAAGTGGGATGAATCCTCTATGCACATTGTGTTTGTTTTTCCTCATACTTGAAGAAAGAAGTATGTTATATGGGTTGGGATCGATTGGATGACTATGCCATATCAAGAAATAACCACATGTTGAATATATATTTTTTCACAGAGTTCTATCTACCATAGTTTCTAATAGGGATCCTCAGTTCATTTCTCTCTTTTGGGGAGGCCTTTAGGAGGCACTGTGATCTTGTGTCCATTTAAGCAGTACCTACCATCTTAGTTGGATAACCATACAGAGAGAGTTAAAATGATTCTAGAGGATATTACTTTCACATGTGTTCTCAAAATCGATGGGGAATGAGTTGATCACCTAGGGATAATCAATTGTTCTTATAATAATAGTTATATTTCCATGATTAGAATGGAACTTTTTGAGGCCTTGTATGGAATACTTAGTAAATATTTATTATGTTGGCTGGGGATTGGTGAAATTTTTATAGTTAGACCAAGCATAATGAAATAAATGAAAATGATTATTTAGTTAATTCATTTGATAATGTTTAAATCACTGATAATACATAAGTCTTATGGTGATCATCTCTACTGAACTTATGAGTTCTTAGTTGGTGTCATGGTGTTCTTGAATGTATCACCTTGGTTCGACCATCAATGGATTGGGAGGCAAGGTAAGCATGCTTCCTATTTTTTGGGACCTTTTGAGTTTGTTGAACAGGTGGGGAAAGCTTCATATGATTTATCAATTCCACCACATCTGAAATCAGTACATAATTTATTCCATGTATCATAAATGAGAATGTTTTTATTTGGATGATCTTATATTTTGAAGAAGAGTGATATGGATATTGAACCTGATTTATCTTTGCCAGAGCGGCTAGTCCGGATAGTTGATTATGAGACCAAGGTACTTCCTGAAAGGATAATTGCTTTGGTTTATGTGATTGAGAAGCATTATTATGATAATAATGAGATGTGGTAATGCGAGGCACGAAGGAGAGAGTAGTGGCCTCATCATTTGGGAATGAAATTTTCTTCATTGGATTTTTAGGGACATAAATTGTATATGGTGGGGAGGGTGTAACAGCCCCTTACTGATCTAATAGTTAGGACATAAAAATTGTCAGGGGTTTTCATTTTTATTTATATGGTAGGGTTGAGAATGAATTTTGAGGATACCAATAATGGTGAAGTTAGATAGTTATTGGACTCTCAGATTTAACTTTCATTTTTTGAAGCCTTATGGTGGGTTACACAATGTGTTTTGGTTTCAATAAGGAAGTTGTGATAGGATTCATGCATTCAACATTACACGTCATGACTAGAAATTTCATCTCATGAGTTATTTAATGAATAGATTTCAATTTAAATTAATTAATTGTTCATCAGTTATGAAGCATAAGTATTTCATGACCTCAAAGGGCATTACACGTCTTGTAATACCTAGAATGTGGATTTATAAATGGGAAACGTGGATGAGATCTCTTTTCTAATCCACTAAAATTTATTCCCCCACAACATGAGGCCTTCCCCATGTGATATTGAAGCTCTCCAATTATTATATATCCTCTCTTTTGGCATTCGATCATCTTTGTGATTATGTGTGATTCCTAGGTACACTTTATCCCTTGTTATTCATCTTTATCTTTTTCTCCTCCTTTGGTATTTCAATAGATCATCTTGAAATTTATGGATCTATGATCCATGTTGTTGTATCTCATCTGTAGGTCATGTTTCATCATCTTATACATCTATTTTCTTATTAACAGGTGTCGTTGTGAGTGTTGAGTTTCACGAAATGGTTCGTGATTTATCAATATTTTGAAAAACTGATTAACATTGAATTTCTTGATTTATTTCAACTATTGATTTAAATTCATCTCCAAAAACATTATTTCAATTGTTTTAGTAAAATCTAACTCTAGTGAATTGGGATATTTGAAATTATTCTTGCATGATAATTTGGAAGACCCCCAATCTCGTTGAATTAGGCTGGGTTTATAGAAATCTATCGATTGATTTTTTTATTTAAATCATACTTTTGATTGAAATTATTTCGAATAAAATTTTTAATTTAATTAGAAAAATTAATTGTGAAATTGGGGTAATTTTTTTTAAAATATTTCAAACTTGTGAAAATGGCATAAAATGTTTTCATAGAACCCCAATGGTATTATCTTATGAAAGAGTAACTTTTTTATTGAAAACCATTTAGTTTTTAAATGGAAAATTGTAATTGAAATGGAAGAATGAGATTTAATTATATTTTAAGGGGTCTTAAAAAAAATTTCCCATCATTGATTGTGTAAGAGAACATGAAAGTATTAGGTAATTGGTGAGTTATTTGGACACACTCTACACTATTACAACGTTCAAAAACAAACATGTAGTGGGTCACATACCTGATGGGATGGTGACGAGTTTCCTTTGTCCAGTGTCATAGAGAAGTGTGTATAAACATATTTATGATATCACTTAGTGAGTGTGGAGTATTCTAGCCTGAAACATTCATACCTATTTATAATATTTCCATGTTACTTTCTGGTTTTATATTTGTGATATAAATGTATTCCGGTATTCTAAAACTACTATACATTACTTATGGATTTATATAAATTATTTTATATGACTATTTTATTTAATCCACTATTTTATAAATATTATATTAATTATAAATCCTACATTTAAATTATTTTTCAATCATTTGAACTGTATATCCTGATTTTTTAATATATTCATTGAAATTTTCAAACCTACATATTATAAAAATTAAAATCATTTCTTTGGATAATCTACTATTGGTATATATTGTGGAATCCTTAGTGAGATACTACTAGGATTTTTATCTCACACCCTACATGTTCCTTCTGGTAGTTCCAGATTATCTCCTACTAGGTTTGGGAAATAGGAAATGATCTCTTAGAGGTGGATCCATCTGTTGAGCCTAGGAAATGGTGAGATATGTCCTTAGAGACTTGGGGTTTTTTCCTCTGTTTTGTTCTTATGTTGATGTTTTTTTGGATATAATTCCTTATTGACTTCTAGTACTTTACTCCAAGTGGAATTTCTTTTGTATGCATATTTACTTGATTGTATTGATTTATCTATGTTTTGTGGAAAATACATCCCCACTTCCATTTTGTGTGATGCCAGGTTCTTGTCACCAACCCAAGGGGACTGGGATCTCTCGTCGATCTGTATCTAGGCCCGCTCGATTACTAGTTTAACAGGGTACTCAAGCTATTTCGTGACAAGAATTTTCCTATTTTGATTTATAGGATATGTCCCTCTTATTTTACCATGTGTGTGAATGTCCCATTTGGTAGACATCAATTACATTTTCCTTCATGATTTTATCTCCATATAAAATACACCATATGATTTTACAATGGTAGGTATAATGTAATACTCTTCAAAGGGTGAATGAAAATTCCATTCGTGCTACATGTGGAGGTATTTATGGAGTATCAATGGTCTCATTAATGTTATATTCATGGGTTTTGAAGACATACCATGACCATATGAGTTTTTTATATATAAAAGAATAAAGTGGGTAATTTATTATTTTATTTCATTGTGCCTAAAAAGCTAGAAGATGAAGGTTTATCTCTATTTTTTAGTTTGTTTCTCTCAACCACTTGAGGTTATATAGTATAAGTTATATAGTATATTCAGGGAATTCAAGATAGTAATTTTATTTCTTCTTGATGGTCATGATAATATTTAGGTTCCCATTAACCAAATATCCATTTTTTCTGAATTCCATCATATTTTGGTGAAACATTTAGTAGAATGTAATGGAGGCTTGTACATGGATGAGATTTTCTAGCCTCATGTGGTACCTTTGAGATTCATCTCTAACCATGATTCTCATTTTATACCCATGTAGTGTGGGATCTTGTATGAATATTTTAGGATTTAGTTTTTGTGGAATAAAGAATTCCACCATATTATTGTTCATAGAACTAAAAAACCATTTCATTTCTTATAGATATATGGAGGTCCAATGAGTTAGATTTTAGTTAGAGCTAGGATGATCATTTTTCCTTGGTAGAGTTTGTAGAAAATAATTGGTTTCACTATATTTTTTTCATGGAACGTTTTATGTAATTTTTTAGAATACCTCGTAGTTTATCCATGTAGTGGGAAGACATTGGAATATCATCAGTAATATGTTGAATGTTTAGTATAACTAATTATGGATAAGGTGTAGGTGATCTATATGGAGATAAGGATTAACCTAAGACATAAAATTGTCTAAATGGACTACTGAAGGTGGCCTTTGATGTTTGAGTATGAAGTCTATGTGTTTTTGAAGGACTATATATAACATATTTTTTAGATATTTCATCATGTAAGAAAGCTATTTTAGAGGTACATCTATCCATTCCAGATTCTCCATAGGGTGGGCGAGGTTCTTTATCACCTATCATAACCCCTCCACTTATACCGGATTCACAATTTCTTTCATGTGTTTCATGTGAGTAGATATGTTCATATCTTATCACATGTCATCAATGTGGGAGAATTTTAAATCATTGAGGATTCAAAAAATTTAGATTGCCCAATAGATATTGATAATTAGTAGATGACGAGACATCGATTTTGAGTAATACATTTTGTATCTATTCTGGGGTAGCATGGGAAACATTAGGAGAACTTATATGAACCACATGATTAGAATAAATATGATTAACCTATCCTTGTTTATTTTATTGATATTTCTAGGATGAAATGAATAGAAGGGGGGGTGATGTGATCACTAAAAATTGTTTTTAATCATTTATAAAATTTGAGATGAATATTACCCTAATATCATGGTATCCTAGTTTATATGAAGTTTTTTATTTTCCTCTATTATATCTAGGTGATACGTGACCCCAAATGTGTCACAATTGAGTTATTTTATAATTTTTTGGGTTGAAGGGTTTTAAAATTTTCAAAAAAAAATATTACTAGAATTGGAAAATTTTGAAGGATTTTATGGATTTCACATTTAGTCATTCCAATTTAGTAAACGATGTGGTTCCCCTGCGACAGTTATATAATTAATTAAAGAGGCATTTTAAAAAGATAATTCATAGTTAATTCTATAATGTGGGTTCTCAAAGGAAACCTCTTGTGTTGTTTAGGTGAGTTTAGTGTGGGAAAATTGTTTGTTCAATGTTTGGTATATCATATACTCTACCCAGATTTCATTTAATATTGAAATTACCCTTATACATCTACCCATATTTAATTATCATTTTTTTATTTTTCCCCTCATTCTCATCTTGATATACATTCATTTCTTGGATGGAATCCCCTACCTCATCCATTGAGTATTGGAACTTCTCTTCAATTTTGAATGAGTTTTAGAGATAATTTTTTCCTCTATTCTTTTCCCCACCCTTCATTATCCCTTTTCCATTTTCATTATTTTTACCTTATGAATAATAGATTCTATGGGTAAAATTTTAGGATTCAAGGTAAACTTCAAATTGAGTTTCAGGCTTTTTTGGAGCTATAGAGGGTGTTTACTTATTTAATTCAGTGTTTCTCCTAGAAGGTGATGCATTATGAAACTCTCTCAAATTATTATTGGAGGTATTTATAGGTTATTTATTTAATTTTTAATTAATAATTTTCTTAAATAAATTCAAACTCATTTTAATATATATTATTCTTATTTGTAATATGTGTTTTTTATTTACAAATTTTTTTAGTGATTCTCATACATGGTATAAAATATTTTTAATGGATTTTAAATGAATTATTTTGTGTTATTTATTTAATATGATAACTATTTAAAAATTTAATGGGGTCCCATTTAAATTATTTTAGGGGTAAACTTTAGTTTTTATGGTTGATTGTTTTTTTAAATTGAACTTATTTATTTTTAATGAAGGATTATAGATTTAAAAAGGGTGTGTGTTCTTGATCATTCAAAATTAGTGGAAATAATGGGATTTCAATGTATCGAAAACAAATAATAATCTAATATTGATTTTTACATAAAAACTAATTTTTAATATAAAAAATGGGATAATGGACTGTGGAACCCACTGTGGTCTTCCACTATAATTTGCAGGCATTTGATGGGTTTTTTCCCTATTTTTATGGATTTTAGTTTTGATCAAATAAGTTTTATGTAAGTGTTTTGGTGGTGAGGTATGGGATTTTTTTATTACTCATGTATGTATATCAATTTATATCTAAAATTATTAATCAATTTTTTGTTCATAATTATTCGAGGTAACAAGGTAGAGTCTTGTATGTGTGAAAACGCCAGTTGTGATATTATCTAGATATAGTGGAACTGGGTAGTTCACTATGCCTAGATGATTTTTCTTATGGTAGCATCAAGATCATGGGAAGGTCTATTGATCTAATAGTTTGACAGTTCTATTAGAATGATAATTTTCTTATAGGATGACTAAGGGTTTTTATGTAGTTTAATTTTTTATTACTTGAGTTAATAGTTTTTAGACTAAGAAACTTGTTCCTTGATATGTGGTTTCACATTGGGGTTTACTTTTATTATATTTATCATATCACTTTTTTGAAACTAGTATAATATTATTATTATTATTTATTTTTATTCCCCCCTAACAATAAGTTGTTTATTATATCTATTTTTTTGGAAAGTATGATTTTGAAGATGTTTAAAAATATTTATTTAAAAATATGTTCTGTTATAAAAGTAATATTTTTCTTGCATTCTAAGAAATGTTTTAGAAATGAGTTTGAAATAAAATCATGATGATCCCTTTTAAAAGAAATGTATTGGATTTAAATTTGGTAAAAAAGGTATATACTCATTAAAACTTTATAGTGTTTTGATATTTTTTGGTTCAACAAAAATATAAATCCTTATTTTAATTATTGTGTCTTCAAACTATATTTCCTAACTTGTTTTTGAAAAATAATTTTGCATACTATAAAGGTGGAAACCTACTGGGTTGTACATATCTTTCTTGTATATATTATAGTTTATGCATTGTATCTATATTGGTTTTAGTTTAATTATGGTAGTGATATGTATTTTGGATATATATATAAGGTAATCATGGGGCTTCAAGGAGTGGGACATTGGGTTTGGTTTGATATTTCTTTTATTTTGATATCTTGTGTATTGGAAAAAATGGAAACCATTGTATTCTAATTATGTTTCTCTTATCACTATTATGGTATGGCTTATAAAAATGATGTATACATTTATTATCTTTTTTATTTTTATATATAATTATTTGAACAATGTCTTATTGATTATGAATCATTCATCTTATTAGCTTATTTTTGTATCGTCCAATTTATATGTCATGTACTTCTGATCTATGCTAAGTCAATTAATTTTTTTTTGGGTGAAGGTCCACTTTGCATAAACTATGATTTTACGGTTAATGTATTCCCAAAGTAATTCCTTAATACCAATTTTCTAGTTGTTTGACTGTGGTTATAGGTAATTCCCTTTTGTCATAGTTCCATAATAAGTTGTGTGCTCGTTCAGGTGAAATATTGTGACATTTTGTTACATTATGGATGAATTTATTGGGCATATTTAAAATAGTCTTACATAATATGTGTGTTTTTTAATAAATAGTCTCTTTACAAGGGTGGAAATAAATAATTTTTGGTCAATGTATTTCATAAGATGTTGTAATGTGACGCCCTTTATTACACCATAATAGGGGTTGAATTATATAATGTGATGAGAGATAACTATGTTTTTCATGGTGTTAATAGGGGTTTCTTATCATGTAATGGTTTTAAAACATTTATTTAATATATAGTTTTTATGTTTCTTTTAATAATTTTTCAATGCGGTTTTTGTCCAACAATAATGATTCCCCCTAAAACCATTAGAATTGAAATGTGATTGGGATAGCCTATGTTTTATTTATAAAAAATGAATGATATCTCTCTATTTATAAATTTTTTATTCCCTCTCTCTCTCTCTCGACAAATTGGTTTCTTGTTTATTTGATTTGGATTATCCTTCAACTGGTGGTGGTCATATAGTGATTCCTTGGATCATAAAGAGTACATATTCTAGTGACATTAACAAATGAGTTATTTGGTATGACTCTTCCTTAATTTCATTCTATTATATAAAATGATTTATTTTAGAATCCATATAGGTTCTATGACATTTCCATATGATGTTATGGTTTAAAATCAATTTGATTTATTTTTTGGAATCTCCTTTCATTCTTGAAAATAACCTTCAATTATTAGTTTACCATAGTCGATATTTTGTTGCTAAATAATTCACTTGAATCCCATATTCATCTCACCATTTTATTTACCATAGTATAATGGCACAACATTGTAGTGGAGTATGGAATCATTGTAACATATTAGAGGCCCAACATAGAAGTGATGGTACAATATGAAAATGATGGTAATAACCATCCTACATTGTGAGGATTCATGTTTCTCCTTTATAAGACTTCTCACACTGTGATGAAGGGTTTATTGAATTATTTCATTATCCCTCATTATATGGACATGCTGTAACACTACTCAAAATGACATGACCACCCCTTTACATGTGGTATGTAAGAACATAAAGGTGTTTATACTATGAAAACACCGCATATACCAATTCAATACAATCTGTTGTGGGCTATTATGTGGAGGTTCTAAATATGACATGTAGGTTATAGTTATAGCATGGACATGTGGATTGTGATATAGATTGGATGAGAAAATTTTCAGATATGGCATATGGAGAATCTATTATGGAATATATCTAGTGGTTCAGGAACATGTAGAATAGAAGTATGTATAATTCAATGACTAATTTTCGCATTAAATATAATGACCTTAAAAGTCCCGTTTGGAAATTTTTCTATATTTTTTTTGTATGTTGGATTAGGGAAAATATGTATCATTCCATGAATATTTGATACAAATATCTTGATGGTATGATCCTATAGACTTCCTAACATAATTTACATCATATTTTGAGTAGGTATATGTTTTTTCTATGTAGGTTCAACTGCTTATTTTGAGAGTGATGACTAATTAATTCCTCAAGGTTAGGTACTCCACTAGTTGTATGTTGCTGATACTATGTGGGGCCCATACAGTGACATAGAGTTTAATAAACACCTATATTCAGAGTATGTGACTCCTCTATAATTCTATCATGGATGTTTTACTCCATTTCTCATAATATTGATTAGGTCCTCTACACGGTAAATAGAGTTTGGTAATCCCTTTCTATATTTTCTAGGAATCATCAAGGTATGTGTCCTTTAATAAGGGAGTTTGGAACATGTTAGTTCATTAATATTGGTTGATGATAATTTTTTTCTCCATCTGGTGGTAATAATACAACAACCAAAACTTAACTTAGCAATGTGTTCATCCCCAACCACTATTGTTGAAAAGAAATGGGTATATTTTGGTTGGGTATCTTGGATAATTGAGTATCTTTAGGGTGAAATATTCCATTTTTAGTTGGGTTAATTCTAACTGGATGTTGGTGTCCAGGGTTCTATAACTTTATGTTAAACTTGTTATATTTTTCTTCATTCTCTTATTTTGATATATATTATGATTTCTTAGTGTCCATCAATAGATATAAAAAATAAAATCCATGAATGATATTCCTTATGCTCTGATAATATGATCAATATGGTATGTCGTGCTATGTACTAAAACCAATGTCTCTTATTTTTAGATCATATATGGTTGATACCTATCAAATTCTTAAGTGGTTCATTGGATTTTTTTTAAAAATATCCTTAATTAATTGATATTTTTTGGTATTTAGACTAGTGGAAAATGTCATTATAAATCATTACACTAATTCTAGATTCAAAATTAACAAAGATGATTTATGAAATCAATATCAATTTGTGTTCCTCAGAGATGATTTTCCTTTTTATAAGAATAGTTTTATATATCTAACATTTGATAGTTATATTGTACAAGTATATTACATCGTTGCATTAAACAATGAAAGGTAATTTTTTCGATCGAGAAGATCACTACTAAACTAGGTATAGGTCCAATAATATCTATCCCAATATATATGTATTATATAAAAAATAATAAATTATTGAAGTGGCAGAAACAAAAAATTATAAAATAATTAAACGCATTATTTTAAAATACAATATCATTGGATATTTAATTAATAAAGGAAATCTTCTTTTTTGTGACTATAGAGGAAAATTTAAAAGAACAATTGAAAAAATTTGTATCATAGTAAATACATGATAAATATTAAAAATTAGTTTGCGTATGATATGATGTGGGTAGAATATTATTTAGTTTTGTTACTCATCTTAAAAATTTCATGTGGTGTAAATCATGGGAACCTAAAATATATGATATTTTTACTATTAATATTTTTTGAACATTATAATTCATTCATATGAGATATATTGATTATGTTATAGTTGTATTAAAATTTATCACTTATGGTAATCCTTTGAGTTTTCTCTAATCAATTTTCTAATGATAATACAAGTGTTGTGACCAAATGATAGAATTTTATATATATGACCCCACATAATGATAAAAATCCCACTCCATAGAAATAATTATGATGTGTTTCCAAATATGGATTAATTATTTAGTCCATAGAATGTTAAAAACTATGTATTAGTTATAATAATTGTTATGTATAACCTATAAATACTCATTATACGCTATTAAGAAGGTGTCACGCATGTGAAATATCATAAATTAATACCTTTCTTATGTCATCAAACAAATTTAACCAATCAAGGGTGGTTGGGTATATTATTGATCTTAGGTTAATGATTTTTAACCAATATAGTATTTTTCATTCTTTACAATAGGAATTAAATCTATGAGCATGATGGAAATAGAAAAATTATTTTCAATGCCACGGTTCGTTGAGTGATATGTGATATGATCATCTTCATGGATAAATTACATGTAATATATTCATCTAGTGTGGTTATTCTATTTAAGATGAATCGAGACTGTTTTATTTTTCTTATACATGATAATCATGTTCCAAGTATTGTGCATGTATTTTATCCCTTGGATAAAATGATTATATAAGAATGACTGTGATATATAGAGATATGTTTCATGGAAATTTTTCTATAGAGATACAATCATTTGATAATGATCACATTTAATCCATTTAGATCTTATGTAGTTTTGAATCTAATATAGTGGCCAATATTTCTTAATGGTTACAAATTTGAATTTTATAACAACTATCCACATTAAGGACCCTCATGGTCCTTTATAATTCTATAGAATGAGAATTGATTTCGGTAAAAAATGATTTTCTAAAATATAAGAGATTATAATAGATTTTATATATGATTATGGATAACAATTCACATTCTATTATGAAATGTTAATAAATTTCATGAGTGTTTAGTTCATGTGTGAGATTGGATGAATCATTTTCCATACCTAGTCCTCTAAGAGCCCACTTGGAGTACTAATTATGTCGGGTGTTGCACCCCAAATCTTCCTGAGATGGGACATGTGTTTCAAAATACAAAAAATAAAATATACCATAAAAGGGAGGTAATAGGCTAATGGGAACCTAAAACATCCAAAAATATCTAGTAATAAAATATATCAGTAACTACCCATATTATACAAAATGGAATAGATTAAATTGGAATAAATAATGAATGTAAATATCATTAGTCTTTGAAGGATAATATAGTTTCACACTACAAAATAAGAAAATACACAAGAGAATGAATATGCCCTAGATAAAATTAAAGCATCAAAAGGGTAAGGCTCCACCTTAACATTAAAAGTTTAAAACATAACATCACCACGAACATGCACCATGTAGAATTTCTAAGATAAACTATACCAACTCTACATCTTCTATTATTTTCATCAAAAATAAAACATTGTTTCTAAAAACATAAAATGTTTGGATGAAAATGAATTTGTAGTTATGAGTATAAGAATATTTAGTAGTAATCCCTAAAAAAGAATCAGTGATGTAAATTAATATTTTATGTAAGGGTATAACTAAATAAGTACCCATCACAAGATAAATGGGAAAATGATAAAGTAAGAAAAGGTTAGATAAACTTATTACTTCACTCAAAAAATGAACCATAAATATGAATTATGAAAAAAAAATTGAGAGACCATGATTTACCTCTAATACCTTATGCTAAATAACTACATAAAGAAATTATAATTCCATAGGGAGAAATACACCTCTGTATGCAACCATTGAAAGTAACGGTAGAATAAAAACACATGAATAGGTTTGGAACTCAATGCCTAAAATAACAGAAGAAATTGAAATTTAAAAATGTTTTATTTTGGAAATATTTACAACAAGGTACTTTACTCTCATATATATCACATATTAACAAATAATAAGGGTGCCCTATTGAAAATATCAATGCCAAATTTTTCTAGAACAATTTCTAATTATAAAAGAACCAACCGGAACAATCTTCTCTCAATAATATCATGTTGAATGAAGGGTTATGGTGGAGTAACCATTCATCAATGTTGGAAACATATACTTGTTTATAGAGTATAATAATATATATTATATGTTCGGGACCCTCAATTTTTTTTGTACATTATCAGAGGAGTACTAAACTATGTCCATGTTTGAAGCATCTCACTCATATAAAATTTTCATCTCAAAGAGGATAAATAACTTAAACAACCCAAATTACTCATAATCATCATTTAAAAATAAAGAAGAGCCCATAGTCAATTTTTTAGAAGAAAAATACTCAAGGTAAACTATCATGTATCTAATTAAAATTCTAGATAAAAATATTTTAAAGATACTATAAATATGAAAAACACATAGTTTGTATTATGCTCAACATAGAATGTGTGCACCCAAAACGGGTCAAATGAATGTGTTTCATTATTGCCTAATCATGTACATATACCGCACTCCAATTTAGATTCACACCGAAGAGATCATAGGGATTATGTTCACACCTCATCACGAATACACTATATATTCAAGCATATGAATGTTCAAAAACCTCCCCACAAAATGGGTACATATTTCAATGGTCCCACTAAATTTGAGCCACATCATCCACTACACCAGTCCACATTTTAGACTACATTTATTCAGAAATAGGGTGGTAAAGGGGTTCTTACTATATTATATTATTACAATTATCATCTTATCATGTAATCATTATGTCTCCAAATCATTATTCATTAATCACCCTACTAGAAATGGAATGGTATAATGCCATTATGGATGGGCCTTGTAAAAATCACACCACCCCATCACAATGGTATTCTAACTCTAGAATGTAGTATGATCATAGGAAATTATTTAATGACCCTATGTTATACTCTATCACTTATCAACAAACCCACACTAACACATCTACACATCTTCCAATAAAGTTTCAAGGACCTCATGCTAAATTAGCAAGGCCTGAGAAAAAGTTCATAAATTTTACCCTGCTCAACTCTAGAGGTTTTCTATTTTATACATTATTCTATTATCTATATTAATAATGTAAAAAAATAAAATTATTTATAAATTATCATAAAAATTTCAATAAAAAATCAACCCAAAAATATTCATCACATATTTCACATAATTATTAATATTCCATTATCATAGAATTATAGTTTTTCTTTCATTAAAAATATCAATTAAAACCTAAATCAAAATTTATAAATATTAATTATTTCAAATATTAGATTTTTTAATCATTATTAAAGAGTATAGTTTCAAATGATTCAAAATTTATATCTTATTACCCATAGTAATTCATTATTTCTTATATTATCTCACTTTTTTTACTCAAAACCGATAATTATCCCATTAATTACATGTTGATAAATAAAATTTTAATAGAACATTATAATAAAAACCAATCATTTTTATTCATATTCATACTCATATTCCTCATTTCATCACCAAATTCTCCTCTTGGGATATTAAGAATTATTTATCAAATGTAGATAATGAAATAATTATAAATTCATTTGGGTAAATAGAGAGATGGAACTTATGATTCCTACCTCATTTCCATGATGGACTTCATCCTTAAATTTTCTAATTATTACCACCATACATCCACCAAAATATTATACTACATTTTTCACTTCAAAAAAATACCACACAAAATTCTCTATACAAAATTAATAGGATATTTGAAAGCTAAATATATTTGATAGTAACTGATGGATTCCAATGATTTATTTTATCTAAATACCAACATTAATATCATCCATAACCACTTCATTAATTATTATATTACTTTCTATTCAAACATCTCATTCGATCCTCCATTAAATTATCCATAACATTCCATTTCATCAATGTAAAAATAATTATGAATCCACTTCTCCTTATAATTACACATCACCCGCATCACATAAAATATCTCAAAAAACACATTATATGTTTTATAAAAAAATCAATATAAATATAATTTACACTATTAAATAAATAATTATCATATTCCACTTACACGCCAAACATATGGGTAAATTGAACCTTGTTTAAGTAATTTTAAATCACATTTCAAGGGTAAATATAACATCATAAATGAAATAGATTGTTAAAAATTATAATTATTGAATTGAAAAATTATGAATTTAGAAATTTTTTGATTCATAGAAACTCACGAATGATAATAGTTACTGTCAATGAAAAAAATAGGAAACCATATTCTCCCCCCTTACAAAAATTTTTCAAAAAAAAACTCAAAATAATATGAAAATCTAAGGATTCCATAAACAGACTTTTTATATGGGATGATAAACCTTCATAAATACTTCACTGGTTTTTTAATATATAAATATATATGGGTAAAACATCCTCTTTTAATTAATTGTGATCAAATTAATTTTTTCAATTATTATACTTTCCCCCCATGAAATTATCAACTCATGTTTCCTTCAATGTAGAAGCCTCATAACACACACCATCTTGAATTTCACAAATCTCATCATGGGTTTCTACCCAAAAAATCTTTCCAACCTTAAGATATTCTTCCTCAGAGAAAAAATGATAAATCCCAAACCATTAATATAAAATTTGAGATACTATGTTAGAAAACATGCCTTATATCAAGAGTATCATTCATTCCACCTTTTTATGTGTGATCCTGGAGAATATAACATTAAAATAAAAAAAATCACGTTTAACACTATAATTCAAAATAGTAATAAAAAAATTACCTCCTCACAAGATAAAAAAGGTAATATGAACCTAGAGATTTTTCATCTGTTATCATTGTCTCCTAAAAAACAACATATTGTAGTATCATCAAATAAATAGGCTTGGATAATGTCAATCATAACATATCACATTCTCTCAATCCTAGACAAGTATAGGGCCATAAAAATGAATAGTATGTAAAAAATTATACAAAATAGCCTATATTTCTTTTGGAAACACCATATATACTTATATAGAGTCATAAAATAATAATGGTTCACAAAATTGTTGAAATATCATCCAGAAATACCATATAGGTTCATAAATATACAAAGGATAGGAAGAAAAATTACATGCATAAATACTGATCATTTTAAGGATCTACTAAATTCATCATTACCAATTATATACCTAGAAAATGAAACAAAATTATTGAAAAAGTATATACCACACATAACTAGAGGGTAGGAGTTGATTGAAACTATTTAAACAGGGATCCCCACTATAGAATAGAAATTTTGACAACCATCACCCCTAATCAAAAGAGATAGAAAAGAAATATTTTTCTACATAGTTAAATTTCTAAAATTTGAACCATATCTTTTAGGTAAACAGTAATTACCATGTTTTTTACTTGTGCTACTCAGTGAAGGAACCAGTCCTCACTGTGGAAATAATTATTAGTTAATGAATGACCTGACAACACTATAAGAGGACACATAATGACAAAACTACCCATATTTTTGGATGTTTACATCCCAAATATAACACTATAGTGGATAAAATACACCAGTTTTGGGGTAAGAATCCAAGATGTGGGGGTATCAACCCATATAGAGAACCCATACCCTATCTCATTGGGGAGAACATAGTCCTCTAGATTGATTATCCACACCCTATATTATGGGATAGTGTTGACTTTCTTTATTGAATGGGACTTTCATGCCTTGTGGGATTCAAGTGAGCAATGAACCATTTCCTTAAATAGTGGCCAAGAACCCCAGATTCCTAGGAAAATAATAATTATAGTATACATGTGGGGGAACCGTTACCTATCATCAGAAAATATTAAAGGTTTTTATCAACACCTATCAAGGATATAATTCTCATTGAGGTAAATATATAACCATTTATGGTGTTCTGAATCCATAAATGTAGAATACATGATAGAACACACTAGTTGGTACCAAAATCTATGAAAAATATAGGAATACCACACCATGTTATTGATGTATCGGCTAAGGAATTACCCAGACCAGTGAAACATATAGGGCACTCAATCTATATTGATAACATATTAATGTGGGAGTACCCAGCCCCATCAAAATTTTTAATTCATGTGGTAAGAAATATCCATATCCTATTGATAGGGATACATTGAAAAAATTATATAGGATATGGTCTACTAATATTTTGAGAAAACATGATTCTTGAAAAATTACTACTTCAAGAGTTGTCTCGATGATTGAATTTTCCATAGAAGGATTATAACACACACTTAAAGATTAAATTTTCATGAGGATACATGTATCCCTATCATACAGTGGAATTAATACGCATTGGTTTGACACAATCCATATTTTATTTTTTTATTACTTTATTATTCATGAACCATATAACTGTACCCATCACGAAATTAGCATGATGCATATGTTTCATGGTCAACTATCAATATCCATGAATCGAACACAACATTCTCTATCTGGAATTCTCTGTCTAATTACTAGTCCCATGGATCTTAAACATTTTTCCCTAATTATACAACCAAGGCCTCACAAGAATGATATATTCATACTACACACTTATGACCAAATACCTCCTCTTATAAAATTATAACATGAACAAACCCTTCGTGACCAACCTAGGATGAGAGTTAGGATGATTTTTTATCCACAAACCTTACTCTAATAGGCGTCAGACCAATGACTAGTACCATAAAGGCATAACATACATCGGTGTAATTATTCTAATAAAATCTATATCGGTCTTACATATTCAATAATTCAATATATCAAAAATTGACCGCATGATATAAGAAATAGTAAATAATATTGAAATAATGCATGCATAGACATATGAAAAATAATTCTAAACTAAAACAAAATAAATATAAAATATAATACAATAAAGGATAACATAGAAAGAAAAAAATTAAAAATATCTAAAATCAATAGTTGAAGAAACCACCCAGATACCTAATGTCTTATAAAAAATTTCAACAATTTCTCCCACACTAGATAATCATTATGTTTCAACTCTACCAACTCCAGATCCTCTAATATCACCCTCAAAAACCATATGTCATCTACCTTGACACAACACATGTGGGAAAAATGATATTGTAAGAGTAAGTATAAAAACACCCAGTAGGATACCCTAGAAACAAAGGAAATAAAAATTTCAAGTTAACAAAAAACAATGGAAGGATATTGATATCTCCCAATATAAACTAAACAGGGAAAATGAATATTATGGAAGACTTGAGAAGATGTTTGGACTCCACTACCCCAATATTCCATTACCCACCCTAAAAAAGTAAAATTGAAAAAACCATATGGTCATATCATCCCAACAGGGAAATAACCTAAGAATTTCAGTCCATATATTATAGGGTAACTACACCTCCATGATCACCAATGATAATAAAAAGTGATATAGAAACACATGATGTGATTTCGACACACAATTTTTAACACCCCTTCGAGTAAATTACATAAAAATTAATTATTTCAAAATTTCAAACCGTGATATATGACTCCAAAACCTGGATCAATAAATTTTTTATATTTTTTATATTCAACAAGATATACAAGTTCATCATAGTTCTGGAAACAATGTATTATTCAATGAGAAACTATGATAATGATTTCATCTGAGGAGTCCAATATTTAATTTTAGGCCATGGGGGATGATATTAACCTCATAGTAGAAATAATATACCAATGGATAGATTAAAAACCATACAATGCATATTGGGGATGTTCACATCTTCATCCTTGCATTTTTTGTGGAGTATCAAACCTTATTCCTACACTAAACATAACAACGTTAACCAGTCCATACCTACATTGTGCTCAATAGTTTTAACTACCCAAAAACCTCTTGAATATGTATAAATGGCTAAGAGAACCCTAAATTCAAAATCTATGTATAAACATTCTTATAATATACTATTAATCAATCCAATTATAACGACCAAGAAAAAAATGCTCAAGATACAAGAAATGAGAATTTTATATATCATATTCTATACTCAACATGGAATATGTGCATCTCAAGGGGGCAGTTGTGTATGCCCCATTTTTTCCCAGTCATGTTAGTATACCACACAACCACATATTTTTTTCATCACTATATGATAAGAATTATATTCACACATCTTTGATATAATTCTTCAAATACTAGAATTAAATTTTTTTGATACCCCGCAACAAATTAAGACATGGATTATAAATTACTCCAAAACCATTTTCAATTTAATAAAAATTAAAAATTATCATTATTTCAAAACCAAAATCCGATCTATAATATGAACCAAGAAACAAATATCTCAAGAAAAAATACCAACTCAAACACATCTCATCACACTGGAAAAAAATAGCCATCATAGATGACCTAATAATACCACATAAAACATGATACAAACCAGGATGAAAAACTCATTGTAATTATGCTTTTCTTGATTCCAAAAATATAATGTCTCATTTTAACTAAGAAACTTTCCTGGATATTTTTTTCATCAAGCTCATTACACCTGGATCTTCCTTCATTTCTCATATCCTGGATAAAAGATCTATCCATCCATACTCTTTAGAAAACACTAAAAAGTCACCATGCACCACATCATTTACACAACTAAAATTAAATCTAGGATAATGGTGAGACTTATCACAATAAGTAATAGAATAAAATAAAATATATTAAATCACTAGTAAAAAAATTTACATCAACCTTTTAATGTTGTTTGTTGAGGCTACCTATTTAAAAGCGATATTATAAATATCTTTCTTAACATCCATTTTAATAAATGATGTTAATGAAATTATGATTATTTTCATTGTTTTTTTTAAAAAATTAAATGAATCAACATCTATTTTACTAAAAAAATGTCAAAATTTTATTTATCAAATCATATTTCAAAAACTGATGTGAAAAATAATCTTTTCACACGTGTTTCTAACCAACCGACATCAAAATTCATTTTTAACATATCATTTTAAATATCCGACATAATAATTTTTTATCAACTCTTAGATAATAATCTAATATTTGATTTTACTAGTGGTAGAGCTCAAATAATCTTACAGATCCAATGTTATGACCTTCATAAGCTGGATATATGTTTCCCATGGAAATATCAAATGAGGCAACAAAAGAATCATCTTAGAAGATATTTTAGAATCCATAGGAATATTTGTAGTATTTACATGATAAAAAGAGTTATTATTAATTATAATAAATTAATAATAATTTATTTTACAGTCAATTAAAAAAATTAATCATAAAAAACATAAATCATATAAAAATATTTAGAAATTCCATGACGTGATCATGAAAAGAAAAAAAATGGATTATCGATGAAGATCAAATGAGTTGAGTAAATGGATCTATGATGGTTGAAAGAATCAATAATTAAATTAATATATTTGTATAATTTAATCATATAAATTATATGGTAAAAGAAAACATTGTATTAAAAATTTTAGGTGGGGATTGACAATTTTGATGTCACCTAATAAACAAATTGAAATTCCACATTTATGAGATATTAAATTTATATTTCACATAAATAATAAGATAAATATCATGAAAATAAATTAAAATTTTTATTTTTCAAATCAGTTATCATAAGATTGAAAAGAAAACTATCATTTCCCATTGATTTTTTAATAATCATTGTGAAAAACCAGCTTTTGACATCAATTTTATTCATAAACCGAGGTAAAAGGTAATTTTTAGATTAGTTTTCAAAAAATTGCTATGATTTTTTCTAAATGTGTATTTAATTTAAAAATAATATATTTGGATGGTCGTAGAGGTCAAACAGAGTTACACATAAAATGTTATGGTCACCATAAGTTGGATATCTCTAAGACACGGTTTAGTGATGATCAACATATGATGACCAAAACTTTTGATTCGAAACTCCATTTTATCTCACAAACTAATCAAATTGAATATTTGGAAATGAAATACATTTTTTAAAACATTTTTATCATTGTTTAAAAAATAAATGATGTAAATAAGTCATGACGAATTTTTTTCATGTTCATTATTAAATTACTGATGTGAGATACCAAATTTTCAATTTAGTTATTTAAATCTGATGTAAAAAAGTCATAAAACATCATCTTTAAAGTTGGTTATTAGATTATTGACTTGAAAAATTAGTGAAAATGGATTTTCACATCATTTTTATAAGAACCAATGTGAAAAATCAATTTTCGGATATGTTCACATCAGTTTTTAAAAACTGGTGTGAAAATGGCGATGTTAAAAATAGTTTTTGTACTAGTGAATGATACAGATCATCACACCATAAATATCAAGTAAAATAAATTTAAAAGAAAAATGTATAGAGTATATCTAACACTCCAAGACATCATGATGGTACATTATCACCTAAAAATATAGGAATCAAGTGAATGAAACTATATAAGAATATATGGAATCTCCATTGATGATGCAGAAAATTACCAAAGTCAAAGGAAACAAATGAACTAATAATTTCACTCCCCATTCCAAAACCACCTCACATGCATTCTCATTGAGAAGCTATCATGGAATCAATTTCATGTCATATATACCATAATAGAAAGACCCAATATCCCTTTTAGAATGTATCATTAAAATTTGAACTATATAATAATAACTATGAGTACTATATATGGAACAGATGACTGTTGCGAGAATTTCAAACATTATATCTATAATAAAGGGACCCCTATTAGTTATAAAAATTTGTAAAAAATAGTTATTTTACATCCAAGAAAACTTGTTATCAAGAACCCAACCCACCAAGAACACAATCACATAAACTGAGGAAGATGTCCAGTGTGATATATTAGAAATTAATACCTTTAATTGGGATAATATGCCTTCTATTATGGTAAAAAATAAATAATCTTAAAAAAACACATGTTACTAGAGAATAAACAACAATCACCATAAAAATATTACGCATGAAAAATTCAAATCCACTGGGAGCCCCAAAATGAATCACCAATGTGTGACTTTGTCATGATGGGTTATATATAAATGTTCAATAGGTATGAACAAAAGTACCACTATAAATAAAAATCCAAAAATAAAAACGTGAAACTCTATATGAAATATACCTCTATGACAGTCTTAAAATAATTAAAATATATCTTGTCTGACTTGAAGTAAGATCATAGTCAATTGATTAGACCGAAGGTAAGTAGAGAAAGAATAAATAGGACCGAAATTCCTACAAGAGAGAATATGAGACAAAATTTCCCATGAAAAGTAGGAAAACCAAAAAAAATATTATGAAACCAAATGGAAATATAGATGAGTATAAATGTAAGGTGCTAAAGAGGTATGACACTCAAATGAGACACTTTTATCATTATCAAGTGTTTCATGATGATTCTCTATCAGGTTTGGTGATAAAGAGGGATATATATTCATTTGGTTTAGTTTATTACCATTAAATTGATTTACAACATCATCCATAGCATAATTCATTCACACCTCCACCTATTCACACAAGAAAGGTGTTATATATGGGTACATATGAGATATAAGTTCCCTGAAAATATTGCCTCCTAATTTAATCACCATTTCTAAAAATAATTGTGCTAAACAACCCCTACTAAAAATTAATTCCAAAATTAATATATAAATTGACCTCATGTAATTAAAAAACAAGTTATCCCCAAATACTCATTGAAACCTCTCTATATTTTTTAATAAGGAGGAATGGATTATTTTGTGAATTAGCACAATCCATGATTGTGTTGGTAAATTTCACCACTCACCTCAAAGTTATTTTATATGAATTTAAAATATCTTATCTAATAAATTTATATTATTAATTATCAATTATTTTTGATATTATCATGAAAATTGTCATTAACAATTCAAAAATAATTAGTTTGTTATAAATTTTGCATAATATTTTTGAGTAATAACCATCATCAAATCATAAATTTTCACATCATACTTTTTTCCAATTCACTAAATATATTCAAAAAAAATCTATGGTATACATTTTAGTAATTCTTAAAAAAACATGGTTTTCAAATTGTATCATCATAGAATTTACTTCTCTATAATTTATAAACATCAAATTCTCTTCTTTTGGTAATTTCTTAAATATTCATTATTTCACAATCTTATACCTCCTTTAATAAATCATCAATAATAACATTTCCACCAATTACATATTCATTTATATTTTCTCATTTTAATATGACATTTTATTTCCTATCGCTTCAGTTATTTAACTATGACAACTATCTCATAAGTTAAATATAAAAAAGTCATCTTTTAATTTATCATTCCAAAAAACCATTAATATTCATATTCATAACCTTATATCCCATATTATATAGAAGTTTTCCTATTGGACTATTGAAAATCATATTTCTAATGAAAAGAATAAGAAAATGATAAAATTAAGACATAAATAATGAGATTAAATTTATGAATCCTTCCTTAATTCACTTATGAACACCATCATTCAATCATTCAATTACTTCCAAAAATAGTTTTCCCATATCATGGTCTCAATTATTATCATCCCAAAATAATACCAGACACTGTTATCCTTAAAAATAATTAAGATATTCGATATGGGAATTTATTTAATAGAAATAAATGAATTCCCATTATTTATTTAATTTAAATCGCCGCAATAATCCCAATCATAATCCCCTGATCAATTATTTTTTAACATCCATTCAAACCACTTCTTCTAGTCTTTAACATTCCACTTCATAAATTTAAAAATATATAAATATATTTCCTATAAAAATTACAAATCACTAAAACCATAAGAAATATTTACTATACCACATTGCATTTTATATAAAATAATCTATATAAATAAGAATTATTAAATTATTTAAATAATTTTTAAATTATATGAACATAATGAATTTATATGTAAATTCAAGAATCACTAAAAATTACAAAATCATTAACTAGGAGTAGATATCACATCATTATTATAAAAGTGGATTTAAAATTACATTCATGGAATTAAAAAACTTATTTTACACTTTTAGGGGTTCATGTATTTAAAAATCAAGAATATACTTAGTTACTCTTAAAGAAAGATCCATATAAATAAAATTTACACACTAAGTCCCCATATCATGCGTAGTGATATCAGATATATTTTTATCTTCAATACAGATCATAGGAGGTGATATAAAATAAATATGAGATATAATTTGTTTATATTTTTGGTCTCATTAAAAATGATATTTTTTTATTTGTATTATACCTAACACGATGGTGTACTTTTTGAAATATAATAATTAAATAGATTATCAATTAATTGAGTAAATAAATAATTTAATATAAATTATATATAAATAGTTTTTTTCAATTATTTAAAATTTTGGTCCATATATATATGATTCTTCATTTTATGATGGTGTAATAAACCAAGTAATGATAGAGTAGAAAATTTTCATATTTATTATTATTCATGAATTAAATAGTTATATACATAATAAAAATATTCTGCAATTATGAAATCAAAAAGGAAATAATTTTATAAATCCATTTTTTATTCATTTATATTTAAAGCATTTATTTCAAAATATTATATTGTTGAAGTGGAAAAATTAATTTAATTTTTTAATTCATCATGTCATAATTATCCTAAGATGAATTTTTTAAAATTTTCTAAAAGGATTTATTTTTCACGTAATTGTGAAAAATAATAATTCTCATAAAAAATTATTTATTATATTTTTAAATCCTAATTATAATTTATAGTTTATTTAGTTTATTTGATTTTAAAAAAAAATCAATTATATTTTTTAAAATGATTTTTATACTATAAAAAATTTATTTTTAGGAAAAGAAATTGTTTTCATTACCATTTTTTATATTAATTATAAATTATAGTATTCCTGTTATATGTTTTTGAATCTTGAATATTATTTTCAATATTTGGAATTATGATATCAAAATATTGTAAATATCTCCTTTTATTTTTTTATCATAATGATTAATAATCATAGTAAGTATTTGTTTAGTATAAAGGGAAAATGGGTATTTACTAATAAAAATAATCTAATATGTATTTAACAATGATCCAAAAATATACCTTATGTGTTATCCCATCCATTTCATGGTATTTCCATGTTTTATGTTTTTATTGAAATACATTTTGTTGGGTTTTCCTTCTTCTTTAAATATTGGTCGTTGAGATCCTTTGAGGATAAAGATATTTTTCTGGGTGTATTGACCTAATGACTGGGGAAGTATGTTTTCTGAAATAAATGGAATCTTGGAATAAATATTTTAAAGGGGGTTATGAAGGTTTATTTTGTGTTTTGGAGTATTTGGACTCATTCAGGATCTTCTTTCCATGCAATTCTTAAAGCTTCCTAAAGAATATTTTCATATTATGTAGATGGTACAAGACATGTAATTATTTCTAGGAATATTCCATGAAACCTGTTCATTTTATGAAATTAATACACAACAATAAAGTAGTAAATGTATTTTAATGTTTGATGATGTTTATATTCACTAAATGTGACACATTCTTCAGTGTAACTCATAATTTGGGAATTACACTACATGTAAGGATTGCACGCCATGTATTTCAAATAATCAATGGTTTAAAACCCATGATGCACATATGAATAATTATTAATTCATAGGAATACCTCCCCTATAGGTCCCTAGGTTATTTTATGGAAATTTCATGTTCCTTCTTACAATCTAGATTTCTTAATCAAGTTATCTATCTCTAGCGAGGTGTTTGGTTTTGGTTTTCCCTTCTTCATCATGTGTTCCTCATTGTCATGGTGTAAACATTTGATAGTTATGGAAATTTGTATTGATCTTGATCTTATTTTATCTTATTCATATTGAAATCATATGTTCATTATTACTTGTTTTATTTTCATATTTAAATCATTGTGTTGATATCTGGTTAAACATAGGTAGTCCAAAAGAAAATCGTATGGTCTATTTCTCTTTGTTTATGTATGTGTAATATTTTTATATTTCAATGAAATCATTTTTTTATTAAATAATTGAGTTGTGGGAGATGATAAATATTAGGATAGATTAATCCTTATATACCTTTGGATTCGATGGTTTTGTGACTTAGCATGAAGTTTCACGTTTGGTCATCCTACCTCGTAATAATAATGCACTAGCTAATGGATTATAGTGTTTTTAGAATGACATATGACCTTAGGTAATTTTATTTTGATATATTCAAGTTGGAAAATACTACACATGATTATTTGGAATGGCATGTGAAACATGATATGATAAGCTTGTGTTCTATGGAATGTTAATTAATAAAGTTATTTTTTAATAAATGAAAGAGAACCTAAAGATAAAAGGGAAATTGGATGATTTATCCCATGTGTATTAGGATGTTTTATGTGTTACTATTTCTTTTATATGTTGTTATGTGATTTATGATGAACTAATTATATAGATATATTATCCATGTTATATTATAATTTTTATAATTCATTCCCTGATTATGCTAAAATTATTATATATAAGAATCAGTATGAATATGTTGAAATTCGTATATAGAGGACATGGTCTAGTTATACTGAAATGATTATATATAGGTATTAAAATATTTATAATTAAATTATCATATTTAAGGCTTTCCTAGTATTATAAAAATTATATTCATAGGTATTTTCCATGTTATATGATTATACTAAGAATTTTTTAGGGTTTTCATGGATGTGCAATATGGTAGGAGATATTCTATGATGGTTCTGAAGCTGGTTATTAGATGTATGGTATTGATTGGATAATAAACACACATGATTATCTATTTATTGCGTTCACTTATTATCATACTATATTTTTTAGAAAAATTAAGTTTTCATCTACACTATTTTACTCACATAATATTTAGCATGATGTTTGGTACAAAATCAAATTATATGGATGTAGATTTTTACAATGGATATGATCCTTGTAATTGATTGTTTCTTTCTGTATGGGTTAGATCTTGGAGACGGCTCATAATTGGGGTTAGGAACTAGGTTGATATAATTTAATTTGTTTCATCATTTTGTTTTATGTTTATTACTTAAATTTTATATTAAATACATTCAAGAATTACATTACGTGATTCATTATTATTTGGTTTATTTGTTCTTTTTTTGTCTAGTAACATGATGTACTATTTTTTATATATCCACTACTATGATATTTTTATAATTTATTAGTTCCTCTATATTTTAAAATTTTACATGGGGGTATAGTCTCACCAATATACTATTTACACCCCCATATCTCTACAATTCGGGGTGGCACGCTTGAGGTTCCTTAACCGACCCGATTTGTGCTTGTGATTGTGTACTAGATCAAAGGACATAAAAAGGTGTTATTAGAGGAGAATATTTTTATTTTAAATTTATTTACTATTTTGGAAAGGTATAAAGGATACAATGATGTGTTAGGATATGGAAATGAGCTTGTGAATGGGTTTAGCTGACCTATGTTTGTGGGAAGTCCAAGTTCCCAGGGATGGAATTACCGTTTACGATGTTCTCTTATTATAGTTGATGTTATTTAACCTTGGTTGATTCACGTGTTGTGTGATGTTATTATTATCTAGATTTATAAATGTGTCCCAATTTGGTGGAATATGAGTATGTATGAATCACTATAGTCACATAGGGATATATCTAAACATGAATTTTTCATGATAGGATCATATTTACTTCATGTGATATATTTTCATGCGTGAACATTGAAATGAGATACCTATTATAATTGATATATAAAATGAAAGAACTATTATTTCATCAAAAAAATTAATCAAGGTTTAGAGAGACCATGATCAATTGGTTCCCTGTTGATGCAAACTTCTAAGTTTAACTTGTTAGTTATCTACATTCATAAGGAGTGTGTTTTTATTCTAGAGAAACTACCTCCTAATTTTCTTTGGATTGGTCATAATGAAGGTGATAATTAGCATTCCACAAATGCAGTCGAATTGGAGCTTCCATTAGATTCATAATATCATATAGATGATAATATTTATAAAATGAACTTAATTTCTATGTGATCCATGGAAAGGGAGATTTTCCACACAATGCGTTCAATTTCTGAGATGACGATAGAGTTTCATTTATAGCTTCCACCTTCATTTACTGGGGTGGGAGACCACCAATAAGTTTAGTTCCAATTTTATTTATTCTATATAATTTTAAATAAATTCAAGACACCCATATATAAAAGTGTTATGAGTTCTTTATAAATGCTTCATGGACCCACCAAGCATTGATGGAACCCTCTACAGAATGATGGGTAGTAAGAAGAGTTAACCTGGAAGGACATTGATGAAAATATCCTAAGATATATCAATCCAGAGATTTTTAAATATAATAAGGATACCAAGTTCAAGCATCACACATATTAGAGTATGTCACTGTAGGACTACATAGGAATCTTCACTGACTTTTAGCCCTTTATACAACCTTTATAAACTGATGAAATCTCTAGGGCGATAGATTTTCAGTATGGGCTTCTCTAAGAGATTAGATCATAAGTGAGCATTGTTTTCATCAGTATATTTTTAAATTTGATGAATTATGCACTCATCGTGGATGATAATTTGAGACAAGTCATGAGTTGTGGCCAAACTATTTCATGTTATTCGGCTGAGAGAATTTCTTTAGGTGGAAAGATGCATCACTATGAATGTTATGACCATGAAAATGGAGGGTAGAGTAGTTGTAATCAATATCAGTATTGTATCAGAATGTAGTATCAATACAGTGGAATGTGATAATGATTGGTACCATATTCTTGGAAGGGAACAACAACCCTTTACCAAGATTTTATATTGAGTTCCAATAGATATTATGGTAGGATAAGGGGATGTGGTACCCCAATATAGGAATGATATTACCAGATAGATATTAGAGTGCATGGAAGGTAGACTAGAGCCTAGGGAAGAGGGGTTAGTGTGTTTCATGCAATAAAGACCACTCTGGCTAGTATGGATGAAAGACCATGTGTTCTAAGTGGTATGAATCTTGTATCATCTACCCATTATTATTTTTATATAATGGAGAAAAATTCCTTTTTTGTATCTTTTTGAAAGAAAAGTAGGTGTGGATGTGGAAATCATGGATAGTGTATAGACCATTGATCCACCACTGGGATTTTTAACAGATAATATTAAATATTTCTTGGGGGTGTACTCTTTAAATTAGTGGTTTCCATTTATTTTAAGGATCATTCATACATGAAATTATAGGTTTCAATTTGATTGTTTTTATGGATTGGATAGTTATATACCATGATCATATCAAATGTTACTAGAGGGGAGTTACCTTTCTATCTCTAGAAGGTATCTATTTTCACATTGATGAGTGGGATCATTTGGAATGTTCATGAAAGTACAATTTAATGTATATTTTATTGTCTCGTGGAATTGACATAATTCCTTGATCTTGAATTTGGTTGAATCCACCAAGATACTTTTCCTCTAGTGGAATACCATTTTTAGTATGAATTATCTAACGATTTATGAATATTAACACCTGAGTAATAGATTATGTTAATGATTGAGTTGGTTCTTGGAGTAGATATAGTTTCTATCCCACCTTATAGGATGTCACCAGTAGAGTTTCATAAGTTAAATGTTTAGATGAAAGATCAAGAATCCAAATAATTAATATGGCCAAGTATATCATAATGGGGTTCTCTAGTTGTTTTCTAAGAATGTTGATGGGAATTTGGGATTTTGTGTGTACTATTATAGATTGAACCAAATGATGTTCAAAATATGATATATCATTCAACACATTGAAAATGTATTTTATGGGTTGGGGGGTTCTAATTTCTTCAACAAGATATATTTCATATCAGGATATGACAAGTTGAGTTTACGACCATCAGACATAAATCAAACAAATTTTTATATAAGGCATGGCTTGTGAAGGATTTTAGAAATGTAGTTTGTTTTGATGAACGCAGCAGAGGTATTCATATCCTTTAATAATTAGATATTTCATTATTTTTTGGATCATTTTGTAGTTTTTTTATATTGATTATGTCTTATTTCACTCTTGGTTTATAGACGATAATTAACAACATCATAACATCATCTTGAGTGTATTTGAAGAGCATCTTATTTATACAATGATAACAGAATAAATTTTCAAGATTGATAATGTGAACTAACTATGACTTTTTATCTCAAAGGATGGATTGTCAGTGGAACCAGCAATGTTTCCAACCATGGTATCTTGGGATCAGCCTAATAATGCCTTTGATATTTATATATTTCTCGATCTATCAGGTTATTATTGGTTTTTTATCCTAGACTTCTCCCATTTGGAAAAACTGATGTCAAAGTTGACAAAGAATGGTGTAAAGATTGTTTGGCCAGATTCCAACAAGGGGGGATCATCAAGAGATTAAATTTAGGTTGAAATCATTATCGAATATCATGTTACCTATTCCAAGTAAGTTATATTCTATATACATTGACACATTTTGATTTTGACTCATAGTAGTTCTGATACTGGAGCATTGGGTGGTTTTTTATGGATCTAGATAGCTGGCACCGCATGTGAGGAATTTTCCTACTCATAATCTGGAGATTTTCTCATTGGTATATGACATAATATGCTTGAGACACTTCTTTTGGGTGGGAGGTTTGTGGTGCACATATACCATAAGATCAACAAGTACATATTTTATCAGTGGGACCTAAAAATTCAGTAAAGGAGGTGGTACAAGTATCTACAACCTTTCAAAATCAATTTGGATTATACACAGAGAAATTGCAATGTCATTGAAGATGACTTGATTTGGATTTCATATAAAGTGGTAGTGTGGGAATCTTCTTAATAGTGGTGGCTAAGGGTTCACTTTTCATACATGTATCTTGATTTTCATGAGTCCCATAGATGAGTATCTCTAACATATACATCACGCATACCCATTCTTCATGAAAAAATCTAGATAGGGTATTTATCTAATATAGAGGTCTAATTTATTTGGGTCAACTTATATGGTGGGGATCAACCATCATGACAGTCTCTTTCATATGGAAATTTCATTCCATTCCATGGATGATTATGGGTTTCTACAAGCTTGTGTAAGTAGCCAAGGAGATAATTTTAGGCATCTTAAGGGTTGGTATATCCGTGTTTGAAAAAGATGTATCCTAAACTATATAGATGGTACTTATTAAAAGGAATGAATAAGGGGGAATGCACATTGTAGAAATATTTTTGACCATTAAATAGGTGAAAGCTAAGCATCAGAGTCTTGTTGGGCTAGTATAGCCTCTTCCCATTTCGAAATGGAGATGAGCCGATGCCACTATGGAATTTATAATATGATTACCCAAGAAACCACATAATAATTATTTAGTTTGGGTGATCATGGCTCAAAAAACATAGGTATCCTAATTACTTCCTATCAAGGATAACATCACTATTGATTATATGGGTAGTCTCTAGGTGTGGGAGATATTTTGGTTTCAACTTATTTCATGGAGTATCATTTCTGATAGAGATCCTCATTTTATGTCTCGGTTCTAGTAGGGTATTAAATAGGCTCTGGTATGCAAGATTTTTATAATTATAGAGTATCATAGTCATACTGATAGCAAAACTAAACAGATTAATATTATTCTTAAGGAAATGTTATGATATGATGTTTGAAATTTTGTGGTTTGTTGGGGGGTATAAGATGTGTAGATAGTATTCATATAATAAGGACTTCCATGAACTGATCAAAATGGAACCTTTCCAGGATTCAAATAGAAGGTCATGTTTTTATCATCATTTTTGGTAAAATTTTGGTGAGTCAGTTCCTGTTCGACTAAGTCTAATGTAGGAATCATCTAACAAGGTTTATATAATAATGTGATGGCCTGTCACCACATAGATAAGGAAACAATCTTACACATACCATCAAATATAGCCTCTAGGCCATTAATATGGTCATCATGGTTTACATTGAGTGTCACCTAGGTTAGATAATTTTTTTATAAAAATAAGGAAAGATAGTGACTAGGGGTTTTTGGACATTTGAGATAGTGGAAAGGTTCAATCTAGTGGAATACACATTATCGCTTTCATGGGGCTATAATACCTTGAAAAATGTGTTTCATGTGTCATAGCTTTAGAGGAATTATCTTAACACTTATCACATGGTATACGTTGATAGAATCATGTTTTTTGTAGATGTGTAATTTATGAGGCTTATGATATTGATTATATAATAGAGTTATAGATATCTATGAGTAAACAACATGCCTTTGTTTTTTTTAAATGGAATCATTATTGTGTTGAAGTGGATCCCCGTGAAAAGGAATCTGCTATGTTAGTACAGTGGCTAGACCTGTTCTTCAAGACCCTATAGTGATTCTAGTAGTAACTCAAGGGAAAGTATTAATATAGCTGGGAGGTGGTAGGATCCATTAATTTTATGAGGTATATCCTTATATAATTTTTGGGATTAACCTCTTTCACTTTCACATTACTCATTCTTTAAACCATTTTGGTTGAGTTACCTTGAGTATGGAGAGATTTTCTTGGAAAATGATCGACTATTAGGGGATATTTGTTTTTCTAATTAGTAGAGTCCTTTTATAAATTTTTAAAATGATATTATTAGCATTTCTTGGGAGTTTTTAAGGCTTTGAAGGTGGTTCAGAATCTTCTATAGAAGCTGGGTTTAAAGCTTCCGGCAAGACAATTACCAGAATTGAACATGTAAGAAGACTTGTAACTATCGCTAGGAAGATTCTATAAAACAAATAATGACATCAAATGAATACATTTTGTGATTTTTTTTTAATATTGTGTAATGTTTGAGGTGGGTTATTTAAACCTTAGGTTGCATGTTTTTCGACATAACTTCTAATTTGGGTAATACACGATGGGAAATGATTACACACCATATATTTCACAAAATTAGTGGTTTTAAATCCATTATGTATGTATGTTTCATTATTCATTCACATGAATCAATCCTATCTTTAAACATAGGTGATTTCCATTTCATTATGTACTTACATATTTAATTAGATATTTCCTAATCAAGATATCAATCTCTGATGAGTTGTTCTATTTGTGTTTTCCCCTCTGCTGTACAAATTCCTCGTTTTTCATGGTGTAATACTTTAGCCTTTATGGAAATAAGATTTGATCACCATAATTTGTGATCTTGATCTTATTGAGATCTTCCATGCCTTATTTATTGTTGGTGTTAACTACTAGATGTGTTGTGTTTGTCATAGATTAAATGTGAGTGGTCTGAAACCAAACCATTTGGTCTATTTCTCATTACATGAGTAAATGATATATTATGAGATTCTATTAAAATAATGGTATCAATAATTATTTGAATTACCAACGATGATAAATCATGAGTAAGATTATTCCTTTGATCCCTTTAGATTCAATGGTATTGAGACTTGACTTTAAACTACAGGTAAGGTAAGCCAACCCTATAATAATAATGAAGTGGATAATGACTTACAATGTGTTTAACATGACATGAGTCCTTATGTGCCTTTATTTTAAGATATTCTCCTTGGAAATTGGATTACATGAATATTTTAAATGACTTAAGAAATTTGGTATTATTGGGTTGTATACAACGTAATTTTAATGGTTTAGGACCTAATCTGATAAATGAATGGAGATTAAATGATAAAATGGTAGTTGGATGAGTTATCCCTTATATATTATGATGTTGTATGTGTTACACTTTATTATATATCATTTGATGTGATTGATTCTAAAATTATTATACAGCGGGCTTTCTTGATTATTCTTTAATGCATATATGGGTTGGATGGGCTATGTTGAAATGATTATATATAGGGAAGGGTACAGTTCTAAAAAAATGATTATATAGAGGGATTAGTTCTATAATGTTAAAATGATAATTTAGAGGGATTATAATGAATGATGAGTTTCTAATACATATTTATTTTACAATATGTGTGAATGTACCATGGATTTTTCGTTATGGTTAGGCTACATGATCAGATCTATTCTGTAATGATACCGAAGTAGGGGTTTTGATGTATTTTATTAATTGATTAATTAATACGCCCTTTTATCACTTTATTTGAGTAAATTATTATCAAAATTGTTATTTTTTTTATATTTTGGTGTCAAACAAATTAGTTCTACTAAAATCTTATTCAAGTAATCGATTAGTTCTAAAGAAGATTACATGGATGTAGGTTTGGAAAAGGGAAAGGGACCTTGTAGTTTGTTTATTCATTCTAGAAGGGTTGAAGTATAGAGATGGGACTGACATGGGATTCTGGACCGGGGACATCTTAGTTTATTTAGGTTATCATGTTATTTTATCATTTTTTCTTTAGTTTTAAATATGATACAATCTATCCTTATATAACCTAGTTCTTTATAATTTTATTTATTGGTTCATCATCTGTCTTTCTATTGCATGATGTAATATTTTCTCTATTTCTATATCTCTGTTATTATTGTTATTTCAAATTGATTGTAACACCCAAGACTTTTTTCAGAAATATTTTGTCTTTATGTACATCATCAAAAGGAATATTTCACTACACACAACACTATCTTGGCTTGCTTTACACGCAATCTCAACCTTCCTTGATAGCTTGCGTTGTACACAATACAGAGTTTCACTAAATAGCGATATGCTATTAAAATATCAGTAAACCTATCCGTTATGAATATTAATACCCAATTTTTGAAATTTTATAAATTTTATCTTTCAAAATGGACTACATTTATGGATTTGGAATATCAAAATTATCCTAGGGTGAAATTTTCGCATTTTTTTGAAAACTTTCAATTTTTTACGAATAGTGAAAACACTGGGTTACTATTTAAAAACCGACTTTTTATTTAAATAATTATTTATTTTATTTAAATTTATTTTAGGTAAAAATTGATACATAATACCTATATATGTTTAATGCAATTCATTGGAGTCATTTTATAACAATTTTAGATATATAAAAATTTAATTGAACTTTTTTACCGTCTTTTACCCACCTCCTAGGAGGGTTTGAAAATTTATATAAAACTTAATTTTACTGCTTCTGTGAGTGGAATTTTGAAATTCCGAGAGACACGGTTAATATTAAGGAGTAAAATGTGGTTCAATGAGATGAAAATAATTTTTGGTGAATAGTAACTTATTACTTTTATTTACCACGGTTAAAAGTATATAGGGTAATTACGGGTAATAATGATATTTTTATTACCCTAACACATGTGCTAATTATATTGGATAAGTGTAATTCGACAAAAAACAACCTTAGAAATAAAATATGACCATTTAGGTCCACTTGGTTTAGATTAGGACATTTATAATTAATTTATTTAAAGAAGGGTTAAAATATTTAAAATCAAAGTTTAATAACTAAATCATTTTTAATATAGGGTTATAAATAAAATAAATTCAACTATAAATATTCATTATAAAGCTAAAATTATTTCATAAATAATGTTATTTTATTTATAATTTTTATACATTATATAATTTAATTTATTTATGACACAATGATGATGCATTAATTATCTTATTAATGAAATATTAACATAATTAATGTTATAAATACCCAAATAAATGTAATTTGAGACTTTTTATGAATTCCCATAATTTTATAGGTTAATATGACATGTTAGTATTTATTTAATTAACTTTGTTCGAACTAATCCTTCTTTTATGACTTTCACAAAAATCAATTATCAAATAGTGTCAAAATTCACATAAAATAGTTTTTAAAACAAATATTATATTATTAGTTGTTATTTTATTCCCCAAAATCTAAGGTTCGGCCAAAGGACTTAGATAAGGTTATATATATTAATAATAAACAACTTAGGGTTCGTTTGTCTTGTTATATTATGTTTATTAACCTTAAAGTATAATAAAACAAGAAGACACGGTAAAAGTCAAATTATTTAACTTAGAGTTAAATCTAAATGATAAGGTTAAAATAGTAACCTAAACTTGTCGAAAATATATTGGATGAGATTATTTCGACCCATCCCCACCTTATCTTTGAAATAAATCATTTTGGAGCTATTAAAAACCGAATATGACTTTATAATAAAATAATATTTTATGTTTTTCCTAAGGTGCCCCTTTCCTCCCTTGTAAAAGGGCACCTCCTCCCTCTCCTCCTCACACAAAATTGAGCCTTTAAGATTGGCCAAAACCTGCCAATTTCTCTTATAAACTTCCCTATAAAAATCCTAGAGGTCCTGGTAGTTTTCAAATACAATCTTAGTGCCCTAAGAGAAGTTTAAGAAGAGGCACTTCAAAGAAGAGGTAATGTCCGTTACCGATTCTTTCAACTTTATTTCTTCTTCTACTTCTTCTTCTTTAGTTGTTTCATTATTATGTAATAACATCAGTATCACTCATATACTGATATGTTATTATAAATATGAAACAAACCTATTTCACCTTCTATCCATTCTACGAAAAACGAAATCACCGCGTGTGCGTACGCACGGAATACCGTCTCCACGTCGTGGTGTAATCTGTTTTCCACCACCACCTTACTTGGAAGGGTATAATGGTGTAAATAATAACTATATATGATTATTGTAAAGTTAAATTGATTCTGAGATAGTATACATACACTTCAATACAATTCCACGACCAGGGGAACGATATCATCGCTCGTGCGTACGTATGACCTACCGTCTCCACGATGTGATGCGACACATTCTACATGATCTTCAATGAATAATGATTATATAAATGAATTTATTGAATAAATATGATATATATTACACTAATATCATTATGTAAATGTGGTATCTATAACCTAAAAAGAAGAATAAGAATTTATTCGACAAAACACGCATAAGAACAAAAAGCAATAAACACCCGAATAACAAGTAGAAATGAAATATTACTAATATGAAGCTAAGAATATGACCATATATGATATCATAACAGTGATTATGATTCAGTAATAAGTCAATAACATTATTTAAATCATTATACAGGAGTTTCAGACACGTATGAAGCAAATCGAACCTAGAGTAAGGGAAAATCTTGCAATATCATTTTTATCCAAGATTGTTTATACTTCAGAATCTACTGGGGAATATTTATCATCCACATCCATGTTTCCTCAATATATAATATTATTTCTATCCTCATACAATTGTTTAAATCCAATTTTACCCTTCGGTGAGTTTTTAGTAAAAGATATGAAAGGAATCTTTTGTCGTTTTTTTCGTACGAGGTACTTTTTGACTTTTCCAGCAAAAGCACGAGAAGAATGTTTTTTAACTTATACAGCATGAATGGATTTTTAGAAAATTATTTTCATGAAGCTTCCATTAAAATTTTTCAAGTTTATTTTTAATAAACTTATTTTATTTTATAATTATATGACATTTTAAGAAAGGAAAATATTTTTGAAGTAGAAAGGATATTTTCTTCAAGAATGGAGTTCAAGCATTTTATCAAAAAAAATTCATCTAAGATAATATAGGGTTCTCTTTATATCCCTATTTTTACATTTATTTGATTATGTTATGATGGAATTATTTTTATGAAGTCCTTTTATCTTATATGGATTATGTTATGATGGCACGATGTTTAAGAATCCCTTTTTTATTACATGGGTTATGCTATGATGTATGATTTATGATTTTGTGGCACACATAAGAATAGTTTCATTAGGAGATTGGTGGGACCTATATCTCCCTCCAATGCATTGGGTAATGATTTATATCTCATGAGATAGACATGGCTGGAATGGCAGGTTAATCTGGTCTGGTGAAACAGGACTGAAATGAGGAGTGAACTCGGTTAAAAAATAGACTTTGTCTGCTAAGATAGTCTTGGAAATGAGTCTTGACTACTAAGAAATGATTATCTATGATTATGTGTGTATTCCAAAAAGATTCATGTTTTATGTTATGATTATTGGGATTGCATTTCACTAATATGATTTATCCCACGTTATGAAATTATGATCTCTTTTTTAGGTTAAGATTTTTGAAATGCTATGTTCTTATGAATATGATATTTCTTTTTTAACCTTAATGTGCATTTGAGATCACCCTTTTATATGTTTTCTTTTCCCTGGGTCAGGAATAAGGGTATTAAGTATGATATTCCAAAAGGGACTCTAGATATGATAAAATAAAAGGGAGACAGTGTAGATGATTTATGAACCAGTTGTTTATGTTTCCCTGTTTCTAAAGACACGATACCCATACGATCCTTTCATGTTTTTGATATATGTTGTAATAAGTGTGCTTCAATTTGAAGTAATAACAATGTATGTAAATTATGGGTCGTTATATTTGGTATCAGAGGAAAGGTATAGTCAACCTTTGGAAACTAGGATGTGGAAGACCTAGTAAGAACCCTAAGGATAAGTCTAAGCATAGAACACAATCTTAGTGTTTTAAAAATGGCCATGAACAACCTATTACAAGACCTTAAGTGTGAAATTTTATTCTTGATTATGTGGTTTTCCTATTATAATTAGTGTTGCTCACACTATTCTTCATGGTTTTAGCCAATGGCTGGAACCCGAAGGAACCGTGTTAATGCGGAATGCGACGGACAATGTAATGATTGTCCCCCTGAGCAACCAAACGTTATAGGAGATGGAATGAAAAATCCTATATCCATGCTCACACATCTTTCTCAAGATATGAGTCATGTAAGACTTCCAAACGAGCAAAAGAAGGAGCAACATTCTGTTGAATCCTTCATGAGGCAGCATCCACCCTCATTCAACAGGTCTACTGATCCATTAGTGGCTGAACAATAGATCAGTACCACTGAAATGATATTTTTTGTTCTTCAATGTTCTGAACATGATAAATTCATCTTTGTAGTATATCGTTTAGAAGGTGAAGCTGATCAATGGTGGAATCTTATCAACAATACGAGGCCAATAGATGAAATTGATTCCATGGAATGGGACGAGTTCATGTACATATTTTTCAATAACATATTCCCTCGTATTCTTCGAACAAAGATGGAGAAGGAGTTTATAGAACTGAAACAAAAGGATGATGAATCTTCTGGTACCTACGAAGAAAATTTTATGAGACTTGCAAGCTACGCTTCTGGGATTATTATCCAACCTGAGAGTAAGATCGATCAATTCTTTAGTGGCTTAAAACCAAGTCTTCTAAGGGCATTAGCCATAAGGGACTTCAGTAGCTATGAGGAAATCGTTCAATGTGCTCTCAAGGTTGAGATGGATATTGGAGTAACCCATCAGTCATATGTGTTTGATAAGAAGAGGAAAATGGAATTCAAAGGAAAATCTAAAGAGCACACTTAAAATAAGATGAGTTATCCCTTATGCTCAAAGTGTGGAAAGAAGCATGGAGGGAGTTGTCTTAAAGGGACAAGTAAATGTTTCAAATTTGGAAAGGAAGCTCATCGGGCATTTGAATACTGCAATGATGGGAAGAAGATGTCTAGTGATGTGAACAAAGAAAAGGCCACACAGAGTACACCTCCTACACTTCAACGTTAAAAGTGCAAGGAAATGGGGAATTATGCTAATAAATTCCCTAATCCAAGGGTTGTTGATGACGATCGACGTAAACAAACTCTTAAGGCTAATGATAAAGGAAGGTCACATGAAATTTCTATCAGCGATGTGGAGTACGATAACGAATTGGTGAAAGGTACACATACCATCCACTCTAAAGTAGAAAATGTTTTATTTGATTCTGGATCCACACACTCTTTTATTTATGAAGAATTTTCTAAGGGTATCATCGTATTACCTCAACAATTAGATGTTGAGTTAGTTGTGACAACCCCTAATGGAACAACAGTCGCATAAAAAGTTTACAATTCTTCTCTGATTGATGTTTGTGGGAAAGTGATTCCTGCAAATCTTGCGATCCTTCCTATAGTGGAATTTGATATGATTCTTGGCATGGATTGGATTTCTTTATATGGAGCTCATATCAATTTCAAAATAAGGGAAGTCACATTTCATATTCCAGATCAATCTATGATTGTCTATCGATGAAAGGATGAACATAACCTTCCAGTGGAAATTTCTTCCATCTTATGGGTCTTGATTCCATGAAATGAATTTTATTTATCTCAAATGGTTGGAGAGAAACTCATGATTAAGAATACACCCATTTTACGGGAGTTTGATGATGTCTTTCTGGATGAATTGTCGGGTCTTCCACCAAATCTTGAAGTTGAGTTTTCAATAGAACTCATACCTGGTGCTTTACCTATTTCAAATACACCTTATAGAATGGCCCCAATTGAGTTGTAGGAATTGAAGAAGAATCTCCAAGAGAATCTTCATAAGGGATTCATATGCCCTAGTGCATCACTTTGGGGAGCACCTGTTCTGTTTGTTAAGAAGAAAGATGGATCAATGAGACTCTACATTGATTATTGAGAACTTAACAAGATCACTATCAAGAAGAAATATTCTCTCCCACATACTGATGACTTATTTGACCAACTACGCGGAGCTCAATACTTGTCCAAGATTGATCTTCATTCAGGGTATCATCAATTAAGGGTCAAAAGGGAGGATATACCGAAAATGGCTTTCCGTACGAGGTATGGACACTATGAATTTATAGTGATGCCATTTGGTCTTACTAATGCCCCTGCTATCTTCATGGATCTGATGAATAGAGTCTTTCGAGACTATATTGATCAGTTTGTGGTAGTATTTATAGATGATATTCTTGTCTATTCAAAGATAAAGGAAGAACATGATGATCACTTGAGAATTGTATTGAAGACCCTGAGAAAAGATAAGCTTGATGCCAAATTTACCAAGTGTGAATTTTGGCTTCAAAAAGTTGCATTTTGGGTCACATAATCTCAAAAGAGGGTATATCTGTGGATCCAGCAAAAATAGAGGTTATCAAAAGATGGTCGAGACCAACAACAGTAACTGAGATCCGAAGTTTTCTTGTTTTGGATGGATATTATCGACGTTTTGTGAAATATTTTTCATGATTATCTAATCCACTCACCAGGTTGACTCGAAAAGGAGTTAAGTTCGTGTGGACGGAGGAATGTGAAGAGAATTTCAAGGAGTTGAAAAGAAGGTTATCCAGTGCACCTATGCTCACACTGCCTTGTAGTGGAGAAAGGTTTGTGATCTACAGTAATGCATCCAAGAAGGGACAGGGGTGTGTTCTCATGCAAAATGATATGGTGATTATTATGCCTCATGACAGTTGAAAATCAATGAGAAAAATTACCCAACTCATGATTTCGATTTATCTGTGGTAATATTTGCATTAAAGATTTGGAGGCATTATCATTATGGTGAAAGGTGTGATATTTATACTGATCATAAAAGTTTAAAGTATATTTTTAAACAAATGGAGCTGAATATGCGTCAATGAAGATGGTTGGAGCTGATTAAGGATTACGACTGCTCAATTCATTATCACGCTGGGAAAGCAAACAAGGTGGCAGATGCATTAAGTTGACAAGACCATGCTAGCTTATCCATGATGAGGATCACGAAAGATCCATTTTTTTGGATTTAAAAAGGATAGATCTTGGAATTATAATGGAAGGGGGAAAATCTTATCTTTATCAAATGAATTTTCAACCATCTATACATGTGAAGATAAAAGAGGCATAGAAAGAAGATATAGAGTTACAAAAGAAGGTGAGAAATGTTCCTGAATTCAACCTTGATTGTGATGGGATAATAAGGTTCAGGAATAGGGTTTGTGTTCCTCCCATCCCCAAATTAAAGAAGGAGTTGCTGGATGAGGCTCATAGTTCTTCATTCACTATTTATCCTTGAAGCACGAAGATGTATAGGGACTTGAAATAGTACTTCTGGTGGGATGTCATGAAAAGAGATGTTGCTGAATATGTCTCTCGATGCTTGGTTTGTCAGCAAGTTAAAGCTGAGAGACAGAAATCTAAGGAGATGTTACAACCATTACCCATACCCGAATGGAAATGGGAAAACATCACTATGGACTTTGTCACCGGACTTCCTAAAACATCCAAAGGTAATAATGCTATCTGGGTCATAGTTGAACATCTTACAAAGTCGGCACACTTCATTGCTATTAGAGAGGATTTCCATATGGATCAGCTTGCCATTATATATATGTAAAATAATTGGTAAGATTTCATGGAGTACCACATTCCATTATATCTGATCGGGATCTGAGGCTTACCTCAATGTTCTGGAAAATTCTTCAGCATACTCTGGATACAGAGTTGAGTTTCCGCACTGCTTATCATCCTCAGACAGATGTTTAGTCTGAGAGAAAAATTCAAACTCTATAAGATATGTTAATAGCTTCCTCTATTGATTTCAAAGGTGGTTGGGATCAACACCTACCTTTGGTGGAATTTTCTTATAATAATAGCTTTCAATCCAGTATTCAGGTGGCTCCTTATGAAGCTCTCTATGGATAGAAATGCATGACTACAACATTCTGGGATGAAGTTGAGGAAAGAAAGCTATTAGGACCTGATATTGTTGATGAGATGGAAGAAAAGGTCAGATATATTCAAAAACACATAAGAGCAGCTCAGAGTCGACAAAAAAGTTATGCCGATAACTGAAGAAAAGACGTAGAGTATGAAGTGGGTGATAAAGTGTTCTTACGAATATCTCCTTGGAAGAGAGTATTGAGATTTGGAAAGAAGGGAAAGCTGAGCCCTAGGTATATCGGTCCTTTCGAAATAATGGATCGTGTTGGGAAGGTAGATTACCGATTGACGCTTCCACCGAATCTCTCTCAAGTTCATGATGTGTTCCATGTATCACTCCTGAGAAAGTACAAACCCGATCCTTCACATGTACTCAACTTAGAAGTTTTACTGCTGGAGCAAGATATTTCTTATGAAGAACAACCGATAGAGATTCTGGATTGTAGCGAAAAAGTCCTACGGAACAAGACCACTCGCTTGGTGAAAGTTTTACGGAGGAACCACCAATTATAAGAAGCTACATGGGAGCTTGAGGATATGATGAGGGAGAGGTATTCACATCTGTTTGTTTCAAAGTGATGAATTTCGAGGGTGAAATTAATTTTAAGGAGGGTAGAATGTAACACCCGAGGCTTTTATTAGAAATATTTTTTTTATGTACATCATCAAAGGAATCTTTCCCTACACACAACACTAGCTTGTCTTGATTTTCACGCAATCGCAACCTTCCTTGATAGCTTGCGTTGTACTCAATACCGAGTTTCAATAAACATCGATATGTTGTCAAAATATTATTAAAACTAGCCTTTATGAATAGTAATACCCACTTTTTGAAATTTTATAAAATTTTTCTTTCAAAATGGACTTCATTCTTGGATTCGGAATATCGAAATTATCTTAGGGTAAAATTTTCGTAATTTTTTTGAAACATTCAATATTTGATGAATTGTGAAAACACTGGGTTACTATTTAAAAACTGACTTTTTATTTAAATAATTATTTATTTTATTTAAATTTATTTTAGGCCAAAATTGATACATAATACCTATATAAGTTCAATGTAATTCATTGGAGTCATTTTATAATAATTTTAGATATATAAAAATTTTATTGAACTTTTCACCGTCGTTTACCCACCTCCTAGGAGAGTTTGAAAATTTATATAAAACTTAATTTTACCACTTCTATGAGTGGAATTTTGAAAATCTGAGAGACACGGTTAATATCAAGGTGTAAAATGTGGTTCAATGAGATGAAAATAATATTTGGTAAATAGTAACTCTTTACTTTTATTTACCATGGTTAAAAGTAAATAGGATAATTAAGGGTAAAAATGATATTATTATTACCATAACATATGTCTTAATTCTATTGGATAAGTGTAATTCGACCAAAAACAACCATAGGAATAAAATATTACCATTTAGGTCCACTTGGATTAGATTAGGACATTTATTATTAATTTATTTAAAGAATGGTTAGAATAGTTAAAATCAAAGTTTGATAACTAAATAATTTTTAATATAGGGTTATACATTAGATAAATTCAACTATAAATATCAATTAGAAAGATAAAATTATTTCCTACATAATGGTAATATATTTATAATTTTTAGACATTGTATAATTTAATTTATTTATGACACAATGATGATACAATAATTATCTAATTAATGAAATATTAACTTAATTGATATTATAAATACCCAAATAAATTTAATTTGAGACTTTTTATGAATGAAAATAATTTTCTAGGTTAATATGACCTATTAGTATTTATTTAATTACCTTTTTTAGAACTAATACTGCTGTTATGATTTTCAAAAAAATCAATAACCAAATAGTGTCAAAATTGGCATAAAATAGTTTTTAAAACAAATATTATATTATTAGTTGTTATGTTTTTCTGAAAAATATAAGGTTCGGCCAAATTACTTAGATAAGGTTATATATATTAATAATAAACAACTTGGGGTTCTTTTGGCTTGTTATAGTAAGTTTATTGACCTTATAGTGTAAGAAAACAAGAAGACACGGTAAAAGATAAATTATTTAACTTAGAGTTAAATCTAAATGATAAGGTTAAAATAGTAAACTAAACTTGTCTAAAATATATTGGATGAGATCATTTTTACCCATAACCACCTTATATTCTAATTAAATCAGTTTGGAGCTATTAAAAACCGAATATGACTTTATAATGAAATAATATTTTAATTTTTACCTAAGGTGCCCCTCTCCTCCCTTATAAAAGGGCACCTCCTCCCTCTCCTCCTCACACCACTTTGAGCCTTAAAGCTCGGACAAAACCTGAAAATTTCTCTTCTCCACTTCCCTAGAAACATCCTAGAGGTACTGTTCTTCTTCAATGACCATCTTTAGTGCCATAAGAGAAGGTTAAGAAGAGGCTCTTCAAAGAAGAGGTAATGCATGTTACTGATTCTTTCAACTTTATTTCTTCTTATACTTCTTCTTATTTATTTGTTTCATTGTGAAGTAATAACATCAGTATCACTCATATACTGATATGTTATTATATATATTAAACAACCCTATTTCACCTTCTATCCATCCTACGAAAAACAAAATCACCGCGTATGCGTACGCACAGAATACCGTCTCCACGCTGTGGTGTAATCTGTTTTCCACCACCACCTTACTTGGATGGGTATAATGATGTAAAGAATAACTATATATGATTATTGTAAAGTTAAATTTATTCTGAAATAGTATAAATACACTTCAATACAATTCCACAATCAGAGGAATGATATCATCACTCGTGCGTACGTACGGCCTACCGTGTCCACGATGTGATGCGACTCGTTCTACATGATCTTCAATGCATAATGATTATATAAATGAATTAAATGAATAAATATGATATATATTACACTAATATAATTCTTGAAATGAGGTATCTATAACCTAAAAATAATAATAAGAATTTATTCGACAAAACACGAATAAGAACAAAAAGCAATAAACACCCGAATAACAAGTAGCAATGAAATATTACTAATACGAAGCTAAGAATATGACCATATATGATATCATAACAATGAGTACGATTCTAGAATAATTGAATAATATTATTTAAATCATTATACAGGTGGTTAGGACACGTACGAAGCAAATTGAACCTAAGGCTAGATAAAATCTCACAATCTCATTTTTATCCGAGATAGTTTATACTTCAGAATTTACTGGGGAATATTTATCATCCACATCCATGTTTACTCAAAATGTAATATTATTTATATCCTCATAAAATTGGTTAAATCCAATTTTACCCTTCTTTGAGTTTTTAGAAAAATATATGAAAAGAATATTTTGTCCTTTTTTGTCGTACGAGGTACTTTTTGACTTTTCTGGCAAAAGTACGAGAAGAATGTTTGTTTTAACTTATACGAGATGAATAGATTTTTAGAACATTATTTCCTTGAAGATTCCTTTAAAAGTATTCAAGTTTATTTTTAATCAACTTCTTTTATTTTATAATTATAGGACATTTTAAGAAAACAAAATGTTTTTGAAGTAGAAAGGATATTTTCCTCAAGAATGGAGTTCGAGTGTTTTATCAAAATTATTTTTCATCTAAGATAATATAGGGTTTGGTTTCTATCCCTATTTTTACATTTATTTGATTATGTTATGATGGAATTATTTTTATGAAGTCCTTTTATCTTATATGAATTATGTTATGATGGCATGATGTTTAAGAATCCCATTTTTATTACATGGGTTATGCTATGATGTATGATTTATGATTTTGTGGAACACATAAGAATGGTTTAATTATGAGAAGGGTGTGAACTATATCTCCCTCCAATTCATTGGGTAATGATTTATATCTCGTGAGATAGACATGGATGGAACGGAAGGTTATTCTGGTCCAGTGAAACTAGACTGAAACGAGGAGTGAACGAGGTTCAAAAATGGACTTTGTCCGCTAAGATAGTCTTGGCAATGAGTCTTGACTACTAAGAAATGATTATCCATGATTATGTGTGTATGCCACAAAGTTTCATGTTTTATGTTATGATTGTTGGGATTACATTTCACTACTATGATTTATCCCATGTTATGATATTATGATCTCTTTTTCAGGTTAAGATTTTCAAAATGCTATGTTCTTATGAATATGATATTTATTTTTTTACCCTTACTGAGCATTTGAGCTCACCATTTTATATGTTTTCTTTTCCCCAGGTCAGGAAAAAGGGTATTAAGTAAGATATGCCAAAAAGGGACTCTAGATATGATAAAATAAAAGGGAGATAGTGTATATGATTTCTGAACCAGTTGTTTATGTTTCCCAGTTTCTAAAGACACTATACCTATTCGGTCCTTTCATGGTTTTGTTATATTTTGTAATAATTGTGCTTCAATTTTGAAGTAATAACAATATATGTAAAGTATGGGTCGTTATATTGATACTATATTTTAACTCTATATCTGCAAAGTTAGTCTTCCAACTATACTCTTTACTCCCCTACCACAATTTAGTAGCCTCTGGCGTATGGGGATGTACACTTGATGCCCTTAACCAACCAACCAAGTTTTGAAATTAGAGAGAGTGAAAAATGGGGGATTACACCTTAATTTTATTGGAATACATAATCATGAAAACATATTATATATAATCATTTTTCATTTTCCCTTGATATTTTCTTCTTTATTATATTATATAAATAAAAGTCACAAACATCATTCTCTTTGATTTATAATAAATAGATTTTGGAAATAGGGATAAGTAGAGTCTAAATTCAGTTGTAAATAGTATACTAAAAGATAAATTAATTTATTATTCATGGAAATTTATTTTAAAATATTTTTAATAAAATAATTACATTAAAATCTTATGCAACTCTAATGGAGTAATTATTAAATTAATTAAAAAATAAAACAAATGTCATTATAAAAATTGAAAAGTAATATAGTTTGGAATAATTTATATGTTACATGAATTTTTTACATAAAATTAACTTATTAGATATATTTTAAAAGTTCACATTCAAATTATATCTTTTCATTGAAGTTTTAAAATTCAAATGAAATGAATAGTGTAAAAATTGACATTGTTCAAATTAAAAAAAATGAAATGATTTCAAATTTATAAAATTATTATATTTACAAAATAAATTGTGTTATGGTTTGAAATATCATAAATGTTCTCATTTTGGGACAATATATGGATGATATATATAATTTTATGAATATATATAATATGTTTTTAATATATCATTTTAATTATTTAAATATTATATAATAAATACTTTCATTCCATAATTACCAATGAAAATTTCTTATGTTAATCATGGGTATGTACGACCTATCATCTCTACGATTGTATCGTAGTTCATTTTTCCTAATTGTATTTCATGTAAGGTTTCATAAGTTTTGTTTGTGTATAAAAAATATTATTTTAATGATTATTATTCTATGGATGATTGAAGAATGGAAACTTTGACCATAGTCAACCCACCAAATTCATTTTTGATATATTAGTCGATTACCGTCTATATATCACTCCTATATATAAATGATTAATTAATTGTATATGACATGGTGTTAAAAAAAATAAAAGGAATAATTAACATGAAATTTTTTCTAAATCATGAAAATAAATTAAATAATTTTTTTTATTCCTGATGATAATGAACATACATGATGATTCGAGCTCGAGGTAAGGGACACCATAACAATAAAATTAGTTTAAATGTTTTAAATAATTATTTTTAATGTAATTATATTATATGTAAATATTCATAAAATTATATAATGATTTTATTCATATGGAAAAAATACATAAGAAGTTAAATTTATATTTTTATTTAATTTATTTCAATTTTTAAAAAAAAAATTTAACATGTTTTTTATAGAATTTTTTAGCAAAAATACAAAAATAATTTTCTATTTTAATGTATATAATGACAATGTCATTCCCCAACATTTTAACAGATATTTTAATTGTGTATTCCAATTAAATAAATCATGTTTTCTCCAAAGAGAAATTATCTTTCCATGTTTAGGTATTTTGGTGATACAAATGGGGTTTATAAAGGAAATAATATCCTAATATCTAATATTTTTATCGATATTAGTTAAAAAGAGTTTTACGAGGTTTTTGGATAATTATTTTAAAGAGTAAGATATGGTATTTGAGAATATATATTATAAATGGGTGATAATTTAATAGATTATATGATTGTTAGGGCCCCATTATACATTATAAAAAACATGTGATCTCAATACATCTTATACTAAGTGATATACCAATATAGATAATATGATGGTTGTTCCTATATAGTTATGCAATGAATTGGGTGAAGAAACATTTTTTAAAAGTCAATACTGAGGGAGACAAAAAATAATTTTCCCCTCTATATTTAACAGGGATCTCATTATTTTTGACATGGGTTATGAAAATGATCTATGTTTCTATAAATGCTTAAATTTTCAAGATAGGGGTTTTAAAGCTATTGTTTGAGAAAAATATGTGTGTGTTTTTCATGTGGAAATTATTTATTCACCTATAGAACACTAGGATAATGGTAATATTTTATGAGTATTAATTTTCTTCAGTAGTTTAACAAATATTTTCCTTTTTATGTCCCTTAATGAGTCTTTTGTGCTCGTACCAAGTTTTTAAAATACTTCTCATAGGTTTTATGAGAATGATTGAGGTAAAAAAATAATTCATGTTTAATTTCATGAAAATTTATCCTGATTATAAATCACGTTTTACATTATATTTTTTATATTATGTATAAAATAAATATTGAGTAGATGTTAACCCTATGTAACTTATGGGATTATAATGTAATAGTTTTGACATAATTATATATAACACTAAACTAAAAGATTCAAGGTAATGAAGGAAAGAAATACAGATTCAAGAAACTAGATTTTGTAATCTTTATTTGTTTTTCCTTATAGTTAGTATCATATTAAAGGTTTAGATGATTTTAATGTTTATAATATTGTCAATTGAATAACCATGGGATATTATTCATATGGTTTTATTGAAATGATATAGAATATAAATATTATCATGTTGTTTCATCTAATAAATTTCTATTTAGATTTATTTTCTCTAGAGGAATCAAGGAAGATGAAGTAAGAAGGTATCCAAAGAAACACATCCTTCTAAATTAGTATCCCAAAATGGATGTAATTAGAAATAGAATATTTGTAGATGTTATGGCTCACATGATATATGATATAAATGTTTTAAGTATCTATGTTATAGAGTAAATAGATTTTCCGAAAATGAATAATTCTATTTTTGAGAATTTAAAGATAGAAAACCCTTCATATTTCTTTGTAACCTCAGATACAATGGTAGTGAAAAGCTGTATTAATTCTCTAGAAAATATATTCAAAGGCATGGAATGTTTAAAACATCAAATGGAAACTCATTATTTTAATCATTTTTATGGTGAGGACTAATAATGTTGGTCATTGGTTATGAATGAATAAGATAGTGATGAGAATGATTCCATGTAATGGGAAACATTTTCAAATATTTTTATAGAGAAATATTTCCCTATGATTTTTCAACTCTTTATGGTTGATAAATTATATGAATTTAAGAACAAATATAAATATTTTATTACTACGTATGAAAAAAAACATTATAACATTGGATAGGTATGTAGAATATTTCATTTAGGAAATTTATAGTAAAATTAAACGATTTTACAATGAATTTATATGATGTTGAAAATGATCATTCTTCCTATGATAATTTAGAAGCTTTGAAAAATTTATTCATTTTTTTGAGAAAGTTATGTTGTGGTTTGCTGAAACTTATATTCCCTGAGATGATAAGATTAGGAAATGGTCTAGGTGGAAGAAAATGGAGTACAATCCATCTAATATGTTTCGATGTAACCCCCTAAAAAGTTCCATGTGTGGTAAATGAAATTTTAAAGAATGTTTAACATGATCTAGAAAGTGTATAATTATACACATTGGGTTTTCTAAAGAAAAAGATGTATTTAAATATCTTATCAATAGTGTTATCTATGATATTTTAGATATGTTTTTGGTTATTTTTCTTTACGACATATAGAAATATTCTAAAATTGATGTGGATGATGAAATTTAAGTGATATATTTTTTTCAAATCATAAATGAAATGAAACTATATAGAAAATTTATTAATTTGAATTTTGATTGTAATAAATTTATTTTCCTGGGAAAAATGCTTCTAAATATTCCAAAATAGTTTAACCTAATGAAGATAATGTTTTCGGAGAATAATAGTGAAAACGAAATTATATATATTCAATGTTTTCAAAGATTATCTGGTTACTACTAGTAGTTTGTTGAAATTTTTTCTCACTTTTCTATCCCACTAATTATGTAAACTCAAGAAGGAGTAAAATTATTATGGATGAAAGGGTGTGATTTTTTTTAATTAAAATATTATTGTTAAATTATCTAGATGTTTCAATACCCTCTAGAAATGGTAATTATTTCATCTATAAATATTATTATTTTAAGGGACATAGTTGTGTCTAGTTTAAGATTGATTTGTTTATTGATTATGCTTCACATTAAATAAAAAATCATTAGTTAAATTATCATACACATGATTTTGAATTAACTACTATGTACCTTAATTTTAAAAAATCCGTTGCATAATTTATATAAAATAAATTTTGATATATATACTGATCATAAAATTTTGAAGTATATATTCACTTAGGAAGAGTTGAATATGATCATAATAAAATGGGTATAACTAATCAATGATTATGAGTACATTATTCATTTTCATCTTGAATAAAAGACTATAATATTCTTTGAATCCAAAAGATAATCCATTATTAACCATATTACATTTGAAACAAACCAGTTTTTTAATGATTTAAGGATATTGTTTAGATAAATTATGCATAAAAGAACATCCACATTTCTGTTCCAGGTGATAGTATAAAAATGTCCACATAAAAAATTGAATTTTCTCTGATAGAATAATGTGAGTTACAATAAATAAAATAATTGGTTATGAGTTTTAGGTTGAAAATGGTGTTTTTATGTTTGGATATAGATAATGTGTGCCTTGTGATTCCTAGTTAAGGATGTAATTTTTGGGATAATCTCATAGTTCCCCATTTCTTGATTCATTCTGGATGTACTTGAATGTACATAGACCTTTATGACCAATGTGTTTAATGAAAAGAGATATTACTAAAATTATCATGAGATTTTTTAATTCCTAATAGGTTTAATGAAAATAAAAATTATAGAATCATTTTATTAATCCTTTACTAGTTCTAGAGTCCAGATGGGATAATATAGAATGTATTTTGTTGTGGGATTTTCCAAAAATCCTGATATAATAATGATTTCTGGGCTATTATTGAGGAATTAAATAACTATATGATTTTTATTCCTATTAGAGATACAATTAATTTAGATCAAATTTCATAACATTAACATAAGGAAATGGTCAGTTTATATTGTGTTCCTCTCCCCAATATATCTGATAATGATCATGTACTCAATTTTAATATTTTTAAAGGTCTCAGAAGTCATTGGGTGATGAATTAAATTTCAGAAGAGATTTTTATCCAAAATCTTATTGATAGTATAATAAAAAATTTATCCCTTAGAATGAATTATTTATTATTATTGACTTCATTACTAGGTAAGATGGGATTAATAACTTTTGTTTCATTATTTTTTTATATGTTAAATTGTTTTATTCTAGTATTCAGATGGAACCTTTTGAGCAATTATATGGAATGTGGTGTTAAACTCTTAATTTTTGGGTCTAGGTTGGAAAATGGAAGTTGATGGGACTAAAGTTGGGTAACATAATGGCTGTGAAGGTGAATATAATTTAGAAACATATGAGGATGACTCAAAGTATACATAAATTTATACAAATAATAGTAGGAAGGGTATTTCATTCAAAATACTGATAATGTTTTTTTAATGTATCACCATGAAAGATGTGTTATGTGTTTTGGTAAAAATGTGAAGAGAAATCCATTGTTCATTGGTCCATAATAAATCATAGATATATTTGGATCAAATTCAGAATATTTGACCTTTACTATGAGTTTATACAAGATACATAACATAATTTATGTTTTAATATTAAGAGAATTTATGTCCGAGTCATCTCATGTTTTTCACCATGAAGCAGTTTTGTTAAAAGATAACCTTTATCATGAGGAATATATAGTTCAGATTATTTACCATAGACATCAAGTGTTTTGGAACAAGTAAATTCATTATGATAATATTTTTTTAAAAACTAGATGGTTTGAGAAGAAACATTAGAATATGGAAATTTTATGTTGGAATGATATACCCACTTGTTTAATAAGTGAATAAAATTTTGAGGAAATAATTTAGAAAAGGGAGGAAGAATGAAACAAACCAATTATTTATAAGAAAACTAATTTCATATTTACAATTATTTTTAAACAGTATACATATATTTAATATAAAAAATAATATGTAATTTTTAAACCAAAAAGAAAACAGTTTTATTAAACACTTTTCTAATGAGGTTTTATTTAAAAATTTAATTTAAAAATTATTAAATTTTAATATGAAAAAATGATTCTTAATTTTAAATCCATCTTTCCAAAATTATTATTACAGAAATTTATTAAAATTTAAAGGAAATATTGATTTTTCAATGAATAGTTGAAAATACATATTTTTATTGAAAATAGTATTTTTTGAAAAAAAATATAAAATTATATTTTGGATTTAATTTATATTATTTTTATTTATTATAATCTCATTCGGGCTTTTTATATTAATTTTAGAATTTAATTTAAGTTAAAAACAATTTATACATAAAAGGGTATTTTCCAGAAAAACAGTTTTTTTGTCGAGTTTTTTCATTTAATTTTAATTTAAATTATTCCGTGTATATGTTTTGTAACATGAAAAATAAATTCTATTTTTGTAATTATGAGGTAAATTTTTTTTATATATATCCCAATTATTTTTTTACCTAAGTATAGTATCTGTAGTAAATATCTATTACCAAGGTAGAGATAAAATCAATTAATTATAGATATATGTAATTTGATAAGCGCATAAAAATGACCCTAACACATGCCCTAATTTTATTTAATGAGAAAAAAAATCATCCATAACCATCTAAAATTTTAATATATATTATTTTACCAATTTATATTTATTTATCATTAAAATTAGTTTATATAAATAAAGGTCAAAATATCCATTTTTTGTTTTAATATCTCTAAATTTTTGACATAGGGATAAACAGAGCATATGTTAACATATAAATATAATTTTTAATAATAAATAATGTTTTATCATGATAATTTATTTTAAAATTTTAGTGATGAAATAAATACCTGAAAATCTTATGCAACATTGACCTGGAAATTATTATAATTAATAGAAAAATAAAGCAAATGATACATAAAATATAAAAAGTAATATAATTTGTAACAACATATATTTAATATTAAATTTTTAGATATAAATACATAATTATAGATTATTTAAATTACAAGATTCAAATTTCATTTTTTTCATGACATTTTCAAGGGAAAATTAAATTAATACTATCAAAAATGGAATCAACAAAATTTTATATTAAATAATATGTTATTAAAATGATTTAAAATATCTTAAAATATGATATTATTTTAAGTGAATTTTATATTGTTTTAAATATAAATAATTGTGTATTTATAGTCAAATATAATTTCAATAGTGATTATATTTACCCCTAGAGAGTAAAAACAGTATTATCATTGTAATTGTCAAAAGGGGTTAATGTGGGGTAAAAAATAAATAAGGATAAACCCACAAAATAAATTATCCAAATTTTAGTGTATGATTTTATTTTTACTCATCCTAATACTATATTTTAATTTTATAATTTTGAGACATTTTAATAAGAAATTCAATTTATATTAATTTTATAATTTAATAAATTTTAAGAGTACCCCTCCCCTCAATTATATAAGAGAAACTCATATACTCTTTTTCACACATAAAAAAGAATTTTTCAAACCATAACTACCCAAATAAAATTCTTAAATCCATGTACATATCTAAGATTCCAATATTTTATCAAATTACCATCCGCGGAAAAAATTTGGTGTAAACAAAAAGTGGTTGTCTGAAAAAAGGTATTGTTCTTAATTGAGCATTTTTTTATTTCTTCTTCCACCTCCTCCAAATTTTCATTAATAATGATGATGTAATAAGTTAGTTATCTATAATATTCCTCGATGTTATTATTATAATGTAATAACCTATATCCTTCACTGACCATGATCAAATGGGAATGTAATCCATTGTTCACGTGAATGGAAAACCACTACCTCATAAAGAGATGTAATTAGTTTTCCATAAACACCTATCACTAATGGCTATAATGATTTATTTTATGTTTATTTATTATATTAATTACATATTAATAATTATATGAAGAAAATATTACACCTATTTTCTTAACATACCATTCACTAAAAAATTATAATGTCGTTCGTGCGTACGTGTGGACTACCACCTCCAAGTAGCGTTGTGATTAATTTTTTATCACCAGTTCTGATGGATGAAATATATTGGATTATTTAAAGGTACAATATAGTATTAATGATATAATTTTCCTTATTTAAATATAAAATATTACTTCCTTTCATCCTATAGTGATTGTTGAATATGGAATTGTTACTCATGTGTGCCTACAAACTAATATCTCAATGATTGTAACACAGTTCGTTATTCATAACTATAGTTCACGGAAGGATTTAGAAGTATAATTTGTGTGTAAAAATGGAAAATAGGTAATTATTATTATTTTGTATATGATTGAATAATTACCACTTTGACCATAGTCAACCTATTGATGCCATTTTTTTCACGTGAGTCAAATATCATCAAAATGTGCAATGTTAAGTTGAATGATTTTGCAGTTATATTTTTTTAGAAATTTCTAGAATTTATAATTTCAATCCTCTTTTATTTTAAATAAAATATTATTACATGAGTATAAAGTGGTTAATTTTACAAAGATCTCTTTTGGAGAAAATCAATAGTGTAGGGTGGTCATAGTCTATCCAGATAAGGAAACTACTTCCTGCACCTTTATAGGGTAGGCCATATGTGACATATTTTATTTGATATGAATGAGAGATAATTTCGTCAATGGAGTCTAGGTACTCAATTTCGTCCATCCATTGAAGAATCAATCTCCATGAGTGGTTCAAGTTATTTTTTATGATTGTATACACTATAATCATCGTAACACCCCCAAATGATAGAGTTAAATGACTAAATTTTATGACTCATGTCAACAATGTGCACTTTCCTTTTCGAGAGCCTGTCTGATTAGAACTCCCCAGTTAAGCATGCCTGGACTGGAGTAGTGATTAAGATGGGTGACCTCCTGGAATGTTTCCTAGGGTGTGTGTGAGTGAGGAAAAAGCATACTGAAAAGGACATGTGTTGGCCTATGAGGACTGTCATTAGTCAGATGACTCATCCGTGCACATGGGTGGGCCCTAGGGTGGGGACCACGTGGCTGCGGGGGAAACTGGTTGGTGGGGCCTAGTTGTTACAATTGGTATTAGAGGTGGTACCCAACCTTAAGTGTGGTGCACAGCCTGGGTTGATATATAGGGGCCCAAAAATCAGAATGTTGTGCTCCAAAGGGGGGTGATTGTAACCCCCCCAATGATAAAGGGTTAAATGACTAAATGATATGACTCATGTCAACAAGGTGCACCTTCCTCTTTCGTAGCCTGTTTGATTAGAACTCCACAGTTATGTGTGCTTGGCCTAGAGCAGATATCTGGATGGGTGACCTCCTAGAAAGTTTCTCAGGGTGTGTGTGAGTGAGGACAAAGCACACTGGAAAGCACATGTGTTGGCCTGTGGGGACTGTCATGAGTCAAATGACCTGTTTGGGCACGTGGGTTGGCCTCAAGGTGGGGACCACGTGTCTGCGGGGAAACTGGTGGGTGGGGTCCAGTTGTTACAATCATTGAATTAATATCCATCCAACGTTGTGGCCAACCACATTGTTTGGAAATGTTCACTAGGTTGATGAATCCAATAATAACTACTTCAAGGGAAATATTAGTACCACAATACCTGATAAAATAATCCAATGAAATGAAAAGTCTAATTACTATAGAAGGAACCCCATGCTAATAGTCTAGGATTACCTTTATAAGATCTATCTATATTGGCTTTAACACAACCTGGAAAATAATGTTTATAAATAATATAAAAAAACTTAACAAGAGGAGTGAAGTTTATAAATATAAAAATGAATTTGAGGAACGTAAAATAATTTTAATAGTTGTGACAGTAGCCACTCATATTGGTGTTTCCATATTTGATTGAATAAATGATTTCTAACAAGTAATTATTAAGGTTAAATATAGAGTGTTCATGAATGATATAATTCCATGTCCACTAGATGATAAAAATGATATTAATTACATCATCATAGAAAATGCATAGGTGATATACTGACGTTATTATTCTGGTGATGTTGGAAAATATATCTTCAATGGAGTTTTCATTTAATTGAGGGGTACCAAATGATCTAAAATATAATCCCAAAGTGTTTATTTACTATAACATGTAAATAAAATTAAATTTGGGTCATTTTATACTGATTGAAAAATGTAAATTTAGAACATAAATATATTCAAAAGCCATAAATACATTACTATGTGGAAATTATACAATAGAAAATACTAAAAAACAATTGGTGAATATTGATGGTTTTATCAAGGACTTGTTTAATATTTGAATCCATTATAAATACATGGTATCAATTCTATATGTAATGAGATGAAATAGCTTGATAGTGAGATGGATACATCAGTTTGGTTCTCATGCAAGCATATCTTCTCAATACGAAAGTGAAACTCATTAATGATTATTCCAATGACATCCTTCAAATTCCAATGAGGTTTATCAAAAATTACTTGATAGGTATGTGGGTATCTCTAAGGAAAATATGATTTTGATGGGAATGAATAATAGGAGAAACTATCTAGTTTTCAATAAAGAATATAATATGTTAATCTCTTTTAGATATCTCTATTGATAGAGATAGGATAGTGAAAAAAGAAGCTATGAATTATAACCATAAACATGGGATCCTATAGTTGAAGGGGAGATTATTATGTTTCAATAAGAATATGGATTTAAGGAAGGAAATGGATTTGTAATTATTAGTGATGAGCCTCCAAATAATTTGAATCTAAAAAGTCTCATAGAAATAGGTGAAAGTTTGAATACACAAACCATCATTTTTTTGGGTTGATATAAATTCCCCCCAATAATAGTGAAAAACATCAATATTAGATTTTACCCATCTAGAAAAAAGTTTTATAGAAAATAACTAATGAATTTTCGAATAGGGGAGGTCCAATTATATACCACGAATGAATAAATCAATTTACAAAAAATTATTGATTTATAAAGGAACACCAATCCACCCATAGAAAATATTTTTCTTTTATATATAGATAATTGAAATTTAACCTTCCCAAGTATATCATAGAAGTATTTGACCTTGGGACTATTCAAAAACATGGGGATACCAAGAAATTTAAAAGTAATACCTCCCTTAATTATATTAAATTTCATTATGATTTATGATTTCTTGGTAGGGGGATCCCTATGTAAATAAAGGACTTATCAAGACCTATACATTTATATGAAACTATTAAATAGTGTTAAAGAACCATTTTGAAGAGTAAAATATTCCTTTTATATCCCTATATAAATAGAATTATTTCATATCAGAAGAGAAGGTGAGAGGTGAATGAGATTCCTCTACTAACTTGTATGGTCTTCCGGTCACCCTGTTACACAAGTTGGGATAGAAACAAGCTAAGATGTTCTTCATAAATAGAGAAAATCAGGGTACATATGGGGCCAGCTTGCCTATCCCCCCATGAGTGGGAACATTATCCCCATGGATATCCTTTAAGAAGAACATAAATAAATGGGGATTTTAAAATGGTCTATTCCTAGTTTATGATAGTTTCATTAATCTAGAATCTATTAAAAACATAAATGATTGGTCTTCATTCAATGGTTTAAAATTTTTTATCACATCAATATTTTTGATTATTAAACAACATCTTCTTGGTTTATTCGTGATATTGACACATTAAAAGGCTCTGAGAAGAAAGGATTTGATGGTTCTATCCCAAATGACACAGAATATATTTTACAAAACAAACCTACGGTAAATAAGGCTTATCCTGCTGGAATAGATCTTTGTGACAATATTATAGATTTTATTAACAATATAAATTGTTTATAAATGATTAACTTCAAATTAATTATCTTCCTTTGGGATTAGTGTGAGAAATTTGGTATTGACACCTTGGGTAAGAGAGTTACTACAGAAAACTAAATTGAAAAGTATATTGATATTTTTTTAACCACAACCTAACAATTTTGGGGGGAAAAGATAGAGAATTAATATAGTCTCGGTTCACTATTAGGTTCAAATTTAAACACTTTTATCCTAATATAAATTTCAAGGAGGATTTCAGGAAGCTTACCATTGTCTTCCTGGAAGACCTCTAAAGGAATATTGTCTTACATAATTTATTAATTTATTTTTGAAATTCCCCAACCCTAGTTGAACGGAGTCAGTGCGTTATTTCTTTATATCACTATGCTTAAAAGAGAGTTGTATCCTAAAATACTATGTAGTTTAGTAGTTTTGGAATACCAGATACATACACAAGTTTATGATCACAACATAAATGAGAATACAAAATAATAATTACTTTGAAAACATACACAACTCCCAGACTATCCCAATAAGCCAATCATAATAAACACATTCATGTACGTAGAAAATGAATAATAAGAAAGGGGTGAGATAAAATTCACAATAAGGGTAAGAAATATAGCAGAAGATATCATAAAAATGAAAATTAGGCTTGGTGAATAAATAAAATGCATGCCTTTAAAATAAACCTAAGTATAACATGGAATGAATAAGATCTAAAAAAAATAATTCCATAATAAAGAACAATTGTGGATATTATACTATTGGAATAACCATATTAATATTCAATTACTAAAAAATAAAACACTGTTAAAACCTAGCCAGCAGACATATTTTTTCCACCACTATGATTTGAATGTTGAAAAACTGACATACACGGTTGCATTTAGTACGATATTTAGAGTCTGATAAGAGAAACTTAATTTTTGGTGAATAGTTTCATACAATTATGAATAGTAATATTAATAGAAATATGACCCATATGAAAAGTAAATTATATTATTATTTTATTGACATAATTTTATTAGATAATGAGAACTTGATTATTTTTTCAAGGTGATATATAACGAATTACTAATTTAAAATTATTATTTTTTGAATAAATTATGATTTTATTTAAGACATAAATTAATAATATTTTAAATATTGTTTTCAAAACATGTAGTTTATTTACTTCTACACATTGAAAAATGGTTAGGTAGAATTTTTGGAATTTTTCTGAAATACTCAAATTTTTTATAAATAGTAAAATACAGTAATTTACCGTATAGATACATTATCAGTTATCCTCTCTATTCCTAGCATCATGGATGATGTAAGAACCCGTGGTTTGAACTCACATGAACATATTAATATTCATGGTTACAAGAATAAATGCTATTGGTGGTCATTTAAAGAATAATAAAATAATGGGAAGACACTCCTCTCATCCAATATAACCCCCTATCACTCCCTCTTCCCTTCACTCATATCAAGCCTTGTGACTTGAATGAATTATAATGAAATATCCTCCTAAGATCCTCCCCCACGTCAATTATCCCTTGATCTCATTAAAATACCAAAACCTCTCCCATAAGGATGCTCGCAAGTAAGATTATTTCAAAAGGTAAATTCCTCTTTTCATTTCTTTTATTTCATGTTCTTTTCCTTTATTTTTATATCATCACCTCCTTTAATCAAAATGTAGTGATGACTTAAGTACAATATGTACAATTTAATGTTGTTAAGATACCGGAATAATTCTTCATTATATCTCTTTCCCCCTTATTTAATAATAGAAATGAAAACACCATCCAAGATGTGTTAATTAACCACATTAAAGGACGATGAGTTTCCAATTTATATTAGCATCATAAGTTCTATTTAGGAAACCATTAATATTTTTGAACCAGAAAATAATATATTTATTTTGTCTCATCTATGGTTCGGGATTCTTTTTGTACACATGGTTTTTATTTTTAAATCAAAAGGAGTTCAATGTGTTCAAAAACCTCTAATTAACCCAAATATTTTTCCATAAATAATTTATATAATGAATCTTCTTAACTCCAAATAACCAACTGAAATTTAATACCATGTAACATTATTTATATTAAATAATAATATATAACTTCAATTTCTTACAACCATCTTCATTTTACATGTTTCTCCATTCATATATATAAGTATACTGATATAAATCAAACGAACCAGACCAATGAAATTAAATCAATTAACCCATCAAAAATCCAATGAATAAACTTAATAAAGAGGTAATAATTCTTTTAAATGAATATTAGGTTCTGTAATTATTATCTAATGAATTAAAATTTGATAATTTAGTTCATTAAGATCAAGATGCGAACACTTTTGGACCTAAGGTAAGGGATTTCATAACTCAATTTCTAATCTTGGAGTAAAAAATATATTTCTTTGGTTATGTATTTCCTAAAATATGTGTGAATGACATTGTATTGTTTCATATTGTATATAAAATTATATTTTTTAGATTTTATTTATCATATATAATTTATTTCATTGACTTATTCTCTCTCTAATGTTACAATCTTGGTAAGGGTTTCTTCATCTCACTTCCATTTTATGAGATATTCTATATTCATGACTAGGAGTATGTATAATACTAATTGATGCATAATATCATGAATATTTTTATTTTCATTACAATCAATCTATAATTTTATGATTATTAATATTTGGTTATACAATTCAATTGATTAGAAAAAATTTACGTATTTCCTACCTGAACCTCCATTTTCATACGGGTTACTCTTATCCTCTACTTACCAAATTTAAATTCTAATTTATTCTCATGGAATCACCATAAATACATATTGAATTTCCTAATTAGGTGTATTAATCATAATCTTTCTTTATTATATGTAGAGTTACATGTTTTAAATGAATCTTTCAAAACTCGTCTGAAATGCAAGCCCCACTCAGGGGAAATTCTTGAAATCTTACCTATTTTGAAGTTCACTTTATAATATGTTTTAAGACATACTTATTTTAAAAAATTACACATATAAACACAAAAAATGGATGTTTGTTTCATTTTTGGTTTATGAAATCATACATTCATTTTCTCTTTAAAATCTTTTTAATGAATTACTTAAACCACACTAAAATGATTTGTTTCTAAAGATATTTTAAAAACACTTTTTATATTATTCTGCTTTAGTGGGACTTAAATTATTGATAAAAAATAAATTCATTTACATTATCTTTTATTTTATGTGATATACATATTTACAATCTACTTTCCTAGAAAATACAAATGATTTTCCAAAAGAACTGTTCTTTCAAAAGTAAAATGTTTTTTTTCTCGTCTCACTTTATCTTTTATGAGATATATTCTTTGATCACCAATTATCTTTTAAATTTGGTATATGTAATTAAATTTTGTATATAATATTAAATTTCTCCTTATTCTCATGATATTCGAAGGGATTATGATTTGAATGTTTCATGATAGTATGTGACACTTTGCAACATTTAAGGATTGTTTCCTCATGAATTATTCAATGGCCTCATTTAAATGTATCTTTAATTATGTCAAGATACATTGATGATTATTTTAATTAATTGAGTTTTATCTCCATTTATATAATCCAAAATAGTTTTTTGAAGGTTTTATGATTAGTTTGGTTACGATTGTTCTATTTTGATATCATTCATCTCATTACTCAAAATGGTTAGTGATTATGTTATAGATTATAGAAAGACGTTTACATGGAATATGTATATGATGTTTATGTATAACCCCATTCATAAAATGAATACATTGTACTTATATAGTGATGGGTCGTGCCTCTATATCATCTAGATGAATCAGTAGGTCTCATGAGCCAAATATATATAGACATGGTTGAGCCCTTGTCCATTTTGAGATATGGTTATTACCGAGGCCTTAATCCTTTACAGATGTCATGGACAAGGACTTGATAGTATGATTCAGATGTCCAAAATATACACATACCTCATTATGAATGGTTTTATAGATAAAAATATATTACATATACAATTTATATAACATTCCTCTATATGTAACATACTCACAAACCATTTTGAGTAATGAGATCAATTGTATCCAAATAGGAAATCCACATCAAAACTAATTTGAAACCCATAAAACACATATTTCAGATGCTATATTTGGATATATACCTCAATGATTTTCAAGATTCATCAAGGGATTTTGAAAAATTTGAAGATACTGTTAAAGGAGGCCATTGAATATTTCTTGAGGAAATAATCTCTAAACATTCCAAAGTGTCCCATACCACCTTGAAACAATCAAATCCTAATCACATAATTTTACAGTGGTTTAAGGAATTTATTAAAGAGATTTTAAAGGGAAAAAGAATGTATGATTTCACGAACTAGAAATAAATCAAAAAATAATTATCTTGTTAAAAATATTTATTTTAGAAAGATATTTATTTCTTGAAATAGATTATAGTCTGATCTTCAAAATAGGGAAGAATCCGAGAATTCCCCTCAGTCGAGCTTTCATTTCAGATGAGTTTTTGGAAGATTATTTTGAAATAAGCAATTATCTAAATAATAAATAAAAATTATTATTTTTATACATAAATATGAAATTCCAAAAAAATTATGATGAGTCTATGAGAATAAATAATAATTTCTATGTGGTATGTATTGGATAAAAGTTAACTGAAATAAAATGGAGGTTCAGGTAATAAATACTTAAATATTATTAATCAATTGGATCCAATGACCCAAAATTGATAATCATCAAATGATACATTTAATATCATGATAATAAATAGATTCCTGATATGAAACATCACTGGTAAGTATACATATACCATGAATAAGTAATAGTAGTGCGTTGGGAATATCTCCCAAAAATAGAAGTGATATGAAGAAACCCTTACCATGATCATATCATTAGAGTGAGAATAAATCAATGATACAATTTATGTATGATAAATAAAATCTAAAAAATATATTTGTATACAAAGAATAAAATAATCAATGGTCATTCATAGATATTTGTGGAAATACAGAACTAATGAAATAGATGTTTAAATCAAATAATGGAAATTGAGTTATGAAATCTCATACCTTAAGTCCAAAGGTGTTGTCCAAATGATATTAATAACCTTAATAATGGAATTTATGTTATTAATTAATAACTATAGAACCTCATATCCCGAAAAAATATTTATTACAACTTGATTAAGTTCATTCATGGTATTTTTTATGGGTTAAGTGGTTCAATTTTATTTTTTGGCCCTTTTTTCCTAAATGGTATACTTATATATATGAATGGATAATCATGTTAAATGAGGATTTTTTTCCCGAATTAAATTTATATATTATTATTTATCATGAAAAAGGTTACATGGTTGTAAATTTGATTTAGTTACATGAAGTTAATATGATTCATTATATAAATTATTTTATGATAACCGTTTTGGTTAATTAGTGGTTTTTGAAAACAGCGAACTCCTTTTTCTTTAAAAATCAAATACATGTGACCAAAAAATATTAAAGAACCATAGATGACCAAAAATAAATATATTATAGTTCTTTTCATCTATAATAATGATTTCATGACTATAATTGAATATGTTAATGGAATTTTAAAAACCAATGTCCTTGAATGTGGTAAATTAACACATGTTGGATAGTGTTTTCATTTCTATTATTAAATAAGGGGAAAATATCTAGGATGAAGAATTGTTCAATTATTATAAAAACATTATATTACATGTAAGGTACTGGAGTCATTACAAAATTTGTTTTATAGTAGGTGACGAAAGAAAAAAATGAATGGAACTTGAAATAAATGAAGTGAAAAAAGGAATTTACCACTTGAAGTAATTTTAATTGAGATCCTCTTTAAGGGAGAGGTTTTGATATTTTTTATGAATCCTAGGGCTATTGGAAGTGAGGGAGGAGATTGGGAGGATATTTGAGTAGAATTTATACAAGGCTCAAGTCTTTATAGGAGTGAAGAGATGCGGGAGTGGGGTTGGGGGGTTAAAGTGGAGGATAGGAGGGTCTTCCCATTATTCTACTCATTATTTTATTAATTTTCAAAGACAACCAATAATATTGATTCTTGTAACAAGTAATAGTAATATGTTCTTCTGAGTTAAAACAAAATGTTAATACATCATCCATGATTCTAGGAATAGTGAATTTAATTTGAATGTATATAAACAGTAAATTACCATATTTTACTATTCATAAAAAATTGGAGTATTTCTGAAAAATACCAAATATTCACCCTAACCATTTATCGATGTGTGGAAATAAAAAATGAACCCCATGTTTTTAATTTTTTTTTGATATTATTAATTTCAATTTTAAATAAAATAATAATTTATTTGAAAAATAACACTTTTAAATATAGAAATCATTTTATATCACCTTGAAAAATTAATCAAGATCTCATTATATTATAACCATAATATAATAAAATATTATTATTCTTTACTATTCATCAAAGTCACATTACTATTAATATTACCATTTATAAGGTTATGTTACTATAAACCAAAATTTAGGTTTTTCTTATCAGACTCTAAATATCTCACCGAACGCAACCGTGTATGTGAGTTTTTCAAAATCCAAATCACAGAGGTGGAAATATTTTATCAACTAGATAGATTATAAAAAGTGGTGTTTTTTAGAGTCTCAATGTTTCATTAATTCAATATTAAATTAATTTTTAAATCCTTTGGGGGTTACAATGTTTGACCCAGTAAAGTGTCTTTAAAATTGGTCCACAAGGATTCCGTCTAAACAATATTTTTAGTGATCATCTATTAACAATATTTAAGAGTAGAGATAGGTCAATTATATTTTCTAAACCTTGGGTAGATTCCATAAAATTTTCAATTTCTAGCTCCATATTTAATCCAATTAACTCTGAAGCACTCCCTTTTGATTCACCATTTATTGTTGATATGGGAGTTGTGAATAGAGGTGATCTAAATTTCGTTGATAATGTTAACAGAAAAGTAAATAGAGGGGGAGATATCTAGCATTTACTTTCCATTATTTTATATAGATTCAATATCCTTACCTAAGGATCATAAACTGTCCATGCATCATGACATTTTCATATTTTAAAAAAAAAATTTGTTTCATGACATCGGAAAAGTCATCATATTTATAATAAATAGAGTTAAAGAAAATAAAAAATATAACTAGTGAAAATATGGATGAAGGGCTTGGGAACTATTTAATATGAATGGAATGAGTAGTTTAATGTCCATATTTGTAATAATAATTAAAATGGTATGATGGAAATTATTCATCATGGGAATGGTCTTGTAGGAAATAACGTCTCATTCACCTAGTGATTTCACATTTATGAAGGCTTGGTCCATCTCATTGGCCCTCATCATCATGTAATATATTTTATTCTATGGTTACTTATCTTTCATGAGGGATAATTCAATATGGCCATTTCTATCGATACGAGACTTAGTATTTAGAGGAAATGGGGCCAAAATATACACTAATATTTTCATTTGGACTCATAAATGAATTGAATTTACCCACAAAAATCCACGCATTATTAATACACATAATAAAATAATAAAAATTCATCCTAATGATCTAGTTTATCTATATTCTTATATTTAGAATAAATAAAGGACTAATAGAGGAGTCCTACTTCAATATCTAATTAAAAAGTGATTATTTGTTCCAAATCATTGAAAATGACTATTCTATCAAGGTATTGATTTGGAATTACCCAATGAGTCTCCCATGTAGTGAAAAATTGATTCATGATAACAAAGTGAGTGCTCGTACCTTAAAAGACTTAAAAATATTGAGGAGAACAACTTCCTAGCTTCAAATATTCCATGAGTTTTTGGCATGCGATTATGAAGAAATAGTTTAAGATAACTGGATGATTCTGGGTTAGAAACCCCCTATAAATTACAGGGGAAGATGATATTTTTGAATGATTTTAGATATGGATCTTCCCTTGGACATCCTACTCCCAAAACCTTCTCCAATCAAAGGAATATTTTGGATGCCCCGATTTTATATTGATAGAAGTAATTGGGTCCGGTGAAATTTCATCCACTATGAAATTATCATTAAATTAAGTGGTTTTATTTATACAATCTATATTAAGAGTATCATTTACCTTACCCAGATTATTTGGATTCATAGATTCTAAGCCCAAGACACCCTACTCCTCCACCACAACCATCTAACACCATAGTTTCTTTGGAGATATATCAATAGTGGCATGATCCTTTTTAGGCCTATCTAGTTTGGAATTATTTATTTCTAACATTTCACATGTTAGTGGGTCCACTGATTAATATTTAATGTGGTATCCTCTTGAATTGAGATAAGAATACATTTCACACATATGGGATAACAATTATTTTAGACTTCTCACCATATTTAATTTTAGATTTTTCCTTATACTCTACCAAATTATAAATTATTTCTATTTCATATTTTCTTACATCATCTATTATTTTTTATTTATCTTTACCTGTATACTATTTAATGAGATCCCTCCTTGTCAATTTAGGGAAACTTCTTTGATATTTTGCCTTTTTCAAATGTTGAACCCTTATTCTTCCTCCGTATTACATATTTCAAAGTCATTTCCATGGAAATTGGAACATGTTTCACTTTATGTTATACAATTATATAGTTATAAATATAATAGCCCATAATGTTGTAAAATTCATATAAAGGTTTCATGTATTTATAATCCTCCATGATTTCAATGCTGAGATCATAGACAATCATGTTAACATAGTCTACAACATTGGTGTCCATGTTGGCATCCATAAAGATGTGCACTTTTCATCCTAGATCACATTTAAGAGGGTTTTGATCTATTTTATGGGGAACACTAATAAATGGAACAATGTTTTTTAGGATTATAGGATACAGGTTTTCCCAGTTAAGACCATGATGTCCGATTCAAATTTGGGTAGTGTATCGCTTCTAAGAGAAGGGAATAATGTTGAGGCTATATAATGTCAGTAAAAAATTACTAGAATTTACAGATATGCATCCATTAATCCATTACATTTCTTGGTCCTCATTTATTTCTAAAATGAGTTGAAAATATCCTCTCCTATTAGGTATAATCTATAAATGAAAGAAACCCAGTCATTACCCTATCTAGGTTCTTTAATTGAAAGTGTTCCATGGAATTCCAGCAATAGCTAGAATAATATGACCTATAAATAAAAACATAAAAATACCCACACAAACATTCAATGAATATGGATATTCCGTAATATAGAATCATTTTTCTTCCAATTGTATTATCATATATTCTCAACTGGACTCATCCTTTGAGACCCCGTCGAGTCTTCTAAGGGATTCCATAATGAAAACCCCTTTACCACTTATCATACTTTTTCCATTATCTACGAATATAATTTTTTATTTTTAATAAATTTATAGATGGAAAATATGGAATTAACTCTACCATAATTGAAAATAGAATCTATGGGTTTTTCATGATCTCTATTTTCAGATAGACCTAGGATAAGATCCATCTGTTGGATGTTTTAAAATAAGAGAGTAAGTGTTCATAACATGGTATTAATGGAAATAAAAGGAATAATGAAAATAGAAAGTATTCTTAAGAATGTAAATAATTTTAAAAAAATATATTCAGGAAAATATAGAACAAATGTGATGAGTAAGACTCGAGGTAAGGAGAAATTTTACAAAAACATCATTTCAAATGTTTTAAAGATATGATTTTTATAATTCTATTCCATTCCCATATTCATCAATTTATTTTATTACTTTATTCATATAAACATGAAAATGTTATAAAATGGGATATTATATTCCATTTGAAATTATTTTAAAGGATTTCAAAAATAAACTATTTACATGTGTTATAAAAAATATTTTAAAAACAATGCAAAGGGAATGTTCTATTGTTACATATAAGACAACAGAGACTCCTCCTGCTACCATAAAAATTATGTTATATTTGTATTAAATTATAATATTTCATGATTTCTTAAATGACAGTACACATTCCCTATTCTTTTGGTATTTTGGTATTGAAAATGTATTTTTAATGGAAAGGGGTTTTTGTTATTTTAAATTATTTTGAATATTAATTCAAAATATTTTTCAGTGGTTTTATGACTAAAAGGGGCATTTATAAACAAAATTATTCATGATTTGGTAAATAAGAATAATATATTAGGAATAGTTTATTTTGATATAAATTTTATGATAGGATAAACCCCATCTCAGATCATGATTAATAGGTGATCCTAATAAAGCTTATACAATCGGTGATCTTGATATATCTTATACGATGGGTGCACCCAGATAGTTTTCCAATGTATTGGGTAATTTTCCTTTACTTAATGGAAAAAAATAGAGTTACCAATTAGGCCTTCCCTATAGATTTAATTGGAATCCAATCATTTATTACACATGTTATAAATATAATTCAATAATTTTCTGAATGGTCCATCTTTTATTTCTATAGATTTTAAAATTTTCATTGAGATAAGAATTTTTGTGTTTTTCTTGTTGAAGAAATTTTTTCACTCAAAGAATATTTAGATAAAGGTAAAATTTTATTAGGTTTTCAATTTTCACTAGAACAATTTATTTATTCATTTTATCTCTCTTGCAGAGCAGTTTATGCTCATAACTGGTATTTAAAATGTTCTTCACAAGGTTTAGGGATGCGTAAAGGAAAAGAATATTTCCATTTGAGAGTTTGGAATATTTTTCAGGAAAATTAATCATGTTTTAAATTATATATAGTATGTTATAAAGAAATTGATACTTAGATTATTTTTTTTTCATTTTATAATATATAGTACTATTATGTAAGATTTAGGACATAATTATCTGAGAAACTAAAACTAAATTTTAATTGGTAATTAATGAAAATGAATTTTAGTCTAAAAACACTATATTATATAATTTTTAACACTAGGTCCTTATAAAATGAAACATATATTATGTAATTTGAAACCCCATTTTATTTATATTATTTACAACCTATTTCAATTTATCTCCATCCTACTTTATTACTTATCAAATAAGGGACTTTATAATATATTGAGGATATAAAGAAGATCATTATAAAGTTATTTTATGATTACACTATATGTATATCACATTTGGAAGGATATAAAAATTATTTTTTGTTGAATTTCCATCATCATGTGTATTGGAAAAATTTATTTTCCCAAGGTTTGTCAAAATTATTTTTGTCATGTTCACATTTTTCATTTTATCCAAATGATCATTGAAATTAGGTTTATGTTTCCATTTAATTCTAACATATTCAATTTCAATAAAACTTTTCACAAAAAAATTAAAATATTTATCAAAAGGAATATTTCATTTTGAATATTGATTGAGGTGAAATATATGTAAAATATTAACTAAAAGTGACATGAAGTGATTCTATTTATACAAATCTTTTCACTATATTTTCCATGATCTAAAATATTTAATCTAATTTTATATGAAATAGATAAATTAATTTTTTTAGTAAAATTATTCAACATTTTTTTAAAAATTAATTTTATTAAGTATATTTAAAAAATATAACATTTTAAAAGTAAATAATTTGAAGGAACTGAAAATACAATTTCCATTATACACATTATCTCTATACTATAAAATTACACTATGATATTTGGTAGGAAATAAATATTTTCAAATTAAAAACAAATTAATTAATATTATTATAAAATACTAGTGAAAGAATTAGAAATAGTAATCTAATAGTTAATAAATAACATATTATTTAAAGTGATTCATAATTTACTAAAATGATCTGAGGTGATAACATGGAAATATTTTACAAGTTATAGAAGTAGTATACAGTTAAAAAATAAATAATCTATAAGTGAGGAATTCTCACAATGTAATTGAGTCATATAAAATTGAAATGTGAAAAATTTTATTTATGATATCTAATAAGTTAGAATATATAAATTGAAGATCTAAATGTAAAAATCAGAAATTTTAAAGATAATATAAAATTATCTTATATGGTATACATTAAATAAGAATTCATTTTATATATATTCTTACATTAATGTTGAAATCAATTTATATATGAAAATATATAAATTAGTAATTAATCCAAAAAATCTCACAACATATGTGATTGGTATAAAAATATAAAAAGTTTCTAGCTAAATACTAAATAATGAAATATAATATTTTTCAAACAACAACTAAATAATATAAAATTTACAAATTTAAAATATAAGATAATAATTATCCCATGGGAAATTGATGCATAAAAATATCTCGAAAAATTATTTCTAAAGAGCTTACAAGTAACAATATATAATAAAATGAAATTAACAAGTAGAAAATAATATATTGACAACTAAAATGATAAAAATAAATAAACACAAATTAGATGTAGCATATAAGTCATGTATATATAGAATATAAAAATTTAGATGTTATTCATAAAATATTATCATAATATTTAACTTTCAAACAACTTGAAAAAATTGGTATTTAAGGGAGTAATTTTCAACCAAGTTAAATGAGTGAACTAAATATATTAAATTTCATTTATAATAAAAAAAATGCCTAAAAACCCACAAAAATTAATCATAAACAACATAAATGTTACAATTTTAAATCCAATAACATGAATGAATCATATATCACACATTAAAAACATTCATTTAATAAAAATAAATTTTACTTTTAATATATAATCCATTAAAAAGTTTGCAATATGTGAAAATAACTAAAAAGAAAACAATATATTTGAGGAGAAAATCCATGACCTAGTCACTCATATTAAACATAACACTAAACAAAAATATTAATCATAACACAAAACTAAAATATCTACTTTGATAAAAAAACACTAAGGAATAAAAATATCAATGATTTTATAAAACTAAACAGTCATCAAAAACCACTTTAACTGCACTAGGTCACCCCTCCATTAATAAAAACAGTTTCAATTAGTTTCCCAAAAAATTAAATATTATACTCAATTATCTCTATAATAATTCATAATATTTTTAAATATGTCCATAGAAACATTAACATCCCCATAAATCAACTGAATACTTCAGATTTGGAAAAATATTCATTAAGAAATAATTTCTATAATTGTAGAAAATATATATCAAACTAATTCAATATTAATTTAGTTCTAAAATATTTATAATATTGTAAAATTAAAATTCCAAACATGATTATCTATGTATATCTTAATACAAACACCCAAAAATTTATCTCAAGTCTTAAGATCAGAAAAATCAAATAAAAACAAAGTTATATTTCATTAGAAACCCAAATACCATCAAAATATTTATCAAATGGTGTTGTTATAATCACCTAGATTTCGATAACCCTAATAGGGGGTGAATTGGTTTGTATATTTTGTTTTTAAAAGTATATTATTCTCTTATTTACAAGAACCTAATAATATTTTAGACAATCATTACAAAGAATATTATTCAGGTAATTAATGTAAATCATAATGACACTAGATTTTAATTGGATCCTTGAAATAGTCTATGTCCAATGATCTTACACTGACCAAGGCATGAGTGCATCAATAATCATTAAATGCACTATTTTGGACTATGGTGATTATGTATCAATTCACTATGAATTCCAAGGCCACTTCCTATCATCTCTTAAATATTATTTTCTTAGGTGGATAAAAAATATTTGGTATGAAGTGCATCATAATGAATGAATCAATGTATACTCAATACACCCAAACTATATTGGTTTCTCTTTTTGACTCTATCTCCTCATGTTCTTTTTAAAATTTAGTTTTCATAGGATCTTCATCTTTATAAAGTGTGTCTCTAAAATTTTCATATGATATTTATATGTTCCATATTTTATAGGTATTTTCACATTACTCTTTTCATATTACTTCAATTTACAAGATATATTTTCTTTTATTATCAAAAGGCATACCATGATGTCTGATCCATTAAATCTTAATTAAAATAATTTATATGGGACTTGAAAAATATCTCATAGATCCACCATAACTTTCTATATTCGATAGGGAATTCAAATAATCAAATTTTGTAGATATGTTATGAAAAATATGGTGCACTTTTGTATAACTACATAACCGATCAGTCAATGAATTGACTCTGGAAACTATATTTTATATCACTTCCTACTTGTAAATATATCATGATTCCTTATTTTTGAAATAGAAATATTATCTACACTATGGTGGGGATAATTTTTTAACATGGAATGTTTTTATAAAAAATTTATATAACTTATAACTCTAGAAAAACATTACTACATTTTAAATAATTATTTTTATAACTGATACCATTTTGTGAAAATCTATAAAAGAACCTTTGAAACCATTACATGAACAACTTTACATACCATTTTGAATAGGTATTATATAAAACAAAAGTACCCACCGTAATTAGAACCATAATGGGACCCCCTAATTTATACTATTACTTATAGTAGTTTTTCCAAACAACATGATAGAAATGTCAATAACCAAGACAAAAATTCCACAACCATGATGTATTATGTAATACCCCATTATGGGATGGTTTATGAAATTTTTAGTGAATTTTAATTTTCCTTCTCCTAGATTATTTTTTTGTGACTCGTGACTCAGGAAGGGGTTATGATTATTACATTGTATAAAGATGGGGTTTTTGGATAGGGTCCAAGGCACGAGTTATGAATCAAGAGTTCGGGGAAGAACCAAATGAATGAAGGATGATCAATCTATGGTAAAATAACATCAACAGACCAACCACAATGTAAAAATGGGGTCATTCCATGAATATTTATGGTTATTATAACCCCTTATAACCATGTTTAGTGACTTGAACTACAACTTCACATTATGACAATACATTAGATATTTTTTAAGATAAAAATATATATCACCCTTATTTTGGGATAATGGAGTGGGAGTGTAAGGAAAAAATATTTGGTCCCTCCACATACATTCACCCCATGATTTGGTGTAGTCTATTTTCTTGTTTGTTTTAATTTCCGGTAATATCCTTCCATAGAAACTTCATACCATAATTGTACCCCAATATTTTGGATGTTGGTTTAGGGTTTTGAGAAATATACAATTGATCATGGTGGAACCCATCTTGTTATATGTATATTTCACCTAGGTTTCAAGGTGTATAACTCAAGATGTAATCTTCACACCTTTCATCATCACTTCGATTAATGGGGTAGGATGAGGACCCTCCGAGTGTGGTTAGTTAATTTATTGTTGATATGGTGGTGGTCAGTGTTTGGTTTGACTATTATGATACTTTGGTACAAAAAAATAAATGTAATAATTTATAAATAATTTCTTATGGTGTGTGATTTAAAGTAGAAGCTTTAGAGGCATTGTGAGCTTTGATGAGGATCTAATAGATTTTGAAAAATCTTGATGGCATCAATATGTAGTTGTCATCCATAGAAAATAAAATGAAAAAACATAAAATGAGGTAGGTTGTCCTTGGTATGTACCCTATGGATTAATGAAATTAGTATGTACCACTTATGGATTAATGATGGGCCGAGTGTTAAGAACAACCTCTTTAAAACATCGGATTTCAGATAACATTTTTGATATCTCTTTGGATTTATTAGACCAATTTTGGATTTGTAACGATAGTGGGGTTGTGTAAAGATGAGTATGATGCAAAAAGATGTACTTCCCTATAGATATTGGTGTTTCCCTGAGAAATTGTTTCTAGATAATAAAACCCTGGGTGTGTTTCTATGTTTGAAAATACATAGGGGGCATCTTGGTTCCCCAGTGTTGTGTTGAACTAGATCAGACACACATGGTTATGCCTAGAGGATGTTGTGGTTGTCTCCATAGAACCTAAAATGATTGTCAATTCCAACTGGGTTGTGATCATGATTTTGGGTGTGAATGTTTGAATAGTTATTATGTTGTATTATTTATATATTTAAATAACCTAGGATTTCCTTGGTTTTCTGGGAACTAGCAACTAAGTCTTTAGGGATTGTGATTGGTTGGGACACCCAAGAATCTCCATTTTGGATGGATGATACATTGGGATGCCTGATATGTCTGTTATCTAGACTCGGGTTAATATGGGGTGGATTTGAAGATTAACTAGAATCTAATATGTTTCATGCATTAGTGGATTTCTAGTGGTGGTTCTTAAAATCCAACATAAGATTATATGAATGAATTCATACAATAATGCCCATAATTCTAGGGATTTTTTTGATGTGTTGAGACCATTGTGTGTTCTTGGGGAGCCCTGATTTGAATAGTGACATCATTATACAATTATGAATACCTAAGACATTAGGTATTAAAATGTTGGAATGAGGTATTGAGTGGGAACAAATATCTAAGCATGGATGTTGAACATCCTAAGGGTGATTATTGTATCCCCTTGATTAGTGACATGAATACACTCTATGATCTGGTGGATGCACTAGTTTGGTTTAGCTGACGAATTGTTTGATGTGGATTACAAGGATTTTAACATTGGTATATAGGAGGTAATTCCATTGGATTTCTAGGGTCACTTATGAATCATTGATGACTATATATATGGTTCTTTATATGACCTTCTCCATCCTAGGAATTAGACATCGGGTAGATAATTAAAAATTCACAAGTACTACATTGGGGTTCATCTTGAGGGCTTGATGATGAGGGTTTCTCGGTGACTCTTGAGGATAAAATTCAAGTCAGGGGGGTATGAACATAGGATCTGTTGATACTGAATAGATATTCTTCTATGGTTATTACCATGGTTGAAGAAAGTCTGGCACTAACTAATTCAAGAATAGTCGATTACGGATCCAAACTTACTAATCAATGATTTTTATTGGGAATGAGCTGAGTTATAGGTGTAATTCCTTGAGGTGGTTGTGTAGTTATTGTTCGAATGATCCCCATGATGTCCTTGGAGGCATTTATACATCGAGTTAAAGTGGGTATAGTTGGTGGTTTTTTATTTATTATGTTCGATAGATTATTTATTTTAATAGCCGAGCATGTCACTAGAACATATATATGTGTTACTAGTTAGTATAGAAATTTTTTTGTGGTGCCCTATAAAGTTATGAAGTCAAACCCTATTTGGTTATTCATTAATATGGGGTACCTAAGAAGTCTCTCACTTGGTTGTAGGAATAGGTTGGTTTTTGACCAATTATATGTAATTAATCTGGTGTAGCTCAAGTGGGACTGGAATAATTGAGGTGAGTCTCGAGTTCATTGATTGTTCCACTGGTTTAATTTTATTTCTTTATATATTATCTTGTATATTAATGGGATTATTCTGATGGGATCTTAGTATTTTATGTGGGAATAATTTTTTTTTCATTCCTTATTTCAGAATTTTATTTTATTTTATAATTTCAATTTTATTTATTCTTCTTTGTATACTGATGTGTAAAATGATTGGTTATTTACTTTCATTTCACACTCTAATATAGGTTGTATAGATTCCTCATAGTACCAACAATGATCCCTACAAGGATTAGGTATCCTTAGCTGTATAATGAGATGTGCCTAAGTTACATAGAAGTTCATTCAATTTTCTACTCAAATATTTTTGGTTTCAGGATTTTCACAGTGTTGTCAATGCATTTTAATTATCATACTATTTCGGATATGGTAACCTATATATGTAAGAATGTGTGAAAACGATAATAGATAATGATTTGTTGGGTCATTACCACTTTTTTCAGAATCAATTTCATGTTACAAAGGATGTGATTGATGATAAGTATTTTTTATGTTATGTTTTACATGATTTTCACCTCATGATATGCACATGGTTTGGGGTTAATAATATTCTGACTGGATTTGGACACATGGCCCATTGGTATGACACATATTCTAGATTAGTCTCCTAACCCATAGAGGAAAGTGGTGTATCAACATATTCCATACTAGGAAAATTTTATTCTTATGACATGCAGGTGGCTGCTAGTGTGTAATTTCATCACTAATTAAGGTTCATATATTTAATTTTTTTGGAAACTGCTGAAATGGTGTTTTCTCATATATGAATTTTGGGGTATTCTAATTATCTGGGCCATTATTTATATATTTTTTCTTCTAATTTTAGGTCATTTGGAACTATAGGGGGATTCTTATTTATGATTATGGGGAGGAGGAACACCTATATTCCAAAGAGGACTAGCGACCCTATTGGGTCTAGTTTTGCATTTTATTCCTGTTGTTGGATTATAGGTGTATCATTTTTTATACATTCAGTTACTCAATGTTTCTATAACAACCTATATGGGTTTTCCTTTAATTATTAGAATGAAACACTACTTAAGATAATTGGGTGACAATGGTTAATGTGATATAGATCATTATATGGCCATGTTGGTTGTATCTGTGTGGCTATGTATTGTTTTTGTATCCTCTAGGTAGAAGTATGATGTATAGATTCTTGAAGTGGGTGGGTTACCTAGGATTGTTTATTAATTTTCTAGTAAAAACCATTGTGGGTTTTTTCATATATCTTGGAATGGAATTCTATCTAAAGGATCCTCATATTAATTGTTTTATTAAACTGATCATTTAGTGAAATGTAATCATTTATACTTTTTATACTCAATGAGTTTAGGATTTGTGAGGGATAATTAATATGTGTGAATGATCATTGAAAATTAATACCCTTGTATATAATTTGGAGTGGGATTCATATAAAAACTAGAGTCTTTTAAACATACAATTTCATAATTTTTAACATAAATATCTAATAAATTCAAACCAAGGATGTAAATGGTTAGTGTATCTAGAGTACTAGGAAAATGAAACAACAATATGAAACTAAAATAAAACATATTTATTTAAATCACCATAATCATCCAAAAAATTCCATTTACCTCTAAAAACTCTATATGATGGTCTGGGGAATACAATAAAAAAATGGGTGAGCAAGAATCTCAATAAGTTAAAAAAATTATTGAGAAGCATAACATATTATCAAAATTACATAAGATGATATCATAAAAGAAAGGATTAATAATAATCCCAAGGAATCCTTACATAAAAAACATTGAATAATAAGACCCTAAAAAAGTAATTCATAAAAAATATAAAACATGATATATGTATAAGTGAAGGCTAACCACCAAGACATCATCACATGTTGGTTAGAGTCCCATCATGGATTAGGTTTACTCCCTAATACCGTACATATAATCACATGTTTTATAAAAATTTTACAATTAATTTGAGATATATCTAGGGACACCCATGAATACATGTAAAAGATTATTTATTCCATAAATGGAAATCAATCATAAATAATTAACATAATAATTACCCATGGAAAGAAATGGGTTCCATAATCATATTCCATAATAGAGTAAAAGGTGATTTAATAATGATTAAAAACATAAATTGGAATTAAATATTTTAGATGTTCACATATAAATAAATAATAATAAGACTCAAATTACGTGTCCATTTGAAAATATCATAAGAAATTGTTGAGAATTTTGTATATAAGAGAAGATTCTACATGTAGTTTTAATGGATCAGTTAAGGAATTTTGATGAAATAATGAACATGGTGTTTTCATTGAAAACTAGAGCTAATCCATAATTATTATTCCTAAAATAATCCTTTATTTAATAAAATCATGAATGGGAATAAATATTTTTGAATAGTAATCTTATTAATATCTCTATATCAATCATTGAAGTTGGTGGAGGAAAACAACTACATTTTTTCATGGATATGGAGAAACAACCATTTTATAAACAACATTTTCCTTTTTGAAGAAAATTATAGGATAAAAATATATGTATTCCACCATACTAATAACATATTAGTACATTTAGGATACTTATTATACTATGTATAGGTTGATGAAAACTTTTGGGGGTTTTCAAATAATAATATAATTAAAATAAATCTACTTGGGAATTTACCTCTCCATACGGGTTTCACTTCTTAGGCCACCCAATAAGGTTCCTTGGAATTGTATTTTTCGGGATTAGATATTCGAGGGATGTAAGATGATATATGAGGAGATATTCAAATGATTTTTGGTAATATACAAGGAAAATAATGTGTTTGGATAATGTGTAGGGAGGGTTGGTATTTATAAATATATGGGATATTATTTAATATTATATTCATTAGTTTTTTATTTTGTCTCAAGATTACTCATATTATTAGTTTTTGTGACTATATAAAGTAATTGGATTATATTATTTTCAACTAATGGGTTTCTAAGTTATTTATGAATCATAAATTCATGTATTTATCTTATAATGTTAAATAAAATATTTGTTTCGCACATTAAAATTCATCAAAAATTTATCTATTTCTGAAATAAACCAAAACTTCACCCAAATAATTATTGATGTGTATATTACAAAGATAAAATCCATTTTATTATAATAATTCTCTAAATATCATGAATTTACTTTTTTTTAGTAAAATCCATATTTACGATAACAATTACTATTTAAATATTATGATCATTTTTTTTACCCTTAGAAAAAATAAAGAAGTTATCATAAAATTGTATTATCATTATAATATAGTTAAATATTAATTTTCAAACATATTTTATGGAAATAAATTTTATTTAAAAACATTTTATTTTTAATAAAAATTCAAATATAACTTACCTATTTTATAAAAAAAAACTAATTTTATCATTTTATGTCAGTTATTTACATATATCATGATATAAATATGTAATAATTTCATTTTATATGGTAAAAAAATATTATTTTACACTTCCATAGTTAAGGATTCTATTGTAGTGATCACGTTACTATTACTAACAATTAAATTACTAATATGAGGTTCATAATACTATTACAAAAGTAAAATTAATTTTCCAGCGATCACATTTTTAATTTTCATATGGGTTATCTACTTCTTATAAGTGATTTATACTCCATTCATTATTAATTTACTCATAATTTCTACCAAGGTTTTATGTAATTTTATTTTCCATAAAAATATTATATTACTAATATTTTCATTCATTTATATAGTATTGTACATAAATGTAGTTATTATAATGGATTGGGAATATCCAAATTTTTATTTTATAGTTATATTGTTTTCTTATACATATCCCACTGTAATATTGTTAATTTTTATCTCCATCTTTATTCTAAAATTTTAATTTAAAAAATAATTTAATACAATGTTATTGGTTATATAATGTGGTGTCTTATATTTATAAAATACTACATTTATAAATTTAATAAGATAAAAAATTTAAAAGGATGTTCCATTGATAAAAATATCTGTCATTACAATCCTCACCCTTAATAGATTTTACCCATGAAATTTCATTTCACAAAATAATATGGAAATAGATGAGTGTTTTTTTATATATTCCTTTGGTTCCCATATCCACTCCTTGTACTTGTGGTTTTCCTATGGTAAATTGACTAGGTAAGTTTCCATGTTGTGTAAAACATGGTCTCGATAGTCGAAGATCATCATTGTCTACTCCTCAAAAGATAGATCATTTTATAGTTCTAAAAATTCTAAATTTATTTCATGTATTAAATCTAGTATGTATTTCCTAAAGAGGGATATGTGGAACACAGGATGAACATGATGGAGGGTTAGTGAGAGTGTTATTAGGTAGGACATACCTATCATGTAATCAAGAATATCAAACCGATTGATCTAACTAGGATATGGATTTCCCTTCATCCCAAATTTTAGGAAACTCCAACACATATTTAGCCAAGGAACACTTTATCTACTACCTCAAAATCAAGTCCCCGTCAATGATTTTTAGTATTTATGTGCTATCAACATTGAGCATCTCTGATGTGATTTTGAATAGGGATGATGTTTTCTACCATATCATGAAACAATTAAAGTCCTAAAAGTACATCATCACCAACATCATCCCAACATGTAGGTGTTCTACAAATCTTCAAATAATGGTCTTTATATTCGGCCATTTGGATGATTGAGTGAATGTTATTATTGTATTAGAACACGGACAAATAATTTTTTTATCTCATCCTACTTTAAATCCAATCAATAATTATTTGAATATTTGTTTCATGTGTTATGGTGGTCTCCTATGATTGGCCATCAGTTTAGAGTGATAAGTCAAACAGAAGTTTAACTAAGTGTTTATAGAATGTTTAACAGTTTCCTAGAACTTGGAGGTAAATATTAGACTTCGTTAAATACAATTGAAAATTTGATCCATATATAAATTAATGTTCTCTGATTTATATACTTAAAGGTATATTAACGGAGAATCCCTCTAAAATTGCAATGATGTTAGAAGTTATTATAAGATGGTCCACTTCGACCCATAGAGAATTATATCCTTTGTATGTCTTTAGATGAACAATGAAAAAATTACATGGTGATATTTTCCCTTTTATATATAGGTATGATTATGGGTTTTATAATACCCTATGAATTGTTCCTCTTCAAATTCACTTGATTTCATACTATAAAAATTTATTTATATTTTATTATATCCTTATTTTTATTTCCCTACTAATAGTGATATCAGAAATCTTGATATATCATGACGATCCTTGGGGGATAGAAAAGGTTATGATATATTTATCATTCGACATATCCTTCTATATATGAATAATTCTATATATCACTTATTCATGAACCAAATATTATAACTCCTTTATCAATTTTGAACTCTTAGGATTTCCATTTTATTCTATATTACACCATCCTTTTTATTCCCATGTCATATCTTTTAAAATCATTTTTTCTCTTATTGGGGTAGATAAGTAATCATTTAAGAAAGGAATGATTATATCCCTTCTATTATGACATCCATGTAAGGACATTGAATGTATAATAAGATTGGATCCCTATCAATCATTATCAAAGATTAAGTCACATGATCCATTCAACTTAGAGCATCAACCACATTATTTTTCTTCCTCTTATAGTGGAACATAGAATAGTCATACTCTATTATCATATATGAGCATATTCATTCAGGCATATTAATCCCCTTTTATTTGAATATTTATTTGATCCATTTCTGATCAAAAAATATTTCAAACTTCTCCCCAATAATATAATTCCACTAAATCGTCATAGTGAATATAATTGAAACTAACTCTGGAACATGAGTTTGATAATTATTCACCATAACATTCAACTACTCTGATGATTATGCCATCAAGTTTTCATTTATAATTAGTACACAACCTAGACCCTTTTTAACAAAATTACATATACCGTGAATAGTTCCCCACATGAGGTTAGCATGTGGTATTGTTCACTGATAAGTCTCTTTTTCTATTTTTTTGATCTCTCTTTGTAGTCATTGGTCTGGAAAAACATTACTCCCTTATAAGTCATAATTATTAGTGGTTATTGAGAACCATAATATTTATCTCACAAATCATAGATAATACCAACCTATAGAAAGGAATATATATATCTCCCTTATTGATAGTCTTCAAGGCCACTCCTTAATTTTCCGTATCCTAGAAGGGTACATAGATATCCATTTTGTGGTGGTGACATGCCCAAATAATGAAACTTTCTAAATCTAGAACTCAAATTTATTATACATTAATATAGATTATCCTTTCAAAATTTCTATAGCATAATATAGAAATGAACTTTGTGCTCCTCCTAGATTTTTGAGTATTAAAAATTCATATATAATGAATAACAAAAATATTTCTCTGTAATATCTAAATATTATATTCATTATGCCCATGAAAATTGAAAGAAAATTAGTGAGTATGAAGGGAATAACATTGAACTCATTGTTCCCCTAACATATTTTAAGGTAATTTTTTGGAATATCATCCTCCAGCACCATTAATTAGATATTTCCATGTCGATGGTCTGGCTTAGAGAAATACTAGGACCACAAGATAGTTGGTCGAACGAGTCTTCAATACATGGAAGGGGGTAATTTTTCATTATCATGATCACTTCATGTTCAATATAATCAATACAGAAGCACATTGTTCCATCTTTCTTCTTAATGAATAGGACCAAAACCCACCACAATAATGTACTCAAGCGTATAAGACCCTTCTTGAGGTTATATTGTAACATATTATTTAATAATTCCAATTCAATGGTGGCTATTATATAAGTATCTTTTGATATTTTTAGAGATATTGGTATACATTAAATTTATAACTCAATATATTGGTCTGGAGGAAGAATAAATAACTCTATAGGGAGTACATAAGAATATTCCCTCACAATAAACATGTCTTTAATAATTATTCTCCAATATTCTAAATCAAAAGATAAATAAATGCTTGCTGATAAGGCAATAATATCCATTATTATGAAGAATATTACAATTGAAATTTACGATCTTCCTTACACTTTTATAAAACTGTATAATGACTCTAGATGTGAAGTGGTATCTCCCTCACGTTACAGTAGATGTTGTATTTATATAAGGATGGTCAATGCATGCCAAATATAGCATCATATTCCACTAAAGGAAGAATTCCATGATTTGGTATAAGTATATTCTCTTGAATATTAACATGTTCTACAAACATCATATAATGTTCCACCAATAACATCAAATTGGTTGAGTTGGGGACTCATTTCACATATAAATTTAAAAGATATAATAGAGTACCATTAATTGAAATAAAATAATCCATTCACAACTCTATAAGAGTGTACGGGTGTTATTTTAATACCAAAACTTATATGAATCATATCCATAGTGTTTTCCCTTCCTAGTTCCCCTTGTGTTGAGATTTTTGTTTTTTATAATTCTTACTAGAACTTATATTATGAATTTTATTAGGAAATTTTACTAGTTCCCCATTTTTATGACATTGAACTATTGGTGGTTCCTTAGGTTTAACTTTTTACTTAACTATTAATTTTTCATCCAAAATAATATTCTTTATGCATGTATTTTCAATAGAAAAAAAATATTTTGGTTATATAAATATAATTTTATTAGTTTATCTTTTATGATTTTTTTCACATAGAAAACTAAATCCTGTTTTATTTTGCATTTTTAACACTTGATTTTCCATGATGTTTAAACCTCCTATTATTTTATTTGTTCCAAAATTGAACTATGTTCTTATTAATAATAATTTTTTATAACAATTTTTTCATAGTAACATGATTTCTTATATTGGACACATTAGGTTAGGCATCCTATTTGGAATATAATAAAATTTTCAATCACATTGGATATTAGAAAAATTTTCCTTATTTCCTTTCATTATCTAAAATAATGGAAATATATAAATGATAATACCTAAAATTATAATAATATAGACACGAAAACTTTGAATATATAAGGAATAAATTATAAATGAAACATACAACTTACCTTATGGGTCATTATGTTTCAATTAGTTTTATCCATTGTAATTATTGTGTTATTTGTTTCTAACATAACACTCTATTAAAATACCTTATAGTGGTTTTTAATATTTTCTCAAATTTTAAAAATCATATTACATGAGAGTGTAAATATATTTATTGTAGATATGCCTCTTTTTCATTGGATTGGTAAATGTTGAGCTAATACATGTTGATAACTTTAGTAGTTATTTGCACTAGGTACATTTTTTCAAGATCTATATCCACTTGTCATATCTATAAAAATATTTCTTTACTTAGAAAAAACAAATACAATTATTCAAAAAAAAATCAAGATTTTTTTCCGATATATAGAAATATACCTATGGTTTTCAAAGCATTTATTTTATCCCTAATACTGAAAAATAACAGGTCCTTTTCTTTGATAACAATTATATTAACCAATGTTTTCTACACATATTGTTACATGATTTTTTACATAGATATCCAATAAATAAATATCACGGAAAGAATGTCATGATATATATAAAAAATTTGGTACATAAAAAATCAATACGAAACTAAAATAAAACAACTATATTTTAATCTCCATTCTGATAACCTAAATTCCTTTCAACTCTTAAAAAATAATTGTATAACATAGGGAATACATAAACAAAAGGACTGAGGAAAAAATCTAAGTAAGGCAGTAAAAAGGAGGAAGAATATTTATATATGAGTCAAAAAAATAACATGATATCATAAAAGATATAAAAAAAGAATAATCTTATGGAAGATAAAAATAAATATTATGGGACTTTAATATCATGTAAATAATGTAATTTGGAAACAACATAAAACATGATAAAAAAATATTTCATGTAAAACCACCAAGGCAACATCACACTATTAAAAGAGACCCATCATGGATTATGTTTACTCCTTAATCCCATATATATCATCTAATGATACAAAAACATTTCCCATTACATTTTACTATTATCTGGGTAAACCCATCATAACATATACATTCTAATGCGTGACACAAATGGAAATCCATCATAAGGCCTAAACATAATAATTGTACATGGAAATAAATGAAATGCATAATAATACCTCATATCATTATAAAAGAGACTTTATAATTATTACAAAAGATAATTAAATATTAAGTATTTTAGATGTTCTTATGAAAATAAATAATCACTCGTCTAAAATTTTGTATTCATTATAAAAGGTTTCATCAGACAAGGTAGGGAATTAAAAATAGAAGTAAACTTTTAAAATGGTGTTTTAAGAAATAAGTAAAAGATTTTTTAAGAAAACAATGAACATGGGATTTTATTTATAAAATAGAAATATATAATAATGGTTATCCCTAAAACATTACTTTTTTTATTGAATTCATTGATTGGAATAATAACTTTAAATGAGTGTCACATAAAAATATTCAAGGGATAGAAAAGTTTCCCCTTATGAGGTTTTATTTTGAAAAAGAAATTTGAGAAATGAAAATAAGGAATGTATGATCGCACCAATGTAAGGGATAATAAGAATGGTATATTTTTAAGAGGCATACGTTTATAATTTAGATGCATTCCATGACATTGAATAGAGACATATATTTAGTAAGAGAGGAAAATGTCATAACTAGAATAAAATGGGGTGGTTTATAATATCCCTTACCATTTTCCCATATTTTCAAATAAAACCTAAAAATTAAAATGATATTAATTTATTAATTAATCTATAACATTTACCATATATATATATATATTTATTTTTAAATATATATAAATTTTTCATTTAAAACCATTTTAATAAGGTATAATGTTTACATTTTCTATTATGAGGGTCTTTGTTTCGTGATTCTAATGCCACTTCACTCTTTGATAATTATGGAAGTTATTATTACATGATATTATATCATAAAAAGTTAAATTAATAGAAATTAATGTCTTAAAAAAATTATTTAGTCCCAAACATCCATTTTTTTACTGATGGATGATTCTTTTAGTATAAACATCATCATTATACGTTTCGTTCATTTATGAGGCCTTATCAACCATCATGAACGAGATGCATTTTTTAATTAAATTTTTATTAACAAATTATAGAATATTAATTATGTTACATTATAATTTTAATCACCATTTTTCTATTATAATATTTATATTACCATCCTTGAAGTTGATGGACAAAATTGAAATATGTTGTTGTTAGAGGTGGTGACCTAAACATATTATAGTAATGTTATCATTTTCGAAGAAAAATAAGGGGGGTTGAATATGGATATTAAATTATAAATTTATAATATCAAAATATTTAGGATTTATATGTTACTATTTCTAGGTTTATTGAAAACATCTTGGGTGGTGGAAGAAAACGATTATTAAAATAATTTTAGTATGTAATTTAACTCTCCCTTGAGTTCTCTCTTTTTATTCAACCCATTAAGGCTTCTTGAAATTGTATTTCATGATAAAAAGAACTATGTGGATATAGGGAGAGATATTAAGAGAGATATTATTAGATATTTGGTAATATTAAATTATTGGAAGGAGTGAGGAGAAGGGATGCTGAGAGGAGGTATTTGTACCGGGAGGGAAGGGGTGTTTTTTAAATACTATATTCCAAAATTTATTTGGGTGGAAATAGACTACCAATAATGTTTAATATTGTTACTATATATATTAAATTGTCTATATGAGTTAAAAATAATGGGTTTTTACATCATTTATGACACATAAATTTAGTTATTTGGCCTGTAATGTTTAACATCACATTTCGATATATTTTATTGTTCACAAAACAATCATCTATTTTATAAAAATTCCAAAAATATACCCTAAATTTTTTTTGGATTTGTATATTTCAAAAAAAAAATATTATATGAAAATAATTTTATAAATATGAAAATTTTATCTTTTAAATTAAATCCGTGTTTATTTTTAAAAAATCCTATTTTAATATAACCATCGAATTTGTGGCCTTTTAGAAAACATAATTAAGGTATACTAAAATAATTATTATCATTATAATAGAACGTAATATTATTTTATTAACTCTTTTTCTGAAAATATACTTCAGTTAAAACCTTAATATTTGTTAAAAAAAATAAAATAAAATATTTCATTAAAATACAAACACTAATTCTAACATTTTTTAAACATTTATTAAATATTGTCTTTATAGAATTAGATAAATATTTCATTTTAAAATATACATAAATATTATTCCAAACATACATAAGTTAGGATACTATTCTAAATAACATGTTACTATTCATAATGGTCATATTACTTTTCAAATGGCCATATTATGATTCCAATAGAATGTTTTGTAATGGTTGTATGGTTCCCAACATTTATATGTATCTCATATTTCATTCAATATTCATTCAATCCTATTTTCTATAATGGTTTTATATGCTACCATTTTTATGATGAATATTTAATTTATACTATTTTTTCCATTTATGTGTGTTATTTGTGAGGGTAGATCTTCTACAGGATCAACTATATCCATGTTTTCATACAATTGTTATCTTTTTAACTATTTTTATCTCATTATAATTTAGTCAATTCTTATGTCAATATTTAATCCCTAACATTAATGTCCAAATTAATTTAATAAAACATTATTGGTTCTATCATGTGGTGTATGTGATTTATACAACACCAGAATACAAAATATGAAAAAATTATATAATACTAAGGGAAATTCCATTGTTGAAAATCTGTGCAATTAAAATACCATTGTATTAGAACATGAGACCCTAGAGTTGTTTTTTTGAATGCTGTATTCCATGGGATATTTAGATATGGGAGTGTGTAAGACATATAATTAACAATAGCCTTTTTTGGAAATTGACTTCTTAGACTATAAGAATGGACTAGCGACCACTAGAAATGACTTGATCTATAGCAGGTTAGTGATGAATTTTCTTATGACGGAAGCCACAGGGAGGGGTTATGTAGTTTATAAATATGGAAGAATGGGAGGATTCTTTGTGTTAGGATTGATTCACAGAAATATTTATTGATCATATGGTATAGGAATGTTTTTACTTAGTGTATTTTATGTGAGAATTTCCTTAATTACTAGAGATTTAGAATATGATTCATGTGGAGTGCCTTGGTATTGGGACAAGTTTTGAAGGTAATGACTTTTCATGTTCTTATCCAAATTAAAAATTATTTCTATTTATAATAATTGTTCATGAATTGATGATTTTTTGGGTTTTATTAAGGTGTTGGGTGGTGGATAATATTTTCATTAAACATGGAATAGTTTAGGTGCCTGATTTTATAGAGGAACACTAATAGTTTTCAAGATAGATAAGAGTAGCATGATTGAGAGCATTATCAACTATTTTTTAATTGTTCTTTAATTTTATCATGTGAGATGCATGAATTTATGAGTTCAGTTTTATGATCATTCATAGTGAGTGTGTGTGAACGCAATGTTTTAACAGGATCGAGGTATCACATGTTGGATACATGTAGAAATATTGGGTTTGAAATTAGCGAGTTTTTTTTACAAGATGATGACTGATTGTTTTGGATAAATGAAATAGGCATGGTATCTTGTCTATTTTGATGAATTGAAAAACTATACTCCATGGTGGATGATACAGTATAAGTGGATCAGGTGTGGTGGAATGTTGGATTCGGTTCTATCCTATATTGTTGTTGTTGGTGACAAATGTGTGTGTAATGGGAGGTGAAACACGCATGCGATTATGCAACCTATTAAGTTAACACATAATGTGACGTATAAAGAAATTCATGTGGTGGGTAGTTCACAATTCTTCTTTTGATTGTGGGACTCTCTTTATGATTACAATTTTGGTATTTTCCAAGTATGATGTTTCATGATCAAAATGGGTGCTAATTGATTTCTTATGTTGGTACTCTGATATGTGTGAGAGGTACAAGTAAAGACATTGAATACCATAGTATATGGAGTTTGATCCATGATGTAAATAACCAAGGATGGTGGGTTCATCGGTGTGATAGTTAATTTTTGTGGATGGATGATATGTGTTTGTGAATTCGATTTTAGATGGGGTAAATACCTGATTCAATGTTCATACGATATAATAGATAGAGTTAGTGAAACAACATCAGGTTCCAAATGATTCTAGTATAATATAATGGTTATTAATAATGTTAATAATTATTCAAGACATGTTTTATGGTGTGAACCCTAGTTTTGGACATTTTTTATGGGTAAACCATTTTTATTGTGTGGTTGAAGTGGTGAACAAGTGATTCATTACATTTTTCGTGGGGGTGAACTAGTTTAAGGACATGGTTTTGGGGTTTAAGTAATTTCATCATGTTGATTTGTGGGATAAATCCATTTTCATTCCTTGGTTCATAAGGTGAACCATGTGAAGATAAGTAATAAAGGTTTTCATTTAGGAGAAGGTGATTGGAAAGTAGTGATAGTTAGTTTTGTATCTCTGGTTATAAGTAGGATACCGTTTTTGTGGGTTGACACCTAATACTCCATGTTACATCTAGGAGTTTCTCTCTATGATGTGTCAATAGGTGCAATCATTTTGATTCAGGGGAAGTTAGGGAAATGTAGTCTTGGTGATTTTAATTCAGTTTAGAAATAGTCATATGGGAACCATTTTTGGATGGTTGGCCACTAGAACAGAATATTTGTTTGGTCGATCCTATGATGGAGATAATTGTGCTCTAAAATCATCTTTGGAAAGTCGAGTCTTATGGTGGGTTGCACCATACTTTTAATAATTTTTTAGGGAGACACTATGTGGTGTCATGATAGGTGGGTTTTTTATTATCACTTCAATGACGGATTCTCATTGAAATCAGGTTGCTTGTTTTCTTTTCAAATGTGTGTTCAGTCTTTGGAGTTATGTAGTAGAAGCTTGTTTGGAATTCATGATATAATAACAATGTGACATATTTGGAATGATTAGTTTTATGCATGGGATATTTCTATACCATATTCTCGGATGAGTTATGAAATTCTATTGAAATCTGAATTTCCATTTTGGTGGATGGTTTATTTTCCCAATAAAGACACAATAATGGTTTTTTAGTATTTAAACATTTAGGAATAAAGTATTGGATGAGATTCAACACTAAGGTTCTATACTTGTTGTACGAGGAAGAATTGGAAGAAGGATAGATGGTTTAGATTCTACAAAATTGTAGTACTATCCAATTCATGGATTCACCAAAAGGGTCAAGCCTTAAATGTTTGGGGATAGAGGTAATCCCTCTATCATGAAGGGTCATTGTGTGAACTAAAGTTTTATACTGTGATGGGATATTAGGTTTTATTTTAATATAAAAAAATATAACCCCCCCCCCCCCATTTTGGAATGACATAGCTTGCATGGTATGGGGAAATTTTTTTCCCTACCCTCTCTCTTCTTCCCCTACATTTAGTGTGGTTTTGGAGGTCTTTGGAAGTGATTTCACGTATGATATCCAAAAAAAATTACAAATAATTTCACCAAAATTTTGATGATTTTACATTAGGGTTTAGTGTTATTTTCACCATAGCATGGTTCAAAACCCCCAAACAATGGGGCATCCACCAAACATGAGTAGAGGAAAACCTGAAATGTATTCTACACATCACTCATCAAAATTTTGGTAGTTCATGGATACATCACTAATTTATTATCATTATGTTGACCTTGATTAGTAATGCATGGATATGGGTAATGTTGGATGTAGATGTTTCTATATAACCTAAATTAATAGTGAATTTGTATGGTTCTACTGTCATGATGTTGTGTGTGGGTGTTTGACCAGTCCTTGGTTTGTTTTATTTATCTATGTACCTGACCTATGATTTCCCAAGAAGCCTAGTTATTTACCATGTATCTCATACCTATTTTTTTCCAATATTATTAAGTATCACCTAATGATATGGATTATACATTGGGAACTTCGTGATATCTGGGATCCAGTTTTATAGTATGTTGTGGGTGGATGCCCAATTTGACTATAATTTTTTGTGGTTCATGTAGTGGTGGATTCCTAGAGGGGGTTACGAGGATCCAACATCAGAATACCTAATAACACATGATTTTAGGGAATCCATTGATATAGTGAGGCCATTGTAAATGATCAATGATATGAAATTCAAAAGGAGATACAATTAAACAATTATTAAAACCTAGGACCGTTGGGATTATAATGTTGATATGAGGTTTCGAGTGGGTGTATATAACTAATCAAGGATCTTGTACATATTTAGAATGATTTTTAGATCTACTCAGTTTATTCTAAGGATACCCCCTAAGGTCAAGTTGACCAATTTTGTTCGATTGAGGACCTATGCGATTTTGAATATTTGTTTTGTGATAGTGGGATCTAAGAGTGTTTTTCATTGGATTTACATGGACTCTTAAAAATCAATCATTCCAAGTTATATTAGATTTACTAGGAAATTCCATCTAAAAGGAATTAGACAATTTCTTTGATATTACGAATGCCTTGGTACGATCAGGGGGTACATATAGATGGATTTATGATGACTGATTTCAATTGAAACACTAGTGTCTACTACCCATTACTACAAGTGTGACAATTGGATCCATAGAGTGTATATTTAGGTTATCCTTAGGTGATACTCATGATTAGAGACATTTTAATACGAGATGAAGTATCTAATGTTGATAAAGGTTGCTAGACACTTTATTGATGATGATTCTAGGTCTTGTCTTGAGTCATAGTTGTACACACATGGAATGGTGATGATGTTATGGTTGGAATAGTCCATATGATGTGATAAAAGGCATTTAGGTGTTGGTTCAAAGAAGATATCATTAATAGTATTCTTAATTAGTATGTTCTGTATATTTTTTATGTTTTATAGATGATCATATCACGTGAACATATCACTATATTACTTTTTAGTATGGGATTATGTTCGTGGTGACATACTGAGTTATGTACTAGCTAATTACTCAGGTCGTCATTGCACTGGGATACCTTAGTAGAACCTCACCCGATTAGAGGTACATGTTGTACTAAGGCTTAGTATATGTGATCAAGCTGGGGTATCTCGAGTGGTACCATGATATTCATAAGTCAAGATAGGGTGTATTGATGAAGCCACTAGTATATTTATATTTTTTTAATATTTTATATTTTTCAGATCTATCAGGGGGTGATCAATATTTTATGTTCATGTGACCATTTGAGTTATCATACTTTTTTCAAAACGCAATTTTATTATAGAGTGTTTATTTTCATTATTTTTCATTATACTATAATTTTTATGATATTTGGTTATTTTCTATTTTTAGTTACTGTAATATAGGGTGTATAATGTACTTATAGTACCACTAGATAACTCCAATGCTAGTGGGAATCCTTTGGTTTGTGTGGGGGTGCACATGAGGTCATGTGTTCGTCATGTACAATAAGAGATCAAATTGATCCAATTCAGGGTTTTACATAGTACATTAAACCATTGAATAATTTATATTTTTCTGGTAGGATCTAGATAATACCTATTCCGTTATTCATATATTTATTCCTTGTCCACTGAAACATCTTATAACACGACATTGTTTTATAATCATCACTAAAACATATACCACATTGATTCCTATCTATACTCCTTCCATCAGTTTCGAATCTGATAACTAATCAATTAAATCAAATTGATAATCAAAGAATAATTATTATATTATCTTCCAATATTCTCAATTTTATCCTAATAATGGTTCTATGAATTTCCCTTTTTTGGTTTATTGGCAATTCCAATGTTTCTCACGTGTTATTAAAAATTATCATATACTCATATTTTTTATCCAAATAGTGATGTTAAATATTTCAAATTTCTATTAGTATTTATGATATAACCATTATTTTAAAAAAATGGGGTTTATATAAAGATTCCAAATGCAAACACTTCACACTAATTATACATTTTTAATACACAAATAAACAATAATATTTACTCCCATTTTCATCATCTGTCTTGGTATTCATCATCAATTCCCCATAGATAAAATCTACCCATATCACCGGACCTATTTTTAAACCCACTTTATTAAATTAAGAGTGATATTATCTCATTTCCCACTATACGAGATAATGTTAAAATAATAAAACCCTTCTAAAATAACAAAAAAATGAATTATTCTTTAAATATTTCAAAAAAAATCGTCTATTTTTAGAAAAAAATATATGAGATTTGGGGATTACCATGAACTCCTTAAGCTATGAGATATGGTATATTATTGTGATTCAACAAATTTTAATCAATTATTAGTGTGTCCTATAGTTTCATGAAATTATCTACAAATTTTTTGTTTTTTACAATGTGATACACCGTCAAAAATTTTTCCCCCATTTTATTTCATACAGTGGTACAAAATAAAAATGTACTTAATGGTAAAATAATTTTTTTTAATTCATTATAAAAAAACAAAATTCTGTTATAAAAAATATAACCATGGGAGTCTTTACATCCTTAAAGGGATACTGAAATTTTTTTATCTAAATTACATAGGTATAATAGTTTCTTAATTACAATATACTAATATTCATATAAATTGAAGTAATTACTCTGATACTTCATAAAAAGTTAATGAATTCATATTTTCCCCATAAATAGTGATTGGACACTTATTTATTTTTCATGAAAACTATTTCAAACAAAATATGAATTATGATAAAACCTATCATGTAAATCCGTATGAATTATTCAGGATAGTAGACATAAAAGTAGTCACATCTATCACTGAGACTCCCACTTAATAGTGTACACAAATACTAACTAAAATCTAGATGGGTGATTAATGAAAGAATGAATCAATTTTGTAAATTTATAATCCTTAACTCTTGAATACATGTTAGTGTCATGGGAATTCAGGGATGAACCATAAATAATGGTTTTTTAGGGATAAATTATATATGAAATTAATTTTCATGATGTAGAAAAACCATTATCTAATAAGTAATCATTAAAATTTGAAGTGGTAAAATTGAGAGAAGAACTATGATATTTTCAATGATAAATAGTTGAAAATGTATTAATTTATCTATCCTTTAGATATTTAAATATATTTTAGATTATTAATTATAAATTCCCAATTATATTAATGCAATAAGATAATGGGTGTTAATTTCCACTATTCATATGATTTGTTTCCACCTAGAATCAGTTATTTAACATTTTTCACCAGAAGTTATAATTTTAAAGCATATAATTGATAAAAAAATCTTTCGAAATAAATTTGTATAAAAGTAAATCACAATATTCCCCAATAAAACATTGACAAAACTAGTTTAAAAATAGGAAAAAATTGTTTCAAAAAATATATGGAATGATTCCATTATATTTCATCCTATCCACGATATAAAATGTCAAAGATATCCACCAATGTGATTATGAGAGAAGATAAATTAAATAAAATATAGGATGAAGTCATAATATCCTTTTACCGATCCCATATCAACATTAGTTTCCAATTTATAAAATTTTCTTATAAATTTTTCAATGTTTTCACCATAAATTATCTTCCATGATATGTAATAAAAAAATCCTTCACTAATGATTAATTTTTTTTCAGTTATTTGGAATGTTGGAATGCCAATATGGAATGAACCTATAATAAATTATATAGCACTACACAAAACACATCCTCTATTAATTCCAAGATCAATGGTAAATTGATATATTTTGGAATAGCCCGTTAAATAATAGTATGTTCAGCATATGAGTCACTACATCCATCAAGATTCTTTCTACTTTTATAGGTTTATAGGCTAAAAAACCACCATGTAAAAATAATTATCGTCTATAATGATCATTTTATTTAATTTTATTCCTCTAAATACATATTCAGAATAAGCTACAAAAAATCCAAAAAAAAAAATGATAGTCGATATAATAATTATAAATGACCAAAAAATAGTAACAAAATAATGAAAAATATATAAAATGAAAATTACACCACAATTAAACCTTTTGACTCATAAGATTTGTCTTATAAAAGAATACAAAGAACACTTGATTAGATAAAAAATAGAACGACATGTTTAAGAATTATGGATCCACTCTCCTAGAAAAATAATGGCTCCTCTAAAATCAAAATTTTAAAATAAAATAACCTCCATTTTTTGATCTCTTAAAAATCAAAATTCTCATTCATGTTTCAATATAAAATTCCATATAGTTATCTCATCTCCCAAGAAGGGAATATTTTTTAATGTCTCACAAAATTATTATACCATGGATGATTACTTTATGAATGAAATGAACTCCAAATCCCATCTAGTGAAAACAAAAATGATTACATTTACTAATGAGTACATAGTAAAAATGACCAAAAATTTATATTGTGGATATTTGTGTGTATTTGGATTGATATTAAAATAAATAAATAAAAAATATTAATTATACCAAGTCCCAATCCCCCTCACATAAATCTTCACCTTATCTTAAAAAAATATTTCAAATATCACAATAGAAAAATCAAAAACCTAAAATTCATTTTATATGATTCTTATAACCCTTCTTAGGTATTTTGGTGATGAATAATTACCTTTATAGATATATTTAAAAATGAGGGAGGACTTATGATTAACCCTTACATGTAATTTATATTGGAACCGAAAAAATTTATACTCATAAAATAAATCTATACATTTGAAATAGTATATTTTATAATAAAACACAGGGGTTTAATCAAATCAATTTATATATCTAAAGTTTCTTTTTTAGGAGAATAAAATATTTTGCCAAACATAAATTGGAAAAGAATAAAATATAGATAATTATATATTTTTCAATAAAAACTTGGGATGGTTCACAGGGTTTTCAACTATTACCACAATTATTAAATATTGTATATAAAATTATAATAATTTTTATATAAAATAAAAAAAAAATTCTCGATGTCATAAAATTTTCAATGATTTTCTAAAGTAAGAGATGAAAAAAAATTGACATCATGGGGTCAGAGTCCTCTCGAGTTATATTGTTGATTTTAGTAAATTATAGATGATAATGAACACAAATATATGTTCCAAATATAAGAAAATAGAATCATATTCTAACAGACATATAAATTTTTGAGTAATAATTTATTAACCAGAAAGATAGATCAAAATTTCTTACAAAATAATCATCTATATGGTATTTTCTCAAATAAATTGATTTAATCTCCTTTTTACATAACTATAAAAATTATTTGATTTTCATGTGTCTTATTTTCATTTCCTAAGGGTTAGTTTTTTATCATTATTTTTTATTTTATAACTAATAAAAAGGGTCGTTAAAATAAATTATTATTAATTGAATGAGACTATCATAAAACATTTCCAAATTCACATAATTTCTTCCAAATGGTTGATTATTCTTATAGGGGTGGATATCTTGAATATCCCACCATAAATTCATGAAGCCACATCCTTAGCTTGTTGAATTATAATGAAAAGTATAACTGTTTTCAATCCTCTATAACCATTTTATCATTTATTGGATAACTATGTTGGATATACACTAAAAAATAAATAATAATTTACAATTGATTTATATTATAAGACCATGTATACATGTGATTAATATCATAATCTATGATCTACCTATATCTTTATAGACATGATTTTCTTATATATTATTTTAATGATGGTATTATGAGATATGGAATTTGGTGAATAGTTTCTACAACATCTCCCAAAATATGTTCATTCAATTTCATATCATTGTTATGATTAATTTATGGAAATATGAACACGTTAAAGTCGATGAAACATTCATAGAATCTAAACACACACAATATCTGGAATTAAATTAATAAATGTAGGATATAAAGATTTTCTAGATGATGTTCAATCCATTTATTTGAGTGAAGTTTTCCTATATAAAATATGGTTTCCTCATGCTGGTGTAGTTGTTCCATTTTCTTATATTTAAAATCTCTCTATTTCTCCCTGATATCTATTTTTCTTCATAGAATAAGGTTCTAACACACCTTTAGACTTAATATTATCCTTTCATATCATACTCGGGATCTAGTGGTCATTATTTAACTTTTGTATGTGTGGTAGAATAGGATGCCACTTATTAATCCCCATAAAATAGTCTCCATCAATATGGATCAATAAAAACTAATGGTATGGGAATAATTTTAATATTATTCATATTCACGTTGCTTTTATGATAATAGATTTGTAATTTAATTATATTCCCTTTGTTATGTTTGAAATAACATAATCTAAAAAACTAATATGCAGTATCAAATCCATAATCATAATAAAAGAATATTTTAGCCAATTTATTTCATGAAGAATATATTGGTCATGATTTTCATTATGTAATGTCATAATATATGATATGACATGTCTGAGTGGGATTAATTGGATTTCTTTTCATTACATTAAAATTTTAGATACTATAAAATGTGTTTTAGTGTTTTTCTACTCTTATGGTATAATAAATTGAACTCCAGAAAATGATTCATTGAAATCCATAAGTTTTCCATGAATTTAGAGAATATGATAAGAATTTATTATCCTATTACTTATATCCATGTTTTTAAAAAATAATTGACTGATTCATTTAGGTGATATTGTTTATATCATTAAATATGATGTGTAATATTTTATTTAATTAACCATTAAGTACGATGGGAAAAAAATTGCACATATCATATACTAGAATAACGTAATGACTTCTGTTTGATAGTCCCTCTATTAATCATAAAATACAATATAACTTAAAATAGAGATAAAATTTATATTTATCAAAAAATATGTTCTATCAATTTTTTATCAAAATAAGTCTATGGAGTTATAATTAGAACATTTTTATGCAAAAATTAAATACAAAATGTTCATATTAACATATCATGATTGAAAAATAATAAAATTTATCTTGTTTATTTGTTCATTTATTTATATATTTACATATATTTTTTAAATGCTGATAATATTTTATGCATAATTTTTTGTGATAATTTTCTTCAAATATAATATTCAATCTATGCAAGTTATAATAAAATTAGATTTAGTTGTAATATTCCTTGACATCAATTTATTATAAATTTATTATCATGAATTTTGAGGTTGATTATAGTTTATTCATAATTGGTGTTAATGTCATGATGTAATTGAAACATCTCTTGAGTAAGGTATCCTTGTGTAGAGGGAATTTGTTCTAGACATATCACTAGTCTGGAGGTTTATTCCATGTCGAAACAAGTGGGTTGGATACCTTTTCCTCCAAGATTAATCTTTTAGGGAATACTGATTACACGTAATTCTAAACCTTTATATAAAAGAGTATGGGTTATTTATTCATGTGATTTATTTTGGTATATGTAAATATGTTTGGAATCTATTTGGGATGAATAACAGGAATTATTAGTAATGTAAATAGTTTAAAATTAATATAGTTTGGACATGTTAATTTTTATAAAATATTAGGGACTCCAAAAGTAAATTCCTAGAAGAATGCTTACATAAAGGGAAACAATCATGAGATAATAAAGATATCACGTCATTCCGTAGACATGGACTTAGTATGTTGGCGATGTACATTAAAGTGATGAAACCTTAAAAGAAAACCACTTAGATAATAAAATTTTGATATCATCCAAAGAGAACACATGTTGAAACCTGTATCATTCAATAGGGTAAGTCATTCAAAAATATAGTGGCCATGGATTATATTTTTTAAGGTATGTTAGATATTGGTATCCATAATAAGATTAAGTTACAATATTTCACTATAATATTTTGGTTACATTTTTTTGGGACCCTCTAACTATTTAGATATCATAGGAATTTGAGTGAATACATATCATGGATTAAGATTAAAATTTATCTTCCTAAATATATATAGTCATCTGTGACATGATTAACACGATTCTCTAGTCGATAAACTCAAGGATTATTTACATGATTAACCAATGTAATTAAATTTGAATATTAAATATTGACCAACTAAAGGTGATGATGTAAAGACCCGTAAAATTCAAGGGAAATTTTTTCATAAATTTCTTTGGAATTTTACAAGAGCGCGGTTTCTGACGGCACCTGATTCCGAGGCCCGGAGTGCCCGGAATCAATTTCCGAAGTTTGGCTCGGGTACGTTCAGTGAACGAACGAGCGGGAATTTCTAACTTTTGACCCGGTGCTCGGAATTGAATTCCGAGGACACCGATGAACTCGTAGCGCTGATATTCGCTTAAGGAGACCTTTTCCGAGGTTGCGTTTATTTCAGGTTGAGAGTTAGTTTTTGGGAGTTTAGAATAAGTTAAATAAAAATTGTGGATTACAAATTTTTATTTTAACTTATTGGTTAACTTCTCCCAAAGGGAGTTAGTGGTGGAACCCACAACCACTTAACCTACCTTGGGAGGATTAAGTGTGGTGGGGCCCACCCGAAGCATGACTCTTCTTCTTCTCCTTTTTAACTCCCTAAAACTCCTCTTTTAATGACATGACAACTTTGTTAATTAATGGAGTTGAATTGTTTGAATTTCAAACCTTTGAAATTCATTTTGTTAAGTGTGTGAATAAAATAAGACTCTAGCTTATTTTATTTGGTTAGATTTCTCTAGCCTTCTTGATAGGATTTGGGAACTCCTTCTTCTTCTTCAACTTTGACGAAGAACGCGAAGAACCTTCGAGCTCCGACGAAGAACGCCGCTCCTCTCTTCTTCGTAGCCGGTTGTTCCGAAGATCGACGACGCCTTCCGTGTCAACGAAAGGGAACGCCGCTTCCTCCTCGGACTTCCTTCGTCGGCTTACGAAGATTCACCAACGACGTACCTCTTCAGACGTACCTCTTCGTCAACGGAATTGACGAACGATTACCGCGACGCCTGACCTCCGCGACGCTTGCCTTCCGCGGGTCATTGACAATCATTGTACTTGAAACTGAGGTAGGGGTTGTTGTTGATTATTTATTTACTCTCGTTCTTGGTTCTAACATGATAGTCTTGTGGATGATTATTTAAGAGTTATCATCTAACGAGAGGGGGGTCGGACCGCACAAACACGGCCGAATCCCCCCTATGTTCGTGATTATTATTATTTTCTTGTGGATGACGAGATGGCGTGGTGCCGTCGCACCACGCGGGAATTCGCACGGTTGCATTGCGCGGCGCCGTCGCGCCGCGCCACGGAAGGATCATCATGAACGCGACGCCGTCGCGCCGCGTCGAAGAAAACCGAAGGCGCCGCAGCCGGAGCGGGGCCGCGGCGGAGGGGTGCGGTGTCGTTGCACCGCGCCGGACGACGAACACCGCGGCCGGTTCCGGGCCACGGCGGGACGAGAGGACCGGCGGCTCGCCGGGCCGCCGGCGTCAGAAGACGGAAAGGGGACCGATTTTCCGGTCCCGTTGAAGAAAAACCGGCCGGCCAGGTGGGCCGACCGGAAGGAGAAAGACTGGGGGAATTAAATTCCCTCGGCCAGGTTAATTGCCCCCCCATTATTAAGGGGGGGCCGGTTTCATAAAGGGGGGCAGGCGGCCCCCCGTTTTTCTCAAAGGCAGGCCCCCACGAGGGGGGCCGGTTTCACCAATGGCGCGGCTTTTAGCCGCGCCGCCAGCGAAGAGGGGCGGGGGCCATGCCCCCCACGCGTGGTACCCGAGCGGCGCCCAGGCCGTGCCGCCGCCGGCCGGGCCGCGCCGCCGTGCCGGACCGCGCCGCCGCGCCGCCGGCCGGGCCGGGTCGGACCCGGGTCGGGTCGACCCGTTTCGGGCCGACCCAGGGGGGGTCGGGCCGGGTCGGCCCGGACCCGGACCCCCCGTTTTCAAATCGATTTCTTTCAAATGCTCATAACTTGAGCTTCGGGCCTCCGAACGACGCGCCGTCAGCGGCAACGCGATCCTTGGATCGAGACGGTCGTTTCGGTGTACTATATTCAAGGTGCACCTTCCATTTCGGGAGCCTACGTGGTTAAAACTCCGTAGTTAAGCGTGCTTGGCCTAGAGTAGTGATCAGGATGGGTGACCTCCTGGGAAGTTTCCCAGGGTGGGTGTGAGACGGAAAGGCCAATAATTAACAGACCGGGCGTCCGATTGACACGCCGTCTGTTTCGTTGAATTCCTCTAAGTGAGACGGATATTTTGGCATACTTCGCCCGAGGTTTGGACGCAGGTGGAGTACGGTCGGGTTGGTTTTTCCTCAAAAACCAACCGGGCCCCTGGGACGAAAAAGCCAATAACTCTCAGACCGGGCGTCCGATCGACGCGCCGTCTATTGCGTTGAGTCCCCGTTGACGATACGGAACTTTTGGATACATCAACTATGGACTTTGTGACAGTTGATGTATCAGCCTCTCGGCTCGTGGAGCGGACCCTCCTGAACGAGCTTGCTGTGTGCGGGAACCCTAGTGCTGGCTGCGACTGTGACTACTACTTCTACTGCTACTGCTACTGTGACTGCGACGACGACAGTACAGAGATCCTGTGTGGATTCGACGACGACGACTACAGCACTCAGCGATCCTACGTGGATCAGTGCTACAGGTCCTGTGTGGGCCCGATCCTGTGTGGGTCCGATCCTGTGTGGGTCTTTGCGCTCAGCGGTCCTGTGTGAACCAGCGCCTACAGGTCCTGTGTGGGCCCGATCCTGTGTGGGTCTTTTGCGGGGGTTAGTTACCTCTCGATCCTTCGTGGGTCCGATGACTTAGATGAATCAGACATCATCTTTATCGTCTTTCGAAGAAGTATACCTGTGTGAGCTAAATCCTGTTACTTTCCTGTGTGGATTGTGTTGTGCTATCCTGTGTGGATTACGTTTTGCTTTCCTGTGTGGAATACGTTTACTTTCCTGTGTGGACTGAGTTGTACTTGGGCTCGGAGGTTGGAGCGTATTTGAAATTGATGACTTAGGTATATGTATGGGCATATACCTAATCAGTGTCGGTTGTTACTTCGTGATTGTACCTTTCTTTGTGGTTTATCCTTTGTGGATTTGAGAGACCTTCAGGGGTCTCGGGGTCCCTACTGAGTAGCTTATACTCACCCCTACACGGGCTTTGCCCGCACTACGTTGTGTTGGTTGCAGACGACGGATAGCGTTGATCTTAGCTGAGGCTTGCAGAGCAGGACGGTACCTGGAGGTGGACCACTGGGCAGGACGTGCTCGGAGCGGACGACGGGACCCGTGGAGCAGTGGAGCTATCTGTACCCACCCTTCAGGTGGGATTTCCAGTGGACAGCTCGGTGTAGCGGCTTTTACTTTTCAGTTATTGTTTTCCCTTTCGAGTTGTACTTTACTTTCAGTTTGGGTTTGTATACTGGCCCATTTACATTTCCGCACTTTCAGTTGTACTCTGCTTTTTCTTAGTGTTTACTTTCCGCTTGCTTACTCTGTGGTGTTTGTTTACTTTACAAAGGCAATGCCTTCCCTTTTTACCAGGATTTACGCCTTGGTGCTAGTCGCCAGCCCCTTGCCTATGGAAGGCGGGCTTGGGGTAGTCACGGCACGGACCCCGAGGGCGGGTCGTGACAAATTGGTATCAGAGGAGTTCGGTTCTACCGCGAACTCTGATCTTTTCTATGTGAAGCAATAATGTTTAGCGTATTGAGTATGGTTATCAGTCCAGGGAGTCCAGTGTTGGTGCGGCGGCTGACATATCCGTACACCAGGACCCTGACTTCTGATTTCCGACTTAATGCACGAAAACATTGATTGCGTGTGTGTTTCAAAGTTTTCTTTGTGATTTCTTTATGTCAGCTCACCAGGTATACTGTTTGACCGTGACGCACCTGTTCCTTTTAAGGATGGCCCCACGACGGCAGCCAGCTAGGGTTCCGAGAGTCGAGTGTGATGAAAGCCCACCGAGCGACGAGGCCTCGATTCAGGGCCCTTTGTCAGCAGTGGCACCAGCCGTAGCTCTACCCGTTGAGCCACCGATGCTTCCCGCACCAGCCGCTGACGATGCACGTCGCCTCAGCGCACTGCATGAGTTTCAGCGCCAGCGACCACCCATGTTTCATGGGGAGACGGACCCCCAGGTAGCAGAGGACTGGCTAGAGGTAGTGGTACGTGTGTTTAGGCTAGTGAGGACACCAGCAGACCTCATGGTGATCCTCGCTGCGAGCCTACTACACGCAGCAGCAGGACGATGGTGGAGCTTGATGCTCCAGGTGCACGATGAGGCATCTCTACTTTGGATGGACTTTGAGAGCCTCTTCCGCTCAGAGTTTGTCCCAGCCACCCTTCGTGCGGTGTGTATCCAGGAGCTTCTTCAGCTGCGGCAGGACAGCATGACGGTCGCTCAGTACTCGGCGAGATTTACTGATCTCTCGCGCTACTCGAACGACATGGTACGGGACCCATTCTTCCGGGCCCGGACCTTTGAGCAGGGTTTGAGACACGAGATCAGGGCATCGCTGATCTCCCTCAGCATACCGACTCAGACAGGAGTACTGGAGCGGGCCCTTTTGATCGAGAGCTTCCTTGCTGAGTCTTCACCAGCGCCGAGACCCACCGCAGGGCGGCACGTGATGGAGTCTTCTGCGGCAGGCAGTTGACGGTTGACTCAGGGGTCCAGGCTGACCAGACCTTCAGGTAGACAACCTCAGGACACTGGCTCAGCAGTGCGGGGCACACAGCGCGGAGCCAGTCTTTCGAGAGGCAGACAGTGCTACTCATGCGGCGGGTAGGGCCACATGGCTCGTGACTGCCCGACCCGCCATGCAGAGGACCAGCAGACGGTTGAGGAACCACCTAGGTAGAGGCAGAGGTTCGACTGTGGTGGTCCGCAGGGAGGAGGCGGACGAGGCAGAGGAGCTGGCCGAGCAGCAGGTGGTGGGCAACGCTTTGAGGCTCTACCACCACCACCACCAGGAGGTCCACCCCGACCTCAGGGGAGAGCACAGCTTCTGGCAGCTGAAGCTTACGATCATGGAGCTCCGGAAGTGGGTGGACTAGTGCAGGACTAGCTCCAGGCATAGCGGCCTTTCCCATAATGACTCTAGCTTCGTAGTTTGTGTTGCCTTATTCCTTGTACTTTAATTTGAAGTAGTAAAAGATACTTGCCTTAGTGACTTTTGTTTTCTTGTCTTCTGTTTGTTTTTACTAAGAGGTGCCGGTTAAAAAAAAACTGTTTACTTGACCCTCACTTGCAAGATTCTTACTGGAGGAAACCCAGTGACCACACACTGATGCCAACAGTGTGACTCAACCCTTGGAGGCGAGAGTAACGGTTGGATCTCTTGTTAGCAGCGTCGAGGCCTTACGACGTCAGCCATGCCATGAATTAACTAATCATGACGGGATTGACTGTATTAGGCAAGGAACATGGTTCATCCAGGGGATGAGACCAGATTTCACTTTTCGGCAAAGGAGAAATCTTTGCAGCTTTGTCGTACGTTAAGAAGGAAGGAGAAACCCTTCGTGTGGTCAGACAAATGTCAGCAGAGATTCCAGGAGCTGAGACAGAGGTTGACTAGCGCACCTATCTTGAGGTTGCCTGAGGAGGGTGTAGGGTACGTAGTCTACTGCGATGCATCAGGGACCGACCTCGGATGTGTTTTGATGCAGGAGCAGGCAGTGATCACCTATGGATCACGTCAGTTGAGGCCGCATGAGCAGAACTATGCTACCCATGAACTGGAGTTAGTAGCAGTGGTCTTCGATCTGAAGACATGGCGACATTACCTGATGGGCGACCATTTTATAGTCTTTTCTGATCATTAGAGTCTCAGGTATATCTTCTCGCAGAAGGACCTGAACCTGAGACAACGGAGATGGCTCGAGTTCCTCCTGGACTATGACTTTGAGATAGTCTATACACCTGGGAAGGGGAACGTAGTAGCCGATGCCCTCAGCAGGAGGACGGGCATTCAGCTACTTGAGGAGGCGACGGAGCAGCTAGCCTCTTTGCAGATATCCTTCGTGGATAGAGATGGAGCAGCCTTCCTCCAGTCTCTCATAGTCACCCCTCCTCTACTGCAGCGGGTTAGAGAGGCACAGCGTGAGGACGCTGACTGTGGGACACGGCATGTACAGATATCCTCGGGACAGGCACCTGATGGTTTCTCCCTTGGAGCAGAGCACGACATCCTTTTCAGAGGACGTACCATGGTACCAGTCGCTTTGCGAGAGGAGGTGCTGAGAGAGTTTCACACTTCTCCTTTGGCGGTACATCCTGGAGTGGCGAAGATGTACCAGGATCTCAGACGACAGCACTGGTGGCCAGGCATGAAGAAGGCTGTAGCAGAGCTTGTTTCTCGATGCCTCACCTGCCAGCAGGTGAAGGCAGAGCCTCAGGTACCAGCAGGCTTGGTACAGCCCTTGGAGGTTCCAGAGTGGAAGTGGGATGGCATATCTATGGACTTCGTGACTGGACTTCCACGCACTTCCAGAGGTCACGACTCCATCTGGGTGATTGTTGACCGACTCACCAAGTCGGCACACTTCTTACCCATCAGAGAGCAGGGCTCAGTGGAGAGCTTGGAACGTCTCTACATTCAGGAGATTATGCGACTCCACGGTGTGCCATAATCTATCGTCTCCGATCGAGATGCTCGCTTTACTTCCCGGATTTGGAAGGGGTTACAGGAGGCGTTCGGGGCGCAGCTACGTCTGAGCACAGACTTTCACCCTCAGACGGATGGTCAGACGGAGAGGACCATTCAGACTCTCGAGGACATGCTCCGCGCATGTGTCCTCGACTTTGGTCGTAGCTGGGAGGACCACTTACCCTTGGTGGAGTTTGCGTACAACAACAGCTACCACTCCACCATCAGGATGGCACCATACGAGGCGTTGTACGGCCGACCTTGTAGATCTCCTTTGTGCTGGACAGACCCTGGGGAGTCAGCACTTGTGGGACCGGAGATGGTCCAGGCCATGACAGAGAAGGTCCAGGTCATCCAGGAGCGGATGAGGACAGCTCAGAGCCGGTAGAAGTCATACACTGACAGGAGGCAGAGGCCACTAGAGTTCGAGGATGGTGACCACGTCTTCTTGCGGGTTTCACCTCGACGTAGTATTCGGAGATTTGGCCATGGCGGCAAGTTATCTCCGCGCTTCATCGGACCCTTCCAGGTCCTCAGCAGGATTGGTGAGGTGGCTTATCGCCTGGCTCTACCACCTCAGTTGCACCGGTGCACGACGTCTTCCATGTATCTCAGCTGAGGAGGTACGTACAAGACCCGACGCACATCATTGACCATGGGTAACTTGATGTTGACAATGGGGCGACTTTTATAGAGGTCCGGGTGGAGATAGAGGATCGACAGGAGCGGGTCCTACATGGGCGATCAATTCCTCTTGTGCGCATCAGATGGAAGCACGGGAACCTCCAGGAGAGCACATGGGAGCGGGAGGCTCAGATGCGTGCTCAGTACCCTCATTTGTTTCCCTAGTTTTTTATGTATCTTTACGGGGACGTAAATCCCTGAGGTGGGAGTAATGTAAAGACCCGTAAAATTCAAGGGAAATTTTTTCTTAATTTTCTTTGGAATTTTACAAGAGCGCGGTTTCTGACGGCACCTGATTCCGAGGCCCGGAGTGCCCGGAATCAATTTTTGAAGTTTGGCTCGGGTACGTTCAGTGAACGAACAAGCAGGAATTTCTAACTTTTCACCCGGTGCTCGGAATTGAATTCCGAGGACACCGATGAACTCGCAGCGCCGATATTCGCATAAGGAGACCTTTTCCGAGGTTGCGTTTATTTCAGGTTGAGAGTTAGTTTTTGGGAGTTTAGAATAAGTTAAATAAAAATTGTGGATTACAAATTTTTATTTTAACTTATTGGTTAACTTCTCCCAAAGGGAGTTAGTGGTGGAACCCACAACCACTTAACCTCCCTTGGGAGGATTAAGTGTGGTGGGGCCCACCCGAATCATGACTCTACTTCTTCTCCTTTTTAACTCCTTTAAACTCCTCTTTTAATGACATGACAACTTTGTTAATTAATGGAGTTGAATTGTTTGAATTTCAAACCTTTGAAATTCATTTTGTTAAGTGTGTGAATAAAATAAGACTCTAGCTTATTTTATTTGGTTAGATTTCTCTAGCCTTCTTGAGAGGATTTGGGAACTCCTTCTTCTTCTTCAACTTTGACGAAGAACGCGAAGAACCTTCGAGCTCCGACGAAGAACGCCACTCCTCTCTTCTTCGTAGCCAGTTGTTCCGAAGATCGACGACGCCTTCCGTGTCAACGAAAGGGAACGCCGCTTCCTCCTCGGACTTCCTTCGTCGTCTTACGAAGATTCACCAACGACGTACCTCTTCGGACGTACCTCTTCGTCAACGGAATTGACGAACGATTACCGCGACGCCCGACCTCCGCGACGCTTGCCTTCCGCGGGTCATTGACAATCATCGTACTTGAAACCGAGGTAGGGGTTGTTGTTGATTATTTATTTACTCTCGTTCTTGGTTCTAGCATGATAGTCTTGTGGATGATTATTTAAGAGTTATCATCTAACGAGAGGGGGGTCGGACCGCACAAACACGGCCGAATCCCCCCTCTGTTCGTGATTATTATTATTTTCTTGTGGATGACGAGATGGCGTGGTGCCGTCGCACCACGCGGGAATTCGCACGGTTGCATTGCGCGGCGCCGTCGCGCCGCGCCATGGAAGGATCATCATGAACGCGACGCCGTCGCGCCGCGTCGAAGAAAACCGAAGGCGCCGCAGCCGGAGCGGGGCCGCGGCGGAGGGGTGCGGTGCCGTCGCACCGCGCCGGACGACGAACACCGCGGCCGGTTCCGGGCCGCGGCGGGACGAGAGGACCGGCGGCTCGCCGGGCCGCCGGCGTCGGAAGCCGGAAAGGGGACCGGTTTGCCTGTCCCGTTGAAGAAAAACCGGCCGGCCAGGTGGGCCGGCCGGAAGGAGAAAGACCGGGGGAATTAAATTCCCCCGGCCAGGTTAATTGCCCCCCATTATTAAGGGGGGGCTGGTTTCATAAGGGGGGGGGGGGGGGCAGGCGGCCCCCCGTTTTTCTCAAAGGCAGGCCCCCACGAGGGGGGCCGGTTTCACCAAAGGCGCGGCTTTTAGCCGCGCCGCCAGCGAAGAGGGGCGGGGGCCATGCCCCCCGCGCGTGGCACCCGAGCGGCGCCCAGGCCGTGCCGCCGCCGGCCGGGCCACACCGCCGTGCCGGACCGCACCGCTGCGCCGCGCCGCGCCGCCGGCCGGGCCGGGTCGGCCCGGACCCGGACCCCCCGTTTTCGAATCGATTTCCTTCAAATGCTCATAACTTGAGCTTCGGGCCTCCGAACGACGCGCAGTCAGCGGCAACGCGATCCTTGGATCGAGACGGTCGTTTCGGTATACTATACTCAAGGTGCACCTTCTTTTTCGGGACCCTACGTGGTTAAAACTCCATAGTTAAGCGTGCTTGGCCTAGAGTAGTGATCAGGATGGGTGACCTCCTGGGATGTTTCCCAGGGTGGGTGTGAGACGGAAAGGCAAATAATTAACAGACCGTGCGTCCGATTGACGCGCCGTCTGTTTCGTTGAATTCCTCTAAGTGAGACGGATATTTTGGCATACTTCGCCCGAGGTTTGGACGCAGGTGGAGTACGGTCGGGTTGGTTTTGCCTCAAAAACCAACCGGGCCCCTGGGACGAAAAAGCCAATAACTCTCAAACCGGGCGTCCGATCGACGCGCCGTCTGTTGCGTTGAGTCCCTGTTGACGATACGGAACTTTTGGATACATCAACTATGGACTTTGTGACTGTTGATGTATCAGCCTCTTGGCTCGTGGAGCGGACCCTCCTGAACGAGCTTGCTGTGTGTGGGAACCCTAGTGCTGGCTGCGACTGTGACTACTACTTCTACGGCTACTGCTACTGTGACTGCGACGACGACAGTACAGAGATCCTGTGTGGATTCGACGACGACGACTACAACACTCAGCGATCCTACGTGGATCAGTGCTACAGGTCCTGTGTGGGCCCGATCCTGTGTGGGTCCGATCCTGTGTGGGTCTTTGCGCTCAGCGGTCCTGTGTGAACCAGCGCCTACAGGTCCTGTGTGGGTCTTTTGCGGGGGTTAGTTACCTCTCGATCCTTCGTGGGTCTGACGACTTAGATGGATCAGAGATCATCTTTATCGTCTTTCGAAGAAGTATACCTGTGTGAGCTGAATCCTGTTACTTTCCTGTGTGGATTGTGTTGTGCTATCCTGTGTGGATTACGTTTTGATTTCCTGTGTGGAATACGTTTACTTTCCTGTGTGGACTGAGTTGTACTTGGGCTCGGAGGTTGGAGCGTATTTGAAATTGATGACTTAGGTATATGTATGGGCATATACCTAAGCAGTGTCGGTTGTTACTTCGTGATTGTACCTTTCTTCGTGGTTTATCCTTTGTGGATTTGAGAGACCTTCAGGGGTCTCGGGGTCCCTACTGAGTAGCTTATACTCACCCCTGCACGGGCTTTGCCCGCACTACGTTGTGTTGGTTGCAGACGATGGACAGCGTTGATCTTAGCTGAGGCTTGCAGAGCAGGACGGTACCTGGAGGTGGACCACTGGGCGGGACGTGCTCGGAGCGGACGACGGGACCCGTGGAGCAGTGGAGCTATCTGTACCCACCCTTCAGGTGGGATTTCCAGTGGACAGCTCGGTGTAGCGGCTTTTACTTTTCATTTGTTGTTTTCCCTTTCGAGTTGTACTTTACTTTCAGTTTGGGTTTGTATACTGGCCCATTTACTTTTCTGCAATTTCAGTTGTACTCTGCTTTTGCTTAGTGTTTACTTTCCGATTGCTTACTCTGTGGTGTTTGTTTACTTTACAAAGGCAATGCCTTCCCTTTTTACCAGGATTTACGCCTTGGTGCTAGTCGCCAGCCCCTGGCCTATAGAAGGCAGGCTTGGGGTAGTCACGGCACGGACCCCGAGGGCGGGTCGTGACAGATGATGTATGATGTCATTATTTAAATAGTATTACTTTCATTAGAATTATTTAATGAAAAAAGTTAATATGTGATTCTAATGCATATACATGTCTTTCTTATAGACTATGGATTACATCATGATAATCATTTTGAGTTTCATTAAAGGCATGTATTATATAAAATAATTTGGTGTTGGTTTCTAATATTGAGATTTGTTATAAAAAAGATTCATTAGGAGATATTGGATGTGAATAAAATAGAAATTAGTTCCTCTAATTATAAATCATGATTATTAGATATTTGGTGTGAATCACACATTTGTGATGGTAAAGACATGCATAAATATAAGAGATAATATAACAAAGTTAAACTAGATCTATGGGTTGGATATTGAGAAAGAATTTTTTTTGGAGGTGAAATTATGATGTAATTTTATCAAGTATATTAGTTCTAGAATTGGAAAATCATTTTTATTTTCCTATAATAAATCAATATTTTATTTCATTATCTGGTTTTCATTTGATGTGTTTTTCGTTTATTATTAAAAATAATTTTTTATATAGATATAATAATGTAATATTATATGGTTTTCAATATATGCTGAATGATTTAGTAAATTCCATATATGTATAATCTCATCTATAAAATTCAATATAATAATCATAAAATTGTTTCTACTGCCACTTATCCATCAAATAGTCTCCTTGGACACATAAATGTGAAAGAAAATTCAAAGAATATATAGGTATATGTTGTTGTAATTTTTTATTTTTAAATAATTGATATATATGAATCTTATTTTTTAGATAAAAATTTACCAAATATTTTTTTAGTTAAAATGATAAAACAACTAGTGAACTATCACATCATATATAGTGATGCAAATGGACCAATTATTACTCTAGAAAGTGGACATTATTGTTTCTTAATATCCTTCAAAAGTGTATCTAGTTTATATGGTTTCATGTTTCAATTGAAATACATGCTTGTATCAGTTGAAGAGATAAAATAGTTAACAAAAAATGTATTGAATTTTTTGTGAAAAATTAGTAAGATAATCCAATTAGATAATGGTGGTGAATAATATATTCATGAGTTTACATATATTCTTTCAAATTTTAGAATTATTTTTTAGTGTAATATTTCTACAAAATCATAATGGAATGAGGTATCTAAGTGAATGAAGTATACATTTTATGACATGGTTTAATAAATACTGATTTAGCATGTCCTTTTAACATCAATATAAGAATATGACCACACAACATCCATATTTAATCAGTGTCATAAATATACCATCGAATATTTCATATGAAAAAAGGAACATATTTTCAATATAAGGATTTTTACTTAATAATTATCCATAATAAGTGTTTATTTTTAAAAACATGGAATAAATTTAAAGATATCCATTTTGGTTTATCCTAATGAAACTATAAGATATTACATCAATAATTTTTATAAAAATATTTTTTTATAGACTGGTGGGTTTTTCTATTAAGGATTACATTATTTAAGGATTCAATTGAAGGGAAATTAAACTTGAATATGTTTAACAAAAAAACAATAAGTGTTCCTAAGATGGAATTAATGTTTGTTCTAAAAATAGGTTTAAAAAGACAACTAAATAAAATTATAAAAAAACCTCTAAAATATAGTAATATTAATATTATTATAGAGAGGTGTATTTTCTATATTAAATGATGATAAATGTTATCTTCAAATATGATGAACTTATGACCAACTGAGAGGCAATTGAGAGTACTAATTATGAGATATAGCTATATTTTAGGAAATGAAAAATAGATTCCATGGACACTAACCTATATTAAAATTTCAAAGACCCAAATATAGTTCTGATACCCATATATTCAAATTGGATTGTATATTAGAAATAAAGAAAAATGGTAGATTTTAAATCTATAATTCTTTTCTAGTCGAGAAGGGTTATAAGTAAACTCACAGCTTTGACTATAAAGATACCTTTTGACTAGTAATTCCAATAAATTCTATTCAAATAATTCATTTCGTGACTAATCATGAATGTTTTGAGATATATAAAATTTATGTCAAGACATATTTGGTTAACTAGAATTTAGTAAATTGCATTTATATTATTTATCCCAATTGTATTAATGTTACAAGTAACTAGGCTATGTTTTTTGAGTTGTGACAAAAATTTTATAGATTAAAGTAATATTCTCGGAGATGGAACATTTAGCTTGATGATTTAATAAAATATTTTGGTGTCATAATAAATTAATTTGAATCTTTTGTATTCTATATTATTATATGGATTGTTATGGTATTTATAATATACTATGTGGATATCATACTCTTTATTTTAAATAAAATTCAAACATTAAATCTTATAAAGATGTGGCTTGGGAAATTATTCTCTATGAAAGACATGGGTGAAGAAACCTCTATATTTAGAATGAATATATAAATAGATAAATCAAAGAAGTTCTTTGTGTTGAATTAAAACAATATTTTGGTAAATTCAAAAAATGAGTTAGCAAGGAGAACAATAATAAGGGGTTTGTACTAATGTTTCATGTTAGAAAAATTAATAGGATTTATAATCCATTTATGGAGATAGATAACATAGATATAATTGGTTATTTTTTTATTATAGTATCTATCATCTATAACATGTTTTGAACCCATCCATATGTTTCTTATGCTTTAAAAATAACAAGTTGATACAAATATAATTTTTGTGAGAGTTAATGGATTCATCTCAATAATATCCTTAAGAACTTAATAATGAGGGAGGATATTTTATTTTTCATTTTAGGAGATTATGTAATTATTATAAGTGGTTGAAATTATATTAGTTTCCTATGTAATTAATTTGATATAAGATATCCGTTTGGATTCATGTTTAACCTCAATTTTGGTATTATCAGTTGGAATATTTATAAAGAAACTATCATTGTGTGATTGAATATAGGGGAAGATTACATTATTTTATAAATTATTGTGAATGAGGTTATTAGGATCATGAATTTCATTATTATATTTTTTTCACCTCTTTCAATTATTGGAGAAATTAGTCTAAACTGTTACAAAAATTGACCTATGTCTCAGGACAATGATGTTTTTTGTAAGATAAGGACAAATAGATCCTTCAAAATACCATCTAATTTGTGATATCATTGTCAAGGGTGATGTAATTATTTACTAGGTGGTAAAATATTATATGGTAATAGATCCTTTTACTAAACCACTCATGGAAAAAAATCAGGAGGCAATTGTTGAATCTCAAGGTATTTGATATAAGAGATATTAGATAAATTAGCTGTCAAATGTATGATGATTTTACAATTATGTAAATCTACTTTTATCATTCATTCATGTTTTACAATTTTTTCATACATAATCAATGGAATTATATATCCTCTCAAAGTACGACTTTTAGTTTCCCCTAATAGATGATTATCATAGAGTATTATGGGATATGATTATATGTAAAATACCTTTAGTATAATTATTTGTGTATTAAAAAAGTGTATTATATAGTGGTAAGAATAGACTCATGTTATATATGTCGAGATTTATTATGTAGACATTCCAATAGAGTATATCACATGGAATATTATAAGATCATTTACATTCTATGGGTTCTATACTTATAATGAATCCCAATTACCTACAGTTGGGAAGATACCTAGAATGAGGACCTTAATACATTTTTATCATTATTACATAGGACTTGAAGCTTGGATAACTAGTGTGACGAAGTCTTTTATTGACCATTTCGTTGATTACAAGTTAAACATAATTATATTTTTACACTTGTATGAAAAGAAAATACCTATTGATCATTGATTTAATTTTCCAATAAAATTAATTCCATGTAATTCTTGAGTGACATTTTATGTGCTTTATTACTTAGATGAATGATATATAAGACATTAATTAAAATTGGTATGTATATTTCAATAAATCATTAATGAATGAGATGATATATAATAGATTAACATGTTTTGGTTTAGTTTTCACTCAATCTCATAGACTAATGGATTATATAGGTATATATATGAGGTATATGATATATATTAGGTAAAAAATTCTCATATAGAAATATGAGTTTGTTTGATAAAGATCACAATAAACACTGAGGCCGCTTTAGTAGAACTCTTGTTACGATAAAAACAACTTTTTACATTTATGAATTAGACAATCTAAATTTATTTCAATGCTAAAAATTCCCATAGTGTCAAAAATGTATGCTTTAGAATAAAATTTGAAATTTTTAAAAATTATTGGTTTAAAAATTAATATATTTTGGTAAATCCATATAAAAATTTGGTTTATTAAATTCACAGAGTTGTGATGTTTTTTGTAATGTCCTTGTTGGATTTTTTCATAAGAGGGAGGTTTTTGTATATTAAATAAATTGGAATAATTATACTTTACAATTAATATATATTGTAAGAATAAATATACATGTGATACATATCAAAGGTTTTGGTAAGGGCATATCACTATTGGATTGAGATGGATCTATCATATGATAAAATTGGGTTACGATATGATATTTCAGGTTATTATATTCTACCAAATAATCCAAAATTATTTCATTCAAATTTGAATCCTTACAGTGATTTTATTAATTCATTAAAAACATTTTTTGGTTATAAAAATATTCTATAATCTTTTAAAATTCTGCAGGAAAAAATTATGGTGATGGACGTCCCCTACCAAGTGTTGGAAGCCAATGATTAATCTCCCCCCATCGAAGAATGAAAGCCTATATAATTTATGTGATCAACCATTTAGTTATTGTGAAACACTATCTTATAATTTTGAATTTATCACTTCCTCTCTACTCTCCATTTCTCTTTTTATAAGACGGCGCTAAAACACCATTAGTGCTTGAGGGGTCCTCTCAAATTATATGAGTATTTTTTATGCTGAAGTGAAGCCTAAGGAGGAATTCATCATTAGGTTATATCATGGTAATATACATCAAATAAATTCTATTGATATATACCATGAATTATTTATGGTATACCTGTTATTTTTATGTTCTCCTTTTTTTAGGTGACTGAAGTATTTCATACATAAATCTTATATCATATTTGATAAATATTCATTAAAGGTCATGATGATACACCATTGAAACATAATGGTTTATTTTCTTTAGAAGAACGTATAAGAAAATAAAAATTACAAAAAAGATCTACACATCTTCCACTAAGTTCTTCAAAACCTTCACTAATGATAGAAATATCATACCTAAAGCCATTCTTTATATCGTAGGGAAAAGGAAACATAAGAAATGGGTTTCTCAGATTCAAATTAATATTAACCAAAAGGGAAATAAGTGATTGTATAAGAATAATTTCTGAATATGGGAATGAGAATAGGTCCTAAAAATTTAAAATAAATGAAATAAATTCATAGATCATAACCATGATTAATGGAAATGTACTGCTAGTTCATAATACATGAATCATAAATGAATAAATAAACATGATCTAGGAGAGAATAAAATTGGAATGTGATTATTTCATAAAAGTTTATCCTAATATGTCAAAAAATAATAATAGTTGAAATATTATGTCAAGGATATCCACCAATACATTCATCACATTTTATTCTTGGTCTTACCACTCATTTACCAACTTTTGACTATAGATAACCTCTTGTGTTCCCTTGTTGGAATTTGACTAACAACTTGTGTACCCTATATTGGGCATTGGATAACCTCATTCATACCAAATTAGTTTGTAATCCATGAAAACTTTATCCAATGAATTAATGGTCTGTAATGGACCCACCCTTCCTTTAATCATAATCCATTTACAATTATTCTACAATACTATGAAAATATTTTTCATATCATCATAGCATAAAAAATGGAAATGATAATTGTTCTTTATTAATATTTAATCTTTATAATAAATAAACATCTATAGAAAAAAATATGTAATGTATGATAGATAAATATCTCAAATGAGGAACAATAAACATTGATATATGATAACCTAGGTGAAAATGCACTTAAAAGACCATTGCAATATATCTTGACAAAAATTTCCATTTCATTTTGAAAGATCATATTTAAAATCTAATAATATCAAAATTATATTGAAAAATATTTTAATTGAATTGAACCACAGAAACTTCTGGAGAATGATTTGAATTAATCAGTATCCATGATCTAGATAAAGGTTGTTCATATAGTGAACGTTAAATAATGATTTTGTTCACACATTTAGAGAAATGTACATTATTAGGATAATGACAAAAAATTAGCTTTAAAACATTATATAAAAATAAAAAATGGGTAAAACATGCATTAATAAATAATTTTACAATATTAAATACATTCTTTTAAACATTTTAAAGAAAATATAGACATGGGAGGAAAGGCACTGGACTGAATAAAAAAATAGTATTAGTTTCCTTAAATACATCATTTTAGACATTTGAGTACATAGGGAGTAGAAAATTAAATTAAATTTTGAAATCAATAGAAATAAATATATGATAAGAAAAAAATGTTATTTTTGAGAGATATCATTTGTAATTTAATCATCAAAACATTTAAGCATTAAAAATTCTGATAAAAATGAGATTGCAATGTAAATCCTATTCAAAATTATTAACTATTGAATAAAAACCCGTATGAAGGAGAAAATATTAAATGAAACATTTCACTACATGAATATAAATAGACTCATAAGATAACATATCAATGTAATAGTAAAAATTTCTCATAATATATGATAGGTTTATAACATAATATATGTCTAAAAAAAGACACTATGAAATGATAAAAACTTATTATCTTCCTAACATTCGTATAAAAACCCATTAAATTCAATAATTTATATTATCAAAATAAATAAAATTTACTAATAATGATTTTTTATATAAAATGAAGTTTACAAAATATATATTTGTCAAAAACATTAATTGGTTCATAACATTAAATATCACAATGAAACAATATTAAGATAAAGAGCCATTACCTTAAGTATCATCCTACATAATGATTGTTCAAAACTACAGCATAATAAAAAATATATTTATTATAAATATATTACCAGGACATATTAATACTTATTAAACCATAAATGTTTTACTTATAACATCACATCACTCTCATGTTCATAATATTTCATTACTATCATCATTTCATATGATATTTTATTCATTTTCCATTGGTGTTTCAATTTTGAATTAGAGGCCTCCTAATTTGCTCATGGTTAACTATTATTATTAATATTAACCATATAAAAATTTCATATTTAATAATTATATACACTTTTTCAACCACTCATGTAAATCAGTGATGAAAAATGAATTACATCACTTTGTAGTAACAATAGCTCGTACATATGCATGGGCAATGTTTCCACTTATTGAGGAATAGAAAAAAAGAAAGGTAAATAAAAATTAACACTTATAGAATAATTATTATATCATAAATATTATATATAGTCAATATATATAACTTTATTACCATCCATTTAATGAGGCAATGAAAATATAATCACATGGTTTCATGGTGGTGGTATACCACACATACGCACAAGAAATGTTATCATTTTCAAATGGATGGGAAGGTATGAAAGTGGATAAAATATTATAATTTCATAAGAATAATTATTTTATAAAAATAATTTATTAAAATTAAATCCACTATAATAATCAATCAGGAAATATGGTGATGGAAAATGACTCATATCAATATGTGGAGGTGGTAGTCCACACATATTCACAAGTGATGCATTTTTCTAAATTAATGGAAAAGATGTGTAAAAAGGTTATAAAATCAACATAATAATATATTATTATATTATAAAAAAGTACTTAATGATAATATATTGGTTAGGATAAAAATTAAGGAAGTAAAATTTCATGTAAAATGAATGATATTGGTGAAAATGACTACCTTGTCTTTAAGAGACCTCATATGTATATCTTCTTTAGGACACTTGGAATGGTATTTTGGAGAGACCAGAACCTATAAAACATTTATATGGTTGATTATAATAGTTAATTTAATTTTTTTATTGACATATTACTCTCATGGAGGTGTTTTGAAGATAGGATGGTTTTTGACCTTTTATACTGTAAGAAAGGACATAGTTGAAATTAATTTAATTATTTCAATATAAAAAAATATTTATCAATTGAAAGTGCTTACAAGTTTATATATTTATAATGAGGATTATGATGATTTATAAATATCTCATATTTAATATTTAGACAATTTTATCAGTTGTTTTAACATTTATCTCTATGTGTTACCCCCAACCATTTGGACAGTTATAGTGAAATAAAAAAAATGTATTCTTTAGGGGTCAAGAAAGATGCCATTAAAGAAAAAATGATCCATATGTGGAAAATGAACAATACTACAAGCTTTACCACATTAAATTGTGAAATATAATACTCTTTCTATATTTAAATCATTTAAACAAATTTTAGTTAACATAAGACCCCAATAAAGTCATTTCTTAGATTATTCACATTGATTGAATTTAATGGAATCAATATTGAAATGGAAATCCAATATAAAATTTTAAAACATAAATAATATGTTATATTTCTATGAAAATTTTGTTTAAAATAATAATTTATACAAATATTTCCACCTTCAATATTTTTAAACTCATTAATTTGAATTTTTTATTTTTTTGATCTACCATTATATTGGCATGGCATAAGATTTTAATGTAATTATTCTATAACTAAAAAATAAAAAATAAATTAAAATGATAAATATACATTCATATTATTAATAATCATTTGTAATTGACCAAAACCTATCTTATCCCTATAAAAATATATTAGAGATATTAAAATAATTTAATTAAAATGTTGTATTTATTCATTTCATAGAATTATATTAATATAATTGTTAAAGTAAAATGTAAATATATTGAAACACCCTCAAATGATATATACTTAAGATATATCATTTTCTATCCATTTAAATAAATGTATGTTTTTGGATATTTATATGTCTTATCTCATTATTTTAAACCTGTTTTAACTGGTATATTCATACTGAAGTGAAAAATATTTACCATGGTTACTATTCATAATGACCAAGCGTAAAAGGGAGATATTTTAAAAAAATAACCTCATGATTGTAAATTTGGAATGAATTTTTCAATATTAAATTTATTTATGTTGTATAAATCAATTTTAATATATATTTGTAAAACGTAATAAAGATAGTTTATAGACAAATGGGTTTTTAGGCCTAAAAATATACTTATACAAAAATAAAATATAATGTTGGTTATTATGAGACTAGTAATATTATTAATTATTAAATAAGTCTAATATTGAATTAATATCAAATTTAAAATTATTAGATCATTTAAATTTATTTATTTAGTTAAAGGTAATGATTGTTTTAAAATAACATTACTTATTACTATTTATATAAAAATACATTGTTTAGAAAAATAAAAATATCACCTTAAGAAGTATTGGAAATAATAATTAAAAGAATATTATATAAGAAATTAATAAAATGGTATTTTTATAATATATTTTCTATGCAAAAAAAATTCGATAAAAATGTTTCTGAAGAAAATACATTTTTGATGAAAAAAATGATTCAATTGAAAACTAATTACTAATTTATGAATATAAAATAATTAAACATATTTGAAATATGCGGTTATAAAAATTCATACATATGAATTTAATTTCTAGGTTATAGAGGTCACATTTAATTAATATTATTTTTTTATATTTTATAGTGCTTCTAAAGCATGGGGTTTTCAGTTAAAAAAGTTATCTACCACAGAATACAATAGAACTAAATTTTTAGGGTTTTACATTCTAGCCCCAAAATAAATTTCTCTATCATATATTAATAAAAAAAAGTGTATATCAGTTTAAAATATAGTTGTTGAAAAATAAAATCATACAAAGGAATAATAAAAAATCCTTTGAAGTGGGAATGTGGGAATCATAAAGGTATCTGAAATAACACATTATCAGGTTATTATATAAGGATAATAATCGAATAATGTGAAAATATTGGAATGGAGGAGAAAGATAATGTACATGTAGTAATTAATATTGGTAGAAAACATGATCAAAATATATTTAATGACCACAAAACCATATGTCAGTGACTTGGTAAAATGGTCGTTAATTCTCCAAAATATTTTTAAGTAAAGGAAAACATTTTCATATTTAATAAATTTCTCCATGATTTGTGGAATTATTTTACAATGAAATAAAATTTATTTACTTGATTTTATTATATTTTTAAATATAGTTTTTCCTTTTCTTACACATTTCAATTAGTTTCAGCCTCTTCTCATCCCATACCCCCATAATGAATGACAAATATGAATTTTTTGTACCAAGAAAACTAAGATAAATGTATAATGGTTCATAAGATCTATAAATTCATGAGAAATTATTGATATTGTCTCCATTCAGTTTCTAAAACGAGAAATTTTTATTTCATTCTATGATAACTTATATGAATAAATTATTATTTGAAATATTTTTCACAAATATTACAATAATAATACATAAATATCTACTAAATTATTTAAAAAATAGTTAAATTACAAAACATCTCAAATCATGCTTAATTATTTTTAGCATTCTGATGAATTTATAAACAAATTTCATAAAATTTTCAATATAAATTTATCTTTAATCTCAAAATAACATAATCCATCTTCTAAAATCACATACCTGACACATTGATAACATGGTCAGATATTCTCTTAAAACATGATAACAACATGAATAAAGATAAAAACTCAATGAAATCATATATACATCTAGAAATTAACTCAATATTTAATACTCATATAAAATATGAGAGAATTAAAAATATTATAAAAATCCAAAAATGAAATAAATATCATCCAAGATAACATAATTCATGTTTTCACAAAATCAATAATAAATTCCTTGTTAAATAATACTATTCAATTTAAATTATCAATATCTATCATCCCTTTATACCAACTAGTAACTATTATCTCAAAATTGTGAATCTAATAAGGGTTATCTGTCTATCAAAGAAGTGTATTCCAAAATTCTATTGTTACCACAAAATCACTTTTCTAGGTTATTGGTATCATTCGACATATTATTGAAATTCTTAAATAAAAACTATTGTAGGTTAATCCATATATGTTTAATGGTTCTTATGACCAAAATATCAGTAAAAAACACTTATACAACATAATTATAAAATCCAAATACATAAAAATTGTAATCATTACATGAATATGAGTGGAATAGAATAGAGCCTTCCATGGAAATGAATAATCCCAAGTATGGGGGTGTATAATGGGATAATTCATAAGTCCCCCACATATAATACATTGATCTACCTTTAATAACATAGAATGTATGTTTTATCCCCCAATTAAACTCTTTATTTTCTCGAATCATTTAATTATATTTTTACCTTCCTTCCCAAAAATAAAGCATATTCTTATTCCTTTGACACATTTCTCTAGGTTCTTCGTCCCACATTCTCAATATAATCTAATCTAAATCTTTTTTCCTCTATATTAATTATTAAATTATATCTTTATCTAAATTTTTTTATTTTCAAACTCACTTATGTAAAGTTAATAAATCATATATCGAGATAGATGGTTAGGAAAATTAATTATATTTTACTTTCTATATCCAATTTAATTCGGTTAATCATGAGGAAAATCCTTTAATCATAGATCACATTTAGTGTTGTCACAATTCTTCTTAGTTCTTGCCAATAAATAAAACAAAAAAAATCAGAGTGTGAGAAAATATAATCATAGTGTGTAATCATATAATCATGAAAACTCATTCATATATGGCTAAATAAGGAAACCAAAATTTCAATATATAAATCATTAAAATTATCCATTGTCTTATATGGTCATCATCTATTGAAAAACGTCTTAATGGTTCTTAAAGAAAAGGAAAATTAACCCAATTATATCCCTCGATATTTTCTATGTAGGTGTGTAGTCGTAGGCCCACTCATCATGAACCATTGGTTATGAAGTCTATACCTAATCCATCACAATCAATGACTTTACCCCTAGGTTCATATGCCCCACATCCTCATGCACTTTCTAGTTTCTATTTTGGGATTAATTTTCTATAAAAAAACAATCATTTAATTACCGCAACATAGAACGTTATCATATACTTAGGCCTATCCTATGGGTTGTCACTAATTTTCATTCATCCTAGTGTCCAAAATAACTAAACATTGTCTAATAGAAACTGATATTATCTAAACATTTGATAAATAAATATTTAAAATTATTAGATAAATATTCATTATATATGAGTACAGATCATGCCATAAATATAAAGGATTATTATTTGGGAAAATTATTTACACAAAAAACTAATAAATAAAAGATCTAAAATTCCTCCCACATAGTTCTTCATATCTAAAACCCTTCTTAGTCATATCATACTTAAAACCATTATTCATATCCTATAGAAAAGGAAATGTGATAATTCATGACATTAGATGCTTAGAAATTTTAAAAAAAATTATAAATCAATGATAATTTAAGCATAACATGGGAAATGTGTAATAAAAAATAAGAATATAATTTTCAAATCATTCTTATAAAATCATATAACATAGAAATGTCACAAAACCATGATTTTCAGTTCATAATAAATGAACCATAAATCAACCATAGTGCAAGATCCATGAGAGTATACCACTGAAAAAGATCATGTCATAAAAGTGTTTCATAAAGTGTGGCATAATCATAATCATAAAAATATTATTTCAAGCCTACCCATAAAAAAATTCATCACATGTAAGTCTTGGTATAACCACCTAAGTGTCTAATATTAGGTGGGGATAACCTCCCATGTACCTTTTTTTATTTTGGGATAACCACCTGTATACGCTATTTTGGTCTTGTGATAACCTATTTTGAACCCCAAGAGCTCATAAAACATAAATCAAAACTCAATTAATTGAAGGGGAAAAAATACCCACTCATAATACTATTATTATCTATTCATATGTATGTCACAAGATAATGAAAATATTTATCATTTTATCATAGTTAAACCCATGGAAAATAAAAAAGAGTTTCAAAATATTTTAGAATAAAAATCATAACTCATATAGACAAATAGTAAGATCAGTATCATATGATAATATCTCAATTCATGCATAGTTAACATCCAAGTATGTTATCTAAGATTAAAATTTCGTTTAAAAGATCGCTGGAATATTTCATCATGAAAATAATCTATTCATTTTTAAATAAATTATTTAAATTATAAATATTTCTAAAATATTATGAAATAAATTTTCATTAGAATTAATCATAGAATAATTCAATGAAATATTCAAGTCAAATATTAGTCACAACATCGGGAAATTTCATATATGTGGTGTACATGAAAACAAAGATACAATTCATACATTAGCAAAAAAGTTCTTCATCAAGAAATTTTTTTCCCTTTTGAAAAATTTTATAAAAAGAAAACACAATGGATATAATTAATTTAACAAGTAATTGGAAAACATTTAAAATATTACTGGAAGAATTATAAATAAAAATTGGACATGAATGAAAATATTTCTAACCGAAGATAAAAAATGATAAGTTTTCATTAAGAAATTAATTAAGACTTTTGAGAACGGAGGAAGATAGAAATTAAATAAATGAACTATAAATATAAATTCTGGATAAAAAAAATATTTAGTGTTCTTGAATCATAGAACATATAGTTTCGTCATCAAAAAATTTAAGTATAAAAAATCCTTAGGAAAATAACGTAATGCACATAGTGATTTCGTTACTTTTGAATCGTAACCCCCATAAAAACAGAAAATTAAATGAAACATTATATAAATTTAATATAAATAGACACATTATAAAAAATATAAATGGCATAATAGATAAATAAAATAAAATAATATAGGATTATTCCATAACATATGTCCCAAATAAGACAATATGAGATGATAAAACCTTACTATATTGGTATCATTCGAATAAAAACCCCTTTGATGAAATCATTTGAATTTTATATTTAAATAACATGAATTAAAAAGTATTCATGATAAAACATGACATTAAAGCTATATATAAACCTCATATATAAAATTCATGAACCTACACTTCTAGATCTACTTCAACATTAATAATCTTTACATTACATAAATTGATACTAATAAAAGTAAACCAATTTAAACCATGGAAAAATTATGGAATGAAAATAAATTATTAAACCACTTATATACCCAATAAGAATTTTGGTTTTTAATTTTATTGAATTGGGAAAACTCTTATATAACAATACAAAAGTTTTTAAATGAGTAATTTTATTACTTTTTCCATCTTTTCCTATTCCATATTAAATCCTCAACATCACAGATAAAATAATTATGATTGTAATTTTTTTATAAATAATTCATTTAACATTTTTATTCATAACCTGGTAAAAAACATAATATGTCTAGGATCAAACAGTCATTAACGGTAAACTTAAGCATTAATAATTGAATTTCATCACTGAGTATAGGATGAGAATAATAGTATGGTGACATTATCAAAGTGAAAGATCATAACATAAGAGAATTTATAAACATAAAAAACTATATCATAAAATAAGTTAAATAGAATAAATATTTAGCATAAGCAATGATTTTTTAAATTAAATGTTCATGAACCATTTGAAAAATATACTTAAGAATCAAATAAATTTTTACACAAGGAGATTGAAAAGAAAACATTTTCATAACTTGGAACATAATTTTACAATCACTCTAAAAATCACCATTAAAAATAAAGTAACATAACAAGTAAATTTGAATAATCACTCAAAAACACTTATTATCTGTTAACTCTATCCTTTTACCCAATGCATTAGAGAGCTATATCAGGTTCACCATTTATTGGATTATAACATAATCACTAGTCCTTCTTTCATAATGGAACCACTCATCATCGTTAATAATTTATAAGAATAATAACCTTAATAATGTATATATATCTTGTATTTCATCATAAAACTAATAAACACATCCATTATTCCATTCATAACTTGATTTGCCTATGGAAAATAATGGGTTTCAGATAAATCTACATGAAATAGTCATAATCAGTTTAGAGAAATAATAATTATTTTATCATTATAACATATCGTAGTTTAGTATATGTAAAATTGAGTGTTGTGGTTGTTAACAAATAAATATACCATAAATTATTATTAAAATAATTCCTGAGGAAAATAATCCTTTCTCTTCGAATAACTTTTTGAAAAAAGAAAACAATCATAAAATATTATTAAAATACTTTTATTTGAAATTTTTTGGAATCATATAATTGAAAACAAAAACCAAATAATGATCATGATGGAGAAAAAAATCTATTCATGATATAAATAAAAATTAGTTCCAATTTTTTAAAAGAGATTCAAACGTGACCCATGTGAAAATTTTATGAAATTTACATTTAAAATAATTTTTAAAATAAGATCAATGATCGTGGAAAATAATTATAGAAAAGTAATTACTGTTTAGAAAAGTAAATTCTTGAAATATGATAAATAAGAACGAGTAATAGGTTTTCTAAATGTATTTAAACACATTATAAAATGTTTTTAAATAAAACCCATTTTACTACCCTTCAAAAAAAATATCCATTAAAACAAAGTAAATAACAATGAACATAATATAACATGAGAAAAACATGATTATATTATGTTTAAAGTGTTAGTATAAACACAATATAAAATAATAGAGGTGAATCAAAAAATCATGCCTGAATGAAGTAATTTTGAAATGAGAATTCTTTGTAAGCCAGAAATTACATGAATCAAAAACCCTTTTATGATGGAAAAAACATCATTTCATTAAAATCATAAACTCCTTTATTGAATATTTTAAATACTCATGGGTTATTAAGTACACCATATAAATTAAATCTTGGTGTGTTTGAGGAATTATGTTTAAAAAATTGAAATTTATACCATGAAAACCCTTAAAACTTTTATAACATTAGAATCAATATCTCATGAAAGTGAAAAATTACAAGGAACATTATAAATCATAATCAAAGATTTATTCATTATATAATACCAAAATTTTTAGCATATACACCATATAAAAGTATGTAAGTGAAGTGTATAATACTTGTCTTAAAGAATAAATATTTTCTTGATTAAACCATAAAAATAACATATCATCAAAGTGATAATTTTATCAATGATATTATTATGTTTAACAAAATTAAATAGACACAGAATAAGTGGAAATACAATATTAAAAAAACCTAGTTCATTTATAATGTAATATTAGAATTAAAAAATCAATGAAGTAGTGGTATCACTCAATGATTAGAAATTGATTTAAGGAAACACCTTTATACTTCAGTAAAAATTAAATAAAATACCCATATATGAAATAATATTATGTGTAACTTGAATAAAATAATGTGTGAAGGATTTGTGATATAACATGAAATGGAAAATTATATAAAAAATATTAATTAAATTATGTGCATGACATTAAAATATTCCTCCCTGAAGGGAAATTGAGATGAAATCCCTAACCTCAAGTTCATAAATACAATTTATTTTCATTAACCCCTATAAAATAAACTTATATAAAAAATTAATCTTATTACATAATTAGTTATTTCAAGGTCATGTGTTTTCATTATATTTCGTTCATAACTAAAACATGAATTTGGAATGTTGACTATAGAAAAATATTTTATTATTCTATCATCTCTTGAGTAATTATTAAGAAATATATCTCATTTTTATATAATAATTATACTTTTAAACCCAACAATGAATGATGGTTATGAAAAATGATTTTTATTTCAATTACGGGGATGGTCAATTGAACGCATGCATGATTAATGTTTCCATTATTCAAAGAACAAGAAATAAAGAAGGTAATTATTATTTTATATTTATAGGATTATTATTATACCATAAATATCCCATTATCTTTGTGGGGTGGGTAATCCACACATATGCATGAATTATGCAAACATTTTTCAATGGATGGAAATGTATGAAAATAAATTATATATTATATTTAAATAATTAAAAATTTGTAATGAATGTAATATATTTTCACTAAATCTATCATTATAACCATACTTGTGAAGCGATAATGGAAATATAATTACATCGGTTCGTGAGATGGTAGTTTTTTGAACATATTAATGATAGATTAATTTCTTATTTTATGGGAGATGAGATGAATATAAGTTATTAAATTTACATAATAAAATCTCAACATTACGAATATAAAGATATTATTATTTAGTAATGGTTGATAAAGATTTTGAGTTGGTAGAAATAAAATAAAACTATAACATTCAATTGAAATATTGACCACTTTATCTGAAAAACTCCTTTATTTTACATCTTATGACATATAAGGTCCTTATTATACCCAAAATAAATCTTATAAGACATTGTAAGGGATTTTAGTAATTTATTTGTGTAGGTATTTAATGATATAATGTAAAGACCCATAAAATTCAAGGAATTTTTTTTCATAATTTATTTGGAAGTTTACGAGTCTGTGGCTTCTGACGACACTTGATTACGAGGCCCGGTGTGCCTGGAATCAATTTCCGAACTTTAGCTTGGGTACGTTCAGTGAATGAACGACTGAGTTTTTTCTATCTTTCAAACTAGTGCTCCGAATTGAAATCGGAGGGCACTGATGAACTCACAGCACCGATAATTGCTTAAGAGGACCTTTACTGTAGTTGTGTTTTGAGCGGGCTGAGGATTAATAATTGGGGATTTAGAATTAAAGAAATAATATTTGTTGTGTACAAATTTTATTTGTTAAAGGTGGTTAATATCATACAAAAGGGGAGTTAGTGGTGGGGCCCCACACCCACCAAACCTCCCATGGGAGGGTTTAGTGTGTTGGGGCCCACACGAGGCTCTAACTCCTCACCTCCCCCATAACTCTCATAAACCCCCCTTTTAATGTTCCCTTCTTGAATATTGATAACTCACCTCATTTATGGGACCTTTTCACTTTCTCCCCTCCCATTAATTCATGACAAAACCTTAATTAACAATTGAATCCTCTAATTTAATTAATGTGGTGTTTGAATTTGAAATGGATGTGTTAATAAAAATACTAGCCAAGCCTAATATTTTATTAAGGGAGGAGCCTTTTGATGGGAGGGGGATCCATTGGAGAACTTCCTCTCCTTCCTTTCCTCTCTCTCCTTCCTCCATTGTTGTAGCACCACCGAGGTTCCATCTTCTCCTTCGAGACACCGATGAATGAGAAAGGATCGGTAGCATGGTGCGGGCGCAAAGAACTACGTTGACTTCGACGTCTTTCCTGCGTCGGATCCAATGAACGATGCTCGAGCCGGGATTGAGGGCACTTTGCGGAAGCAATGAAGGATAACGATCGTCGTCACCTTTATCTCCTCTCTTGCGACGACATTAATGAGCCGACATCCACCCCCTCGCGATATCGTCCAATAACGGCGAACCTTAAGGTAGGGGTGTTTATGTTTGGGTTTTAATACCGTTCTTCATCATTCTTCAATTGTTGAGTTTCTCTTGGCCACTTGATACCATCATGACGAGGAAGGGCTTGGACCGCACAAACACAGTCCGACCCTTCCCCAATCGTTTGTTGTTTATAGACGATAGAGGTGGACTGCGAAGAACCGGCCGGCGTCGGGCCGATCACGGGCGGAACGTCAACGCCTGGTTGTTGGGTCACCACAAAGGCATGTCACCATGGTGCCACATGGAGTAGAGAAGGACCGAAGCATTGCTGAGCCACTGTGGAGGGGCTCGGTGCCGTCGCGCCCTACCAGATCTACACGAGCCGCAGCCTTGCCGAGCTGTGGCGGAGGGGCACGGCGCCGGCGCGCCGCGTCGGAGCTACAGGAGCCGCGACCGGGGTGGGTCGCGACAGAGGGGCGTGGCGCCGCCGCGCCGCGCCGGAGCTACAAGGGGCCTTGGCCACGGCAGTGGGGCACGATGCCGATCGGACAGAGCGGCGGCCTAAGGCCGCGACAGATCTCAAAGGGGCAGCCGGCAGTGCCGGCCCCCGGCGCCACCTAGAGGCAGGACCCGAGGGGGGTCCCGCGGTTACCCAAAGTCCAGCCATCACGGCCGGCCATTTTGAAGAAACAGGGGGGGGGCGTAACCCCCCTGACCTGCAGCTAGGGCGGGCCCCGCTGGGTGCCGCCAGCCCCTGGTCGCCCACCCACACGACCAACCGCGTGGGTCACGTAGACCAGACCACGTCGGCGGGGCCGGGCCGCCAGCACCGGGCCGGGCCACGGTAGCTGGGTCGCGGCAGCCGGGCCATGCCATTCCGGGGCGGACTTGAAACCGAGTCGCGAGACTCGGTTCGGGCCGACCCTGGGGGTGTTGGGTCGGGTTAGTTCGATCCCAGACCACCTATTTTCGTACCATGGTCAGTTAAACGCCCATAACATGAGTTTTAGACCTCTGATCAACATACCATCAGTTGCATTGGATTCCTTGGATTGAGACGGTTGTTTTGGTATAATAAACTCATGGTTTGGGAAATGTTTCGGTATGTCCGGGTTGGTTTGAATTCGAAACCAACCGGGCCCTTGGAGCAGAAACGCTTATAACTTGACCTCCGGACGTCCGATTGACATGTCGTTGACTAGGTTGGATTCCTCATGATGAGACAGTTATTTTGGAATACTCCACTTGAGGTTTGGATGTAGATGGAGTATGGTCAGGTTGGTTTAGCTTATAAACCAACCGGGCCCTGGAACGGAAAAGCCAATAACTCTCAGACCAGACGTTTGTCTGAAGAACTGTCAGCACCGTTGGTAATCTCGTTGAGAAACGGTTCCTTTGAGTATACCCATGAGAGTTCGGGGTATTGTTGAGATACGGTCAGGTTGGTTCGTACACGAATCCAACAGGTCCCTTGAAACGGAAATGCTAATTACTCACAGACCGTTCGTCCGATTGACGCGTAGTCTATTAAGTTGAGACCCCTGGGACGAGGCGGTCCTTTGTGATACTTATACGTGAGACTTCGTGACTCTTGGAAGAAATGACCAGTAGATCATGGAGCTGACCCTCCCGGAGACGAGTGTACGGAGTGTAGAGACCGAGTAGCTATAGACCTGGGGACTACATGACCGATTCAACTCATAGTGATTCAGTTAGCCCTGTGGACGGAGTGCCCGATATTTTGCGGTAGACCCATGACAGACAGAGCGCCTGGTAGTTGGCAGCAGACCTACGGTACTCGATAGGAGGTGTACCTCTGTAGGCTATTAGGGAGAGCGTCTGGTATTTGGCGGCAGACCCTCAGCAGACGGGGCACCCGGTATTTGGCAGCAGACCTGCGGTACTCGACTAGAGGAGTACCTCAGCATTTTAATGTTAGTGAGTAGCACCTTGGAGTCGAGACAGGGCCACTGTACTTAAGAGAGGAGGAGTTTCTCCAGCAGTTGTGGTTTCGATAATGAAAATCCGGGTTTGAGCTGGGTCAATGACCATAGTGTTTACCTCATGATTGAGATGGTTTACTTGATAACTTAGGTATATGTATGGGTATATACCTATGTAAAGGCTATCTGTTGATATCTTTATTTGTGGTTTATCCTAGTTGGATTTTGTGAGACCTTGAGAGTCTCAGGGTACCTACTGAGTATCATTATACTCACCCCTACACGGGCTATGCCCGCACCTCATTGTGTTGGATGTAGATGACAAACATCGCTGACAGAGACCGAGTGTATGAGGACTGGACGATGCCCGGAGGTGGACCTCACAACGAGTCAGTACCTAGAGGTGGATTTCACGACGAGATGGTACACAGAGGAGGTTGGCAGGTGAGAGCATTGATAAGGCTATCTGTACCTACCCTTCAGGTAGGATCCGAGGTGGATGACCTAGGAGCTGCTTCTATCTTCTAGATGTTTGTCTTTTCTGTTGTACTTTCGTTCAATTGTAGCTGTAATTTTCAGTTGGGTTTGTATTCTGGCCCATTTACTTTTCAGCACATTCTTTTGTACTTAATGTATTACTTCATATTGTAATCTTTTTGGATGTGTTTATGTTTTATAAATGTAATTCCTTCCCAGTTATCAGGATTTACGCCTTTGGTGCTAGTCGCCATCCCTAGGCCTATGGAAGGCAGGATTGGGGTAGTCACGGCTTGGGCCCCGAGGACAGGTCGTGAAAAATTGGTATCAGAGGAAGTCGGTTCTACCACAGAACTTATGAATCTGATATTTTCTTTATATGAAGCAATAGTGTTAAGCATACTGATTGTGGTTTTCAGTTCAGGGAGTCCAGTGTCGGTGCGGCGGCCAACGTATCCATACACCAGGACCCTGAATACTGATTTCCGACTAAGTGCAAAAAAACACTGATTGTGTGTGTGTTTTCAAAAGTATTCTTTAAGTCAGCTCAAACCAGGTCACCTCACCAGGTTTAAATTGTTTGACCGTGTCGCATCTGTTCAGGATTTCTCCACACAGACAGTCAGTTGGAGTTCCGAGAGAGTACTTGATGATATCCCACCGAGCGATGAGACTCTGGTGCAGGGCCCCCATTCTATGTTGGCACCTTCGGGTGGTGTACCAGCACCACCACCACCCGTTAGGCAGCAGATGCCACTAGCCGTAGTAGCGGATGGTGCACACTGATAGAGTGTGTTGCATGAGTTCCTGCAGTAGAGGCCTCCGAGGTTACAAGGCGAGACAGAATCCCAGATAACATAGGACAAGCTGGAGGCGATTACTAGAGTTCTACACCTAGTTTAGACACTAGTAGATAAGATGGTGATCTTGGCTACCCGTTTTTCCCTAATGAGTGACCATGAGGTTAGTACGTATAGTAATGAGGGTCTTTTACGTGGACCTATGCATGAGATAGTACCTTCGGGTAGTGTGCCAGCTTTATCACTACTTTTTGGTTAGCAGTTTCAACCGTCAGTACCGGCAGTTGACACATGTAGACATAGTGCCTTACACATGTTTCATCATCAGATACCCTTCAGGTTCCGAGGTAATCCCGACTCACAGGTGGCTGAGGACTGGCTTGAGGAAGTGGATGATAGTTTTCTAGAACTTTTATAGCTTCGGAAGGATGAAATATCGGAAGCTGAGTAGTCATTGGGGCATAACAATCGTTCTTGGTACTTGAAGACTATGATACAATTATTGCTTTCAAGCTCGGACCTCAGAGAGAGCTGTGCTTAAATGAAATATGAGCCATCACTTTTCCTCGATGAATTCCTACTTATGTTAGGGTGATAGAGAGAACCTTTGTGGTTAAGAATTCTTTGGATGAGTGGATATAGCCAGTGAAAGTTAGCAGTAGGGATGTAGAAAACTAGCACCAGTCTCGGAGACATGGGTGTGTAAAATGTTTCAAGAAGAGGAAGTGTTAAGGACAAATGAATCTACAGAGCAGCAGACGTGGAAGCAGAGCTGGGAGAGTGGCATGAGGTGGTGTACATTTTGATATGTTACAACCACCCGCCTTTGTAGTCCCCGCATGGATCAGGGAGCAGGAGTGCAGGGGAAGAGAGTAGCTGCATGTGGTCAAGGAGTGTGACCCAAGGGCTCTAGGAATGATTTCAGGTACGGTCTGTGTCTACTACAAGCTGCTGTAACAATAGACATTGATACGAATCATTTCTTCCTTCCACGAATCTTGTCCCAGACCTAGAGTTTCTGGTTAAAAGCCATTTATTTGACCCTCACGTCTGGAGATACCTTTGATAGGAGACTCAATATTCACACTTACGCCGATAGTGTGATCTGACCTTTGAGGTGAGGGTTTCGGTTGGAATCTCTTGGTGGAAGAATCAAGGCCTTATGACATTGGACTGGGTATGGATTGGATTCACAGTTCATACTCAGATTGACTGTATTAGGCAAAAAGGTTGTGGTTTATCTATAACATTGGGATAGGGTTTTCCCTTGGTCGGCGAAAAGGTAAACCCAGACAGCACAGGATAAACTCATGCATAGGAGGGTGTGGCCGATCACTCTTTAGTCAGCCAACCTTACCCTCGTGGTAGCAAGATTTTTGAGTTTCAGTTCTAAATAGGAAATAGAGGCCTCTATAGTTCAAGGATGGCGACCACGTCTTATACGGGTCTCACCTCGAGGAGGTTTACGGAGATGTGGCCATGGTAGTAAGTTATCTCCGAGGTTCATCGGACCCTTTAGGGTCCTCAGCAGGGTTGGCGAGGTGGCTTACCGCTTGACCTTTCCACCACAGTTGCATTAGGTGCACGATGTCTTATACATATCTCAGCTGAGGAGATGTGTGCACGACCCTTCACACATCATCGACCACAGGGAGCTGGACATCGATGACAGGGAGACATTCATGGAGGTTCCATTGGAGATCGATGATCGATAGGAGGGGGTCCTATGAGGATGGTCGATTCCTCTTGTGCGCTTTCTCTGGAAGCATGGGAACCTCATGAGAGCACATGGGAGTGGGGGCTCAGTTGCATGCTCGGTATCTCCTTTAGTTTCCCTAGTTTGTGTTATAGCTTTACAGGGACGTAAAGACCTGAGGTGGGAGTACTGTAAAGACCCGAAAATTTCAAGGAAATATTTTTTCTTAATTTCTTTGGAATTTTATGAGTCTGTGGATTTTGAAGGCACTTGATTCCGAGGACCGGTGTGCCCGAAATCAATTTCCGAAGTTTAGCTCGAGTACGTTCAGTGAACGCACGAGCGGGATTTTCTATCTTTCAAACCAGTTCTCGGAAATGAAATCTAAGGGCACCAATGAACTCGTAGAAACGTTAATTTCTTAAGGGGACCTTTACCGTAGTTGCGTTTTGAGTGGGTTGAGGATTAATAATTGGGGATTTAGAATAAAAGAAATAAAATTTGTTGTGTACAAATTTTATTTGGTGAAGGTGGTTAATACCCTACAAAGGGAGAGTTAGTGGTGGGGACCCACACCCACCTAACCTCCCATGGGAGGGTTTAGTGTGGTGGGGCCAACACGAGACCCTAACTCCTCACCTCCCCCATAACTCTCATAGAACCCCCTTTTAAAGATCCCTTGTTAAATTTTGATAACTCACCTTATTTATGAGACCTCTTCACTTTCACCTCTCCCAATAATTCATGAAAACACCTTAATTAATAATTGAATCCACCAATTTAATTAATGTGGTGTTTGAATATGAATGGATGTGTTAAAAAAAATATTAGCATAGTCTAATATTTTATTAAGGGAGGAGCCTTTTGATGGTAGGGGGATCCGTTGGAGAACTTCCTCTCCTTCCTTTCCTCCCTCTCCTTCCTCCATTGTTGCACCAACACCGAGGTTCCATTTTCTCCGTTGAGACACTGATGAATGAGCAGGGATCGGTAGTGTGGTGAAGGTGCAACGAACTACGTTGACTTCAACGTCTTTTGTGCGTCGGATCCAATGAGCGACACCTGAGCCGGGATCAAAGGTACTTTGCTGAAGCGACGAACATTAACGATCGTCATCACCTTCATCTCCTCTCTTGCGATGACGTCAACGAGCCGACGTCCACCCTCTCGAGATATCTTCAATGAACGGCGATCCTTGAGGTAGGGGTTGTTATGTTTGGGTTTTAATACGGTTCTTCATCGTTCTTCAATTGTTGAGTTTCGTTTGGCCTCTTGATACTATCATGAAGAGGAAGGGCTTGGACTGCACGAACATGGTCGGACCCTTCCCCATTTGTTTATTGTTTATGGATGATGGACATGGACTGCAAAGAACTGGACGCCGTCAGGCTAATCATGGGTGGATCATCAACGCTTGGTTGTTGGGTCACCGCAAAGGCGCAGCACCGTCGTGTCGCGTGGAGTAGAGCCGGACCGCAGCCTTGCCAAGCCACAGTGGAGGGGCGGGGTGCCATCGAGCTGCACCAAAGCTATGGAGCCACGGCCTTGTCGAGCCATGATGGAGGGGCACGGCGCCGTCGCGCCGCGCTGGAGCTACAGGGGCCACGACCGGGGCGGCCCGCGGCGGAGCGTGGCGGTGGGGCGCTGCACCATCGTGCCACGCTGGTCGAATAGAGCCGCAACCTAAGGCTGCGGTGGATCTCAAACGGGCAGCCGGCTGTGCCGACCGCCGGCACCTCCCAGAGGCGGGACCCGAGGGGGTTACCGTGGTTACCCAAAGGTTGGCCATCACAGCCGGCCGTTTCAAAGAAACCGGGGGGGAAACCCCCTGGACCTGCGGCTATGGAGGGCCCAGCTGGACGCCTCCATCCCCTAGTCGCCCACCCACGCGGCCAACTACGTGTGTAACATAGACCAGACCGCGTTGGCCGGGCCGACCCACCAGCGCCGGGTCAGGCCGCGCCAGCCGGGCCAGGCCGCGCCAGCCAGGCCAGGCCACGCCAGCTGGGCCGAGCTGTGCCCTTCCATGCCGAACACTGACCCAAGTTGGGTCAACCCGGTTTGGGCCGAACCAGGGGTTGTGAGGCCGGGTCAGACCGGGCCAAGACCCCCTATTTTCAGACCATCTTCAGTTAAATGCCCATAACTTGAGTTGTGGACATATGATCGACGCACCGTTAGTTGTGTAGGATTCCGTGGATCGAGACGATCATTTTAGTATATTAAACTCAAGGTTTTGTCGAAGTTTATATATAGACAGGTTGGTTTGAACTCGAAACCAACAGGGCCCTTGGAGCGGAAACGCTTATAACTTGAGCTCTGGACATTTGATTGATGTGCTGTCAACTACGTTGGATTCCTCTTGATGAGACGGTTATTTTGGCATACTCCACTTAATGTTTGGACACAGATGATGTATGGTCGGGTTGGTTTAGCTTATAAACCAACCGGGCCCTGGAAAGGAAAAGCCAATAACTCTCAGACCGAACGACCGTTTGACGAACCGTCAGCGGTGTTGGTAATCACGTTGAGAAAAGGTTCCATTGAGTATACCCATGAGAGTTCAGGGTACTGTTGAGATACAGTCAGGTTGGTTTATACATGAATCCAACTGGGCCCCTAGAATGGAAATGCTAATAACTCACAGACCAGGTGTCCGATTGACGCGCCGTCTGTTGAGTTGAGACCCCTATGACAAGGAAGTCCTTTGTGATACTTCTACGTGAGACTTCATGAATCTTGGGAGTAACGACTAGTAGCTCGTGGAGCAGACCCTCCCGGAGATGATCGTACAGAGTGCGGAGACCGAGTAGCTGTAGACCTGACGACTGCTTGACCGATTATACTCGTAGTGATTCAGTTAGCCCAGTGGACGGAGCGCTCGGTATTTGGTGGCAGAACCACGGTAGACGGAGCGCCTGGTAGTTGGCAGCAGACCCGCGGTACTCGACAGGAGGAGTACCTCTGTAGGCTATTAGGGAGAGCACCCGGTAATTGGCGGCAGACCCTCAGTAGATGGAGATCCCGGTATTTGGCAGCAGACCCGCGATACTCGACAGTATGAGTACCTAAGCAGTATAAGGATAGTGAGTAGTGCCTCGGAGTCGAGACAGGGCCATTGTACTCGACAGGTAAGGAGTTTCTACAACAGTTATGGTTTTGATAATGAAAATCCTGGTTTGAGCTGAGCCAATGACCATAGTGTTTACCTCATGATTGAGTTGGGTTAATTTATAACTTAGGTATATGTATGGGTATATACCTAAGTAAAGGTTATCTATTGATATCTTTCTTTGTGGTTTATCCTAGTTGGATTTAGTGAGACCTTGAGGGTCTTGGTGTACCTACTGAGTATCGTTATACTCACCCCTGCACAGGCTATGCCCGCACCTCGTTGTGTTGGATGCAGACGACGAACATCACTAATAGAGACTGAGTGTACAAGGACTGGACGATTCCCGGAGGTGGACCTCAAGACGAGTCAGTTCCCGGAGGTGGATTTCACGACGAGACGGTACACAGGGGAGGTTGGCGGGTGGGAGTATTGAGTAGGCTATCTGTACCTACCCTTTAGGTAGGATCCGAGGTGGACGGCCTAGTAGTTGCTTCTATCTTACTACTATTTGACTTTTCTGTTGTACTTTCGTTCAGTTGTAGCTATACTTTTCAGTTGGGTTTTTATTCTAGCCCATTTACTTTTTAGAACTTTCTTTTTGTACTTAGTGTATTACTTCTACTTGTACTCTGGATGGATGTGTTTATGTTTTATAAAGGTAATGCCTTCCCAGTTATCAGGATTTACGCCTTTTGTGCTAGTCGGTAGCCCCTGGCCTATAGAAGGCGGGCTTGGGGTGGTCACAGCACGGGCCCCGAGAACAGGTCGTGACATATAAATACGTCAAAATTATTGATTAATATAATATATAATGTTTCATTTAATAAGTGAGGGGAAGGCCACTTTTTGAAATAAATGAAAAATTATAAAAGAGTTTGTCTGAAACAAAAGAAAAATGGTTACATGATGATATGGTTTTGAATATATATAGTAAATATTCTTAATATGATCATCAAATATAATTTCTATGTTATTATATTTCATTTTACAAATTACCTTTAGTATTAATCCTTTTATTAACTAGTTTAAACCTTAACCACAATAAAAATTATTCAATATAAAAAGGTTTTAAATTTACATCTAAGTTAAAAATTGTATCATAATTGTATAATGGTTTAAATTTTCAACCAATTATCATCAAAATTTTCATATTTCATTATTTGGATTATTTTTAAATAATATAATGAAATATATTTAATAAATAACTGCTATTGTTATTTTATGAACTATTAAGATAATTTGAATATGAAAAAAACATGACCACACTGGAATTATAATATAAAAAATTTTACCATCATAAATACATCATTATTTAATATAATTTTTTTGTGAAAAAATTAAATAAAAATAAAGTTGTGTAGCCTTATTTTTATTTTGTTGGTTAAAGCCTCCATGTATAAGTTGGAGGTGGGGACCACCACACCTTAACCTCCTTGAACCTAACCTCATCCTCATGTTAATTTTGGTGGGGACCTCCCGGGTTTTAAACCCCCTTGAAACTCTACATTAATGGGGAGAAACACTCAAATTTTCCATTAAGTGTAGGGGAGCCTCTTCAACTCCCCTAACACTTAATCTACCAATTCCTCCTCATTAATTAATTGAGCCAACGCTTTTAATTAATTAAATGATTTGAATTTTTTTCCAACAATTAAATAATAGATAAAAATAATCTATTATTTTGGTTGACATTTTTCTTTTGGTGAAACTTGGAAGAAGAGAGACAACTTAGGAAGAAAAGATCTTGCCAACGAAGAAAGAAGAATGCACTCTTACAATGATGAATGTCGGCGTGGAGCATATTTGAATTTCTTCCTCAGAACCTCCTTCGACGTAGGATGTCTTCGACTATGATGAGCCAACGCATAGACTGATGATTGAGGAAAACACTGATGACACTGACGTCCGTCTTTTCCCAAAGATCTGTTATCTCCCTCGTCACTCCATCGACAAACAACGAGAAAGGTAGGGGTTTAATTTCTTTTAAGTGCCATGTTCTTCCTTTCTTTAAAAATGTAGAATGAGGATGTTTTCCTTCTGTAGGTGGGTTGTTGTGCTTCGTTCTTATAAACCGATTTCAATCACCCTAAACGCGGAGGGTACGTGCCAAACTAACAAGTCCTGACTCCCTCCATATATCTCATTTGTGATGTCCTTCGGTATGGCAACGAAACGATGAGGTGACCAAGGCGATAGGCAATGACCACTCTACCCGGTGTCTCCACAAACTGTGCCTCCCTCGCGGTGCTTTGGCCGAACCAGCTCTGCCGCTACCGGCCTCCCGTGCACCCCAGCCTAACCGCGCCGGCCCGCGCTTCCCGGCACCCGGCCACTGCTGGTCTCTTGTGCGCCCCGGCTAAACCGCGCTGGCCCACGCCTCCCGGCTCCAGGCCGCCCGGTGGCCTTCCGGCCCGAGCCACCCGAACTGGTCATAACCTCCGGGGCTGAGCCACCCAAACCGGCTCCGCACCCCCGGGCCGAGCCGTCTACACCCCCCTCCAGGCCGAGCTGCCCACGTGGCTACCTCTCCGTGTCGAACCGCCCTCGTGGCTAGACCCAACGGATCAGGCCTGGTCGACCCGAACCGGATTGGCCCATACTAATTCGTGTTGGGTCCGTCCGACCAGGTCGGACCAGACCCTAGCCAACTATAGACCCTTTACTTTCTTTTCCCCATATCATTAGCACTCGATGTCCATTTGACGAACCGTCATCGGTGCTGGTAATCATCGATCTTGACAGTCCCTTTGAGTATACCCCACTGGTGTTTGGGGTATAGTTGAGATACGGCTAGGTTGGATCATGCACGAATCCAACAGGGCACCTGGGACAAAAAGGATAATAACTCTTAGACCGGGTGTTCGATTCACATGTCGTCTATTGCATTGAAACCTCTTTGACATGGAAGAACTTTGAGATACTTCTTCTTGGGCCTTCGTGATAGTTGATTTATCTAAACATAGCTTGAAGAGAGGACCCTCCTAGAATCAAGCGTGCTTTGTGTGGGGACCATGTGGCTGGATACATTGTGATAAAGGGATATTACGTGGACTAACTATTATTCCTAGATCCTTCGTGGGTTCGACAGCTCTGACTACTATTCCTGGATGCTACCTAGGTTTGACAGCTCTAACTATTGTTCCTAGATCCTATGTGGGTTCAACATCTCTGACTATTATTCATAGATCCTACATGGGTTGGACAACTCTGATTTCTGTACTAGGATCCTACGTGGGATTGATAGAGTAGATGATTCCATGGCTACATCTATCCATCTCTATCGCTCAACATATGTTGTATACTTGTGTGAGCGAAGTCAGTAACTTTTATGTTTACCTCATGATTGAGATGGATTACTTGATAACTTAGGTATATGTATGGGCATATACCAAAGTGGGGTTATCTGTTGATTTCATGCTTTGTGGTTTATCCATGTTGGATTTTATGATACCTTGAGCATCTCGAGGTCTATACTGAGTATCGTAATACTCACCGCTTCATGGACTATGTATGTACCTCATTGGGTTGGATGGAGATGATAGACAATGCTAACTGAGTCTGAGAGTAGTAGGACTGGACGGTACCCGGAGGTGGACCTTACGACTTATTGGTACATGGAGGAGACTGATGGACGTGGAGTGCTGAGGAGTCTATCTGTACCTACCCTTCATGTAGGAATCCCGGAGGATGACCCATATTTGTTTTTCCTTTATTCAGTTTTACATGTATTTCATGTTTCCTTGTACTTTACAGTTGGGCTTATATTTCTATCCCCTTAACATTTCAGTACTATTTTGTTATACAGTTTTACTTTGTGTTTCGTATCTATTTGTGTGCTCAGTTGTGTTTTTTTTTACAGTTTATAAAGGCAATTCCTTTCCAGTTTTTGGGAATTAAGCCTTTGATGCTTGTCGCCATCACCTGGCCTATGGAAGGCGGGATTGGGGTTGTCATGGCACGAGCCCCAAGGGATGGGTCATGCCAAATTGGTATTAGAGGAGTCAGTTCTACCGCAGAACATAGGACTCTGATCTTTTCTACGAAGCAATACTGTTAAGGGTATTTAGTGTGGTTCTCAGTTTAGGGAGTCCAGTGTTGGTGCGGCGGCTAACGTATCCATACACCAAGACCCTGACTTTTGATTTCCGACTCAGTGCATGAAAACACGGATTGAATTTGTGTTTTATTTGAGATTTCATAAGTCATCTCACCAGGTCAGCTCACCAGGTATAATATTTTAACCATAGAGCACCTGTTTCTTTTTAGAATTCCTCCACGCAGATAGTTTTCTTGAGTTTTGAGTGTCATACGCACTGATATCCCACTAAGCAATGGGGTTCCTGTGCAGATTCCTCTTACTATGTTGGCTCCTTTGGGTGGTGTACCAGTAGCACCACCACTCGTTGGGATACAGATTCCACCAGCCACATTGGCAGATGGTGCACGCCGAATGAGCGTGTAGCATGAGTTCCAGAAGTAGAGGCCTCTGAGGTTTATAGGAGAGATAGATTCCCACGCAGCTGAGGGCTGGATGGAGGTGATTTCTAGAGTTTTCCATATAGTTGAGACACCATTAGAGAATACGGTGATCTTAGCTACTATCATTATTCCGTGAGTGACCATGATGATAGTCCTCTTAGTGATGAGGATTCAGTATATGGACCTTTTGCCTGAGATAGTACCTCTAGGTAGTGTACCAGCTATATAACTACCCATTGGAAAGCAGTTAAAACCGGCATTACCAGTAGAGGACACACGTAGGCTTAGTGCCTTACACGTGTTTCAACATCAAATACCCATCAGGGACTAAATTGAGATCAACACACTAGCGGCTGAGTACTGGCTCGAGGAGGTGGCTGAGAGTTCTCTAGAACTTATACAGGTTCTACAGGATGACATAACGGTAGCTGAGTATTCATCGAGGTGTAACGAACTTTTCGGGAACTTGATGAATACAATAGGATCATTGCTTTAGGGCTCGAACTTCCAGGTGAGGTGTTTTTAATGGAAATATGAGCCATCACTATTCCTCTATACATTCCTACTTATGTTAGGGTTCTAGAGATTACCTTTGTTGTTGAATGTTCTTTGGCTGAGTGGATACATCTAGTGAATGTTACCTAAGGGAAAGCAGGAAACAAGCGTCAGTCTCAGAGACATGGGCATGTAAAATGTTTCGAGAAGAATAAGTGTTAAGGATAATTTAATATTTAGGGTAGAATACATGGAAGCATAGCTAGGAGAGAAACATGTGGTGGTGTACTTTTTGACATTTTACAACCACCCCTTTTAGTGGACCCGACCAGGCTCAGGGAGCTAGAGGACAAGGGAAGATAGTTGTTGCATGCAGTCAAGGAATGCGACCCAAGGGATCTTGGAAGGATTCAAGGTACGATTTATGTATACTACTAGCTGTCATATCAATATAAATAGTTACCAATCATTTCATCCTTCCAAAAATCTTTTCAAGGACCTGCAGTTTTTGGTTAAACCATTGACTCGACCCTCACTTCTGGATATACCATTGGGAGGAGACTCAATAATCACACTTACTTAGACAGTGTGATTGGAACCTTGAGGCAAGAGTTTCGGTTGGAACCTCTTCATGGTAGAGTTGAGGACTTATGACGTTATTTTGGGTTGGACTTGACATCCACAGTTCACACTCAGATTGAATGTATTAGGAAAAGAGATTGTGGTTTATCTACAATGTTGGGATGTGGTTTTCTTTGGTCGGAGAAAAATGAAAACCAGGAAGCACATGACAAACTCAAGTATAGGAGGGTGCAACCAATCACTTGTGAGTCAGCCACCCTCACCCTCATGGCAGTAGAAGTTGACTTTGAGATAGTCTACACTCATGGGAATGGGAACATGGTAGCAGACACACTCAGCAAGAGGGATGTCATGCATCTACTGAGTGAGGCGAAAGAACATCTAGCCACTTTGTAGATAACCTTTGTGGATAGAGAAAGGGCAGTTTTTATATAGTATCTTACATTCACTCCTCCAATTCATCAGCAGGTTAGGGAGGTGCAGTGTGGGGACGTTGACTGCGAGACACGACGTGCTCAAATATCCACAGGACAGACACCTGATGGATTTTTTGAAGGTGGGGAGCAAGTGATCATCTTCAGAGGAGGTACCTTGGTATCAGTGTCACTATGGGAGGAAGTGTTAAGGGATTTCCACACATCTCCTCTAGAATAACATCCAAGAGTGGTGAAGATGTACAAGGACCTTCGACGATAGCACCGGTGGCCAGGAATGAAGAAGGAAGTAGTAGATTTTGTCTCTCGATGCCTCACTTGCCATCAAATGAAGGCAAAGCATCAGGTACCAGCTGAATTAGTTCATCCTTCAAAGGTCCTAGAGTGGAAGTGGGATGGGATATCCAAGGTTTTCGTGATAGGACTTCCATGTACATCAAGAGGTCATTATTCGATCTGGGTGATCATCGTCCGACTCACCATGTCGGCCCACTTCCCACCGATCAGAGATAAGGGTTCAGTAGAGAGCTCGAGATGCCTCTATGTATAGGAGATTGTGCGGATACGTAGATTAACTTTGATTATTGTCTCTGATCATGACACATGTTTTACTTCCTGGATATGGAAGGGGTTGCATGAAGCTTTTGAGATGCAGCTTCGTTGGATCCCACCTTCCATCCTCAGATGGATAGTTAGACTGAGCGGACCATTCAGACCCTCGACGACATACTGCATGTTTATGTCCTCTACTTCGGTCACAGCTGGGAGGATCACTTACCTTTGGTGGAGTTTTGATACAATAAAAACAATCACTTCCCCATTGGGATCACACCTTTTGAGGCATTATACGAGAGACATTGTAGATCACCTCTGTGCTGGACTAACCCAGGGTAGTCAGCACTCGTGGGACCATAGATGGTACGGGCTACTATAGAGAAGGTGCAGATCATCCAGGAGCGGATGATGACTGTACAGAGTAGACAGAAGTCGTATACTGATAGGAGGCAGAGACCTCTGGAGTTTGAGGATGGCGACAATGTATTTCTAAGGGTCTCACCTCGAAGAGATTTAAGGATATTTGGTAGAGGTGGAAAGTTATCTCTAAGATTTATTGGACCTTTCTAGGTCTTCCGCAGAGTTGGTGAGTTGGCATACCGCTTAGATCATCCACCTTAGTTGTACTAGGTGCATGACATCTTCCACTTATCCTAGCTGAAGAGATACGTGCACAACCATTACCACAACATTGACCATGGGGTTCTAGAGGTCGAAGATGGGGAAACTTTTATGGAGGATCCAGTAGAGATTGAGGATCGACATGAGTGGGTTCTTCGTGGATGGTCGATGCCTCAATTTCAGGTTCGCTGGCATCATGGGAACCTCCATGAGAGCACATTGGAGCGGGAGGCTCAGATGCGTGCTTAGTACCCCCCACTTTTTCCCTTAGTTTTAGTTGTGGCTTATGGGGATGTAGATCCCCGAGGTGGGAAGAATGTAAAGACCCAGAATTTTCAAATGAATTTTTTTTAAATATATGGGAATTTTACAAGTCTACAAAATCTAACAGTGCGAGATTCTGAGGCCCATAGTTCCAGGAATGATCCGGTGAAGTTTTGTTGAGCTTATGTTAACGCGTGTATGCAGTTTTCCGGAAAAAGTGGAATAACACTTAAATGGTAACTCGGATAAGAAATATGAGGGCACCATTGGGCTTAGAATCACGGGTATACCCTAGGAGCGACTTAAGATTAGTCAGCGCGTGCCTCCTGTGAGAAATCCCGAAAATGGAATAATCATAAATAAAATAATTAAATAAATTATTTTATTTTTCAAATGCTTATAACTCACAAACGGTAACTTAGATTACAAATCTGAGACCACCACTAATCTGGTGAGGGTATTCTTTATTTAAGGAGACACTAATGTTGGTCGATGTGGGCCACCAGAGAAAGGTTGTTTTTGGTTGCAAATAAAATAATTAAGTGAAAATTATTTTATTGTAAAATTCATAACTTCTAAACAGTAACTCGGATTGAAAATACGAGTGTACCATTGGGTTTTTGGGGGTTTTTTTATCCTAGTATGATCCTAACCTTGACCGATGCAGTTCGAGGGTGACTGATAATAATTTTCCAAACCTTTTTTTGGGTATGTTCAGTGAACGCCCAAGTGGCATTTTGTAACTTTTGTACTAGTGCTGGGAATTGAAATCTGAGGGCACAGTTGAACTCACAGTGCCTGCATTCGCTTAAGGAGAATTTCACCTCAATGGTAGTGGGTCAAGAATAAAAGTTATTTGTTTGGTTTTTAGTGAATAAATTAAATGATAAAAAAGTTTTGTAGATCTATTTTTATTTTGTTTGTTAAATACTCCATGTGGAAGTTGGAGGTGGGGACCACCCGACCTTAACCTCCCATGAGAGGTTATGTTGGTGGGGCCCACCTAAACCTTACCTCACCTTCATGTTAATTATGGTGGGGACCTCTCAGGTTTTAAACCCCCTTGAAACTCCCCATTAATGGGGAGAAACCCTCAAATTTTCCATTAACTGTAGGGGAGCCTCTTCAACTCTCCTAACACTTAATATTCCGAATCCTCTTCATTAATTAATTGAGACAACACTTTTAATTAATTAAAAATTTTGAATTTGGTGCCAAAAATTAAATAATAGATAAATATAATCTATTATTTTGGTTGGCAATTGTCTTTTGGTGGAACGTGGGAGAAGAGAGAGAGCATTGGGAGAAAATCTCTCACCAATGAAGAATGAAGAACGCATTCTTCAAACGAAGAATACCGACAAGGAGCATCTTTAGCATTCTTCCTCAGAATCTCCTTTGACGTAAGACGTCTTTGACTATGAAGAGTCGGCACAAAAACTGACGATCAAGGAAAACTCTGACGACACCGACGTCTATCATTTCCCAACGATCCATTTTATCCCTTGCGACTCTGTCAACGAACTATGAGCAAGGTAAAGGTTTAATTTCATTTAATTTCCATGTTATTTATTTTGTTAAAAATGAATAACGAGGATGTTTTCTTTTTTCTGAGGGGTTGTTGTGATTCGTTCTTATGAACTGATTGCTATCGCCCTAAACGCGGATGGTGCGGGCCAAACTAACATGGCCTGACTACCTCCTTCAATGTCGTTTGTGATGTTATTCGACATGGCGACAAAACGACGAGGCAACAAAGGCGACATGCAACGAACGCTCTACCTGCGGTCTCCGCAACCTGTGCCACCCTTGCGGAACTTTGCCTGAATTGGCTCTACCACCCCGTCCATCGCCTCCTGGCTCCGAGCCGCCAGCGGCCTCCCATGCACCCCAGCTGAACCGCGCCGACCCTCGCCTTTCTTCTCCAGGCCACGCGCCGGCCTTCTAGGATGAGCCTCCTGAACTAGCACCGGCCTCACAGGCTGAGCCGCCCGAACCGGCTCCACACCACCAGGCTGAGCCACCTAGGCGGCCCCCACTCTGGGCTGAACCTCCCTCACGGACTGCAGGGATGGGCCCAGCGGGCCAGGCCGAACCGAACGGGCCGGCCTACCCAAAAGGCCAGGCCAAACCCAAAGGGTCAGGTCGGGTCGACCCAAACCGAGTCAGCCGAGACTTAGTTGGGTCGGGTCGGTCTGACCGGGTTGGACTGGACCCGGGCCTACTACCGACCCTTTACTATCTTTTGGCCATATATTTGGCACCAGACGTCCATTTGATGAACCATCAGCAGCACTGGTAATCATGGAGTTGACGGTCCCTTTGAGTATTCCCCACTGGTGTTTGGGGTGTAATTGAGATACAGTTAGGTTGGATCGTGCACAAATCCAACCGGGGCCCTGGGTCTAAAAAGCTAATAACTCTCATATCGCGTGTCCGATTAACACCCCGTCTATTGCATTGAGACCTCTTTGATGTGGAGGACCTTTGAGATACTTCTTCATAATCCTTCATGATAATTGATGTATCAACACTTATCTTGAGGAGTGGACTCTCCAGGAATCAAGTTTGATTTGTGCATGGACCCTGTGGAGAGATGCTTTATGATAAAGGGATCCTACATGGACTGACTACTGTTCCTGGATCCTATGTGGGTTTGACAACTTTGACTACTATTCTTGGATCCTACGTGGGTTCAACAGCTCTGACTACTGTTCCTGGATCCTACGTGGGTTCAACAGCTCTGACTACTGTTCTTAGATCCTGCGTGGGTTTGACAGCTCTGATTTCTGTACCAGGATCCTACATGGGTTCGACATAGTAGATGATTCAGTGGCTACATCTATTTATCACAACCTCTCAACATATGTTGTATACATGTGTGAGTTGAGTCAGTAATTTTTTTGTTTACCTTATGTTTGAAATGGATTACTTGATAAATTTGGTATATGTATGGGCATATACCTATGTGGGGTTATCTGTTGATTTTATACATTGTGGTTTATCCTTGTTGGATTTTGTGTGACCATGAGGGTCTCGAGGTCCCTACTGAGTATCATTATACTCACCCTCGCACGAGCTATGCCCACACCTCATTGTGTTAAATGCAGATGATAGACATCACTGACTGAGGCTATGAGTACCAGGACTGGACAGTACCCAGAGGTGGACCTTACGACGAATTGGTACATGAAGGAGAATGAAAGATGTGGAGTGCTGAGGAGGCGATCTATACCTCCCCTTCAGGTAGGAATCCTGGAGGACAACCTAGCAACTGTTTTTCTATTCTTCAGTTGTACCTGTTTTTCCAGTTTGCTAGTACATTACAGTTTGGCTTCTATTTCTGGCCCCTTTACTTTTCAGTACTTTTTTGTTATACAATTTTACTTAGTGTTTCTTATCCAAATGTGTGATTTGTTGTGTCTGTTTATAGTTTATAAAGGTAATTCCTTCCCTGTTTCAGGGAATTACACCTTTGGTGCTAGTCACCATCCCCAGACCTATGGAAGGCAGGCTTGGGGTAGTCATGACACAAGCTCCAAGGGACAGGTCGTGACATTCACATTAAGAATATTATTCTTCTCCTCATCATCATCACCAAAATTTAATGTTTTTTTGTTGATTACATGAAAAATATAATATTAGTGTATAATACACTAACACCCTATCCTCTATCAGTGGAATCGATCTTATAAAAATAATTATGCTAATGAATATCTCATGCAATCAAACTGTAGTGATGATTTCATGTTAAATATATTACTAAAATACGAATAGCCATATTATCAACAAGTAATATAACTGTCTCCTATGATAAAAAATTAATTTATATCCAGTAGACTTTAATTTATTTGGGGCTATAATAAGAGTAAATAAAAATTAAACAATAATGGAAATGGTGGGAAGAATAGATTAAATTAAATTTTAAATTAAAATATACTAATGTAAAATGAATGATTCTGAAAATGAAGAAAAGGAAAATATTAAGAAATGATAAACCATATATAAAAATAAAACTAAACTAAAATAAATTAATCATAAAAAATTTTATACCGCAAACATTAGAGTAGAGAGTCATGTTACACCTTAACATTGGAATGAGAGAAAATAATAAGAGTAAAAAATTATACGAGAAATATGGTTGAGGAGAACTATACATTATAGAGAAAAAGTCGTAATTGAAATATACTAATAGAGTATAGAACCTTTCTACAGTTTTATAGATTTCTCATTTAAGTCATGAGATATTAATCTAAATACATAGATATTTATCAAGGTGTAACAACAAAATATAAATAATATAATAGAATCATACTTATTTTCCAAATTTCTAATAAATTTCATCATAATTTACATCCTTCCAAATGGGTGTCATGCACATTTCTGATTTAATTATCCTTTATCATAGGAGTATTGGGGAAAAATTTTCCAAGAGTGGTATATTACTATTGAAAAATATAATTACATATTCCAAACTTTAGTAAAAAGGGTATTTTTGTTCTCTAAACAAAAAATGTTAAAAATAAATAAATATAAACATTAATTTTCCTCTTGAGAAGTGCCTATTTAGAGTCAACTTATTTAATTTTTCTCCTAGATTTTATTTATCTATGATTAGACAAACTATCAATTGAATCCTTGATTTTCTAATTCTATATTTCTTTTAACCTTGATTTATTCTTCATATACTTTCACGTCTCCGTATAAAACTCAGATAAAGGAGAAGTGACCTCCATTTCACACTGGAGGGGCGCTGGACAAATATCTCCCCTTGTGTGAGAGTATACGTCATAATTTTTGGTAACATGTGCCTACGTTCACATGACCCTTATTCATTCACAGTTCAAATTCCTCTACTCTGTGAAATTGACTTTGTTCATTACTCATCGGTCTTATTTGACCTAATTTGGTAACCTATCTTCCCACACATGAATTCCAATAAATTTATTGGAATGGATTCACGAAAAGTGATTTGAGGGTTCAATTATCTATTTTATGTGATGAATTGAGAGATAAACCACTGAATTCTTTCTTAGGTTATCATTTTTCTTTGATCCGATTGGTTTTATTTCTACATAAATGTCATTTCTCATTTTTCTCTTATCTATGGATATCCATTGGCCAATTGAAAATAATTTTTATAAAGGGGTTACCTCTTCTTTATATTTTTCTAATGAAATAATTTCTATGAGAAAATAATATAGATAAACTTAAAAAACTCAAGAAATTAATCTTCATCTTCTCTTCCATAATTTAACACTATACATTATTTATCTTTTTTAAAATCATTCTTCCCTGTAGTATATGTTGAACATTAACATTCTTTGAATTTCTTATTTTTTCTTCAATATTAATGGTGTTAGATTTTGTCCACAACACTTTTAACTATCTCAAAAATATAAAATTAGTAAAACACCATTGTATATTTTAATCCCAATACACATTCCTCTTATACTATAAAATGTTTCTCATTAAAAATCAAGAAATTTTAGAGATATAATATTTTTATTCACCATAATTTAATAAAAATGTGGTATCGTATTATCTAAATCAGAATTCAAGTCTTCCATTTACAACATCAGTGATTACCTTATATTTTAATAAAAGGGGTCCCCATGAATAAGTGGAACATAAAAACAATCCTTCATTTATAAAAATTATATAGGATGAAAAAAATCAATATTAATCAAAACAAATACTTAAAAATACCTCATATATCATTGATTTTTTTTCTAGGATGTTATAACAGTAATCTCATTATATTTAGTTCGGTTACTCCATATCTTTTAAATATACTGTATGGAGTCAAATTAATGCCTTCTATAATTTGAAAAATATCTTTTTAATACTCATATTATCTAATCATTTAATGTATTATAAAATTAAAAGTCAATAAGTTTTTGTTGGATTTTATTATTAACAATTATTGATCAATCTTCATTTAAATCTATTGTCCCCATATTTTCATTCTTTTTTTTTGTTTATGAAAATTTCTCTAAAAATAAAAACCATAGGTTCTCATTATATAGAATGAATTATAAAATTGGATATAATTTCTTAACTATATAAAACCCACCATCAATTTTAAAAATTATTCTTTTTTATTATATTTCTTTAAAATTTAAAAATTGGTCGTGGTGTTACGTAAGGAATAAATTAATTTTCTCGACTTATTCTCCACCAGTTTAGTATATTTGTATTTATATTTATTATTGAATATGTAGTTCCTATAGACTAGTTATGTTCCACTATGATGGGTGTGAATCCGCGGAATTCTATTTTTTTGAATTATTTCCCTTTTAAATATATCCTCTTGAACCTATTATAGTTCTAAATCCACTCAATATAATATCACAGCCACAACTCATGTATAGTGATAATAAAAGAGATATCCGTAAATTGTATTTAAAAGATTCGAAATAAAATCATACTCCTTAACATATCGATTAGACATACCAACATAGATTATACACTGATATTATTATAAATTGTATGGTATCCTAATACCACATGAGTTTAATTTGTAGTCCCAACCCCATAATCACCTTTCTTTAGCATCAACTCGTTAAAATCTCTATTAGTTAGTCCTCTAGTTGTGTATGGTTCTATACCTCAGACACCAACTATTCTACCATGATTAGTTATACACCCCGATTATTATTTATTTAAATAACTATTTATACACCCTATTTCAATAAATCTATTGATATTTATAGATATGTTCAAATATCTTTAACACCAGCAGGATGGTTTTTCACCAATTGTGATTTGACATTCCCCCACAAAAAAGATAGATCAAAAGGCAATCTCATGTAATGTTATTGAAGATCATTAATTGATTCTTATAATAGGTCTAATACTCTTGAAACATTTTTTGGTATTGAATGATATAATTATTCCCAACCTCCTCAGATAGCCAGCATACTAGGTATTCTCTTCCAACTTGATACCTCTTAACATTCTCTCACCTTCTTCACTCTCCTCAATATAGTGAGTTTCGGGTTCATTGAAATCAATCACACAATGTGTGAGATCATTAAATTGAACTCTACATCTTATTTTATAATTTATTCAATGTAAATAGTGGAATAAAAGAAAAAACAAATCTTTTAAATTCTCATTATTTAAAAATACCTTTTTTGGTAATTCAAAATCACTTTTGATTCTCAGTATTGAAATCCACTTCAATCAATTAAAACTTTGTTATTAATTTTATAGCGATACAATATGAATAGATATTCAAATTAAAAACTAATATGAATATTAAATTTTTAATAAATAATTAAATCTAATTTAAATTCCTAAAATCCTCATTTCATATTACTACTCCATATAGTAAATAAATTACTGCATCCTCATTATTTTATCTTCTTTATCATCAACATGTTTCATGCATGATTCTTTATGCAATAAACATATAGATTCATATTTTACAATTAACAAAATATCTTTAAAATACATCACACCTACAAACATTGTATTCATACACTGGTTATTTGACCTAACTCAGGTTCCTCAAATTGTCCATGGAAATAAGTGTTCACATCACATGAATAATTTTTATAACATTGTGTGAACAAAAACACCCCTTCATTTATTTCTGTCTTGTTTTACTCATTTTTTTATGGTTTCCTTAGATTCTAAGTTCCTTCTACCATCCTATTTATATTTTTTCACATTAATTTAGTTTTGGAGAAGTTTTTGGTTTCATTTCATATGTTTTTTTGTGTAACTATTTCTTCTATTTAATTCAGATGGTTACTTGGTTCTTTCTAGTTTCCTAGTTTGTGTCATTTAAGTGGTTTTCCTGAATTTTGTTGGTTATAAGAATATAAGATTCTATGAAAAATTGGTTCAATGGATGAAAGAAAATTATTATGATGATTTATCTTCTTGATGTAATCTATTTGATATTTTATCACTCCAGTCTTCACTATGTTTGAATTTCTAGATTTTTTAATGATTTAGTTGCCATGATGTGATCTCGTTACTAAATTCTATGTTTTGTGTGGATTTTATTATTGTTTTATCATGTATTATGGGGCTGATATACATGTGTTTTGATAAATATTTTTGAGGTATTGGATAATCTGAAACAGATATCTATAAATTAAGTATTATTGGAAATTATTACATTGTTGTTAGTGAAATATCATGCGATGGCTAGATTTTCTGACATTCAGTTATCTTTCATGATCGATTGTTTTTCTTGATGGAACTCCATATTTTTCTGGCTCTTCTTTGTGAAAAATCATGTCTTGTTACATTATTTTTTATTTGGTATTCACAATACTGGATGTGTTGATCTCCCATAAATTGGGCTTAAATGAAGGTAGATTTTCCATTTAGGATTAGTTAATAATCTCTTAGAATAATGGAATTAGATATCAAGTGAAGGTTCAACATATTTCACGTGTATTTTTTCTTATATGTAGTTGATGTTATGATTCACTATATTTCCTTCTTGTCTCTTTCATTTATACCTCCATCAATTCCTTTTGGTGTTGGCCCATTACACCTCGTGCATGTATTATAAATTTTCTTTTATTTAGTAAATTCTTCAAGGGTATGAATTGGGTGAATAATTACTATATCATTCAGTTAAAAAAATATATATACCTTCCTCATTCTAGTAATAAAAAAAGAAATCACATAGTCATTATTTCTACATGTGGTATCTTAATCTTCCATGATAAAACTTTTTACTGATCATGGTGAATCAAAGAATCACGTGGTCATATTCATTTGTCACATTGTAACTCATATCAAACCATGGTAGATCAATATAATTGTGGTATCATAAATGAAAGGCTAATCATCTTATGAAACTTGTCAAGTAGTCATTATGGTCACTCATATTCCTTTTTGGGTCCCTTTTGGATTCTTATTTGAGTAATTTGTGTGATTACATCAATATTTGATCATGTAGTCACTTCAAAATTAATCATACATTTGATCAGATTAACTTTATTTTTACACTTTTCTTACATGGTAGTTCAACTATTCATGTGGTTGGTCCAAAATTATCATGGCAGGACTAGATGTTCTTGTTTTACGTCACAAAATCATGTGATAGATTTCCAAGAAGTGATTAGTTGGGGGTTTATCAAGTGATGGGTCACATTATTGTTGTAGGTTTCTTGGTATTTATCATTGTAGTAAATTGGAAACATCATACACAAACCAACGATACATTGGAAGGTAAAAGAAGAAATATTATTTGAATGAATGGTGAAGGTATATTTGATCAAGTGACCAATGTTACATATGTAAGATTTTAATGTGTTATTAATTCCCACACAAAAAGTTATCCCACATAGGAAACTACATTGAATTTGTGCCGCTTAACTTCTCTCACCCATGAATTAGACTCACATCCGTGGATCCAATTATGGAACTTAGATACAATCACACACACTACTCATGGGTCCCATGTCCCCAATCTATTAAATCCACTTTTCATGTTCAAAAAAATGTTTAATGGTAAATTTTATATCAATATGCCTATGTGTGTGTATTCCATCTCATGTGTAGGTTATCTCTATAATGATCTGGATATTCCAATGCCACATTTGACTGGTAGTGTTTGATTTAAGTTAACACACAAATAGTGGATAAATTTGTTTCCAATAGCTAGTCTTAGGCTTCTCACCTTTTTTATTTCACTCAAACTCAAAATATTATTATACTAATCATTGTATTACCATCCTATAATCCCTTTCAATTATTCCTCATGATATATTTAACTTTTGTATTCTTTAAAACTCTCTACACTTAAACGTATTCACCAATTCATTGTTCTGATCAATTTTTAACTCAATATAATTCACACATGCCTTAAATAATTATGAACAATTCACCATTAATCATATTATATAAATATGAGTATTACCTTTTAAATTCAATATAACAACAGCCTCTTCAACATATGGGTAAAAATGGTATATTAGGCATGATATCCAATTCAATGTAATAAATCCATAACAAATCATTAAATAAAAATCACTACTTAGATATTGACTATTATCCTTTATATAAATTATTCATTGACACCAGGTAAAATCCTCACATGGCAACTAAAATCTCCCCCTTTGAATTTGGGTTTAATACAAAAAATCAATATTTATGTCTAAATTGGACACATTATTCTCCTCATTATTGACAATAAATTTAAACGGTAATTCACGATTCTTATCATATTTTATTCACACTTTCAGTTTACTCATATTTCCTTCCCCCACTTTTAAAATTTTAGGGAAGTATGATAAAACATGGTCCTCCAAGGAAATATGCTTTTTTTGGTGTACACTAAGTCTATGTGGACTATCCCAGTGTTAAAAACAATAGAAAAATAACCAACGTTGTCTATTTTTTCCATAAACTCACCTATATGTGATACCATGCTCAAAATTTTCTCATTTTTCAAATAGGGTCTATATAAATAAAATTTATCAATAAATATGTTGTATCATGTACACATCTAAAAAACATTAAAATTTTCAAGTGAAAATCATTCAAATCAACCTTTATTTGATGATTTTATTAAAAAAACTCTCCTATTAATAAGTGAATTTATTATTATAATAAAATGGATTTTTGTGTGATTGGATACTTTATTCACTAGGTTTCCCAAGATTTCTATAAATTATAGATTTATTAGGATGAAAAAATTGGAATCATTTTATTTGGTTTTCTCACTCTAAAGGAATTCAATTCTATCCTTTTCATCGTGGTGAATTTACTATAGAATAAATTCGTGACATTACTCATATTACACATTTTAAAATTGTGAAAAACCCAATATAATCCTTTAATTACCTACAAGTTAGCTAAAAAATTAAATAAATAGTGGATATGGTTGGAACTATTTTTTCTTTTATGTAAGCACTCAGGGTGAGAGTTTATTATTATCAATGATTTCACTTTATTTATAATCTCAACATAGGATATGATATATTCCATCATAAAAAATTATAGATTGGACATGTGTTTTTATCCAATGTATTTTCACCTTAGGTGCAGTTAATTTCACTATAATCACCTTTATGAAATATATAAAACCTTATGTTTTTAGAACTTATTTTGAAATTTCAAATCAACTATTATGGATTAATTTCCATATAATCTCACTTATTATTCCTTAAATTTGTTTGTTTTAGATAGTCTTCCAATAAATAGAATTGAGTTCCCATTATTTGATTATCTATCTTCTTTGGGATCTCATAAAATACTCTGCTTTGTGACCTTCTTGATCTAATTTATTACATAATTTATTCAATTTCAAAAATTTATTCTAGATGGATTGATTTAATGTAGTTTTGGTCACTATATGTTTTCTCCAATATTTCTCCCTTAATTTCTTACCATATCTACTCATAGTTTTCGTATCATACAATGAAAAGTCACATTATACCAATATGTGAAATATTTATTTTCATATATTCTTCAGGACCACCCAAAACATTAATACTTCGATCCTCCACTCAGAGAAAAAGGAAAATTCTGTCGTTTTATTGGGGGTTTTTTTCTTTGGGTTGGAGAATATTTTTCATAGGTATAGTTATTTTAAGGTTTCATTTTTCTCTCGATTGGAGGTGGAAAAATTCCACCAATATTTCTTTTTCCAGAACATAGATTTTATTTTTGCACTTGTATTACTAGAAATAATAATAAATTTGATACCAATTATGTATATATTGATATTTTTCTTTTCGACCTCTTTTCACTCCAACTTAGGGAAACTCATATTTTTAATTCTTATGAATTTTTAATTCCTTTTATAGATTTATTTTAGATTATATATATCTATAATACCAGTTTTTGCATCTTGTTCATTCTCTCTTTCATCCAACTTTTTCTTGAGATATTTACCCCAATTATTGAGATTCCCCCCCCCCCCCCAATTATTCATTTTATTATCATTAAGAGTACCCTTTTTATAAAATGTAATTTATATTGATTAAATTAAACACATGGATTCTTGATGATAATAATATAATTTCTCCCTTTCCACTAAGAATATTCTTCATGGTTAAATACATAGAAATGTGTTTATTTCTAATATATTTACAAGACTTTGTAGTTATTTTCCTTCTCTTTCTTCATTACACTTTATTAAATTTCGTCAAATAAGGTAAACAGACTCATACAAATAATTATCAATAACATTTTCATTTAGAACAATATTACTATTCTAAATACTTCTTTATTTTAATCCTTAAGACTTCTAGGATCATTAGTGGGAACCTATATATTCTAATAACAATTGTAGATAATATGGGATAGTTATGTTCCATAAGAGGGGGTTAAATCAGTTGTATAATCTTTTTTGAATTCTTCTCATTTTTAATTCATTATATTAAAACTATTAGTGTTATTTTCCCACTTAATATAAAATCATATCCTCACCTCATGTTTAATGATAAGGAGTGAGAGATTAATTCATAGTAATTACTTGGTTTGGAATAAAATTAAAATCCATGAAATTTAAGTTAGGAACCCTGAAATAGATTATCCACTATAATTTAATTATCAATAACAGTGTTTCTAGATTCCACAAGAGTGTGATTGTGTATTCCCCATGACCCCCGGTCATTGGAACCAACTAGTTGTACTCCCTAGTAATTGATCCTCTAAATTTTTATGGTTCTATTCCCAATCCACGAACTCTTCCAAAAAATTTTATGAACCCTAAAAATTATTCTATTCTATAACTAGTTGTATACCCACATAAAATAATTCTCATGGTTCAGATATATAGGTATTAATATATCCATCACCTCCTGGTTGGCTTAGCACTGATTTTGATTTGAACTTTCTTCATGAGAAGACTTGATCAGTAGGTCTACTTGTTTAATGTTTTTCATGATCACGTAATGATACAAGAAATTTTTCTATTATTCTCAAAAGTTTCTCAAAATATTTATGATCTAGTTATTTTCCACCTCCATGATTAGTAAGGATATAATGTCTTATCTTGTTCCTGGGTATCTCATAGATTTGATTAACATTATTCTCTATTCTCAATATAATTAGTACCAGTTTATCAAAGATGACTCACCTAATGTATCCATGTTATCAATAATTCAATATGACTTCTCTGATACTTATATTGAACATAAATAGAGGAATCACAAGATTAAAAATTGTATTTCTTTCTCATTATTTTGAATTTCCATTACATTTATTAATTCAAAATCATTCAAGATACTAAAAATTAAAATATATTTAAATGACGTAAATCTTTTTTATTATTTGTTCATAATAGTTGTTGATAAAATTTTCATATTCATTACTGATATGAATATTTCATTTTAAACTACTCATTTAAACCCATTAATGCATTGGGTTATATTTCTTTTCAACATGGTTAGTAAATAACATCATACAAATTATTTTTTTGTTTTTATCTTCAAACTATATCATGATTGATAATTTATGCAACAAATTAATTGAAAGTGGATCCAAATCTTCACATGTATTGTTTAATATATTTATCTCCTTCAAAAATCCAATGATGCACCAGTTTTTGGATGCAAACGTGATTTCTAAAATTACACATGGAAATATGCATGCCTACTGCATACATCATGTTTCTCCTAGTTAAATATGTATAATAAAGTTATGCTTTAATATATTATTTCACTATGTTAGGAAATGACATGGATACCATGCAGTCACGTATTCGTCATATGGAATTTTTATCAGTGGTGAGGATGATAACGGTAGACCATATTCTCTCAAAACGTCACATCCTCTATATCAATTATATCATGGTAAATCATCTCAACATATGGTTAATAAATCTACCTATGGTACCATAGTGGTATGTTTACTCATATCATGAAGTGGGCTTGGAAGTAGATATGTTCACTCATACTACTATAAGGATATTATGTTGTATTATTCTATAATAATTAATCTTGTAGATTCAATATTTACTTCTGAAATAGATTCAACAATATCCCTATAATCAGTCAATATCAATAGAGATTCATATATTATTCAAGTGCATCTCAACTCATCATGTGGTTTGTATAAAATAATCATGGTAGGTTGGGAAATTAATATAGTAGATTATCTACTCATGTGTTATCTTGTTGTTATTTGGTCCGTTTGGAGTTCATAATGTGGTAGGTCTCTTTTAAAGGATCATTACAATTGCTCAGATAGTTTTCCCATAGAAAATCCATACGTCAAGATCTTGAATGTTATGTATGATTTGATAAGGTAAGTGGTATAAATTTTATCATATATTCTATGTTATATGGGTAATTTTTTACATGGTAATAGTACAATAATACTAAGTGATTCGACATTAGAATATTATTTAAATTCATTTCTCTTGATTAGCCTAGACCCAGTATCAAAACATAGTCATGGAACCAGTGATATAACTTAGTTACAATCACATAAATCATTCATCGATTGAAATTATACACACTGACCTCAACTCCTATCTACATGAATGATTCATGTTACATGCTATATATCTTCCCCATAGACCTATGTGTTCCCATGCCATTCGATTTTTAATGAAACTCTAATATGATCCAACCCTTCTAATGCCATGTTGAGTTGGTTGTAGTTGACCCAAGTTCCCACCTGAATAGTGGAAAGAATTTTGTTTTACACCTAGCTTTAGGAAGGTAAAATATTTTTTATTGGCAAAAACTTGAATATTAAATATTATTATAAGTGTTATCTCATACTATAATCCTTCTAATGTATTTTACATGAAATAGTTTTTCATGGACTTCTTAAAAAATTTCGGCAATTCAACTTATTAACTTATTCAATGTTTTAAATAATGTATTACCAAACATAGATAGCATGTGTATGTAAGAATTAAGAACACTTCAACATCAATCATAAGATATAAAATAGAGGTTACACTTTTATATTCAATATGGTAGTAACTTATAAATTATATTGACATAAATGGATGATAAAGCATGAAATAAAATGCAATTTCTTTAATTCTTAATAATCATTAATGAATAATCACCAATAACATAATGACTATTATCATTATTACCAATTATTGAATTATGATAAATGAAATACTCAGCTGGGAACTGGAAACTGGCTTCTCTTCTTGAGCTATTTAATCATCCAACCATTAATCAATTTTTTTAATTATTTTAAACTTCCTTATTATTATCAATTTATCTACCAGTTAACTAAAAATAAAATTCACACTTATTATTGGATTTCTTTTAGTGTATCTTGTAATTATTCGTTTTTCTATTTCAATTATCTAATTTTCCATTTCACACAATCATATATCCATATTTATAATGGATTCTTATTTATTAAAACATATTTATTTATAATAATTTCTCTATAATTGTTGATTATTCATTAATTTTTTAATAAAATATTGAGTTTATTTTTCATCATTTTAGGTATACATTTTATTATGAAATTGTGCTTGATTTTTAAAACATTAATATTTAGTTTTCCACAAAAATAGAGGTAGGTAGGCTCATCCTTATCCTGAAATCATAACTCTGCAACATGAACATCATTGATTTTGAGTGGGTATATTTCAACAAGGAATAAATTATTTTTATTGTTTCCTTTTATAACCCAAGTATATTACACCAGCTATATACAAAGTGAGTGGTGTTTTGATCTATAAATAATATCCCTGGATATGGAATCCTCAATATAATTTATAACTAATAGATCTCAGTCAACTTCCCTTATATTCTCTTATTTAGATTTTTCAAATACCTCATCATCGACTTAGTATTCTAGTCAATAATCTGGGTTTTATCTACATGAATGATTTTTATCTTCATTTTAATTTTCTTTTTATTACATTGAAAACTACTCATGTTAATTTAATTAAGAAAGTAAAAAATATCCTCAAGTGAATTTTTTTAATTCATCCCCAAATAGATGCCTCCAAAATTATTCTTTTATTAGGCATCAAACATTCATAAAATGTATGTACCTATATCAAAAACTACAACCCATGATATAAAAATTTTAAATAAGTGATTGGAATCTCCGCCAAAATTAATTATGTGATGTGTCATCTGGGTAGTTCAAGTTATTAATTTCATTTCCCATCTTCATTACCAAATAGGGAGTAATTTTCATTAAATTTTTCGATGAGATCACCCCATATAAGAATATATTTAAGTTTTAATTAATTTAATTTACCCCTAACCACATCCCATATGAAAATATGTAATATATATATATTCACTGCAACATCTAAAAATCCATTGATTTTAAATAGTATCACCAATTTCAAAAAATTATCGACTTTTCAAATTATAATATTCAATTGTAAATAATATAAATTTGTAATTATTTTGTTTCTTCTAAATAATTCAAAAATTAAATTATAATATATGAGAAAGATTATTCAATTATAAAATTCCTATAAATGATACTCTTCTCAAAGGACTATACTAATCCATTAAAGGGATTAAATGTTCTTCTTGTTAAGGTTCTATGTCAAATAATGTATTTTGATTCGCCATTTTGGATTTTGAATCAGCCATTACATCTTTGAGAATCCATGGATATTTATTTTCAAAATCATAATTCAAATAAACTAGGTTATATTATCCTCATTAATACCTAGTTGATTTTCAATAGATCCCTAAAAAAATTAGATGAAATTAACTATTGAAAACTCCCAATGTAATAACAAGTTGGAATAAAACATAATGTGGGGAAGAACATTTCACAAAATAAATAAAACTTATTTATATAACCAAGTTAAAATATCCTTCATAGGAAATTGTAACAAAATCTTGAATTTCATATCATAAGTACACATCAATATTTAGAAATTTATAACCCTTGACTCTTGAAAACATACCATGGGATCTTTAGATTGAACTATAGGGATTTCTTTTAGAAAAAATTATATATGAAATTAAAAAATAGTGTAAAATATCTATTTGTTGATGAATTAGGATAATTATTACGGGTATGTTGGAGATGAATACACAGATATTTGTGTTTTCAATGTGTCGTAAACTGCTCAATACTATAGTCCTCCAAGTAATTAAATTATGTTAGAATTATTATTTAAAATATACTAATTATATATATGTAATAAGATAAATGTACCTGGCTCCCACTATACTATAAATACCAAATAAACTAAACATAATTAATCAGTATTGTTTATGTGAAAATAAAATGAATTATCAAGGATACAACTGATCACAAACACATTCAAAATAATTATTTTTATATGATAAAATTAAAGTATATCTGCAAACCAAATTTTTATAAATAAATTTTAAAAAGGAATATTTTATTCAATGACTATATAGAATTAGTCCATTGAGGTCAACCCCACCATTGACATTGAAATGATTAGCTAACCATCGATGTGTCTATGAGATATGATAATGTAATCAAATTACATCACAAATATATGATCACTAGGTATCACAAAATCATCATTATAATAGTTAAATTTGTGTCATGTTCCTTATTCTCTAACCAACTTTTCACTTAAAAGTGTCTTCCTTGATGAATATTTGAACAAAAAATTTCATCAACAGTCTATTTGATTTAATTTTTTGTTATTTATAATATATTCTTACCAACATTGAGTGACCCCATTGAAAATTCAATAATCTACGTCAAATATATATTGTTTTAATTTAATGATTAATAGTTGGTTTTTTAATTTTTCAATGCTTCTAAAATAATGTCATATATTCCATGTGATTATCTACATCATTCAATATTTCACTCCATTTTTTAGTAATGACATATAAAATTACACACTACCTAGGTAACATTATTCCATATGGAATATTTTTGGCAATTTATATTGTTTAGAGGAACTTTTAATAAATCATATCAAAACAAACCAATAACATTGAAGTTGGTATCGAAAATAAAATTAATAAATAAAAAAACATCATAAAAATAGTAGAAAATACATAATCATCACTAAGTACTAAGTAACATTCCTCTAACAGAAAATCCATAAAAAGAATCTAGTCGCATAGGGAACTCCCCAAATACATGGTTTTAGAGACTATCCATAATATAGTCCTTGGAAAGTATCACCCATTTATGGACTACTTTAATCATTTATCCATGGTATTTTTCAAATCAAAAGTGATAAGTATTCATGCCCTAAAAAGTAATTGATCCTTTGGTTAGTATATAGTTAATAAAATCCTCTAGAGAAATACTTTGGGAAAAGACATAGTACACCTATGTTCTATCCCTAGGATTTCATCTCTAGCACAACCATTTACAAATTTGTCAATCATCCTGAAAAAAGTTGTTTCTAAATTTCCCAAAATCATGTGACACATTTCTAAAGGATGATTAATAATGTTACTAACCCTCGCAAAACAACTCATCCTTTACCACATGTAACTAGAACATTTCTTGTGTTTCTAAAATTATATTCTTGGTGTTCTCATTAATTTTTATGATTATACTTTTTCACTCAGTCGATGTCAATGGAATTTTTATGTCATTGAGTATGTATCCTTATGGTTTACCATAGATTTTCACTTGAGTAGAGGTATCAATTAATTTTCATTTTTGAATCATTTTAAATTATTTATATTTTTTAATGTTTAGTTAATTGAATCAATATTGAAAAAATTTGTGTGTGTAAACTAACAAATTGGAAATTGATTAATATAAATAAAAATAAAATGAAATTAAAAGAAACTAAGGAATGAAAAAATCATTAATAGATAATAAAATGATATGGGAAAAATAATTAGTGATGATTTAATTATGGAATTTTTTATTTTAGTATTAGTTAATATCTCATTTTATATACAATTACCCCAAAATGACATACACCAATCATTATGTGGGTGGATAACATGATTAAGAGCATATATAACAGTGATATTCAATCACTTACACCATGAATAATGAGGGAAAATACACCTATATTTTTTTATTTCAAAGCTCTACCCCTAATCACATCCCATTAGTTATATTTCCATAATCACACTTAGATTACCTATATAATTAAGACAACTAAGATAAGATATTATGAAAATAATATGAAAATATAATAAGTGGAAAATGAATGATTAGAATAATGGGTGATGATATTCATCTTGAATTATAATAATATACTATCATTCTGAGAATTAAAGTAAAAATTTATTAAAATAATAGACTTTAGCACTAACTCCTCCCCTTAGAATCAATATAGGGTTATACTCTATCAAAATGGATTATGAGAGAGGTGAGAAAACATAAAATGGTGTAAAATGATAATGAAAAGTAAATGAGAGATGAAATGAAGATATTAAAGTGAAATATGTTATTATTAAAATAAAATAAAACTTAAGTGAAAATAAAAAGAGAAATTTAAGACTGATATACATAGGGTAACAAAAAATTGAAAACTCCCTATGTTACCTAACCAAAATGACCAAATAAAATTTGGACCCCAAACCCCTCTACTATGGTTCTATTTTATAGTGGAAACATGGTAGGTTGAGTCTTACTCTTTCTTATTTAATGAACTATATGGATGTTTATTGAATTATAGGCTTCTGTCACACCACATATTATATGAACTTACTCCAATACATAGGATCACCTTCAATTGTTCCTGCATTTTTTAAATTTACCTCTTCACTCTTTCATTTTCTCACTATGATGTATTAAATTAAATTACTCTATGAGACTAGTTAGTGAAACCAATTTAGTTTATATATTAAAGAGGGGTTTATTCAACCAGATTTCATATAAGATCACTTATTATGATGGTATTTATAGCTAGTTAAAATATAGAATACTGGAAATAATGAGTAGGGAAGACTTTTGGCATGCTGAAGTTGGAAATAGAGGGTTGTTATCTATGTTTTCATTATATTGTGTAATGGTTTAAAATATATATAAGTTATAATTACTAAAATTATTTAATATTATAAGATATATGTGGGTGAGTTTTAAATAGTTTTTCGAAAAATCATGAATGAAAATCATAGTGAGTGGAGGGTCTTGTGTGCATATATTGTACTACGAGCTAGTTAAACCTTGTATGTGAATGTCTTAGATTAATGCATCATGTGTCAATTTGATTTTTATAATCTATCTCAATGACATAGGAGGTCACCTAGGACCTATCTTAATCATATATTTTTGGGTCATGTATTTATTTTATCCTTAGTTTTAAATATCATAAAAACCTCATTTTTTTAATTAATTTTGAAGTGAATATTATATTTTAGTACATATAGTGTGTAGGATTGAAAATTTGGTAAGATATTTCTAGTATATTTCAATTTGAAATTCTAGAGATATGATTTTCCATTCTAGATTACTTTTTTTATATGTTTCAAAATTTTAGCATCATATAGATAACATATTTTGAAGAAGTAAATATTTTATCAGTTTATCATATGAGGAAAAATATACCTATAATATAATAAAAAAGGATCCCAATTTTTTTTAATTTTATAGTTAAAAGTATTTATATAAATTGGAATATATATTCTTGGATAATTAGGATGTTCATTACTAATATTTATAGAGGAATTGATTTCATTGATCACTTGAATATGTACAAAAATCAGGTTGTTGAGAGATCATTCAAGAATTCTAATTTTACCTTTTGAGTGTCTTGATAAGGAAATGTTTTTTAGGATATAATTATGATGTTTTCAGAAATTCAGGTGTTTTCATTGAGACTATATTATCTGAATTTAGAAATCCTAGAAAAATTCATCCTGATTTTAGAGAATTAAAAATAAAATATATTAAGTATTGAAATAAATCATTTAAGATAATGGATAAGAAGATCTCGAAGGATATAGACACATGGAGTTATAGTTAAGGAAAAAATAAATATGATACTCTAGTTGATGACAATAATGAAACTATAAAAATAAATGAAGTTTATGATAATGTCTTCATGACCAAAAAATGCTTATTGGGTAAGTTAATAGTTGAATATATTTTGAACATAACCCTTGTTTAAAAATATTTATGTGCTTCTAATTTTAATAGTGATGGTGAAAATCTATATTATTCTCGTGATGAAAAAAATCACTCATATATATGATGAGGTGATGGTTTATTTAGTGTAAAGATATGTATCAAAAAATTCACTAAAAATAATGATGTTTCAAAACAAAATTAATGTAAGGAATGTTTTTTAAAGACCCATAATAACCTAAAAAAGGCGAGGAAGGAAAAATGAAGCTAACATAAGATCTGGATAATCAATAGAATCACTTGATAAAGCATAATTTTGAAAATAAATGAAAATAAATATTGGACTTGTTATATGGTATGTGGAAGAAAGGATGTAACTTTTACGTTTATGAGAAGAGTAATAAAGGAAAGAATGATTTTTTTATAAATGATTATAAGATGTTTTAAAGATAAAAATTATAAACTGATTATTTGATGAAGTCGTAATCTCGATTTACTACAAGTATAATATATTTCTATAAGATATATGGGTATGTGAGGGAATCTCAAATAAGAACATCTGGACTTCAAAATAAATCCATTGTAATCTCTACATAACATTAAAATAACTTGAGGCCGAATCAAGTACATTTATTTACTATGTGTAGAGAGGAGGACATTTGAATATAAATTATTTTCTTAATAGAGAATAATCATTCAATTTATCAATAGGTATTACCTTAATAAAATTGGAATATTATGGGAACTGGGAGACCATGAAATTATGTGTTCTAAGGATTTTATTTGGAAATACTCTATGACCAAAAAAATTCCATCTTATATGAATTTAATTACAAAATAAATTACTTCACTATGTTTCGATACCTGAGTTACTGTATCTAATTCTTAGTAAAATTTATTTTTATGATTATAATTATTTTTACAACTTTATCGATGTTGTTTTTATAAGTTTTTATGTACCAATTAAACACTCTCTCTAAGGGGGAGGTTTCTAATTTTATTTGTAAATTTTTTTAGTAAATTTTATTTGTTCAATTTTCTATTAATTTTAACATATGATATGATTTTTATTATATTTTAAGGCATGTATTCAAAAGAATAATACAAATCCTTGAACATGGGATCTAACATCAAGGATACATATTTTTCATATTTTTCATTTTTTTTTATTTTATCAATATAAATTAATCCACTTTTTCGTAATTTTTCATCAAATTTAAATAATTTTTAGTCAGTAGATTTTTTTTACAAAATTAAAAGTAAATTAAAATTTTGAGACACAGAACATTAATTATTTATAAAAAACTCATTTTTATCAATTTATATCTATTTTATTTTTCATGAGTTATTCTAGGGCATTGTATGTATTTGAAAAATTTAAGGATTATTGGTTGGAAATTATTCTATAAACACATTGGTGGTCCTCGGATTCATTATCTATATTGGTTATAAATAACAATCATTTATTGAAAGTATTTTTTAATCTTTAGTTGCCTTGCTCTATTGATATTATGGAATTATATATATATAAATACAAAAGGTAGAAATTTTTAGTGAAATTGGGTGGTGTAATCAATAGATTTGAATCTATATTAAATTTTTATTTTATTTTCAAGGTTTGGAGGACTATATATGGATAATAGAATCTAATAATCCTTTATATATATGTTTCATCTAGATGTTTAATTCAATATATATTTTTTGATGGAGATTATTTACTTAATAAAGGCAAGTTTTCAACTTGTGTAATTGAATATATTCTTTCTAAAAAATGGTTATATTAATTTTTGAAGTTACCTATTGATGGAGAATCTAAATTTTTTAGAAAAAAAATCGGATAACTCATGATCATTTTTTGAATATAATGTAGAAAATTATCTATTTCATTTAATGTTAAATTTTAAGAAATTAAGTCATCTTTATCAGGAAGTTATAAAGGTTTTCTAGGGGATCCAGGATATTCTTCATAAAATAAAATGGGTAAATAATATCATAAAAATTCAAAATGTTTGTAACGAAAATTTTATCTACAATATGAGGATGTTAAATATGGTGAAATTAACATGGTATTAAATTAAGGATATCTGTACTCGTATAGTAATATTTATGATCATACATATTTCAAGAATTTTGAATAATCTACTCATTATTTTCCTTCAAAAAAATGATTTTTTGATCATAGATTCTTCATATGATGAAAATAGAGTCCTTTAAACTAGAAAAAATTTAGAATAATGAATTTTTTTTATGTTTTTGTTAAATTAATATTTTAGAATATAAGTTCTAAAATTTCATATCAAGATAAATGTGTTAAAGAAAAGATTAAAACTGTTGAGAAAAAGAAGAAACACTCATAGGATAAATTTATTAATCTTCCACTTTCATTGAAAAATAACATAATTGTTGAACCACTTATATCTCTATTAGAGAAGAAACAAGTTTAATAAAGGAGAAAGTATATTTTATATTTATTTTATTTTAATGTAATATTATATATTATTTATTTACCACTAATAAAAATGAAATATTCAATAGAATGTAAGTTAGGGAAAGAAAAATGAATGAAATCAAATGTTGTTCCTCACAATTGGATGATCCTTAACTCCTGAAGAGATTTATTTTCTAATGGTTGTATATACTAAAAGCACTTTTTTATGGTTTTTTTTATTTTTTTATGTCTCAATATGCTCTAAAATGTTTATTTCTAAATAGTTAAAATAATGAATTTTATCAGAAGATGAAACCATCATCTATAAAGAAGTGAATATTGTTGAAAAATTGCATCTCCCAGATACTTTAAAGGAAAAGTATATGAGGTTATATTATATTATGGTATGATAATTATATATGGTTGAGAAATGACATTACTAAAAAATAATTCAATGAGAAATTTTTTCCTATTTAGAAAATAAAATTCAATATAAAAACTGAGAAGAAGAATAAAAGAAAAGGGTCCTTAAAAGTATCTTCATAAGTGATAGAAATAAATGAAACAAAATGGTCATTATCAATAAATTATTTTTTATTTGTAATATTGTCTCCATTTTCCAAAATATTTATTTAGAAGTGATTCAAATGAAACATAGTATCACTTAATTCAATCATATAAGACATTAAGAAAAGTTCTTGATAAAAATATAAATTAATATATGATCAAAAAATATTCAATGAAATTTTAGAAAAATTCTTTCATGATTTTGATGATGTTTTTCAATATGATAAAAACCAAGACAATAAGATTAAATTTATGAATATTTTTAATTTAAAAAAATAATTTGTATAGTTTATCTCTTTCCACTAGATATAGAAATTAAATAGTCAAATAACTTGAATTGAAGTTGATATAATATAAATGGATGATATAATAACAAGGGAGATACACCTTGTTCTTAAAGTAATTTGATGAATTAGGGGTTCAATGCTATGATTTTTGAAATCCATTACGGATAATCTTTGATGAAGGAAACGATCTCTTGAGAATACAATATCAAAATCTCTGAAATCATATTCAATTCCAAAATATACATTATAATGTATACTAAAGAGTAATATTTTGAATATTCTTTCATTTTTTCGTATCTTTATAGTGATTTTTTTAAATTTTTCCCCTTTATTTTTTATTATACATCACTTCGGTTTTTGTTTTTACATTTTCAAAATATTTTGAAATTATATAATCAAAATTTTTTATATAAAAATCTATGTTTCACTGTTAAGGGTCTTCTTTTAGTAAAAATAAAAAAATTAAATTCTTTTTTTGTATGGGATATAATTTCAAGTATCTAATGGTGGAAAAAATTTCTCAACGTATAACAATATTTACTATTATAGAGGTTGTATATCTCAAAAATTATTTTTCCTATTTATTTTTGAAAACCACTAAGTTGGGGAGATTTTAAAAATTTTAAAAATTTATTTTAAAGGGGGATATTATTTTAAATAAATTATAGACATTTTCCTTAAAAGTTCCTTAAATAAAAATTTTAATTGAAAATTACTTTTGTTTATCAAGGGAAGATTTTTGAATCATTATTTACTCTATTTTGTGGGATTTATTTTTGAAAATTCAAATATTGTTCTAAATTTTTAATTTGGATTTTTCTTTCTGAAAAGTGGACAATATTTATTTATAAACTTCTTTTGTCAATATATTTAAAAATAACATAACACCCATGTTTTTAATTCATTTTGACTTGATGTATTATAAATTTTTTTAGAGTGACGGATTGAAAATCTACTGACCCAATTTCCAATATATTTCACTGTGAAATTATATAGATATAAGTTTAATTCAAAAGTTACTATGACTATATAGTTATATTATGTATAAGTATAGGTATAACTTCAATGGAAGATTTGAAAAGTTGATGAGTTCACAGAGCCTAATGAATATACTTCTACGATTGTTATAAATTATCCCAAATATTATTGAATTCAACCATTGATGGTTTACCTGTATATTTTACCACTTATTTAAGATCTATAATGATTTAGAGAAATAATCAAGCATGATTATTTGATTAAATTGATCATGTAAAGTCATTAAATAGATTTTTGTTTAGAGGGATTTTGGTCATTGTAATTTTTCGTTCTGAATCATTTTCAATGGACTTACTATTATGAAATTAATTATATTTTTTTATCATTATATTGTATTTTATGAGTTTTGAATATGTTTTATAAAGGTATTCCATCAGGAATATATATTTTAGGGTTATGGGTTGTAAAAGTTGGTTTTATACGGATTTGGTTTGTTTACAAAATTCATCAAGAAGAAAGAGGCGATCTTCTAATTTGAGGAACCCGGATTTGATTCCTATCAGTTTGATAGGCAGATTTAGTGAAGAATAAAGAGTCTATAATATAGTTTTTAGAATTTAAATGATAAATTTTAATGGGTTGGTTGATTTTCATAAAATGGATTAGAATAAATAACTTTCGACAGTATAAAATCAAGGATACCTTGAATCTTGTTTATGACTCCCCTTATTATTTGGGTTAAAAGATCACTTTATAATATCCTTTATGGGGTACATTATTTTTAAATCAGTACTTGATGTATTATTTTTTTTTTGTGTTATTATAACTTCATATTTCAATTAGTTTGGAAACTTATGGTGTGGATAATAGTTTTATGTTCTTCTTTAAACAATAATTCTCACCAACCCCTAAGATATTTTCCGACATGTGATTCTAGGATAACAAATCAATTACATAAAGGGTACACCACAGTTTAGTACTCATATTAAATTATACATTAAATCTTATGTACACCATTATACCCAATGTTTCTACACCCCTCTCAATAGAAGGTGATAACTCATTCCCAAGATACCTCACCTGGCTACCGAAGATTGAAAAGAAAAACACAACACATTGTAGAATACCCTTGTTATTATGTTCAATCCCAACATTCAATATATTCATATGTTAAAACTATGATTATGATACATCATATGTGATACATCTATCCCAAATCCATCTATAATTCCAAACTCTCTCATGAACATCTAAGTAGAAACTAACCAGATTCTAGTCCCCCACACCCTAACACATAGTCCATGAATTATATAATTTAGCGAAAAAAATTAAAAGTCAGGAAAATTTTGAATACCAACATCATGAACATAGGAGTTACCCCTCACCCCCAATAATCTGGCATGCATAATTCTAGATAATGTCAAATCAAATTAGGGGGAACCCCCTCCCACCTAATTTAGAAAATTTTGGATGAGGAAACATATAACGACCTTCATCATTATAGGTTGTGAAATTTGGATGAAATTTTAATGTCTAATACATAACAAGGATAATTCCTTAAAATGGATTTTATATAAGTAATTTAATCACCTAAAAATACGAGGGAGATGTTTTTTTGTGTAATGATTCCAATTTATAGCAAGAGTGATTGGGTGAGTGTTGAAGAAGGTTTGTGGGGAATCGAGATATGGTAGTTGAACTACGATATAGACCACACCATATCATTTAGTGGTTTTACATTGAATGGGTTATTGCTTATATGTATTTTTTGAAATGGAATGAGACCCATGCAGGAGCCTATGTGTTGCGCCATGGTGGGTTTTTCATACGAGTAAATTTACACTTATTTAAAACTCATTAAACTAGATTTCAAAGGTACAACTTGTAACCAATGGGATATTAAATGGATATTCAAGGATATAATGACCACACCATAGTCTAGGGATCACTATGGAGGTCCCTTCTCATGATAAATGATTAGAAAACATCCCCATGTTAGGTTGCACCTCTGCTGAGGAACCCATACCATAGAATGGTATTGGATTTGAAATCCTAGCATAATAGCATGTGATATGATTTGTGGATACCTATTAATATAGTAGGCCTTGGGTTTCACCACCCCATATGTACCAACCACCATCCTAAGGAGGGATCCCACAGGGCACCTGCATCTTTGACACAACGAGTGGTTGGGGGTATGCCTTTGTGCCGCATCCCTAGGGGTTTCACTATAAGGTTTCCTTGGTTGAGTGGGCTTCCAGAATTTTCCTTATGAACATGAATAATGAAAGAAACATACTTTTTTGTTATGTTATTTGAATTAATTTTTCATTCATTCCCTATATATATTTTTGGGAAATGGGGCATTTGAGAGTTAATTTCATCCATCCCTTTCCCAATTCTTCTTCCACTAAATCCCCCAAGTCATAGGGTGATATTAGATGTGTTCTAAGTGTTATTTTTGGAATTTTCTTCCTATAACATATTTTTTTGTTATTCATGGTTATCCATTTATTATGGATATCTCCATCCAATGCTTTTAATGAAATAATTATTGAGTCATGGAGAAATCATCTGGATTATACGAAAAAATTTCAAGGAAAGGGGAGAAGATATCAAAGATGGGTGAACACATGAAGTTTTATATAGTTTCGGTGAAGCCAAATTATTATTATTTTTAAATATGATGGTTTGGATTAAATTACATAATTAATTATAATTTAACATAATTAATTATTTATATCATATGGAATGAGATAGGGGATTTGGGGTTCATGAAAGAGTGGATGATGCACAGATGGGCTTGACTGAGGGTGAGCATAGCTTAGTTCAAGGTTAACATCATGTTATAGGTAGGTGGTCCCTATAAAAAAATAATCATTCATTTTTTTGAATTATTTCATTCCTACAGTTATTTTAATTTGATCATGTAGATATATGTGGATTGATATCCCCATATGATAAGTTCTCTTAGAAATTTGGTAAAATGTGGCTATATAAAAACAATGTTATCATGGGGTGAGGGTAGGACTGAGTTGATGGGACACCCTTAGTAGTTTATAGGGTTTAACATGATATTTCTTGGTGAAAATGTAATATTCTTTAGGGGTATTAAAAAAAGGAGAGTCTTGGGGGTGATATGTGAGCGGGTCATACATCTCATACTTGATGAGTGGAATAATTTAAATAGTGGAATTGAATATATGAGTGTGATTATGATTCGAAAAAACATTTGAGGTAGGCCATTTAATAGAGGTTTATTATATTAATGTGATGTATTGAGGGTTCTTCCCTTAAAGATATGAGATGATACATAGTTATGGTTCATGGTAATTATTTGAGACATGGTATTTGGATTCTAAGGGGACAATATTTTTTAGCTTGGGAAGATCCCAGGGAAGTGGAACAAGAAATGATAAGATATTTTGATGAGTTTGGACTGGTCCTTTAGATCTAAGTTGGAGTATCATATTGGTTGCGGTGTCACAAATGGGTGATGGGAAAAATATGGTACCATAATTGATTGGGCTTGAGTGATGGGTTATGAGACCAATGTAGTGTTTCACCAGTATGTTTTCATGTGTTTATGATGGGATGGATTTCTATGAGTGGATGTGGATTATGAGGCCTCACTCCAACTTGTGTGAGAAGGTGTTGGCTGGAATTCTGTAGTTGAGATGGATTCCTTGTTTTTCATGAAGTATTATCATACCTTGAGTGATAATGTATGTCTTGATACCATATTGATTCACCTTGAGTGATAAGGTGCTACCATGGACCTTTTTTTTAGTGAGAATGAAATGGTTGATATAGTGTTGATTCATGAGTGAGAAGACTACCTTGGTGAGGATGTGATGTGACTTGTTATTTATAAACACTACCTTGAGTGATAGGGTAGTGGGTAAGGATGTGAGAGATGGTACCTACTTTCCGTGAAAAGGAAGTTCCCATAGTAGGATGGATGACCTTACTTGAGTGATAAGTGTGAGTCCAAAACATAAATTTAGGACATGACCATGTTCTATCATGTAGTGTTTAAGGATTTGAATATATCCTACCCTACATCTTTGGGAATGGATTTGCATACAATCACATGGTGACAGAAGAATCCCAAAATGAAACCAAATTAGTTATGATCGGATGTTGTTGTGGAATATTTAGCACATGATGTCTAACATGCATACATGGAATGCTTATTTTCGTTGTGATTACTTGTATATAATGGTCTATATAAGGTTAACTACATGAGACCCTACTAGGATTTATCTCCCACAACCGGCACAATCATTATTGTTCATGTATTGGACTAACATGTGATTTACATGTTTAAGAACATGATGTGTAGTGGACTGGTCTGGGGAAAAAAGGGCATTGGATACTGTGATGAGGTTAGGGATAAGTATGGTAGTATACCCTATTAGGTACTTTTTCAGTTAATATATATGATCATACAATTGGGATATTTTAACAAACCTAACTCATGTACCCTGAATATAATAGGAATTTTATTACATTGCTGTAGATAACTAGATTATAATTAATAAGATCCAATAGTTTATTAGTATCATTAAATAGATAAATAAATTAAGTTCACATTATGTTGAAAACTAAAAATAAATCATATGTATACTTGAGAATATAAATATCCTCATTAAACTCCATTTTTAAATTATAAAAATCTTCTTAGTTTCCTAGGGAAATGGGAAAACATTATAATGGGTGAGAATATAAAATTACTATGGGGTAGTGTTCAATGGAATCTATCATAACAAGAGAATATAACAATAAACATGAAAGGAAGAAATATTTACGATAATTATATAATGAAATGAAACTTTATTTATTTAATATACATGGATAATAAATAATTTCATTGATAAATAAAATAAAATATAGTGAGGGGATTATATAATTATAAACATCATAAAGACACACGAAAGGCCTTATTCCAGAAAATCTTAAATATGAGGTAATGATTCTCCAATTACCCTGTATGAGTTGTGTTTTGAGACCTATCAATTCACTAGGGGGATATATAATTTCAATCCCCACCTATAACATAAAATTAAAATGAATTTCATCACATAACATAAGATTGAATGAAATAATGTTCAAATAATTAAAGACATAAAAATATATAAAAATTTCTCACAAAGAAAAATATTATAAGATTTTACCATATAAAATACATAATTATATGATGCAATAATATTTTCCCCGAATAATTAATTAATAAATATATGAAGATAAAATCCCAAATGAATGATAATGGATTCCCAATGTTAAAATAGACCCCTTTAAAATGTGAAGAATTTGATATTATAGTTATATTGTGTTCACAAATTCGAAGATAATTAAGGTGTATATATATATAAAAACATTTATTTGTAGAGGTTGGATACCAAATAAATAATACATAAATCCTTCATAACATGTCGAAAATGCATATAATTCATCCAAAGCATATCCCCCTGGTGTGTCAAACCAAGTGCACAGTAAGGGACCATTATCCATGAACCAAAAACATGATTGGTATATTCTTGTCCAACTAATATTAGGTTTATTACCAATAGATTCATATGTTCCAATACCATGTCCACCTATTTTAATATTGATAGATATTTCATATTTAGGAAAAACAATCACATTTTACATCACCAATTTTTATGATGGTTTCAACGATATAAAATTGTTTGAGGATTATAACAGTATATAAAGGAGGTATAATGAGTGTAAATGATGATATATAATTTAAAAAATAATATTGAATTTTAAAAAATGGATAATAATAACATTACTCGTTGAAAACAAATTAAATTTAAAGGGATTTCAAAAAAAGGAAGTGAAATGATTTAGAGCCCTTACATCAGTATAAAAAAATCTTATACCAAGGGTATAATGAGAGGGAGTAATTACTACATGATTGAACATATTTAAAATGATTTATAATGATATGGAATAAAAAGATTTTCTAAATATTTAAAAGAAAATTTTTAAATAAATATAAAAACTAAATTTCAATTGAAAATCCAATTGGATGATTGAGAACCCTTGCCTGGAAAGATAAATTCATAAGGATTTTTAAGGGAATAGTAGAAACATATAATCTCCATGGATAGATTATAAATATATAAATTACTAGAAGGATATGATCCAAAAAATTGAGTTAATTAAAATGTGAGTTTCGGTTGGTATTTAGACAAAATATGGTATAATGTTTTATTAATTTCTAAAAACAGAACATAGAAATATTGGTTTTATGTAATGAACCATCATAATGGGGCCCATTATATGACTCCTCAATCCCAAATACAGTAGGATAGGGGATGGTGACTATTTCAAAGTAGTAATATCACTAACAGTGAAGGCCTTAGCATAACTACAAATACACATGCACACGTATCAAAGTCTATAAAATGATGAAATTGAAAAACAACTAAAAAATCACACATGAATGCATCTAAATCCCACACCCAGTGTAAAATAGCATGTAAAAAAAAGTAATTAGTTTCAAACACATGCCCACTAAAAAGATTCAGAAAAATATTCTAACCTGAATGTATAGATAGGAAATGTTTTCATTATATCCTAGAAACACACCTTGGTTTATCCGATCTCACTCAGAAACCTCTGGTCCTTCTCCTTTTAGGACTCTTTTTTAGGTTTGGTCATCTGCTCAAGATATGGCATGTGTACTAAAATCATGTGCAACACTTAGTATACCAATACCTAGTAGCACACCCCAAAACTAAAGAGAATAAAAGAAAGGAATTACAGTCAGATCTACAAAGGTATTTGTCCAAAAATAATATAACAAGAATATTTATATATAAACTCTAATAATACACATGTGGTGGTGTTATGTCACCACATTAATTCCATCATATGATTCTTGATCAAAGGTTCCACAAATCAAACATCTATAGAACACACTACATGAGTTTCATAGCACAGATTACATCGATCTGAGTGGTAGTGCTTGTCAAGTCTCCCCATTAGAAGTAACACATTGGATGTCCAAAGATATTTGATACACATTTTATGATCACCCCCAAAGCCATGGGCTATACCAAAAACTAAATACAGATTGACCCTCTATGTATAGGATAGATACCACTATAGTGTTGGTCAAAAAGATACAAAAAATCAACCTAGTGAATAAATATTAATATAGGATCTTATTCCAGACCTCAACGAAGGATTCCAGAAAATATATCCACTAATTCCTTTAAAAGGGATTGATTTCCTATGTATGGGAGGTGATTCCATGAAAAACATTAGTGAGACGGTATAGGGAATTCACCGTAATGAATCTTGTCTAAGATACAGAGGAAAAGTTATCTAGGACAACATTAATCTAGTACACAGAGTGTAGTAGGATAACACACCATGTCCCTTTAATCTCATCTCTGGCCCATGTAAATGGACAATGTCTGTGCCTGCGTGGAAGTATGTGGCATACTTCTACCTATTTAATTCTTCCTATGTACCCGAACACGGTGTAAACCATGTACATACCTTCATAGAAGTTCTCTACATGGTGTGCCTCAGTCTGTGTACTCTCAAGCGATGTTCGTGAACCCTATGTACTCTCAAGAGATGTTCGTCCACCCTCTGATATACATTCCAATTCGTCTGGGATGTGAGCACACACCGTGTGATAGGTTCTAAAGTCATGTGATCCTTAAATCCATCTTTTATCCATAGCCACCACTAAGGGATCCCAACATTCATTGTAATATTGAATTATACACCATGTGTACCAGAATTTTATGGAAACCATGGTTCTTACTTTCATGCATGCTTTCACCATCGTCTCCTTGAGATATTCATCAAACTCATCGGAAATCAATGATCTATTCTAGAAAATCCTTTTAATTATCGTTCTCCAAAGTCTATCATTAAAATCCATTTGTAAAACAGCTCAAATTTTGTTCTTCATTATGTGCCAAAGAACATATAAAATGGGTATCTACATCGGCAGATCCACTACTGATCCCATTGTTTCACCACTGTTCTTTTTTAAATCCTATATCTACTATATAAAATATTTTTTCCAAGAAATGGGTTCAAAATGATGAGTTTATAAATTTATGTCCCACCACATGAAAAATGAATAATGAATGTGATGAATGAATAATCACTAGAGAAAATCACAAGAACAATCATGAGGAACAAGACAATGTTAATGTTGACCACAATTCACTTCCATTAGAATGAAGAAGGAAGATATAATAGTCACTCACAAATAAATTGTCCCAAAAAACCCCACAATTATCCCAGCCCATAGTAGAAATGACCCGTGGATCAATTAATGTGTTGATTGATCTGTGTTCATCATAGAAATATAAAATGGGGCAAGAATCCAAATTATACAATGTCCTACCATTAAATGAAATTATCATTTACGAGGAACGAGATTGTACCATGATAATTGGTGATATCCTTTGATTCTGTCTTAGAACAATAATCAATCTTCGATATGGCCTTCATCCTCCAACAGAATATTGTTCCCCTGCTCTCTAACAGCCCTCTAGATCTCTAGGTTTTTAGTAGCTAAATATAATATTTCCCTATAACCATTTACTTATAGTGGTGGTTATATTGTTGATTCAACGAAAAAACAAAATAAATATTTTTTTTATTCACATAATACCTGTGATGACTATTTCTTAATTTTCCCATGTCTATAGTGGTTATGTTACACCTAGGGTAAAATGAGTGCTCTGAACTCAACAGTGCCCTCAGATTTCTGATATGGTCCTCTTTTCATAATTCATTTCACTTTTTCTAAAATAATGATATGTGTGTGATATTAAATATTCTTAATTCAATTCAAACCATTAATTCCATAATATTAGGCATCAAATTAGCATGTTGTTTCGGTGACCATCCTAACAAAATATATACAAAATATTGAAAAATAATATACAGAACATTAGATTAATTATATTATCCCCACCATGGGCCTTTACATTCCAAAAATCCAAAACAATGGATACATAGAGAGATGTGGGTAATGAATAGAAATTTATTACTCCCACTCCCAAGTGCTCTTTTGGAGATTCTCGTGCTACCACAAGACACTCACTAATGAAATATCTCTCCAATGAAGGATCCTCTACTGCCAATCCTCGATCTATATTCAGTACTCTGTAAGGTAATATCTATCCTCGATGTCTAACATGCCCATGTCTATGACATGTGATGCTTTATGAACGTGCCTCCTCAACTGCGACACCTGGAAGATGTCTTGTACCTGTTCTAACTTCTACTTTAGAGTTCAGTGGTATGAGACCATACCAACTCTACATAGTATCTAGAAAGGGATCTTGAATCACAGAGATAGATGACTAGCCTAGTCAAACCTCCTAATCCATGTTGAGGTGAAAATTTTAGAAATAAATGGTCTCCCTCCTCTAACTCCAAAGGCCTTCATCATCTATCTTCATAAGAATGCTAACATCTTTGTGAATTATTTATCCACACTTGGATGATCTTCCCCTTCTTAGTGGTAGCTTGTAATGACATTAGGCCCAATAGTGTTGACTCTTATAGGTCAGTTCAGCAAAGTGGTGACATTTAGTGTCGCCCATACAAAGCCACAAATGGTTCCATACAAGTAGTATAATGGTATCTTCAATTATATTCGAAATCCAAAAAATTTATGTGGTCCTACCAACTATGGCCACAATCCAACATGTAACACCACATCACATCCTACAATACATGAATGTTCCAACCTATCTAGTCATCGGTTTGTGGATGAAATGATGTGACAAAGCATAACTGAGTCCCAAAATCCTATTTCAATCCCTTCAATAATTGATATGTGAAGCTAGAATCATGGTCATAAATGATCATTGATGGAACCCTGTGGAGTTGGACTATCTTATGCATGTAGTGAAATCCCAAAATATTTGTTAAAATCATCTATTGAATAGCTATAAAGAGGAATGACATAATGAGTTGGTATAAGATCACATAGATGTAATCATTTCACTTGGACGTATGTGGTAAATCATTCATAAAGTCCATGGATATTACATCCCACTTTTATTTCAGAATCTAAAGATGTTTAAATAAACTTGCAAGTACATGGTGCTCGACCTTAACATACAAGAAAGTATGGATTTAAGAGACAAATTTCATAACACCTTTCTTCACCCTAGAAAAAAAATTGATGTTAATGGTCCCGGTATATATCTAACTCACCTGGATGTACTACTAATGGAGATGTATGAAAATCTTTCAGAACCTACCCCTAAAATGTCACTTTACCATCATGCATCCTATGAAATTAATTACAACCTCCCCACCTTTAGAAAATTCATTAGGATAATGTCTAGTGGATATCATTTTATATAGGTTCTCATAGTTAGTATACCCAAGTTTTTCCTCCCGGAATCATTGAAAAAGTGACAACCATTGATTGGAGGAAAGATTATTTTTTACCATATGCAAAGGATAACTCTAATGAGGACAACTACTCTAATGGCTCGTTTAGAAACTGCGAACAAGATCCCCTAATGAGAGCATCTCCCACCCCATTTCTCATCCTAGGAGTGAAAATTATCATGATGTCACAATCCTGGAGGAACTCAAGCCATCATCTTTGTCTCAAGTAAAAAAACATCTAAGAGAAGATTTACTTGAGACTTTTTTTTATCAGAATACATGATTAATATCTCTCTCATTAGGTAGTGTCACTACATATTTAGGTTGAATACTACTTCCTCTAAATAAATATAATGGTTCAGGTAGTTCTACTAATGTGGTATCAACTAACATGAACCATAAGAAATAAAAACCTCCTTATCCATCAGATTACAACCAGTACCAGTTCGGAATGCATTACAGGACTCTACGTACTCAACATCCTCCTTTTTTATTCTCAATATGGGAGTGATTGGAAAATTCTTCGTCAATTCCAAATTTTTTTTTTGGAACCTCCTTATCCACATTTAAGGATTCCCTTATCAGGACAAAGCTGTCATGGGAGCTGATATCCGGGAAAAATCAAATTTGAATCTCTAGAAATAGTCTTCTAACCCCTGAAATCTCCACTCCTCTGTCACAGTTTTAGTTGTCTCCTAAGCTAACACTGCCTCAACCTTGGTTGGGACCACTACCACCCCATCTTCTAAGATAATATCTCTCAGGGAGTGCACCTACAGTTTCCAAAACTAAACCTTCAGGATATTCCCATAAAGATGGTTCTCTTCGATAATTCCAGAACCACCCCCAAGTGTATCACATGATCCTCCTTGACATTGTGTAAAAAGGGATATTGTCAATGATGACTACCTTGAACCACCCTAAAGAGGGAAGAAATATCTTTTTTATGAGTCCCATGAGAACTTCTTGGGTGTTCATCATGCCAAAGGTCATCACCATGTAATCAAAGTGTACTTAGTGACATTTGAATATTGACTTCGATATATCCTCATCCTTTACATGAAACTGGGGATATCCTGACATGAGGTCAACCTTTGAGAACAATTGTGACCATTTAAACTAATAAAAGATTTCATCCATCCGTATTGGTGGATACATGTTCCTCACAGTCACCTAGTTCATGGATTGGAAATGAAAACATAACCTCAATCTCCAATCCGCCTTCTCCACAAACAAAACTAGGGATGAAAGGGTGAAACATTGGGTCCAACAAGGCCCTTCCTCTAAAAGTCCTCTAATTACACCCTAAAAACATGAAGCACTGTAAGAGAAACCCTATATTATTGCTCAAATATCAATTCCATAAAGGGGTGTAGATCAATATAGATGTCTATATCTCTGTAGGGAGGTAATCCTAGAACATTCTCAAGGGTGATGTCTTCATACTCTACAACAAAAATAGGTAACTAAAAACTCATAACTTCTTCTGAACTATGTGTCATGCTAGCCAACGAATGATTAGTCAGACACACTCTCTTATATATGAGTGTAACACCCTCAGATTTATGTTATTCCTCTTTTAAAATTTAATATCTTTTGTATTTCATAATTCACACAATAATGAATTTTAAACCATAATATACTATTAAATATGAAAATTGGAATAGTAATGGGAACCTTAGGCATAGTAGAAAACAAATAGAATAGTAACTTCACCTATGAAATTATTCCTAAAATTTAGGTATCTTATAAATGAAAATTTAATATATTTGTGTAATGGAATATGTAAATAAATGTTTTACAAAAGAAAAGTTCAGTGTGGGTATTTATGTGAAACATAAATTTCTATTTACAATTTTATAATTAATATAAATATTTAAAATAAAATTTACTTTCATGAAATATATTTATAAGCTAGTATTTTCTTATAATTATATCATAGGGTATTTTTATTAGACCTTAATTATTTATTTAAAGTTTCATAAAATCCGTTATGATATTAAAATATGTACTGATAGAGAAAATTTTGTTTTATTTAAAAAATAATTTTTTCATATTTAAAAATTATTTACATAAAATGGAGTCCATTTTTTTATTATACATTCCAAAAAATTGTTAAAGTAATTTCTTTGTGATTTATCTGAAATAGATTAATTTTTTGTGAACAGTAAAATATGGTAATTTGTTGTATTTAACAAAAACATGAATAATTGAATCATTGATGATGTATGTAAAATTTAAGCATGTGATCTTAAAATATCATTCATTATTTTAATATATTTATTGATAAAGTTAAAATTAATGATATTATTGATCCAAAATAATAAACTAATGAATAAAATAATCTAAAAACACTTATCTTCTCCACCATAAATACCACCGCTCACCACCTCCTCTTCTAACACCTCCGTAACCTTGAATCAAATCCAATTTATTTCCAATACGTGTCCACCCCCCCCCCCCCATTTTAATGTTCTACTAGAATCCCCAAAAAGACCAACTAAATGTTACCTAAGGTGGGCTTCAAGGACATAATTCAAAAGGTAAAATCCACTTTCATTCTTTTAAATTTCTTTCAATTTCTTTTCTATTCCTATTCTTTACTTACCTCCTCTGTCTAAAAAATCATGATAAATCCATTATCATATATATATTGTGATATTATTATTATAATTGTATAACCACCATCATTTCTTTTATCTTATCAATATTTTTTCAAAAAATGAAAACATCATCTATGAGGTGCCAATTTACCGCCTTTTTGGATGATGAGTTTTCATTTTTCCATTACACCTTAAAGGTTGGTTGTAAAAACATATTCATTATTTAAAAAAACATTAATATATGTAATAAAACACATTTAATGTTCTATAACTAGTATATATGTATACTATGAATTCATTAGTCGAAACTAGTGAGTGATGATCGGAAAAAACCCAAAATAATCTACACAATTATCATTAACATTGTATCTAATGAATCTTACACATATCTAGAAACAAACTGATATATAATAACATTAAATACTCTATAATTTCATTAATATAATAAAATTTCAATTCTGGATAACTATTATCATTTCATTTTGTTATCACTCACTAGTTTCGACTAATGAATTCATAGTATACATATATACTAGTTATAGAACATTAAATATGTTTTATTACATATATTAATGTTTTTTTAAATAATGAATATGTTTTTACAACCAACCATTAAGGTGTAATGGAAAAATTAAAACTCATCATCCAAAAAGGCGGTAAACTGGCACCTCATAGATGATGTTTTCATTTTTTGAAAAAATATTGATAAGATAAAAGAAATGATGGTGGTTATACAATTATAATAATAATATCACAATATATATATGATAATGGATTTATCATGATTTTTTAGACAGAGGAGGTAAGTAAAGAATAGGAATAGAAAAGAAATTGAAAGAAATTTAAAAGAATGAAAGCGGATTTTACCTTTTGAATTATGTCCTTGAAGCCCACCTTAGGTAACATTTAGTTGGTCTTTTTGGGGATTCTAGTAGAACATTAAAATGGGGGGGGGGGTGGACACGTATTGGAAATAAATTGGATTTGATTCAAGGTTACAGAGGTGTTAGAAGAGGAGGTGGTGAGCGGTTGTATTTATGGTGGAGAAGATAAGTGTTTTTAGATTATTTTATTCATTAGTTTATTATTTTGGATCAATAATATCATTAATTTTAACTTTATCAATAAATATATTAAAATAATGAATGATATTTTAAGATCACATGCTTAAATTTTACATACATCATCAATGATTCAATTATTCATGTTTTTGTTAAATACAACAAATTACCATATTTTACTGTTCACAAAAAATTAATCTATTTCAGATAAATCACAAAGAAATTACTTTAACCATTTTTTGGAATGTATAATAAAAAAATGGACTCCATTTTATGTAAATAATTTTTAAATATGAAAAAATTATTTTTTAAATAAAACAAAATTTTCTCTATCAGTTCATATTTTAATATCATAACGGATTTTATGAAACTTTCAATAAATAATTAAGGTCTAATAAAAATACCCTATGATATAATGATAAGAAAATACTAGCTTATAAATATATTTCATGAAAGTAAATTTTATTTTAAATATTTATATTAATTATAAAATTGTAAATAGAAATTTATGTTTCACATAAATACCCACACTGAACTTTTCTTTTGTAAAACATTTATTTACATATTCCATGACACAAATATATTAAATTTTCATTTATAAGATACCTAAATTTTAGGAATAATTTCATAGGTGAAGTTACTATTCTATTTGTTTTCTACTATTCCTAAGGTTCCCATTACTATTCCAATTTTCATATTTAATAGTATATTATGGTTTAAAATTCATTATTGTGTGAATTATGAAATACAAAAGATATTAAATTTTAAAAGAGGAATAACATAAATCTGAGGGTGTTACACTCATATATAAGAGAGTGTGTCTGACTAATCATTAGTTGGCTAGCATGACACATAGTTCAGAAGAAGTTATGAGTTTTTAGTTACCTATTTTGGTTGTAGAGTATGAAGACATCACCCTTGAGAATGTTCTAGGATTACCTCCCTACAGAGATATAGACATCTATATTGATCTACACCCCTTGATGGAATTGATATTTGTGCAATAATATAGGGTTTCTCTTACAGTGCTTCATGTTTTTAGGGTGTAATTAGAGGACTTGTAGAGGAAGGGCCTTGTTGGACCCAATGTTTCACCCTTTCATCCCTAGTTTTGTTTGTGGAGAAGGCAGATTGGAGATTGAGGTTATGTTTTCATTTCCAATCCATGAACTAGGTGACTGTGAGGAACATGTATCCACCAATACGGATGGATGAAATCTTTTATTAGTTTAAAGGGTCACAATTGTTCTCAAAGGTTGACCTCATGTCAGGATATCCCCAGTTTCATGTAGAGGATGAGGATATATCGAAGTCAATATTCAAATGTCACTAAGTACACTTTGATTACATGGTGATGACCTTTGGCATGATGAACACCCAAGAAGTTCTCATGGGACTCATAAAAAAGATATTTCTTCCCTCTTTAGAGTGGTTCAAGGTAGTCATCATTGACAATATCCCTTTTTACACAATTTCAAGGAGGATCATGTGATACACTTGGGGGTGGTTCTGGAATTATCGAAGAGAACCATCTTTATGGGAATATCCTGAAGGTTTAGTTTTGGAAACTGTAGGTGAACTCCCTGAGAGATATTATCTTAGAAGATGGAGTGGTAGTGGTCCCAACCAAGGTTGAGGCAGTGTTAGCTTAGGAGACAACTAAAACTGTGACAGAGGAGTGGAGATTTCATGGGTTAGAAGACTATTTCTAGATATTCAAATTTGATTTTTCCAGGATATCAGCTCCCATGACAGCTTTGTCCTGATAAGGGAATCCTTAAATGTGGATAAGGAGGTTCCAAAATTTTTTTTTGGAATTGAAGAAGAATTTTCCAATCACTCCCATATTGAGAATAAAAAAGGAGGATGTTGAGTACGTAGCGTCCTGTAATGCATTCCGAACTGGTACTGGTTGTAATCTGATGGATAAGGACGTGTTTATTTCTTATGGTTCATGTTAGTTGATACCACATTAGTTGAACTACCTGAACCATTATATTTATTTAGAGGAAGTAGTATTCACCCTAAATATGTAGTGACACTACCTAATGAAAGAGATATTAATCATGTATTCTGATAAAAAAAGTCTCAAGTAAATATTCTCTTAGATGTTTTTTTACTTGAGACAAAGATGATGGCTTGAGTTCCTCCAGGATTGTGACATCATGATAATTTTCACTCCTAGGATGAGAAATGGGGTGGGAGATGCTCTCATTAGATATACATAACATTCTATTTATGTTAAGTATTTTTATAGTTCAACAATTATAAATTATGATTCATAGCCTAATTTCATTTATTAAAATATTTAGAAATGGATCCTTGTGGAAGGAATTGAAACCATATCAATAAACATATTATATATATGGATTCCCCTCCTATGGAATATAATGATGTTGGAGAAGGATATGAAACATGTGGTGTGAAAATTATAACTATCTTGGGATAACTAACACACATTTTGAGCAACAACATTGCCTTCATGGAGAATCTTGATCCAAAATGTAGTGTTACAATGTTAGACCTCTTTATTCAACAATATCCTCCAAAATTCAATAGTATTATAGGTCCATTTTTATTGATTAGTGGATATGTTCTTTAGATAATATATTTCTCACATTAGGAAGTAATGAAATGGACAGAGTCATCATAGTTTTTTATCATCTCTCAAGATATGATGATCAATGGTGGTCATCGATTCAAAACAAACAGGATGAGGAATAAATAGAGAATAAAGAATGGATGTATTTTAATAGAATGTTCATAGAAAAGTATTTCCCTCATGAACAATGAGATGATATAGAGAGACAATTAATGAATCTATTGAAAAAGGTGGATGATAATATTTTTATGTATGAACCTAACTTTACAAGGTTAGAAAGTAATGTTGTAGATTGCATGTGTATTCCAAATATTAATATTGATAGATTCATTTGTGGGTTAAAACCATTCAAATTTATGGTACTAGTCTATAAAACATTCTCATCATACGAAGATGTACTCTCATTTGATATCAATATAGATAAAAAATTCTCTATTTCATATGAATTTATGGTAAAATAAGATAAGAAGTGGGTGGATGAACAATGAATCACTAAAGGGAATAATAAAAAATGGAATTTTCCAACGTGCAATACTTATTAATGGAAAAGGATTTTTCAAAAAGTGTAGAGTGGGATTCCACGAAGCCCATTCTTGAAAGGAAAATAAAGAATATTCCAATTTCAAATTTTACAATTTTAGAGATATGGGACTCGATGCAAATTATTGTCTGAAGAATCAAATAAACTTTACCAAGAACAATCTAGGGATCCCAGACATGCTTATACAATCACTAAAAGTGAAGTTGAAGTTCCAAATAATGTGGTTTTTGGTACATTAATCATCTCCCCTACATTTTCTAAATTGGTATTTGATGTGGGATCATCACATTCATTTATATAATCCCAATTCTCTTTAAAAATTATATATTTTCAATTCACCATAACAAGGTAGTTTTCGATAATGAATCCTAGTTGAAATACTGTTTCAATTAATATTTGTCAAGAAGTTCCTATTATAACACATAAACATGATATGATTAATGATTTTATCATCATACCTGGGGTTTATTTTGATATAATCCATGGTATAGACTAGTATTTGAAATATAATGAAAAATTTTATTGCAAATAGAATGAAATTAAGATTTGTGATGAATGTATGGAATTTATCTTCTTTAAAGGGGACACTTCATCTTCTGAGTGATATCTAGATCCATCTACAATATCTATTATATATGAAATTCACGGGGAGAAATAGAAATAATCATATGTGGATGAGGAAATAAATCTTCAAATTGAGTATTTACCTATTTTACAAGAATAAATTAATGTATTTCTAGATGGGTTTCCTTCACATACTCTAGAGTGGGAAGTTGAGTTTTCTAATGAATTCATCCCTGATACAAGGCCAATATCAAATAATATTTATATAATTTCCACTATCAAATTAGTGGAGTTGAAGAAACAACTAGAGGAATTGAGTAATTATATATTCATTCACACTAGTTTTTCTCTATAGGGATTCCCTATTCACTTTGTTAAGAAGAAAGATGGATCCATGATGTTGTCCAACAACTATAGAGAAATAACAACTATTATAATAAAGAAAAAGTATCCTCTTACTTGAATTTTTGATTTATTAAATAAACTTCATGGAGATTAATAGTTTTCTTTGATCGATCTTCGATCTCTATATCACAAATTTTGTGTGAGGAAGGAAGATATTCAAAAAAAATCGGAACAAGGTACGGACAATGTGAGTTCACAATAATTTTATTTGGAAAGACTAATGTGCCCTCTATCTTATGGATCTAATGAACATAGTGTTCAAGGAATATCTTGATGATTTTTCTTTGTAAATTTTTATGATATCATGATATATCCCAAAATATATAAGGACTATGAGAACCACATAAGTATTGTTCAGGAGACTCTTACAATAAAATAGTTATATGAGAAGTTTAGAAAGTGTGAATTATGGCTTCAAATTGTCTCTTTTCCGGGACATATTGTCTCTTAGGAGGAAATATCAGTAGATCAGGTAAAGAAAAATCTAGTTTAGTAATGACCTACACCAACAAACATAACTAAGGAATGAAGTTTCACTTGTTTAGCAGGATACTATTGGCGTTTCATTTAAAAAAATGGTTAGCTAACCTAATAAACATGTTTACCCTTAAAGGGCTTTAGTTTACTTGTGAAAAGGAATGTGATGAATTATTTGAATAATTGAAGAGGATATTAATGAATTCTACAATCAGGAATCAACCATCATGAAATTATGGATTTATGATTTATAGTGAGTAATCAATGAAAGGACTTGGACGTGTCCTTATGTAGAATGATCAAGTTATTACCAATGTATCAAGGTAGTTAAAATCTCGTGAACAAAACTATCTAACTCATGGTATTGATTTATTAGTATTTATATTTCCTATAAAGATATGGAGACACTATATTTATGGTGAAAGATGTGCTATATATACATATCATAATAGTTTGAAATATATCTTCTAACAGAAAAAACTCACCATGAGGCAAAGATGATGGCTTGAGCTACTACAAGATTCTAATTTTTCAATAAACTATCACCCATTGAAGGAAAATAAAGTAGACAATGCATTGATAATGAAGGATAGTGTAGTTCTAAACAAAAGTTGGATTGAAAGGGATCCTGTGTTCATAGATATAGTGAAGATGGATATGGGAATTATCCTGAAATGTGATATATCAGTAGCTTTTCTATTGTATTCCCAACAATACTTATTATAATGTATTAAAAATTTAAAGTCTAAAAAAGATATTTTTAAAGGATAATTAAAGCTGTGATTGATGATAAGTTATCATAATTCACGTATGAGGATGGGTTTCTAAAATATGGGTGGTGTCTTTTGGTTCCCACTATACACAAGCTAAAAAGAATATTATTGGATGATTCCCATGGCTCAAAATTATCTATTCATCCTGGTATAAAAAATATGTATAGAGGTTTTATGGAACATTTCTGATGGAATAATATAATGCATGAAATTATTGATTATGTATCAAGATATTTAGTCTGTTAATAGGTTAAGGATGAAAGAAAATATCCTAGATGATTAATTCAACCTATTCCCATTATTACATGGAAATAATATGTAATTAATATGTATTTTTCATAAGATTACAAAAAAACCAAGAAATAAGGATGCAATATAGGAAATTGTAGATCGACTTACAAAATCTGTACATTTCCAAGCTATAAGTGAGGATTTCTCATTAGATAACCTTCCACGAAACTATAATAATTAAGTTGTAAGACATCCAAGAGAACCAATTTCAATTGTGTCTAATCATGATCCATAATTTTCATCAAAAGTCTGGAAATTTCCTCATAATTTTTATGATATATGAACATCATTTGAGTACTGTTTATCACCCTAAAATTGATGGGAAATCAGAAAGGATGATACGAGCATTAAAATAGATGTTTTGATCATTCTAACATGACGTACATGTAAGGTGGTATTATTATTAACCTTTGGTAGAGTTTTCCTAAAACAATAGTATGAATTCATGAATTATAATGGAACAATATAAATCATTTTATGGAAAGAGATTTCATACATTAACTTATTGGGTGGAATTTGGTGAATGGACTATATAGGCCCATATATTTTGGAGGAAATTATGGTAAAGGTAAAGACTATTTAAACACATATCAAAGCCTAACAAAGTGGAAAAAAGATCTATGCAGATAAATGAAGGATATCTTTAGAGTTTAAATTGACAGATCATTTCTTCTTGAAGGTACATCCATGTAAGTGTGTTATAATATTTGGAAAGAAAGGAAGTCTAATCCCTAGGTATATTAGATATTTTGAAATCCTAGAGAGAATTGGAGGTGTGGAATATCTTTTAGTGATGCCACCTAGCCTTTCTAAATTACACATTGTGTTCCACATCACATTGTTAAGGAATTACATGCCATAACAAACTCATGTCCTCACATCTAAAGGAATATAATTGGAACCTAATTTATCATACTATGAGTAGCCAATAGAGATTATATGCACTAGAGATATGTTTTGAGGAATTAGATGACTTGACTGGTAAAGGTTCATTGGAAAAATCATTAAATTGAAGAGGTGATGTGGGAAATAGAGGAATTTATGATGAAGAACCACCCAAAAACATTTATCATGTTCCATTCTATAAATTTGGAGGAATTTTTTTTTAAAAGTTGTGAGAATGTAATACACCAATTTTTTACGGTATACCTCTTTTAAAATTCAATATATTTGATATTTTATGCTTCACACAACACTGACTTCAATACCGTAATATACTATTTAATATTACCTATGGAATAGTAATGTGTCCATTATGAATAGTATATGACCAATATTATAGTAACTTCTCATATTAAAGTATACATAAAATTTAGGTATCTTATCAATGAAATTATAATATATTTATTTCATGTAATAAATAAATAAATTTTTTAAAAATGATAAATTAACTATTAGTATTTCTATGAAACATAAAATTTTTTTAAAAAATTTATAATTAATATAATGATTTGAAATAAAATTTTTTATCATTAAATAGACACATAAAATAATAATTTTTTTCTTATAATTATTATATAATTTTATGAGACCATATTTATTTTTTAATGTTTTATAAAATATATTAAAATATGAAAAATAGTATTTTTTTAGTAAATGATTAATTTTTTTAAAAACTAATCTTCTCATATTTGGAAAATTATTTTCATAAAATTGAGTCCATTTTTCAAATCTACATTTCTATAAATTTTTCGGGTGAATTTTTATGATTTTTCTAAATTAGTTTAATTTTGTGAATAGTAAAATACGGTAATTTATTGTCTTTAAAAACATGAATTATAGAGTCATAGATGATGTATGGATGATATAAGACAATAATATTGAACTATAATTCATTTTTTAACATATTTAGTGATAATTTTTAAAAAATTCTGAAAGAGCGTTGTCGTGGGTGCCCTCAAATGATTAGTGTAATTTGGGGTACTTAGGTGCAGTAGAGTGGCTGACCAAGGTCGTCTCTCAAAGGAGGAAGTGAATTTAACAACTTATTAGAGGTATTCTAAAAATAAAATAAAAGAGAATAAAATAACTACTTGAAAGGATGAGGTGGGTTTTTTATAGTTTATGAATCTAGAAGAAGTTTTCTGGAAGAAGATTGTATTTTTTTTGTTTTTTTTGTTTTGAAATGAAGTTTGATTAAAATGGCACAACAAAAAGATATTTGTTTAGACAATATTTAAAAGACGTAATCGATCTAACTCTACCTCTTAAATCATTTATTAATCATTATCATTTAAATTAATATTCACTTAATTATGATCCCTTAATTTGTTAAATCCCGAACCCTACGAGAATTAACTTTACCCCGAAGATTGAAGTGAATTTAACCTTAGGCTAACTTCGGAACATGGAATCGCAACACCCTGCTTTGATTGATATTCTAAAATTAGCTTATGGTCATTGGTAAATTAAGGCACATAACCACTCTGGAAATGAGGATTAATTGAGTTTAGGGATTATATTTGAACTCTACAAATTGATCCCATGTGGTTTTGAATTACCGGTTAAGGTTGCGCTCTCACAGTTCACACAATTCCCGACCTCGAGTGTTTTGTGTTAACTATTCAATTGCTTTCTTAGTTTCATTTAAATTGAAAACTCAATTAATAGATCATAATATGTGAATTACAGTAGCTCATTGATTCAAAATAAATGAATGAAGAAGGATAGAGGTCGATCGATTACTAAAAAGAACTACTCTTCCATGGGTGGTGTAGTCATCGTGGAGACGTTTTGCATAAGCAACGGATTGAAAGGGTTGAACCTAATCTTTTCTCCACTCTTGATTCCAACCCAATTAATAAGATTAAGATAATAAGAATAGGGATGAACACAAAAGATTATTGGAAGAAAAATTCAAGAAACAAACATGAAAGAAAAGAAATACAAAGAAGAAGTGAGAGAGGAGAGCCTTTTTGGAAGAGATGTTTTCACAAAGTCTTACTTCTTCAAAGAGTTTTGAGGGCCTCCAAAGAGACACCCTTTCTGCCACACCTTCCCAAATCCTCGACCAGCCCTCTCAAAGAGTTAAAACCCCCTTTAAATAGAGTTTGTGAGGGCTAGGGATACATAACTTTTTAAGTGTGAAATGAAAAACTCGGCCAAATATTTTATGCCAACTTGAACCGCCCATTTGACCTCCAAAACGCGTGAATTGACCGGCATTCCAGAAGCATGATTTGTGCCAAATCATGTCCCCGAGCTTTCCTCAAACTTTTGGCTCAATCCAAGACCTTATGTAGACGATATGGCCTAAATACAGAACCCATGTCCATTCTGCCGAGTCCAGCCCACCATTGGATTAATTGCTCATTTACTCCATTCAAATTCACTCTTTAGCTCTAGTGTCCTGAATGAAAGGTGTTTAAAATGAAGTTAGGAACACTGTTACAAAATTTAAAATTAAAATAATAAATATAAAAATATTTATCTTCGAAATACTACAATGCACTATTAAGGGTAAAACTGGAAGATTCACAAAATTTTCAAATGAATGATCAAATCCCAAATATTTTATAAATAAACATATTTAACACAATGTGAGGAAATTATATCATTTATTATCAATAAAATATTCAATAAAATAGTGTTTTATCAACTCCCCCACACTTACCCTTTTGCACACCTGGGCAAAACCTCATATCAAGTAAACATCAATATCAAATCAAAACCAATTTTAAAACACATATCCTTAAGATCAATCAATTTCACACCAAGAAACAAAAGATATCATTCCTCATAAAAAACCTTATTTCAAGTTCTCCATTTATATCATTGAATATATTTCCACTTCATTTATCCGCCCATGCACAAAACACTTACCTCGCTTGAATTTTCTCTCATCACTCAAATATCAGTTTTTTTGCAATGTCGTTCTCATTCAAACTCATACAAGGGTCACCATAGGCTTCATAGATTCCTACATCGCTACCCAATGTGATTCAAGGACATATGTTTATCATGAGGACTTTTTAGGGTTGTTCTGTGGCTTTCGGTGGGTAGGATTAAGATGTGAAAAACTCTGAGGCTGAATGAGGAGGGATTGACTCTTTTGAAGTAAAATTGCATTAATCTAATTTTCACTTAAATATGGTCTTCTCATCAATACCCATAGTATAAATTCAGCTCCATAATCATGAAAAGTCATGAAAGGTTTACACCATTCATCATTTCAGCATAAAAAATTTCAATCTTCTGAAACATGATTTTCTTGAAAGCTCCAGATGGGCACAACTTTCCACCTCAATTAGAAGCTCCAGAAAAGGCACAACTTCACTGGTCATGAAAGCTCCTGAAAAGGCACAACTTTCAATATAATGAATTTCTTTAGTAGCAAACACATATCTTCAGAATTTAATTTTCCACCCAAAGTATCATATAATGTGGTGGCAAAACACAAGACAACTTCCCCCACACTTAAGCTCAACTAGATTATGCAATTTCACTTCAAGAGTTGGTTGGATAGGGAAAATTGGCTTGTAATGTTTCTTAACCTAACTGGCTGTGCATGACTTCTAAGGGCTAAAAGGATTAAATATACAAGGTATGCCATTATAAAAAAGGATTCTTTGAAATAGGGGCTTTAATACCAAACAAATGCCTCAATCATTTAAACATATGTACCTCAAACCCTCAAGTTTTGACAGGAATAGATCAAATTCTGGTTAAATAAAGCATGGTTTGGTTCTCTCAATAAGTGAGGTGAATGTAAAGAATATGAAAATAATGGTTTAGAAGCCTCACAGGAAAGTGATTTCAAATATAAAGACAGTGAGATTGGCATGGGATTCAAAATTCAGTGTACTTTTCATGAAATTACTAAATATTTGAACTTGAAACAAAGTCATTTCAGCATTCATTTAAGCTTAGTTTCAAGGGGTAAATTGTTTCACTTATTGATATGGATTCAAAAATGGTGATGAGAATCATTTCAGCTCAAAATGTTTCAAAACACACAGAAAATTATAAAATAAACACACAAAATTTGAAAAACACACAATTTTTTTTTGGTTTTTTTTAAACTGGAAAACAATTGAAATTACTAAACTAAAAGGTTCCCTCCCCCAAACTTAAAATATTGCATTGTCCTCAATGTGAACCCATGAGATGATATATGCACATGAAATGCAGAATTTTTAAATATGACAAATAATATAAAAGTGAAAGGGTTAGGAACAGCCTGATGTGACCAAGTGATGATGGGGTCATGCAGTGTGATAAAATCCACTGCATCAGTAGGATGTCCCTCAATGTATCTCTTCCAATGTTGCCCATTGACTGTAAAGCTCCTTCCAGTGTCCTCTTGTGTGATCTCCACTGCACCATAAGGAAAAACATTAGACATAATATAAGGACCTAACCATCTGGAACGCAACTTACCAGGCATCAACATCAGTCGTGAACTATAGAGAAGGACTTTCTCTCCAACATGAAACTCCCTTTGTTGGATAATTTTGTCATGAGATGCTTTTTATCTTTCCTTTTAGAGCCTTGAGTTCTCATATGATGACAGTCGAATCTCCTCAAGCTCTTGAATTTGCAACTTCCTTTGAATTCCAGCTTGGGCCAAATCCATGTTACATTTCTTTATAGCCCAATATGCCCGATGCTCGACTTCCACGGGGAGATGACATGCTTTCCCAAAAACAATCCGAAATGGGGACATACCAATGGGGGTCTTGTATGCTGTCCTATAAGCCCACAATTCATCATCCAAGCGCTTGCTCCAATCCTTCCTATTTGGCTGCACGGTTTTCTCCAAGATTTGTTTCAAATCACGATTTGAAACCTAAGCCTGGCCATTTGTTTGGGGGTGGTATGGTGTTGATGTTTTGTGTGTCACCCCATACTTTCGAAAGAGGGAAGCAAAATTCCTATTGAAAAAGTGTGTCCCTTGGTCACTGATGATGGCCTTTGGTACTCCAAACCTGCAAAAAATCTGTGCGTTGACAAAGTCCACAACAACATGAGAATCGTCAGTCCTGGTGGCCTTGGCCTCCACCCATTTACTCACATAATCAAAAACAACCAAAATATAAAAAAATCCAAATAAACTAGGAAAAGGACCCATAAAGTCGATGCCCCATATATCAAAAATCTCACAAAATAGTATGGGTTGTTGGGGCATCTCATGTCTCCTAGAAATGTTCCCAGTGTGTTGGCAACGAGAGCATGACTTACAAAACAAAAGGGCATCATGGAACAAGCTAGGACAATATAATCCAGAGTCTAAAACCTTCCTAGCTGTCCGTTGGGGTCCAAAGTGTCCACCAAAAGCAAGTGTATGACAGAAATGCAAAACAGACTCAAACTCATGACCGGGAACACACCTCCTAATGACTTGGTCACTACACATGTGCCAGAGGTACGGATCATCCCACATATAATACCTAGACTCACTTTTTAATTTTTGGACTTGATGCTTCTTCAAATTTACTGGGATTTCAGATCCAACAATGTAATTAACTAAATCAGCATACAAAGGATGCCTACCTGAGATGGTATAGAGATGCTCATCCGGGAAAGTGTCCCGAAGTGGTACCTGGTCCAAGGTGTCACCCTCTAGTGTGTGAGTAAGCCTACTCATGTGGTCTGCCACCAAATTCTCTGACCCCTTCTTGTCCTTTATCTCAAGGGCAAACTCTTGAAGAAGGAGCATCCAACGGATAAGTCGTGGCTTTGCATCTGGCTTCTTTAGGAGGTACCTCAAAGCTGCATGGTCAGAAAAAACAACTACTTTAGAGCCCAATAAATATGAATGGAATTTATCTAAAGCAAATATGACAGCAAGAAACTCCTTTTCTGTGGTAGTGTAGTTTGATTGGGCTGAATCTAGTGTCCTCGATGCATAGGCGATCACATGTGAACGTCCTTCCACCCTCTGAGATAAGACAGCTCCAACCGCGAAGTTGGAGGCATCACACATAAGCTCAAAAGGAATCTCCCAGCGTGGGGGCTGTATGATAGGTGGAGTGGTCAGACGTTGTTTTAGCTCATCAAATGAATTCTTGCAAGAAACATCAAACACAAAATCAAAATCCTTTTGAAGTAATCTTGACATAGGAAGAGCAATCTTACTAAAATCTTTGATGAAGCGCCGATAAAATCCTGCATGCCCTAGGAAAGATCTAACGTCACGCACACATGAAGGATATGGAAATGATGAAATAATTTCTATCTTAGATCTATCAACCTCTATCCCATGTTTGGTCACTACATGCCCTAAGACAATGCCATGCTCTACCATGAAATGACACTTTTCAAAGTTCAGGACCAGATTCTTCTCAATACAATGATTCAACACCTTTCCCAAACTCTTTAGACATTCATCAAATGAGGATCCATACACTGTAAAATCATCCATAAATACCTCCATGCAGGTCTCAATAAAATCAGAAAAAATACTCACCATGCATCTCTGGAAGGTACATGGGGCGTTGAAAAGTCCAAATGGCATCCTTCTGTAGGCAAAGGTACCGAATGGGCAGGTGAATGTCGTCTTCTCCTGGTCCTCCGGAGCTATAGGAACCTGAAAATATCCAGAAAATCCATCCAAGAAACAATAGTGTGTCTTCCCAGCTAGTCTCTCAAGCATCTGATCAATAAATGGGAGGGGGAAATGGTCCTTGCGAGTGGACTGATTTAGTTTCCTATAATCAATACACACACGCCAACTGTTTTGCACCCTCATTGGAACTAAATCATCTTTCTCATTTTTAACAACAGTAACACCACTTTTCTTAGGCACAACCTGAATAGGACTTACCCACTGTGAATCTGAAATGGGAAAGATTATACCTGCCTCGAGCAATTTCTCAACTTCCTTTTTAACAACTTCTAGGAGGGTGGGATTGAGTCTCCTTTGTGGTTGTCTCACCGGTTTATCCCCATCCTCCAAGAGAATCATATGCATGCAAATGGGGGGGCTAATACCTGATATGTCAGACAAGGTCCACCCAATCGCCCTGATGTTCTCCCTCAAAATATTCAAAAGCTTTTCTTCATGTTCAAAAGGGATATTGTTAGCAATGATAACAAGTAATCTCTCACCACTCAACAAGTATGAGTATTTCAGATTTGGTGGCAATGGCTTGAGTTCTAATGAAGGAGGGTGTAGTATGGATGGAGACATTGAAGGAACTGAAATATGTGCACAAAGAGCATCAGTATCAGAATAGACATCATCAAAATCATAGAATAAAGCATCAAATCCATCAGCATACTCAATAGCCATTTCATAATCAGAGTGAACATGATCAAAATCAGAATATGAATCCACATAAAAATCAAATCCAAGATAGGATTGTGTATCATAAACATGTGCGGAAGTTCTCTTAGACATCAAACTCGAACCAATACTCATAATCTCCCTAAGCATAGGACAATCAAATTCTATGGAGTTTTTATTTGGTGGTTCAAAATGGGAGATAACAAAAGCAGAATGGTCCTCAGAGGGGTACTTCATGGAATCCATAACATTAAATATCACAACTTCATCCCCAAATTCCATGGAAAGTGTACCCTCATTGACATTTATGATAGTTTTTGCAGTTTTGAGGAAGGGCCTACCTAAGATAATGGGGGCATGAGAACTTACCTGATCATCCTCCATGTTAAGCACATAGATGTCTGCTGGAAAGATCATGTCTCTTACCTGAACAATTACATCCTCAAGAACTCCTGCTGGATATGTCGTAGCTCTATTCGCCAATTGCACCACTACTCTTGTTGGCTTCAACTCACCAACCTTCAAGGAAGAGAATACAGAGTGAGGCATCACATTTATGGAAGCTCCCAAATCACAAAGAGCATCAGAGAAGTGGAACTCCCCTATGGTGCATGGGATGGTGAATGTCCCGGGATCCTTGCACTTTTTTGGCATTGCTAGATTTGGTGTAATGAGTGCTGATACATTCCTTCCAAGGTTTATCCTCTCATTTCCCTTGAGCCCTCTTCGATTGGTACAATGTTCTTTTAAGAATTTCACATACCTTGGAATTTTCTTAATGGCTTCAAGTAGAGGAATGTTGATCTCCACACGCTTGAATGTGTCCAAAACCTCCTTTTGCATTGCTTCTTCAGCCATCTTCTTGGTTTGAACAACCCTGTTTGGAAAAGGAAGGGGTTTAGGAGGAACATCATCAATCTTTTTCTTACCTTTATCTTTCTCCTTGGATTGCTCATCAGTTGGTATGGAATGTGGCTTCTCTGAAGTTGAGGTGAATCCCGGTGAAATGGTAGGTGCAAATGTATCATTCATTTGCTTCCCACTTCTCAATGTGATGGCACTAACATTCCCCTTTGGATTTGGAGTGGGTTGGGAAGGTAGATTTCCAGAATTCTTACTCACAAGTTCATGGAGGGCGGTGGCAATCTGACTCATTTGAGTCTTCAACTCTCTCAGCTCCGAACCTTGACTCTTCAGCTCATTCTGTTTATTAAGAACAATTTGTTTCAAAATATCATCAGTGTTAGAGTCTACCTTTGGTGGATGATTCCCTTGTTGCTGACTTGTTGATGTTTGAGCTTCAAATCTCCTTTGGGGTTGTTGGAAACCCTGCTGGTAAGGCGGAGGCTGCTGGAAGTTTAGTGGAAAAGGGGGCCTTTGTTGTTGTCCAGAGCCATACCTCATTTCCGGTTGATCTTTCCACCCTTGGTTGTATGTTGGATCAAACTTCTTTTGGGGATATGGTTGTTGTTGCTGCTGAAATGGTCTCCCAGGGAACACTGCTGCACAATCTTCTGTTTCTTGGAGTTGTGGGCAACAGTCAGTTGGGTGGCTTGTCTCAGTGCAAATACCACAAGGCCTTGAAGGAGGGGGTAAAGATGTCTTTTGTACCAAATCAATTTGCCTCACCATAGTGGTCAATTCTTCCAACTTAGTATCAATCAAATGACTTTCAAGAGAAGAAGGACTTACCTGATGTACTCCCCTGACATGTGGTGTACCTCTATCACCAAATTGTTGGGAGTTTTGGGACATCTTGTCGATCAACGCACGTGTAGCTACTGGTGTCTTGTTCACCAATGCTCCTCCAGCCGCATCATCCACCATGCTTCTCTCCATAGGTGTGAGTCCTTTATAGAAGTACTGGATGAGTAATTGCTCACTGATTTGGTGATGTGGGCAGCTTGCACACAACTTCTTGAATCGCTCCCAGTACTCATACATTGACTCCCCTTGGGCTTTCTTGATCCCTGATATCTCCTTTCGAATGGATGTTGTCCTTGATGCTGGAAAAAATCTTTGCAAGAAAAGATGTTTCAAATCATTCCAACATGTTACATCTTCAGGTTGCAAATAATACATCCAATCTTTTGCAGCTCCATCAAGTGAGAATGGGAATGCTCTTAATTTAATTTGATCTTCAGAAACATTTCTTAGTTTTAAAGTTGAGCAAACCACATTAAATTCCTTAAGGTGTTTGTTGGGATCCTCACCAGATAAGCCATGAAACTTTGGAAGAAGGTGAATTAATCCAGATTTCAATTCAAAGTCCGATTCGAGATTTGGGTATGCAATACAATTTGGTTGATAGTTAATATCAGGTGCAGCCAATTCTCTAATGGTTATATTAAGTTCATTTACATTATTTCCAGCCATTGGTTTCTCTTTTATGTTTGAATTTGAATAGCTTCCAATTTCAATGTTTCCAGAAGAGAGGAATTCACCAACTGGTTGAATATTGAAACTTCTCGTAGATTGAGAATGTCTGATTCGTGCCCTAAGGCTCTGTTCAATCTCAGGGTCAAGATCTAAGAGATCTTCTGGATTAGTTCGTGTCATAGATAAAATAAAAATGAAAATAAAGAAAGTGGACCATAGTAAAATAAAAATGAGAAGTTTGAGTTGATGGTCCAAAGAGAAGTAGAAGAAAATAAAAGAAGAAGAAGAAAAATCAGAGTGGGTAAAGAAGGAAGAAAGAAGGGAGGAAGAGAATAAAATGTAAAATAAAATAAATACCTCTAATTGGTTGAAATAATTACTTGCCTCTCCGGCAACGGTTCCAATTTGAAAGAGCGTTGTCGTGGGCGCCCTCAAATGATTAGTGTAATTTGGGGTACTTAGGTGCAGTAGAGTGGCTGACCAAGGTCGTCTCTCAAAGGAGGAAGTGAATTTATCAACTTATTAGAGGTATTCTAAAAATAAAATAAAAGAGAATAAAATAACTACTTGAAAGGATGGGGTGGGTTTTTTATAGTTTATGAATCTAGAAGAAGTTTGCTGGAAGAAGATTGTATTTTTTTTTGTTTTTTTTGTTTTGAAATGAAGTTTGATTAAAATGACACAACAAAAAGATATTTGTTTAGAAAATATTTAAAAGGCGTAATTGATCTAACTCTACCTCTTCAATCATTTATTAATCATTATCATTTAAATTAATATTCACTTAATTATGATCCCTTAATTTGTTAAATCCCGAACCCTACGAGAATTAACTTTACCACGAAGATTGAAGTGAATTTAACCTTAGGCTAACTTCGGAACATGCAATCGCAACACCCTGCTTTGATTGATGTTCTAAAATTAGCTTATGGTCAGTGGTAAATTAAGGCACATAACCACTCTGGAAATGAGGATTAATTGAGTTTAGGGATTATATTTGAACTCTACAAATTGATCCCATGTGGTTTTGAATTACCGGTTAAGGTTGCGCTCTCACAGTTCACACAATTCCCGACCTCGCGTGTTTTGTGTTAACTATTCAATTGCTTGCTTAGTTTCATTTAAATTGAAAACTAAATTAATAGATCATAATATATGAATTACAGTATCTCATTGATTCAAAATAAATTAATGAATAAGGATAGAGGTCGATCGATTACTAAAAAGAACTACTCTTCCACGGGTGGTGTAGTCATCGTGGAGACGTTTTGCATAAGCAACGGATTGAAAGGGTAGAAACCAATATTTTCTCCACTCTTGATTCCAACCCAATTAAGAAGATTAAGATAAGAAGAAGAGGGATGAACACAGAAGATTATTTGAAGAAAAATTCAAGAAACAAACATGAAAGAAAAGAAATACAAAGAAGAGGTGAGAGAGGAGAGCCTTTTTGGAAGAGAGGTTTGCACAAAGGCTTACTTCTTCCAAGAGTTCTGATGGGCTCACAAGAGACACCCTTTCGGCCACACCTTCCCAAATCCTTTACCAGACCTCTCAAAGAGTTAAAACCCCCTTTAAATAGAGTTTGTGAGGGCTAGGGATACATAACTTTTTAAGTGTGAAATGAAAAACTTGGCCAAATATTTTATTCCATCTTGCACCGCCCATTTTACCTCCCAAACGCGTGAATTGACCGGCTTTCCAGAAGGATGATTTTTTAAAAATCATGTTCCCGAGCTTTCCTTAAAATTTGGGCTCAATCCAAACCCTTATGTAGACGATATGTCCCAAATACAGAACCCATGTCCATTCTGACGAGTCCAGCCCACCATTGGATTAATTGCTCATTTACTCCATCCAAATTCACTCTTTAGCTCTAGTGTCCTGAATGAAAGTTGTATAAAATGAAGTTAGGAACACTTTTACAAAATTTTAAATTCAAATAATAAATATGAAAATATATATCTTAGAAATACTACAATGCACTATTAAGGGTAAAACTGGAATTTTCACCAAATTTTCAAATGAATGATCAAATCCCAAATATTTTATAAATAAACATATTTAACACAATGTGAGGAAATTCTATCATTTATTATCAATATAATATTCAATAAAATAGTGTTTTATCAAATTCATAGTCATGAGAAAAAATAATAAGCTAATGAATAAAATAATCAAAAAAACCTCTATGCCCCACTATAAATACCACCAATCACCACATATTCTCCTCACAAAACCAAAGCCTTGAATCATTTACAATTTCATCCCAATACCTCTCAAAAACTTATCCCTCATGCTATTGTCTTTTTGGTCTCAACCAAATAACCATCAAAATTTTCATTAAGGAGGTTCTCGGGTAGAGAAATTCAAGAGGTAATGCCCCTTTCATTCTTGTAATTTTATTTTGATTTCTTTTCATTTATTATCCAAACCTAACCTTTTATTTCCAAACATTAATGATAAATCTATTGTCTTACATGTACTAAAATTTTAATATGATAATGGTTAATCATCCATAAATTCCCATCTCTTCTGATTTTTTATTATAAAATTAAAACATTGTCCATGAGATTCTGATTTACCGCCTTCTTGGAAGACGATTTTTTATTTTTCAATTACTCCTTCAAGGATGGAAGGATGGTCATAATACAATTTATTTTGGTTAAATAAGACATTAATATTTGTAATAAAACTTATTTAATATTCTAAAACTAGTATACATACATAATATTAATTCACAAAATATAATTAGCGTGTTCTGATAAAAAACCAAAATAATCTACACAATTATCATTAATATTTTATCTAATAAAATGTAACATTATTTGAGAAAAAACATACATAAGAACATTAAATAATATATATATATATATATATTAATAACACATATTTTTAATTTTTAATAACTATTCCCCTTTCACATGATCTTTTGTACATGTATACAAGTGAACCAATTAAGAAAACCAAGGAAACGAACACTTTCGAACGACGAAATTGAATATTATAACTCCTCAAAAAGACCATAAGTGATGTTAATAAAATTATGATAAATCAAATAAACGTTTAGTGGGCTATGAATTAAATTATTAACAAAACTAATTTTATTATCTAGTATAATTAGCACAAGTATAGAATACTTTCGGGCATAAGGTAAGGGTTTCTTAATAGACCTCCATTTTTCATTTATATTATTGTTTCTCTATCTTTACACCAATGTAACCTTTAATTATTTTAATATAATTCTTATAAATTATATCTATGTTTTTCAACATCTTGTATTCATATCTTCTCATATTTCTTTTATGATAGAATACATGTTTTATAAGGTTCCACTTTTAATTTCTCTAGATAAGTAAGCCTAGTTATAGGGTACTTCCCAATTTCATAGAGATATTCTAGCACACACCATAATCTATAATAAGTCAAAAATATATTTCTTAGGATCACTTGTTTTATAATAAAACCCATATTATCTCTTTTATGGTTCTATTTAAACAAGTAATCCTTTTTCTACTTTAAATAATCTTTTATATTCTCCCTCAAACTGTACTAAAGCGGCCAATTTTTAAAGTTCTTAAAAACAATTTTTACATGATTTCACTTAATTTGGAAAAAAAGTATGACTGAAACATAATTTAATTGTCATATTTTTTTTGGGGAATTTTAATGTTTGTAATCTTATTTTATGAAAAAAACTGATATTTTTAAAAGAAATCTTCTTTCGAATGTAAAAAATAGTATTTCATTTATGAATTCATCGATGATTTTATTGAGTATTTTAATCTACTTCAATACAAATTGTAGAGTCTTATGATTAATTTGGATTAATCTTTTATGATATCATTTATCATATTTTATTAAATTATTTATGATGAGTTTTATTGTGGATGTGTTATCTAGATTCTATTCACCGTATTACCTAGAAGGGCTAGTGATTTTCTTTACTGTTTGGGGAAGGTTTTTTACATTTTGTATGTATATGTTGTTTTGTTTCACCCCATTCATATGTTGAATGTATTGGCTCAACAATGACTTATAATATAAAGTTAAGCCACCATCGTAAGTCCATACTAGTATTCTAGCTCAAAGGATTCAAAATTCACACTTTCAAGAAAACATGCTCCTTGAGTAGATAGTATTTAAGACGTCCATCTGAGAGGTATTAATCCTCCGGTATCACCATTAGAATTAAAATGATAGATTTCTGATGAGATATGATACATAGATGAAGATCAAACCCAATTCCATGGTGTATACCAACAATTCAATCTGGATTAACTCGATAATTGGAGGATCAACACCCTCATAGATTTGGTCTCAAAGATACCATGAAATCCACCAAAGGAACGAAGATGAGTGGGTCATCTCACATTAGGCCACATGGAATAATTCCATCAATACTATAAAATAAGTCCTACTGAAGGGAGCATTATCCAATTATTAATAGGTGATTCCATTCTAACCACTGCAGAAATGTTATACAGATTTCACCTTAACAAAACTGATCTTTGATATAGATGATATGTGATCCAAGACAACATTGAGGGAGTACATGGAGTGTATTAGGATCGAATTCCATGTCCCCTCAATCTTGGGTCCTACGCATGTAAACAGATCGTTTTCCATGCCTTTGAATAATAATGGATTTATTCAGTCTTATTTTTTTCTATGAAGAACCCCTATTATCTTTTTCAAGAAAAAAGATAAAACCATGTGGTTGTGCATCAACTACAGGGAAATCAATACAATAAAAATAAAAATAAATTATCACCATCCCAACATTGATAATTAATTTGATCAACTTTAAAGAGCTCTATATTTTTCAATGATCGGCCATAAATTTGGATATCATCAATTACATGTGAGGAAGGAATATATTCCAAAGAAAGCATTGAAATCAATTTATAGAAAATAAAATTTTAAAATAATTCTATTTAGAATGAATAATACACACTCTATTTTTATGGTTAGAATTATCATCGGGTTTGATGAATGTCTTGATGATTTATTTTGGATGATTATTAATGATATACTGATATATTTAAAAAGTTGTGAGGACCAAGAGATCCACAATTAAAATTTTCTGGATACTCTTAGAAGAAAATAATTATATAAAATGTTTAGTAAGTATGAATTATGGCTTCAAAAAGTCTATTTTAATGGACATATTGTCTCTATTGTTGGAACCATAGTTGATATTACGAAGGAAAAGTTAGTTCAGGAATGGCCTACACGAACAAACATTATTGAGCTACATATTTTTTTTGGTTTAGTAGGTCACCAACAATGATACATTTTAAAATTTTGTTATTATCTAACTCGTTAACCAAGATTACTCATAAAAGGGGTTAATTTTACGAGGAAAAAGGAATATGAAGAGTTATTTGACTAATTTAATTAGATATTAGGGAATTCTCTAATCTTGACTCTTCCATCGAATAATGGTGGATTTTTGATTTATAGTTATGCATCAATGAAAGGACATGGATCTGTCCCTATGCAGAATGATAGAGTTATTACATATGTGTTAAGGTAGTTATGAAAATTATGAACAGAATTATCCAAACTCATGATCTTGAGTTAGAAGTTGTAATATGTACTCTAAAGATATAAATGCACTATCTCTATGGTGAATGATGTGAGATATATACACATCATAAGAGATTGAAATGTATCATCTCAAAGAAATAACTTTAATGAGAAAAAGATGATGGATTTAGGTACTCAAGAATTATGATTGTCCAATACACTGTCACCCATGGAAGGAAAATAATGTATAAGATTCATTGAGTAGTAAGTATGATAGAGGTCTAAACAAAATGATGTTTAAAAAATATCCAGTCTTCATGGATCTAGTAAAGATAGATATGGGAATTTTTCCTAAAGATGAAACATCACTAGTTTTCCATTTGGTTTCTCACCGATATTTATTGAAAAAGATTAAAATTTATTATTCTGAAGAAGATGATTAAAAAAAGGAAAATTAAAGTTGTTAAAGATGGGATGTTTTCAGACTTTGGGTATGAGGATGGAATTCTGAAATTTTAGAAGAGGTTTTGTGTCCCCCATATACATGAGCTAAAAAGGTAATTTTTTGATGATTACCATAGTGGGATTTTATATATACACCATGTTCACACTATGATTTATTTTTATTTCAAAGAAAATATCAATTGGGATAATATGATGTGGAATATTGATGATTATGTATCAAGATATTTAGTTTCTCAATGGGTAAAGGATAAAATTAAACATCCTAAAGGATTAAAGAAATCTATTCTTATTCTTATACAGAAGTGGTATGATATTAATATGGATCTTTTCACTATATTACCAAAAAATGAATGAATTAATGACGTAAAATGATTAATTGTTGACCGACTTACAAAAAATAAACATTTCCTCGCTATAAATAAATATTCTACACTTTAGTGCATCACATGACTCTGTATTAATTATGTTATAAGAATTCATTTAGAACATCTCAATTATGTCTAATCGTGGTGCATGATTGGAATTTAAATTCCGGAAAATACTTCAATTATCGTTGGATACCAAAATTCATTTCAATTCCCATTATCACTCTCAAACTGACAGGTATTAAGAAAGGATGATCCAAACTTTATAAAACAAGTTTAGATCAATATAACATGACATTAAAGTCATGTGTGATTAGTATTTACAATTTTTATTTTTTTACTTCCATAATCGTTTCCATTCATGTATTCAAATGGGATCATATGAAGCATTGTGTGGAAACAGATTTCGTACACAAATTTGTTTAGATGAATTTGGTGAATGGAGGCTTGTAGGCCTAGAGCTTGTGGGTGGAAAATAATGAAAAGGTAAATATTATTCAAACACATATCAAAGATACACAAAGAAGTAAAATGATCTATGATGATAACCATAGGAAATATTTGGAGTTTCAAGTGGTAGATCATGTCTTCTTAAAGGTATCTCCATGGATAGATGTTAAAATATTTCAAAATAAAGGGAGAAAAATCTGTTGGTACATTGAACCTTTTGAAATAATTGAGATAATAAGAGTTGTGACTAATCATTTGGCGACTCTACCTAGACTTTCTAAAGTACAAAATATGTTCCACGTCTCTTTGTTTGGAAAGTACATTCTAGACTAAATGCATGTCCTCGCATATGAAGGAACATAATTGGAACCTAATTTATCTTATTGTGGAGAGCCTATATATATTATAGACACTGTATAAAAAATTTTGAGGGATCAGATGAGTTGGATTGTAAAGTTACTTTAGAAATATAATAAAATTTATGAGGTGATGTGGGAATTGGAGGAATTTATAATGAATAACTAACCAAATATTTTTATGAGGTGACATTCTGTAAATTTTTAGGATGGGATTTTTTAAGGATGGGTGAATGTAAAACCAAAATATTTTTTAGTATTGAATTGAAAAATAAAATATCTTTGACAGTTTTTTCTTCAGGAAACATCGAGTTAAAAACAAATATATACTACTAAATATTATCATTGGAATAGTAATATGACTATTAGGAATAGTATATGACCAGTAGATTAATAACATATACTCTGAAATTATACATAAAATTTATGTATCTTATGAATGTAAATATTATATATATATATATATATCATGTAATAAGTAAATAAATGATTTAAAATGGTAAACTAGGTTATTGTACTTTTGTGATATATGAATTTTAATTTACTATATTAAAAATCATAAAACAATTTGAATGAAAATTTTTTCTCATGAAATATATTTCTTAACCAATATTTAATTATCTTATGATTATAATATAATTTTATGATACCTTAATAATTTATTTAAAGTTCCATAAAACCTGTTATAATATTCATTTTTTAAGGGAATTTCTCAGTGTGGCATTTTCGAACCCTCAACACAGAGAAATCCCCCTCCCCCACGAAGGGGTAGTACCCACAGGTAGCTCCCCAGCTGGGGAAGGAGCCTTTGCTAGCCGAGATGGCAGAGCGTCCTGGAGGGTAACAGCCCGACGAAGATGGTTCAACACAGTGATCCATTAGCAATTGGGTTGGGCTTCATTTTTCCCACCTAGAGTAGTCAAGGCGGCCCGGCAAGGTGGGTGGATCCCAGGAGAGAGGCTCACCCAAAAAGCGGACTCCTAGGATTCAAACCCTAATCCTCTCAAAGAACGACCATGGTTTGGCAACTCACCTTCACCACCGCACCACCACCGAAGTGGAAAATCTGTTATAATATTAAAAAGCTATTTTTCGAGTAAATGAGGATGTTATTTAAAAATTATAATTATAATTTTTGGAAAATTATATTCATTAATTATATTCTCTTTTTTAATTCTACACATTGAAAAATGGTTATGGTTTATTTTTATAATTAATATAAAATACTTGAATTTTGTGAATAGTGAAATGCAGTAATTTATGATCTTTAACAATAACATGAATTATTGAGTTATAGATGATGTATATCATATTTAATATTATAATATAAAACTATACTTATTTATTTTAATACATTTATTTATATCTTTCAAATTATTTATAGTCATGATCCTAAATAACAATATATAAATAAAATAATCAAAAAACACACCTCTCTTCCACTATAAATGCAACCCCTCACCACCTCTTATCCTCAAACCTAAAAATACATTAATCTGGTCCAATTCTTACTCAATCCCATTCCCAAACCTCCCCCCTCTTGTTTATTTATTTCTAGACTTACCCAAAATACCATTTCAATGTTCCTTATGGAGTTTCTTAGGGAGATGAATTTAAGAGGTAAAATCCCCATTCATTCTTTTAATTTTCATTCAATTTACTTTCTTTCGATGTCATATCCTTGCCTAATATGTCCAAAAAATATTGATAACTCCTATATATTATATATAAAATAATTTTACTATGATAATTTTATATCCACCACCAATTATTTTCTCTCCCTCTTCTTATTCTAAAAATGAAAACATCTTCCATGAAGTACCGATTTACCGAATTCCTAGACGACGATTTACTATTTTTCAATTCCACATTTAGGAATAGTCATCAAACCATTTATATAGACAAAAAATAACTTATTATATGTAACAAAACTTATTTAATGTTTTTTAACTGATATATATTCGTAATATTAATTCATTAGATAGAACTTGTGTGTGTTAATCAAAAAAACTCCAAAATAATATCAACATTTATCATTAATGTTTTATCTAATGAATCATACTAATATCAAGAAAAATTGATATATAATACCATTAAATATTATTTATTTTCATTAATAAAAAATAATTTCAATTATGGATAACTATTCTCATTTGATATGACCTTTAGTACAGGTATAAAATTGTACTAATCATGAAAAACAAGGAATTAAACACTTCTGAATGATGAAATTGAATCTTATAACACATCAAGATATCCATAAATGAACACAATAAAAGTATATTAATAAAATAAATATTTAATAGGTTATGAATTAAATTATTAAATAATCTAATATTATTATCTAGGACATTGAGCATAATTGCATAACACTTTCATTAATAAAGCAATAGTTTCTTCTCAAACCTCTATTTTTTGTTTGGGTTTCAGTATCTCTCTATTTACCCCAATGTAATTATTCATTGTTCATATATAATTATTATAAATTACTTTTATATGTTCCAAAATCATGTATTCTAATCAGATCATATTTCTTTTATGGGAAATACATGTTTTATAAGGTTCCCTTTTTAATTTCTCCTGATAACCATGTCACGACCCGTCCTCGGGGCCCGTGCCGTGACTACCCCAAGCCCGCCTTCCATAGGCCATGGGCTGTCGACTAGCACCAAGGTGTAATTCCCGGAAAAAAGGGAAGGCATTGCCTTTGTAAAGTAAAAAAACACCAGCGAACAAACAAGCAGAAGTAAATATTAAGTAAAAACTGGGTACAACAGTAAGAGCGGAATAGTAAGTGGGCCAGAATACAAACCTAAACTGAAAGTAATGTACAACTGAAATAGGGAGTACAACAACTGAAAAGTAAATCCGCAGCCTCGAGCCGTCCATTGGAAGTCCCACCTGAAGGGTGGGTACAGATAGCCTCCACAGCTCCTCAGGTCCAGCCGTCCGCTCCGAGTACGTCCCGCCCAGTGGTCCACCTCCATGTACCGACCTGCTCCACAAGCGTCAACCACGATCAGCGATGTCCATCGTCTGCAACCAACACAACGTAGTGTGGGCATAGCCCGTGCAGGGGTGAGTATAAGCTACTCAGTAGGGACCCCGAGACCCCCGAAGGTCTCCCAGAATCCACAAAGGATAATCCACAATGGAAAGATACAAACACGAAGTAACATCCGACACTACTTAGGTATATGCCCATACATATACCTAAGTCATCAATTTTCATTCGGCTCCAACATCCGAGCTCAATTACAACCCAGTCCACACAGGAAACCACAACCCAATCCACACAGGAAAGCATAACGTAATCCACACAAGATATCAAGTCAATCATATTGATGATAAGGATTGAATGTCAAGATACAGCTCACACAGGTATACTTCTTCGTATAATGATAGAGATGATCAGATATAGCCACTAATTCATCTAAGCCGTCGAACCCACAAAGGATTGATAGGTACTAACCCCCGTAATGACCCACAAAGGATCTGACCCACATAGGATCGATAGGTAACTAACCCCCGCAATGACCCACACAGGATCGGACCCACACATGATCTGTAGGCGCTGGCCCACACAGGACTGTTGAGCGCTGACCCATACAGGATCTGACCCACACAGGATCAGTATCACTGATCCACGTAGGATCGCTGAGTGCTGTAGTCGTCCCCGTCGAATCCACGGAGGATTTCTGTACAGTCGTCATCGTCGTCGCAGTCGCAGCCAGCTCTAGGGTTCCCGCACACAGCAAGCTCGTTCGGAAGGGTCTGCTCCACGAGCCGAGGGGCTGATACATCAAATAACACATAGTCCGGAGTTGATGAATCCAAAAGTTCCGTATCATCAACAGGAACTCAACGTCACAGACGGCGCGTCAATCGAACGCCTGGTCTGAGAGTTATTGGCCTTTTCATCCCAGGGGCCCGGTTGGTTTTTAAGTCAAAACCAACCCGACCGTACTCCAACTACGTCCAAACCTCGATCGGAGTAAGCCAAAATTTCCATCTCACTAAGAGGAATCCAATAAAGTCGACGGCACGTCAATCGGACGTCCGGAGCTCAAGTGATAAGTGTTTCTGCTCCGATGGCCCGGTTGGTTTCGTGCACAAACAATCCGGTCGAACCCAATGTACTCTGAAACCTTGAGTATAGTATACCTAAACAAATTTCTTGATTTAAGGATCGCTACGCAACTGGCAGTGCATCGATCGGAGGTCTGTAGCCCAAGTTATGGGCAACAGACCGAAAAAGTCTGGTAATAGGGGGTTCGGGCTCGGTCCGACCCGGCCCGAGACCCCCTGGGTCGGCCCGAACCGGGTCGGCCTGACCCGGGTCCGGGTCCACCCCGCTTGGGTGCGGCCTGTCCTGGATGGCGCGGCATGGCCTGGCCTGGGTGCGGCCTGGCACGCTGGCCAGGAGGCTCGGCCGAAATGGCCAAGCATTGAGTTGCGAGGGGGCTGCCCCCGCTTGTTTGTAACTGCGGCCCCACGGGGGGCCGCTCCTTGTCAACGGGCATGGCATAGCGCCGCGTCCTGCCTCCCTTGGTCCCGCGTGGTCGCAGGACCTGCGGCCTTCCTCCGCGGCTGAAGCCGCGGCGGCTCTTCACAGCGGAGCGCCGGGCGCCGCCGCCTCCGGCCGCCGTGCCGGCGAGGCGCGCTAGCTGTGTGTTCCGTGGACCATCGGACGAGCTCCGGTGGTCGGTTTTTCCTGCCATATTCGCCAACGGCCCTCCCGGGACCAGTTCTTTACTGAGAAGACCTCAAAACACTTGTGCAGCCTGCTTCATCATCACCCGTCGATCCACACACCAAGAACGAAGAGACGGTGGGTTCGGACTTGTTCGTTGGTCCGCACCCACCACGTTAGTGGTTTAAAAAGGATTCCGACAATTGTTAAACACACACCAGGGATATAAATCACATAGATTTAATTGAACCAAAACCCTACCTCAAGCGTCGTTGAGCGAGGGTTCATCGCGGAATTTCACGTAGCGGAAGAAGGAACGTCACAGAAGAAGTGTCATGGAAGAATCGTCGCAGAAGAAGGATTCATTGGCGTCGCGTCGTCGATCCCCAAGGATCCGGCATTCTTTTCTACCTTCGTCGGAGGTCGGCGTTCTTCGCGTTCTTCGCGAGGAGGAAGAACTTCATGAACCTGAGAGAATTCTCCCAATTCCTCTCGCACAACCAACTCTAATAAAATAAAAATTGTCTTATTTTATTAACACAAGACGACATTTAAATTTCAAAAAGAAACGATCAATTAATTGAATTAATTGATGAGTTTAAAACCGCCCAATTAATGAGGCGTTTATTATCCAAAATAAACTCAGGGGTTGACTTCATTAAAAAGGGGTGTGGGTGCGTTACTTAATTAAAGGAGGGGGGTTGAAAAAGTTGAACGAAACCGTGGGGCTTGTCTGGGTCCCACCTCAAAAATATCCTACCTAGTGTTGTAGGATATGGTTGGTCCCACTTTAACCTCTTAACATAGGTTAAACAACATGAAGTCAAATAAAAATTGTGCGTCCAATTTTTATTTTATTCCTTAACTGAACCCCAAAAATTAAAAACCACACCCGAGCAAACGCAACTCCAAAAAAGGTGTTTCTGAGCAATTACTGGCGCTACGATTCCATAGGTGTCCTCAGATTTAGATTCCGAGCAACGGTTCAAATTTTGTAAAAACCCACTCGTTCGTTCACTGAACGTACCAGAGCTAATGTTTGGAAAATGATTCCGGACACACCGGGCCCCAGAATGAGGTGCCGTCAGAAACTGCGCTCTTTTAAAATTCCAAAGAAAATTAAGAAAAAAAATTTCCTTGAATTTTATGGGTATTTACATCACTATCACCTCAGGGAATTACTTCCCCGTAAAGATACATCCTAAACTAGGGAAACAAATGTGGGTACTGAGCACGCATCTGAGCCTCCCACTCCCAAGTGATCTCTTGGAGGTTCCTGTGCTTCCATCTAATGTGCACTAGAGGAATCGACCGTCCACGTAGGACCTGCTCATGTAGATCCTCAATCTCCACTGGGACCTCCGCAAAAGTCTCCCCATCATCAACGTCCATCTCCCCATAGTCAATGATATGTGTCGAGTCATGCACGTATCTCCTCAGCTAAGATACGTGGAAGACGCCGTGCACCCGGTGCAACTGAGGTGGTAGAACCAGGCGGTAAGCCACCTCGCCAATCCTGTTGAAGACCTGGAAAGGTTCGATGAATCATGGGGATAACTTGCCGCCTCGTCCAAATATCCATAATCCACGTCGAGGTGAGACCCATAAGGAAACGTGGTCGCCATCCTCGAACTCCAGTGGCCTCCGCCTCCTGTCAGCATAAGACTTCTTCCAGCTCTGAGCTGTCCTTATCCGCTCCTGGATGACCTGGACCTTCTTTATCGTGGCCTAGACCATCTCCGGTCCCATAATTGCTGACTCTCCAGGGTCTGTCCAGCACAATGGAGATCTGCATGGTCGGTCATAAAATGCCTCGTATGCTGCCATCCCGATGGGGGAGTGGTAGCTGTTGTTGTACGAGAACTCCACCAAGGGTAAGTGGTCCTCCCAACTGCGACCAAAGTTGAGGAAACATGCTCGTAGCATTTCCTCGAGAGTCTGAATTGTCCTCTCAGTCTGACCATCTGTCTGAGGGTGGAAGGCGGTGCTCAGGCGTAACTGCGTCCCGAACTCCTCCTACATCCCCTTCCAAATCCAGGAAGTAAAGAAAGCATCATGATCGGAGGCGATAGATAACGGCACACCATGAAGCCATACAATCTCCTGAACGTAGAGACGCGCCAAGCTCTCCACTGAGCCCTGCTCTCTGATGGGTAATAAATGAGCCGACTTGGTGAGTCAGTCGACAATCACCCAAATGGAGTCGTGACCTATAGAAGTGCGTGGAAGTCCAGTCACAAAGTCCATAGATATGTCGTCCCACTTCCACTCCGGGACCTCCAAGGGTTGTACCAAGCCTGCTGGTACCTGGTGCTCTGTCTTCACCTGCTGGTAGGTGAGGCATCGAGAAATGAACTCTACTACAGCCTTCTTCATGCCCGGACAGTAGTGCTGTCATCTAAGATCCTGGTACATATTCACCACTCCAGGATGTACCTCCCAAGGGGAAGTGTGAAACTCTCTCAGAACCTCCTCTCGTAAAGAAACTGGTACCAAGGTGCGTCCTCTAAAACGGACGTCGTGCTCTACTCCTACAGAGAAACCATCGGGTGCCTGTCCTGAGGATATCTGCGCACGCTGCGTCTCACAGTCAGTGTCCCCATGATGTGCCTCTCTGACCTGCTGCAGTAGTGGAGGAGTGACTGTGAGTGACTGAAGGAAGGCTGCTCCATCTCTATCCACGAAAGATATCTGCAAAGCAGCTAGCTGCTCCGTCGCCTCCCCAAGTAGATGAATACTTGTCCTCCTGCTGATTCCATCGGCTACTACATTCCCCCTTCCAGGGGTATAGACTATCTCAAAGACATAGTCCTAGAGGAACTCGAGCCATCACCGTTGTCTCAGGTTCAGGTCCTTATGTGAGAAGATGTACTTGAGACTCTGATGGTCAGAATATAATGTAAAGCGCTCGCCCATCAGATAGTGTCGCCATGTCTTCAGTGCAAAGACCACTGCTGCTAAGTCCAGGTCATGGGTAGCATATTTCTACTCATGTGGCCTCAACTGACGTGATCCATATGCGATCATTGCCCGCTCCTGCATCAGGACACATCCGAGTCCGGTCCCTGATGCATCACAGTAGACTACGTACCCTACTCCCTCCTCCAGCAACCTCAAGATAGGTGCGCTGGTCAATATCTGTCTCAGCTCATGGAAGCTCTGCTGCCATCTGTCTGACCACAAAAAGGGTTTCCCCTTCTTTGTCAAATCTGAGAGTGGTGCCACAACTCTGGAGAAGTCTGGCACAAATCTCTGGTAGTATCCAACTAGTCCCAAGAAACTCCGCATCTCTGTCACGCTCATGGGTGGAACCCAAGCCAGCACTACCTCGATCATTGCAGGATCCACCGAAACTCCCACCTCAGATATGAAGTGTCCCAAGAAGTGGACCTCGCGTATCCAGAACTGACACTTCGGGAGCTTACCATAAAGCTGGTGCTCACAGAGTGTGTCCAGTACAACCCACAAGTGGTAGGCATGCTCCTCCTCAGTCGTCGAGTATATCAAAATGTTGTCGATGAAGACCATGACATATCGATCGAGGTATGGCTGAAAGATCCTGTTCATGAGGCCCATGAACACTGCTGGAGCATTGGTTACGCCGAATGGCATAACCAAGAACTCATAGTGTCCATATCGACATCTGAAGGCCGTCTTCTGCACGTCCTCGTCCCGAACTCTAAGTTGATGATAGCCTAATCTAAGGTCTATCTTTGAGAACCACCATGCTCCCTAGAGCTGATCGAAGAGGTCATCAATCCTCGGTAGCGGATACTTGTTCCTCACTATCACCTGGTTCAGGAGACAACAGTCGACACAAAGTCTCAAGTTTTCGTCCGCCTTCTTGGCAAACAAAATCGGGGAAGCCCAGGGTGAAACACTGGGTCAGATGAATCCCTTGCCCTGCAAGTCCTCCAACAGTACATGTAGCTCACGAAGCTCAGCGGGGGCCATCCGATATGATAGAATGGATATTGGGGCTGTCCCAGGGTACAGATCAATATAAAAGTCTACCACTCTGCGAGAAGGTAGTCCTGGAACGTCATCGGGGAAAACATCTACATACTGATCCACCACTGCAGGAAGAACAGGACTCTGCAGGTCAAATACTCCTAGGATGAGGCCAGCCAACTGATGATTGATTGGTTGTCCTCTCCTCTGTGAGAGTCCATCCTGTGCTGTGAAGGTTCCCTTCTTTCCAGTGAAGGTGAACCTGCTCTCGTCGGTGTGCACACATTACACCTTGTGCCTAATACAGTCAATCTGAGAGTGGACTGTAGATAACCAATCCATGCCCAAGATGACGTTGTAAGGCCTCGATGCTGATACAAGAAGATCTCAGCCGAAGATCTCGCCTCCTAGAGTAAGCTCACACTGCCGGCAGTAGTGCGTAATCGTCGAGTCTGCTCCCGTAGGAGTCTCTATCCATAAGGATCGAGCCAACGGCTCTATCGGAATCTCCGAGCTCCGAACAAGGGAAACTGCTATAAAAGAATGAGTCGCTCCCGTGTCTATAATAATTGCAGAAAGGGTGGAATAGACACAGATAGTACCTTGAATCATCTCTGGTGCGCCGTGGTCATAGGCCTCTACTGCCTGGAGCTGTGCTTGTCTCTGCCCGCTAGCTCCCTGTGGTCGGGGTGGACCTTCTGGTGGTGGTGGTGGTGGTAGAGCCTCAAAGCATCGCCCACCACCTCCTGCTCGGCCAGCTCCTCTGCCTCGTCCTCACTGAGTGCCCCGCACCTCAGAGCCAGTGTCCTGAGGTCGTCCGCCTGAGGGTCTGGTCTGCCAGGACCCATGAGTCATCCGTCAACTGCCTGCTACAGAAGACTCCGCTACGTGCCGCCCTGCGGTAGGTCTCGCTGCTGATGTAGGCCCAGCAAGGAAGCTCTCGATGAGAAGGGCTCCCTCCAGTACCCCTGCCTGGGTCGGAATACTATGGGATATCAGCGATGCCCTGATATCATGCCTCAATCCCTGCTCGAAGGTCCGGGCCCGGAAGAATGGGTCTCGTACCATGTCCGTCGAATAGTACGAGATATCTATAAATCTCGCCGAGTACTGGGCAACTGTCAAGCTGCCCAGCTGCAGCTGTAGAAGCTCTGGGATGCACACCACACAGAGGGTGGCTGGGATGAACTCTGAGTGAAAGAGGCTCCCAAAGTCCGTCCAGAGGAGAGATGCCTCGTCGTGGACCTAGAGCAAGCTCCACCATCTGCCTGCTGCTGCGTGCATGAGACTCGCTGTGAGGATCACCATGAGGTCTGCTGGTGTCCTCACTAACCTGAAAACTCGTACAACTCCCTCCAGCCAATCCTCGACTACCTGAGGGTCTGTCTCCCCACGGAACCTGGGCAGTCGCTGACGCTGAAACTCGTGCAGTGCACTAAGGCGACATGCATCATCAGCGGCTGGGGCTGGTAGCATCGCTAGCTCGGCAGGTAGAGGTACCGTCGGTGCCTCTGCTGTCAAAGGGCCATGTACCGAGGCCTCGTTGCTCAGTGGGCTGTCGTCACGCACAACTCTCATAACACTAACTGGCTTCCGTCGTGGGGATATCCTGAAAAGAAACAGGTGCACCACGTTCAAACAGTATACCTGGTGAGATGACACAAAGTAATCACAAAGAAAACTTGAAACACACATGCAATCAATGTTTTCGTGCATTAAGTCGGAAATCAGAAGTCATGGTACTGGTGTACGGATACGTCGGCCGCCGCACCAACACTGGACTCCCTGGACTGATAACCACACTCAATAATCTTAACACTATTGTTTCACATAGAAAAAGATCAGAGTCCTGAGTTCTGCGGTAGAACCGAACTCCTCTCATACCAATTTGTCACGACCCGTCCTCGGGGCCCGTGCCCTGACTACCCCAAGCCCGCCTTCCATAGGCCAGGGGCTGGCGACTAGCACAAAGGTGTAATTTCGGGTAAAAAGGGAAGGAATTGCCTTTGTAAAGTAAACAAATACTACAGAGCAAGCAAGCAGAAGTAAATACTAAGTAAAAACTTGGCACAACAGTAAGTGCAGAATAATAAGTGGGCCAGAATACAAACCCAAACTGAAAGTAAAGTACAACTGAAATAGGGAGAACAACAACTGAAAAGTAAAGCCGTAGCCTTGAGCCGTCCACTGGAAGTCCCACCTGAAAGGTGGGTACAGATAGCCTCCACAACTCCTCAGGTCCAGCCGTCCGCTCCGAATACGTCCCGCCCATTGGTCCACCTCCAGGTACTGACCTGCTCCGCAAGCCTCAACCACGATCAGCGCTATCCGTTGTCTGCAACCAACACAACGTAGTGCGGGCATAGCCCATGCATGGGTGAGTATAAGCTACTCAGTAGGGACCCCGAGACCCCCAAAGGTCTCCCAGAATCCACAAAGGATAATCCACAAAGGAAAGATACAAACACGAAGTAACATCCGACACTACTTAGGTATATGCCCATACATATACCTAAGTCATCAATTCTCGTTCGGCACCAACATCCGAGCTCAAGTACAACCCATTCCACACAGGAAACCACAACCCAATCCACACAGGAAATCATAACGTAATCCACACAGGATATCAAGTCAATCATATTGAAGATAAGGATTGAAAGTCAAGATACAACTCACACAGGTATACTTCTTCGTATGATGATGGAGATGATCAGATATAGCCATGGATTCATCTAATATGTCAGAACTACAATGGATCGATAGGTACTAACCCCCCATAATGACCCACAAAGGATCTGACCCACACAAGATCGATAGGTACTAACCCCCGCAATAACCCACACAGGATCAGACACACACAGGATTTGTAGGCGCTGGCCCACACAGGACCACTGAGCGCTGACCCACACAGGATCTGACCCACACATGATCGATAGCACTGATCCACGTAGGATGGATGAGTGCTGTAGTCGTCACTGTCGAATCCACGGAGGATTTCCTGTACAGTCATCATCATCGTCGCAGTCGCAGCCAGCTCTAGGGTTCCCGCACACAGCAAGCTCGTTCGGGAGGGTCCGCTCCATGAGCCGAGGGGCTGATACATCAACTGACACATAGTCCGGAGTTGATGATTCCAAAAGTTAAGTATCGTCAAAAGAAACTCAACGTCACAGACGGCGCGTCAATCAGACCCCCGGTATGAGAGTTATTGGCTTTTTCGTCCAAGGGGCCCGGTTGGGTTTTAAGTCAAAACCAACCCGACCATACTCCAACTACATCAAAACGTTGAGCGGGTTATGCCAAAAGGTCCATATCACTAAGAGGAATTCAACAAAGTCGACGGCATATCAATCGGACGTCTAGAGCTCAAGTTATAAGTGTTTCTGCTCCGAGGGCCCGATTTGTTTCGAGTACGAACCAACTCGGCCGAACCCAAAATACTCCGAAACATTGAGTATAGTATACTGAAACGACCATATCGATCCAAGGATCGCTACTCAACTGACGGTTCGTCGATCGGAGGTCTGTAGACCATGTTATGGGCAACAGACCGAAAAAGTCCAGTAATAGGGGGTTCGGGCCCGGTCCGACCCAGCCCGAGACCCCCTGGGTCGGCCCGAACCGGGTCAAACCGACCCGGGTTGGGGTCCAGCCCGTTGGGGCACGGCCCGACCCGGCATGGGCGTGGCCCGACGCGCTGGCTAAGAGGCTCGGCCGAAACGGCCGAGTGTTGAGTCACGGGACCTACGGCATGCCGCCGCGGCGGCTCTTCCCGGCGGCGCACTGGGCGCCGTGCTAGCGAGGCGCGCCGGCGGTGTGTTCTGCGGACCACCGGACGAGCTCCTGTGGTCGGTTTTACCTGCCTTCTTAGCCAACAGCCCTCCCGGGACCGGTTCATTACTGTGAAGACCTCAAAACGCCCGTGCGGCATGCTTCATCGTCGCCCGTCGATCCGCACACCAAGAACGAAGATACGGTGGGTTCAGACTTGTTCGTTGGTCCGCACCCACCGCGTTAGCGGTTTAAAAAGGCTTCCAAATATTTTTAAACACACGCCGAGGATATAAATCACATAGATTTAATTTAACCAAAACCCCTACGTCAAGCATCGTCGAGCGAGGGTTCGTCGCTGAATTGCACGTCGCGGAAGAAGGAACATCACGGAAGAAGCATCATGGAAGAAGCGTCGTGGAAGAAGGATTTGTCGGCATCACGTCATCGATCCGCGAGGATCCAACGTTCTTGTTGACCTTCGTCGGAGGTCGTCATTCTTCGCATTCTTCGCGTTCTTTGCGTTCTTCGCGAGGAGGAAGAACTTCAAGAACCTGAGAGAATTCTCCCAATTCCTCTCGCACAACCAACTCTAATAAAATAATAATTGTCTTATTTTATTAACACAAGCCGAAATTTGAATTTTAAAAAGAAACAATCAATTAATTGAATTAATTGATGAGTTTAAAACAACCCAATTAATGAGGTGTTTATTATCCAGAATAAATGCAGGGGTTGACTTCATTAAAAAGAGGTGTGGGTGTGTTACTTAATTAAAGGAGGGGGGTTGAAAAAGTTGAACGAAATGGTGGGGCTTGTGTGGGTCCCACCTCACAAATATCCTTCCTAGTGGTGTAGGATATGGTGGGTCCCACTTTAACCTCTTAACTTAGGTTAAACAACATGAAGTCAAATAAAAATTGTGCGTCCAATTTTTATTTTATTCCTTAACATAACCCCAAAAATTTAAAACCACACCCTAGCAAACACAACTCCAGAAAAGGTGTTTCTAGCAATTACCGGCGTTACGATTCCATCGGTGTCCTCAGATTTCGATTCCGAGCACCGGTTCAAAAGTTAGAAAAACCTGCTCGTTCGTTCACTGAACGTACCTGAGCTAATCTTCAGAAAATGATTCCGGGCACACTGGGCCTCAGAATCAGGTGTCGTCAGAAACTGCGCTCTTGCAAAATTCCCAAGAATATTAAGAAAAAAAATTTCCTTGAATTTTATGGGTCTTTACAAACCATACCCAATTAAAGGCTAGCACCAAATTTCTTACCCATTTTCTAGTACAATCAAAAATATTTAATTAGAAATTAATATTTTAGTATGATAACTATTTTTATCATTCATACCCATCTAATCTATTTTTTTGATATAAGTATGAAAATAATCCTTTGTCGGCTCTACAGAATCTTTTATATTCTCCATCATACCGCATAGAAGTGGCCCATTTCTGAAGTTATTAAAAAAACTTTTTACATGTTTTCACTAAATTTCGACCAAATTTATGACTCAAGAATAATTTCATTTTATTAATTTTTCTTTTCAGTTATATTCATGATTATAATATGATTTTATGAGAAATTGAAATTATTTTTTGAAAAGTACTCTTCTTCCTAATGTAAAAAATGGTATTTCTCCCATGATTTTGTTGGTGATTTTATTAAAGTATTTTCATTTATTTCAACACCATTTATAGAATATTATAATTAATTAGGATAAATGTTTTATGATATCATCTACAATATTTTATAAAATTGTTTTTGATGAGTTTGATTATGGATATAATTTCTTGATACCATACACCACATTACTCCGAATGGTTAGTGATTTTGTATATTATTTGGGGATAGTTATTTACATTTTGTATGTATATGTTTTTTATGTTTTACTCCATTAATATATGGAATGTATTATACATAGTAAGTTAATTATGGGACCCACTATATCCCCTTGATGCATTAGTAGGTCTCATGAGAATAAATAGATATGGATTTGGCTTAGGTTCTGACTATTTATTTTCTAATATCTTGGTTTAGGGTTCGATGGAATGTTTTATATGTCCAAAATTATTCATTCCATCATTATGATATTAGTAATTTATATTCCATGGGATTATATAACTGACTGACAATTATTTTTTTTTTATTAAGGAAACACTTTTTTGGAAAAAGTGAGAAACCAACAGGTCCAACATGATATCCAAACAAACCCAAACAAAAACCGAAAAGAACAGGAACTACCACAAACACGCAACAACAACAACCACCATCCCTAAGCTGGACACTTGGCGATCCCATGCAAGCATGGTCCCTCCCGATGTTGCCATCCGTCCAAATCAGCCATATCCCAAATGACCTGTAAAGGAAATGGTAGAGTGTTCTAGCCCGAAGAGGAAGTCCAGACTGCACTTCCCAAATCAGACCAGGGGCAAAGCCTCATAGGAAAAGGAAATGTTACCAAAACTCAGCCTTAGCCTATTATTGCTTTCTTCCCTGTATAGATTCCAATGCATTAGCCATACCCTATCCTTAGGATCATCTCCAATAACGTCTTCCAAACGGTTCTCCATTTTATCCCAAGTTCGGATATATTCTTCTTTGCTGATTTTCTTGTCATTCAATCCTCTCATTAAGATCAAATCTTGCTTGTCAATCCACTTTGCCTGTTCGTGGTCGACCTCCACTCTTACAGCTCTTCCCATCATATCAGCTTCTTCTTGTGGAATATCAACATATAGAAATTCCTCGACCATATCCTCCTCGGAACAAAGGATAGGTTCATTTCCCATCCTTACCTTCCCAGTAGATCTTCCCATTTCATTGACATTCCCCTTGGTTAAAGCCTGAGGATCCTTTTTCACCATGTTGAGCAGAGGAACCAGTGGTTTCTTCCCAGAGAAGGTCTCCAAAGGGGGGGGGGGAAGCAAGGAGTAATCTTTTTTCCCCTTCCTATTTTTACAACTCACACTGTTCTTTTGAGTTAGAACCTCCTCTATCACCTGATCCAAAGAAACCATGTTGACTCCCTCCGGATCAGCCTCACCACCACCCAGCTGTCCAACAATCATTCTATAAGAATAACCACTGTTTGGTATATCACCTTCATTATGTTGATGGCAAGGGGTTTTTTAATCTTCCATCACATGGGCCACTCCAACAACTGAACTTTCCAGTAGAGCAAATCAGTTTGGGGAACATGGTATAGAATCATCCACCCTGACCTTACTTAGACTGGTTGACGTGTTCTGGACTGGAATCTCAGGCTCACCATAGTCCTGCTGGTGCTCAAGCCCCCTGCCCATATACTGAAGATTACTGGACCCATCCATGTCCCTGCCATGACTAATTACATCAAGGCTCAAGCCATTGGAGTTACCATTCTCCCAGTTGGCCGTTTCAGAGTCCTCTGGAGGGGTAGACACCACAGCTCCAGACATGATCTCCTTCCTCCTAACCTCATTCGCTTCCACATGTACTCCTATGTTTGTACACAGATCGACAGAATTCTATCTCTTATCTTCCAGATTAGTAGTGGGCAAAGGATCTTCCACCTTCCCTGAAGGCCCCCCCTGAACCAGCGAATCAATGCCCCCAACTGACTTTGAAGGGGCATGAAAAACTTGCTGCAGGCCTGCAGGTGATGTCTGATCACTACCTTGATCAGCACTAAAGGTGACCACACCCTCTCTCAAGGGAACATCCGCTGGCCCAGCTGGAACCTCAGAGCTTCGGACACCCCTAGACCTCCTTCGACAACTATGTGCATCATGCCCCTGCCTGTAACAAAATGAACAGAATGGGGTCCACGATTCATAGACTATCGACTGTGCATACCTGTACTCTTCTTCAACTACAATCCAGACAAGCTCCGGCGGCAATCTTGAGAGATCCATTTCCACACAAATTCTAGCCGAAAAGGGATGAGGTAGAGAAGCTGTTCTTTGATCACTACATACAAAGCGCCCCATCGAGTTGCCGATTGACCTCAGCAACCCAATATTCTGAAATGGAAAAGGAAGTCCAGGAAATTGAATCCAAATTTCCATGTAAGGAGAGTCATGGTTCATATGCGCCTCAAAGGACCAGCGAAGCAAGTGAAATGGGAGGCCACAGAAGGGTTTCCTCTTCCTCGACCAAGATCTACCCAAATCCTCTTCGTTAGCAAACAATATGATGAATTGACGTGAACCCATTATACTTACTAGCGCTCGGTGTTTCAAACCCCAATCTGTATTGACCGCTTTGTCGAAATGCTCCACAAAAGGCCGCCGCTTCGTAAACCTCACAATCAGAGCTGAGGAAAGTAACGCTGAAGCTTCTTAAAATTCCTTCACCGAAACCGGAATAATAGGTTGACCTGAAACGCAACCAGGTACCTTCGGAAAAGCTTTGATTTCGGGGAGGAAGAAACCCGCATCCTATGAGGATCCAAAGAAATCCCTAATTCTCGGTTGCACATCACCTGAATCCTGAGTTGAAGGCGAAGACCCCTCCCCCCCAACGGGGGGAGGGGTCACGGCGACCGCCATCACCATAGGGTTAGCGGAGCATCACCCTCTTTCTCATGTGATTATATATAGAACTATTTAATCAGCTTTTATTCCTACCTTGTTATGTTCAAGATTATGTTTTAATTTCATGGGTTATTATTTATTCACCGTTTCATATTGTTTATGTTTAATTATGATAGTTTTTGCTATAATTTTTACCCTAAAAGAGCATCTAATCTAAACCCATTATTATGTTTTATTATTCCCTAGGATGTTAAGATGTGTATTATGAATGATGTATTGGGATAATATTGGAGTTTATGGATGTTTCCAATGGAGTTTATATATTGTATTTAATTTCATGTTATAATATAAAACTATTGTTTATATTTGTATTTAAAAATACACTAAACTATTTGGTCCTTTGTGATGAAAAGTCCATTCTTATTATACTAGTGAAATAATATAAATTTATGGCTCCATTCTACTATGTTTGGTGTACTTACAATGAATCCAACATGTGCTACCCAGGGATCCTTTTCACCCAAAAAGGAAAACCTGGTCCACTAACTACAAAAACACCGCATCTTCCCCCATAAATAGTAAATATAGGAATGAAATTTAGAAAACCATTCCATAGCTAAGATGACATTTTAAGACATCATCACGGCTATAAAAAGATTCCAAATAAAACACTCACCTCCAATAGCCAGGTTACACAATAAACACAAGTGTGTGATCCTTGATTCATATCTAAAAGGAGTCTCTAAGTGTGAGGGGTGAATCAAGAGCTCAATATGAATCTCTAACTCTTAAAATAGATAGCTGAAGATAAAGGAATGACTAGAACATGTGTCTATCATTACTACAGCTATAGTCTAGAAGAGTCATATCATACCTCATATCATTCCTAGAGTCAATATGTTGTAGGCCTCCACCGCTTGGAGATGCCCTCTCCCCAGACCTTGGCTCCCTGATCCTGTCTTAGACCACCTGGGGTGGTTGTGGAAAAAATTCAAATCTTATATCGCCTCTTTCAAATCTTATAACTCTATTATCATGTATGTTCCCCTATTTAACTTCCTGATCCTGGAACTTCCACTACCTCAGCAGCCCATCCATGGTCTCCCTATTAGTTGTATAGTTGGTCCGAAATTCACAACCAAGATATCCCATATTATTACATGAGTAGCACTGCCTCTACTCCATAGACTGGACCCATCCATTGAGCCATGAACTGCATACCCTATATCATGGTACTTACTCCTAAAATGTCTCCTAGGTCATGGTCCCTGAGACTGATGTAGGCTCCCCACTGCCGAGGCCTCTACTACAACTTTCCCTTTATATGTAACCACAAGATGTGGCTTCTTAAAAAATAAACTCCCAACCACCAAAGATCATTCTAGAACCCTAACATAAGTATGAGTTCAAAGAGGGTTAACACAGTCTTGGATATCTCTACATAGCCCTCACTTGATTTTTTTGGCCAAAAATAACTAATCTCAAACCATATCAATCATATTCCAAGAGATGTTGGTAATCCTCAATCAATACTCATAAACTGCCATGTTTACCTACTAGAGCAGTAGAAGTACCTAGATACATACATCCCTCGGTATAGATGGATACAACTCTTCTCTAAAAAAGCACTCAAACACTAACAATGAGAGAGTCACCTCATTATAATAATGGGTCACCAAAACCCACAATAATCATACAAATACCTAAATAAATCTCACTTCTAGGACTGATATGTGATCTAGTAGTGTCTTAACAAGATGGAAAAATCATTTCACCACATTAATCCATTTTACCACCACCTATGGGTTGGGATCTCCTTGGTACATAAGGGGTATTTGTTGATGAACTCATGACGTTCACTCAACATGCACACATCATCTGCTGGTAATTCGGGTACCATTTTCTAATTAAAAGGTCATGGTATAGCTGGTGCCCCACCTAGATAAAAAATCTATAGAAATGTCTTATGTATCGACACCACATCATAGAGGGGATAATATTCCTGAAACAATTATTGAATCCCAGCTATAAGATGTCATAGAGGATTCCTAAAATTAAACATGATATACCACATTCACTAAATATATATGGAGAGCTCACTCAAGAAGGGAAAGAAAACCACAACCTCTTCATATATGATGCATGAACCATTTTTTCACTACAACCGTTATATTAATATATCAAGTCAAAATTCTGGGGATCAGAGTCCTAATGCATGGATACACTAACTACCAGGTAAAAACTACAGTCTCTGGCTATAAAAATAATATCCAAACACATATCATTTTTTACTCAAATCAATCTTGCATAATCTAGTCCTATGGAAAAACTGACACCTACGATACTACTCTATCAGGTCCCATCCTATTGAGGCCCATTCCATGCCTCCCCAATACCTCCTTTAATACGATATGGGCTTGAAACTAGAACTAAATAGGAATATAAGTCATATATGAGGTCTTACCATAGGTAAATATACACACGCCCACATCTCCAAGCCCATAAAATGTTTAAATTTAAAAAACAAAAACAAAAATATGCATAAAATGATCATAATCCCACATCTAGAGTATTATTGGATGTAAAGGAAAGTAAACAGGGTATAACAGTACCCCACCCCAAAGAGTTTGATAACCAGTTCAACCTAAATGTAAACATATGTATTACTATTAAGATACCAATGGAATACAACTCGGTCTTTCTAATCTCACTATGCGCCACTTGGTACAAGACTGACTATGCCATTATCATAGGGTCAAACGTCAACATAATACACAAAATGTGTAGGAAAATCCCATAGAGAGGTTAGTATAAATATACCCAGTAGGATATCTTGAAACCACAAAGCATTCATTAAAGGAAAAATAGTCAAATTTTCGTAGTTATATGTATAAAATTTTTATAATAACATTTTTTTGATATGCTCAACAAAGACAAAAAATCTATAGGTAAGTCACTATCATAATTCTAACCAAGAAATATACATCAAATGTTTCACAATGAACTCTTACAAAAGAACACACTCCACGAGTTAGATAGTACTGATGACGTCCTTATGAGAAGTTGTTCTCATCAGGTCTCACCATTAGTAGTAATATGCTGGAAGTCTGAAGTGATACGATACATTGATGATGATCACACCCAAGGATATGGGGTATACCAACAACTCAATAGGGATTATACCACTACATAAAGAATCATTTACAACATAGGTTTGGTCACAATGATACTAAAAACTACATGTAGTTCCCAATGATGAATAGGGGATCTCACTCTAAGCCTCGTGGAAGGATTTCAACAACACTATCGAAGAATTCATACTGAAGGGATCATTGTCCATTATGTAGGAGGTGACTCTATAATAACCCTTAGGGGATAGATATAGGTAATTCACCCTAACAAATATTTTACCGCATATATATGAAAATGGATAGAAGAGTACATTAAGAGAGTGCATAGTGTGAAGTAGGATCACATTCCATATCCCGTCGACCTTGGTTCCATCCCTAGTAAATGGCTTATGTTAGTATCTGTGTGGAATTACACAGCATTTTGCTTCCTTGTACTTCTACCAGCATACCAGTACATGGATTATCCCATTTACATTCATATCTGGTCATGTCAGTGTATTAGTATGAGTCGTAACTCAGTCTCTATACGCCGAATCCATGTCTATGTGCCCTCTAATGTACCTGATAAGCTATCCAGGTGGAGACCACATGTCAGGTGCTATGGTGACACACTGGGTAAACCTTAACACTATCTTGTAACCATTTCTTTGTCTTGGAGCGTCCTATAGGCTATGTAATCCCTGATTAAATTTTGTGTGTATCGGGTTTTTTGGAAACACCATTTCTTACTTCTTTGCATGATCACACTTCCATCACCACGAAATCCAGCATCAAAATCACAATAAATCGAGGATATATTCTTGTCGATCCTCATTATGTCCATTCGTTGGTGTCCAGCCATTGAATTCATTTGAAAAAACCTCAAATAGTGTTATTTTTTGAGAACCAAAAGACACATAATTGAGGTATCTATATCTTCATATCCACTATAGATCCCATATTCACACCAATTTCATTTAATTCTGATTGATGGCCTACAATATCGAATTATTTCACCTAAAATGGATACAAAATAATTGGTTTTCCATTGGATGTTGAACCTTGAGACAAATGAAAAACACCCTTGATGAACAAGGAATTAGGGGAGAAAATCACAATAACCATCATAAGGAATGGAGCTCAATCGATGTTCATGTCCACCTAAATTCACTTCCATTAGAATGTTTAATGAAGTAATAACTATTAATCACAAAAATAAAATCTTCCAATATAACTCTACAATTTTCACATCACATAATACACATAATCCTAGAAAAATATATTGTTTTATTGATCTGTTTTCATCATAGAAATAGAAAACAGGGAAATAATCCACATCAAACAAAATACTACCTTGAGATGGATAAATCACTGATGATGAAAAGATTTTTCTCGTGATCATTGGAGATATTTGGTTATTTTTTCTAACAGTGGTCATCGATCATTGATATGTGCACCCCCACCAATGGTGTCTCCTTCCATGTCTCTTCAATGACCCTTTGTATATCTAGATTTTTTTAAGCTAATACTAGTAATTCACTATAAAAATTTATCTATAGAATTGGTTATGATACTACATCAAATAAATAAAATAAAATAATTTATTTAATTATTTTATTCATTTAATGCCTATTACAACTTTTCCTTAAGTGCACTGCACTTAAAATGTTTATTTCACACCTAGGGTAAAACCTATTTTATGAACTCAACATTTCCCTAAATGTTAAAATATGAAACTTGATTAGAATTTATTATACTATTTCAGGAAAACTATGCACGCATGTGATTTAATATATTTATTATATTTCAGGAAATTATTCAAGGCACAACACACCTCAGAAATGAATTTCTTCTTAGTGCATTGTCTCAAAAATAATCTATACAATATTTTAAAATAATACATGGAAAATATGATTAAGTACAATTTTCAAGGTATACAACCAATGTCTTACCTAGGGTTTTGAATCACGTATTTTAAAAAAAGTAATTTTTTTAATATTATAATGAGTTTATAATAGGGCTTTATATTTTTTAATACCTTTTCATTGGAAATGAATGTTTTCCCCCAAATTTTTTTTAAAAAACCTCGATTTATATTTCAGACTTTGGAAAGTTTATAATATGATGAGAAGATGATTATAATTCATTAACATACATAATGTTAATAAAATAACATATATTTGGTCGAGGATTTATTTTTTTATTACATCATTTTTAAATCATCCAAATGTCATAATTATTATAAAATATTTATACTTTACTTCACTATTTTTCCAAAAACACAACAAAATCAGAAAATTAAGAAAAATTCCCCATTTCACAATTTCAATGTAATGATGCTAATTTAAGCTTCTTTGTATGAAAATGTATTTCTATATATGTGAAATTTAATTATCAATTAAAATACATATGTTTTTTGAAATCAGGGATTTTATGCTAAAACATCATTTTCTTTTCTTTTATTATTTTTATCTAACATATTAGTTTATATTTACATTACTATTCATTGATCAATATACCTAATTATTGTTTATTATTTATATTGTTTCCAATTTTTTTATTCAATTAATCAAGAACTTTTTAAAATAACTGTAGTATTACTATTACAATAGTTCGATTTCAAACAGTCAGATTCTAACTATCAAATTCCAAATGATTAGAATTTAATTCCTAGATTCCCAATGGTTATATTACTTTATATATATACAGTATTCTAAATCAATCATTCACATACTACTCTTATCATCTACACTATATCTGTTTCAATTTTTGTTATTTTCTTTCACATAGTAATATATCTTGTATACTTATTGTTCTTCCTCGAGTATGATTCACTAATAAACTCATTTATGGTTCTAAACTATATTTTTCTTCTTTTATTGTACTTTTTCCCATTGTAATAAATTTTATTACCTATTTTTCTATATTTATATATATTGTACCATTATAAAGGAAATAATTAAATGTGCCATGTGTAATTTTTTTTGAAAATAAATGTTTATTTAAAAATTTAAATATCTAGTATTATATTCTCCCCCCTAAAAATTATGATCCTCATAATTTGGGGAGAACATAATTACATGAAAAAATGGGGTTGAATTTTCCTCACTAATTCCTTAGGCACCCATTTTTATTCCACCAACTTGTGATTTCTCCCAAGTAAATTAAAAAAAAGGTAGTTCGAATTAACTATACTTTATCTCTTATATTGATAATCCTAATCAGCTCTACATTATAGATCAAGTCATGTTTTGTCACAATATAATTTTTTGATAGTATGGGTAATTTTTTCTATATAAACTTCCTTGGTATTGAGATATTTAAGACTCCATGAACATTATAGAGATTTAGAGGAAAACATAAACAATAAGCCACATCTATAATTCATTTTATTATTTCAAATGGACTTATGGTCCTTCACATTTACATTTCATTCTTCCAAACCATATACACCCATTATATGGTCACACTATCAAGAATAAATGATCACATAATTTGAATTCAAATTCCTTCTTTCAGTTATCATAATAACATTTGTTCTACTCTGATATGTCTTAATATGATTCTAGATAGGTAAAACCTTATCAGATGTCTAATAAATTTGTTCTAGACCATGTATTTCTTTTTCCAACATGTCTCTAGAATGTTGAATTATGAAATATCTTCTCATACATGACCTCATAAAGTTACATTTTTATGATTATGTGGAATTTATTTTTATATGAAATTTTCAATAGAGGTATGTATTATTCCCATGTTTTGTGGAAGTCAAGTGAAAATGACCTCAAAATATCCTCTAATGTTTTGATGGTCCTTCTAGACTGTTCATCTATTTTATGAGGATAGGTGGTACTCAAATGTACCTTACTATTTAAATCCTTTGTAATGCTTCTACAAAATTTAGATTTGATGTGGGGGTTATGATCATATATAATTGAAAAGGGTGCACTATGAAGTCTCGAAATTTCAAAAATACGAATTCGTAAAATATTATTAGAGGGAACATCCTCTGATATTTATAATAATTGTGAATACATTGTGAAGTGATCCATAATTGCCCATATAGAATCATTTCTCTTATATGTCTTTATTATCCCAATAACGAACTCCATTCTTATATTTCCCCACTTCCACGTAGGTGTAGGGAGGGGTTACAAGACCCCTTTGGATGTTGTATCTCTGTAATTACTTATTGTAATACAAATCATTTAGACACATGTTCATCAATTCCCTGCTTCATGTTATCCCCCATGATGTTCACTTTTAGATCCCCGTTAATCTTGGTACTACTTGGATGTATATGTGACACATCACTCTTTCATGGGTTGTCAAAATCATGAGAAATTTAATTTTTTTTTCCTCATAAGTGTTTTTGGGTAAAAGGATAAATCCACCTATAATATTATCTCAGATAATTTTTTACCACTCTATTGTTCCCAAAATAGGTTGAATACCCTAGGACATAATTTTAATGGAAATCCAAGGTGCTTAATCTTTTGTGGAATGTTTAATTTTTAATTAATTAAATATTAATTTATTTGAATGTGTAAATATAGTGATATAATTAAAATGTATTTTTATATTATTATCATACCTCTAAGGTTGATTCCAAATTGGGGGGTCCTAGGTGATGTAAAAACACTTCATGGGCACCAGGGCTGGGTCTTGGCTCATTTTCTTTTGTTTTTATTTTTCTTTCTTCTTCATTTTTATTTTTTTACTTATTATTTCCTATATTTTTCATTTGGATTCATGTTAATTCCCATTTTTCCCTTTGTAATTATGGGGATGAGAGATGGATAGCGAGAGTAGACCGATACAAAAGTGGAGGTTTCAACTGGCGAGCTCTTATGGAGGTTGACTGGGCATCGAAGGTAGAAGGTCATGGATCTAGTGTGATGCATCCATATTTTTCAACTAGAGGTAGTCCGATTTTATTTTTTTTCCCAATAACCTTGTAAAATATTTTTTCTAACATTTCCAAGCCTTTTATGTGTATTTGGGGACCCTATGGGGGTCGATCTGCTGTTTTAGAGGTTAAATCAGATATTTTGAGCCACTTCGATGGGTTCTTATTTAGGGAAACCAATGTATAGAGCATGTTGTTTAGAGAAAACATATTTTGCGTTCTTACTATTTTGGTTATATTTGTTTTTGGTACAATGTACCAAGTAGTGTTGGCTAAGGTTGTGCTAGGGGAACATGTCCATGTTGGTTATATGACCAAATCCCATCGATGTACACAACCAGTGGTCAGGTACTATTCTTTTTCAAGACACTATGTAGGGGTATAAAACCATGTACGAAGATTGGGACCTTGTGTTAGGTACACTCCATGTACATGGTGGTAAAATCCATGTAGTGTGTTGATGTACACATTACTTTTGAAAAGGTACATGAGAAAGAACCTCATTTTTTGACTATCCCAATAATATGGAGGTACATGAAATTTACATTATGAATGTACACACCAAGAAGATTATGACACATTTCCATGTAGGACCTTTGGGGATACACATTATGCACCTAAAGTAAAATATGTGTATCATTTCTTGTCTTGGAATGTTCTTCTTATTTTTCACCCTATTGTCAGATTTGTGAATACGAGGAGTCCATTGTGAGTATTTTTCCATGTAGATCATGATAGTGGAATATTTTAAGGATTTATGTATCTTACAAAGAGTGTTTTTTATGATATAGAATATGTATAGTGATTTCAAGGAGGTTTTTTTTAAAATCATTTAGATGGTTGGGTGGTGATCATTGAGGCCCGAGTGAGGGTTGTGAACTAAGTGATTGAACTTGTATGAGTGTTCTATGGTGATAATTTTTAGGTTATTTTAAAAATATCCAAGAAGAGGTTACTGAGTTGTATCACTAAGGATATATTAGTATGTCCCTAATTATTTTCACTGTTTTCCTAAGGCTAGAGTAGTTGAGGAATAGCTCTTGAGTTTTAGGATTAGAGCTATTGGATACCTTTGGAAGGGTTGATGTCATGAGATGGAACTAATAGTTGGGATCCATTTTGATTTTGTGATGATCCTATGTGAGTATTTATGATTCACTTATAGGAGAGTTGGTACTCAAGGATGGGTTTTTTCCTGGGAATAACAGCTGAGGTTTTCTTGCAAGGGATTTTCCCTAATGTTTTTCTTAAATAAAAATCCTTTATAGACGCCTAACATTATTTATCCCAGAAAACACTATGAATTACCTTGTAGGAATGTTTTTCTTTAAAATTCTCATTTAGTTCATTTTTTATCGAGAATCCATTAGATTCCACTAAGGGTTATTTGTGATGTTTCTCCATAGTCATGTCTCATACCTTGGATGGGCTAGTGGTACCACTCATTGTGTTCCCTTCTCTTACTATCTAAATGGGGACATTTTTTGATCCATGAATGGGTATGTCCAAAGTTCCTGGGAGTCATAGGGGATTCCATAGTTTTACTTTTCTTTATGATGTTACCTTATAGACTATAGGAGCCCTGATTTATGTTTAGCACTGAGGTGGTTCATGGAGAGGCCTTGTTGGTTGTTCTTTTGGAATCATAGATCCATGGAGTTGATAGGGTCCCCATGATTTATTGTTTTAGTATTTATAGGTGACTCTAGTTCATATATTTTGGATAGTGGGTTTGATATTAGATCTTCACATGTTCAGTTGGCATTTTCCCATGATGTTTGACAAAGTTCTCACTTAGGAATTTTGTTCAATGAGGTGGCCCTTGGGATATCATGGATCAAAAATTGGATCTACATTTTAATATGGTTATATCAATGATTTTTTTTGTGTTATAGAAACATAGGTATCTAATGAGAGATATGGATGAGTTTAATCCCCCTCTAGTTGAGTGTGTTCCTCGGATATAGTGGATTCGACCTCATGAGGTGTGGAGGCACTCATTGAGTGTGTTCTGTCATCCATGGATGATATAGTTATCCCAAACACATTTATGTTGACATACCTGGTTTATATATAGATCCCATATATGTTAGTATCATATTTGGTTCCTAATTCATTCAATAATACCTTTAGCACTGACATATTCTCTTATCGTGTCAACACAAATGTTCCTATAACCAATTCAGACTAAGTTATTTTGGGTTCTAGAGCCATGTATATGTATTTTTCATAATGGAAACCAATTTTTATTCCCTTGACACAACAATGTTTACCATTATATTTAAAAATATTGGATCTCATGTGATAATCAAGATACCACATGTTGTAAATCCTATAGTGTGGCTCAGAGTGGGATAGATTTACATTGAGTTTCAGTCTAGAGCATGTGGTTATCTGATTTCATTGCTTTTTTACCTTCTTTATTTTCACATAGTTGTTCTTTTATACCAGATTATTTATTTTTGTTAAGATAGTTTGTGAATACCACACGTTCATTCACTTATTGGGACAATAAATTATAAGTCAACCGTTATGGGTTTCCAACTCAGATTTATTACTCACCCCCCTGGGCATACACCTCATTGGGTGTGCATACCTTTTTTCTATATTCATGTCGGCTAATTAGATGCAAAATTGAAGGGGTTGAGGCCAAATGTTTCTAAATTGAGTGGATCTACATATTTATATTCTTTATTTAATGTTGGTGCAACTCAAGTGTTATGGTGAACAGGTATGTGGTTTTCCTTGTTGTTGGTAGTTGATCATGTGGTATTTATTTTTAGTTTCATTGTTATTTATATGTGGTTGGTCGGGTGGGTGAAAGGAAGTTGTATTTTTTTTTAATATTTTATTATTTATGTCTATTACACATTTCGTTTATTATAGAATTTATTTATTTTTAGTTTAAATTCTTTTCATACTCTAATGATTATTATTGTAGAAGTATTGGTAATTTCTTATTTAATTGAACATTGAATAGAGGGTATACTCTCCCCAATATAACTTTTAGGCCATTTTTTCTATTCATAATCCTTTTGATTTCAGCGAGTCACCCCTGATGCTTTGTGTTGATATAGATCATATGAACTGTAATGTAATGTCCAAAAATTCTAAAGTAATAACATTGTATATGATATCATGTATGACAAGAAACACGAAACACATATGGGAATATAATATCCTGATAATTCAAAATATATTTAAATTTTTTAAATATTATCTACCTATGATATATTTTGAAAGGTAAGAAACACTTAAATTTCAAAATTTTATTCACTTTAATCAATTTCACTTTCAAAGTGATTATTAAAACATAACAAAAAATTTGACATTTTACTTTAAAACTGGTTTTTTCATCCAGTCTACGGGTTTAAATTTAAATTAATTTATTTTAATTATATGAAAGAAATTTGGATAAATTTAGTCCATATTTGGAATATGATTAATTTATAACTTGTAAAAATCTATACATTGTTTTGACAAAAATAATTAATGAATGAAATTAAAATTATTAATAATGATTTTGGGAAAAATTAGCTTTACAAGAAAATAAACCATAAAAATAAGAGAAGAAATGACGTAAAAACATATAAAAATTATACTAGATGGAAATATTTGGACCCTAACCAATGTTTTCTAGAATTTGGTTCATTATTGGAGCCACATTTTACAGGAAAAACGTGTGTAGAATTCCAATTTCAAAAAATTTCAAGAATTCCACTCCTCCTCGTCTATAAAAAGGTACTCAGACCTCCCACTTATTGACACGTCTAAATCCATTTTAACACCCAAAATATACTCAAATAAGATTCCCACACCCCTTATCTCATCCTAGAATCCTCATATTTGGAATAAATCCAACCATTCATGTATCTTGGTATAAACCAAAAGAAGTTACCAAAAACCAAGATAACATTCATCAATGATAACTTTAATTTTATTTCATTCTCCACCCATTATTTTTAATTATTACATGCTTATATAATAAAACAAATATATTAAATATAATGATATATTATTATTACATGGTTTCATCCTAGAGTTATACATACTTCTATCAAATGGGTAACAAACATACCATTTATGCGTACAGTGAACTACCACCTCACAAAATGATGTCGTTCATTTTTCTTATAACCTCCTCATTGTTGAGAATTTTGATGGAAAAGTTGTTTATATATGATATTTAATATTTCCTTGTGATTCTTAATATATTTTAAAACTCATACCTTTAATCTTTTTATTTTGTTAGAATACGACAATAACATTTGTGAAAATGTTGACTAGTGCCTCCTCAAAGTGATTTGATTTGTTCATGTTATACATGGAATTTATAAATGATTTTTCTAATAAAGCTATGTAAAATATATGAAATACATATGGTACTTTAAGTATAATATACAAATATTTCATTTATGTCACATAAATTTAATGATTTAATATAAATGAAAGTTGTGTTCATGCCTACGTATGGCTTACCGACTCCATGAATTGTGCATATAATTTTCTATCTCCAAATATTATGTATTATTTTAAATAAATATGTAATGGAAATATATGATATTTATTTCATGGTTTTAGATAATGTATATGATGAAATCATGATCTAATTGATATGAACAATAAGTAACTGGTCAAAACATACTGGACAAACTCGATAATTATGACAAAAATAGTGGAAATAATGAATGATTATTAAAAAACAGGTGATAATATATTATAATAATTTAATATATGATATTATAAAAGTTGTAATGTTTAAGGAATATTTTTTAAAATATTTTAAACCCTTATACAGTACTATAATGTATTTCCACCCAAAAGGAAATGCAAGGTAAGGGATCTTGGGCTCAATTTTCTTTCTATGAAGAATATGCCAGTTTCACCACTTACTTCTTTTGAATGGTGTATCTGTTTCCCTATTGATATATAATATATTAATTTTTTAATAATTTTATTTATTTATTTTGAACTTATTTCTTTCATGGGATTATGGTTCAAAAGATACCAAGAAGTAATGGACATCATGTCAATTTCTATTCATTGAGACTTACATTATTATTGTGCAACTAAATTCTTCTATCTGGTGTACATATTGCCACTATGAAGTATAATTTCATGATTCATTAATTATTCATGATATTTTTAGTTTTAACTTGAATTATTTCATCTAAGGGGTTTTCAATTAATTGTTACCAAGTGGAAAAGAATTTCATAACCCAATTTCTTTTCATTGGCTTATACTACTTCCTCATTGTCATTAATATTCTAATATTATGAGTGTAATATATTTTTACTATCTATGGTTGTTTTTACACTTATTTTATGTGTATTTAAATTTTATGCGAATAATATATTGTTGATTGATTCTCACATAAACATTTTCGTCTTTTTAAGGGTTTACTTTATTGTCTCATTTTGTTAGGGATTGTTTACACTTGAATATCCATCAAAGTGAATTATTGGATCATTATTTAATAAATAATTTCATTTTATTATCATAAGGAAATTCATGACCTTTTTAAAGTAAGAGTGCATTTTCACTCTCTTTGGTACCCAGAATTATTTATAAAATGTTTTTAAGAAAACATGACTTCATTTATCTCTCTTGAGAGAGATCTGTTTTTTTATTAAAACCAAATTTTCAATAAAATATCAAAAATTTATTCTACATTTTCAAAATGATTTATCAAATGAATTTTCACCATTTAAAAAATAGATAGTTTTAAAAGTCATTTTCAAAGAAAAGTTTTTCCAAAATATTTTTCAAATCAATTTATATATTCCTCGAGGATGTTTTAGAATTTTTTATTTTACTTCATCAGTGTGACAAACCCTTCTTTTTACTCAACTTATGATATGTTTTATTTATACCTTCTTTGATTTTTTCGTATTTATGTTTATTGATTGATTTTTTAAGGATTTTATTGAAATTCACTTCCATGAATCCATTTTTAAGTCATATTGAAATATTCAATTTCTTATGATCATTGAACATTGAATTTCCCAAAAAATAACCATATTATTTTTCATGTATTAGATTATTTCCATGACTATATACAATTTTTAGGTATGATTTTCACATTGATTGTTATATATTATTTTTATAAATATTGATAAATCTGTATACTTTATTCCGTAATGATATTTGATACGACATGGTATTTATGAGTTAAACTAATTATTAGATATTTAAGGAATGATTTTGGATATATATGACATGGGTGGGGCCTGATTATATATATCCCATCAATGCATAGATACTATCATTGGTTGAAACAAGTATTTGAAGATCCCTTTTAGATTGTTCTAAATCATATTAGTTTTAAACAGTCTTGTGAAAGAACTTGATAATAGTGTGCTAAAACATGTTCTTAAAGATTTTGAAAGTAAATGGACCATATACCAAAGAAACATGGAGTCCAATAATAAATATATTTTTCAATTTATATTCATTTATCATTATCCTTGATATTTTTTATTTGACATTATCAATGGATGAATTTCATTCTCCGTTCATTAATTAAATTTCATATGTTTTCAGTTATTTACCATGATATATTTTTTACTCACTTCATTCTCTATTATTAGCAACATGGCATGTATTATAGACTATTTACCTTGATATATTGACCATTCTCATTGATTCACTATTGATTTTTTAATACACAATCCATATAGGGCATTTAAGATCACCCTTATCTTTCCTCATTTCCCTAGGAATTTAATATTTATACTAAGAATTGTATAAAAGGATTTCATAAATGGAAGAAAAATATCCTCAAAAAGAAATTATTTTGTAATTAGTGTATTCATTTATAATATAAGACTCGTGTATTCATCAGATTTACCAAAAATACAAAACTATTCGATAATTTAGGATTTGATTACTTATAATAATGTCAATGTAATGGTACTAGACACCATCTCCGGGCTTCTAGGTTCGGGTCTATATAGTGGGTATCAGAAAAATTTTAGTAAAAACTTTTAGAACTTGATTAAGGAAAATTTATATTAGAGAACATAACTATGAGGTGGAATTTGATGATAAGTATATTAGAACATCTTAGACTTTTCTTAAGGTAGAGATTATATGAGTCTTTATAGAAATACAATTACGTTCAGATACTAAAAGTGGATGTGGTTCTAGAATAGATTTACCAAAGGGTAACAACTCTAAAAAGGTGCATTGGGCCTGTCTCAAGCGTAACCTGGTACAAGACAATGTGCCTTACTCACCATGTTTTTTCACACTTTCTGGGGATATGATTATGATAATTCAAATTTTTTATACAGATTGTTATGAAAGGATTTATTTTGTGATGAAAATGAATAGCCTATATTAATCCTCATGTGTCGTAAAATAAATATGTGTAATGAACCAAACTATTATCAATGAAAATTCCAGTTGGTCTAATTAAATTTATTATTATAGAAAAATGTTATATACAATATACACTTCTTTGGTTTTATGTTTTTGTATTTTAAAATACCATTAAGAATTTTTATTGTTACGACTATTACTTTTGAAAAGTGATCACATGATTAGGATAAATACATGGCTTTAACAAATCCAATTTACTCAGTTAAAGGAAGTGATGGCCTCATCCAATACAATTTCTCCAATCAAATCCCATTTGTTAGAGTTTGTAAGTAGGTAGTGTAGAGTCCTGAAGCTTGACGTACATGGAAATTACATTACTTTTGTGGAATACTTAATACATAACAAAAATAGACACACAAGGACCGTAATAGTTTAGTGTCTTTGGAAACTCAGAATAAAATCTTCTAATCGTGGTGAAAGACCTTCAACATCTCCCAATAAAGATCTTCCCCTTTTTTTCTTACCTAAAACCTTTCTTTATATCCTGGGGAAAAGAAAACATAAAAGGGGTGTGCTCAAATGCCCAGTAAGGGTAAACATAGAGAACATAAAACAATCCATAAACATTTGAATGCAAAAACATGAACATAAAATCTAAACATCAAAATCTTGAGCAAAGACATGAATCTTGGAAGTACGTAAGGCATATATCATAAGGGAACATCAATCATGATAAAATAGTACGAGAATAAAACAAGTAATTGTGGCAACCATTATGCACATGAAATGATTTCCATAGTAACCAAGGCATTGATGCCAAGACCATCTTAGTGGACAAAGTCCTTTTCTGAATCGAGTTCACTCCTCGTTCCAGTCCTATATTACTGAACTGGTTTAACTTGTCATTCCAGCCATGTCTATCTCATGATATATAAATCTTTACCCAATGCATTGGAGGGAGATATATGTCCCACCCATCTCATAATGAAATCATTCTTACTTGTGCCACAAAATAAACATACATCATTCATAAAAACCCAATAAATAAAATGGGTTTCATAAACATCATCCCATCATCACATAATCCATATAAAAGAAATGGATATCATTTCATAATAAGAAAAGTGAAACCATGTAAATCATAGAGACATTATACATGAAACATACAAATATGAAATAATGTCATCTTAGATGGAAAATGGTTTTGATAAAACACTTGAAATGAATTTTTGAGGAAAATATCCTTTCTTCTTCAAAATCAATTTCTTTTCACAAAACGTCATGAAATTTTAAAAGAAAAAGATTTTGTTCAAAATAGTCATTAAATCTTTTGGAGTATGCTTCATTAAAATAAGGCTTTATAAAACCGTAAAAATCCTTTCATGCCGTATACGTTAAAAAACATTCTTCTCATACTTTTGCTGGAAAAGTCAAAAAGTACCTCATAAAAGAAAGATTCCATACATACCATGTAGTAAAAGTCAAAAATGGGTAAAAAGTTCTTTAAAAATACATGAATACACTTTTATAAAACATTTACATGGATTATGGCAATAACCCTAGTAAATACTTACGAATAAGCAATTCTCCGATAAAAATGAGATTTGCAAAGTTATCCCTTACCTTAGGTCCGATATGCTTCGTACGTATCCAAACCTCCGGTATAATGATTTAAATAATTCCATTGACTTATTAAAGAATCATATTCATTGTTATTATATCATATATGGTTCACTTATGACTTTATATTATCCGTTCTTTTGAAAATTCCATGTTAAAGAGCGTTTTGGGTAAAATCGTTTCATTTGTCGTCGGTGTTTTGACTTGTAATTTTTAATATGATTACTTAGATCATGATTACCTAATTCCAAAATATAAAACATGATTTATATATATATTCAGAATATACATATACATAATATATCGATAAATGGAAAGAAATACACCGTTCATGGAGACGGTAGGCCGTATGTGCGCATGAACGTTGTTTTCGTTTCCTCATTGAATTGAACAGAATTAATTGGATGAAATACATATATATATACATAAATCCAGTATCATTATTATGTCATATATTTTATTATTTCTTATTATATATACTTTATAATCATTTATGAATGGTTAATCATTGAGAATGAATCTCATCGCGTCGTGGAGATGGTATTCCGTACGTACGCACGAGCGATGATCGTGAAGACTTATTGGAGTGTATGTATACTATTACAGAATCAATATCACTTTAAAATAATCATATATAGTTATTATTTACACCATTATACCCATCCAAGAAAGGTGGTGGTGGAAAATAGATTACACCACGGCGTGGAGACGGTATTCCGTACGTACGCATGCGCGGTGATTTTGTTTTCCATAGGATGGATAGATGGTGAAATAGGGTTGTTTCATACTTATAATAACATATCAGTATATGGGTGATACTGATGTTATTACTTCATAATGAAACAACTAAATAAGAATAAGTGGAAGAAAAAATAAGGTTGAATGAATCGGTAACGGACATTACCTCTTCTTTGAAACGCCACTTTGAGACTTCCTCTTAGGGCACTAAAATTGGTCTTTGAAAAAGACAAGGACCTCTAGGACATTTCTAGGGAAGTGGAGAAGATAATTTGGCAGGGGTTTTCCGAGCTTGAAGGCTCAAAGTGGTGTGAGGAAGAGAGGGAAGATGTGTCCTTTTATAAGGGAGGTGAGGGGCACCTTTGGAAAAACTAAAAATATTATTTTATTATAAAGTCATATTCAGTTTTAAATAGATCCAAATGGATTTCTTTCGAAGCTAAGGTGGGGATGGGTCGAAGTCCTCTCATCCAATAGAATTTAGACAATTTTAGGTTCCTATTTTAACCTTATCATTTAGATTTAACTTCAAGTTACATAATTTTACTTTTACCATGTCTTTTTGTGTTCTTACACTATAAGGTTAATAAACTTACTATAACAAGCCAAACGAACCCCAAGTTTTTTATAATTAAGATATATAACCTTATCTAATTCATTTTGCCAAACCTTATATTTTCATGAATATAATAACAATTAATAATATAATATTTGTTTTAAAAACTATTTTATGTCAATTTTGACACTATTTGGTAATTGATTTTTTTGAAAATCATAACAGAATTATTAGTTCGAAAAAATATCATTAAATCAACACTAACATGTCATATTAACATATAGATTTTTTTTAATTCATTAAAAGTATAAAATTACATTTATTTTGGTATTTATAACATCAATTATGTCAATATTTCATTAATAAGATAATTACTGCATCATCATTATGTCATAAATAAATTAAATTATTTAAAGTCTAAAATTAAAAATAAAATATAATTATGTAGTAAATCTTTTTATCTTTCTAATGAATATTTATAATATAATTTATCTTCTGTATAACCTTATATTAAAAATTATTTACTTATTGAATGTTGATTTTAACTATTTTAACCCTTCTTTAAATAAATTAATAATAAATGTCCTAATCTAATCCAAGTGGGCCTAAATGGTCATATTTTTCCTAAGGTTGTTTTTGGTCGAATTAAACTTATCCAATAGAATTAAGACATGTGTTAGGGTAATATTAATATCATTTTTACCCTTAATTACCCTATTTACTTTTAACCGTGGTAAATAAAAGTAAAAAGTTACTATTCACCAAAAATTATTTTCATCTCATTGAACCAAATTTTACTTACTGAAATCAATCGTGTCTCTCGTATTTTTGAAATTTCATTCACAAAAGCGGTAAAATTAAGTTTTATGTAAATTTGCAAATTCTCCTAGGAGGTGGGTAAAAGACGGTCAAAAGTTCAATAAAATTTTTATATATCTAAAATTATTATAAAATTACTCCAATGAATTACATTGAACTTATATAGGTATTATGTGTCAATTTTGACCTAAAATAAATTTTAATAAAATAAATAATTATTTAAATAAAAAGTCGGTTTTTAAATAGTAACCTAGTGTTTTCACTATTCATCAAAAATTGAATGTTTTCAGAAAAATACCAAAATTTCACCCTAGGCTAATTTCGATATTCTGAATCCAAAAATAAAGTCCATTTTGAAAGATAAAATTTATAAAATTTCAAAAAGTGGTTATTACTATTCATAACGACTAGTTTTATTAATATTTTAACCATATATCGTTGTTTAGTGAAACCGGGTATTGCGTACAACATACGCTATCGAGGAAAGTCGTGATTGCATGTAATGCATGCCAAGTCAGGGTTTCATGTTGTTCAAGATTCCTCCATTGTTTCGTATAACAGAATCCAACCATATTTCATTTATACATTGAATATATATATATATATACACTAAATGTTTTGTAGAATAACTACTCTCAAAATTGTGTGTAACATGATCCAAGAATAGTGTTGTGTATACTGCAAGCTCATACGGTGTTGCATGTAGCGCAAGGTAATCTTGTTGTCGCATACAACACAAGACATCAATGATATTAAAAGAACAGTTTTCATAAAATCTCGGGGTGTTACATTCTACCCCCCTTAAAATGAATTTCACCCTCGAAATTCGTCGGGGTTTTAAATGGTTTACTACTCAAATGTTTGTTTAATAGAAACCCACATCGTAAAAAGTAATACCAAAACTAGGCTTTAAAAACTAAAGTATGAAATGTAACGGTTACCCAAATTAACTCATCACTGGGTTTCCACGTAAGAGAACATAGGTGAAAATATGGATATGGAAGAAAAATATAACCATCAAGTTATGATGGAGAGTGGTAGAGAACATGGCTATGAAAAAGCCATCAATCACAAAGCCATAGATTTGTGATGATCTAAGGTACCATCTGATTCATCGGATATAAGAGCACTAGGACAACATTTTTGGTTTTCAGGATCATTTCTCTAATGTTAAAGAATCAAATGAAATACTTACTTGATTTTTGTACAATCTCACCGTTGTTCGTGCCGTTAACAATTTCCACTTTATCTCTTAAAGAAATGAAGTTGAATTTTCCATTCATGAAGTGTTAGGGGATCATGTGATAGAATGATGAGTCATTCCATCTGTTTCAAACAAAAGGTTAGAAAAAGTTATCAAATGTACATAAGTCCATCTATGGTGTGGTTAATCGTATACGATTCAAAAAATGAACTTATACTTCATATATCATATTGCTTAATAAAATAAAACTAGTTTCTACTAACCAGGTACTTCTTGTAGGCCAGTGGTATGCGATAAAGGCCAGTCGCACTTCAGTTGTGGGTTCGATTCCCACAACCTTGTTTGACACGACGGGTTGTCGCCCGTCCTGCAGGTTATCCTTTTTCTAAAACAATACTATTATAACAAAATGTTCTATCCTTAAAAAATACTATCCATTCCAATCTTTAGGCTTATCCAAAATACTTCTTTCCAAACTCATTTTATAAAGAGAACGATTACTAAAAAGGTTATATAACAAGCACGTGAATACCATAATTTATCCCCCATATATCATAATATATATCTTATTGGTCAAATTACAAACATGTGAATACCTTAATCATTTATTGTCTTGAAGAATGAATACCCATTGAACATTAGTGAAAACATGAATGCAGTTAAAAGTTAACACTTTCCACATATCAAAATCCTCAAAATTATTTATACTCAAACCATGATATCACTTAGTCCTTATATCAATCATGACCTCATGAATACAATCAAACATCCCATTATCTTCTTATCCCTTCATTATACGCATATCATATGCTTTAAAAAATATTTGAATCACTTTTCATGGTTACTGGTACAATAAAATTATTGAAAACCACAATATAATAATACAAAAATATTCTAATAAACCATAAAAGTACCTCAACAACATTATTCTTGAATACCAATACATAAACACTTCAATCCATACTCATCAATGATTGTCCTAGAACAAGTCCTTCCTTGATTTAGAAGTAACTTTTTTAGGTCAGGGCATTGAGTTGGGTAATGCCCATGTTCTCCACAAATAAGACATTGAACACCATAACAGTCTGTCACTCTATGACCCTTTTCTCCACATAGATAACATATGTCCCTCCATTTTAGGTATTCCTCAAGGTTATTCTTCCCTTCTTTTGAAATCTCAATCTTCCTTTCTTTATGCTCCTCAACATGCGAACATGCATAAAAGTAAATCTTCCTATTATTTGATGAATTAGTCATACCACTAAATATCACCTTGTTAATCATATATCGCGATGACTTATTTGGAATAATCAAAATATCTTTCTCTCTAGGCATTACACAATTTTTTTGCTCATAGTCACCAATTTTTCCATTGGATTCAATGTTAACCGAATTACTTCTGGTTCCCTCCATTGAATAAAACATAAAAAGTATTCTATAAGAGGAAAAAATAATACAAGGAAAATAACATAATCAAGGGGGAGTACCTTCAACATCTAACATCTTAGGCTTAATTCTAAGATCGTTAGCGCAATTCTAGGACTATAACCTATATGTATACTTAACTTTAGGGACATCCCTAGACATACCTTAGAAATATCTCTAGGGATCTCAATACCATTTTCACATCCTAGTTTCCAAAGGTTGACTAAACCATTCCGCTGATACCAACTGTAGAGACCCAAATCTTGACGTAAATGGAAATTACATTACTTTTGCGGAATACTTAATACATAATAAAAATAGACACACAAGGACCGTAATAGTTTAGTGTCTTTGGAAACTCGGAATAAAATCTTCTAATCGTGGTGAAAGACCTTCAACATCTCCCAATAAAGATATTCCCATTTTGTTTTCTTACCTAAAACCTTTGTTTATATCCTGGGGAAAAGAAAACATAAAAGGGGTGAGATCAAATGCCCAGTAAGGGTAAACATAGAGAACATAAAACAATCCATAAACATTTGAATGCAAAAACTTGAACATAAAATCTAAAAATCAAAATCTTGAGAAAAGACATGAATCATGGAAGTACGTAAGGAATATATCATAAGGTAACATCAATCATGATAATATATAATGAGAATAAAACATGTAATTGTGGCAAACATTAAGCACATGATATGATTTCCATAGCAGCCAAGTCATTGCTTCCAAGACCGTCTTAGTGGACAAAGTCCCTTTCTGAATCGAGTTCACTCCTCGTTCTAGTCCTGTATTACTGAACAAGTTTAACTTGCCGATCCAGGCATGTCTATCTCATGAGATATAAATCTTTACCCAATTCATTGGTGGGAGATATAGGTCCCACCCATCTCATAATGAAATCATTCTTACTTGTGCCACAAAATAAACATACATCATTCATAAAAACCCAATAAATAAAATGGGTTTCATAAACATCATCCCATCATCAAAAAATCCATATAAAAGAAATGGATATCATTTCATAATAAGAAAAGTGAAACCATGTAAATCATAGAGACATTATACTTGAAACATAAACATATGAAATAATGTCATCTTAGATGGAAAATGTTTTCGATAAAACACGTGAAATGAATTCTTGAGGAAAATATCCATTCTTCTTCAAAATCAAATTCTTTTCAGAGAATGCCCTGAAATTTTAAAAGAAAAATATTTTGTTTAAAATAGTCATGAAATATTTTGGAGGAAGCTTCATGAAAATAAGGCTTTATAAAACTGTAAAAATCCTTTCATGCCGTATACGTTAAAAAAACATTCTTCTCGTACTTTTGCTGGAAAAGTCAAAAAGTACCTCGTAAAAGAAATATTCCATACATACCATGTAGTAAAAGTCAAAAATGGGTAAAAAGGACTTTAAACATACATGAATACACTTTTATAAAACATTTACATGGATGATAGCAATAACCCCAGTAAATACATACGAATAAGCAATTCTCGGATAAAAATGAGATTTGCAAAATTATCCCTTACCTTAGGTCCGATATGCTTCGTACGTATCCAAACATCCTGTATAATGATTTAAATAATGTCATTGAATTATTAAAGAATCATTTTCATTGGTGTGATATCATATATGGTTCACTTATGACTTTATATTACCTGTTCTTTTGTAAATTCAATGTTAAAGAGCGTTTTGGGTAAAATCGTTTCATTTGTCGTCCGTGTTTTGACTTGTAATTATTCATATGATTACATAGATCATGATTACTTAATTCAAGAATATAAAACATGATTTATATATATATTCAGAATATACATATACACAATAGATCGATAAATAGAAAGAAATACACCGTTCATGGAGACGGTAGGCCGTACGTGCGCATGAACGTTGTTTTTGTTTCATCATTGAACTGAATGGAATTAATTGGATGACATACATATATATATACATAAATACAGTATAATTATTATGTCATATATTTTATGATTTCTTATTATATATACTTTATAAACATTTATGAATGGTTAATCATTGAGAATGAATCTCATCACGTCGTGGAGACGGTATTCCGTACGTACGCACGAGCGATGATATCGTTCCCATGATTGTGAAGTTTTATTATAGTGTATGTATACTATTAAAGAATCAATATCACTTTAAAATAATCATATATAGTTATTATTTACACCATTATACACATCCAAGTAATGTGGTGCTGGAAAATAGATTACACCACGGAGTAGAGACGGTATTCCGTACGTACGCACGCGCGGTGATTTCGTTTTCCGTAGGATGGATAGATGGTGAAATAGTGTTGTTTAATACTTATAATAACATATCGGTATATGGGTGATACTGATGTTATTACTTCATAATGAAAAAACAAAAGAAGAAGAAGTGGAAGAAGAAATAAGGTTGAATGAATCGGTAACGGACATTACCTCTTCTTTGAAGCGCCTCTTTGAGACTTCCTCTTAGGGCACTAAAATTAGTCTTTGAGAAAGACCAGGACCTCTAGGATGTTTATAGGGAAGTGGAGAAGATAATTTGGCAGGGTTTTTCCGAGCTTGAAGGCTCAAAGTGGTGTGAGGAAGAGAGGGAGGATGTGCCCTTTTATAAGGGAGGAGATGGGCACCTTTGGAAAAACTAGAAATATTATTTTATTATAAAGTCATATTCAGTTTTAAATATCTCCAAATTGATTTATTTCGAAGCTAAGGTGGGGATGGGTCGAAATCCTCTCATCCAATAGAATTTAGACAAGTTTAGGTTCCTATTTTAACCTTATCATATAGATTTAACTTTAAGTTAGATAATTTTACTTTTACCGTGTCTTTTTGTGTTCTTACACTATAAGGTTAATACACTTACTATAACAAGTTAAACGAACCCCAAGTTGTTTCTAATTAATATATATAACCTCATCTAAGTTATTTTGTCGAACCTTAGATTTTTAGGAATATAATAACAATTAATAATATAATATTTGTTTTAAAAACTATTTTATGTCAATTTTGACACTATTTGGTAATTGATTTTTTTGAAAATCATAACATAATTATTAGTTCGAAAAAAGATCATTAAATCAACACTAACATGTCATATTAATATATAAATTTTTTTGAATTCATAAAAAGTCTAAAATTACATTTATTTTGGTATTTATAACATCAATTATGTAAATATTTCATTAATAAGATAATTAATGCATCATCATTATGTCATAAATAAATTAAATTATTTAAAGTCTAAAAATTAAAAATAAAATATCATTATGTAGGAAATCTTCTAATATTTCTAATTAATTTTTATAATCTAATTTATCTTATGTATAACCCTATATTAAAAATTATTTACTTATTGAATGTTGATTTTAACTATTTTAACCCTTCTTTAAATAAATTAATAATAAATGTCCTAATCTAATCCAAGTGGGCCTAAATTGTCATATTTTATTCCTAAGGTTTTTTTGGGTCGAATTAAACTTATCCAATAGAATTAGGACATGTTTAAGGGTAATATTAATATCATTTTTACCCTTAATTACCCTATTTACTTTTAACCGTGGTAAATAAAAGTAAAAAGTTACTATTCACCAAAAATTATTTTCATCTCATTGAACCAAATTTTACGTACTGACATCAACCGTGTCTCTCAAAATTTTGAAATTCCATTCACAAAAGCGGTAAAATTATGTTTTATGTAAATTTGCAAATTCTCCTAGGAGGTGGGTAAAAGACGGTCAGAAGTTCAATAAAAGTTTTATGTATATAAAATTATTATAAAATGACTCCAATGAATTACATTGAACTTATATAGTTATTATGTGTCAATTTTGACCTAAAATAAATTTAAATAAAATAAATAATTATTTAAATAAAAAGTCGGTTTTTAAATAGTAACCTAGTGTTTTCACTATTAATCAAAAATTGAAAGTTTTGAGAAAAATACCAAATTTTCACCCTAGGCTAATTTCGATATTCTGAATCCAAAACTGAAGTCCATTTGGAATGATAAAATTTATAAAATTTCAAAAAGTGGTTATTACTATTCATAACGGCTAGTTTTAATAATATTTTAACCATATATCGTTGTTTAGTGAAACCTGGTATTGCGTACAACATACGCTATCGAGGAAATCCATGATTGTGTGTAATGAAAGCCAAGTCAGGGTTGCGTGTTGTGCAAGACTCCTCTGTTGTTTCATATAACAGAATCCAAACATATTTCTTTTATACATTGAATATATATAGATATATATACACTCGATGTTTCGTAGAATAACTACTATCAAAATTGTGTGTACCATGATCCAAGAATAGTGTTGTGTATACTGCAAGCTCATTCAGTGTTGCGTGTAGTGCAAGGTAATCTTGTTGTAGCATACAACACAAGACATCAATGATATTAAAATAATATTTTTTATAAAATCTCGGGGTGTTATAGGCAGTGTCACTGGGTTTCCCTCTTGACCAAACCCAAGTCAAGCTTCAACACGTTAAGGTTGAACGTAACTTCCTACGGGAGAAGTGTAAGTTAATAGTGATTACCAACCGAGCGATTTTATCCGAGCCACCCCAAGAGTCTGTCACAATCGCACACCTTACCCTTAGTTCTTATGTTGGTGTTATAGGGGGTTATGTAACAAGACCCTATCACAATGACTATGTGCTTTATTTATTTATAGAATAAATAATATACATTCATTTTATTATTGTTACTTTGTAAATAGTTTTTAAAGCAGAAATAGTATTTTTAGTTAAAATTAAATTAAGAAATAAATTTGTGATTAATTAATTTATTTTTGAATTAAATAATCTTTTAATAAAATATTATTACCAAATTACTTTCTATTATATATAAATGATCATATAATTTTTAGGAATACAATTGTAAATTTTATTATGGTTTGAAAGCTATATTTGCCAAAACCTATGAATTTCCAATAAATGTGAATTTTTATTTTAAAAGTAAAAATTAAAATATTTATAAAATTATTTAGATAAAATAAATATTATTTTTCGAATCAAGATGTCGAAATTATCCAATTTTGAATTTTTCATAATTTTCTGAGATAGAAGAATTTTGGGTAAAAATTTAATACCGGTTAAATATATAGTCTATTTTCTAACAACATAATGACCCAATAGTGATGTAATAAAATATTATAAAAAATATGTTCAGAAAAATATGTTTTAACTTTAAAATAATGGGATTTAATATTGTTATTATTAATTTTATAGTTCCTTAGTGGACCCTCCAAGAATTATAAAACATTTAAACTTTTTAAGTGATTTTCTGGACAGTGTGGCACATCTCCACATAAGAAAAACTAGTATTTTAAGAAGTTAGACCCTTAGCCTTATAAGAATTTTTTTCCACTCTCCTTTTGAAAAAACCATCGGAAAAATCCAATGGGTTGGTTTGTGGTTTTGATTTATTTAATGTGTGGTGTCCAAAAACAAAATTATAAAGAAGTGCCTCTCTTTACCAATATAAACCTACTTAATCTCTCAGTACTCTTCACTCAAACCATTTGGAGCTTTACCAAACACTACCCTCCTGTCTATAGAATCCTACCATGGTTCCTCAAGCTCCCAATAATCCTCTCTCAAGCCTCTCCCAAACCTTTGGGATCATACTTCCAAGTATGGTTTTTCTTCCTTTCTCATTTTTGTCCAAATTTATTTATGTTGTTATACCCTATTATTTTATATTAAAATTTTGGGGTATGATTTATCTCCTACCCTATAATTCCATCCTTAAGTTTTAATGATGAGATACACCTTTATCTCACATTAATGAATCCCATGTACACCCGTTACAATGGCGAGATTCTGTATGGGATTTCTCCCTCCTCATTTACATTCAAGAAATTCTTTTGTATTATGAATCAAAATTCCATTAAATATGTCAGTAAATGTTTCTATATGACCCCATTATTTTTCATTTAATTTACATATAATCATACACTCTTTTCTCTCTAATCAACCTTTTTTATGAATTCTTATGCCACGCCGTTATGCTACCGAAATTGCACCACAATTTTCCAAGACATAGTCATTGTATAGTGAATACAATGCCTATTTATCTCTTAAGATTATTCACCTTTAGTGTCACACCCCGACCTGACGTTTATTATATTTTAATTTATTTTAGGTCTTTCTTTGAGTTGTAGTTTGAATCGATTATAATTTAAAAGGGATTTGTGATCTTATACGGGTGGGCACCCGTATGTGCGGCCGTGTGTAGCGCCCAATCATAATTGGATGATGTTTTTATTATTAAATGTGTTCTTATATTGGGTGCGCAAACTTGTGCATGACCATGCACATTTACAGACCTGACTTGAGTTTTTGCGTTTTGATGGTACATGAGTGTTTTGGCTTTGTAGTGTCCGGCACGCAGGTGAGGAACGGGCGAAGCCGCATGGCTTCATCAGTTGTCTGTGCACCCTGCCCGGTACGTGGTTAATTAATTAATTAGCAGGGTAAACATTGAAGTGTTCATAAAATAATATAACGAACAAATAAAATCAGATTATTTAAAAGTTTTCTTAATAATAATAGTTATATTATTATTATTATTGGTATTTTTATTATTTCAATTAATACTTTAATACGGTCATGGATGTTGAACTAATTTATATTTATAGAATTATTAACTTATTATTATTATTATTATTTGGAATGGGTTATGTTTTCATTTTTTTTCTCTTGGGTTGTGGGTGGTTTTCAATTTCCTTTTTATCCCATTTTTATTTTCTTTATTTTCATTTTATTTTGTTTTATTTTATTTCATTTTTACTTTCTTTTTTCCCCATCTTTTCCTCCCTCCCTCTTCCTCCATGGTGGGTCGCGCCTCACCACCTTTCTTCCCCATTTCTCCCTTGTAGCCTTCATCTCCGGCAAACCCTAGTCGCCCCCTTCCTCTCACTCCTTCCGACTAGCCTCCCTCCTCTCCGGCGAACCATGGCGGTGTGACGCCCTCGCCCCCGAGCTCCCTCCGCGCACGCCCTGTCTCTCTCCCATCGCGGCGCCACTCTTCCGGCCGGACCGACTACCCGAGCCTCTTCACCATCTCACCGGATTTCTTTGGCGCACGGCACACCGCACGCCACACACCCATCCCCTTGCGCATCTCCCACCGTCACGCAGCACCCCCTTTGAGCTGTGACCTTCCTCACCCTCGTCTGACCATCCGCGCAGCTCCCCGGGGTTCGGCCGAAGCTCCAGCGGACCATTCTCGTGGTGGCACCATTATTCTGCATCTTCTAGGTTCGGTCGAGACCCCCTGCGCACCTCCCCTTTGTTCAACCGAATTCTCAGCGGCCTTCTCCTTTTTTTCGACATTGCGCAATCCCCGACACCCTCCGCCGACCTCCGGCCAGCCTTTCAGACTGCTCGTCGTAAGTGCGTTATACCTCGGTTGTTGGTTCTTTTAATTTGATTGAGTTGCAATTTGGATTTTGGATTCGCGTTTGGTCCGATTACGGTGTAATTGCTCTGATTGCTTGTATTAGGGATTAATTGTGTTGTTTGTGGTGTGTTTGGCATGCGGCGGGAGTTTCGCGCCAAGGTCACAAGGTTTCCTACTTTTCGAGGTAGGTGGTTCCATGCCTTGACATCCTTTAAATAATTTAATTTGGTTGTTTAGTTAATTTAATATGTTATATGATTTAATTGTGTGATGTAATCTATGTTTAAAATGGTTTTTCATACTCGTTTGATGAAATAAAATTTCCAAAACAGTATGGTCTTGTTGTTTATATGTTTCTTGTTGTATAAATGGTTGGCCGTGCTTTACAGGTTGTGCGAAATGCATTTTAAAAAAAAATTATTTGACATGTATGCGTTTTGAATATTTCTCTTTCTTTCGAAAAGATCATGTTTTTCATTTCGACCTTATTGGGGTAAATCCTAAAATTGTTTGATCAATTGTTTATATGGTGCAAGTGAGGTTTTAGAATAGTTGAGTGTGAAATTGATTTTTAAAATGGCCTTTGCACGTAAAAATCTGTGTTGTTTTGGTGCAATGTTTTCAAGTGGGGTTCGAGGTGCAGATGGTCCAGATAATTGTGTAGTTGGTGTGAAACTAGTCTTAAGGATAATTTAATAAGCAAGTGGTTTGAACAACTATCTTGTTTGAAATTGGGTGTGTTTATTTGCGTCGACCCCTGTTGCGTTCTTTAAGTAATGCTTTCTAATTTGTGTGAATTGTTTATGTTCTTTGAGTGCTTCCAAATGGGGATTTTTGAAATGATTACGTGATGATAGATGTATTTTTGGAAAGGTATTTTGGTGTGCGTGAGTTTTTGAAATGTTGTTTGGGTATGAAAATGTTGACTTTGGTGTGCAATATCTTGTTTGGTCTATGATATGAGAAAGAAATATACTATGTGAATGTGAAACTTGATTGAGCACAATGGAAAAACCTAGGTTTCTAGGTGGGCGGACTAGAACTAGTGCGCTAGTGATCCAGATGGGTATCATCCCGATATTACTTAGCTGTATTGACGATTGAAACACCAACTAAACATATGATGACTACGGGTCATGGCCTTCTAAGCCACGTTTTCTGAGGGTCATGGTCTTATAAGCCACGTTTCTGAGGGTCGTGGTTTCTAATCCACGTTTCACCAAGACATGAGGTTCTAGGGTCCCACTCGAGCTAGATGAACCTTAGGAAATTTACGCATAGTGCTCTACCATTTATGGTGTGGTGCCTTCCGTTGGAATATGGAGGACCACCTGGGTGTGAGTATGCGCGCATGTGTGTGAGAGAGAGTATGTGTGTGTGTGTGAGAGAGTATGTGTGTGTGTGCTCATAATGAACTTTTCTCTTCCTCTTTAAAATCGTGTGTGTGAAATTAGTTCTTTTTAGTGTTTTCTTTTAGCATTTAGCTTGTAAATGTTTTCTTTAAAAGCATTTTGAAAGTATAATTTTGAATAAGCACATTAAATTTTCTTTTTGATGTTGTGGCATGGAACTTTTTCATTGGGTGATGTCCTACTGGGCCTTTCTCTTACACCCTGCATACACCTTTGGGTGTATGTAGACCTTGTTTCTTGTGTATTCCAAGTTGTGCGTCATGCTCAGCGATGGAGGTTTTGGTTGTTGATGGTCTTCTCGTGCAGGTTGGTGTTGTGATGTGCGGATGCTACACCACTCTTGTCGCTGGGAGGTTTGAGTAAGAGTCTTAGTTTCCACTGTCATATTTTCTTTTTAGTTATTGGTTTGAGTTGTTAAATTTAAACCTTTTTATATTTTAAAGGCGTGTTTGTTTTCTCTTTCCCAATTTCAGTTTATCTTGTTAGTTGTTTTTCTATCTTTCATTATGGGTAAATCTCTCCCAAAAATTCTAAGTTGACACCCGGGAACCTGTGCCAGCCTGTGGGGATCGAGAACGCCCTTCGGGCCTTGCTACAGACCGGGTCGGGCGCTGGATTGGATGGTGACCTGGCCTGGTTCGTGAAAAAATTGTATCATATGCAGGTTTTTCTATTCTTGTTTTTCGGTATGTCAGGTAGATCAGAGATAGGATTGTCAGTACTCGAGTGGTAGGTGCTGGAAGAGCGTCACGAACTCTTTCTCGTTCCGATCCTCGAGTAACCAGGGGTAGTCCGGGATCCAAGTTTAAGCTTTGGTCCTTGTGGATGGGGGATGACAATAGGAGTAAACCGGTACTGCGCGTGGTCTCACATGGAGTAGTGACCCATGTGATGCCCGAGAGTACGGTTCGACACTCTTAGTGGTTGGTGCTTGCCTAGGGCATGGTCTGCTAAACCATGTAGTCAGGTTAGGCACGACCACTAGTCCTCCACCCAGGTGCTTTAATGCTTGTGATGTCTTGCATCAGTTTTGGGAATTGGTGTGTAATTGTTTTCCTTTAAAAAGGGAAGCGGACTTTGCTACTGCTCTTATTTCATTTTGGCGTGCATTTCTCTTGGACCTTGTTTTTGGAATTTGGCGTTGATTTGTTAAAGTTTATTTTCTAAAGGGATGTTTTGGGTCATCTGAAATTGAAATGGGCTGTTTAAGAAATGGAAATCATTCTTGAAATTTTCCTTGAATTTCTGAAAGGGTTTTGAAAATAAAAAAGGTATTTTATGATATTGAGAATGTTTTATTTTGAAAGCGGAGTAGCCTTGTTTCTTTCCAGTGGTATTCCTATGGCTGGTCGCATTTGCATATGGACTTGATTAATGGATAATTGGTGGATCGTGTGGACGGGTGCCTGAGTGGCACGAAAATGCATACTTTCAAGGCACCATGGAATATCATTGGTGGTTGATTGATCACTAAGGTTGCTTCTTGTTTCCTAGAAAGTGGTCATTTTTCTTAAATGGGTTTTCGTGCTCAAATGGTTTTGGAAATGGAAAAAAAATGACACTGCTTTTAGAGTAAGGATAGATTTTTAAAATAGCTTCTGTGCTTATTGTGAAGGGCTTGGTTTTTCAAGTGAGTGTTTTCTTTGAAAATGAATTGATTTTTTTTAATTGGAATTATTGGGTTTGTTTCTGGAATGTTTGTGTTTTTTTTGTGATGTGTTTGGATTTGTGGAAGGTTGTTTTGTGTTTCTTGTTTGGGATATGCCCCTAGAAATGTTCCATGGGTTCCAGTAGGTCTCTCTCAGTTCTTGGCCCGACCCAGACTCTTAGTGGAGTGGCATAGTTGGGTTCTGCTCTGTGGCGTCGACTGTTCATAGAAGTTGATGTCAGTTGGATGTCATTGAGTGATTTGGGAAAGTTGGAAGTATCTCTGGTTTTTAAGGAACTTCAAATGTTGTGCGGATGTAAGATTTTCTCAAGTATGTCTGGTGGATCGGGACTAAACAAGTGAATGGTGATCGTTCCATTTTCGTTGCAAATGGGGATGTCGTGAGCTATCCTCAAGACAAGCCTCATTCCACGATTTTACATAAGGAAGTGAAGGCGAGGTAAATTGGTTGATCTCATAGGTGCTCGACCAGTCAACATGCAGCGAAGGAGGTGTGTTGAACTTTCTGATGAGCTAGTTCCATGTGCCCCAGAAGTAGTGTGGAATCGTTGGTAAAAAAAATGGTACAAGTTGTTGGTCCTGTTTATATTGTGGTAAGAGTAGGTCCCTCATCTGATGAATAGTGTGAACCAAAGGGACTTGTTCCTGGAGTGCTCCTTCCATCAGTTCGTGATGCGTGTCAGACAGACCGCTCAACCTCCTACCTCTAGTGTGGTCAGTCAGACACTCTATGTCATTCGCTGCAATCCACAGTGGGTGTGTTAATAGAGTTGCCGCGCGAGACATGGGGAGAAGTATGCAGGCTGCTTTTCCAGCAGAGGAATTTCCAGTTAGAGGTGGTCAGTTTGGGACTACGAGGCTGGAGATGCTTCAGACATCAGTGCCCCAGCCATAGGTCTCCAGGTGAAGCTTTCACGCAGTCAAAACTCGTCGGACATGGGACGGGCATGGTCCGACATTAGTCCGCAATGTCGGGACGGGGACAACTTAAATTTCCCTATTGTGGTACCCTCTCTGAATGCATCATTCTTGTTGTGAGGCCCATGGAGCCCTTTTCTACTTGTCATGGTATTATTTTATGGGATTTCCTCTTGGGCCTTAAAGAGGTTCGAAAAACCCATATTCTTGTAAATCTAGTGGGTGTGCTTCGTGAACCTTCTTGTGGTCAGAGATACTCATGTCTTGTGAAATTTTTGTGCGCCTGTCTAGTTCATCTCATGGTCAGAGGTTTTTCTATCAAAGCTATCTCATGTGGCAGAGTGTTTTCCACTGTAAGAATGATCAGTGTGGGTCGGCCCATGTGGTGGGTTCACGATGAAGGGTTCAATCAGTATTACTTAAAGTAAACTAGGAATTCCCGTGTGGGTTTCGTGGCGTTAGGATATTTTAAAATGGTGGGGAGACCCAGTGCGGGTCTCGCGGATCTCCCCTCTTGTGTTGGTTAACCATAGGGTGTTTGAAGGGTCAAGCCAGTGTTAGATGTCTGTCTGGGTTGGTGAGTTGTTTTTGTTTGAAGAACCAATGTTTGGCGAGAACCCTAATATGGTGGGGAGACCACCATAGGAAAAGCTTGTGGAAGACTCTTTTTTCAAAGTGAACTTGGCATAGCAACACTTTACTTCTACTCCGCCTGATCTCGACCATGCTAATTGGTTAGCTCGGATAATGGTTCGTTGGCCGAGTGTTTTTGGAGATCTCGAGCGGCCCCGGTGATCCCTAAGTTGGGGGTCGGGGTGTTTCATGTTGTAGTTGTGTTTGGAGGTGAATTCCTTGTTGTTTGATTTTCTTCTTAGTGATTCTGTTTTGGAGGTTTTTGAAGTTTCAGGTCATGGTGTTTCGAATGCTTGGTCTTCGAGTGATTGAGTTTTTATTTTAGGTATCTTAACGGTCTTTCTTGGAATCTTTGGGTTGGTCAAGTCTTTTGGGACTTTCTGAGGGTAGAAAGTGTCATGGTGGGGATAATTGTCACACCTCGAACTAATGTTTATTATATTTTAATTTATTTTAGGTCTTTCTTTGAGTTGAAGTTTGAATCGATTCTAATTTAAAAGGGATTTGTGAACTTATACGGGTGGGCGCCCGTACGCGCGACTATGTGTAGCACCCAATCGTAATTGGACGATTTTTTTATTATTAAATGTGTTATTATATTGGGTGCACGACCTTGCACATGACCATGCACATTTCCAGACCTGACTTGTGTTTTTGCGTTTTGATGGTACATGAGTGTTTTGGCTTGGTAGTGTCCGACACGCAGGTGAGGAATGGACGAAGCCGCATGGCTTCATCAGTTGTCTGTGCGCCCTGCCCGGTACGTGGTTAATTAATTAATTAGCAGGGTAAACTTTTAAGTTTTTATAAAATAAAATAAAGAACAAATAAATTCAGATTATTTAAAAGTTGTCCTAATAATAATAATAATAATAATAATAATATTGTTGGGATTGTTATTATTTCAATTAATACTTTAATTTGGTCTTGGATGTTGAACTAATTTATATTTATAGAATTATTAACTTATTATCATTATTATTATTATTATTATTTATAATGGAGTAAGTTTTCTTTTTTTTTCTATTGGGTTGTGGGTTGTTTTCAATTTCCTTTTTATCCCATTTTTATTTTCTTTATTTTCATTTTATTTTGTTTTATTTTATTTCATTTTTACTTTCATTTTTTTCCCATCTTTTCCTCCCTCCCTCTTCCGCCGTGGTGGGTCACGCCTCACCACCTTTATTCCCCATTTCTCCCTTGTAGCCTTCATATCCTGTAAACCCTAGCCGCCCCCCTTCCTCTCACTCCTTCCGGCCGGCCTCCCTCCTCTCCGGCGAACCATGGCGGTGTGACGCCCTCACCCCTGAGCTCCCTCCGCGCACGCCCCGTCTCTCTCCCATCGCGGCGCCGCTCTTCCGGCCGGACCGACTACCCGAGCCTCTTCACTATCTCGACGGATTTCTTTGGCGCACCGCGCACCGCACGCCACACACCCTCCCCCTCAAATGACTTCCACCGTCATGCCGCACCCCCTTTGAGCTCTGACCCTTCTCACCCTCGTCTGACGATCCACACAACTCCACGGGGTTCGACCGATGCTCCAGCGGACCATTCCCGTGGTCGCACCATGCTGCCGCCTCTTCTAGGTTCGGTCAAGACCCCCTGCGCACCTCCCCTTTGTTCAACTGAATTCTCAGTAGCCTTCTCCTTTTTTTCGGCATTGCGCAAACCCCGACACCCTCCACCGACCTCCGGCCAGCCTTTCAGACTGCTCGTCGTAAGTGCGCTATACCTCGGTTGTTGGTTCTTTTAATTTGATTGAGTTTCAATTTGGATTTTGGATTTGTGTTTGGTCCGATTATGGTGTAATTACTCCGATTTATTGTTTTAGAGATTAATTGTGTTGTTTGTGGTGTTTTTGGCATGTGGCGGGAGTTTCACACCAAGGTCACGAGGTTTCCTACATTCCGAGGTAGGTGGTTCCATGCCTTTACATCCTTTAGATAATTTGATTTGGTTGTTTAGTTAATTTAATATGTTATATGATTTAATTACGTGATGTGATCTATGTTTAAAATGGTTTGGCATGCTCGTTTGATGAAATCAAATTTCCAAAATAGTATGGTCTTGTTGTTTATATGTTTTTTGTTGTATAAATTGTTGGTCGTTCTTTACAGGTTGTGTGAAATGTGTTTAAAAAAAATTATTTGACATGTATGCGTTTTGAAAATTTCTCTTTTTTTCGAAACGATCATGTTTTTCATTTCGACGTTATTGGGGTAAATCCTAAAATTGTTTGATCAATTGTTTCTATGGTGCAAGTGAGGTTTTAGAATATTTGAGTGTGAAATTGATTTTTAAAATTCCCTTTGCACATAATAATCTGTGTTGTTTTGGTGTAATGTTTTCAAGTTGGGTTCTAGGTGCAGATGGTCCAGATAATTGTGTAGTTGGTGTGAAACTAGTCTTAAGGATAATTTATTAAGGAAGTGGTTTGAACGAATATCTTGTTTGCAATTGGGTGTGTTTATTTGAGTCGACCCCTGTTGGGTTCTTTAAGTAATGCTTTCTAAGTTGTGCGAATTGTTTATGTTCTTTGAGTGCTGCCAAATGGGGATTTGCGAAATGATTATGTGATGAAAGATGTATTTTTGGAAATGTATTTTCTTGTGCGTGAGTTTTTGAAATGTTGTTTGGGTATGAAAATGTTGACTTTTGTGTGAAATATCTTGTTTGGTCTGCGATATGAGAAATAAATATACTATGTGAATGTGAAACTTGATTGAGCACAATGGGAAACCCTAGGTATCTAGGTGGGTGGACTAGAACTAGTGCACTAGTGAGCCAGATGGGTATCGTCCCTATCTCACTTAGCAGTATTGACGATTGCAACACTGACTAAACATATGATGACTGTGGGTTGTGGCCTTCTAATCCACGTTTTCTGAGGGTCGTGGTCTTCTAAGCCACGTTTCTGAGGGTCGTGGTTTCTAAGCCACGTTTCACCAAGACATGAGTTTCTAGGGTCCCACTCGAGCTAGATGAACCTTATGGAATTTACCCATAGTGCTCTACCATCTAGGGCGTGGTGCCTTCCGTCAGCATATGGAGGACCACCTGGGAGTGAGTATGTGTGTGTGTGAGAGAGAGAGAGTATGTGTGTGTGCATGTGTGAGAGTACGTGTGTGTGTGCTCATAATGAACTTTTATCTTCCTCTTTAAAATCGTGTGTAGGAAATGATTTCTTTTTAGTGTTTTCTTTTAGCATTTAGCTTGTAAACGTTTCCTTTAAAATCATTTTGAAAGTATAATTTGAATAAGTACATTAAATTGTCTTTTTGATGTTGTGGCATGGAACCTTTTCATTGGGTGACATCCTACTGGGCCTTTCGCTCACACCCTGCATACACCTTCAGGTGTATGTAGATCTTGTTTCTTGTGGATTCCAGGTTGTGTGTCGTGCTCAGCGATGGCGATTTTGGTCATTGATGATCTTCTCGTGCAGGTTGGTGTTGTGGTGTGCGGATGCTACACCACTCTTGTCGCTGGGAGGTTTGAGTAAGAGTCTTAGTTTCGACTGTCATCTTTTCTTTTTAGTTATTGGTTCGAGTTGTAGACATTAAACCTGATTATAGTTTAAAAGAGTGTTTGGTTTTCCTTTCCCAATTTCAGTTTATCTTGTTAGTTGTTTTTCTGTCTTTAATTACGGGTAAATCATTCCCAAAATTTCTAAGTTGATACCCGGGAACTTGTGCCAGCCCGTGGGGATCGGGAACGTCCTTCGGGCCTTGCCGCGGACCGGGTCGGGCGCCGGGTTGGATGGCGACCCGGCCTGGTTCATGACATTTAGTCACATTTACTTATTGATTATAGAGTTTCATGTATTAATTCAAATTATTTTATCATTCAATAAATTATTATATTTAATGAATCCATGTTATATGATCTATGTGGCACAGTTATGTATGAAACGAAATGATTAAGAAGGGTGCGCCCTGATAGCGCTCCAATGCATTGGGTAAAGACTTGTATAATGATAGGTCAAGTGGAATGAGGTTTTACTCATGCTAATTCAAGTGAAATTAGAGTTTACGCGTTATAATTCAAGTGCAATGAGGGTTTACTCATACTCTATGTGCAATGAGCCTTGGCTCTTCCTAATATCGCATTAAATGTTGTCGCCACATTTCCATGTAATGATAATCATGTTATATCATACCTTTATGTTCATTTTTCGCTTATTCTATATTTATATACCTATTTACTATCATGTACTATATTCTTCATGGTATTACTTGTTTACTCACTTATTAGGATGTATAGATCACCCTTTTTTATGCATGTCCCCAAGTTATCAAATGCAATTCTAAGTACGACAAAATGTTGTTGTCATGTAAAAGATGTTTTCAATAAATATGTTGTGTTTTATGTTCTAAGTTGTTATGTAATGTTCTTAATCCCTGAAGACACTAGACCTCTCAATATTCTATGTTGTATCAAGTGAAAAGTTTATGTAATGAATCATTTTTAAGTGTGAAATAAGGAGAAGGGTTGTAATAGTTGGTATTAGAGGATATGTTTAGTTTTTTTGGATTAGGATTAGAAAATCTTAGTGAATGCCTCAGGGATAAGACTTTGTATAATAAAAACATCCCTAAATATTGGTGACTATTTAGTAAGTGGTTTTTCAAGAAAAAACATTCATGTCTAGATACGAGCAGGTAGAGGTGGCTCCGGAATATATGTAAGTTGGGAGAAAACCCAAAAACACTACTTTAAGCTAGACTCGAATAGGAATGGGTGCACCAAAATGGGCCTCGCAACACTCTTGGTTAGGACAATCCATAGAGATATGATTTGGTAAATTTATTATCTTAGTATGAACCATTATTATGGGAATAAAAAAATGCCCCAAAGAATATATGATGGGAAGTAGATCAAGGATAATATATATTTAATCCTATAAAATTCATAAGTTATGGAAATAAATGTAATTTATAAGTTATCCATTTTATTTATTTGGATTCCCCTTTATGGGTTACCCCTAACTATCATTTTATTTCATCCAATTACTGGTAATATGAGAACTCGAGCTAACAACTGATGCAAAGATCAATGTGGCGATTGTTCTAATAAGATGCTCAGTCTGATATGAGTGGGAATCACACGCTTTGTCATGATACTCTGTCAGTTAACTCCCATTTTGAATAGAAACATGGGTTAATAGGAACATCCAACCCCCCTAATAAAGAACAAGTCACAATTGAGAGATTAATGAGATGAAGGCCCCCTACTTTTAATGGATCACCTGATCCCTCAATCCTTGAACAAAGGATCAACTCCATTGAGAAGATCTTATCCATTCTTCAATGATCTCAATAAGAGAAGGTACTTCTGGATTCTTATCTTATGGAGGGTGAAGCTGATCAATGGTGTACATTGATCAAAAATACTATGCCTTGGGAGGAGATCGAAGTGTTGGAATAGAAGTATTTCTAGAAAATATTTTTCGATAAATCTTTTCCTCACACCCTCTAACTTATAAAAGAAGGGGGTTTCCTTTCCCTAAAGAAAAATGACAACAAATCCATCAGAGCATATAAGGAAATCTTCACAAGGAGTGCATTATATGACTTGGTATTTTTTGTTACCTTATAATTCAAGGTTGGTTTCCTCTTTAGTGGGATAAAATCTATCTTACAAAAACCCGTAGGGATATATGAAATTGAGAGAAATGAGGAAATTGTCTAATGTGACCAAAAAGTTTAAATGGATATCGATGAATCTTCGGGGTATCATGGGGATAAGAATCGTAATGTGGAATTTAATTCTTCTGGTTCGATGGATAACTCCAATGGTGCTATGAAATTACATCACCCCTCTTCCCAAAGGTGTTGAATGCATCACCCTAGAAATTTACTAAAGGGGACGATTAAATGATTTAGGTGTAGAAGATAAGGGAACTTGGCTATTAACAATCAGTAAGAAAACCCCCTATTGCGATTGAGGAGAGGAAAAATTCCTTTTACCCTCAACGTACTGTTCATTGCTTCAACATCAAAGAATCATGCCACATTGCAAACCAGTTCACTAAGTCAAGGGTTTTCATATCCAACTGAAAACATCCATGGTAGCAAGGTGGGATTTTCCATCACTACCACTGAAGCGAACCCCGAAAACAAAGTGGTCACATGTACGCTAGTTATTCATTCAAGAATAGTGAACATACTTTTTGATTTTGGTTCTACACATTATTTTACATCACATAATTTTACTAGAAAAATCTCAACATCACCACAAATCTTGGAAGTAGAGATGTCGGTGAGAACAACAAATGGGGAAATCATTGCAAGTCATGAATATAAATCATCACATGTCACAATTTGTGGATTAAACATCCTAGAGAACCTCATCATACTCCGTCTGGTGGAATTTAATGAAATTCATTGAATTGAGTAGCTTTCCCTATATAGAGCCAACATAAATTGATATGAGATAGAAATCCATCTCCATATGGAGAATCAAACCCTGATTTTGTACAAGTGAAACGGGGAGGATGAATCTTTTTTAGCACCATCATCTCAAGTGTGGATATTAATTATGTATGAGCATGTGTATCTTGCTCATATGATTGAGTCTAAGGAAGAATCCATCCTTGAAGACATGCCTATTGTGAGTGAATTCAGTGAAGTGTTTCCCAAGGAATTACGTGTTCATTCTCCTAGAAGAGATGTTAAATTATAGATTAATCTTATACCATGGGATTTTCCAATATCCAAGACTCTGTATAGAATGGTTTTTGTGGAGGTTGATGAGAGGAAGAAACAACTATAAGATAATCTGGATAAAGTGTTTATATTCACAAGTGCTTCACTATGGGGTGCACCAGTCCTCTTCTTCAAGATGAATGATGGGTCAATGTGCCTTTTCATTGATTATCATGAGCTCAACAAAATCATGATAAAGAAAAAGTATCCTCTTCAATGAATTGATGAATTGTTCGATTATCTATGTGGAGCATAATACTTCTCCAAGGTGGATCGATGGTCGATATATTTCCAAGTAAGGGTGAGGGAGGATATCCCCAAAACTGCTTTTCATACATGGTACAGTCACTAGGAATTGATTGTAATTCCTTTCAAACTGAATAATTCTCTAGAAATCATCATGGACTTGATTAATAGAGTCTTTAGAGATCACCTCAACAAATTTTAGGTAGTCATTATAGACAATATTCTAATATAAATCAAAACAAAGGAGGATCATGAGGAGTATCTATGCACTTTACTAGAGACCTTGAGAAATGAGAAGCCCTAAGAAAAGTACAACAAGTGTGAGTTCTAGTTAAAGGATGTATCATTCATGGGAAACATCATCTCAAGAAATAGGATATTTGTGGATCCCTCCATAACTACTACAATTGAGGGATAATCAATCCCAACATCGATGACAAATATCTGTAGCTTCCTACGGTAACCTGGATATTATCGCTGATTTTTGAGATATTTCTCATGATTTTAAAACCCTCTAACCTAGGAAACTTGGAAGGGAGTAAAGTTTTCATGGATTGATGAATGTGATGAGAGATTCAAGGAGTTGAAAAGGAGGATTATCAGTGTGTCCATGGTCACACAACCCGCTTGTGGAGAACTTTTTGTGGTATTTAATGATGCTTCGAAGAAGGGTCTGGAATGTGTCTTGATAAAAAATGAAAAAGTCATTGCCTCTGATTTAAGAAAGTTAAAATTTCATAAGACAAACTATCCCACAAATGATCTGGATTTGGATGTAGTAATCATCGCTTTTAAAATTTAGAGACTTTAAATCTTTGGGGAGATGGGTGAAATATACACGGATCACAAAATCCTCAAGTATATATTCAAATAGAAAGAGTTGAATATTTTCCATTCATGTTTTCTAGAGCTGATCAGAGACAATGACTACTCAATACATTACCACTCTAGGAAAGAGTACATGATGTACGATGCTCTTAGTAGAAATGACCCAATGATTCTATCATTTATGAGAATTGCAAAAGACCTAATCTTATTAGATTTGATGAAGATGGGCATGGGAATCATAAGAAAGGGAACATTATCATTCATTTCAAAAATGATTTCTCAACCATCTATTTAGGAAAGGGTAAAGGATGCTCAAATGAATGATGTGGGAATTCAAAAGATTGGGGAAAATATCAGAAAAGGGAAATCCATGGAGCTCAATGTTAATGTATAATGATTTGTGAGATTTGGGTCAAGACTTTGTGTTCCATCAAATACAGAGATAAAGAAATAACTTTTTGATGATGCACATAGTTTAAATTTCCCCATTCACCTAGGAAATCCAAATATGTATTGAGATCTCCAAGAGATTTGTTGCTAGGATAACATGAAGAATGAGAACACTGATTATACATCATAGTTCATGGTATGTCAAAATGTGAAGGCTGAGAGGTGGAAGTCTAAGGGGAAGACGCAACCAGTACCTATACTAATTCTCAAATGGGATAATATCACCATGGAATTTGGCATCAGACTTCTGAAAACATTCAAAATAAAAAATTATATCTGGTTTTTTGTGGATCATCTTATAAAATCTACACAATTTATTGCAATTAGAGAGTATTTTTCAATGAAACAATTGGCATGAATATATATTAGTATAGAGTAAAGGCTGCATGGAGTAGCACTATCTATTATATCAGATTGAGATCCAAGATTCACTTCTATGTTCTAGAAGTTTCTTCAACATGCTATGAATACGAGGAAAAACATTAGTACGTCTTATCATCCTATAATTGATGACCAATATGAGTGGAATATCCAAACACTTGAGGACATGTTGAGAGCATTATCAATGGACTTCAAAGGAGAATGAGATCAACTTCTTACTCAGGTTGAGTTCTCTTACAATAACAATTTACACTCATGCATCCAAATGGATCTTTATAAAGCCCTTTATGGGAAGAGGTACAGAACACAAAAATGTTGGGATGAAGTTGAGGAGATAAATCTCTTAGCTCTATAAATGGTCGATGAAATGGTGGAGACGGTTATGAACATCCAGCAACACATTAAATCTACTCTGTGTTGAAAAAAGAGTTTTACTGATAATTGTCAACGAGACATAGTGTTTGATGTTTGAGACATGGTATTCATCCACATATCACCGTGGAATAGAGTTATGAGATTTGTGAATAATGGAAAGCTTAGTCCAAGGTACATCGGCCCTTTTTAGATCCTTGATCGCATTGGAGAATTGTCCTATTCACTATCACTCCTACTTAACCTGTCTCAAGTACACGATGTATTCCATGTATCACTCTTGAGGAAGTACATACCTGACCCATCACATGTACTCAATACATAGGTGGTACAATTATAGAAATACCTTTCCTATGAAGAGAAACTAGTGAAGATATAATATTATAGGGAAATATTTAAATGAAATAAGACAATGCCCCTTATGAAAGTGTTTTGGAGAAACCAAAAGTTTAAAAAATCAACGCGGGAAAAGGAGGAAGTGATGAGGAAAATTTACCCACATATGTTTTAGTGTGGGGAAAAGAAATTTCAGGTGCGAAATTTCTTAAGGGTGGAAGATTTTAACGACCCAAATTTTTAGTAATAAAAATTATCTTAGATCTAATTAAATGTATTATTATGTAAAATAGTTATATAAAATATGCACTTCCTTGGTTTTATGTTTTTGGATTTCAAAATATTATTAAAAAATGTTACCATTTCTAATATAGTCGTTGAATTGTGATTACATGATTATTATAAATATAGGGCTTTAACAAATCCAATTTACTCAGACAAAGGAATCGATGTTCTCATCTAGTAGAATTGCTCCATACTAAGCCAATTTGTCAGAGCTGGGAAAGGAGGTGGTGTCTCCGGACATCGCTGTTGACCAATACTGAGATGAGAATCATCACATTAGGCTTGAACTAAACTTCTTATGGGAGAAGTGGAAGTTAATAGAGATTACCAACCGAGTGATTTTATCCAAGGCACCCCAAGAGTCTGTCACAATCACACACCTTACCCTTAGGTCTTATACATGTGTTATAATGGGTTATGTAAAAATAACTTAGCACTATGATTATGTGATTTATTTTTGTATAGAATAAGTAATATACATTAATTTTATTATTTTTACTTTGTAAATAGTTTTTAAGGAACAAATAGTATTTTTAATTAATATTCAATTAAGAAATCTATTTTTAATGAATTAATGGATTTTTGAATTAAATAATATTTTTAAAAAAATATTATTACTAAATTACATTTTATTAAATATAAATTATTGTATAATATTTATTAATAAATTTTAATTTTTATTAAAGTTTGAATGCAGTTTTTTTCAAAACCCATAAATTCCCAATAAATATTAGTTTTTATTTTAAAAGTAATAATTAACATATTTAGAATTTATTTATATAAAATTTATATTATTTATCAAATCTGGATTTCATAGTTATCCAATGGTGATTTTTTTCATAATTTTGTGAGACTGACGAATTTTTGGGTAAAAATTAAATATCATCTAAATATATAATTTGTTTTATGACATCATAATGACCTAATAATGATGTAATAAAAAACTATAAAAATAATTTTTGGCCAATATATGTTTTAACTTTAAAATAATTTGATTTTAGATTTTTTGATTAATTTTATGGCACCTTAGAGAACCCTCCAGGACTTATAATAAATTTTGACCTTTAAAATGATTTCTTGAGAGTGTGACTCAGATCCACATAAGAAAGCCTAATATTTTAAGAAGTTCGTAAATTGGCCTTATAAAATAATTTTTTCCAATCCCCTTTGGAAAAACCCATGGGCAAAAAACATTGTTTGGTTTGTGATTTTGATTAGTTTAATGTGCGGTGTCCAAAACCTTAATAATAATGAATTACCACTCCACTCTTATATAAACCCACTCAATCTCCCATTACTCGTCACTAAAACTCTTTTTATCTCAACCAAAATCCGACATCCTCTATCTATAATCCTACTAAGGATCCCCATGCTTCCAAGAATCCTTTATTAATCCTCCCCCAAGCCTTTGGGATCACACTTCCAATTAAGAGATTTCTTCATTTCTCATTTTTGTCCAAATTTATTTTTGTTGTTATGGCCATTTATTTTCAATTACAAATGTTGGGGTATGATTTATCACCTCCCCTATAATTCCATCCTTATGTTTTAATTATGATATACCCCTTTATCTCTAATTAAATCCTCCCATGTAAACTCTTTACCATATAGAAATTATATAAGGAATTTCTCTCTCCTCATTTAGATTCAAGTAATTCTTTTGTATTATAAATCCAAATTCCATTACATATATTGGGAAATGTATCTATATGAACACCTTACTTTCCATTTCATGTACATATAATGATACACCCCTTTCTATTTCATCAACCATTTTTATAAATTCTTATGTCACGCTCTTATGCTGTCAAAATTTCAAGGTGATTTTCCAAGCCAAAGTCATTGTGTAAGGAATACCATGACCATTTCTCTATCAAGGACATTCACCTTTATGAAAATTTACTTATTAATTATATATTTTCATATATTAATTCCAAATTCCTTTATTGTAGAATAGATAAGGATATTTAATGAATCCATGTTATATGATCCATTTGGTAGACATACGCATGAAATGAAAGGATTAAGACGGGTGCTCTGTAATAGAGCTCAAATGCATCAGGTACATACTAGTATCATGATACATCAAGTAAAATGAGGGTTTATTCATGCCTTTTATAAATGGAATTCCCATGTGTGGACTTTTCGAACCCTCCACACAAGGTAACCCCCCTCCCCCACAAAGAGGTCACTGCCCTGAGGTAGAGCCCCAGTCGGGGAAGGAGCCGTTGCCAGCTGAGATGGCAGAGCGTTCTGGAGGGTGACAACCCGATCAATGATGGTTCATCAAAGAAATCCATCAGCACATTGGGACACACCTCATTTTTTTTACCCAGTTGAGACTGGGCGACCTAGAAAGATGGATGGATCCCAGGGGAGAGGCTCTCCCCGAAACCAGGCGACCCAATTTTCAATGAGGTTTTACTCATCGTCTGTGTGAAATTTTTCATGGCCATTGATAATATCATGTTAAATTTTCTTTCCACATTTCTATGTTATAATAATCATGCTATATCATGCCATTATTTTCATGTTTCTTTTGTTCTCTATTGATATTACCATTGCCTAGCATGCACTGCATTCTTCATGTAATGCCTTTTTTAAACCCTTACTAGGTTTTATAGATTAACCTTTTCTTATGAATGTCCTCTGGTTATCCAATGTAATTCTAAGTATGAAGAATGATGTGGTCATGTAAAAGATGTTTTCAATAAAGATGTTGTGTTTTATGTTCTAAGTTTCTATGTAATGTTCTTAAACCCAAAATACACTACACCACTTGATCATCTATGTTATATTAAGTGAAAATATTATGTAATAAATCGTTTTAAGTGTCAAATAAAGAGGAGGGTTGTTAAAATATAACGTTTCAATATTTAGACATCCTAAAAATTATTATATAGTTTTTACAATATGATAATTGATTATCACACTATATTTTTTTGTTTTAGTATATTACTTCTTCTAAAGGAATAATATAGAATGGTTAAGGACTAAGGTTGAAATAAATAGATAAAGTACATATTCATTGAGATGTATTGAAATCCTTAGATAAAAAACTATATAGTGATTAACTTTATTTCAAGGATGTACATCATATTTATTTTTTAAATTGAATTAATATGGTTCTAAAAATCAAAACATGTATGTTGATTGATAAACCATCACGTATGACAGGGCCATGAGACTTGAACACATGAACAAAGGATGATAAGGGTATAATGCCGACCATTGATCATGGAATGACCATGTTAATATGTAATTATTTTAGTTAGTCAGTTTAGTGAATAAATATTAGTGTTGAAATTGAAGTGTTACATTAGGATTAAAGATGAACGTATTAACCATATTGGTTTTTTAAAATAGTAAGAGAGAGATATAAAGACTTGTTTTATCATCCTTAAAATTTGTTAAACAAGTATTTTAGTGCTTCAATAATAAATGTAATTTTTTAGATATCTATTCCATAGAGTAAGGGTTAATGTAAAATTGTATCGAAGCACTAAAAAAATATGGAATTTTTCATATGAATTTGAAATGTTACTAGAAATTATATTTCCTTATATTATAATGTAGTTAAATTATTACCCAAAATTATGAAAATAATATAGAAAAAACATATTTTCTTTGTACCATAATTTTGTTGAACCATTTGTCTTCTAAATCCTCAATGATTTATGACTTTGAGACCCTCAACATTCTATAAATAAATATCTTTCATTGTGATTGATGACCTCAATCACCCCTATAAATATTTATTCTATTATTATATGTTCATATCTCAACATTCCACTAATGTTCTCTTACATAGAGACCTAGTTATATGTAAGTCAATGGGACATTTCTATTTTCCATTCTCTCTTTTATAGAGAATACATAAATCACTCCACTAACGATGTGGTATTTAAAAATATTAAATATCAAAAAAAAATTCCAAGATCAATTATATGTTGTGAGGACAAAATTTATTTAAGTTAGGGATAATGTAACACCCCAAAATTCTAAATTAAGAACATTGTATTTGAAAGCATATAGGACACACAACATCGAAAATGTAATAAAATATAATATCCTAATACTTGGGAATATATTTACTATTTTAAAATAAAATAATTCTATGATATATCTAATGATGCACAAAACATTGAGTTATCAAGGGTTTTATGCAACAAAAATTTTGTTCGATGACTTTCATTACATCCAAGACTAAGTTTTACCAAACAAAGATACATTAATAATTTTTTAATTTATTATAATAATATATAACCTATAAGTTAAATTAGAAATTATTAATAGTATTAAGTAACTTATAAAAATATATGTTCTTTAAAAATATTAGATTAATTCATTGGTTACCAATTAATTATAAATGAAAATATAAACTGATTGAATATGAAGAAAATATTTTTATGCACCCCAAGGTTTTTTGTATTAATAAATTAAAATAATTAAAATTATAAAAATATATTACATAAATATATATTTTTTATATAATCAATTAAATATATTTTATATATTCATCTAATAAATTTTATATGAATAATATAATAACATACCCAATTTTACATAACGGAACCTATATTTTTCTAAAGATAGCATTAACGTCTTTTGTTGGAGAACCTATTTTAAAATAAATTTATATAAATTTTAGGAATTTTATATTTAAAATTAAATATAATTTTTGAAATATAAACATTAAAATATGATAATAATAAATATTTGGCATTTTTTGAAGTTTCATTTTATCATGAATAGTGAAAAATATTGAATTTTATTTCAAAACATTTTTTAATTTATTTTTAAGGTTAAATTATTATTTTTTAATTTTTTTAGAGTTTAATAATATTAATTTAATATAAATTAATCAAATTTATGTTATTGGAATCAATTTCACTTTGAAATCTATTATAAGAACATAGTAGTCTTCTAAACATTTTATTTTAAAAACACCGCTTTTTTATCCCTTCCATGGGATTAAATTTATGTTAATATCTAAAAATGATATGATTATAGTAAAAAAATGTATCCAATATTTGGAATTGGAATAATTAATAATTTAAAACAATTTTAAATTACTTTTTAAAAATAAATAATCATTGAAATTAATATAAATTAATTATAGTAATTTTGGGAAACATTTTCTTAATAGGTGACTAAACCATAAATTTATGGTCTATCATAACTTAGAACCAATTATAGAAGATATTTTATTTCCATATTTTTATTTTTATACTTTATTTTATAGAATTCTTCTAATTATTAGATCCACTTGTCATTAGAAATACTTTGGTGGAATTCCAATTTAAAAATTTATTAGAATGCCACTTCTCCTCCACTATAAAAAGACATCCAAACCTCACAATTATTCACACCAATAAAATACATTTGGAACCTAAAAAGTAAGCTTAGGTATGCTCTTTATATCCCTACAATAATGATATAATCCTCACCTTGTGAATAAATCTGTCAAGGAGGGTGTTTTGGTATAAACCAAAATGAGTTACCTGGAAATGAGGAAATATTTTTCAATGATCACTTCCATTTTATTTCATTATCCAACCCCCTAAAATATTCTTATTACATGATTATATAATAAAATAATAATTAAAAAAAATCATAGTTGTTTTTTTCAACAGTTTATACCAACACTCACACAACCTTCCATATAATGGGAAATGAAAATACCATTTATGTGTACGGATAACTACCTCCTCACGAAATGATGTCGTTCATTTTTCATTTACCGCCCCTCATCGTTGGAAATTGATATTGAAACAATATTTATGTATGATATATATGATATTTTTGATGTATTTATATTTCTATAATATTTATATTCACCATGCCTTTATGCTTTCCATTTTGTGGGATTACGATAATATCATTTGTGGAAATGTGGACCACTGTCACCTCAATGTGATGTCATTCGTTCACGAAATACATGGAATGTATAAGGGATGATATAAATTAACATATGTAAAATATATGACATAGATATGATACTAGAATTATAATATACATATTTATTATTTACTTTTCATTATTTTAAATTAGATACGGTAATGAGAGGAGTGTTTATGCGTGCGTACGGCCTACCGTCTCAATGAAAGGTGCATTTCATTTTCTATATCCAAATATTATAGATTATTATAAATATGTATAAAAAATATATATATTATAATAAAATAATCTTTCTATTATTTATATACCGAAATCATGATATAATTAATAGGAACAACACGTATCATGCTGAAACAAACTCAACAAACTAAGCAATTAACACCCAAAATAGTGAAAATAATGAATGATTATTTACAAATAGATGATAAGTTATTATAATAAGATAATATGTGATATTATAAATATGATAAGTTTTATATTATAATTTATTAACATGTTTTAAAACCTTATATGGAAGATAAAATGATGTTCACCTGAAAGAAAACGTCAGGTAAGGGATTCTTGTCTCAATTTTCTTTCTGTGAGGCATACCCCATTTTCAACACATAATTATTTTATATACATTACCTAATAAAAAATTGATATATTATATAATTAATTTTTTTATCTTCAATGTGTTTAATTTTTTTTAAGATATCTCTTTCATGGGGCTTATGATTCAAAATTTACCAATTAGTAAGGGACTTTGTATCAATTTCAATTCATTGAGACATACTTTATTTTTGTGAACCTAAATTTTTATATATAGTCTTAATAAATTAAAATTTACATATAATATCAGGATTAATTCATTATTCATGATATTTTGAGTATCAATTTTAATTACTTTATCTATAGATAATTTAATTAAGTGTTACCAAGTGGAAAATAATTTCATAACCTAATTTATTTTCATTAGATTATACTACTTACTTATTGTTCTTAATATTTTAATATTATGTGTGTTATCACTTTTTAGTGTCTATTGTTTTATTTCCACTTGTTTTATGCAGATTTTAATTTGACACACCTAATCTATTTATTGATTTATTCTCACAAAAACATTACGATTTCATTAGGTTTACTTTATAATCTCATTTTGTTTGGTATTTCCTACACATGAATTTATATCATAGTGAATTAATGGATAATTTTTTAATAAATAATATAATTTTATTATCCTATGGTAATTCATGAACTTTTTCAAGTAATAATTTAATTTTTACACTCCTTTGTACTCAATCTATTTTATAATTTTTTTAGAAAACCCCACTTTATTTCTATCATTATTCAAAGATCTACTTTCTTATAAAACCCCTATTTTAAAAAAGTAATTCCAAATATGTATTCATTATTTTAAAAATGGATTATAGAATATATCTTCAAACTTTATAAAAGGATTCATTTTTTAAAAAAAAAGTTATTTTTGATGAATCGGTCTTTCGAAACAAACGTTATTTTCATGATGAATGTTTTAAATGATTTATCGTATTTATTCAATAAAAAAACCATTATTCTTTGTTAGTTCCCCTTGAAATATTCAATTTTTTATTATCACTAACCATTGAATTTCAATTAAATATCAATATCATTTTTCATGGATATGGTTATTTCCCGAACCATATATCATTTTTATATATTCAGTTCATGTTGAAAATTATTTGATTATTTCTGTGTAATATTGATAAATCTATATACTTTATTCGATATTTATATTTTAAAGGGAAAATTTATTATAAATTAAATCAATTTTTCAATATTTAAGGAATACTTTAGGAAAGTATGAAACATGTGGGGACTGGTTATAGAAATCCCCTTGATGCATCGATAGTATCAGAGGATGAAATTAGTTGAAAAAAAAATCATTTAGTTTGTTTCTAAATCATAGTACTTATAAACTATATTGTAAAATTCCTTGATAGTAGTATGGTAAGTCATCTTATGATAGGTCTTGACAGTAAAGGTATCATGTACCTAGGAAACATGGTGTCTAATAATTAATCATTTCTTAAATTTAGATTCATTTATTATTATCCCTGATATTTTTTCATTGACATTATCTATTGGTGCATTTCATTTCTTGTTCATTGATTAAATGAAAGTTCTTTCTAGTTTATTTTGTTTCCATATTATTTCCTCACTTTTTTATTATTTATTGAAAACATGGAATATATTCATTATTATTTACCATTATATATTGAATATTAAAATTGATTAATTATTTTTTCTTCTATAAAATATCCTTACTATGAATTTTATCGCACCCTTATTTTTTCTCTTTTCACCAAATATACAAGAGTATACGAAGAAATATCTTTAAGGATGTCATTTATCGGATGATGTTATACTCAAAGGAGAGAAATTATTTATAATTAGTTTATTCGTTAATAATAAAATAATGATGTATTTATCATCTTTACTAAGGATACTAAACTATTCAGTTCTTTAGTATTTGATTCTCTATAATCATGCCATATTAATGGTATTAGATATTGGATCTGAGATTCTTGGGTTGGGTCACTACATGTAATATCAACTCATGATAGTATGTTACAAAAATGTGACATATCAATTTAGTTTCATGATTTGGGGTGTTGAAATATGGGTTGTTATAGAACGATAGAACTTGTCACGAACATTGACCAAGTCTATTGTGAACACTTTTTCAAAATGGATGTCTAATTTTCTAGGGAATGCGATTATTTTTCTTGGTTTCCATATTTTTTACTCTGTGATTTATATTATTGTGATAAAACTCCGTCTGTAAATTTATGGATTATTCTCATTTTATTTATATTGACCCATTGTAATGATACCTATGTTCATGAATCATTCTAGTAACATAGTATTCACATGACATATGCTGGTCTGTCATATTTTAACTGATGATGGATGTCAGGTTGTTTAATGTTTCTTGAAGAACCTATATAGAAGGACATGTAAGGTTCCTTGGTGGAATCTTTGTGCCAATTCGATGGATGGATTATTATAAAGATGAATGATAGATCATTGTATTGGGATAAAGATTCTAGTATATGGTAGTTTTCATAATGTCTAATGTTTGTATTTTATGGGAGGGAGCTGTCATTTCCATGTGTTATCTATCATGTCATAAATTGGTGTGTGTGTTCCCCCAATCGATGATGGATTTGCTGGATGTGGTTTTTCTTCATTTAGAGTTTCATTACAGTCATTTATTTCTAGGATGTGGTTAGGAATAATGATACATAGTGTTTGAGGAGTCAACTGTTGGGGGGGGGGGGTTCTCTCTATCTTAGGGCTAGATTTTGGTGGAAAGTTTGGTTGGACCCCTAGCCCATCCCATTTTTTGTTTCATCTTATGTGGTGTAGTGGATGTATAGTTATACACTTGTGAATTTTGGTAAATTATTATGTGGAGGGTATCTGTGTGGTTGATCATGGAAAAATGGGTATCCCTAGTTTTCTAAAAGGAGTGTTGAGGGTTATAATATATTTTAGAACTAACCAGCATAAAGAGAAGGGTTCATCATCTTAGGAACATTACCCTTATTCTTTTAGGGCTTAGACCGTGTCATCATGTGTCCTATTGGATATTTGAGAGCAGTTTACGTAAGACTTTATGGTGGGGATTTCACAATAATTTTTGGAGGTTGTGAGCCTCTTATAACTCATTCATCGAGTGTGGAGTATTTTATTTCAAGTTAAAAAATAATTAGAACTAGGTTTTTTCAGTTCTAATGTTGATGCTCAGGTGTGAGTGGGTTTTCTATGTCTAACCATTATGTTTAGTGATGGATTTAGTATGGACCATGTAAATTTATATTTGGGAATGGGGGGAAAATAAGAAAACCCATGTGGGGGGAGAATGAAGTCTATCATGGTTGAATGTATCATCTATTGTGAGAGATTTGGGGATATTATAAGATCATTTTGTTGGATGGTAGTGTAATGACCCAAGTATTTATAGAATGATACATTTTCTTAACTAATCATATTTATAAATATGATTTTAATTTTATGTTAAAGGGGAGACTTTGTATGACAACGTAGCTAACACAAAAAAATGTGTTTCCCTAAAATCTTACATTGCACACATCACTAAGTTATACCAAAAAATAATAAAACAATAATATTATTATTTTAAATTGTAGTTAACACATATCCATTGTATTGGAGAGAATGAACATAATTAACTATATTATTATTTTACATATTTGATAAATGTTTTTACATTTATCCAATTAAATTTAGTGGCTTTAAATGAGAGTTAATATAATTTTATGTATAAAATACTCTAATATTTTTAAAAGGATTTTTTAACACCTTTTGATGAAGAACCCTTCTTAAATCTTGGTTTTTTCACTTTTATATATTTTATTTAGAATTGAGACATGGAAATTAAATGGGATGAATATTTTGTATTTTTCTGAAAAATTGCATATTTTACAGAATATTGAAAATAGTATATTTTTATTCTAAACTTCCTTTTGTCTCATTTATTTACATAGTGATATTGTAATTTTAGTTGGTTTTAAATATTAATTGGATAATGTTTTGTCAATTAATCTGATTTTGGTCATTGGATGTAAATTCCCATTGAAATTGTACATAAAAAATGTTAATCTTTTGATACTTTTGACTTCTTGAAAGCCAGTTTTCTGGTTTTGACAATTGTAATAAATTTTAATAAACTTTTGGAATTTATGTTTTTGGAATTTAGAAATATTGATAGAATATTTACAATCAAAATTCCCAATGTCTGTAAATAAATACCTTTTATATTTGGACATTATGAATAGTAACTTCAATAATCATTTTTATTTACCATGGTAAAAGGGGAAATCTGGTAAAAAAGGGTAAAAAATAATATTATAATAATATAAAACTACCCTAAAATGTGTCTGAACCCTGTTGGATGAGATATTTTTTACCATGTTCATCTTTCGGTTGATTTTAGGACCCTATTGATCCATTTGGGAGTGATAATGACATGTTTTAATAATTAATTTAAAGTAAAGTGAAAAATAACATCAACATGTGTCTTCTTACTAAAATAATTTTTATATGGGGATATAAAATATTTATCTTTGATGTTAATTAGTCATTAAAAAAATAAAAATATTTCCTATATCATGATATATTATTTATAATTTTTAGACATTAGATAGAGTAATTTAATTATGACATAAAGATGATGCATTGATTGCTTCATTGACAAGGGATTCAAATAAATGATATTATAAGTAATAAAATATATATTATTTGACATAATTTATTTCATATAATAATTTTATAAGATTATATGATGTGTTAGTATTGATTAAAAAATGTTTTTTAAGGAATGAGGTTGTTATGTATTTTTAAAATTTCATTTATGAATAGTGACCAAAATTGAAATAATTCATAACCTAAAATATAAAATATTTTATTATAATATATTAAATTAATAAAAATATTATATTAACCAAAATGTTTAAGATGTGTCCAAATAAGTCATAAATGGATTTTTTGGGTATTTTTTCATGATATAGTATTCACATTAACACATAATATTTAAATAACATGATATCACTATAAGATTAAAAGGGGTAAAATAAGGGTTTAGAAAAAAACATAAGGATATAAAAATAATAAAAACATGTTTAGAAATTGTTTTATGATTGGTATTGGAACCAAAATTGTCTAATATTCTAATTAAATGATTTTAGGACCATTTTTAATTAAATTTGAATTTATAATAAATTAGTATTTCAAGACATTCCTAATGTTCCCCTAACCTCTTCTATAAAATTTTAATTCTTCATCTCTTCATAGAATTATTTTCCTTGCTCCTAGAAGCCTTACCTTGGTAAGAACGCAATTTGTGAAATCATTTTGGCTCAAATCAATAGAAGTAACCTGATTTTGAGGTAACATCTTCTCTCATGTTCATTTCCGTTATTTTCCTTCTCTACTCCCTATTCTCGTCTTATTATTTTGTAACCAAACATATACATTATCCAAAATATTCTAGGATGTTTTTATTAGATGGATTCAAACTACACTTACACACACCTCAATCTAATCGATACAGATATACTTTTTCTATGTACGACGAATTACTACCTCACGAAATCATGATTATTAAATTTTCTCTTACCACCTCTCACGGTGTCCATTATGATGGAACTGTATTTATATATGTTATATATTATAGTTATATTTTCTCTATTATTCTGTAATATTTGTTTAAAACATACCTTTATTCATTCCATGATTTGAAAATATACTAATTTCTTTTGAGGAAGTGTGGACTGGTGCCCCATCAAAGTGATATGACTCGTTCATGCTATAAATTAAAGGTATAAAGTAGTGTTTTATTAAATATATGAGACATAAATGACATAAACATAATAACATTATTATAATATACATTTATATCATTTGATTCTTTTTCTTTTAATATTAAAAATAAATGAGAGTAGCGTTTATGCTTACGTATGACCTACCGTCTCCATGAACGGTGTATTTCATTTATTATCACCAAATATTATGGAAAAAATAAATATATATAAATAGTGGATATATATGATATTTAAATCATTAATAATATTTTTGAGATTATTTATTTTGACCACATGGATAATTTACATCAAAACGAGTTCATTTTTTGGTTCATGTACCGAATATCGAAAAAACAACCGTTATGAAATTAATTAATTATGTAATTTTCATAATGAGATAATAAATAATATAAAATGAATAATAAAATTTAAATTTTTTTTTAATAATTTATAAATTAACCAGTGTTTATTATTTAGGAATAAAAAGAATGAACGATACAAGTCAGATTCAAGGTAAGGGAACTTCTTAACCCAATTTCCGTTATTTGGGTTAATCTTAGACTTCTAGATTATGTCATGCAAGGATTATGTGAGAAATAAATATCGATATATTATTTTATATTTATATATTTTTTATATTTATTTATATTTAAAAGATATAATTTTACCATTTTATTAATAAAATGATCTTTTAAGAGGAATTTCTAAACTCAATTTCAACTCATTGGGTTTTATGCATACTTCATTGATTATATAATTCCATGATTATGTGTGGAATCACTATTTATTTATTAATTTTTTAATTTCCAATTCTCTTTAATTGTATACACTATTGATTCATATAATAACCCCATTGATAAGTTCTTACATCATTTTATACGAACATGGTAAGGGAAATATTAAATCAGTTTCCATTAATTGAGTTAAATATCCATCTCATTGGTTTTGTTTTCATAAGAATATGCATGAATGTCCTCTAACTATTTTACTCTAAATATTCACTTTTATTGGGTGTATTTATATTTTTCACACATAATTATTTCATTGATTTATCCTTAATCTAAGGAAACGATCATTGTAACTGATTTCTTCTCAATTTACATTCCATTGAGGCTTATTGGTTGTTATACACCAATTCACTTTAATATATTGTATATACTACCCTTTGAAATATTATATCTTTAATTTTCTTTATTATCAGGATATTATATGTTTTTTATATTTATTATTTAATTGTCTTTTATCATGTATTTTATCAAGTGGTAAGGTACTCTTTATCTAAAACATCGTTTTAAGGATTTAATTATTTATTCTTAAAAATATTTCTCATTAATTTCCATGTTCTCAAAATGGTTTTAAGGATTTATTTATATTGACATGATTTTTTCAATGTGTAAATTCCTTTAAAAAATTTCAGGGTGGTATGGGACACTTAGGTTCAAAACACTTCATTATGAACAATTTATATGAATTGGTTATATCAATATATTGAAATGATATCTTGTGACTGCAAAGTGGAAATGTTATTTTGTCCTTTATTCTTGATTTTTCTGTTATGGTTATATTATGTTACTTAGAAATTTTATGTGTGGTTACACGATAAACCAATGTTGGGGTGTTATGTGATAAACTAAATAAGACTGGTTCGATGAGAAAACATGGACAGGTGGTTACTTTATAACATCCAATGCATTGGGTATGGAAGTCGGCCATATATATTTTTTATTTAGTGATGTTTGTGGAATTAGACCACATAGTTAATCCATTTAAGTATGCTTATGTACAATGATACCTATATATGTTATATTTTTATTTATATGGACTTTATGGTAATATTTTGGTTACAAAAAGGGTAAGTAATGAGATTATATTCAGTGATGTTTTTTTTCTTCTTCTTAAAGCTGAAAATTATTACTTTATGATAAATTATTCATGTTTTACATGTTTATACAATACTGATAGTTTTCATTATTTATGTATCCCATACTATGATTTTTATTCCCATACCATGTTTTTAAATGTTTTTCACATTACATAAAGAAGAATAGAGTCAAGGATGGGATCACGGAAAAGTCATGTTGTTTAAATATGAAATTATACCATGTTACTTTTATGAGTTTTGGTTTTATGAAAAAATGGATAGTGTGTAGAAGTGTCTAATTTGTTATTTTTGAGATTTAATGTTATAGTTATGTCTTAATTCTCTAAAACTCTAAACCTAAAAAGTTCCTTAAGGTAAATTAAATTCAAATTATTGAACTATCTCAAGATTAATTAATGTTTAATGTTAGGGCCATACAATTGGGATAGAGTAGGTTGTGATAGTGCTTAATTTATTTCATTTTAGTTGATTTGCAATTGATAATTATCAAGGGGAGAGAATCATTTATAGTAGAGAGTTTGTGACAAATCACATCGTCATGGGTTGTGAAAATCATGATAAATTATAATTCTTGTTCCAAAAAGTGTTTTTGAAAAAAATGGTAAATTATTCTATATGATGATCTTAGATAATAATTTTGACAGAGATAATTGTCCCAAAATATGTTGTTTATCCTAGGATAGATATTTATTGTAAATATTATTCATTCAAATTTTACAAAATATTTAATATTTAATTAATTAAATATCAATGTATTCACATGTGTTTTTGTCGTGATAGCCTTCAAATGTAGCATCAGATTTGGTTCCTTCTCCATGGTAGAGTTCAAAAATGGGGGTTTTCCTAAGTGAGTCACAAACCCATTTTGAGCATCATGGATGGGCCTAGGACCTTATAATTTTCTTTTCTTTTTCTTTTAATTTTTTCCTCTATTTTTATTTTTCCAATTTTCATTCTTCGCTATTCCCTTTGGGTTCATGTGCATACCCAAAGGGGATTTGGCGTCATGCAGTTAAGGGAGGGAGGAGGAATGAAGAGAGATACAGAGGAACAGTGAAAAACTTGAGATCTTATATGGTGGTAGATCCGGAATCTATTGGTGTTTGTTGAGGATCCACTATGAAGAATCAGTAGTTTCCACCCAAATATAGTTTGGTTTTAACGTTTATTTCCCCAATCACCATAGTAAATATTTTTCTAATTTTAAAAAGAATTTATGGGTTATTGGTGACCCCTTAGGGGTAAATATGTGGATTTGGGTATAAATAGTTCATTTCAAGATGTTTTCAAGGGTTTATTTTCGGTAAACACATATATTTGGCCTGTAGTTTAGAGAACACATGATTTTTTTATCTTCCTTCTTGGTGAAGATGATTTTTGGGGGCTGTAAATTGTGTATCGATGGTACATTATATTTAGTGGTGATTTGGGGTATACCATGGCTACATTACCAGGTTGGGTACGCAACCCGATCTCATGTGAGTTATATGGATCATGCGCATGTACTATGCTTTCATAGACCCATTGTGGGGATATATGGATAAGAACATAGTTGGGGAGCATGTGGGGGTACACTCCATGTAGGTGGTGGCACATTATGTATATCCCATTGGTGTAAAAACCGAGTGGATTGAGGTCCATATGAAAGTACCCTATTTAGGGTACATGTCATGTACTAAGAGGTACATGTCAGGTAGTTTGTTAAGGTAAATGAAAATTTTTCTGTTGAGAAAATCTAGGCAGGACTGTTGGGGATACATGTTCTCTAAATTTTCCATCCTTAACTTTTTTTGGTATTTTTCACCCTTGAGTGATAACTGGATATAATAGTTTTCAATTTTATATTGTTTTCATTTAAATCATGATAATGGAATAATTTAAATTATTAGAGGCTTTGTGGATGGTTTTTTTAGATGGTAAAGAATTTGTTGGAGTATTTCATTAAGGTTTGGTTTCAAATACCCCCAATAAGTTGGGTTGTGAGCTACAAGGATCTAGTGGGTGTTGCAAGCTCTATAATATGTTGATCACGAGTGTCCCATGGGGATCTATATGATTTTAATTTCAGATAGATCATATATATCATAATTGAGTAGTATCTCTTAGTAGATATTTGTTTCCCCCTTCTTTTTAATAATGGTTACTTGAGGTTAGAAATTTTGAGGTTCATCTCCAATTTTTTACAACCATAAATGTTTGAGACTTGAGGATTGGTTTACATCATGGGATATAGGTTATGGATTAGAACCATTATACTATTTATATGTCTCTTAGAGACTTTAGGATGACCTTAATTGCTTGTTGGTACCTACAGATTGGTTGTTTTTTGGGAAGGTTAGTTGAGGTTTTCTTATTTGTGATTTACATTAATGTTTTTACCAGATGATGAGACCATGTACGTTCCTACCATTAAATTGTTCAAGTAGACCATTTTTAATTATCATAAAGGATATATTTTCTGTTGGATACCCATTGTCTGTGTTCTTGATCAAGGACTAGTTGGAGGCCACTAAGGGCCATTTGGTTTGTTTTTTTACTAGGAATTTCTCATGGTGTTGATAATATAGATGATGTTTTAATATGGGTTCATTATCTTCCTTTACCTTTAGTCCACTTGAGGACATGTGGATGGGTGTTCCAGATGATCATGGGTGCAGTAAGGGAGTCCTTAGTTTTACATTTCTTTATGTTGGGGATCTAAGGACCATGGGATCCGTATGTATTTTTTGGCCCTAAAGTGGGTCATAGAGATCATGTGGTTCTTTCTTTGTTTCATTCTACGATCTAGATGATAAAAATAGGCCTTTCGATTTTTTGGTTAAGTTTTGATAGACACTTATAGTTTAGTTGTTTGGATTTCTGTTTTAGGATTGGATCTTCCCACATTCTATTATCCATTGACCTTTAAGTTTGAGTTAGTTTCTACCCTATAATATGGTTTGATGAGGTGGCCCTTGTGATATCTTGGATTATGCCTTGGACATGAGTTTTGATCTGTGTCTATCATCCTTTAGCTGGATATGAATAGATAGCATTTGGGTGATAATATTCAATCTATATTAGTGGAACCCCTCTCTAGTTGAGTGTGCTCTCTGGATAGATTGATATATTTTCTAGTTATGTTAACCAATATTTTCATGTACAAATTTTGGAACTTTGTATTGGTGTCCCGGAGGAAGGTTCATGTACTTTGTTTTTTGGATGCATATACCTACACCCTGGGGTCTGACATTCATGACATTCCATTCAAAAAACATAGATATAAAATTTATATATGGAAAATGCACCAAATATAATGTGGTAAGCATGATACACATGCTATAAATCATTTATCATAGTCTATAGCATGGGTAGATTTACATAGAGTGTCAATATAGAACCCATTGTTGTATGCTTTATTTGGTTTTTCCCACCTTCATTTTTATAGAGTTTTTCCTTTATGCCAGTTATTATTAGTTTTTTTCTATGCTGGGAAAATCATGTGAGCATAAACCTGTTATAAAATTAAATTACAGGTCTACCATTAAGTGGTGGCCTTATTTGATTTATTTATCACCCCAGGTATGTGCACCAAGGTGTCCGTGGAGACCTATTTTCTACTTTCAAGTTGAATAATTGGTTGCACAATGGATGTGGTCAAGGACTAGTATTTCTAGATCAAGCGGAGCCACTCCTATGGACTCTCGGTATCAGGTTTGTTCATATCAACTGGTGTTGATTCCGATTATGTTGGTTGGCTCTGTATTAGTAGTATAGCCTACTATATTTATTTTTAGTTTATATAGATTATAAATACTGTAATACTAGTATGAGACCAGTTGTTGTTTGTTTTTCTTTCCTTAATTTTATATGATTTTATAGCATATTTTTTTATTATATTAAATTTTCATTTTATAATATTTATTATTCTACTCTGATTTTAATCCTTGTAAATTATTTGTTTATTTCCACTTTTATTGCAATTTTACTATTTTATAGAGTCTCCCCACTATATCTTTTTGAAATTTTCCACTAGTTCTCATCCTTTGGCATTCAGGGAGGCATGCTTGAGGCATTATAGAAATACATATTATGATATGGGCTAGGTCAACCTTGGATATTTCAATATATTATATAGATTTTTGAGCTATGAGATTCATCTTGGAACTCCTTATTCATCTTAGTTACTAATTGTAAAAATTATCTCCTTCTGATGTTCAAAACAATATCTTCATAGATGAACTCTAAAAATTTATCATATTTAATTGCTTTTATATTCTTTTAAATATCCTTGTCATCTTGTTGAGACATCCTTATCATATCTAGAAAAGTTTTTTGGGAAACTATTTGGAAAATTAGTGATGTTTCCCATTCCCTAATAACGCCCGTATACATCTTTAACAACTTCTTGAAAATAGATTCCAAGTCTATGCTCATTATGGATACGAACCCAATATCCTTTCTACTCAATGTGTATGAACCCTTATTTGGCATACCATGGTGGTAGTGTATTTCAAAATCATATACTTTAAGTAATTATAACCATATCCTTTGTCTCATGTTTTTTTATTTCTATCAGAATATATACTTTAAACCTTTTTTAATTAGTATATGTGACATATATTTCTCTATAAAGGTAGTACTTCTATATTTACAATGGAAATATAACAGATGGTAGTTCAATATAGTGAGTTGGATTGTTATGTACATGTGTATATAGTTTTCTTTATTTATTATAAATAATCCTATAACTCTATATAAGAACATCTTTAGGTCTCTTTCTTGATGAATCTCTTTATATAAAAAACCCTTCATTTCCAGAGAGAAATGCCAAAACAAGTTCATCGATTACTCTTTCTTATATTTACCTAATGTTTTCCTCAAAACACTTATACCATGTGAATTTAAATCATTTATATATCTATTTGGTTAATGGATTTCCAAATTAGGAAAAACATCATAAAATTAACAATAGTAACCAGCTATGTTAAGGAAACTATGTGTCACATTAATACATTTTTTCATGTTCTATTCTTTACAACCATTATATTTTTTACATCAACCAATATTCCTTATTTGGATACATTATGGCCATGAAAAGACCCTTTTTAATAAAAAAAATTTATTCCTAAATTTCCCATATAACTCATTCCCCCTTACTGTCTCTAGTATGGTTTGTAAATGATCTTTATAAACTTTATAGTTCTAAGATTATATCAAAATGTAATCTATTATGATATCTCACATCATCATAGGTTGTGAAAATCATTTGAAATTATAATTTTTGTTCCCATAGGTTTTTATGGGGAAAATAGTAATTTCTCCAATGAGATGGTTTTGTATAATTTTTATGACCACTCTGTAGGTCCTGAATTAGGTTGTATACCCTTGGATAAATGTTTTGTGGAAATCATATCGATTTTAATATTCCTAGAATATCTTATACTAAATTAATTAAATACTATTTTTTTCATATACATTTTTCCACTTATATTAAAAAATCATCAAATCAATATTTTATCAATGTGGTTTATTTAATAATGGGGTTTTTTCCTAAGCGATTATAAACCATTCACGAGCATAAGGGCTGAGGTCGGGCCCCTTTTCTCTTCCTTTCCTTTTTATTAATTTTCCCTTTTTATTTTTTCCTTTTTCATTATCCCCTGTAATTTCACAAATGTCCCCATGGTATTCCCGCTTTTGGGTCTTCTCCTGAGAGAGATAGAGATAGAGATGGAGATATTAGGGATAGGGATGATAATGCTCTGTCCCGGGGCAACTGCGATGCTATATTCGGCATCGGTGAATACATCTTGTAGATTTGGGACTGAAGCATTTGTATTTTTTTCCTAGATGTAGGCCTTATTTTAATTTTTTGAAAATATCCAATAAGATTATCTTTTTTATATTTTAAATCATTATATAAGTTCTTAGGGACCCCATGATAGTTGATCTAGTCTTAATTAGGGAGAAATGTGGGATTCAGGACATTTTGGGAATTTTCTATTCTGAATAACCTATGTCCATAGTGTTTAGTTTAGAGAACACACACCATGTGTTCTTAATCTTTGGGTAATATAAATTTTTATAACGATATTCAATATATGGAGGGTCCATTCCATTTAGTGGTTCCTTAGGGTCAGATGGGGGCACATAGTCGTATGGTGTATAGGTCCAGATCATGTGTAAGGTGTATATCCACCATACATGTATAATTATTATTTAGACCTCATTTGTAATTATATTGTTAGGTACATGGTTTGGAACCCTAGTTAGGGTACATTATATTTATGGGGTGGTACACACCCTTGAGTCAGTCATTGCACATATCGAGTGGGTTTTTGGTACATAGGTAGTTACCCCTTGTGGGGTAACACATCGTGAATTGGTTTAACATGCCATATACATTGAGAATGTATATATCGACTGACTAATAAAACATTTATATGGGGAGTTTGGGGTTACATTTTGTCTACCCATTGTACAAAATGAGTACTATTCCATCCCTGGTGCATTTTTTCATTATTCGACAAATATTTAGAATTGCAATTGTGAAGAGTCTATTCTAAACCTTTATTCATGATGATCATAGTAGTGGAATACTATTGGTGTTTAAAGGTTGTATATATAGTGTTTTAGTTTGGGTGATCATTTTTAGGATAATTTGTTCAATGTTTGGTTTCAGAATCCTCCATCAGGTAGGGTTGTGAGATATAGATCCCATGTGAGGGTTGTGAGATCATTAGTTAGCATGGATTGTAGATTACATCCTACTTTAGTTTGTGATTCTTTCAAACGGTTCTAAGAATGTGGGATCTAGTAGTATCACTAAGGTTATTGGGTTTTTCCATAGATTTTGGGACCATATTATAGAGGATTATAGCTATTAGACACCTTAGGATCTATAGACGACATGGAAGATCTATTACAGTTGGATTCTATTATGGTGTTGAGATATGTATGGGGGAATCTTAAGGATCACACTATGGGTGACTCTTTAACCATGTATTGATTATTTCTAGAAATTTCGGCTGAGGTTCTCTTATATGGTTGCTTCTTTAATGTTTCATTTATTCTTAGGAGCACTTACAAGGTTTTATTTTTGATGTGGTCATATGTACCATTGATAGGACCTTTTATGTGTGCTTATGATTTTGAATGGACCTTGGGTGTTGTTGATAGAGGATAAGTTGGACTCCATTGATGTATTCTTGGGATGTTTCCACACATTATGTGTTTTGTGATTTTATATTTCTGGAGGACCACACATCGATGTCCTTATCTTACAACAGAATTTAGGATGTTTGAAGATGATTTGATGGTAATAAAATGACATCTTGGATGCAGAAGGGTATTCCTCAGCTGGAGTTCACTTTATGTGGTGACACTAGATACCCTGAGAGCCCCTAGCTTTGTGTTGGCGTTGAAGAGGATCATTGAGAGCCTATGGTGGATATTTGTTGGATGATAAGATATTGGCTATCGTGATAGGCCTCATACATTATTATTCAATATTTTATTGGTTCTACTTATTTATCTATTAGGTTGGTGGATTTGAGAGTTGGGTTGTCCCATGTTTAGTAAGCCTTTAGCCAAGACATTAGAGTATGTTTTTTCTAAGGACTTTGGATAATGATGATACTGTTAGGATATCTTGGATTATGTGTTGTCCCTGAGTTTGAACCTGGTTCTCTCCTTCATTTCCTTGATGTGATTAGATTTATTTAGAGAGCTAATGGATGATTTGTATGAGTTAAACCCCTCTATTTGTTTATGTTCTATGTCTAGAAAGAATATTTGTAACTATCTTGGATGGGTTTTCCTTGATAATATTGATTCTTAAAGGTCATGGTCTTGTGTATGGATAACATATGGTAGTTTATTTGTTGATCCTTATGTATGGATATTTTTAGTGGTGTAGATATCTGATCCAATTTTGAGTTTGATTTGTTCTATAGGATTTTCTAGACATTCCCGTTTCTTCTAAATTTTATGGGGAGACTCTTTTTTAAATTTCGATCATTCCCATAGACTCATAGATACTAGAAGATGTTTTCTTGTGGATATCTATGTTATGTCTGGGATTATATAACTCAATTCATTCCATTTATACATATTGGGGCTCTTTTATTGATCTAGTGGTTGTGGCTAATATATTATGGTTGTTTGAGCCAGATGTTTTAAATCCTATGGTATGGTCTAGAGTGGGGATAGAATCACCTCTGTTTTTAGTTTAGAACTCGATATAGGCTATTTTATTTGTTTTGGTTTATCCCCTTCCTTTTAATTATGTTACTTCTTTTTTTCACCTATTTTTTTCTATGATGATCATATCACATATACATGAACATGTTATCATAGAATATTATAGGTTTAGTGTCTGGGTGGCCTATTGAGATTTATTTCTAAGCCCCTATATATGATCCTCATTTTTCATTCAGACTAGATTTCTAATTTCATGTTAGAAAACATGTTTCACATGGGATTAGTAAGAATACGAATGTTTCTTGATCGAGCGGAGCCACTTCTGTGGAGTCTCCAAATGAACCCAGTGTAGTTTGAGATTCATCTAGATTATATATGTGATTTACCATAGGATTCATAGTCTATCCATATTTATTTATATATAGTTTTCATATTTTTCATACGTGGTCAGCCCATTACGTAAATCGCTATTCTATGTTTTACATGCTTGAGGATTTATAACTATATGCCTCATTTTAATTATTATAGAAATACGTTGTTATAGATTATTTAAAATTCATATCAAGATGTTTGTATATATATATTTTTTGGTTATTTTCACTGTTATTACACTTTGAGTAGAGGATATAGTCTCCTAAAAATACCAGATAGAGCCTCACCACTAGTCAGTAGCCTCAACTATACAAGGATTAATGCTTGAGGCCATGTGGTAGCCTTGATTCGGTGATGTTTCAGCTCAACCTGGGATAGTTAATTATAAAATAGTACTAGAGCTATTTTGATTTATGATTTTAGGATTTGGTATATATGTGATCAATGACATTATTATAACATGTGTTGGATATCAGATTAGTGTTTCATTACCCCATTTTACAATAATAATTCCATGTTTTAAGGGCATGAAACTATTATTTTTCATTTCTATTTTTACGATTGTGTGATTTCAAATAGTATTATGAACATGATATTATATATTTATGGTTTATTATGGTTTTTTGATCCCGACCCCTGATCAAGTGTCTAGTATTCATGAATCAATCTAAGAATGTTGGATAAACATAAAATATTCATGTCAATTGTACATTATCTAATGATGGATTTTTTTGTTAGAGTTTCTTCAATGACCTATATGGTGTATAAAATATAGATCATTGGTGGCATTATAATCCACTAAACCACATATAAATATTTTCTTCTAATGAAAGGTCAAGTGGATATATTTATGGTTCTATAATAGAGACCATTGTTGGTTGATAATAGAGACCCTTCTTGGTCAATAATGGTGACCATTTTTGGTTGATAATGAGCTATGAGTTCGCAATTGGTGGGTCGATTAGGTAAAATATGCCTAATAGATCCTTTGATGGGACTCAATTTTCCATGAGGTGACACATTCATTGAATTCCTATGTTTTTTCCATGGGAGGGATCTATTCTTTCCATGTGTTGTTTGTCATGTCTTATAGTGGTGCATGTTTTCTTATTATCACCAATAGATTAGGTGTATGTGGTAGTTATTCCTTAGTGGGGTTGTTGATGTCTGTTATCACAAGGGATTGGTTAGTCATGGGTATTCCTAGTGGTTGAGATGTTGAGAACTTGGAGTACCCTTGCATCATGTATGTACTAAGAGTGCATTTTTTTGGATACATAATCATTCTCATTTTTTTTTGAATTCGATAGCATAGTGGAACCATGGTTGGATGCTTCTTGATTCAGACTGATTCCTGAGTTGAAAGTGTCCATGTGGTTGATCATGGGATAGGGAATATGGCTCATCATTCGAGATGAGTTCCATGTGTGATCTAGTTTATTGGAACTGCACAATGTAATTAGAATAGTTAGGGGTTTTAAGAGTGTTATCCCAGATTCATTAGTACTTGGCTCATTTGAGTAGGATTCCTGGTGCTCACTCAAGGATCTGGGTAATGAAGTCCTTGGGGATTGTATTTTCCCATTAGATATTCATAGTTTTAAACCTTAATTAATGTGGTTTTTTGAGTGTGGGGGTTGTAGTTCCTGGTGATCTAGAATGAGCTACAATTATTCTATTTTTGTGTTGGAACTCAAGTGTGATGATTTTTCCCATGTATATGCATTGAATTTGGTGATGGAAAAATAATAGGCCTTATTTTTTTTAAAATAGTGGGGAGTAGATATTCTTACTCTTATGGTGAGGAGCATCAAATTAGTGTGGTCGAATCTCTCTCATGTTAGGAGATATTTTGGGGATTGTAAGATTGATTGATGTATAGTTGAGATGGTAGAGCTTATTCCAGTTCTTAGGAAGGACAATGGATCCCTGTTAACCATTGAGGATTCTAATTGGTGAGAGATTTTTGTGGTGGGGATTTTTTGATGCCTCACAGTGTTAGAGTTTTGGAAAATTGGGTAAAATTTTAATATCTATTCCATGAGAGTTTTGTGGGGAAAATAGTAATGGTCTTAGATAAATGTTGTGACCACTCCATTGGTCTCAGAATATGGTTTTTACCCTAGGAAAATAGTTTGGTTGAAATATGAGATGTTCGAATATTATATAAATATTAAATATTTAATAAATTAAATATAAATTTATTTTTTCATCTTCTTTCCTTCATATATTTTAAACGAAGAATAAAATTGATATTCCTTCTTCATAGTTGAGTCCATAAGGAGATGTTTTTCTTAGATTAGGTATAAACTCATCACAGGCCCTAAGGTCAGGGCCTGTTTTCTTTTATTTTCTTTTTTCTCTATCAAATTTTGTCCTTTTTGTTTTTCCATTTATCTTCACCACTTGAATTTCATGCATGAACCCATGGTATTCACCCTTTAGGGTATTCAAATAATAGTGGGAGAAGGAGAGATGTGGGATAGTGAGGAGGAGGCTCTGCCTTGGGATCTTATGAATAGATAGATCATGCCTCAATGGATGAATCCCACATATATGTGACTAAAGTATCATATTTTTATTCCTGTACATATCCCTTTTGTAATATTTATATTAATATCTCCATAGACTAAAATTTTATGTTTTAAATACTTATACGGGTCCTTAAGGACGCCTACGGAATAACGGTTTTGATCCATTTGGGGTGGCATTTCGGATAACCCATGTACATGGAATATAGTTTGGATAACAAGCATAATTTTCTCTTCCGATTCAAGGAAGATGAGTTTTTTAGACTACACCTTGTGTATTGAGGGTACACGCCATGTAGTGGTGACTTGTGGTGCACTGGGGATCATGGTTTTCTAGTTACATGTCTAAATCCAATGTGAGGTACACAATAATCGGTCAAATTCTATTTTTGGGAAGAATATAAATTAGGAAACATGGTCATGTTTAAAGATGGGTATACTTTTGGGGGTCCATTCCGTGTACTAGGGGTTACATTTCACGTAGTCGGGTCTTGTACACACTTAGTGGGTTGTGGTATATGGACTGGTACCCTATGTGGGGTTATACAAAATAATACGATTCTACACATCTTATACATTGGAAAATTACATTCCATGTGGAATGTGTCACACATCAAGGTAGTACTATTGGAGACACACACCATTTACCCACTGTACACACCATGTACATTTCCTTCCCTGGTGTGTTTTGCTTAATTTTAACCCTCGAGTAAAACATGTACATGTGAGGAGACAAATTTTTGATAACTTTTTCACATAGATAATTATGATGGTATAATTTTAGTGTTTAGAGCCCATGTGTATTGTGTTTTCATTTGGCTACCTGTTTATTGGATGATTTCTTCATGGACTGGATTCAAAATCCTTAAGTGGATTTGGTTGTCCATTGTGATGCCCAGGTGAGTGTTATGTGATTTTTAGTTGGAATTAATTGTAAATTGCATTAAAAAATTTTACAAGGTTATTTTTGATGTATCATACAATGTGGGATCGAGCGGTATCTCTAAGGAGGTCTGGTTTTGTCCTTGGATTCCAAGAAAAGTTGCAAAAGGATCAGTGCTGTTGGAGAATTTGGGATATGATGAAGTTGTGGGATAGTGTTTATTTTTTGGTGTCATTGTGTTGTTTATATGAGTTTTAAAAACTCTAGATGATTCCCCTATGGAAAATATGGAACCCATTTATGGGTAGTTTTCTAGGAAGGTAGTGAGTGGTTTTCTAACATGGGTGTTTCTTTGAGGATTCAGGTACCCCCCAAGATTTTGTAAATTTCATTTTTTAAAGTAAAACTTTGGATTTATAAATTTTGTGTGACACAAAAAAAAATTATTTTATTATTGTTTTAAATGTAACAAATAGTTTATATTATGTTACTTGAAACACTAAGTTTCATTTGTGTTACATACAACACCAATTTTATCTTCGGTTACATGAAACACTGAGTTTAAAAAAATGTGGAATGAAATTGAAATACTATTGTATGAAAGTTATCACAAATACATTAGAATGTATGGTATTATTAGGATTCACTATATTATGAAAATTTATGGCCTAAAAATGTATATATAAAAAATACTTTTTGACCAACTAAATAGAGATAAAAATAAATACCTTTTTGAAAATAATGGAAAGAATTTTCTGAATCAAAAATATGAACATAATTATGTTTAAATAAAAAATTTAAAAACTAAAAATTGTTGAATGATTAAAATTATATTTATATATTATATATACAATCAAATTATTAACATTAATGTTTTTTATTTTCAACATAATAGATAAGAATAAATCCAATTTTATGCTTAAAATTTTATTTTCTCAAATTTTTTTCACCATTGGAATACATATTTTAAAATTAGTTTATACTAATTTTAGAAATTTTTTTTGAAAAAAACAAATTTAATTTATTTAATATTAAAATAAAAATTATCCTAGGGTAAATTTTTGGTATTTTTCTAACACGTTTTTTTATTAATAGTAAAAACTACAGTATCTAAATTGAAAACTAATGTTTCATATAAGTTATTTATAAAGTTAAGTTGTATTTTATATTTATTTTTATAGAAACCTTGTTCAATTATACATCCATTAATATAATTTTATTCATTTTAATCAATTTAATTTTGAATTTAAATGTAAAATATTGGTAAACACTTGCACACATCCTATTTTAAAACATACTTTCTCTTCATGTCAATGGGATTTATTTTAAATAAAATTTTTCCAAATATGTGATTTGAATTTAGAAAAATGGAATCCATATTTTTTAATCATAATAATTTATAGTATCTAATACTTTCAACTAATTTTGTTTCTAAAATTAATAGTTAATGCTGTAAAAATTATTTACTGCAATTAAGGTAAAAATGGGTTTTCTTGGGGGTAAACTAAAAATATAATGGTAAAAAGGACATATGAACTTTCCAAAAACAATTTTATGGTAATATTTTGACTATTATACCAATAGTTCTTTATAATGGGTCATTTTTAACCCTTTTAACAAATGAAGATTGTGGATGAAACCAATTATTTTCCAAAATGCCAAGTGTGTCATCTTCCAACTTATAAAAGGCCTCCTCCTATCCTCCCTTATTCACACCTTAAAATCATTTTGAACATGAAAATACCTACGAAAATAACTTACCAAATTCCCTCCCATCATCATAGAATCAAAAGTATGAATAGGAATCCATCCAAGGAAGTATTTTCGTGGAAACATAAGGAGGATACCCAAAGGCAACATTCATCAATGAGGGTTTTTGTTTTATTTCTTCCTCGACATCCTCCAATTATTATTATACCATTATTGTACAGTATAATAATTATATTCCATGTAATTATTTTTGGTTATGTTAAAATAATTTCCAACTACCATCTCCACTTACATCAAATGGTTTATGGAATTATCATTCATGTGCACGGAAGACTACCACCTCGTGAACCGATGCTATTAATTTTTCTATTAAAAACATTAACGTTTGGAAATAATGAAGGGTTTATTTTTAAAATAATATATTTAAAATATTTTTATGATTATCTAACTTTTATATCAAAGGTACCTTCATTATTTCCATTTTTTTGGAATATAAAAATGTTTCTTGTGTGTGCACTGGACTACCACCTCACGAAGCAATGTGATTCATTCACTCTTTTCATTGAATGTATTGAGGATTAAATTAATGAAATTTTGTGATAAATATGACACAAAAATTATTATGGAATTATAATATATAATTTTCCTTTCATTCCTTCAATCTAATAAGGAAATAGAAATATTTTTCATGCGTGCATACAACACAATTTCTCGTTGAACGTTATATTTCATTTTCTATCAATTAGTTTTGTGGATTAATATAAATAAATATATACTCAATATGTAAAATATTTATATCATGGTAACCATTATGGAGATTATGGAACCATGATAAAATTAAGTCGACCAAAAATATAACAAATAAAAGCATATAGGAAAGACAAAGTAGTTCTTACCCAAAACCTAGCTTTATCATAGAATTGTTGATAAACATTTAATAAAAGGTCGTCATAAAATAATATATCCTATGATATATCTAAATATTGTTATGGAATATATTTATAATAAAATTATATTTTTTATATTTTATATTTGAACTTGTGAGATGGAAGTCCAGACTTATAGTAAGGAATTGTCATATAACTTTTTACCTTCATGAGACACATGCCATGTTCAAAAAATATTTATTTTATGTGGTGTGTATAATTCCCAGGAATTTATTTTATATTTATTCAATATATAATTAAAGGTATTTTAATTTCTATTTTATGATCTCTATTTCGTGGTTATTTCTATTAAAATTTAATCAAAGCGGTAAGTGATTTTTGTCTTAGTTTTCCTTGTTTGAGGCATTTGTTATGTTATACATATATTATATTTTATGAGATGTATGTACATCCCATTTTAAATTTAATTTAACGAATTTATTTTAACTTCATGATTTTTTAGGATTTTTTTAATATTATAATTTCATAGAAGTTACATTTTAAAGCAACCAAAGTGGTTAAGATTTTATCATAAAATCTCATCGTTTATCAGGAATATTTATGACTATGTTTATTTTGATCAAATATTATGAACCATCTCTAAATAACTAATATATTTTTATATCCTCTATTAATATAATGAGATTAAATTTTATCCCTCAATTTTACACTTTTTATGTAATAAGGATTTCAAAAATAATTTTTTCATGAAAATTATCTTGGCGATCGAAATCCAATTTACCTTCAAAACCATTTTTTATAAAACTTTTTTAAAAAATATTTTTATCATTTTTCGAATGATTTATTAAAGAAAATTTTACCCATGTTTCACTTTTTAAAAAAATAATTTTAAATTATCCTTCTTTCAATTTCACAAACAATCCATGTTTGGATTCTACTGTAAATGTGATTAGAATCATTGTTTCAACCTCTACATATTAAAATAAACATATCATAATCCATTACATAGTTTACTTTGATGAATCCTTTAAATATTTTCAAGGTTATTATCAAATAAAAATACTTTTAATATATTTTAATTTAAAAAAATTAAATAGAAAAGGACATTTTTGTGAAGAACGGTTTTAAATTGTTTTGTAAACCTTGATTTATGATTTTTCAATTATATTTTCAAAGAAAAGTATTTTAGAAATGTTTTATGTTTTGAAAAATGATTTTCAAAGAATGGTTAGTTTCTTTAATAAAAATCCATGTGATCTTTCCGAATCTTTTCCCATCTAATATGGCATCCATTGTTATAATTATTTCTTTAGTAAAGAAATTAACCAAGTTATTCATTCTTATTATTCCTATAAATTGTTAATTTTTATAATGAAAAGATGTTTATGAAACTAAATTCTCTACCTTAGGTTATACCATGATTGAAATACTAAGAAAAATTATTATTTTCATGGGATATCCTATGATTAAATAATTAAATAATTAAGAAACCTATCTCTTTTCCACATGTTTTGACAAGATAAATTTTTTATGATACACTTTTCATTCCATGGGTTATGATATGATGAATGATTTATGATATTTGGGAACATGTGTGTATTATTTTCTATATGGGATGGTTTTTACATTATAAAAAAATTAAGGGTGGGACCTATATATCCTTAAAATTAATTGGGTAATCATTAATATCTCATGAGATATATATTACTAGAATGGGTAGTGAATATGATTCAGTAACGGAAATTTTATACAACGATGGTTTTGGGAGTGAACCATGACTATAGTGATTGTTTGGAAAGTGAATTAGTTCCAGAATGAGGAAATGATTTCCATTGGTTATGGTGTTGTGTCCCAATGAGAAATTATTTCCACCCATAGAGTTCACTGATAGGTTTTTTAAATGACCTTGAATACTAAGTAAATGATATCTACACTTATGACTATGTTATAATTCTATGTCTATTGCAAATTTTAAGCTCCCAAGGCTTATGTTTTTATTATTATATTTTTTTCAGGTGTTATGAACTACCAATGTTTATTCAATGATTCAATAATCTAATCATTGATATGCAGGGCATGGTATTCAAATGTTATGATCATGTTCTTATACGCTTATGTTAATATTATGAATATTTTTCACCTTTATTAGACATTACTCAGCATCTGAGCTCACCCTCTCTTGTGTTTCCTTTCCATAGGTTATGATAAAAGGTTTTAAGTAGGACTACTAATAGAGATTATCATTACCAATGATATTGAATCTCTTTCCCGAATTTAGAATATTGTGTTCCATGTTTCTATAGGCACTAAACTATTATGTTCCTTAGTAATGTGTTTATATAAATTAAAGAATGTTCATATAAAATAATTTAATATCCATGTATGAAAATCATGGGTCATTGTAGTTTGTATCACAGGAAAGGTTTATTTAACCGAGGGAAACTACAATGAGAAAAAAATTAGTGAGATCCCTAAGGTTATTTCTAAGGAAATGTCTACGGTTTTCTCTAAGGATAATTCTAAGGATGAGGAAAAGTTTATGAAAATTTCATATAATTTTTTTAAAAGATAGATCTTTTGGTTTCTATGAAATTTCTACCATGTTTGAATGTTGTATACCACCCACCCCCTGGACACCCAAATCGAGCACCCTAACACCTGAATCTGACCCTCCCACCCTTAAAACCCAATCACAACCCACACCACCCGACAACCCCACATCCTGTCTTATAAAACCCATCCCTATCTGCCATGCACTGAGTTCCCTAACACCAAATCCCACCCACAACCCTGACATCAGAATCCTCTCTTTTAATATGTTTGAATAATATTAGGGGATGTGGATATGATATCGAGGTACCTTGGGGTAATAAATCTGAAATGGTCATATTGATCTAAACATGAGAATCACCTAGTGTATGAAAGTGGGCCAGTTTTTGCATCTGGTTTGACATTCCAAAGGGATATTCTTCATAATTTGATAGACTCTCACTAAAAATATAGGACAATAAGTCGTGGTTATTTTTTCATTTAGAGGGGGGTTTAACCCCCTCCAAAAATATTAATGGTGGTTACCCATTACCAAAACTAAAGTGTCTTCCTACTATGATTAGAGGTGGTTTTGGTAAAGCATTGGAAATATGAGGGTCATTTTAGAAGTGGTAAATATATTAGGAGTTTTGAAAAATTCTAATTTTTCCATAAATTAGTAAAAAAAATTAAAGGATTATAGTTTGTTTTAATTGACAGTAATTTAATTTTATGATTTATGGTGATTAGAACCTACCATAATTTAATTTCAGGCACCATATTTAGGGGAAGTTTTAACAACCCCAAAATGAAAACCTTTTTTATTTTATCCCTTCCTCCTTGGATCTCTTGAGAATGAACCCCACACCATCTAACACATGCCACGAATCTGGATTCCTTCCTGACAACCCGATCTTGACCCTCATTACCTAAAAACCCCACATCCCTACCTGAAACACCACGAATTCCATGAAACTGTATCCCACCCACCCCCTTGACACCCAAATCGAGCACCCTGACAGCTAAATCTGACCCTCCCACCCTTACAACCAAATTGCAACCCACACCACCTGACAACCCCACATCATCTCTTATACAACACATCCCCACCCGCCACACACCGAGTTCCCTAACACCAAATCCCACCGAAAACCCTTACATCAGAATCTGATGCCCTGACACCCGAATCACCCCCTCCCTAACAATACAATTGTGACCCACACTGCCTAACAACCCTTACATCCCCACCTGACACACCCAGAATTCTCTGACACATGAATCCTACCACTCATTAATCATCACTCTCTGACATGTTGAATCTATCCACCTTGACACCTGAAGCCCTAGTGCCCTGGTCTCTCCCTCCCTCTAAATCCCTCCTCTCCTGAATCATCCTGCCTTGAAATTCGCTCTCATGCTGAATCGTATCTGAACAAGTCGCACACCCCTCTATATGCTGAATCCAGTCACCCTGACATGGGCTTTGAAACCCATAACCTCCTCCCCAAGCATGGAATAACACACCATGCCTTTTTCCCAAATGGTAAAAATACCTTGGATGAGATTCAAATCCGTGATTGAAGGCATCAATCTTCACGACTGTGCCACTTTGTCGATTCAAGTTATATTAACTATATACAATATATTATATTTATTTAAATACATAAATATAAGATGATATATGAGTATATGTGTATAAAAATATAAATAATATAATATAATTGTGTATAGTATTTAGAAACAATATGTATTTGTGTATAATATATATAATATAAATAATTATACTTACACATATAAATAATTATATAATTATATTTATATTATATATTATTATTACACCTATTTAAATATATTATTAATATATATATATATATAAATAATATTTATAATTAATATAATAGATAAATAAATAATTATACATTTATATTATAAATATATATTTATACATATATTTATAAATACATTTATATTGTTGTGTGTTTGTAACAATGATATTATTAAATATTATTATAAAAATATATAATGTATATATAATTACACAGTTAATATATATATATATATATAATAAATAAGACAAAATTAAATAATTATACATTCAAATTATAAATATATATTTATACATATATTTATAAATTCATTTATATTTGTGTGTGTGTAACAATAATATTATTAATTATTATTAACATTAGAAGTATATTTTGAACTATAAAATATTATATTTTTGTTGTATAAATACGATACATTTATATATTTTATCATTTATTTTATACATATATTATTTTAAATATATTTATAATATATATATTTTTTGTAATTATATACATTTATATTATACTGTGTATAAAAATTTATATATACACATTAAATAAAATTCAGTCATATAATTAGAAATATATAATATAATTAAAAAATATATATATTTAATAAAATAAGTTATAATTAATATAGTTTACCACAATATATATAAAATGATTGTATTGTATATATAAATTTATATATAATAAATTATTTATAATATGATATAATTATATAATAAATATATTTTAATTTAATTTTTTTATCTTATATATATTTGTATACAAAATATATTATAAATGTATTTATGCATATATATGCAATAAAAATGTATTTAATATAACAGATATATTAAATAAATTAAAATTTAAATCAAAATATAAAGTTATAGTAATTATACAGCAATATAAAAATTTCATATATTTGAATAAATTTATTTATAATTACATTGATATTATGTACCCAAATATTTTAATATTTATGTATATACATTTTGGTCTACATGTGTAATTACGTATTTAATGTATTGATATTATATATATATATAATGTATTTAAAAACATTAAAATAGTGGGTACATGTAATATATATATACACACACATGAACAAGAATACATATATATTATAAAAATATAATTTAAATGATATTTAATTTAAAAAATAAATAAATAATTTGAGGGGTTATAACCCCTTATAATCAAAGGGATGAGCAACAGTTCCTAAACACCCTCTAATGTCATAAATTATAGGGGGTTCATAACCCCTTTTAATTTCGTAGAGTATAACAGGTTCACAACCCCCTCTAATTACATAGAGTGAAGGGGGTTCCCAACCCCCTAAAATTTTTTAAATTAGAAGGGGTTTGAAACCCCCTCAAATATAAATGATTAACGGTGGTCAATAAATCATAAAATATCTTAAATTAAAGTGGTTTCACAACCCCCCACCCCTCTAATTTAAGAGATTATATTGGGTAGTAAACCCGCACTATATCCATTTCAAAAAACAAATTTCATGTTATATATATATATATATATCTACTAATATACAAACTAATAATATACATATCGCCTTTACAATCCAATCAAACACATAGAACAACAAAATATTGAATTAGTGGTGGTTTTAACCCCTCTAATAATTATTTATTTAAATTATTTATATAATGTGTTTCTATAATAAATATACTCACACGCAAGAATAAACAAACATATTTACTATAAAAATTGAATTTTTAATAGATTAAATTTAAAAAATTTAAGGGGGTTAAAAACCCTCTATAATAAAAGGGATTAGTGGAAGTTCATAAATCCCCTCTAATTTCTTATAGTGGAGGGCATTCACAATCCCCTCTATTTACATATATTAGAAGGGGTTAAGAACCCCCTCTAATATAAGGGATTAAAGGTGGTTTATGAACCATTTTAATACCTTAAATTAGATGGGGTTTGTAGCCCCATATAATTTATGAGATTATAGAGGGTTGTGAACCACCACAATTTAATTTTCAAAAAAAATCATATATATAGCCTTCAATATCCAAAAGAATAACATATATTGAGAGCCTCTAAAATCCAACCATACATATAGCACCGCTAATTATTAAATTAGTGGTGTTTTTGACACTACGACCTCAAAAATCCGACCAAATATTAAAAAAAATGCTATAGTATTCAGAGTGGGTTGTGAACCCCCATCAAATTCGATGAATATTGTGGTTTGTGAATCACCGTTATAAATTGATTTTAGATGTTATATTTCATAACCGCCTATAAAAGCTCACTGCTAATCAGATTTTTTTTGGTATCTCCATGAACCATCATAAAGTATTTAAATAGATTATGACTATAAATAAACAAGTATAATCATACAAGATCATATATTAAATAGAAGGTGTCGTGATTTAGACATCCTATAAGTAATTTTTTTCATGATTTTTGTAGATTTACTTGATGATTAGTGTTTCTCAAACAATAGTTTTCCGTTTTTAAATAGTTGGATGTATAACAAAGTAGTTTAACATTGAAAGTGATTGAATTTTTTTTGATGAGTATCAAAATGGGATGAAGACTCGAGTTAAGGATGTTGAGTCTATCCCAAATTAGTTTGAACCAAACCAGATTAATAACATGTACATTAAACAACTCTCAAACTCACCAATGATGATAAAGAAAGAGTTTATTTATAGTATTTTAGGGGTTACAATGGAGTAAAAAATATTCTTATTCATATGTGTCGATAATGTGGGAAGAAACGCCAAAGTCGATAAAGATTAATGGTGATATTTATCTGGATGAAGAGACTCTAAATGATGTATTAAAGGAAATATGTATTAAAGAATGGGATATTAAATAATAATTAATTATTTGAGAAGGAAGTAGGGTAAATGAAGTATCTATGTATTATAATTAAAATATTCTATTATATGAATCATAAAATATATAATTATTTTTTAGAAATAGTTGTTTATTAAGGATTTGAAAGTATATATTGAACAATGTAGATGGACTGGAAGAATGATTCAATGATAAAGTGATATTTCAGTTATGGTAATGTAACCTTTAATATCCTCATAATGTTGAGAAACTTGTGTTTAATATGTATCAAGAGACGATTGATAAAGATAAAGTAAATTAGATAATATTGATGACCTTATAACAGATAAAGGATTTATTGAAAAATTGATTTATTTTATCATTGTTGGAATTTACAACATTATTAAATCTATGTAATATATTCAATAATATACGGTTTTATTCAATTAATTATAAATCATGCATGTTTTCATTGAAGTCATATGGTAATTATAGTTTCAAGAGAATACACGATGACAAAATTAATTTGTTTTCTTTGTGACAATTAAGACGTATTTTGTGATGTTTGGTGGATTAATAATAAGTAAATTTTGGAAATTTATTGATCTTTTTTCTAATGTTTTTTATTTTATTTTTTCATAAGGTTCATAATCTTAACCATTTATAAAAATATTGTGATGAAATTTGAATTAGGTTTTAAGGAGTACTGCATTATCTCTTTATATGAAGATTTATGCGTATTGGATAACATGTGCTAACAATTTTGTTGTGATGATAACTAAAGAAATTTGGAATGAATTATCAATATATCTATGAATCTTAGGATCTATTATTTCTTGATAAATAAAAAATTCTCCGTAATTTCTTGGAGTATGAGATGAACTGAAAAATAATCAAGGCATAACCAAGTGGTTAGAATGTGGTTAAGAAAGGGAATGAAATATAGTATGTTTCTCTTATAATGAAAATTGTTCAAAATTTGGAAAATACTATTGAAATAAAATAGTTTCATGTTATCACCATTTTTAGGATATTAATGACATTTTTAAATCCTATTTAGTTTATGTTTTTAGGGTTACTAACCTTGTTTGGATCACCCACTTTCTTGTGACCAGTGATCTTTATTTATCTCTATAATTATTTCCACTTTTCATCCATGTTCAAATAATCACTTCCAACATATATTACTCTATATGTAAACCTAGTCATGAGTTAAATTAGGTAACCTTTATGTCTCTAATAATCCCCTTTTGGCTAATTTTTTAATTCTTTTGTATGATGTAGGATTCTATGTAATTTTCAAATTTTAAAAATTTGATAACCGAGATAAACATGGAGGGAAATATATTTTAAGGGGGATAGAATGTACAACCCTATGTTTTTGTGAAAAAATGAAATAAATTTAATAAATTTAATATTTTTTAAGACACACAATAATGATTATGTCTTTTGTTAAAAGTAATAATATGATTTACATTTGTTACATTAAATACTATGTCTGTATTATTTTACACACAATAAAAAGTTTATCTTGTGTTACATGTAACACTATGTTTAAAAGAAAAATGACATAGTATTAAAATAATATTATATTATATTTATCACCAAGACATTATGAATTTGGGTTTGAGAAGTATTAAATAATTTTTTAATATTTATGTTTAAACATTTATATATAATGAATTCTTTGGAAACCAATCTTTTATAAATCAAAATACAAACCTTTTTGAAAATATGGAATATCATTTTCTGAAAGACAATTTTTATTCCCATAAATATGTTTTACCAAAAAAATTAAACGAAACAAATTTTTTGAATTATTTTAATAAAATTTATATATTATATATTCAATCAAATTTTTATCATTAATTTTTTTTCTTAGACAAGAGATAACAATAAATCCAATTTTATATTTAAAACATTATTTTATAAAATAAACAATTTATTTTACATTGGCATAATTATATTAAATATAATTTATTCTAGTTTTATAAAATTTATTGGAAAAAATAGAATAATATTTCTAAATTTTAATAATAAAATTAACTTAAAGTGGATTTTTGGGATCTTTCAAAAAAGTTTCATTTCTTGATGAATAGTGTTAAATACAGAATTTTAATTGAAAATTACCTTTTAATTTAAAGTAAAATTATATTTTAATTTAGTTTTATTGTGAAATTACTTTAATTATATATCCATTAATCCAATTATGTTCATATAAATAAATTTAATATTGAATTAATATATAAAAACCTTTTAATATTTTGAATTTTTCCCTTTACAAACATGTTTTCTCATCACGTCTAAGTGATTAATTTTAAATTAAAATTTTCCAATTTTCATTATCTAAATTTAGGAAAATTGGTTTTTTATTTTGAATATTCATAATTTATGTTATATAAGAATATAAACATATTTTTTTTACTATAATGAATAGTGAAAATATTAAAAATTAAATATAGTGGTTATCGTAAAAATGGGTTAACTAGGGGGATAAACAAAAAATATATTTGATAAAATAACCTATAAAATTTTCAAAAACTATTGGATTAAACTATTTCGACCATTAAAACTATAAGGTTTAGGAATTACCAATTTTTACCTTTTTGACATATGAAAAATGGGAGCGGAATTAATTATTATAAAAAATAACATGTTTTCCCACTCCCTACTTATAAACGACCACCCCCTCTCCTCTCCTATTCACACCTTCAATCCATTTTGGTTAAGAAAAACCATACCACAATCAATTACAAAATTCCCTCTAATAGTCTTAGAATCCTTTGTTTTTACATGAATCCAACCAAGTAAGTATTTTAGTAAAACAAATGATGGAATCCAGAAAAAGAAGTAATGTTCATCGATGAGAAATTTTACTTTATTTCTTCCTCCAACTAATTAAATTATTATTATTCCATGCCTATATAATGACCTCAGTATATTACATATACATATATGTTGTTTTTTCAATTTAATTACCTACAACCATATTCACTTCCATCAAATGGGTTAAGAAATCTTCATTCTTTAGTATGGTGAGAAATTATCTCGCTAATTGATGTCATTGGATTTTGCACTTCCACCACTAATAGTTGGAAATGATAATTAAATTTTTAGTTATATATTATGTTGTTTTTTCAATTTAATTACCTACAACCATATTCACTTCCATCAAATGGGTTATGAAATCTTCATTCTTTAGTATGGTGAGAAATTATCTCGCTAATTGATGTCATTGGTTTTTGCACTTCCAACACTAATAGTTGGAAATAATAATGAATTATTTAGTTATATATTTTATTTAAGATATTATTGTGCCTATTTAATTTTTATATCAGACATAACATCATTATTTCATTTTTTTTGGAATACAATAATGTCACTCGTGTGTACAGCGAATTACCTCCTCGTGGATCGATGTGATTTGTTCACATTTACATGGATGGTATTCTGAATAGTTATAATGAAAATATGTTATATATATGAAATGAAAATTATTCTATAACGATAATATATCTTTTAATTATCTTTTCTTAAATCCAACGAAACAATGGAGACATCATTCATGAATGTGTACGACCCACCATCTCTATGAATAGTATATTTCATATTCTATTACTAAATATTATGGATTTATATAAATAGATACATACAGAATATATATGATATTTATATAATTTGTATCATTATAATTATTATGGAACCATGATCAGAGTAATAGGGGCCAAAATATAAAAAATCAATACATATACGAAAAACACAGTGGTTGTTTCGTAAAATGTAACTTTAACATAGAATTATTAATAAAAAAGTAATAAGTGGTCATAATAAAATCATATATAGAAATAAATATTTAAATATTTTTCTATAAAAGAGTTATAATAATATTATATTAATTATATAGAATGTTTGAATGTGTATGGTAGAACTCAATACATAAGAAAGGGGATTTTTCCACTTTTTATGTAATGGATCATACCTCCCGAATCTATTTTTTTTTAAAAAATGGTGTTTGAGGTTTTATAAAATTAAATTATGACTCATTTCAAGAGTTTTCCAAAAATAATGTTTTTTCAATTGTGATTCATGATGGTGAGTCACTAACGATAGCTCTTCTAAAGGTGGGACTTCCACTGATAGGTTGTAATTGTGGGTTTGGACTGGTGAGTCAGAACTCTGACTCACACCGGTGAATCGCAACAGAGTCATTGATGGTAGGTGGTGATGATAGGGAATCCCAATGGTGAGTAAGTTTGGTTAATCACTACATGTAATCATAGACAATGATTCACTAATGGTGGGTTATGACGGTGAGTCACAATTGTAGCTCACCGAAGTGTGACTCACCAAAAAGTTAATTGCTGAATGGTGACTCAACGAATGGTGACCCACCAATCAATGACTCACCAAATGGCTACTCACCTTTGGTATCTCATCACTGGTAGCTCACACTAGTCACTCTTCCAATGGTGAGTCACCCAACGGTTACTCACCCGCTAGTGACTAGTGATGGTGACTCACCCAATGGTGAGTCACTTCCAAAAGATTGTCATTTTTTCTAGTTTTTCCCAGTTTTTCATGTTTCTTCCTTTAAAATTTTATTTGATGTAACATTTTTTTAAACCTTGTTTAACTATTTTTGAATCTATTCCAAATAAATTAAAATATATCTTTTAATTCCTAATGCTCAATATGATTTATGTGAATCAAAACATGTAGTCAAGAAGAAATTTTAATGAGGAGTAAAAAATATTTGTATATCCCTTGCTTGTCAGATCATGTCCTTCAAAGCTAGATAATATTACTTCATTCTTTCCTTCTCTTTCCTCTTGATACGTAGTCTTCCCAAAACCTTTCTTACCTAAGGATTCTTGCATTTGTGTTTCACCCTTGGATCGTGTTTCTATAGAGACTTGTGCACCACATATTTAGAGCAAGGAGGTGATGATGATTGTCTATTTCATGAGGTATGGGTCCCTTCTTCCCTCTTATCTATGTATCATGCATGGTTGGTGTAAGAATGTTTCCCATTTGAAGTAATTTGAATCCAACTTTAATAAATGTAATTAAATAGTCTTTAAAACAATAATAAATGGATGGGGGGAAAGTGTTGCATTCTTTTTTTTCTTTATTTATTTATATTGTGATCTATATGTGCTATATACCTACATAAAATCATTGTCGTTAGTGGTATTTATTTGTGAACTCGAGATGAATTATAATGGATTTTTGTTTATCATGTGTTGAACATCTGTATATATTCAATTGATTAACTATGTATATTTAGTTAAATAAATTAATTCCCAAGGATAAAACATGTTTTTTGATAAGCCTCTAGTTATCAAAGTGGAATTAAGGAATGAGTTATTGTTAAATCTGAATACACCTTTCTTTGTTTGGGGTGGTTGTGTTTCATGTGTGGTTTTGTTCTGTCTTATTCCTTGTGTGGTTGTCTGCTGTTGGGGTTGAGAGCAAGACTGTAATGGGGGTTTCTATGAGTAGTTCAATGAAATCTAATGTTTATATTCTTACTGATTGTGGAATGGATGGAAAGTGTTTGAGTAGTGGGGCTACATGTTTGGGTTGGGGTATGTTTATTTTGATGGGTGCAATGGGTATAGTGTTGTTGTATAGTGGAGCTATCATGATTCGTTTTGATGAGATGTGTTTCTTTGCTTAGTTGTGTGTGGGTAGTTTTCTTATTGAAAGGAATGATTCGATATAATGACTTTGAATAATGATGATGGTACTGGTTGGTATGGGTGTTAAATGAAGTAGAAATATAATTTGAGTTTCTTTGCTATGGTTCATTTCCTCTACTTGGTTTATGTTATGTGACTTGTTTAATGATATGGTTGGTTTTTTCCCAGGTAAGGATTTCAGGAATAAATGGGTTCCTTAATAAAGAATTATAATTGGTCAAATGAGTAGTTTGGGGTTTTTCTGTGTGGTGGATTGCAGTGTACAGATTTCAATTATCATCATTGGAAGTGATTATTAATATTGTTAATTACTAAATTTAGATGTATCAATAGATTTGGAAGTATTTTGGGGTGATATTTTGTTTTATTAATAACATATAGTTTGGTCTTGAGTGGTTGATACTATATATACATACTTGTATTTTCCTTGTGTTTTATATACGCACCCTACCCTAGTTGAAGACTATGTTCCGAACACTCCCGTATTCATAGGTTGGATTATTTTTTGATTAATAACCCATAGGCTGGGCTTGAGTGTTTGATACTATATACACATACTTATATTTTTATGGTGTTTTCTATATGCACCCTACCCATGTTGAGGACTATGCACCGAACACCCCAATTTTCATGGGGGTGTCCTTCCCAAACATCCCAGTGGAAGGATGGATAACTTTCCACCCTCTATTCCATGCACCATTTTTCAAGTGGTTGTATCCCAATATTATTTGGGTAGGTATTGGTTTTTGAGGCACATGTGTGTGTGGTAGAGTTGTGGTTTTCCATGTGTCTTGGGATGAGATGTGTTGTTATTTCCTATTTGTTTTCGGGATATGACATGGTTTTTTCCCAAGTGTCTGCTGGCGGGTCATGGTTATGAGGCCAAAGTGTTTGTGGATGATATATGATGATCTTCTTTTCCCTATATTTTTGGACTAGTTGTGAGGCCGATGTCAATGCGGTAGGGCTGTGACGTGGTACTTTCGAAAGAGGTGGGAGTGCCCAGAAATTTTCGGTTGTGCTGTGAGAGAAGATAATTAGTGAGAATGTGGTTTAGGGTTCCCTATCATCGATTTTCATACTATATTACATTACATGAATTTCATTAATTGATGAGAGTTCCTTTGCGATGTGGGGTTGGAAATGATATGTTTTCTTGTGTTGTTGGTTCTTTTTTTTCATGGTATCATTAGTATTATTCTCCCACTTATGCACAAGAGACATTGGTTTTCCTTTCTGAGTATACTGGTATACTCACCCTATATTATAAAACTCCATTTAGGTTTTCTAGAAGACTATGGGGATCATGATCAGAATTAATTTCTTGGAATTTATGAAAACATTCATTTCTCTACTTAGATTTGTTTTTTTGTACATACTTTGGAGTTATTTTTTATTTCTAGCAGTTTTATTTGAAAACATGAATGTGTGATGGATTTTGGATGCTTTTATATATATTTCTTGGAGTTGTTTTGAGGATGATACGTCTTATCTACCAATCATGGTTACTAAAAAAGGGTAATTCCTCCCATTATGCGATATTTGTATTCCATTGTTGTTGGTCACCACCTCGGGGCCTACTGGAGGAGGGACTCTGGGGTCATTATATCTATTTCTACATTACCAGATCTAAAAGGGTATCTTTGAGGGGAGGGGGTCATGACAGAATGGTATCAAAGGAGATGGTTGAGAGATAGGATGGATTTTAGAGTTAGTAAGAGTGAATATCGCATGGTTTGGTAGGGAGACAGTGTTAGATGATCTTGGTGTGTGACATGGGAAAGGGAATACCAGTTAAGACATAGTATTTTTGGACCCCCTGTGATCCAGTGCAAGGACACTAAGCCTACCGAATGACCATGTGATTCTACACCATTTTTAAGTTAGAGAACCTATGATAGGTACATGCATCCTAGTGACTTGTGATCTTATTTTAATTGGAATTTTTTGGGGATTTCAATAAATAATTAGTTAAAATGAATCTTAAATAAAATTCCATAATACTTGGTCTTATGAGTTCCTTAATTACCTTTTTATGCTATGGAATCAGGTCACCATCCACATGTAGTACACGTAGTGGAGGATCAACAAGCTGACCTGGTTTATTGATAGAGGGCTGAGTAAGTGGAGGATGATGACAAGTGGAAGAAAACGTTATGTGCTTTCCAGCAATCACCTCTTGGGAAGTATGAGGGCAGTGTTTCATGCATGGAGATAGAGATTTTGATCGGGGAGCTTTTGATCACCTTCAGCTTAATCCAGGATCTTATAGATTACCAGGTTCCCTTGGAGATGATCCAGATGTGGGGATCTTCACATCTATTGTGGACGCATTACATCGGGAGAGGAACGATGATGATGTTTCTTGGGTTGATATGGAGAAGGAGTTATGAGCATAATTTCATTATTCGACCGTGAAGGATAAGAAGAGGAAAGAGTTAATATCCTTAAAATTGGGTAGTATGTTAGTGCAGTAACTAGGGATCAAACTCAAGGATCTCTTTCATTTTACTCTAGATATATTTACATATGAGGAGTCTCATGTGAGACGCATAGAGGAGGCACTTTTTCCTTATCTACAGTACATGATTACTCCCTTTACCTTGCGAATATAATTGGAGGTACATAAGAAGGAGTAGGTAGTTTATCATATGCACTTGCTAGGAGTACTAACATAAGAGGTGAGTCAGCCTAGTTTTTTAAAGGGAAAGATTATAAGTAGTAGGTCTCAGGAGCCAGGGCCTTCGAGGTTCTGACCAGTGGGGAGGTGACCTTAGTAGTTTTCGTTTCAACCTTATAGTGCTCATGCCTCTCCTATGGGACTTGGGATTAACGACCCTATGTTTTATCAATGGAATTATCTTCATATAATTATGAACACAATACAAAACTTATAAATGGAGAATGAGTGAAATAAATGACATATTTATAAGTTAAGGAACTTTAATAGATGAAATAGTAACTTGACCTTTGGAATAGTAATTTGACCCTAGACTGACCAATGTAAATGTATCATCACCAGGGAAAGTATAAATAAAATTTTTCCATATTATAAGTGGAAATATGATATAAATATATCATAGTATAAGTAAGTAAATATTTAATAAATTATTAATTAAGTGTTGGTATTTTTATAAGTAATGTATATTAATTTACAATTTTATGTTTAATTTTATAACATAAAATAACATTTATTTTTATAAAAATTTTTCATAAATAATTATTTTTATGAGTTATTATTATAATATAATTATAAGTAGACTTAATTAAATTTTCAATGTTTAAGAGAAGCATTTTAAATTTTAAAATTTGTATTTTTCAAGTAAATTATGATTTTAATTAAAAATGAAATTTCTATTATTTATAAAATTATTTTTTCAAATGGTGTTCATTTTTTTATTCTACACATTAGAAAATTGTTAGGGTGAATTTTTGGGTTTTTTAAAAATACATGAATTTCTGGTGAATAGTATAATATGATAATTGCTAAATAAATGTATTTTTTTGTCATGGTAGAGACGTTGATGATGTTATGATGATGTAAGCCCAATTTCTTCAAACTCACAATAAATATTTATTTTATTTGTCACTAGAACTAATAATATTACTAGTTATGAGGAAAAAATATTAAACTATTAATTAAAATAATGGAAACCACTCCCCACCTCCACTATAAAAACCACCCTCACCCCCCTCTTCTCTTCACTCCATTAAAGCCTTATGACTTGTCCAAGTTATGCTCAAATATATTCCTAATCCATATCCAATATCTAGAAGCCCTTTGACTCTTGAAAATACCAAATCCTCTCCCCTAAATCTGTTCACAATGATGATATATTCAATAGGTAAATCCATCTTTTTATTCCTTTTATTTTCTTTCAAGTTCCATTCATTCATTTTCTTCAAAAACATCCTTTAATACAAAGTTATTGATAACTATATAACCATAAATGTACGGTAATTTTTACATGATAATGGAATATTTCATCATTATATAACTTTTCCCCTCCTTTTATACTATAAATAAAAACACAATCCGAGATGTGTTAATTTATAACATTCAAGGAGGACAAGTTTTCAATTTCTATTACCATCTTCAATTTTGTTCATGAAACAATTTTAATCATTGAACTATTATATAATTTATATATTATGTATAATTTAAGTTTATGTAATATTTTTTACACATTATATTAATTTATAAATAAAAATGTGTCTGATTTGATCAAAAACCACCAATTAACCAAAACAGTTATCATTAATGTTTTATATAATGATTAATCTTCACTCTAAATAACCGAAGGAATTTTATAAACCTATAATTTTTTATATATTCACTAAAAACAAATAAATTCATTTTTTAAGTCCATTATCATCTTACAAGTTTATTGATACATGTATAGAACTAAACCAGTAATGAAACCAAGGAAACAAACGCTCCCAAACAATGAAATTGAACCTATTAACCCATCAAAAAGATTCTAAATGAACATAAAAAGGTTATACTGTACAAATTTCATGAAAAATTGGTAATATAAATATTAATTAAGGAATTTAATTTCATAATTGGTGAACTTAAGATCATGTGAAGGGCACCATCGAACTTAAGTTATGGGATTCTACCCCAACCCCCATTATTCCTTCGGGTTGCTCAATCATTCTTTTTATGAAAATGAAGTTATCTGTTCTTTTAATTTAAATATTATAAATTCTATGTACACTCACCCAACTCCTTTATTAAGTCCCATTCATTATTCTCTTTCAGGGATATACAAATTTCTAAATGATTCCCTCCTCAATACTTCCCAATAAGCAAATCAGTTTAAGAGAACATTCTGAATTCTTACCCATTTTCAAGTACACTATATAATATGTTTTCAAACCACCATTATTTCAATAAAACAGATCTTTTTATTATTAAAACCTTGTTTTTTCACTTATTTTTTATATAATATAGTGTTCCATTTTATTTTTAAAATGATCTTTTATATTTTCATTTAACCGCCCTTAAATGTTTTAATTCTAATGTTTTTAGTACTATTTTTACATGTTATTAATTCAATTTGACATCAATTTTTATGATATATGACTATTATACCTTATGATTTTCCATGAATGATCTAATTCCATACCTTAATGGACATTTTTATGATGCTCCCATTTATTATGCTTTATGACATGATTATGATACACGATTCATACAATGGGTAACTCTTATGTTTATATATGATTGATTATGTATGATTATATATGTGGAAAGAATATATATGAATATGTTATGATGGGTATGAATAGATATAGATCTAATTTATTGGGTAATGTTCAGTCTCATGAGACATTATGTCCAGCAGTCTTAGCTGTTATCCTTGAATCATGCTACCATGTGCAACAGTCTTTGTCATTAACAATAACTTGTGATCCTTTATGTAAAAAGAGCCTTGAATCATGCTAAATTAATTCTTTATATTACTTCCACGTTATTATTAATCTATTTTTATATTGTACCATGTTTATATATTATGATTCCATATGTTCCATGTTTCTTTTATTTCATTATATCATGATTTCTGACCCATGTGCTAAATATTTATTATTGTGCTTGTTCCCTTACTAAAATTTTAGCACATCCGTTTTTTCATGTTATCCCAAGGTTATCATATGAGTATATATGAGTATAATGGACGTTAGGATATTCATATGAATATTAAATATATTATTATTTTATTTAGTCCTGTGTTTTTAGTTTAATGTACCTAGTCTTCCAAGACACTATAATTTACAATCTATGGCTTGTAATATGATGTTTTATTATTCTTAAAATCATATAATGATATATGTAAAAGTCTAGGGTATATATATAGGGATGATGTGTTTTATCTATAGTGTCTATGAGAATCTATATATTTATTTCCAAACAGGTGTTGGAGCTCAGTATGGTGGAGGTGGGCAGGTCCAATGGCTACCTCAATAGTAATTACTGATATGATAGATCCATTAGTAGGGACAATAGCCTCATTCTCATGTGAGGGGAGATGGGGTAGGTAGAGGTCACCCTCAGTGTATTCCTTAGGGACCTCAGCCTATGCATGGTCAAGGAGGTGGTTTTAAGTGGAGGGGTAGTAGGGCTAGGCTTGGTCAATTACACATCATAGATGCAGTTGTTCAAGCAGGGTTGGCGATCATTCATGGTACGATTAGATTCTTTAGTACCATTTTTGTGATTTTTTTATCTAGGAGCATCAAAATACTTTTTTTACCTGCTCTAGCCAAGGATATTGGAAAATACATAGAGAGGAATCTCGTTCCCCTAGTGTTGAGTACGCTAGTTGAAGGTTAGACCCATTTGTTTGATGTGTGCCAGGAATGTAGGCTAATGATGGGATCACATAAGTTTCATGGGGATATGTTTCTATTATAGATGCAACCATATGATTTCATCCTTGGCGTCGATTGGTTGTACTATGTTCATGTTGTTATTGGATGCTTCCTATGGTGAGTTATATTTATAGACATGGATTTCTAGCTTATGGTTATCGTTTGCGAGAAGTATCGTCAGATGGGAAGTTAGAATATGGAGCCCCATATTTCCTTGTTTCCCAAGATCTTAGAATAATTAGTGCATGCTGAGAGAAAGGTGGTTCCCAGAATTTTTGGGGAGTTCTTGGATGTCTTCCCCGATGAGGTTTTTTCTCTCCCCCCTCGATGTGATGTTGAGTTTGGGATAGACATGCAGCATGGTGATTCTCTGATTTCGATAAATCCTGATTGGATGGAATATTCATAGTTGTGGGGCTTGATGATTCATATTTATAACCTTATGAATAATGGATTTATCATGCCCAATTTTTCATCATGTGGTGCTCTAATCTTTTTTGTGAAGAAATAATAAGGTGGTATGAGGTTGTGTATAGACTACCAAAGACTGAATAAGGTGATGGTCAAGAACTGTTAGCATCTCTTGAGGATAGATGATCTTTTAGAACATCTGAGGGGAGTAATTTGGTTCTCTAATATCAGTTTATGGTCTGGGTATCACTAGTTGAGCATGAGGAAAGGTGATATCCTGAAGACTGCTTTCATGTGCAGGTATGGTCACTTCATGTTTGTTTTTGTGTTGTTAGGTGTTGCAAGCACACCATTTATTTTCATGGGACTTATGAACTCCATATTTCATGAGTTTTTAGACTATTTTTCATTCTATTCATCAATGATATCTTGATCTACTCTAAGTCATAGTAAGAGGATATTGAGTATCATTGGATAGTCTTGAATGTCCTTCGATGCCACCAACTATATGGAATGTTGAACAAGTGCAATTATTAGACTTGAGTGGTGAATTTCCTTTGACATGTCATGTCTTAGTAGGGTGTATATGTGGACCCATCAAAAGTCTAAGTAGTTATTTCTTGGGAAGAACCCAATAATGTTGTATAGGTTACCAATTTTCTTAGTATGGAAGGATATTACCAGATATTCATGCTAAATTTCTCTCAAGTAGTAGCTCCAATGATAGCCTTGACTAGGAAAGACCAAGCCTTTGTGTGGAGTGAACAGTTCCATGAATAATTTTACAATCTGATGGGAAATTTGGTGGGTGCTCTAGTTCACCAGTTTCTAAAGGATGGCATGATGTTTGAGGTGTTTTGTGATTCTTCGAGTCCCATTTTGGAATTCCTGCTAACGAAATAGCAGGGAGTGATCTTGTATGGGTCTAGGAAGTTACGCCCCCTTGAAAGTAACTATTCCACCCATGATCTAGAGTTTGCAATTTTCATGTTCACACTGAATTTGGAGTGATATTATCTCATTGGTGAGTGCCTTCTGGTCTTCACATATCACAAGATATTGAGGTATATCTTTTCCCACAAAGATCTGAACATACGACAGTGGAGGTGGATGGGGCTTCATCAAGACTATGAATTTGAGATCTCCTGTGCATTAGGATATGGGAATATTATTGCCGATTATTTTATTAGGAAGTCGTTGAAGGGGGTCTTTCCACAACATGTGGTTTCTTAGAATGTGATGGATGAGTTGGCATCCATGAACATAGATGCAAGGAAGGATAACAGTAGAGGCTATTTATTTTAGATAATGGCATAGTGTACTCAGAACAAATAGGTGGAGGAATCTCAATGGGAAGACTAAGAGAATGAAGTGAAGCATGATTGTTTTGACCATGGAGATTCTTCAGAATAATGGTAGGAGGATAGTCAGAATCTAATGTTATTTCATGGGAAACTATTTGTTCCAATGGAAATTTAGGAGGGAGTAACTTGGGAGTTTCATATATCACCTTTAGTGGTACACCTAGGTATTTCTATGATTTATCATGGCATGAGGATGCTATTCTGGTGCCCTGTAATGAAGTGGGTAGTGGTTGAGTGTTTGGTTAAGTTCTTAGAGTACCATCCAGTGGAGGATAATCACCATGTTCCCATAGGGTTTTTGTCGCACCTATATTTTCCTGAGTAGATGATAGATGACATCTCAATAGATTTCATCAGATGGTTACCCAGGTCTTAGAATGGATGTGATGAAATCTAGGTATTTGTGCATCGACTGATGAAATTGGCTCACTTCTTAGTGATTTCAAAGTCAGGAATAGTGGATTCCATGGACAATAGGTATTTGGATGAGGTTCTATTATTGCATGATGTTCCGAGATCCATCATCTCAGTTCTGGATGCGTAGTTTAACTCAGGACTTTGGAGGGATTTCGGAATTCATTTATCACTCAGTTATGTATCATAACTACTTCCCCCATCAAATGGATAGATAGACAGAGTGGACTATCCATATGTTGTAGGACATGATGTGGGCATGTGTCTTGGACTTTTCTAGATATTGGGTTCAATACATTACATTGGAGGAGATTTATTACAACAATGGCTACCACATTTGCATTGGCATGGATCTATTCAAAGCATCTAGTTGAATCTCATGTCATTCACCCTTGTGATGGGAAAATTTTGGGGAGGCATCTATTCTTGGTCTGAATGTATGGCAGAGTACTACCGAGAGGGTGCAGCTTGTTCATGAGAGGATAGAGGCAGTAGAAGACCAGAATAAGATGCATTCCAATCACAGGAGGAGGCCCTTGGGGTTCAAGTTTCGGGACCATGTGCTCTTGAAGGTTTCCCATCGACATGGGAAAAGGAGTTTTGTAGGGGTGAATTATTTCTCTATAGTTTATTAGACCATTCGAGGTGATGGGTGAGATGTAAAGGTGGCATACTAGTTGGCGGTGCCACCACAGTTGTGGAAGGTCCATGATGTCTTTAATGTCACTCATCTTTATGGGTATTTTCATGATGAATCTTAGGTTATTAACTGGGGGTTGTATGTCAAATTAGATGTGACATTCGTGGAGAGGTTTGTAGAGATCTAGGATCCTCAGAAGAAGGTACTATGCGGAAGCACCATTTACATGGTTCGTGTGTTTTGGAGGCATGATGGCCTAGAGGAGAGTGCCTGGGAAAGGGAAACATAGATGTGTTCCCGGTTAAAAAAGAATGTCTGAATTTTACTTGTTGTGTTTCCCTTTGAAATGTAATTCTTGAACCCTTTTTATTATTAGATGAGTTGTTTCCTTTTTTTGTGATGTGTTAAGAAGTAGTAACAATTGAAGGGGGGGGGGGAACTGATTCAAAATCAAGATGCATTAATTGAGATGTGATTAAACTCATGCTAGTGAGATAGTGACTCCTAGATCATACAATATCTTGATGGGGTGGAATATATTACTTGATTCATGTGCTTTGGATGGCATGGTTTTTGTGCTTTGTGGTCTGTCTTGTGGTAATTTGGGGTTGTAAATGTCAAAGGAGGTGTTCTTGGATGTTGATGTTTCACTCCAAATTTCAAAATACATAGGGTGTTTTATCATTAGACCTTCGGAATTCTAATTCATAACAGTGTTTCAAGCATAGATAGAACCCTAATAGGTATCACATGGGTTGTTCAGACCCCTCTATCCTTCTGAGTTTGGTTTCAGATTCTTGAGGATGAGAATAGTTTGAGAGGTATCCAGTGTAATATTTTTAACATCCCTAATGGATCACAATGGTGATTCGCATACGGTAGGTGGAAATGGTAGGAAATCCCAATGTTGGTTCATGTCGGTGACTCACAATGGTGAATATCTGTTGGTGAGTCACTTACAATGGGTCCCAATGGTGAGTCGGACGGTAGCTCACTGAATGATGACTCCTCAGATGGTGATTATCCAAACGGTGAGTCCCCAAATAGTGACTTGCCAAATGGGGACTCAACCTTGGTATCTCATCACTAGTATCTCACACTGGTGACTCACCCACTGATGACTCATGACTGTGACTCACCCAACTGTGATTCACTTCTAATAGTTTTTCAAATTCTCTATTTTTTTCCATTTTTTCTAGTTTCACCCTATAAAACTGTATTTGATGTAAAATGAGTTTAAAACCATGTTTAATTGTTTTTAAATCAATTCCAAATGATGTAAAATATATCATTAAATTCCTAAAACTTATGAGGATTTAATTTAGTCCATATTTGTAGTCAATATCCACTTTTAATGGGGAGTCCAAAATGGTTTCATATCCATTGTGTCACTGATCTAATCTGTCAAATCCAGACACATTTCCTTCATTATGTCCATCTCTTTTCTCATGAAACCTTGGCATCCCAGAACCTGTATTCCCTAAGTAGCCTTGAATCTATGTTTTACCCTTAGATCACATTTCCCTAGAGCCTTGTGCACCCCATATTTCTCACAAAGAGTAGGTGTTGATCATCTTTTTCTCAAGGTAGGGATCCCTTCGTCCCTCTTATTTGTGTATCATGCGGGGTGCGTGTATGAATGTTTTATGTGTGAAGGAAGTTCAATCCAAATTTAATAAATATAACTTAATTGGATTTAAACAAATAAACAAGGGATGTGTGAATGTTACACATGCTTCTATTTCTTTATTTATTGATATTGTGATCTATATGGGTTATATAACTACTGAAAATCATAGATGTTGGTGATATTTATTAGTTCACTCGGGATGGAATGTGATGGTTGGTTGTAGATCATGTGATGAAAAAATATAGATATGAAATTGATTAACTATGAATATTTGGTTAAATACATGAATTCCTCATGGTAAAACATGTTCTATTATAACACCTAAATTATCAATGTGGAATTAAGAATGAGTGGTTGGTGAATCTGAATATACCTTGCCTTGTTTATTATGGTTGTGTGCTATTTGTGGTATTGTTCGAACTTATTCTTTGCGTGATTGTGTGTTTTAGGGGTTTATATCAAAGTTGTAATATGGGTTGGTACTGGTGGTGAAATATAATCTATGTTTGAGTGATTGAATTATCGTGGAATGGATGGGTAGTGTTTATGTAGTGAGGTTGGAGGTTCGGTTTGTGGACTGTTTATGTTGATGGGTTGTATGAGTGTGGTGTTGTGTTGTTATAATGTGGGGCTATCGAGTTTGGTTGGGATGGGATGTTCTACTGGGGTTGGTTTTCTGTTGGGAGGTTTCTTGTTGAGGGGATGGATTGTGTGGAATGATGTTGAATAATGATGACAGTATTGGTTGGTATGGGTGTTAAATAAAGTGGAAATATGAAGTGAGATTCTTTTATATATTTCTTTTCCTCTACATGGGTTATGTTGTGTGTCTTGTTGCGTGTTTTGGTTAGTAGTTCTCTGGGTAGGGATTGAATGAATAAATTGTTTCTTTAATATATAAAGATAATTGGTTAAATGAGTTGGCTGGGGGTATTTTGAGTTGTGTCGTATTGTGGATGGATTTTATTTATCAACATCCGAAGTGACTCTTTCTGGTGTTAATAAATTCATTTAGAGGTAGCAACATATTTAACATTATCATAGGGTGGTTTATTGATTGATTAAGATCCCATAGTTTAGGATTGAGTGTTTGATAATATATATTCATTCCAGAACATTCCTTCTGTTTTCTACACACACCCCACCCTATTTGAGAACTATGTGCCAAATAACCCCCACTGTAATGGTGGTGTCTTCCCCAAAAATCATAGTGGGATAATGGATGGGTACCCACAGTTTATTCACAACTCCCACTTCCAGGCAGTGGTATCCCAGTATTCTTCAGGCCGGAAGTGGCTAATGAGTTCCAGGTATGTGTATGCGATTAGTGTTTTACTAGGTGTCTTCAGAATGAGATATGATATGAATTTATATTTTTTTTAGGTATGTTTCATGGTATGTGGCCCATGTTTCTATGGGTGGGACATGGTTTTAAAGATAAGGTGTATGAGGGATAGATGTGATGAGATTCATTTTCTCTGGTTGTAGGACTACCTCTGTGGCCTAGGAGTGTGTGGCAGGTTGTGATGTAGTACTTTCGGATTAGGTGGAAACATCAGGATGTTTGTCATTAGGTTCTTAGAGTTGCTAATAAGTTGGAAAGTGGTGCGGGGAATCCTATCATTGATGTTCTTACTATATTAAATCACTTGACTTGCGTTACTTGGTGATCATTTTTGATGAGGTGGGGATGGCTAGGATACCTTGTTGGGTGTTTTTGGTTCATCTATTTTATCATGAAAGCATTAGTATGCTTCTTGGACTTGTGAATAAGAGACATTGGTTTTTATTAATGAGTATACTCGTATTCTCACCCTATGTTATAATTTTTTCCGGTTTCCAGGATGACTACAATGAATTTGTTGGGAATTACTTGCTTGGACATTGGAACAACTACCTTGTTACTGCATAGAGTTGTACTTTTAGTACATACATTGGAGTTTGGTGTATTTTTATTAGTTTTATTTGAAATCATGCATGTGGGATGGATTTTGGATTCTTTTATATACATTCTTTGAAGTTTCCTTGAGGTTGATACATCTTATCTCCCGATCTTGGTTACTAAAAATATAATGCCTCCCATTTTTTGAGATTTGTATACCCTTGGTTCAGGTCACCACCCTGAGGCCTAATAGAGGTGGGACTCATTGGGGGGTATTATCTCTCTTTCTCCATTACCAGTTCGGGATGGGAATCATTATAGGTAGGGGATTGTGAAATTTTACTTTTTTGACACACATTCCATGTTCACTACATATTTTTTGTGGTTTTAATGCTAACCATGAATGAATTTTATGATTATTCTATGTATAATTATTTTTATTTTCATATCAATTTTAGGATCTCTTATTTAGGGGTTTTATGGTTAAAACATTACTAAAGTAGTAGAGAATTTTTTCTCAATTTTTTTCATTGAGACATATGTTATGTTATACACATAGTTAAATTTACATGGTTTTCATACAACACCATTGAAATGTAATATCATGAATTTAAATATGTTTTTGAAATTCTATGTTTAATATAATTTTATTCCATCATGGGGATTAGATTTCAAAGTTATAAAAGTGTTATATATATTATGTTTAAAACTCATCATTTATCAATAATGTTTATGTATACGACTCCAATGATCAAATCTTATGATCCATCTATAAATAAATTCCTTACTTTTCTTCACCTCTTTATATTTCATGACAATAAATTTTCTCCTATCATTTTTCTCTCTTCATGTACTAAAGTGTTCAAAAATTATATTTTATGAAAGATCATATTTTCATTCAAAACCTATTTTTTCTTCCAAAAACACATTTTATTAAAAAAATATTCTAAACATTTTTCATATATTTTATTGAACAAAATTTTAAAAATGTTTTACTTTTTATAAAAAATAATCGAACCTTCTTTCCATTTTCCAAATAATGCATGTTTGGATTTTATTAAAAATATGAAAGGAATATCTGTTTGAACATGTACTTCATGTATGAAACTTCCAATCACCATGTCCATTATTTTCTTTGATGTGTAATTTATATTTTTCAATTTCACTTTTAAATAAAAATATTTTCAAAATATTATAGTTTTAGAATTTTTTTTTCTTATAATAAAAAATATCTTCCTCAGTAAATTTTGTAAATTATTATTTTTAAATATTCCTCCACATGATATCAATAATTTTTTGAAATAGACGAATTTTGATAAGAAATTTGTTTTTAAATGTTATTCTCAAATAAAGTTTTTTTCCCTTAATAAATATTATATTGTGATCATTCCTAATTATTCTCCATCTACGATGACGACCTTTGATATCATTTATGGTTTACTTTGGAAATGAACTAAGGATACCATTCTCATTCTTTCTCTAAATGGTTTATATTTATGATGAAAAGTTTTTTATGAAACCTATTTATCATACATGTGTTATACCATTATATAACTCTTATGAAACCCTTTTTTTATGGGTTATGATATGTTGAAATAATGAAATGGTTACCAAACCTTCTTCATTTCAAATGGTTAAGATATGATAAAATGTTTTTAAATCCCTTTTCATTTTGTGGGTAATGATTTGAAAATTGTTTTAAGATCGTGTGGCACACATATGTATGATTTTTATTATGTGATGTTGGATACATTATAACCATGGATGGTTGTTATGTTATAAACAAATATGTGTGGGACTAAATGTAACCACCCGATATTTTATGAGAATTATTCTTTTTTATTTCATTGATGTCTTGTGTTGTAGGCTACACCAAAATTAGCTTGCACTATATGCAACACCGTATTAGCTTGCTTCATACACAACACTATTCTTGGCTCATGTTACACAAAATTTCAAGTTCATTTTAAGGAAATTATTTTACGCAACATTAAGTATAGATTTTGTTTAATGTATAAATGAAATATGTTTTGATTATGTTATACGCAACACCAAAAGGAGCTTTCACTACACGCATCCCTGACTTGGCTTGCATTACACTCAATCAAGACATTTCTTGATAGCATGTGCAGTACGCAATACCGAGTTTGACTAAATGATATATTATTATAACATTATTATGAAATAGCCGTTATGAATAGTAATACCCACTTTTTGAAATTTTATAAATTTTATTTTTCAAAATGGACTTCATTTTTGGATTTGGAATATCTAAATTAGCCTAGGGTGAGTTTTTAGTATTTTTCTTAAAACTTTAAATTTTTGATGAATAGAGAAAACACTAGGATAGTATTTAAAAACCGACTTTTTATATAAATAATTATTTATTTTATTTAAATTTATTTTAGGTAAAAATTGATACATAATACCTATATAATTTCAATGTAATTCATTGGAGTCATTTTATAATAATTTTAGACATATAAAAATTTTATTAAACTTTTCACCGTCTTTTTGCCCACCTCCTAGGAGAGTTAGAAAATTTACATAAAACGTAATATTACCACTTCTGTGAGTGGAATTTCGAAAATCTAAGAGACACGGTTAATATCAAGGAGTAAAATGTGGTTCAATAAGATAAAAATGTTTTTTGGTGAATAGTATCTTTTTACTTTTTTTACCACGGTTAAAAGTAAATAGGCTAATTAACGGTAAAAATGATATTATTATTACCCTAAAACTTGTCCTAATTCTATTGGATAAGTGTAATTCGACCATAAACAACATTAGGAATAAAATATTACCCTTTAGGTCCACTTGGATTAGATTAGTACATTTATTATTATATTATTTAAAGAAGAATTAAAATAGTTATAATCAATGTTTTATAACTAAAACATTTTTAATATAGGGTTATACAAAAGATAAATTAGACTATAAATATTAATTAAAAAGATAAAAATATTTCCTACATAATGGTATTTTAGTTATAATTTTTAGACATTAAATAATTTAATTTATTTATGACACAATGATGATGCAGTAATTACCTTATTAATGAAATATTAACATAATTGATGTTATAAATACCAAAATGAATGTAATTTTAGACTTTTTATAAATTAAAATAATTTTATATGTTAATATGACATGTTATTATTTATTTAATTAAATATTTTCTAACTAATCACGCTGTTATGATTTTCACAAAAAATGTGTTCAAAATAGTGTCAATATTTCCATAAAATAGTTTTTAAAACAAATATTATATTAATAATTTTATTTTTATTTTTAAAAATCTAATTTTTGGAAAAATGACTTATATAAGGATATATATATTAATAATGAACCAATTGGGGATCTTTTGGCTTGTTATAGTAAGTTTATTAACCATATAGTGTAAGAAAACAAAAAGACACGGTAAAAGTTAAATTATTTAACTTAGAGTTAAATCTAAATGATAAGGATAAAATAGTAACCTAAACTTGTCTAAAACCTATTTGTTGAGATTATTTAAACCCATACCCACCTTAGATTTTACATAAATAAATTTTTAGATATTAAAAACTGAATATGACTTTATTATAAAATAATATTTGAAGTTTTCCAAAGGTGCCCCTCTCCCCCCTTATAAAAAGGGAACCCCTTCCCTCTTCTCTTCACCCCCTTTTGAGCCTTGAAGCTCGGCCAAACCCTACCAATTCCTCTTCTAAACCTATCTATTTATATCATAGAGGTTCTGGTCTTCTCAAAAGACCAACTCTAGTGCCCTAAGAAGAAGTTTAAAGGGGGTGCATCGAGGAAGAGGTAATCTCTTATACCGATTCTTTCACGTTTTCGTTCTTCTTAAACTTCTTCTTCTTTAGTTGTTTAATTATAAATTAATAACATAAGTATCACTAATATACTGATATTTTATTGTAAATATGAAACATGTCACGACCCGCCCTCGGGGTCCGTGCCGTGACTACCCCAAGCCCGCCTTCCATAGGCCAGGGGCTGGCGACTAGCACCAAGGCGTAAATCCCAGTAAAAAGGGAAGGCATTGCCTTTGCAAAGTAAACAAACACCACAGAGTGAGCAAGCAGAAAGTAAACACTAAGTGGAAACAGAGTACAACTGAAAGTGAGGAAAAGTAAATGGGCCAGTATACAAACCCAACTGAAAGTAAAGTACAACTCGAAAGGGAAAACAACAACTGTAAAGTAAAAGCTGCTACACCGAGCTGTCCACTGGAAATCCCACCTGAAGGGTGGGTACAGATAGCTCCACTGCTCCTCGGGTCCCGCCGTCCGCTCCGAACACGTCCCGCCCAGTGGTCCACCTCCAGGTACCGTCCTGCTCTGCAAGCCTCAGCCAAGATCAACACTGTCCGTCGTCTGCAACCAACACAACGTAGTGCGGGCATAGCCTGTGCAGGGGTGAGTATAAGCTACTCAGTAGGGACCCCGAGACCCCCGAAGGTCTCCAAAAATCCACAAAGGATAAACCACAAGGGAAGATACAAACACGAAGTAACAACCGACACTGCTTAGGTATATTCCCATACATATACCTAAGTCATCAATTCCAATACGCTCCAACCTCTGAGCCCAAGTACAACTCAGTCCACACAGGAAAGTAAACGTATTCCACACAAGAAAGAAAACGAAATCCACACAGGATAGCACAACACAATCCACACAGGAAAGTAACAGGATTCATCTCACACAGGTATACTTCTTCAAAGGACGATAAAGATGATCTCTGATCCATCTAAGTCGTCGGACCCACGAAGGATCGATAGGTAACTAACCCCCGCAAAAGACCCACACAGGATCGGGCCCACACAGGACCTGTAGGCGCTGGTTCACACAGGACCGCTGAGCGCAAGGACCCACACAGGATCGGACCCACACAGGATCGGGCCCACACCAGACCTGTAGCACTGATCCACGTAGGATCGCTGAGTGTTGTAGTCGTCGTCGAATCCACACAGGATCTCTGTACTGTCGTCGTCACAGTCACAGTAGCAGTAGCAGTAGCAGTCATAGTAACGGTCGCAGTCAGCACTAGGGTTCCCGCACACAGTAAGCTCGTTCAGGAGGGTCCGCTCCACGAGCCGAGAGGCTGATACATCAACTGTCACAAAGTCCAGAGTTGATGTATCCAAAAGTTCCGTATCGTCAACAGGAACTCAACGCAACAGACGGCGCGTCGATCGGACACCCGGTCTGAGAGTTATTGGCTTTTTCGTCTCAGGGGCCCAGTTGGTTTGTAAGGAAAAACCAACCCAACCGTACTCCACCTGCATCCAAACCTCGGGCGGAGTATGCCAAAAGAACCGTCTCTCTAAGAGGAACACAACAAAGCTGACGGCACGTCAATCGGATGTCCGTAGCTCAAGATATGAGCATTTCCGCTCCGAAGGCCAGGTTGGTTTCGTGAACGAACCAACCCGGACGAACACAAAGTATTACGAAACTTTGAGTGCGATATACCGAATCGATCGTCTCGATCTAAGGATCGCATTGCCGCTGACGGTTCGCCAATCGGAGGTACGTGGCTCAGGTTATGGCCAAAAGTCCGAAATCGTCTCGAAAACGGGGGGTCCGGGTCCGGGCCGACCCGACCCGGGTCCGACCCGTCCCGGCGCGGCGGCGCGGCCCGGCGCGGCGGCGCGGCCCGGCCAGCGGCGGTGCGGCCTGGCGCCGCACGGGTGCAGCGCGCGGGGGGCAAGGCCCCCGCTTTTGTTGGCTGGCGGCGCGGCTTAAGCCGCGCCTTTTAAAGAAACCAGCCCCCCATGTGGGGGCCTGCTTTTGAGGAAACGGGGGGGGGGGCGCTGCCCCCCCTTTGTGTAACCGGTCCCCCCCTCACATGGGGGGCCTTCTTGTGGCCAGCCGGGGGAATTAATTCCCCCTGACACCTCTCTTCCGGCCTGCCCACCTGGCCGGCCGGTTTTTCTTCAACGGGACTGGCAAACCGGTCCCCTTTCCAGCTTCCGACGCCGGCGGCCCGGTGAGCCGCCGGTCCTCTTGTCCCGCCGCAGCCTGGAACCGGCCGCGATGTTCGTTGTCCGGCGCGGTACGACGGCACCGCACCCCTCCGCCGCGGCCCCGCTCCGGCCGCGACGCCTTTGGTTTTCTTCGACGCGGCGCGACGGCGTCGCGTTCATGATGATCCTTCCATGGCGCGGCGCGACGACACCACGCAATACAACCGTGCGAAAATCCCGCGTGGTGCGACAGCACCACGCCATCTCGTCATCCACAAGAAAATAATAATCATCACGAACAAAGGAGGGGGAATTCGGCCGTGTTTGTGCGGTCCGACCCCCCTCTCGTTAGATGATAACTCTTAAATAATTATCCACAAGACTATCATGCTAGAACCAAGAACGAGAAAGAAAAATAACCAACAACAACCCCTACCTTGGTTCAAGATCGATGATCGTCAACGACCCGCGGAAGACAACGTCGCGAAGGTCGGGCGTCACGGTAATCGTTCGTCAATTCAGTTGACGAAGAGGTACGTCCGAAGAGGTACGTCGTTGGCGAATCTTCGTAAGCCGAAGAAGGAAGTCCGAGGAGGAAGCGACGTTCCCTTTCGTTGACACAGAAGACGTCGTCGATCTTCAGAGACAACCAGCTACGAAGAAGAGAGGAGCGGCGTTCTTCGTCGGAGTTCGAAGGTTCTTCGCGTTCTTCGTCAAAGTTTGAAGAAGAAGGAGGAGCTCCCAAATCCTCTCAAGAAGGCTAGAGAAATATAACCAAATAAAATAAGGTAGAGTCTTATTTTATTCAGACACTTAACAAATTGAATTTCAAAGGTTTGAAATTCAAAAAGAAATAACTCCAAAATAAATAACAAGTTGTCATGTCATTTAAAGAGGGGTTAAAGGGAGTTTTGAGAGAAGATGAAAAGTTAGGGTTTGTGTGGGCCCCACCAAACTTAATCCTCTCAAGGGAGGTTAAGTGGGTGTGGGTCCCACCCCTAACTTCCTTTTAGAGAAGTTATCCAACAAAATAAAAAAAAAGTGTTTCGACATTTTTTTTATTTAACTTCTTATAATTTCTCCCAAAACTAACTTTCGTCTCGCATAAAACGCAACCTCGGAAAAGGTCCCCTTAAGCGAATAACGGCGCTGCGAGATCATCGGTTCCCTAGGATTTCAATTCCGAGCACCGGATCAAAAGTTAGAAAATCCCGCTCGTTCGTTCACTGAACGTACCCGAGCCAAACTTCGGAAATTGATTCCGGGCACTCCGGGCCTCGGAATCAGGTTCCTTCAGAAACCGCGTTCTTGTAAAATTCCCAAGAAAATTAAGAAAAAATTTCCCTTGAATTTTATGGGTCTTTAGATTACTCCCACATCAGGGCTTTACGTCCCCGTAAAGATACATCAAAAACTAGGGAAACAAATGAGGGTACTGAGCACGCATCTGAGCCTCTCGTTCCCAAGTGCTCTCCTGGAGGTTCCCGTGCTGCCATCTAATGCGCACAAGAGGAATCGATCGCCCACGTAGGACCCACTCATGTCGATCCTCTATCTCCACCGGGACCTTCGTAAAAGTCGCCCCATCGTCGATGTCAAGTTCCCCATGGTCAATGATGTGCGTCGGGTCGTGCACGTACCTCCTCAGCTGAGATACGTGGAAGACGTCGTGCACCCGGTGCAACTGAGGTGGTAGAGCCAAGCGATAAGCCATCTCGCCAATCCTGCTGAGGACCTGGAAGGGTCCGATGAAGCGCGGAGATAACTTGCCTCCATGGCCAAATCTCCATATACCACGTCGAGGTGAGACCCGCAAGAGGACGTGGTCACCATCCTCAAACTCTAGTGGCCTCCTCCTCCTGTCAGCGTATGACTTCTGCGGGCTCTGAGATGTCCTCATCCGCTCCTAGATGACCTGGACCTTCTCTGTCGTGGCCTGGACCATCTCCGGTCCCACAAGTGCTGACTCCCCAGGGTATTTCCAGCACAAAGGAGATCTACAAGTTCGGCCGTACAACGCCTCGTACGGTGCCATCCCGATGGTGGAGTGGTAGCTGTTGTTGTACGCAAACTCCACCAAGGGTAGGTGGTCCTCCCAGCTACGACTAAAGTCAAGGACACATGCACGGAGCATGTCCTCGAGAGTCTGAATGGTCCTCTCCATCTGACCATCCATCTGAGGGTGAAAGGCTGTGCTCAGACGTAGCTGCGTCCTGAACGCCTCCTGTAACCCCTTCCAAAGCCGGGAAGTAAAGCGAGCATCTCAATCGGAGACGATAGATGATGGCACACCGTGGAGTCGCACAATCTCCTGAATGTAGAGACGTCCCAAGCTCTCCACTGAGCCCTGCTCTCTGATGGGTAAGAAGTGTGCCGACTTGGTGAGTCGGTCAACAATCACCCAGATGGAGTCGTGACCTCTGGAAGTGCATGGAAGTCCAGTCACGAAGTCCATAGATATGCCGTCCCACTTCCACTCCGGAACCTCCAAGGGTTGTACCAAGCCTGCTGGTACCTGATGCTCTGCCTTCACCTGCTGGCAGGTGAGGCATCGAGAAACGAACTCTGCTACAACCTTCTTCATGCCCGGCCACTAGTGCTGTCGTCTGAGGTCCTGGTACATCTTCTGAAGAGGATTTCGTGCTCTGCTCCAAGGGAGAAACCATCAGGTGCCTGTCCCGAGGATATCTGTGCACGCCGTGTCTCACAGTCAGCGTCCTCACGCTGTGCCCCTCTGACCCGCTACAGTAGAGGAGGGGTGACTGTGAGAGACTGGAGGAAGGCTACTCCATCTCTATCCACGAAGGATATCTGCAAAGAGAATAGCTGCTCCGTCGCCTCCTCAAGTAGCTGAATGCCTGTCCTCCTGCTGAGGCCATCGGCTACTACGTTCCCCTTTCTCCTTAACGTACGAAAAAGCTGCAAAGATTTCTCCTTTTCCAAAAAGTTAAATCCGGTATCATCCCCTGGATGAACCAAATTCCTTGCCTAATACAGTCAATCCCGTCATGATTAGTTAATTCATGCCATGGATGACGTCGTAAGGCCTCGATGCTTCTACCAAGAGATCCAACTGTTACTCTCGCCTCCAAGGGTTGAGTCACACTGTCGGCATCAGTGTGTGGTCACTGGGTTTCCTCCAGTAAGAATCTCGCAAGTGACGGTCAAGTCAACAGTTTTTAACCAGCACCTCTTAGTAAAAACAAACAAAAGACAAGAAAACAAAAGTCACCAAGGCAAGTATCTTTTATTACTTCAACTTAAAGAACAAGGACACAAGGAAACACAAACTACGAAGCTAGAGGCATTATGTGAAAAGGCATCTATGCCTGGAGCTAGTCCCGCACTAGTCCACCCGCTTCCGGAGCTCCATGATCGTAAGCTTCAGCTGCCTAAAGTTGTGCTCTCCCCTGAGGTCGGGGTGGACCTCCTGGTGGTGGTGGTGGTAGAGTCTCAAAGCGTCGCCCACCACCTGCTGCTTGGCCAGCTCCTCTGCCTCGTCTGCCTACTCCCTACGGACCGCCACGGTCGAACCTCTGCCTCTGCCTAGGTGGTTCCTCAACCGTCAGCTGCTCCTCTGCATGGCGGGTTGGGTAGTCACGAGCCATGTGGCCCTGCCCGCCGTATGAGTAGCACTGTCTGCCTCTCGAAAGACTGGATCCTCGTTGTGTGCCCCGCACTACTGTGCCAGTGTCCTGAGGTCGTCTGCCTGAAGGTATGGTCTGCCTGGACCCCTGAGTCATCCGTCGACTGCCAGCCACAGAAGACTCTACCACGTGCTGCCCTGCGGTGGGTCTCGGCGCTGGTGTAGACTCAGCAAGGAAGCTCTCGATCAAAAGGGCCCGCTCCAGTACTCCTGTCTGAATCGGTATGCTGAGGGATATCAGCGATGCCCTAATCTCGTGTCTCAAACCCTGCTCGAAGGTCCGGGCCCGGACGAATGGGTCCCGTACCATGTCAGTCGAGTAGCGCGAGAGATCGGTAAATCTCGCCGAGTACTGAGCGACCGTCATGCTGCCCTGCCGCAGCTGAAGAAGCTCCTGGATACGCACCGCATGAAGGGTGGCTGGGACGAACTCCGAGCGGAAGAGGCTCTCAAAGTCCGTCCATAGAAGAGATGCCTCATCGTGCACCTGGAGCATCAAGCTCCACCATCGTCCTGCTGCTGCGTGTAGTAGGCTCGCAGCGAGGATCACAATGAGGTCTGCTGGTGTCCTCACTAGCCTAAACACACGTACCACTGCCTCCAGCCAGTCCTTGGCTACCTGGGGATCCGTCTCCCCGCGAAACCTGGGTGGTCGCTGGCGCTGAAACTCATGCAGTGCGCTCAGGCGACGTGCATCGTCAGCGGCTGGTGCTGGAGTATCGGTGGCTCGACGGGTAGAGCTACCGTCGGTGCCACTACTGACAAAGGGCCCTGCACCGAAGCCTCGTCGCTCGGTGGGCTGTCATCACACTCGACTCTCGGAACCCTAGCTGGATGCCATCGTGGGGCCATCCTGAAAAGGAAACAGGTGCGCCACGGTCAGAACAGTATACCTGGTGAGCTGATATAAAGTAATCACAAATAAATCTTTGAAACACACACGCAATCAATGTTTCCGTGCATTAAGTCGGAAATCAGAAGTCAGGGTCCTGGTGTACGGATACGTCGGCTGCCGCACCAACACTGGACTCCCTGGACTGATAACCACACTCAATACGCTAAAAATTATTTCTTCACATAGAAAAGATCAGAGTTCGCGGTAGAACCGAACTCCTCTGATACCAATTTGTCACGACCCGCCCTCGGGGTCCGTGTCGTGACAACCCCAAGCCCGCCTTCCATAGGCCAGGGGCTGGCGACTAGCACCAAGGCGTAAATCCCAGTAAAAAGGGAAGGCATTGCCTTTGTAAAGTAAACAAACACCACAGAGTGAGCAAGCGGAAAGTAAACACTAAGTGGATACAGAGTACAACTGAAAGTGCGGAAAAGTAAATGGGCCAGTATACAAACCCAACTGAAAGTAAAGTACAAATCGAAAGGGAAAACAGAAACTGTAAAGTAAAAGCTGCTACACCGAGCTATCCACTGGAAATCCCACCTGAAGGGTGGGTACAGATAGCTCCACTGCTCCTCGGGTCCTGCCGTCCGCTCCGAACACGTCCCGCCCATTGGTCCACCTCCAGGTACCGTCCTGCTCTGCAAGCCTCAGCCAAGATTAACGATGTCCGTCGTCTAAAACCAACACAACGTAGTGCGGGCATAGCCAGTGCAGGGGTGGGTATAAGCTACTCAGTTGGGACCCCGAGACCCCTGAAGGTCTCCAAAAATCCACAAAGGATAAACCACAAGGGAAGATACAAACACGAAGTAACAACCGACACTGCTTAGGTATATTCCCATACATATACCTAAGTCATCAATTCCAATACGCTCCAACCTCCGAGCCCAAGTACAACTCAGTCCACACAGGAAAGTAAACGTATTCCACACAGGAAATCAAACGAAATCCACACAGGATAGCACAACACAATCCACACAGGAAAGTAATAGGATTCAGCTCACACAGGTATACTTCTTCAAAGAACGATAAAGATGATCTCTGATCCATCTAAGTCGTCGGACCCATGAAGGATCGATAGGTAACTAACCCCCGCAAAACACCCACAGAGGATCGGGCCCACACAGGACCTGTAGGCGCTGGTTCACACATGACCGATGAGTGAAAGGACCCACACAGGATCGGAACCACACAGGATTGGGCCCACACAGGACCTGTAGCACTGATCCACATAGGATCGCTGAGTGCTGTATTCATCGTCGAATCCACACAGGATCTCTGTACTATCGTCGTCGCAGTCACAGTAGCAGTAGCAGTAGCAGTCACAATAACAGTCGCAGCCAGCACTAGGGTTCCCGCACATAGCAAGCTCGTTCAGGAGGGTCCGCTCCATGAGCCGAGAGGCTGATACATCAACTGTCACAAAGTCCAGAGTTGATGTATCCAAAAGTTCCGTATCGTCAACAGGAACTCAACGCAACAGACGGCGCGTCGATCAGACACCCGATCTGAGAGTTATTGGCTTTTTCGTCCCAGGGGCCCGGTTGGTTTGTAAGGTAAAACCAACCCGACCATACTCCACCTGCATCCAAACCTCGGGCGGAGTATGCCAAAAGAACCTTCTCACTAAGAGGAACACAACAAAGCTGACGGCACGTCAATCGGATGTCCGTAGCTCAAGATATGAGCGTTTCCGCTCCGAAGGCCCGGTTGGTTTCGTGAACGAACCAACCCGGCCGAACTCAAAGTATTCCGAAACTTTGAGTGCGATATACCGAATCGACCGTCTATATCCAAGGATCGCATTTCTGCTGACGGTTCGTCAATCGGAGGTCCGTGGCTCAAGTTATGGTCAAAAGACCGAAATCGTCTCAAAAACGGGGGGTCCGGGTCTGGGCCGACCCGGCCCGACCCCCACCCCCCCCCCCCCCCCCCGGGGCGGCCCGAACCGGGTCGACCTGACCCGGGTCCGACCCGGCCCGGCAGGCGGCGGTCCGACGCGGCGGCGCGGCCTGGCGCGGCACGGTGCTGCGGCGCGGCCCGGCGCGGCGGTGCGGCCCTGTCGGCGGCGGTGCGGCCTGGTGCCGCATGGGTGCAGCGCGTGGGGGGCAAGGCCCCCGCTTTTGTTGGCTGGCGGTGCGGCTTAAGCCGCGCCTTTTGAAGAAACCGGCCCCCCATGTGGGGGCCTGCTTTTGAGGAAACGGGGGGGGGGGGGGGGGCGCTGCCCCCCCTTTGTGTAACCGGTCCCCCCCTCACGTGGGGGGGCCTTCTTGTGGCCAGCCGGGGGAATTAATTCCCCCGGCACCTCTCTTCCGGCCGGCCCACCTGGCCGGCCGATTTTTCTTCAACGGGACCGGCAAACCGGTCCCCTTTCCGGCTTCCGACGCCGGCGGCCCGGTGAGCCGCCGGTCCTCTTGTCCCGCCGCGGCCCAGAACCGGCCGCGGCGCCTTCGGTTTTCATCGACGTGGCGCGACGGCGTCGCGTTCATGATGATCCTTCCATGGCGCGGCGCGACGGCACCGCTCAATACAACCGTGCGAAAATCCCACATGGTGCGACGGCACCACGCCATCTCGTCATCCACAAGAAAATAATAATCATCACGAACAAAGGAGGGGGAATTCGGTCGTGTTTGTGCGGTCCGACCCCCCTCTCCTTAGATGATAACTCTTAAATAATTATCCACAAGACTATCATGCTAGAACCAAGAACGAGAAAGAAAAATAACCAACAACAACCCCTACCTTGGTTCAAGATTGATGATCGTCAACGACCCGCGGAAGACAACGTCGCGGAGGTCGGGCGTCACGGTAATCGTTCATCAATTCAGTTGACGAAGAGGTACGTTCGAAGAGGTACGTTGTTGGCGAATCGTGGTAAGCCAACAAAGGAAGTCCGAGGAGGAAGCGGCGTTCCCTTTCGTTGACACGGAAGACGTCATCGATCTTCGGAGACAACCGACTACGAAGAAGAGAGGAGCGGCTTTCTTCGTCGGAGCTCGAAGGTTCTTCGCGTTCTTCGTCAAAGTTTGAAGAAGAAGGAGGAGCTCCCAAATCCTCTCAAGAAGGCTAGAGAAATCTAACCAAATAAAATAAGGTAGAGTCTTATTTTATTCACACACTTAACAAATTGAATTTCAAAGGTTTGAAATTCAAAAACAAATAACTCCAAAATAAATAACAAGTTGTCATGTCATTTAAAGAGGGGTTAAAGGGAGTTTTGAGAAAAGATGAAAAGTTAGGGTTCGTGTGGGCCCCACCACACTTAATCCTCTCAAGGGAGGTTAAGTGGGTGTGGGTCCCACCCCTAACTTCCTTTGAGAGAAGTTAACCAACAAAATAAAAAAAAAGTGTTTCCACATTTTTTTTATTTAACTTCTTATAATTTCTCCCAAAACTAACTTTCGTCTCGCATAAAACAAAACCTCGAAAAAGGTCCCCTTAAGCGAATAACGGCGCTGTGAGATCATCGGTGCCCTCGGATTTCAATTCCGAGCACGGGATCAAAAGTTATAAAATCCCGCTCGTTCGTTCACTGAACGTACCCGAGCCAAACTTCAGAAATTGATTCAGGGCACTCCGGGCCTCGGAATCAGGTGCTGTCAGAAACCACGTTCTTGTAAAATTCCCAAGAAAATTAAGAAAAAAATTCCCTTGAATTTTACGGGTCTTTACAAAACAACCCCGTTTCAGCTTCTATCCATCCTATGAAAAACGAAATCACCGCTCGTGCGTACATACGGAATACCGTCTCCACGCCGTGGTGTAATCAGTTTTCCCCCACCACCTTAATTGGATAGGTATAATGGTGTAAATAATGACTATATATGGATATTATAACATCATACTGATTCTTAGGTATTAGATCATCCACTCCAATTCCATTCAATAATTATGGGAATGATATCATCGCTCGTGCGTACGTACGGATTACCGTCTCAACGACGCGATGAGATTCATTCTCCATGTTAACCATTCAAGAATGATTATAAAGTATATATAATGAATAATAATGTAATATATGACATAATGAAGCTACTGAATTTTTGTGTATATATATATGTCATCTACTTACTTCCATTCCAGTCAATAAGGAAAGGAAAACAACGTTCATGCATACGAACGGTCTACCATCTCCATGAACGATGTATTTCATTTCATTCATCTATCTATTATATATATATATATATAGTGAATATATATGATATATAAATAATTATTTACATTCTGTAAGTAAGTAAATCATGATATATGTAATAATAATATCAAGAAAAACATTTCCAAACAAGTACTATAAATAAAACGATTTTACCAAAAACGCTGCTTTAACATGGAATTTAAAAAAGAATGGGTAATATAAAGTCATAAGTGACCCATATATGATATAATAACAATGAATATGATTATTTAATAAGTAAATGACATTATTTAAATCATTATACAGGAGGTTCGGATATGCACGAAGCATATCATATCTAAGGTAAGGGATAATTATTCCAATCTCATTCTTATCGGAGATTGTTTATTCGTAAGTATTTACTAGGGTTATGTTTATTATCCATGTCCATATGTTCTCAAAATGTTTTCATAAAATGTTTAATTTTCTTCCATGTATGTTTAAAGTCATTTTTACCCTTTTTTACCTTTTCCACGTCTTATGGAAGGAATATTTCTTTTGTTTACCAAACGAGGTACTTTTTGACTTTTTTGGAAAAAGTATGAGAAAAATGTTTTTTAACCTATATGACATGAACAGATTTTTACAGTTTCATAACAAATTATTTTCACGAAGCTTACTCTACAAGATATAATGACTATTTTTTAAAAAATAATTTTCTTTTAAAATTTCACTGCATTTTGAGAAAAGAAAATGATTTTGAAGAAGAAAGGATATTTTCCTCAAGAATTCATTTCAAGTGCTTTATCAAAACCATTTTCTAGAAAAGATTGCATTATTTCATATATGTATGTTTCAAGTATAATTTCTCTATGATTTACATGGTTTCACTTTTCTTATTATAAAATGATATCTTTTTTATGGATTATGTTATGATGGGATGATGTTTATGAAAACCATTTTTATTCTTTGGGCTATGATGAATGATTTATGTTTATGTTGTGGCACAAGTAATAATTATTTCATTATGAGATGGTTGGGACCTATATATCCCTCCAATGCATTGGGTAAATATTTATATCTCATGAGATAGACATGGCTGGATTGGTAAGTTAATTTGGTTCAGTGTTATAGGACTGAGATGAGGAGTGAACTCGATTCAAAAAGGGACTTTGTACACTAAGATGGTCTTGGAAGCAATGAATTGGCTACTATGGAAATCATATCATGTGATTAATGTTTTTCCAAAATTACAAGTTTTATTTCCAAGCTATTTTATCAGGATTGATGTTCCATTATGATCTATGCCTTATGTACTGCCATGTTTTATGTCATTGCTCAAGATTTTGATGTTTAAACATTATGTTCATGTTTTTATGTTTAAATGTATATGGTTTCTTTTATTTTCTCCATGCTTACCCTTACTGAGCATTTGAGATCACCATTTATATGTTTTCTTTTCCACAGGATATAAAGAAAGGGTTTAGGTAAGAAAACAAAAGGGGAAGATCTTTATGGGATATGTTGAAGATCTTTCACCATGATTAGAAGATTATGTTCCGAGTTTCCAAAGGCACTAAAATATTACGGTCCTTCGGTGTTTTTTTGTTATGTATTACATCTTCCACAAAAGTAATGTAATGTCCATGTACGTCAAGCTTTGGGTCACTACAGTGGGTATCAGTGATTCGATTTCGTCAACCTTTCTAAACTATGATGCGAGAAATTTAGTGAGATCCCTAGAGATATTTCTAAGGTATGTATAGGCATGTCCCTAAGGATAAGTATAAGTATAAGTTATATTCCTATAATTATGGTAATGATATTATAATTAAACCTAATATGTTAGATATTGAGGTTACTCCCCCTTGATTATGATTTTGGCCACTCACAATATTCTTTTTGGGTTTTAGAAAATGGCTGGAAAGAGGAAGATTCACGATAATGGAGGATATGATGGACAATGGGATGATATTATTCATGAGAAACCAAATGAAATTGAATATGGAAGTCCACATATCGTTATTATGACTAATAAGAAATATTATAATATGATCAATAATCTTAACTTTGGTAAGTGTCCCAACTCAGCTAATAAGAGAAATATGGAGTTTTATGATGATCATAGAGGAATGAAAGTTCAATTTCCCTCATGTAAATCATGTGGGAAGAGGCATCAAAGAGATTGTTTCAAAGGAATTGGAAGATTATTTGGGTGTGGAAAATAAGGACACAAAGAAAGTAATTGTAAAGGAAAAGGTTCATTTAACACCATGGACAAGGATAATGGTATTACTAAGACATAAAAAATGGTTAAGTGTTTTAAATGTGGAATGTACAGGCATTATGCAAACCAATTCCCTAAGGGAAAATCTCATAAAGAGAATAAGCATGGTCATATGGGTAGTATTTATGTTGATGATGATGAAGAGACTACACATGATATATGAGATGGAAGAAATGATGAAGCTCAGTTAGAGGTTTAAGAAGGTAGTGTAATGATTGTATGTTTATCAAGAATAATGTATGGTTCTATGTAATTAAGAAAAATCTAAGGATTGTTACATGGTTTCCTTTTCTTGAGTTTTGAAAGTATATGTTGAATGGTACTGGTAACCATGAAAGGTTATTCAAATATTTTTGGAAAGCACCCAATATGCGCATAAAGAAGGGATAAGTAGATAATGAAATGTTTGATATTATTAATGAGCTCATGACTAATATAAGGAATAAGTGATATCATGGTTTGAGTATATAGAATTTTTGGGATTTTGGTATATAGAAAGAGTTACCTTGTGACAACATTCATGTTTTCACTATGGTTCAAGAGAATACATGGCTAAGGTATTCACATGTTTGGAATGTGACCAACAAGATATATCGTATAATATATGGGGGATAAATGATGGTATTCACAAGCTCAGTAGATGACATTTCTAGTAATTTTTTTCTTTATAATATGATCTTGGACAGAAGTATTTTGGATAATCCTAAAGATTGGAATGAATTAAATTATACATAAGATAGTATTATTTAAGGCTAAAACGTTTTTTTATTTTATTACAGGAATGTTATTATAATGTAGTTTTAGAAAAACGGACAACCTGCAGGACGAGCGACAACCCGTCGCGTCGGAAAAGGGTATGGGAATCGAACCCACAAACGAAGTGCGACATGCCTTTATTTCCTACCACTAACCTACATGGAGTCCCTGGTTAGAAGAAACTAGTTTTATTAAGCATTATGATAGATGAAGTATAAGTCCATTTTTGGAATCATATACGATTAACCTCACCATAGATGGACTTATATATATTTGATAACTTTTGCTAACCTTTTGTTTGAGACATATTTAATGACCCATAATTCTATCACATGATCTGCTATCACTTCACGAATGAAAAATTCAACTTCATTTCTTTAAGAGATGAAGTGGAAATTGTTCAAGGCATGAACAACGGTGAGACTATACGGAAATAATATAAGTATTTCTTATAATTCAAATTCTTTAAATTTAGGGAAATCATATTGAAAACAAGAAATGTTATCCTAGTGCCCTTATATCTGATTAATCAGATGGTACCTTAGATCATCACCAATTTATGGCTTTGTGATTGTTGGCTTTTTCATAGCCATATCCTCTACCACTCTTCATCAGAACATGATGGTTAGATTTTTCTTCCATATCCATATTTTTACCTATGTTCTCCTATGTGGAAACCCAGTGATTAGTTAATTTGGGTAACTGTTATGTTTCATAATCTAGTTTTTAATGTTCAGTTTTGGTATTCCTTTTTACGATGTGGGTTTCTATGAAAGAAAAAATCAAGTAGTAAACAATTTATAACCCGGACGAATTTCGAGGGTGAAATTCATTTTAAGGGGGGTAGAATGTAAAAACCCGAGATTTTATGAGAATTATTATTTTTAATTTCATTGATGACTTGTGTCGTACACTAAACCAAAATTATTTTGCACTATATGCAACACCGTATTAGTTTGCAGTATACGCAACACTATTCTTGGCTCGTGTTACACACAATTTCATGTTCGTTTTGTGGAAATTATTTTACACAAAAATAAGTATAGATTTTTTTTAATGTATAAATGAAATATGTTTTGATTATGTCATACGCAACACCAAATGGATATTTCACTACACACATCCCTGACTTGGCTTACATTACACGCAATCAAGACCATCCTCGATAGCGTGTGTAGTACGCAAAACCGAGTTTCACCAAACGATGTATTATTATAATATTAATATGAACTAGTAGTTATGAATAGTAATACCCACTTTTTGAAATTTTATAAATTTTATTTTTAAAAATGGACTTCATTTTTGTATTCAGAATATCAAAATTTTCCTAGGGTGAATTTTTGGTATTTTTCTAAAAACGTTCAAATTTTGATGAATAGTGAAAACCCTAGGTTACTATTAAAAACCGACTTTTAATATAAATAATTATTTATTTTATTTTAATTTATTTTATGTCAAAATTGATCCATAATACCTATACAAGTTCAATGTAATTCATTGGAGTCATTTTATAATAATTTTAGACATAAAAATTTTATTGAACTTTTCACCGTCTTTTACCCACCACCTAGGAGAGTTTGAAAATTTACATAAAACAGAATTTTACCACTTATGGGAGTGGAATTTAGAAAACTAGAGAGACACGGTTAATACCAAGGAGTAAAATGTGGTTCAATAAGATAAAAATAATTTTTGGTGAATAGTAACATTTTACTTTTTTTACCACGGTTAAAAGTAAATAGGGTAATTAAGGGTAAAATGATATTATTATTACACTAACACATGTCCTAATTATATTGGATAAGTGTAATTCGATATAAAACAACATTAGGAATAAAATATTACCCTTTAGGTTCACTTGGATTAGATTAGGACATTTATTATTATTTTATTTAAAGAATAATTAAAATAGTTAAAATCAATGTTTTATAACTAAATTTTTTTTAATATAGGGATATCAATAAGATAAATTCAACTATAAATATTCATTAGAAATATAAAGAGATTTCCTACATAATGGTATTTTATTTATAAATTTTAGACATTAAATAATTAAATTTATTTATGACATAATGATGATGAAGTAATTACCTTATTAATGAAATATTAACATAATTTATGTTATAAATACCAAAATGAATGTAATTTTAGACTTTTTATGAATTCCAATAATTTTATAGGTTTATATGACATGTTATTATTTATTTAATTAAAATTTTTTGAACTAATCATGCTATTATGATTTTCACAAAAATCAAGTACCAAATAGTGTCAAAATTGACATAAAATAGTTTTTAAAACAAATATTATATTATTAATTGTTATTTTATTCCTAAAAATCTACATTTTAGGAAAATTACTTATATAAATATATATATATTAATAAAGAACCAATTTTGGTTCGTTTGGCTTGTTATAGTAAGTTTATTCACCATATAGTGTAAGAAATCAAAAAGACATGGTAAAAGTTAAATTATTTAACTTAGAGTTAAATCTAAATGATAAGGATAAAATAGTAACCTAAAATTTTCTAAATCCTATTTGTTGAGATGATTTATATCCATCCCGACCTTATCTTTCAAATAAATCAATTTGGAGCTATTAAAAACAAAATATTACGTTATTATAAAATAATATTTTATGTTTTCCAATGCTGCCCCTCTCCACCCTTATAAAACGGGCACCCCTTCCCTCTTCTATTCACATCATTTTAAGCCTTGAATCATGGCCAAAACCTTCCAATTCCTCTTCTAAACCTCTATAGTTATATCATAGATGTTCTGTTCTTCTAAAAATACCAACTCTAGTGCCCTAAGAAGAGGTTTAAAGGAGGTGCGTCGAGAAAGAGGTAATCTCTTATACCGATTCTTTCAAGTTTTCTTTCTTCTTCAACTTCTTATTCTTTAGTTATTTCATTATAAAGTAATAACATCAGTATCACTAATATAATGATATGTTATTATAAATTTGAAACAACCCCATTTCACCTTCTATCCATCCTACGGAAAACGAAATCACCGCGCGTGCGTACGTACGGAATACCGTCTCCACGCCGTGGTGTAATCATTTTCTCCACCACCACCTTAAATGGATGGGTATAATGGTATAAAGAATAACTATATATGGTTATTATAATATCATACTTATTATTAGGTATTATATCATCCACTTCAATTACATTCAACAATTATGGGAAATGATATCATCGCTCGTGCGTATGTACGGATTACCGTCTCCACGACACGATGAGATTCATTCTCCATGTTACCCATTCACGAATGATTATAAAGTATATATAATGAATAATAATGAAATATATGACATAATGAAGCTACTTAATATATATATATATATATATATATTCCATCCACATACTTCCATTCATGTCAATAAGGAAAGCAAAACAGCATTCATGCGTACGTACGGCCTACCGTCTCCATGAACGGTGTATTTCATTTCATTCATCTATTTATTATATATATATATATACTGAATATATGTGACATATAAATCATGATTTACATTCTTTATGTAATTAAATCATGATATAATTAATAATAATATCAAGAAAAATAAGTCCAAACAAGTACGATAAATAAAACGATTTTTCACAAAACGCTTCTTTAACATGGAATTTACCAAAGAATGGGTAATATAAAGTCATAAGTTAACCATATATGATATAATAACAATTAATATGATTCTGTAATATGTAAATGTCTTTATTTAAATCATTATACAGGAGTTTTGGATACGTACAAAGAATATTGAATTTAAGGTAAGGGATAATTAATCCAATCTCATTCTTATCTGAGATTGTTTATTTGTAAGTATTTACTGGGGTTATGTTTATTATCCATGTCTATAAATTATCAAAATGTTTTCATAAAATGATTACTTTTCTTCCATGTATGTTTTTATTCATTTTCACCCTTTTTTACTTTTACCACATCTTATGGAAGGAATCTTTCTTTTGTTTACCATACGAGGTACTTTTTGACTTTTCTGACAAAAGTACGAGAAGAATGTATTTTTAACTTATACTACATGAACAGGTTTTTACGATTCCATAACGCCTTATTTTCATGAATCTTACTCTATAAGATTTAATTACTATTTTCAAAAAAAATCATTTTCTTTTAAAATTGCATGGAATTTTGTGAGAAGAAAATGATTTTGAAGAAGAAAGGATATTTTCCAAAAGAGTTCATTTCAAGTGTTTTATCAAAATCATTTTCCATAAAAGATAGCATTATTTCATATGTGGATGTTTCAAGTATAATTTCTTTATGATTTAGGTGCTTTCACTTTTCTTATGATGAAATGATATCTTTTTTTGATGGATTATGTTATGATGGGATGATGTTTATGAAGCACATTTTTATTCTTTGGGTTATGATGAATGATTTATGTTTATGTTGTGGCACAAGTAAAAATTATTTCATTATGAGATGGGTGGGACCTATCTCTCCCACAAATACATTGGGTAATGATTTATATCTCATGAGATAGACATGACTGGAACGATAAGTTAATCTGGTTCAGTGTTAAAAGACTTAAACGAGGAGTGAACTCGATTCAGAAAGGGACTTTGTCCACTAAGATGGTCTTGGCTGCAATTCCTTGACTACTATGGAAATCATATCATGTGCTTAATGTTTTTCCACAATTACATATTTTATTTCCAAGCTATTTTACCAAGATTGATGTTCCATTATGATCTATGCCTTACATACTGCCATGTTTTATGTCATTGCTCAAGATTTCAATGTTTAAACATTATGTTCATGTTTTTATGTTCAAACGTATATGGTTTGTTTTATTTTCTCCATGATTACCCTTAATGAGCATTTTATCTCACCCATTATATGTTTTCTATTTCCCATGATATAAAGAAAGGTTTTAGCTATGAAAACAAAAGATGAAGATCTTTATTGGAGTTGTTGAAGATCTTTCACCACGATTAGAAGATTATATTCCGAGTTTCCAAAGACACTAACCTATTACGGTCTTTCGGTTTTTTTTGTTGTGTATTAAGTATTCAGAAAAATTAATTTAATTTCCATGTACGTCAAGCATTGGGTATATACCCTAAATCATACCAAAAATTCATTAGTTAATGATTTGTATCTCATGAGGTTGATAAGACTGGAGTAGAGAGTGAACTCAGTTCAGTAATTGAATTTTTCCGCTACGATGGTCATGGGAGGTATCCTTGACTACTTTGATGGTTTAGGGAGTAATATAATTCCACAATGAAAAAAGGGTTATCACTGTGGATGGTGGTGTGTCACTCCTAAGTGGATTATCGACCCATATAATTCCCCTAAATGTTTTAGAAATGAGCCTTGACTACTAAAGAAATGATTTTGTATTCTTATGTATATGTCAAAATCAAATTTCTTATGACAATGTTATGCTCTAACCAATAATTTTTTTTATTTTTTTATGATTCATGTCTTTTTATGTACCGATATTTATTCCATGACTTGTTATTATGATAATTGATTTGTAGGGTGTGTTTTTAAACTACCAATATTTATTCGATTACATGAGATTATGATGTCTTTTTTTACACTTGCTAAACATATGAGGTCACCCTTTCTTATATTTCCTTTCCACGTGTTATGAAGAACGTTTTTATGTTAGCATACTAAAGGTAAAGAACATTATGGGATACATTTCTGATCATTCACTAATTAAGAACATTATGTTCCATGTTTCCAACGATGCTAAACTATTACAGTCCTAAGGTGTGTTTTTTATAATGTAATGAGTATTCATCTTAAAATATGTAATATCAATGTATGGATATCATGATATTATATATTTAATTTTCACTAATTATCCCATATAGTTTCATTATTTTGAGGTGGTCACAAGGACCATTAAGAAATCCTTGTAGATATTATTCTGTTTTTGGATACGATTTGTGTATTATTGATTGAGGATCATTTGGAGGCCACATAAGGCCATTTGGGATGTTTCCACATTGGGTGTGCCTGAAGAATTGATGTATTCTTTTAGTTTGGATCATAGGTTTCACAGCGTATCAGGCAGAGGCCTAGTGTTTAAGATCAAGTAAAGCCACTCGTGTGGAGTCTCAGGATGAGGTTACTATTGTTTGAGAGTATTGGATATCTAGTACGTGGTTTGGATATGGAAATTTCTTAGATCCTGATGTATTTATCTTCAGTATATTGATTTTTTATATATGGTAATCCTAGTGGTTGAATAGTTATTTTATGTTATGCATGACTAATACTATATGAATATATTCCACATTTAATTTATTATAACATGTGATTATTTTAATTTATTTATTATTAATGAAATGATATTTTTCATGTGTATGTTTTGGTTATTTTCACTTTTATTTTACTCTGGATAGAGGGTGTAGTCTCTTTACAATTCCTGATAGACCGCTACCACTAGTCAGCAGACTCTAGCATATGGTGAGGTGAGTTTGAGGACTTGTGGGGAGCTAGATTGGGTGACATGTTAGGTCATCTAGGGATGGTTCATTACTTAAAAAATACAACAATGAATTTATCAAGATAATCCATTAATATTGATTAATATGATCCATAAACAAAATGTGTGCATTAGTTAACCCAAATAAAATTATTGTAAACTCATATTGTGCGTGCCTTGTGTGGAAATCCATATTTTGTATATTCACCCTTCTTCACATAAAATTTATAATCACCATAATGGTGATCAACCGTGGATAAGTAATAATCCTCTTTAAGTTGTTTGAACAAATCAACAATACGATGTAATGTAATTTTTTCTTAGCTATGATGGTATTGCTTTCCCTATATCCAATTCATAATCTAATGGATATTTCAATCTTATTCACAAAAAGAATAGGATCCCCCAAGGTAAAACACTATGGGGACTAAAACACATATCAAACAAATCTTGTAGTTTTTTTAATTACACCAATTCCACTATATCCATTATATAAAGGGGATAGATATGAACCTTGAATTAGGGATAAGATTCATAGAGAATTATACTTCATGGTAAAAAGGATATTAGGGAAATTCCTATTTTAATACATCAACATGTTTCCTAATAATAGACTTATCCTCTATTCCATTGATACATTCATTCATGGATTCATCTTCTCAAATAATTTCATTAAAGATAGATAAAGGGGGATAATTAAAACATGATTTGGATGATTTAATCTCCCCTAGGAAGACTTGGGTTTCCAAATGTCATTCATATATCATAATATAATTCCCCTTCCAATAAATTTTTGCATTAGTATAAGGAATCCAATCCATGCTCTGGTTAAATAAAATTCATACAAATATATATTAATCAAGTATACAAATAGGGTAAGACTATGTGTCATAATGGGGAATTAATGACATATCCATTTTACATTAATATTTTCACTTGGTGTTTTTATTAACATTTCCCTTTCTATGGTTCTAGGTAAATTTATAATATTCAAAGAAAACATGGATTATTTAAAAGAGTATGAAGATAATGAATCCCATAAAGAATTTTCTAAATTAGATTCTAGAATTAATGTTCACAATACCAAATTTATAGAAAATTCAACCATAGCTATTATGATCACATAATCATGGACATTCTCCCTTATCCACATTAGTGGTAGATTCAATTAATGTTTGTGTAATTGATTTGAATAATGTACCACATCCTTGAAATTGAATAATTGGGAATTGGTAGCTTCTCCCTTTCAATTTCAATATTCACCTTGATGTCCTTTATCTTCTAAATTGTAGAAAACTCGCAAGACTTTTAAGAAAGTCCCATGATATTTGTTCATATAGTTAGTGTGTGTTAGAAAATATGTCGTTAAATTGTTTTTCTTTGTTGAATTAAATTTAACATATCACTCTATCATCCTCTTCTTCTCCAGCATCCCTTTGAAATTATAGGTCTAAGAAAACTCATTCTCAGTTTTTATGACACGAGTTACAATCTCATAATATGAGAAAAATAATTAAGATTCGTGTTCTATTCAAATACATTGATTTAATCCATCAATGAAGCGATAAATATTACTTTCATGGTCATGTAATAAATCCTTATAATTTCTAGATAATTTTTTAATGTTATCTTCATAGAAATCCACGTCATCTTCCTTCATTTTATATTATGTTTATAATTTCTTTTTTTCATGGAATAATTTTGTTCTTGAGAAAAATAAATATCAAATAATATGACATTAAAAGTCACTCATTCCAAATATTTAAACTCATTATAATTCTTGGTGTTTTCAATCAATAACCACCACTGTTTATCATCACCCTTAAAATGATATAGAGAAATTATAACATTCTCCCATTTACTCCATTCCAAGCCATGCAATGTCTTCTCTAAAGACAAGATCTATTACTCTGCCACTAGTGGATCAATGGTTACATTAAAATATGTATTTTATGGTAGATGTGTTACAATGTTGTCACATTATTATAATGTTAAATAGGTTTTATATTTATGTGCAAGGTTATTTGTCATACTGAGGGTTAACTTTACAAATATATTCATAATATACCCATCCCAAACACCAACTTTAGTAGGTTATCCATTTCTCTCTCTCTCCCTCTCTCCCTATCTAGTTTACCTTTAATTCATGTAAAGGAGAATCTCATAGGGTGTATGTGAGATTTTAGGGGAAGTAGAAGAAGGAAAAGATGAAAATGAAAAGGAAGAGAAAGAAAAGAAAAATAAAAAGGGGTCAGGCCCCAATGCCAGACTTGATTGTATACCTTGAGCATGAACACCCCCAAAACCCTGTTATATAATCAAACATAGAGGAAAATTCATGACCCAACACTCAATTCAAAATATATAACTGAAAAAACACATAAAAACATTAATAATTAATTAATTAATTAATATTTATTAATTACTCTAATAAAATTTGAATGTGTCGGATTTAAAAAAAACTCATCTCCTAGGGGAATCACCCTATTTTGATACCTAAGGAGTGGTAAAAAATATTTGAGATCAATATAGGTAAAAATTCCTTTTTAATCCTCATGTGTATTTAAAAGAAAAATAATAAATTTCAACTGGATTTCATAGTCAGGAAACACATGGGTCTTTACATCATGATCCCCCCATCGAGCTGGGTTATCCCAGAGATACCTGGTATACACTTTAATATGGGGATAAAGATTATCCATTTAATAGAATCTAAGAAGATATTATATAAGTATATCTTTGGTGAGGGGCATAGCCTCATGGAATTTATTACCATATCATAAGTATGGCTCCCAATTCCTTTTTCATGGGGAAGATTGAAAACTAACCCATTTTGAACTCTTTAGTTTTAATGTGAAATTGGGGGTTGGAGATTTTATCCCCTCCTTTATTCTCTCCATTTGATATTCTGGAGGAGTAATGTTGTCACCCCAAGAGATGGGTGAATTAAGGGTGATCAACTTTTACCAATTCAATTCAATATAAACACTTAATTACATTATGTTGATAAAAAATATATCACTAGTTATGATATATAGATATTTATATTTTTTCCTCACCACTATTCAATAATTTTATACATGTAGAATAAATTAAATAATTTATATATATATATATTTACATGTTTCAACCTCAATTGGAGAATCCTCTACTTACCAATTCAACTCACATAGAGTCACAAATTATTCCACTAATAATAATTTTAAATAATTAAAAAGTGGTGTGGAAAGCTACCATCTTAACCCATACTGTGAATCCTAGACATTAAGCCTCCTAGAAATTCAAAGTCGCATGAATTTGGAATATAATGACTCCCACTAGTTTATAAAGTATCCACTGTCTTGAAAAATTCTTCAGTTGTAACAACTTCTTCTGATATAGTACTTTTATGTTGTCCTTGTTCTGATTTTAGAAAAATTAATTATAGAGAACTAACTTATTTAGAACATTATTTTTTGTTTTTTTTCAACATTCCTTGGTATTTGATATTAGTTTAATTTAAATTTAAATCAACCCTAAAAAATATATCATCAAGTTACATGGTCAGAAACTTCCACTCAAAAATATCATCACAACATCATCTTATAAATTTTCTCTGAAAGATCTCAACTAACTTTTTGTAACCAAATTATTCTAAAAATTGAGTAATAAATATGGACTCTAAGTTTGAATTTCAAACTCAAATCCTCCATCATTTTAATGAATTTAAAAATTCATAAAAAATCCAATTCAAATTTCATCATCAAAGGAACCTCAGATTCTGATGTCAATAAACACTTCAAGTCTTCCTTAAATATTAAATATATAGACCAACACTAAAATTACATCTTAGAAACCATAGAATTTTTATATTTATAAAGTGTTTTTATGTAACACCCATAGATTTTAAAATTAAATTGAAATTCATTAAAAATTGTATTATGTAGATAGTTATAATTATCACTAAATATAATTTTCCCACTTCTATGTTTTGAATTTCGAAAAATAGACATATATGGTTGCAATCAGTATATTATTTAGAGACTGATAAGACCAACTTAATTTTTCGTGATTAGTATCATAACCATATGAATATTAATTTTACCCTTATGAATAGTACATACCCATATGAATATCAACCTCTCTAATGATATTGTACATCAAATATTTAATTGAAGTTATGGTGTACCTATATTTTGGAATAAGAAAATAAATGTTCTAAAATTGTCGTTTTTAGAATAAAATATTATTTTATTTAAAAATTAAATTAATTATATTTAGAAAATTAATTTGATAAAATGGAGTTCATTTTTTGTTTATACACGTCAAAAATGGTTCGGGTTAATTTTTTCATTTTTTATGAAATACTTGATTTTTATTGATTAGTGAAATTCAATAATTTACAAAATAAGTTAAATAAGTGAATTTATGCATCATGCTTGAGTAATGGATGATATAAATGACCATTGGTTTGAAATTATATGTACTTATTACTATTCATGGTAATAATAATTAACACTATTTATTGTCTTTGGATAAATAATTAAATAATGATTTAAATAATTATAACTCTCCTCTCTTCTACTATACCTCCCCCCCCACTCCCTCTTCTCTTCACTCCTTTAAAGAATTGTTCCAACCAAAATTTTTTCCAAATAACTCTATAAATAATCCTCCCCACGTCCAAGACTAGATGTCCTCAACAAAAGTCCAAAACCAAGGGCCTTAAGAAGGATTTCAAGGGGAAGATATCAAGAGTAAAACATCCTCTTTTTCTTTCTTTCATTTTATTTTTATTTTTATTTTGTATTATTCCTCTCTCCTAAAATCCCCATATCAAATAGGCATGAATGATATAATATCTTAAATATTCTGTAGTTCATCATTTCTATGGAAGTCTCTCCATTATAATTCTTCTCCTCTCCCATGTATGCAAGAAATTAAAAAATAGTCGGTGATGTGTCGATTTACCGACATCATGGATGATGTAATTTAAATTTATTTTACTTCCCTAAATACATGTAATGAAACCATTTTTTTGTTGCAAAAAATTATAATTTATGTGTTATGTGTTATTTAATTTTCAAGAATCATTTTTTACACATTTTATTACCTTTAAAATAAAATGAGTTCATTATGATCGAAGAATTACCAAAATGACCATAACAAATTTCAATAATGTTTTACCTTATAAATCATACTATTGCATAAATTAAAAATGATAAATGGTGTAATATATGGTTCTTGAAATATGTAAATATCATTCTGTTCCAATTATGAAGTTTCTCTTCCAATCTACATGAATATCCATCATGAACTGATCTTGGAAACCCTTTGAAGAAGGCACTCGAAAACAATGGAATTAAAAACATATTATTAATGAATTGATGTAATGATGCTATAAAATGATCACAAAAGGTTTTATAAAAGTTAATATGTTTCTTTAAGATATTAATAACACTATATTATCCTTAATATAATAGTTTTAACATTTTTGAGGGAAGTCGAAACCGAGGTAAGGGGTCCTCTCTTTCTTATTTTTTATTCAAGAATCTTCTCTATGTCATGATATTTTTAATCCATAAGGATAGATTATATTTTCAAACCTCACCCATACTTCCCTTATGATTTATTAATTAGTAGATACCCCATTCTCTCTTATTATTCCCTCCCATGTACACCCGATACCATGCCAAAATTTCATAATGCGATTCTTAACCTGATTTCCATTATTTGGGTTAACCTTAATATTTAAGGGTTTTTATCATTCCAATATGACTTTTGATATGTAATTTGATTATATGATGTTTTATTATGTGTATTTACAGTATAAATACATATCCCCTTTAATTTTTTCGTCAATGTAAAGGTATTTATAAAGTACATTCCTCTTAAAATCATTTTAAATGTCTCATTTATGAAAACCAAAGAGGTTTTTTTTACATGAGTGAACTCTTATGATTTCTTGACGTTATATTAACATAGTGACACCATTATCTATTTTTCATAAGTATATTTCATTGTATTTTATACATTTTTTATCTTCTATGAGTGATTTTTACAAAAAAATGGGTATTTTGAAATTTTAATGTGTATTCAAGGGTGTAAATAAGTAATAAAGTGTTTTATTCATGATATGTTCCTTGGATATTATTTATGTTGGTTGTAGCACATTATAGATCATTATATGATTGATGAGCCCCATTATATCTCAAGATATGTTCAGTTGTTCCCATTAGAGCTCAAGATATCTTAGGTTGAGCCCATTATAGCTCAAGATATGATGGGTAAGCCCCATTATAGCTCTTTAATTCATTGGATACTCCAAAGATAGAAATTGACCAATATGTTATTCCATGTGTATGGGTGAATGTAAGAGTGATATGGTAATGATTTCCTAAGGAAACTACATGATGTTTCTATGCATATAAGTATTTTTGATTTTGGGTTTTATTGGTTTTTATGCTATCGGTTGACTAACAATTTCTTTCTTTATATCTATTACTATGATTTATACTCATTCCAAGGTTTTAAAATGTGTTTCATAGAAAATAACGATGGTTAATAGAAATAAGGGAGTCATGATGAATGATATGGAGTTTTTTCAAATAAATCATGTTTTACGTTTAAATGTTTTATATTTTGACAAAAATGGAAACTGGATTTAATAGTTTCCTCTTGGTATGAATGTGGTATGTTATGTATATAAGATATCCTTATTATCTAAAACTATAAACCTTAAAAGATCCTCAATGTGTAACCATGTATGTTCTAGAATTAAATTCAATATTAATTAATGTTTTAAGGCTGGGTCCTTAAAGTTGTTATCAAGGGATGGTTTAGATAACATTATGGGTTAGGATGATTTAAACAAAATTACATAAATGATTTCTAATATATGGTAACTTAAAATGATTGATAATTTAAATATCACAATGTTACTTCATGTAAGATATGTCTATTCAGAATGCTTTTCTGCAGAAGAAATAGGGAAGCTGAAGTAGGGAGGAACCCAGAGGTTTATGTCTGTCCGAATCTCGAATCTAGAATTGTAGGAATTGGAAACGAGTCGTTTATGACTGTAATGGATTAGTTTACAAAAGAAATAAATGGTGGAGGTATCCATTCTATAGAATATAATGATATACCATAAAAAACATATCATTTTTGGATCATTTTACGAGGCAACATCCTCCATCATTCAGGGGAACCAAAAATCCAGTGATAGGCTAAGGATGAATCAATGCTATAAAAAAGATATTTGAAATTATTTGATGTTCAGAACATCAAAATTTAATATAGTACATTTATCATTTGGAAGGTGAATTTGATCAATGGTGGTCTCTGGTTAATAATACAAGGGAAATATGTGATATTGATAGTCTGGGATGGTATGATTATAAGAGTATTTTTCTGGAAAGATATTTTCCTAAAACTGTTCAACTCAGAATGGAGAAACAATTATTGGAACTAAAGTAGAAAGATATTGATTCTATGGCAGCATATGTGGCCTATTTTTCAAGACTTTCCAATTAGTTACTGGATCTTACTTGAGATTATTGATAGCAAAATTAATATATTTTACTCTAGTTTGAAACCATTTTTGCAAAGATATTTGGCTTCAAAAGAGTTTAAAAGATATTAGAAACTTGTTCGTTATGCTAACAAAGTGGATATGGAGTGTTCAAACACATATGTGCCTCATTATGACAAGAATAAAAAGTATTCAAGTTGAAAGGCATTGGGGAATAATTCATCCAAGATGTATGGAGTTAAGAAAATAAATATCCCTTCTTGTTAAAAGTGTGGTTAGAGGAATCCGGGTGAATGTCTTGTAAATTATGGAAAATACTTCCAATGTGGAATGTTTGGACATATGTCTCATTTGTTCAAGGAAAATGATCTAAAAATTAATGAGAAGACGATGGTAAGATGCATTAACTATAACAAATTGGGTCATTTTGAAAATGTTTGTATAAAGAAAGTCACACAGGTATGGAATTCGCAAGATTGGGAGCAGAAGTTTGTGGTAAAATCATTTTTAACCACTTCATCAGATGTTGAGATATCAAATTATATGGTATTAGGTACATTAATTTTTTTTTACAGATCTTGAAAATGTGTTTTTTGAATCAAGGTCTACACAATCCTTTATTTCTTAGATATTTTTTTGAAAAATTAGGAATTCAACCTCATGAAATGAAACCAAAACTCATGCTAAATACAACTAAAGAAAATATTATAGAAAAAATAAATTTTAAGAATCTACTGATCTTTTTCTGTGGAAATATATTACCTGAACACTTTTTTTTTCATATATTATAGTATGATGTTAGTATAGTTATAGACTCTTTATTTTTATCATGCTATGATAGAGTGCAGAGAAAAAGAATTTTTTTAAAAAAAATCACTTTTTGTAAAATAATGAACAAATACGATTGATAACATATTAAGAAGCTAATAAACTGACAAGATATGGAAATTAATGTCATCTTGCTTACATTTTGGAAGATAAGGGAACTCTCAAGATTAATGATTTACCGGTGGTTAATGAATACCTAGATGTTTTTACTGATGATTTTACTAGTGTTATTCATTATTGAGAGTTTGAGTTTACTATTTACTTAGTTCCTGTTGTTAACTAATTTCTAAACCCCCATTTCGAATGGCTCAAATGGATCTTTTGGAATTAAAAAAGTAGTAGACTGAATTATAAGATAAAGACTTTATCCTACCCAGCACTTCAACATCCGGTTCTCTTGTGTTGTTTGTTAAAATGAAAGATCGTTCAATGATACTTTTCATTGATTATAAAACCTTAAATAACATTACTATTAAAAACAACTACCCATTTCCTCATATCGATGACGTGTTTGATCTAATCAAGAGAGCACAATATTTTTCGAAGGTTGACCTGAGTTTGGGATACCATCAGTTGACAGTAAAGGATGCAGACATCCCTAAGGCTACATTCTGTACTAGATATGGTCATTATGAATTTTTACTTATTCCATTGGGGTTAAATAATGATCCTTCTGTATTCATTGACCTTATGAATAGAATATTTCATGAGTTATTGGATATGTTTATAGTTGTATTTATTGAAGGAATTCAGGTATATTATAGAAGTAAAGAGGAGTATGAAAAACATCTATGGGCTGTTTTGAATACCATAAAATAAAATAAACTATATGGAAAATTCAGCATATGTGATTTTTGTTTCCAGTAGATTTCTTCTATCAGGTATATTTTAAACAAGGATGGAATAATAGTTGATATTGCAAAAAAAGTAATCGATTAATGGAAAAGACCTAAAAATTTAATAGAGATTCATAGTTTTCTGGGATTAGTAGGTTATTATCAAAATTTTGTTAAAAACGTTTCAAGGTTATATATCATACTAATTAAGTTAACACAAAAAGAGGTTAATTTTTTTTGGTAGAAAAATGTGGTGTTTGTTTTATGGAATTGAAAAAAAGAATGGTGAATGCTCTAGTTCTAACTTTACCTTCCATAAATGGAAAATTTTTCACCTATAATGAAGCTTCATTAAAGGGATGTGGGGGTGTTCTGATGCAGAATGATCAGGTAATTTCTTTTACATTACATTAGTTGAAACCACATGAATTAAATTACCCTACATATGATTTGGAATTAACAATTGTGGTATTTGAATTAAAAATTTGGGGGAATCATTTATATAGATTCAAATATGAAATATATGCTAACCATAAAATCTTTAAGAATATCTTTACTTAGAAGGAATTAAACATGAGACAAAGAAGATGGCATGAACAAATCAAGGATTATGATTGCACGATTCACTACCGTACGGGGAAAGGAAACTTAGTGGTTGATGCATTTAGTAGGAAACGTAATGAAACATTAACCATGATACATTTGAAAAATAATCCATTGTTAAATGATTTGATAAAATTAGACTTGTAATTTGTTGGTGCAGGAAATTACTCTATCTTATTTTAGGTTTTAGTGCTCTCATATTTGTCACACAGAATAAAGAAAGCCCCAAAGGAAGATGGAGAGCTACAAAAAAGGTAGAATTTGTTAAAGTGGATAAGTTTTCAGAACATAATCTTGATAAATTTTTTTTTTGAGATTTGGTAAATGGTTGTGTGTGCCTTGGGAGTCCCAGTTGAAGAATGAGCTTTAATAGGAAGCTCACAGTTCTCTATTTCCAGTTCATCCAGGAAGCACTAAGATATACAAAGACCATCGAGAGTATTATTGGTGGGATAGAATAAAAAGGGATATTTTTTATTTTACTATGAAATTTTTGACATCTCAACTGGTTAAGGAGAAGTAGATGTTATAGAAGGGGATGGTTCAACCTTTTCCAGTGCCAAAGTGGAAATGGGAGAATATATCGATGGGATTTATTGTGGGACTACCAAATACTTCTCGATATAACAATGAAATATGGGATGTTTATTATTGACCGACTAAATATGAACTTTTATTTATATTCAAGATACAATGTCTTTAGATTAGATCTCTCGATTTTAACTCCAAGACATTTTTAGGTAACATGGAGTTCAGCTTTCCATTTTATCTGACCGGGATCCCGGGTTCACATATAATTTTAGGAAGGGCCTTCAAAAGTTTCTTTTCACATAATTAAATTTCTGTATATCTTTTCATCCACAATCAAATGAGAAGTTAGAATGAACGATTCAAACTTCAGGGGATATTATTTGAGATTATTCAATGGATTACTAGGGAATTTGGGATCACCATATTTATTTAGTTATGTTTTCTTATAATAACTATTTTTGTTCTAGTATACAGATGTCATATTTTGAGGAATTGTATGGGATGTAAGGTCAAACTAAAGCTTTTTTGGATGATGTAGGTGAAAGAAATTTGATTTAGACAGAATTAGTAGAGGGAGTGGCTGAGAAAGTAAATATGATCCTGCAACAAATGAGGAAGGCTCAGAGTAGGTAGAAAAGTTATGAAAATAATAGAAGCAAATACTTTCCCTTCGAGGTAGGTGACCATGTTTTCTTTAAAATCTATCCTTGGAAAAGTATGATGTGATTTGGTACGAAAGGAAATCTATGTCTGTTGGTCATCGGTCATTTTGAAATCTCATATAAACTTGGACTAGTTTCATACCGAGTAGCTTTTACTCCAAGTTTGTCTCATGTACACAATGTTTATCATATTTTGATGTTGAGAAAGTACGTGTTTGATTCATCTCAGTTTCTGAGCCCAGATGTATTTTAGCGGGAAGAGAACCTTAATTACGAACATTGACCACTTCAGATTCTTGATCATAGAGAGCATTTATTGCGGAATAAGGTAATGAACCATGTAATAGTTTGGGGGAAAAACCACATGGTTGAAGAAACAACATGGGAATCTGAAAAATCTATGAGGGAAAGCCACCCTCAATTGTTTAATATGTAAATAAAATTACGAGGATGCAATTTCTATAAGGTTAGGATAATGTAACACCCCATGGTTTTAAAATTAAATTGAAATTAATGAAGAATTGTTTTATGTACATATTTATAATTAGAACTAAACGCAATTTTCTCACATCTGTGTTTTGAATTTCAAAAATCAGACATACAATGTGGCAATTAGTAAGTTCATTAGTGTCAGATAAGACCAACTTAATTTTTGGCCAATAGTAACATACCATTATGAATAGTAATAATACCCTTAAGAATAGTCAAATACCCTTTTGAATAGTAACATAACCTATCATATTGTATATATGATATCTAATTGAAGTTATAATGAACCCATATTTTGGAATACGTAAATAAATGTTTTAAAATTGTTTTTTTAATATAAAATATTATTTTACTTAAAAATTAAATAAATCATATTTAGAAAATTATTTTTATAAAATGGATTTCATATTTGATTCAACACATCGAAAAATGGTTGGGGTGAATTTTTCGGATTTTTCTGAAATACTTGAATTTTTTATGATGAGTGAAATTCTATAATTTAGAAAATAGGATAAATAAGTGAAGTTTTGCATCATGATTGAGTGGCTAATGATGTAAATGACCATTTTTTTGAATTAACAAGATTTTATTACTATTCTTGGTCATAATCATCAACACTACTGGTTGTATTTGGAAAAATAAAAAAATAATGATTAAAATAATGGGAAAACTCACCTCCCCTTCACTATAACCCCCCCCCCCAACCCACTCTCTCTCATCTCCACTCATCTCAAGCCTTGTTCCTTGAAAATGTTATACCAAATACCCCTTTCATGACCCCCTCCCATGTCCAAGACATTCCGGTGTCACCAAAAGTCTAAAACCAATTACCTTAAGAAAGATTTCATGGAGAAGAGATCAAGAGGTAAACATCCTTTTTATTTTCATTCTTTTTATTTTCAAATTCTTTTCAATTATCCTTTTTTACTAACCTACCCTTATCCAAGAGGCATTAATGATACAGTATCTTAAATATTCTTGATTTCATCATTTTTATGGAAAAATATCATTATAATTATTATCCTTTCCCACGTATTCAAGAAATTAAAACACTGTCTGGGATTTGTCGATTTACCGACATCGTGGATGATGTGATTTCAATTTCTTTTACTTCCTTAAAGACTTGTCATAAAACCAATTTTATGGTTGACCAAATTATAATTTATTTATAACATCTAATGTAAGGTTCTAGAATCATTTTATACACATGTTATTAACTTGTAAAACAACATAAGTTCATTATGATCGAAGAATTTCCAAAATGAAATAAAAGAATGTCAATAATGTTTTAACTTATCCATCATTATCATGTTAGAATTCAAAATGATAAATGGTATTATTAATCGTTATGTAAATATTTAAATATTATTCCATTCTAATTTAGTAGTTTCCCTTCCAATCTACAAGAATAGCCATCATGATCCGATCTTGGAAACCCTATGAAGAATGCACCCGAAAACAATGGAATTAACAAATAATTATTAATAAATTGATGGAATTATGTCATAAAATGATTAGAAAATGTTTTATAAACATGAATGTGTTTTTTAAGATATTAATAACACTATTTCAACATTCTTAAAGTAGTTTTGAACACATTTTAGGGAAGTTGAACCCAAGGTAAAGGATCCTCTCATTCGCAATTTTTATTCAAGAATATTCTCTTTATCATGCTCTTTTTAATTCATAAGGATGAAGTATTTTTTCACACCAACCCCATACTAACCTTATGATTTATTAATTACTAGAGCCCCCATATCTCTCATTAATCCCTCCCATGTACACCCGATACGATGCCAAAATTTCACAAGGGAATTTTTAAACCGATTTACATTCTTTGGGTCAACCTTTATCTTAAAGGGTTTTTATCATGCTTACATGTCTTATGATATGTAATTTGATAATATTATGATTTATTATGTGTTTCTACATTATATATACATATTCCATTCAATTCAATCCCCAATTTTATGGTATTTGTAAAGTAAGATCCTCGTAAACTCCTATTAAATGTCTCCTTTATGAAAACCAAAGATATTGTTTTTTATAACAAGAGTGTACTATTTTGATTTCATTATGTTCTATTACCATAAAGACTCCATTATAATTTTTTTAATATTAATATTTTATTATATTTTGTGTTGTTTTTATGTTCTAAGAGTTATTTCTATGAAAAGGGGGTATTTTGATATGTGAATGTGTGCTCAAGGGTTTAATTGTGTTATGAAGTGTTTTTTTCATGATATGTTCCTCAGACATTGTGTATGTTCTATTGATCCCATTGTATCTCATGATATGATGGTTGATACCCATTATATATCATGATCTGTGGGGTTGAGCCCATTATAGCTCATGATATGTGGGTTTGATCCCATTATAACTCAAGATATGACGGGTGATCCCCACTATAGCTCTCAAATGTATTAGATACTTCAAATATATAAGTTGACCAAAAGGTTATTCCATGTGTAAGGGTTAATGTAAGAGTGATGTGGTAAAGATTTCCTAAGGAAACTACATGATGTTTCTATGAATATGAGTTTTTTTGACACCGTCTCCCCCTCCCTCGTTTTACCATTATCCCAACCTTTCCCCCATTTCTACTTCCCCTTTTCTCCCTCATGCTTATTTATTTCCTTTCCTCCCCTTTTTCCAATCTTCCTCTTTGTTTTTTGGTATTGGAACCCTATCCATTCCCATTGGTTCTTCCTTTTCTCTTCCTTTTTTACTACTGCATTTCTGACCCCACTCTGGCCTGGTGTGTCGGTTTCCTCGGGATAGTTTGGCATGTGCAGGTTGAACAATTTTAGTGTACCAAGTTCTCGCATTTTATTATTTATTGTTATTTTGTGGTTTCCTATTCCATGTATTTAAATTATATTTCAATTTGTTGATGGTATTCTCTCTTCGAGGAGGTGGTTTCTGCAGTCATGGATGGTGTTTCCAACTGGTCTGATGTTGTGGTCTCAATAGGCTTTGGAAGGTGCTATTTTTCGGTCATTGGTGTTCCAAGACATGCTTTCTTTATCTACTTTGATATGTGTTTTTGTTTTGTTGGATTTTTTAGCATTTTAATCGATGATTAGGGTTTATCTGATTTTGGTATTTATCAATTTAATTCATAAAGCGATGGTGGGTTGGGAGAAGGTCAGGGATCACTCGAAGGCGGCCTGGTTTTTAGCTATGAATAAGCTAATGATGTTCAAAGATTATTAGTGGAGGTTCAGTTTTTTGTTTTCTACTTTATTCCCCTATAATTTTGAAGGTCTTCAGATATCAACAATGAAGACAATGTTCTGATCAGTTAGGTGTTGATTTTTGGTGATGTGATGTCAATGTTGTGTGATTGCAAATGAGTGGGCATAGCTCAAGGTGGATCGTGGCCCAAAGAGATGATTAAGTGTCTTATTTTTTGAATTTTAAATTTAAATATGAATTTTGATGTTTTGGTGTTAATTTTAATGAATGAAAAATGTTAATGTTTGTGGTGTTTGAAATGTGGTATATAGTTTTGTAAGGTTATCACTACCATAAAGTGGTTTATACAAAAAATAAAGAAAAATGAGTGAGTGATGGGACCTGATTCCCTTATCTTGTATCGAGAAGCAACACACATTGGGAATTCATTATGTGATTTGAGGCCATTGTGAAACTGCATACATTCATTTGGGTAGGCATGTATTCTTTAATAGATCACACCCATCAAAAATATCATTCGTTCTCCATCATTAGTTCAGATAGGGAGCTGATTATCTTCTGGGAGAATATCAATCAGGAGAGCAAGTAGTTTAGTAAAACTAGCATCACTCCATTTGTTTCCAACTGTCAAATTATAAAACATCAGTATAGATTAAAATGTTTTATATTTAGTTCAACCTGTATACAATGGTCTTTTAGAACAACTCTTTAACATCTCAAACCATTTTCGACAATCGTGAATTTCATCTTCATCTATCCACGTCATTTCCTCAACACAATCTTTATCATCATTCACACATGTAATCACATCCTCGATACAATCTTCTTTATTTTTCACACTTGTAATCATATCATATTACCCATAAAACTTAGTTTTATCCCATTCACTTGCGATAAATCTCTTTTCCCTATTTTTATTTCAACAACTATAACTTCGATCAATTCCTTGTTAAATTAATTGTTCTTCCAACTCCTCTTGACTAATTAGTCTTCAATAACTACAACATAGACCTGAACTAAGGATTTAAAAAGGGTCATATGCATGATCTCTTTCAAATATGATAAACTATTTCACTTGATCTTCATACTATTTTGTTATACGATTGGAATCCAACCATTCTTTATTCATATTCACCATATTTGATACACTATTATTAATATTTGAAAAAAATAAATACACAAAATATGCTCTACTAGGGATACCACCTTTCTTACCCATTTTACATGTCACACCATGACCTTGGTAATTATTTTATTTTATTATTTTCATGGATTTGTATAATTTTTTCAGTGATTGGGTTGAAACCCGGTTTGAATTTTGGAGTTTTTATTGAAAAATGACTTTTTGGATTGGAGTAAAGACCCATGATTTTCATGGATTTTTTTATTAAATTCATGGGAATTTTACAAGTTCGTGAAAATGGACGACGCGTGATTCTGAGGCCTGGTGTGCCCGGAATCAATTTCTGAAGTTTTTTTTGGATACGTTTAGTAAACGTACAAGCGGGGATTTATAACCTTTGAACCGGTGCTCGGAATGGAAATATGAGGGCACCATTGAATTCACAGCACCAAAAGTTTCTTAAGGAGAGTTTCACTTTGATGGCAGTGGGTAAAGGATAAAATTTAGTTTTTGGGTTTTCATAAAAAATAATAAAATAAAGTGAGCTTCACTTTATTTTTATTTAAGCCCCCATTTGGGTGTTTGGAGGTGGGACCCACTGGATCTATAAACTCCTTGTGGAGGGTAGAAGTGGGGACCAGCACGCCTCTACCTCCCATGTGAGGTTCATGTGGTGTGGACCACCTGAGACCACATAACCTCCCAATTTGAATAATAGGGTTGGGGACCACCCGACCCCTATTAACGGGAGGAGAGGAAAATATATCAACTCCCCTCATTAATGAGGGGGAGCCCCTTAACACCTTCTACCATTTATGGTACCACCACCTCCCCTATAATTATTTGGGCCATCAAATAATTTATTATGCCAATCCTACCCATTAATTAATTAATCAATCTCTTTTAATTAAACGCTAAAATTTGAAATTTAACCCAACAATCTAAAATAATAGATAGTCTATTATTTGGATGGGCTATCTATTCACTTTTGGCATTTGGGTGGAATATTGGGGAGAGGAGAGCTTGGGAGAATTTGATTTCTCCAACGAAGAACCCCATCTGCCAACGAAGAACGAATAATGCGTTCATCCAACGAAGAATGCCAAAAAGGAGCATCTTAGACTTATTCCTCGGAGGAAAACGACATGGGATGTCTTTGACGACTGATGTCCCTCCTCAGCATCGTCAACAATCTGACACACGAGCTCGGTATTGAAAGTGTGCGGCGGATGCGATGAACGACGTTCTCCTCCATCTTCTTCCCCACGACTCTGTCGACAACCAACGATCCAGGTAGGGGTTATTTTGAGTAATATTACCTTCCTTATTCTCTTCTTTGGTTGGAAAGGAATCGTTGCGGAGGTTGTGAAACAATTGAAGTTCATATTTCTTACTTTTTGATGAGCCAAACGTTACCACCCTTAACTCGGAGGGTGCGGGCCAAACCAACATGGCCCGACCCCTCCGTTATTCGTTTTTTTTATGATCTTTGGCATGGAGACATAACAAAGAAGTGGCGTTCAAGGCGACGAAGGAAACATGAAAAGGATGAACTTCTCGCGGCCTATACGAGCCGCGCTGCGCCCCGGCTGCCCCGTCCTCCGGTAGAACCGGCTGAGCCACCCTGGGCCGCACCACCATCGGCTTCTCCCGCAACTTGTTGACCTACTCGACCGCCTCCCGGCCGCCCGCCGGCCTGCCTCTCGGCCTGACCAGTCACATTTAGACCGCCCGCTAGCCCACCTGCCGGCCCGCCCAGCCCCCTCCTGGCTCCCGGCCACTCGGCCTCCCTGGCTGCCACCCAGCCGAATTGGTGCCCTGGCCACACCGGCCTCCCAAGCCGGCGAGTGGGCCCCCTTGTGGTGCCTTGGCCGAACCGACCCAGCCATGCTTTCCGGGCCCTAGTCGCGTTGTGACGCACATTCGGTGCGCTCCGGGCTGAGCCGGGACCGAGCCCAAGGATAACCACCAACGCGGCCCGCTGGGCTGGGCCCAGCAGGCCGGGCCGAACCTAACTGGATGGCCCACCCAATGGGTCGGGCAAGACCCCACTGGTTTGACTGGGTCAACCCAGATCGGGTCAGCCCCACTACAGACCCATTTACTTTATTTGGCCCTATCTTTGCCACCGGACAACCATTTGACGAACCATCAGCAGTGCTAGTATTCTTAGAGTGTGAAGGTCCCTTTGAGTATATCTCACTGGAGTTCAAGGTATAGTTGAGATATGGTCAGGATGGATCCTGCACGAATCCAACCGGGCCCCCGAGACTAAAAGGCTAATAACTCACAGACCAGGCATCCGATTGATGCGCTGTCTTTTGCGTTGAGACATCTATGATGTGGCGGACCGTTGAGATACTTATACGTGGGACTTCGTGATAGTTTGAGTATCAACCTATATGTCAAGGAGTGGATCCTCCTAGAGATGAGGGAGCATAGTACGAAGACCTAGTAGCTGGCTGAGACCTAACAACTACATCTCGATTCGACTCGGAGTGATTTGACTAGCCCAGTGGGGAGCGCTTTGGAGTCACAGAAGACCCACAGTGGGGAGCTTCTTGGTGTCGCGGCAGACCCATGGTACTCGATAGGAGAAGAACCTCAGAAGGCTATCAGGGGGAGTGCCTTGGTGATGTGGCAGACCCATGGTGGGGAGAACCTTGGTGACACAGCAGACCCAAGGTACTTGACAGGAGGAGCACCTCATCATTTCAAGGTTTGTGGGAAGCACATTGATGATGCGGGAGGCCCACTATACTCTATAGAGGAGGAATTCTCCACCAGCTGGGGTTTTGATAGTGTGACTGGGGATGTTACTTGATACTACCCCTAGAATAAAATCCATGTTTGAGCTGAGTCAGCAAATTTTTTGTTTACCTCATGATTGAGATGGATTACTTGATAACTTAGGTATATGTATGGGTATATACCTAAGTAGGGTTATCTGTTGATTTCATACTTTGTAGTTTATCCTTGTTGGATTTATGAGACCTTGATGGTCTTGGGGTCCCTACTGAGTATCGTTATACTCACCCCTGCACGGGCTATGCCCACACCTTGTTGTGTAGGATGTAGATGATGGACAACGCTGACCCAGGATGAGTGTACCAGGACTGGACGGTACTCGGAGGTGGACCACACTACGTGACGGTAAACGGAGGAGACAAACAAACTTGGAGTATTGTGGAGGCTATCTATACCTACCCATCAGGTATGATTTCCCAATGGAATATCCATGATCCATTTTCCCTCATTCATGTAGTTCTACTTTCATTTGCCTTGTAATTTATAGTTGGGCTTGTATTTCCGGCCCCCCTTTTACTTTTTAGCACACCGATAGTATACTTTTTTATTTAGTGTTTTCTTTCCAGCTCGTACTCTGTTGTTTTTGTTTTCATGTTATAAAGGCAATGTATTTCCTGTATAGGGATTTATGCTTTTGGTGCTACTTTCCAGCCCCTGGCCTATGGAAGGCGGGCTTGGGGTAGTCACAGCATGGGCCTCAGGGGACGAGTTTGTGACAAATTGAAATCAAAGTTGTCAGTTCTATCGCATAACTTAAAATTATGATCTTTTCTATGAAGAAATAGTGTTAAGGGTACTGAATTTAGTTTTCAGTTTAGGGAGTCCATTGTTGGTGTGGTGGCCTAAGTATAATACACCATAACCCTGACTACGGATTTTCAACTCAGTACACGAAAACACTGAATGTGTGTGTGTTTTCAAAAGTTTTCTTTTAACTCAACTCAACCAGGTCAGCTCACCAAGTATAATATTTGGCCGTGTCACATCTGTTTCTTTCAGGATGCCTCCCCGCAGACGACCATCTAGAGTCCTGAGAGTTGTATGCACAGATAGTCCACCGAGTGATGAGGCCTCTGTGCGGGGCCCTTTTCTAGTGGATACACCAGTGGTATCACTTCCCATTGTTCCACCAATGCCACTAGACCCAATAGCAGACGATGCATGCCGCTTGAGCGTGTTGCATGAGTTCTAGTGCCAGAGGCCACCCAGGTTTAGGGGAGTGATAAACCCGCACACTGCTTAGGATTGGCTGGAGGATGTGGTGAGATTCTTGAGAGATATAGGGACACTAGTCTACCTTATGGTGATCCTTTTTGTGAGTATCCTTCGGGAATCCGTAGGTCGATGGTGGAGCATGATGATCCAGGTGCATGACAAGCCAAAACTATACTGGGTAGACATCAAGATCCTATTTTAGGGGGAGTTTGTCCCAGCCACCCTACATGCAGTGCGGATACAGGAGCTACATCACGTACAGTAGGGCAACATAATGATGGCACAATACTCAGCGAGCTTCACTGACCTCTCATGCTACTCCATAGATATGGTATGAGACCCATTATTTGGGGCCCGGACCATCAAGTAGGGGATCAGGCAAGAGATCAGGGCTTCAATGATCTCCCTCAGCATCCCGATGCAGGCACATATGTTGGATCAAGCCCTCATAGTGGAGAGTTTCTTTGCTAGCAGTCTTCAAAAGTGAGACCCACCTCTAGATGACATGCAGCAGAGTCATCTGCAGTTGGAAGTAGACAGATGTCGTAGAGGTCCATGAGGACTAGACCCATGGATGGATGACCGCATGGCTCAGGATTTGTTATGCACAACACCCGGGGCAGAGACACACATTCCAGTAGAGGGATGTTTTTAACATGCGGTGGGCTGTGTCACGTGGCTCGTGACTGTCGGAATCACCGTTCGGATGATCAGCAGTCGATCAAAGGACCTCTCATGTAGAGACAAAAATTCGATCGATGCGGTCCGCATGGGGAAGGAGGACATGGCAGAGGAGCTGGTCGTGCAGCTGGCAGTGGACGATGTTTCAAGGTGTTACCGCCACCCCACCAGGAGGTACACCCCGACCGTAGGGAGTAGGTGCATAGGCGAGATCTCAACTCCAAGTAGCTGAGGCTAATGATCATGGCGCTCTATAGATGATTCAAATTATGGTCTATGTCTACTCCACATTAGTTTTAGTTCTTATAGACACATGTTTCAGTCACTCTTTCGTTTTCAGTGCCCTCATTCAAAGTTTGAAGATTCTGATGGATCCATTGGCTCGATCCTTAAGGTTAGAGACTCCTACAGGAGAAGACTTAAAGATTACGCACTGATACGAGTAGTGTGAGCTTACTCTAGGAGGCAAGATCTTTTCCTAGAATCACCTAGTAGTGACGCCGAGGCCTTATGACGTCATCTTGGGTATGGACTGGTTATCTACAATCCATGATGAGATCGACTGTATTAGGAACAAAGTGTGGTTTGTCTGCATGGATTGGACTAGTTTTACATTTACCGGTGAGAAGGGAGCCTTTGCAACACAGGATGGACTTACTCAGAGGACGGTGCATCTGATCACTCATTAGTTGGCCTACCTTACCCTCAGAGCTGTTGATGTGGAGAGTCCGAGATATCCTCTAGTGGTGGACTAGTATGCAGATGTTTTCCCTAACAATTTTATAGGACTACATCCTCACAGAGAGTTGGACTTCTACATTGACATGTACCCTGGGACGACACCGATATCTATACTAGAATATTGGATGGCTCCTATAGAGCATCGTGAGTTGTGGGTACAACTTGAAGACTTACAGGATATGGGATTCATCTGACTTAGTGATTCTCCCTGGGTAGCCACGATTCTGTTCGTCAAGAAGGTGGATGGAATCTTGAGACTTTGTGTCGACTATCGTCACCTGAATCCGGTGACCATGAAGAACAAGTTTCCACTTCCTAGGATTGACGACCTCTTTGATCAGTAGAAGGGAGCATGGTGGTTCTCAAAGATAGACCTCAGATCAGGCTATCATTAGCTCAGAGTTCGATATGAGGATGTGTAGAAGACGACCTTCAGATGTCGGTACGACCACTACGAGTTCTTGGTTATTCCTTTCGGTGTAACCAATGCTCCAGTAGTATTCATGGGATTCATGAGCAGGATTTTCCAGCCATACAACAATCGCTTTCTCATAGTCTTCATCGACGACATTCTGATCTACTCGACGACTGAGGAGAAGCATGCCTACCATTTGTAGGTAGAATTGGGAAAACTCCAAGAGCATCAGATTTGTGGTAAGCTCTCAAAGTTTATGTTTTGGATCCGAAAGGATCACTTTTTGGGACATGTCATCACGGAAGCTGGAGATACATTATATGCAGCAAATATTGGGGTGGCACTTGCTTGGTAGCCAGGAGTGTGACGGAGGTATGAAGTATCATGGGATGGGCTTGATATTACCGGAGGTTCGTACCAGACTTCCCCAGAGTTTCAGTACCACTATCTTCCTTGACGAAGAATGGGCAACCCTTTGTGTGTTTGGGCAGATGCCAACAGAGCTTCCAGGAGGTGAGGTAGAGGCGGACTAGTTCCCCCATCTTGAGGCTTCTAGAGGAAGGCATAGGGTACGTAGTCTACTGTGACACATCATGGACCGGACTTGGGTTTTTCCTGATGCAGGAGCAAGCAGAGATCACGTATAGTTCTCGGCAACTAATACAACATGAGAAGAACTACTCTACCCATGACCTAGAGTTAGTAGCAGTAGTCTTTGCCTTGAAGATGTTGCGACACTCTCTGACGGGAGAACATTTTACCGTATACTGTGATCACAAGAGTCTTAGGTATATCTTCTGTTAGAAGGAAATGAACCTGAGACAACGATGTTGGGTTAACTTCCTCCAGGACTATGACATTGAGATAGTATATACTCCTGGGAAGGGGAACTTGTAGTAGATTCAATCAATACAAGATCTGGTATACAACTTCTAGGAGAGGTGACAGAACAGCTGGATGCTTTACAGATATCCTTTGTGAACCGAGATGGAGCAACATTCCTTCAGTCTCTTACAGTCACTCCCGTACTTCATTAGCGAGTCAAGGAGGCACAACATGGGGACACTGACTGCAAGACACGACATGCTCAGACATCTATAGGTCAGGCACCTGATAGATTTTATGAAGGGTGGGAGCACAAAATCCTATTCTGAGGACATACTATGGTACCAGTTTCACTTCAGGACGAATTGTTGAGGTAGTTCAACACATCCCCTTTAGCGATACATCCAAGAGTAGCAAAGAAGTTCCAGGACCTTTGACGACAACACTGGTGGCCGGGGATGAAGAAGTCAGTTGTAGAGTTTGTTTCTCAGTGCCTCACTTGTTAGCAAGTGAAGGCAGAGCACCAGGTACCAGCAGGTTTGGTTTAGCCTTTAGAGGTCCCATAGTGGAAGTGGGATTGGATTTCCTTGGACTTCATGACAAGAATTCCACGTACATCCAGGGGACACGACTCACTTTGGTTGATTGTCAACCGACTCACCAAGTCGCCCCTCTTCCTAACGATTAGAGAGCAGGGTTCAGTAGAGATCTTGTGATGCCTCTACATGTAGGAGATTGTGCTGATACATGGAGTACCTTATTATATTTTCTCCGATCGTGACGTATGGTTTACTTCCCGGCTATGGGAGGGGTTGCGAGAGGCTTTTGGGACACAGCTTGGTCTGAGCACCACCTTCCATCCTCAGATGGATGGTCATACTAAGCGGACCATTCAGACCCTCGAGGACATGCTGCGTGCTTGTGTCCTCAACTTCGGTCGCAGCTAGGAGGATCACTTACCATTGGTGTTTTTTTCATACAACAACATCTATCACTCCTCTGTTGGGATGGAACATTTTGAGGGATTATACAGATGACCTTGCAGATCACCTTTGTGCTGGACTGACCCTGGGGAGTCAGCACTAGTGGGACTAGAGATGGTATGGCCTACCATAGAGAAGGTGCAGATCATCCAGGAGCGGATGAAAACTACACATAGTAGATAAAAGTCATATTTTAACAGGAGACAGAGACCTCTAGAGTTCGAGGATGGTGACCATGTCTTTCTACGGGTCTCAGATCAACGAGGATTACAGAGATTTGGCTAAGGCGACAAGTTATCTCTGAAGTTCATCAGACCATTCCAGGTCCTATGTAGAGTTGGAAAGGTGGCTTACCACTTAGATATTCCACCTTAGTTGCACCAGGTTCATGACATCTTCCATGTATCTCAGCTGAGGAGGTACGTGCATGACTCTTATCACATCATCGACCATGGAGATTTGGACGTTAATGATGGGGCAACTTTTATGGAGGTTCCAGTGGGATATTGAATATTGAAAGGAGTGAGTACTTCATGGACGGTTGATACCTATGGTGCAGGTTAGCTGGAAGCACAAGATCTTCTTGGAGAGAACATGGGAGTGGGAGGCTCAGATGTGTGCCCAGTACCCCCTTTTGTTTCCTAAGTTCGAGTTGTATCTTATAGGGATGTAAATCCATGAGGTGGGGAGAATGTAAAGACCTAGAATTTCTGTGGAAATTTTTTCCTAAATCATGGGAATATTACGAGTTCACAAAAATTGACGGCGCGTGATTTCGAGGCCCATTGTACCCGAAATCAATTTATGAAGTTTTGTTCCGGTACGTTCAGTAAATGTACTAGTGGGTTTTCATAACCTTTGAACTGGTTCTAGGAATTGAAATCCGAGGGCACGGTTGAATTTGCAGTGCCAGTATGCGCTTAAGGATACATTCAATTCGACGATAGTGGGTCAAGGATAAAAGTTAATTTTTGGTTTTTCGTGGAAAATAATAAAATAAAGTGAGCTTCACTTTATTTTTATTTGAGGAACCATGTGGGTGTTTGGAGGTGGGTCCCACTAGATCTATAACCTCCTTGTGGAGGTTGGAAGTGGGGACCACCACGCCTCAACCTCCCATGTGGGGTTAATGTGGTGGCCACAACCCAAGACCACATAATCTCCCAATTTGAATTATAGGGGTGGGGACTACTTGACCCCTATTAATGGGAGGAGTGGAAAATATCTCAACTCCCCTCATTAATGAGGGAGAGCCCCTTGACCTCCTCCAACATTTATGGTTCCACCACCCCCCCTTTAATTATTTGGTCAAACACATAATTTATTATGCCAAATCCTACCAATTAATTAATTGAGCCATATTTTTTAATTAAGCGCTACAATTTTAATTTTAAACCCAACAATCTAAAATAATAGAAAATATATTATTTGGAGGGGCCATCTATTCACTTTTGGCATTTGGGTGGAATATTGGGGAGAGGAGAGCTTGGGAGAAATAGAGTTCTCCAACGAAGAAACCCATATCCCAACAAAGAACGAAGAATGAATTCTTCCAATGACGAATGCCAGAAAGGAGCATCTTTGACTTCTTCCTCAGAGGAAACCAATGTGGGACGTCATCGACGACTGACTTCCCTCCTCAACATTGGCAACAATATGATGCACGAGCTCAAAATTTAAAGTGTGCGGCAGACGCAATGAAAGAATATCTCCTCTGTCTTCTTCCCCACGACTCCGTCAACAACCAAAAATCAAAGTAGGGGTTATTTTGAGTAATATTACCTTCCTTATTCTCCTCTTCGGTTGGAAAAGAATCATTGCGGAGGTTGTGAAACAATTGATGTTCATCTTTCTTACTTCTTGATGAGCCAAATGATACCACCCTTAACACGGATGGTGCAGGCCAAGCCAACAAGCCCCAACCCCTCCGCCATTCTTGTTTTTGATGATCTTCATCATGGAGATGGAACAACAAAGCAGAGTAAACGAAGATGAAGGAAACAAGAAAAGGTTGTGCTTCTCGTCACCTCTGCAAGCCTCACCTTGCCCCGACCGTGGCGTCCGTTGGCCGAACCGGCCGAACCGGCCAAGCCACCCCCACCCGCACCACCGCCGGCTTCCTTGGCTGTCAATCAGCCTGCCTGGTCGCCTCCCGACCCCCTGGTGGCCCACCTGTCGGCCTTCTCGGACGCCTTCCGGCTCCCAGCCGCCCGACCTCCCAAGCTTCCACCCAACTGAACCGGAGCCCTGGCCGCACTGGCCTTCCGATCCGACCTGCGACACCCCTCATGGCGCCCTGGATGAACCAGCTCAGTCGCGCTCTCCAGGCCAAGCCGTTCTGGGCCACACCTTCAGGGCACTCTAGGCCGAACCGGCCCCGAACCCGGGCAGAACCACACACACGACCGGCTAGGCTAGGCCCAGTGGACCAAGACAAACCTAACAGGCTAGCCCACCCAATGGGTCAGGCAAGACCCAACTGGTTTAACTGGGTCGACCCAGATCAGTTCAGCCCAGACGGGGTGAGACCGGGTTGGTCCGACTGGGTCTGATGGGACCTAAGCCCACTACTGACCCCTTTACTTTCTTTGGCCATATCTTTGGCACCGGATGACCATTTGACGAACCGTCAGTCACACTGGTTTTCTTGGAGCGTGATGGACACTTTGAGAATACCCCCACTATAGTTCGGGGTATAGTTGAGATACGGTCAGGTTGGATTGTGCATGAATCCAACCAGGCCCCCAAGACTAAAAGGCTAATAACTCACAGACCAGGCATCCGATTGATGCATCGTATGTTGCGTTGAGACCTCTAAGACGTGGCATAAATTTGAGATAATTCTACGTGGGACTTCATGAAATTTGGAGCATCGAACTGTACCTCATGGAGCGGATCCTCCCATAAACGAGAGAGTGTAGTGCGGAGACCAAGTAGCTAGCTGAGACCTAACAACTGCTAACCGATTCAATTCGGAGTGATTCGACTAGCCTAGTGGGGAGTGCCTTAGAGTCACAGTAGACCCACAATGGGGAGAACCTTGGTGTCTCGGCAGACCCACGGTACTCGACAAGAGGAGTACCTCAGCATGCTTCGAGGGGGAGCTTCTTGGTGATGCGGTAGAGCCATGGTGGGGGGCACCTTGGAGATGCAGCAAACCCATGGTACTCGATAGGGGGAGTACCTCAACAATCCAAGGTTAGTGGGAAGCGCCTTGGTGATGCGGAAGGCCCACTATTCTCGATAGAGAAGGAGTTCTCCAGCATCCGAGGTTTCAATAGTGTGACTGGGGATGTTACTTGATACTACCCCTAGAATAAAATCCCAGTTTGAGCTGAGTCAGTAACTTTTGTGTTTACCACATGATTGATATGGATTACTTGATAACTTAGGTATATGTATGGGCATATACCTAAGTAGTTCTATCTATTTATTTCATACTTTGTGGTTTATCCTTGTTAGATTTGTGAGACCTTGAGGGTCTCGGGGTCCCTACTGAGTATCTTTATACTCACCCCTGCATGGGCTATGCGTGAACCCCATTGTGTTGGATGTAGAAGACATGTAGTGCTGACCGAGGCTGAGTGTACCATGACTAGATGGTACCCAGAGGTGGAGCACATGGCATGACAGTACATAGTGGATACGGACGGACATGGGGTGCTGTGGAGGCTATTTATAACTACCCATCATATAGGATTTCTTGGTGGATGATCTAGGAGCCATTTTCCCTCTTTCTAGTACTTTTACTTTTAATTTCATTTTACTTTACGGTTGGGCTTGTATTTCCGGCCCCCCTTTTACTTTTCATCACTCATTGAGTATGAAGTTTATTTAGTGTTGTTCTTCCAACTCGTACTCTCTTGTGAGCGTTTTCTTGTAATAAAGGCAATGCCTTCCCAGTTTAGGGATTTACGCCTTTGGTGCTAGTCTCCAGCCCCTGGGCTATGGAAGGCGGGATTGGGGTAGTAAGGGCATGGGCCCTGTGGGAGGGGTTGTGATAATTGGAATCATCTAGAACATGGGAAAAGCATGATTAAGAAATCGTGCAACTTTACATAGGTCACCATGCGACATGCCCGGTGTTTGAAAAAAATAATAAATTGAATGAATTATAAAATAAAGTTAAAATGAGAATAAAATAAAAATATGGAAAATGTATAATTAAATTAAATGAATTGTTTTAATAATAATAATAATGATTATATAATTACTGAGATTATTATAGTTTTCATTGTTATTTTTTTACTGTTATTGTTATTGTTACAATTATTAATTATATATATATATATATAATTTTTGGCTAAAATTTCAACCTTCCCTTCCCCCTCCCCACACGCACCACCCTATATCACCCCCTTTTCTATTCTTATCATGTGACCCCTCTATGCACGCCCCTCCATCAGATAATATCATCCAGCGAGCTCCCCATTTATGGCTCCTTCCCACACGACCGCTCCCCCTCCCTCTACTTCCCTATGCCTACAATCCCCACCTACTGGAACCCTCCTCCAGACCTCCACCCTTGCTAGCTTACTTCTCGAGTGTGCGACCATATAAAATCCCGCCCATCCGGTTTCCAAACCTCCTCCCTCTTGGGACCACACATTCTTCCTCTCAGGGCAAGGTTTCCTTCTGGTTTTCTTTTAGGTATGGGTTTAAAATACCTAGGGTTTTCGTTTTTGGGGTTCGATCTTGTGATTTAGGGTTCGATATTAATGGTTTTGGGTAAATCCAACTTATAGTGGGTTTTTTTAGGTTCAGTTGAGGTTCTCTCATGATTCCATACCAGATTCTAGCAATTTCTTCATATAATGTAGGTGGATCCCTGAACGAACATTATTAGATGAATTTAATATGTTTATTTGAATTTATAAATATGTTCTATGATTTAGTTGTTTGGTGTAAAAGGTATTTCTATGTTGTTTGGAATGTTTATGTGGTGTGAATTGATTTTATAAGGAAAATTTATTAGGTTTTGGGTTATTGGTTTAGTGTTAAGTTTCATTAAAATATTTTATGGGTTGGCGGTTGGGTGCGAATCATTTTTTCAAAATCACCTAAGATGAGAATTTGTAGGAAATGAGATTTTAATGAAAAGTGTTTTCCCTTTAAATTTAAATCATGTTGTGTACCATTGAAATTGAATTTCAATTTTTTTGAATAATTGAATGCATGTTTTGATACGGTTTTTTTGCTCGTTTGGTTTTAAAGTGGAATTTCTAAGAGAAATTGGGTATGTTATTAGAGAAAAACCTTGATGTGATATTTTTAAATTTTCTATAAATTTTTTAAATGATTTATCATTTCATTAATGTGGTCGGAATAATGTTCTAAAAAAAATTTAGTGCACATTTAATTTTAAAAGAGAATTTTGAGTGTGTTTTCAGTGTAAATCTTTTTGGTCCTTCTTGTAATTTTTTTATTAAATTTTTCAATGAATTATAAAATTATGTAATAGGTGAAAATGATGTTTGGGAAGGTTTTTGGTATGAATATGTTTTTAAAAATTGATTTTTGGTGATCAAGTGGGAGCTTGTGATATGTAATGCTTGGTTTGGTTGATGAATTATGAAAGTCGTGTGTTATGTTGCATGTAAAACTTGATTTGTGACAAAAAAGAAATCCAGGATAACTAGGTGGACAGAGTAGGACTAGCTTGCTACTGATATGAAAGAGGTTACAACATGACTTCACTTTACGAGATTATCATTGACAACTCTAACAAAACATGGATGATGGTAGGAGACCACTAGGTTATGGGGGTTTCCCCTAATAGTGTATCATGCATGAGAATGCTTATGGTTGTGGTTTTTAATCAAAATTTCACCGACATGTGAGGTTTATAGAATTTGAAAATAGCTAGTTTGACCCTAGGGATTTACCCATGGTTCTCTACCTAATATAATGGGGTTCCATCCATCAGTATATGGTGGAAATATTTTGTGTGGATGTGTGTGTGTGAACTTTTATAAATACCTTTTTAAATCATGAAAATGGTTATGTATTGGTTTTCTTTATAAGTGTCTTATTTTGATTAAAAAAATTACTCACAAATTATTTCAATGTAATGTTTTTAAAAGAATTTATTTAAATGATAATGTTATATTATCTTATTAATGTTTTTTCAAGGAACCAATTTCTTAGGCGGCATCCATCTGGGCTTTGGCTCACACCCTACGTACACCTTTGTGTTGGAGGTCGGGTTCCTAGTGTTCCCCATATTTTAGATAATGATGGAGGTATCTTGAGTATGTTTCTCCTACAATTTCATGGATGTTCATGGTTTTTTTCCTCTCCTTTATGTTATATTATTTTGGGGTTGTTGTTTAAAGTGTCAACTTCAATTTTGTAATGTTTTTATGCCTTTTTTGGTTGGGAATTTTCAGTTTGATTTTATTTTTGAATCGTGGTTATTTTTTATATTAGGTCATGTAAAATAATTCCCATTATATATTTTGATACCCAAATACTTTTTTATAGACCATGGGGATCAGGATCGCCCTTTGGGCCTTGTCCTTGATCGACCCGAGTGATCGGTTTAGGGTCAACCTATGTTGGTTGGTGAAAAATGGTACTAGATCTAGGTCACACAATTTTGGGACATGTTTTGTCGAGAAGATTCTGGGTAGACTGGATCTAGGATTATCTGGGCTTGACATTTTGGTTATGAGTAAGGTGTTTGTCCAACACACCTCATGATAAGATTCAAGTATCCATTGAAAGTCATGTTTGATTTTAGTTCTTTGGTTCTTTTGGTTCACTGATGTCTGGGGAAATGAAATTGGATTTGGTTCAATGGTCTCAATGGGCTTGTAGGGCCAAGAAATACATGTGGATCTAGTTACATTGTCAAATAACACTCTCTGTGACAGTGGTGCACTTTTCTTATGGCCACTAACCATATTTCAATGTTTCCCATGAGCACTAGTTTCCTCTTGCATCATCTTGTGCCTATTTGGGTTTTGAGAATTCAATTTTGAAAATCCCTTATTATGGAATAATGGAATCATGATTTGTTTTTGGGAATGTGGGGAAATGATTTTTCAATATTTCCCTAAAATAAGTTTGGAAATGTGAATTTTTTAAAATTGATTTTGAATAAATGGGATGAGTTTATCGAGGGTGAATTTTTATTAATATGTTTTTTTGTTTATCTAATGTTAATAATTTAAGGAAATGCTATTTTTTTTATTAAAAAGTGGTTTTGAAGACTTGTTTTAAATGAGAATAATGAGTTTTTAATTAAATGGTCGGTAATGAAGTTAGGTTTTTTGTGTAATGGAAAATGTTTTAAAATGGAATGTTCTAGAATTCATGTGTAAGGATTGAAAGTGGGTTTTTATTTGGATGATTGTAATTTTTTTGAAACGTTTTGTGAACCTCAAAATGGGTTTGATTTTCTGGCTAGTGGTTTATGAAAAGGGATTTTGGTGAAATTTTGAAATGGGAAGTGAATTGGGGAAGAGGAATATGTGGGTTTAATGTTGGTTTTTGAAAATTAAAATAGAAATAAATTTTGTTTTATTATTTGTTATTTTCATGGGTAACCACATGCATGGGTTATATGGGGAATGTGAATTAGTGCCCGATTAGAAATAAGAAGTGCATATGTGAGTCCAATGATGTACCATTGATGAATACAAGACATAAAAGTCATGTTTTAATTTCAAAAGTGTTTCTAAATGAAATTTTGTGATGTGTGATAGTCTATATTTGTGATTCATGTTCCTTTATAATTTTAGATTATTGTATTTATGGTGTTTTGAGTTTAAGAATCTTCCTTCATGGATCATGTTTCAGGTTGTGTTTTTTCGGTGAGCCAATATGAGATAATGTTTACTGGATTATTATGAAAAAATTTGGATGCCTTTGGGTGGGTTCCCATTTTTTGTTTTTTGCGTTTCTTGTAGTATGTTTTGGCCAATAGACCAGTTTGATTAGGACCTGGGATTTTCCTTGCTGGCTAGTGTGTGTCCCCATAAATAATAGATGTATATTCGAAGTGTGGCCACTGGTGATCCATCGATGGCAGAACCTCCAGTTGATAAAATTAAGGACTTCCTTCTTAGTCTTTCATTTAATTCATTTTCTCTTCATTTCGGTTAAGTGAATCCTCACACAGTGACAGGGTGGATGTATAAGAAGCTTAAATAAATCCTAGTTTCCTTGTGTCATTTGGGTTTTCAAAGGTGATGTTTGAAGCATGTAAGCTAGAATAACCTTGATGGAAGTGGTAAAGGGAAATTCTAGTGGGGAACCTAGGCAGTGGTGTAGGTTTTTGGTGTTGTTCATTGTCTTATAAATTTATTTGAATCTTTCATTGGTTTATTTCTATGAATGAGATCATTCTAGGACACCAGTGTGGTGAATCTAGTCTTAAGAATCTAATTTGGCCTTTTGTAGGAATTGTGTATTTTTTTGGGAATCAGTTTTAGGCCCCCTTTTCATTGTGTTCTTTTTTTGTCTCAATGGTCATGTTTGGGGATACCTTGTAGTATCGTGTTCTTGCATAACTACAAAGGTGAGGGTTCTGAAATTTTCCGAGAACCTCTATTTGGACAGAAGTGTGTTTTTCTTTGGGAAATTCCAATTCCTCAGTTTTAGAGTAAATTTTCTTCTATGTGTCCTTCCTCTAAATATTTCATATCCAAATAAATTGGGTGTCATGGGTGTGCATCTTCTAAGCCCTTGTTTTGGTAAAATATAATATTAGAGTAAAGTGAGTTTTGGATTTTGTTATGTCTTTGTGATTCCATCTGGGATTATGGTGTGGTTGATTGTGGTACTAGTAAAAAGGAGCTTCATTTATGGTTCATCATCACATGAGTACGAGGAATGAGATGCTTCAACGATTAGAGCTCTATCCATAGGTCCAAGAGTAATGATGGTGCATAGTCAAGAACCCACAGGGGTGTAAAGGATCTTGGTTTAACATCTATCTCCAGTATGGGAGATGGAGGCAGTTTGAGGATCTAGTGTTGTTGATCTTGTTTAATGGTTCCGTTTAGTGAAATAGAGACACGAGGGGCTTATATCCATATTGTGACACTCATGAGTGTAATTATTCCCCTTTGGATAGAAAGTGAATTAGTCGACTCGTTTTCTTGAACCTTGATGCTTATGCCCATATGGATAAGGATCTTGGGGGGGGAGGGGGTTGTCCATGCATGGCCAAACTTATGAGTTTTCCCATAGTTTCGTTTTAGGCTCATTAGAGGATGGTAATGCTCGTAGAAGCTATGAACTGCATGGTGTCTTCCATTTGGTTTGGATTTTATATGGTCGGTCCCCTTATGGTGGGGTATTTGGTTGGGCAGGAAGCTCCCATGTTAACTCATATTTAGTTTTTTGTGTCGGTCCATTCCAATTGGTTAAGCTAGTTCGTCTTTATAGTGGGGATACCCGCCATGTATCTCACTGAAATTACCAATAATTTAATCATTTTTAGCCTCTTCATTACTGTGGGGTGTCCATTCAAACCACCCATCTTGGTATTCCAGTTCTGTCTCGGGTTTTAGTAGCCTCTTAGGGTTAGGAGACCTTCCGGGCCTCCCCTTGTCAACAATCTAGTTCTATCCATGAGGTTCTTTTGGAGATAGGTAGTCTCATATGGAGAAACCTAACCCCAAGCCCCTCTCTTGAGTAAATGTTGTGGACGAAGAGTGATCAACAGTGTTGTGAAGTAATTTCATGGTATCCTCATTTGAGATTGTCATTCTTTCCAGTAAAATTCATGATCCACTTTGGAATTGTTTAAGGTGTTTGGTCTACAGATGTTGAATGTTGCGTTGTGAGAGTTCCTATCCTTTGGTTATCAATCAGAGGTGTTGTGGGTTTTATGGGGGAATAACACTTGGTGGTAAGTCAATTTTGGGTCTCTTGAGATTAATTATCATTCCTTTGTTCTGTTTGATAGTGTTCTTGACTCCCTCATCTATTGTTTGTTAGGAACCTCTTTGAGCAGAGAGGGTGTATTGGTTTCAATTTCTAAACAACCTTTGGATGGATTTTGGGGGGTCTAAAGTGTTAGGTGAGGAGAATTTTCACACGCCACCATTTTTTATTATATTATTTTATAATTTTCATGTCCTTGGATAATTTTTAGGGGGTTTCTCTTGAATCCCAGTTTGAATTTTTGAGGATTTTTTAAAAAACTAAGTGTTTTGGGCTTCGCAGCATTTATCGCATGACTATAGCACAGTTTGGAAAATAATTCATCTTTTCATGGGTCACCATGTGGCATGAATGATGTTCTAAAGGAATACTAAATTGAATTAACAATAAAATTATGTTAAAATAAGAATAAAATAAAAATAAGGGAAAGGTAGAATAAAATGACAAGAATTGTTTTAATATTAATTATTACGACAATATTATTATTTGGAAAATTTTTAATAGTTAAAATTATTAATTATATATATATATTGGTTAGGGTTTCACCCTTCCCTTGTCCCTCCTCTCTCACACCACCCTCCCTCTCCCCCTTTCCTCTTATTTTCGCGCGACCCCCTTGTATGCACCCCACCTTCTGATGATCTCCTCTACTGAGATCACCTTTGACAGATCCTCCTCTTGTGTTCTCTCCAACTCCTCCCTCTCCGTCCTTTCACATGCAAGCCCCACCAATTGGAACCCTCCTCTGGCGTGTGACTCTAAACAACACCCTTCTCTAGCACATGACCCTATCAACAACCTGACCACCGACAACCGCACCTCCTTACCGTAGCGGTCGCACCTTCTTCCCCTATGGGTAAGGTTTTCTTCCGAATTTCATTGGGGGTTTGGTTTCTTGTGGCTGGGGATTTAGTTTTGGGAGTTTAATCTTGTGATTTAGGGTTCAATATTAATGTTTTTGGGTTAATATTTTTTTCTAGGGTTTCATTGGGGTGCGGTTGAGGTGTGATTGAGGTTTCACACTGAATTCCCATAATTTTTTCATATAAGATAGGTGGTTCCATGACATAACATTATTAGATAAATTTAATATATTTATTCGAATTTATAAAAATATTTTATGATTTAATTGTGTTGTGTGAAAGGTATTTCTATGTTTTTGGGCATTTTTATGTGGTGTGAATGGATTTTATAAGGAAAAATGATTAGGTTTTGGGTGTTTTATTTATTGTGTTGTTACATTAAAATATTTTATGGGTTTATTTTTGGGTTAAAATCATGTTTTCAAAAGCAGATAAGGATTGAATGTATTGGACATAAGATTTTAGTGAAATTTATGTTCCCATGGAATGTTAATTTTGTTGTGCACCATTGAAATTTAATTAAAAATAGTTTGAATAATTGAATGAATGTTTTGATATGGATTTTCTATGCATTTCGATTTAATGTGGCATTTCAATGTGAAATTGGGGTTGTTTTGGTGAATAACCCTGATGTGCTATTTAGAAATGTTCTAGAAATTATTTAAATGATTTATCAAGGAAAGCATGTGATTATTTAGAAATGTTTTTCTATGTATTTCGATTTAATGTGGCATTTCAATGTGAAATTGGGTTTGTTTTGGGGAAAAACCCTGATGTGCTATTTATAAATGTTCTAGAAGTTATTTAAATGATTTATCAAGGCAAGAATGTGATTAGAATTATGATGTGAAATGGTTGCGGTCCACATTTAATTTTTAAAAATTATTTTATATATGTTTTCATTGTAAATCCAAGTGGTGCTTTTTGGAATTACTTTATAAACTTTTTAAATTTTCTTTTAAATTATATGATTGGTGTGAATCATGTTTCGGAAGGGTTTTAGAGTGTCTATCTTTATCAAAATGGATTTTTTGGTGTGAAATTGGTTGTTTTTGATATTTAATGTCTGGCTTGGTTGATGAAATGTGAAATTGGTGCATTCTATGGTATGTTAAACTAGATTGAGCATAAATAGTAAATCATGGGTAACATGGTGGATGGAATTGGATTCGCTTGCTACTAATATGGATGTGGCTACTGCCTTGTTTCAAATAGCATGATTGATGTTGAAAAAACTAAAAAAACATGGATAATGATTGGAGACCACATTGTTATAGGGGTTTCCCCTACAAGTGGCTCTTTTTTGATAACATTGATAGTCATGGTTTATAAGACATGTTTCCCTAAGATGTAAGGTTCTTAGAATCATAAACAATCAAGTTTTAACCTTGGTATTTACCCATGGTGCTCTACTTTATATGATGGGGTGTCATATGCTATCATATAGTGGACCTATTGTGTGTGGATGGATGTGTGTGAACATTTATAAATCTATTTTTCTTTCAATAGAATGGTTATGTATTGGTTTTTTAAGTGGTTTCTTTAATTTAAAAATGTTTACTCACAAATGATTTTTAAGAAATGTTTTTTGAATGAATTTATTTAAATAAACATGTTATATTATCTTATTAATGTTTTGGTATGGAAACTATTTCTTGGGTGGCATCCTATTGAGATTTTTCTCACACCCTACATATGTTATTGGGTCTAGGTAGATCTTGTGCAATGAGTACTCTGGGTAAAGCAATGGAGAATTGTTTTGGTGTATGGGATCCAATTGGTCTCCCTCTTGTGGATCATAGTGGGGGTGGGTTGAGGATGTCTCTCCTCTGATCACTTAAAGTTTTGTGTTACTTTTTTCATTTCTTTTATATTGATGTATTTTGGGGTTTTTTAAATTGTAAAATTCAATTATAGAAATTTTTTATGCTTTGTTTTCATGGGAATTTTTAGTTTGAGCTTATTTTTGAATGTTGTTAAAATTATTTATGTGATCGGATAAAATTATTCACATTATTTATTTTGATACACGGGCACTTGTTTCCAGCCTGTGGGGATCGGGAGTTCTATTTGGTCCTTGTCGCGGATTGAATTAGGTGATTGATTCATGATAGTTCTAGGTTGGTTCATGACATTGCCACATTTTCTAATCTTAGGGATCATCATAGGGAATCTATTATTGGATTACATGGTAACGATTTCACTTATTTTACTCTTTAGGTTTCCTCATATAATTCCTCTCTCATTAGTCCAAGGAATGAATTTCATAGTTTGTTAAAACCCTTTTTCTAAGATGTCACTTTTTTATTACATCTGAAAACATATATTTTGAAATACATTATAAAAATAAACATTATCTATAATATTTTTCATAATTAGTAGTAACACATAAAAGTGTGTTAAAACTCTCTTTCTAATGTTTTCATTAAATGAAAACAAACACTTAGAAAACATTTATCTAAAACCAATACCTCTTGGTCAAATCACCTTTTTGAAATCTGACTGAAAAAAAGTTTCATAAACACTAATTTTTTAAATATACATACCAAAGTTCAAATAGGATTCCAACTATAATACATTTTTTCTAACAAATGTTTGAAAACCCACAATTTCTATAAAACAAGGCATTGTGGACTAAAACAACATTTTAAATATGCACATATTTTTATAGTTTCAAATAAAAACCATTTTAACTTTTCACCTTAGACAAAACATTTCATGGTCATTATTATTATAGTTTTAAAATACATTAATTTAATGATTCCTTTTTTTCCTTATTTAAAAACCATTCACAATCCATTTTAAAAAAATATTCTAAAGAAAATAATAAAAATATGGATAAAGGAATTCATTCAAGATCGACAATTTCAAGATGCAAAATATGGGGAAAATGATGAGAAAAAATCTTCCAAAGAATAAAATAAATATCATATTATACAATAGAATAAAATAGATAAATACACTATAGTACACTAAAAATGATTATAATGTCATGGGAAAAGTCACTAGGAACTATTAATAAAAGTACATGAACTAGAGATAAGGAAACTAGGGTTTTCCCATGCATATCTCACATACTATATACGTAATATTAACATTATGAGTCAAATGGAGGTTATAATAGTCAACAAACTACATAAATCACGTGAATAGAATGTGAAATATCTTAGGCCTCACCTCACACCCTTATAAAAAGTATCCCCATATACATCAAACCTAAACGACATGTGAAATTTCTTAATAATAAACGTCCCCACACGAGATCACAAACATTAATGGTCATACAAGAACCAAATAGTCTTAATCAGCTATCACACCTTTTAAAAAACATATTTTTTCCAAAAATTTCAAATGGACCTTCTATTTCCAAAACATGCCTGGAAAGCCAAGCCATTTATCATTTATAAATGTCATCTCTATCTACTATGGGGAACAATTTTATCAAAACCCCTTTGAAACTCATATGGGAATTGACACTACCCTTTAAACTACAATTAAAAAACATTCAAAGACATAATAAGTTTTAAAATCCAATTAGCATGGGAAGACCCACTATTTTGAAAAAATATATCTCATTTTGAAATCATAATATTTTTAAACACCAAAAATATTGATTAAAAAATTAAACAAGAATAAAAAAGTGGTTTAAAATATTGATCATAAGGTTAAATTCACCACTTTAAATATAAAACAACATTTTCCAACATTTTTAACACTTTAAAATCACTCAAACTCTTGATTGTAAATCTAATTAATACATGAATAATTTTTAAAACATCGGGTTGGTTAATTCCATTGATTTTAAAACCAAAATCATTCTTTAAAAAAATCATTTTATGAATTTTCCCAATGAAATTCCAGGGAATATAATTCAATAACATGGGACAAAACCCCTTGGAAGGCACCATTTATCCATCACGAGCACTCATTTAGAAATAAGTATGAAAATGAGACACTTTAAAGACAATAATCATTCAAAGGCATGTAATATTAATTGGTCATTAGGAAACACCACTCACCCTATGCATAACAAGGGGCACTGGATGTTTTCACTGATCTATTATAGCATAGATAAATATATCCCACTTAATTATTCAGGTTTCTAAAAAAATCATTTATAAGAGTCCAATTCTCTATAACATGATATATAAAAAATGGATTTAAACATAACAAAAATCATATTTCTCAAATTCAATAGCAAACACATTGGGTAACCTATCACAAATTAATGGATAATGGTACTTAAATTCAAATATTGGATGAATGGATCTCAAAAAATTATTCAAATTCCCTAGAAACTAATAAATCACAATAAAAGAGGTCAGAACTTACATTTTGTTTCATCCACAAATGTGTATGCTAATTGGGAAAAATCAGTGGGTGAATCTGGTAGTAAGGTGAAGGCAAAACAATGGTAGAGAGTTGGGGGTATTGCAGGGAGTGATGGTGGCAACATCGGTGGGGGTGAGAGTAGTAGCGAGATAATCGGTGTTGAAAGAGGTGGTGAGAGTAGTGGTGGTGAGAGAGATGAGTAGAGAGAAGTGGGTAGAGTGGCGATGACGAGAAGAGGCGGTTAAAGCGACAACAATACAAAAGGGAAACAAGAGGGGCAGAGGTGAGAGTAGTGGCGGTGAGAGAGGCACCACAATAGATGTAAGATTCTGCGAAAGGATTAAGGTGCGTGAGAGAGAATCCAACTATTGGGCTTCTTTATAAAAATAGGTAATGCTTTTATCTGTGCTACTTAAAAAGTGATCATAAAAATAAAACATTAATAATTTATTAATATTATTATATAAATTTATGAAATTATTTATATTGAATATATATATAGTTACAATTACAAATTAATACACTTATTAATATATATATATATATATATAATTATATATATTTATATTAATATATTAATATATGTATATATAATTAAAAAATGTATTTATTTCAATTTTATTATAATAAATAAATATTTTAGGTAATTAAAAATATATTTATTTATTTTTTAATCAATAAATATTTATTTTTGAAAAAATTATAATAAATATAAATAATGTCATTTTATAATTATTTAAATAAATATAGCAGTTGGGGCTTACCCGAGTGGAAAAGGCTCTGTGTAATCTTGTATCATACACGAGTTCAAATCTGAGTCGGAGCAAACCTCTTCTAGTGGGCGGTGATGCAGGCATGACACATGATGTAGGTAGGTGGTAACATAGGCATGACATAGAGCAAATGACGTTGGCAATATTATGCAGGCATGACACTACAATGGGTCTTTGGGCCATTTTATGTGCCATTGGGCGATGTAATGGGTTTCAGGCACACTGGGCTTTCTGGACATGTACTCAATAAATAAGGCTTAATGGGTGGACTATCCCTTCGGGGGATATGGATTTCTTTTTTGGCCTTTGTGTTTGGTGTGTGTGTCTGTTTTATGTAATTGTACCCCAGTCACATAATATAAATAAATAATTTTATCTAAATATTTATTTATATATTTAAAAATATCTCTATATATTGATAAGTATTCCTATAAATATTTATATTTATATTTATATGATTTTGTATATTTATAAAATTTTAATAAATGTATTTATTGTAATTTTATAATTATTTAAATATACATATAAATCTATTTATAAATAAAATTTTATAATTATAAATATATTAAATATATTTATGATTTAAATATATTTAATATAATTTTATAAATATTCATGAGAACATATAAATAAGTTCATGAGTATAACATGGATGAAATGTTTAAATCTTAAAAATTGGCTCATTACATTCATGGAATCGTGAATAATAACAGTGTCAATATATAAATGAAAATCTCATGATTCTTGAATACATAACATTTGCATGCATCATCGTAAGAGTAGGTATTCTAACATTTAGAACATATATAGAAACTCAATCATGTCCACAAATAAACTCTTGTTCACAGCTACTATATTCACGCATATCAATATATGTACATAAACATATCCATGAATATCACCATTATTTAATGAGATGTATATATGTATATATTGAATCAATTAATTAAAATAAAAATATTAATTTAAATAAATATAAATATATATAGTTATAAATATATATATTTATATTTATTTATATATATAACTCAAACAAATTAATCTATTATAATTTTAAAATATTTCTTATAATTACAAAATTATTTAAATATAAATATATTTATTTATAATTGTAACACCCCAAACATCCACGGTACACTTCTCTTTGAATAATACAGTAGCGTGTGTTGTACGCAACTTTGAGTTCTAACACACACCACAACCAAACAAACTAGCAGTTATGAATAGTAATACCCACTTTTTGAAATTTTATAAATTTTATCTTTCAAAATGGACTTCATTTTTGAATTCAGAATATTGAAATTAGCGTAGAGTGAAATTTTGGTATTTTGCTGAAAACTTTTAATTTTTGATGAATAGTGAAAAACCACTGAGTTATAGTTTAAAACCGAATTTTTAGTTAAATAATTATATATTTTAGTTAAATTTAATTAAGGTAAAAATAGATACATAATACCTATATAAGTTCAATGTAATTTATTGGAGTTAGTTTAGAATAATTTTAGATATATAAAAATTTTATTGAACTTTTCATCGTCTTTTACCCACCTCATAGGAGAATTTGGAAATTCACATAAAACTTAATTTTACCACTTCTATGAGTGGAAGTTCAAAAATCCGAGTGACACGGTTAATATCGAGTAAAATTTGGTTCAATGAGATGAAAATAATTTTTGGTGAATACTAACTTTTTACTTTTATTTACCACGATTAAAAGTAAATATGGTAATTAAGGGTAAAAATGATATTAATATTACCCTAACACATACCGTAATTCTATTGGACAAGTTTATCTCGACCAAAAATAACCTTAGGAGTAAAATATTATCATTTAGGTTTACTTGGATTAGATTAGGACATTTATTATTATTTAATTCAAAGAAGAGTTAAAATAGTTAAAATCAATGTTTAATTTTAAAAACATTTTTAATATAGGGTTATACATAAGATAAAATCAATTTTAAATATTCATTAATAATATAAAATGATTTCATACGTAATGGTATTTTATTTATAATTTTTAGACATTAAATAATTAGATTTATTTAGGACACAATAGTGATGCAGTAATTACCTAATTAATGAAATATTAAAATAATTGATATTATAATTATCAAAATAAATATATTTTGAGACTTTATATGAGTTACACTAATTTTCTAGGCTAATATGACATATTAGTACTGGTTATATAAATTTTATTTGAAGTAATAATGCTGTTATGAAATAATCAAAAAAATACCCAATAGTGTCAAAATTGACATAAAATAGTTTTTAAAACAAATATTATATTATTAATTGATACTATATTCTTAAAAATATAAGGTTCGGCCAAAAGACATATATAATGATATTTGTATCATTAATTAACCACTTGGGGTCGCTTGGATGTATATAGTAAAAGTTTATTAACTATGTAATATAAAAATACAAAGTGACATGGTAAATGTCAAACTAATTAACTAAGAGTTAAAACTAAAAGATAAGGTTAATATAATGACCCAAACCTGTATAAAATCTATTGGTTGATAGGAATTCGACCCATTCCCACCATGACATTTAAATAATCCAATTTGGAGCCATTAGAAACTGAATATGAATTTATTATAAAATAATATTTCTAACTTTTCTAAAGGTGCCCCTCACCCATCTTATAAAAGGGCACCCCCCCTTCTCACTAATTCACACATTTAAAGCCTTTTGTCTCGTCCAACCCCTTCCCAAATACTCTCTCAACTTCCCTCACTTCAACCTAGATGCCTTATTTTGATCAGAAATCCAACTTAAGGAGCTCTTTTGATCAAATCAAACGGAAGAACCCGATTAAGAGGTAATGTTTTCACCACCCTCATTCAAGTTCCATTCTTCTTCAACTTCTTCTTTCTTCGATATTCCCATTCTAAAATAATAACTCCAGTATCTTATATATACTGTTATGTTATTATAAATATGGTACAACCATATTCAGTATTCTATCCATTATTTGAATGACATTTCACCACACGTGCGTACGTACAGCTTACCGTCTCCATGTCTTGGTGTAATTGTTATTCAAAACATGGTTAATTGGATGGGTATAATAATGATGTGTAATCCATGTAAATAATAAATATAACACAATAATTATTCTTTATATATGATATACCATCCAATTATATATTATGTTAATATCAAAAGAATGATATTGTCGCTCATGCGTATGTACGGACTGCCGTCTCCACGAACGCGATGAGATTCATTCCCCATCGTACCCATTCGAGAATAATTCTCATTTGATGATTAAAAGTAATGTTTTAGATCTTTCTATCGTTCTAGATATGAATAAGATACAACCTATCCATAACAAACATGGCTTATGTAACAAAACATATAAAAGAAAACGAGTAAGTTAACAACTGAAACGACGATAATACTAAGATATTATTAATAAAGCAATGTTAAAAGATCATATATGATATCATATTAATTTATATGATTAATGAATAATTTAATAAAAATTATTTAACTATTATACAGGAGGTTAAAATACCATCAACTAAGGAAAAGTACAAGGTAAGGGTTTATTTCACAATCTCTTCATTATCTGTGGTTGTTTATACTTAATTATCTAATGGGACCTCTTTATCATCCCCATCCATGTTCCGTAAAAATGTATTTCAAATAATTATTACTATTTTAAAGACAATGGTATAAAGTCGTTTACACCCTTGTTGAATTTTTTTAAGAAGCTTTTAAATTAATCTTTCTGTCTTTTACCAAACAAGGTCCTTTTTAACCTTTTAGACAGAATTAATGTAAGAATGTTTTTTTAACTTATACGGCTGGTGCAACTATTTTCCACCATCATAAAATCGTCGAAGCTTCTCTTACAAGCTTATAAGATTATTTTCAAAGTAAATGTTTTATTTTATAATTATTTGACTTTTAAATGATTTCAAAAAAGAGATATTTCTCTCAAATAGTTTTTATTTCATCTATGTCAACATCCTTTGAGGGATTTTAAACATATTTGAAGTTGATTTATTATGATACAAAACTTCCATATTGTATTGAAGGTTTTGTGATATGTTTGGCTGTGGATGTGTTATTTTTATACCATTCATGGTTTATAAAGAAAGTATTGACATTTCGTATGCTAGTTTTAATACGAATGTTCATGTTATGTTTAAACCTGTTCATATGAGGAATGCAATGGACTTAATATGTGATGGGAGGAGCCTTCTATAGCTCCTCGATGCATCAGTAGGTCTCATGAGACAAACTAGTGTGTTATCATAATGCCTTGACAAAATCTTATTTGTAGTCTTGGCATGAGGCCTTGGATATGTGGTTATGACAGTCTGGCATTATGCATTCCATCATTATGAAAGTGGTCATTGATATCGCATGTGATTATTCGACTAGTAGAATATCCATGTGAATAAGTAAATGGAATTATTTTATTTTATGTTTTCCATATTATGCTGAAGTTCAAGTTTAAAAGGCTTTTCTTTTAGTGATACATCGCCTTAAATGTTTATGCTTAATTATTAAAGATTCTGCTATATTGTTATCCTTAATGAGCATCTGAGCTCACCCCTTTCAATGTTTTATTTTTACCAGGATGTGAAGAAGTAATTTATAAATGAACTGTAGGAATAGTATGAGGGGATATGAAGACAATATGTTCTTGTAGTTTTTTTTACTTTATGATGTAATGTAAAACTTATGAATATATCTAGTGTTTCTAAGACAACTAAACTAACCAGTATTTCGAGACTTGATCTTTTGTGATCATGCCAATATTATGTAATAATGCACCGACTCTGGGTAACTGGGGTTAGGGTGTTACAGTTGGTATCAGAATACGTTTAGTACAAAACTTGGAAGCTAGATTTAGATAAACTCTGATTAGAGCACATATCCATAAGATAGACTTTGAGGATTAGTGCAGAAGAAATTTCTTGAATTTTGGTGTTGTAGAGATTTTTTGAGTTTTTTGAGCAATACATCCCTATCTAGATATGAGAAGGTAGCGGCGGCTCTGGCACAAATGTACTTAGGGGTAAAACCCGAAAACACCGCTTTGATCTAGACTCGAATGGGAACTGGTGCACGACAATGGGCCTTGCTGCACTTTTGGTTACGACACTCCCGGGGGATATGTTTAGGATAATTATCATTTTCTTTACAAACCATTATGAAGGGTTTATAAGTATATAATTCTTCAAAGAAAACATTTTTATGATTATGGATTATATCCATAAATAGTTCAATTTATGTTAAGTGTTTTACAAGTATGTAATTATGTATTTTGATTCATAAACTGATCTAGTTTATGCCATTGTTTAGAAATGGCACCTAATGTAAGGAATGGAAACCGTATCAATGCACGCACTCTATGTACGGATTTACCTCCTGCTCATGATAATTATAGTGGAGCTGGTGATGCAAATGGTGCTGATCAGCTAATCACCATACTGGGAAAACTCAATCAGGTTATGAATAATAACCCTACCAATATGGAGAACCCTGATCCACAGCGTGGATGATAAATTTTAGATTGCTTCATAAGTCAATAAACACAAAAATTCAATGGGAGTAAAAATACATTGGTAGATTAGAAATGGATAAGTTCCCTAGAAAAAATATTTCAGACTTTGGGGAGTAGTGAAAGGGAGAAAGTAATCATGGTAGTTTATCGCCTCACTAAAGATGCTGATCAATGGTGGTCATTGATTCAAAAAATGAAGGACGATGATGAATTATAAAATATGTAATGGGGGGAGTTCAAAGATATTTTCTTAGAAAAATACTTTCCTCGTGACTATCGAGCAGATATGGAAAGGCAATTTCTAATTCTAAGACAAAAGGAGGATGAGAATGTCGCAAAGTATGAGGATAACTTTACAAGGTTAGAAAGGTATGATGGAGATTATATATGTAACCCAAGAAGTATGATTTATCATTTCATTTATGGGTTAAAAACATTTCTTCACTGATTATTAGTTTCGCAATCCTTCTCGTCGTACGAATATATTGTCTCATGTTCTATGAAGACAGAAAAAATAATTCTCTAAGTCTTATGACTTTAAAGCAAAGTACGAGAAAAAGAGATCTCCTGATCACTATGGAAATGGAAATAAGGGGAAGAAGGGAAAATTTGAAAATCCATCCTATATTTAATGTGGGAAGAAATAACCTGGTACTTACTTGAAGGGAATGGGAGTCTCTTACAAGGGTGGTGAAAAAGGCCACCAAGCTCATGATTGCAAGGGGAAGAAAAAATATATTGATGGTTAATGCTACAAGTTTCGAGATATGGGACATTATTCAAATGAATTTCCTAAGAGTCAATGGAATATACCTCAGAGAAGGCCAAGGGATCAAGTCCAAGCTTATGCTATCAAAACTACAAAGGTTGAAGCTCCAAAAGATGTGGTTGCAGGTAATTTAATGGTTTCCTCAAGTTTATCCAGTGCTTTATTTGATTCCAGATCATCTCATTGTTTTATATCTTCATAATTTTCTATGAAAATTAGATATTTTAAATTTGATTTAATAAGGGAGTTGTCAGTTATTACTCCTAAGGTAAGTATCATTGCAATAAAGTTTGGGGAATCTGTCCCCATTAGAGCACATAAATATTCTTTATCTGCGGATATCATTATCATAACTATGATGGAGTTTGATATAATCCTCGGTATGGATTGGATTTCAGACCATGATGTGAATATTTATTGTAAGAAGAAGGAGGTTATGATTTTTGATGATGATGACAAGGAATGCCTTATCTTTAGAGAAGAATTGTCACCACCTAATTCTTATCTAGATCCACCCCCAGTAGCTCATCTAAATTCAATTATTGGGGAGGAAGAGAATGAAATGACTGTGGGTATGTAAAGGAATGTTCAAATAGAGGATGTACCTATTGTGAAAGAATATGTAGATATGTTTCGAGAAGATTTACTTGGACATCCTCCAGAATGAGAAATTGAGTTTTCTATAGATTTAATTCCTCTTTCAAGGCCTATATCGAAGACCCCTTATAGAATGGCCACTGTAGAATTATATGAACTAAAGAAACAACTAGTGTAATTGAGTAATAAGTGATTTATTCTCCCTAGTGTTTCTCCATGGGGAGCGCCTGCCCTTTTTGTTAAGAAGAAAGATGGATCTATGAGGTTATGTATCGACTACAGGGAAATCGATGCTATAACAATAAAGAACAAGTATCCCCTACCTCATATTAATGATTTATTTGACCAAATTTAAGGAGCTCAATACTTTTCAAAGATTGAACTCTGATCTGGATAACATCAGTTGTGTGTGAAGAAGGAAGACATTCTGAAGACATCATTTTGAACCAGGTACGGGCATTACGAGTTTATAGTAATGCCTTTTGGGCTGACTAATGCACCCTCTGTTTTCATGGATCTAATGAACAACGTTTTCAAGGAATGTCTTGATGAATTTTTAGTGGTATTTATTGATGATATCTTGTCATACTCCAAAATCTATGAAGATCATGAAAATCACTTGTGTATTATATTCAATACTCTGAGAAGACATGAATTATATGGGATGTTTAGCAATTTTGAATTTTGGCTTCAGGAGATTTCTTTTCTTGGCCAGATTGTCTCTAAGGATGGAATCTCTGTTGATCCTTCTAAGACAATGACAATCCAAGAATGGCCAGCACCAACGAGTATAACCGAGGTATGCATATTTATTGGTTTAGTAGGTTATTATCAACGTTTCTCCAGAATTTTTCCTGATTGGCTAACCCATTAATGAAGCTCAAACGTAAAGGGGTTAAATGTGTTTGGACAAAAGAGTGTGAAGAATGTTTTGAAGAACTGAAGAGAAGATTAGTCTATGACCCTATTTTGACTCTACCATCAGGGAATGATGGGTTCATTATTTATAGTTATGCATCGAAGAAAAGACATGGTTGTGTCCTTATGAAGAATGATAGGGTTATTGCCTATGAATCACGACAGCTAAAAATTCATGAGAAAAACTATCCTACTCATGATCTTGAGTTATCTGCTGTAATATTTTCTTTGAAGATATGGAGACATTATCTCTATGGTGAAAAATGTGAGATTTATACTAATCACAAGAGTTTGAAGTATATTTTCTCATAGAAAGAACTCAACATTAGGAAAAGGAGATGGCTTGAATTACTCAAGTATTATGATTGCATGATACACTACCACCTGGGGAAGGAAAATAAGGTGGTTGATGCTTTGATAAGAAAAGATCATGGAGTTTTGAACAATATGAGAATTGAAAGGAATCCAATTTTCATGGATCTAGTGAAGATGGATATGGGAATTAACATGGAATGTGAATCATCGATTCTTTTTCAAATGGTTTCCAAACCATCTTTAATAGAACATATAAAGAGTTCTCAGGCCAGTGATGAAGAGTTTCAAAAGAAGATTAAAGTTGTGAATGATTGGACATTGAGAGACTTTGTGTATCAATAAGGAATTTCGAAATTTGGGAAGTGACTTTGTGTTCCTGATATACCTGATCTAAAAAGGGAATTGTTAGATGAGGCTCACAGTTCTAATTTATCTATACACCCTGGGAGCACCAAAATGTATAGACATTTGAAGGAACATTTTTGGTGGGACAACATGAAGAGGGAGATTGCTGATTTTGTGTCAAGATGTATGTTATATCAACAAGTGAAAGTTATAAGGCAACAACCTGGAAGAGTCATGCAACATCTTCCCATACCTGAGTGGAAATGAGATAATATCATGATGGACTTTGTCATGGGACTACCAAAGACTCCTAGAAGGAACAATTCAATATGGGTTATTATTGATCGTCTTACCAAGTCAGCACATTTTTTTGCTATAAGATAAGATCTACCACTAGAACTTCTAGAAAGACTATATATTAATGATTTTGTGAGACTTCATGGAGTACCCCTATCGATATTTTCTGATCGTGATCCCCGTTTTACATCAAGATTATAGAAAAGTCTTCAGAAAGTCCTAGATACTGAACTTCATTTGAGCACTGCCTGCCACCGCCAAACTGATGGAAAATCAGAACAAACTAATCAAACCTTAGAAGACATATTGAGATCATGTCAACTTGACTTTCAGGGTATGTGGGATCAATATTTACCTCTGGTGGAATTTTCTTATAATAATAGCTTTCATTCAAGTATTCAGATGGCACTATATAAAGCATTATACAGAAAGAGATGTTGCACACCAACCTATTGGGATGATGTTGGGGAAAGGAAACATGTAGGCGCACAATTGGTGGAGGAAACGATGGAAAAGGTAAAGGCAATCCAAAACCACATCAAAATAGCTCAAAGTAGGTAGAAGAGCTATGCCGATAACCGGAGGGTGGATTTTTAATTTCATGTAGGATATCATGTTTTTTTGAAGGTATCTCCATGGAAGGGAGTTATACGTTTCGGTAAGAAAGATAAATTGAGTCCCAGGTACATCGGACCATTCAAAATTCTAGAACGAATTAGGGTTGTAGCTTATCATTTGGAAATGCTGCCAAGTCTCCCCGAAGTTCACGATGTGTTCCACGTATCACTGTTGAGAAAATACATGCCTGACCCAACGCATGTACTCAATTACGAGGAATTAGAACTGGAACCTGATCTGTCTTATTGCGAAGAGCCCATAAGGATTCTGGATAAAAGAGAACAAGTGCTGAGAAGACGGATGACTCGTCTAGTAAATGTTCTATGGAGAAACCATAAGATGGAAGAGGCAACATGGGAACCTAAGGAACTAATGATGAAGAACCACCCAAGTCTTTTCATACAGTAGTATTCTATAAATTTCTAGGATGAAATTATTTGAAGGAGGGGAGAATGTAACACCCCAAACTTCCAAGGTACGCTTCTCTTTGAATAATACAGTAGTTTGTGTTGTACGCATCTTCGAGTTCTAACACACACCACAAGCAATCAAACTAGCCGTTATGAATAATAATACCCACTTTTTAAAATTTTATAAATTTTATCTTTCAAAATGGACTTCATTTTTGGATTCGGAATATCGAAATTAGCCTATGGTAAAATTTTGGTATTTTTCTGAAAACTTTCAATTTTTGATGAATAGTGAAAAAACAGTGAGTTATAGTTTAAAACCGAATTTTTATTTAAATAATTATTTATTTTATTTAAATTTAATTATGGTCAATATAGATACATAATACCTATTTATGTTCAATTTAATTCATTAGAGTTAGTTCAGAATAATTTTAGATATATAAAAATTTTATTGAACTTTTAACCGTCTTTTACCCACCTCCTAGGAGAATTTAAAAATTCACATAAAACTTAATTTTTCCACTTCTGTGAGTGGAATTTCAAAAATCCGAGAGACACGGTTAATATCAAGGAGTAAAATGTTTTTCAATGAGAAGAAAATAATTTTTGGTGAATAGTAACTTTTTACTTTTATTTACCACGGTTAAAAGTAAATAGGGTAATTAAGGGTAAAAATGATATTAATATTACCCTAACAGATGTCCTAATTATATTGGAAAAGTGTATATCTACCACAAACAACCTTATTAATAAAATATTATCATTTATGTCCACTTGGATTAGATTAGGACATTTATTATAATTTTATTCAAAGAAGAGTTAAAAGAGTTAAAATTAAGATTTAATTACTAAAAAATTTTAATATAGGGTTATACATAAGATAAATTCTATTGTAAATAATAATTATAAAGCTACATGAATGTACTACATAATAGTATTTTATTTATAACTTTTAGACATTAAATAATTTTATTTATTTATGACACAATGGTGATGCAGTAATTACCTAATTAATGAAATATTAAAATAATTGATATTATAAATATTGAAACAAATGTAATTTGAGACTTTTTGTGAATTAAACTAATTTTCTAGGTTAATATGACATATTAGTATTTGTTATATAAATTTTTATTGAAGTAATAATGCTGTTATGAAATTATCAAAAACAAAATACCCAATAGTGTCAAAATTGACATAAAAGAGTTTTTAAAACAAATATTATATTATTAATTGATATTTTATTCCTAAAAATATAAGGTTCGGAAAGAAAGACTTTTATAATGATAGGTGTATCATTAATGGACCACTTGGGGGTCGCTTGGATGTATATATTATGTTTACTAACTATATAATATAAAAATACAAAGTGACATGGTAAATGTCAAACTAATTAACTAGGAGTTAAAACTAAAAGATAAGGTTAATATAATGACCCAACCCTATCTAAAATATATTGGTTGAAAGGATTTCGACCCATACCCACCTTAACATTTAAATAATACACTTTGGAGCCATTAGAAACCGAATATGAATTTATTATAAAATAATATTTCTAGCTTTTCCAAAGGTGCCCCTCACCCCTCTTATAAAAGGGCACTCCCCCTTCTAACTAATTCACGCATTAAAAGCCTTTTGGCTCGGCCAACCCCTACCCAAATACTCTCTCAACTTCCCTCAATTAATCCTATATTCCATATTTTGTTCAAAAATCCATCTTCAGGAGCCCTTTTGATCAAGTCAAAAGGAAGAACCCGATTAAGAGGTAATGTTTTCACCACCCTCTTTCAAGTTCCTTTCTTCTTCCACTTCTTATTTCTTTGCTATTCCCGTTCTAAAATCATAAATCCAGTATATTATATATACTGTGATTTTATTATAAATATTTTACAACCATATTCAGTATTCTATCCATCCGTTTAATGACATCTCACCATACGTGCGTACGTACGGCTTACCGTCTCCACGTCGTGGTGTAATTGTTATTCAAAACATGGTTATTTGGATGGGTATAATAATGATGTGTAATTCATTTAAATAATAAATATAACATGATAATTATTCTGTATATATGATATACCATCCAATTATATATTATTTTAATATCAAAAGAATGATATTGTCGCTCGTGCGTACGTACGGACTACCGTCTCCACGAATGTGATGAGATTCATTCCCCATCGTATCCATTCAAGAATAATTCTCATTTGATGATTAAAATTAATGTTTAAGAACTTTATATCATTCTGGATTTGAATAATATATAACCTATCCATAACATACATGGCTTATGTAACAAATCAGATAAAAGAAAACGAGTAAGTTAACACCTGAAATGACAATAACACGAAGATATTATTAACAAAGCAATGTTAAAAGATCATATATGATATAATATTAATGTATATGATTCTTGAATAATTTAATAAAAATTATTTAACTATTATAAAGGAGGTTAATATATCATCAACTAAGGAAAAGTACAAGGTAAGGGTTTATTTCACAATCTCTTCATTTTCTGAGGTTGTTTATACGTAATTATCTACTGTGACCTCTTTATCATCCACATCCATGTTTTTTAAAAATGTATTTCAAATAATTATTGCTATTTTAAAGACTATGGGATAAACTCATTTATACCCTTTTTGACTTTTTATAAGATGTTTATAAAGAAATCATTCTATCGTTTTCCAAACAAGGCCCGTTTTAACCTTTTCGACAGAATTATGATAAGAATGTTTTTTTAACTTATACGTCGGGTGTGGCTATTTTCCACCATTATAATATTGTCAAAGCTTACCTTACAATATTATAAGAATATTTTCAATGTAAATGTTTTATTTTATAATTATGTGAGTTTTACATGATTTCAAAAAAGATACATTTCTCTCAAATAGTTTTGATTTCTTCTATGTCAACATCCTTTGATGGATTTTAATCTTATTTGAAGTTGATTTATTATGATACAAAACATCCATACGGTATTGAATGTTTTGTGATATGTTTTTCTTTGGATGTGTTATTTTTATACCATTCATGGTTTATGAAAAAAATATTGACATTTCGCATGCTAGTTTTAATACGAATGTTTATGGTATGTTTAAACCAGTTCATAGGAGGAATGAATTGGACTTAATATGTGACGGGTGGAACCCGCTATATCTCCTCGATTCATCGGTAGGTCTCATGAGACAAACTAGTGTCTTGTCACAAGGCCTTGAAAAAATCTTGTTTGTAGTCTTGGCACGAGGCCTTGGCAATGTGGTTATGATAGTCTGGCATTATTCATTCCCTCATTATGAAAGTGGTTACTGATATCACATGTGATTATTAGACTAGTAGAATATCCATGTGAATAAGTAAATGGAATTATTTCATTTAATATTTTCCATATTATGATGAAGTTCAAGTTTAAAAGGCTTTTTTTTTAGTTATACATTGACTTAAATGTTTATGCTTATTTATGAAAGTTTCCGCTATATTGTTATCCTTAATGAGCATCTGAGATCACCCCTTTCAATTCTTTATTTTTCCTAGGATGTGAAGAAGTAATTTATGAATGACCTGCAGGAATAGTATGAGGGGATATGAATACAAGATGTTATTGTAGTTTTTTTTACTTTATGATGTAATGTAAGAATTATGAATATATCTAGTTTTTTCAAGACTACTAAACTAATTGGTCTTTCAATACATGATCTTTTGTGATAATGACAATGTTATGTAATAATGCACCGACTCTAGGTAACTGGGGTCGGGGAATTACAATAATCTTATGAATAATTTTTTAAACATTATATAAATATATATTTGTATTATTAAAAATTATATATTAATATATCATAATTATAATAATTAAAAACATGTTTTTTTATTAATGTATATTTGTAAACATTATTTTTGAATATAAATATAAGAATTTTATATATATTAATAATATATTTTACTAAAATATTTTATTAGAGCTAAGAATAGTGATGATAAAGGTCACTTTTATTAGTGATTTTAGCAAACATTGCTAAATTTGAGGCTTTTATCAGTGATTCCCTTACCTCAATCTGTGATAGTAAATACAATGAGCTTCTCTATTAAATAAATTTCCATCTAAGGAGTCCTCCAAATCCTTCCCTTCACGAGCATCAATTTGAAGATTTATTTTATCAAAGTCATACATTATTCCATGATTTATTTTTAACAGGAACCCATTAGTAAAAACATTGTTGGAAATACACACCACTACCACAGATTAGTACAAGAGAAACGCTAGCATTTACCAATGCTAACAAAAATTCATAGATAAAAGGGGGTCCTTTATCAGTGCTAGTTAAATGCGTGATAAATCTACCCATTTTCAGCTCTAAAAAAACATTGATAATGGTGTACCCATTAGAAACAATATTTTAGTGCTGATAAAAGTTTTTAATTAAAAAAATTTATAATTTATATAAAATTATTATATTTATATTTAAAAACAATGTTTATTTATATATATTAAATAAAAATTCATATTTATAATTAATATATATATTTTCATAATTCAAATATTTATATACTGTTAAATTTTTTTATAATAAAAAATTTAAATTAATATATATTTAATTAATTTTATTATTATAATAAATTTTATTAAATAATATATATATATTTATTATATTAATAAAATTATATTTATAATTATATATTTTAAATTATAAATTTTTAATTATATATTTATAGATATATATATTTATTGTTTTATATTTATAATTATAATTATATGTTTCTAATTATATATATAATTTTTAAATATATATATTTATAATTATCAGTATCACTATAAATAAATAAATATTTAACTAAATATACTCAAAAGGTTTAGGAGGCCGACACACCTGCTCCTAAAAAATTATTAGAATAATAAATCTGACGGAGACTAGAAAATGATGAAAGGGGTCATACAAACCATGCCCTCATCCGAAATACTCCCGAACAGAATCATTCATAAACATTGGAATAAAGACATCATCAACATCATTGGTTTCCAATTCCGAATATAACTTATTTTTCTTCAAGAGAGAAAGGTACTTATCGGTATGCATTTGCTGATCCAATGTTATCTCATGATAACATCCTCTCCCATGGCCTCCATGGCCTCTATTTTAATATACATGATCCATACCCTCTATTTTCCAATCTTTCTTATCCCATTCAGCATAACCATAGCCTCTTCATGGATTTTTGGGATGACTTCCTCATCTCTTTGAATTTGTTTGCTGCCAAGCCCCTTTTGGTTCATCCTTCTTAGACAATTCCACATTGTAATCCTCTCCCTTCACATTGGGCTTGTCCTTCTCCAGTTCCGCCTCATTCTATATGTCTTTCAATGGCTGCACAAAACCTATAGGGGATTCCATGTCATGTGTCACCGAAATAGAATTATGAATACGTACTACTTATATTAGATGCATGTCAGATTCCTTAGCCAGTATAGCAATGTATTCCATTGCTTTATAAACATCAGAGACATTATCCGATTTATTTGAAATTTCTGAGGAGATATACAATTTCTAGTTCTCTTCCTAGAATTTAATTTTATGTGCATCAGGGTTGGAAACACCATTTGAGTCATGTACTAACAAACTAGAACCAGATGCAACATGCAGGACGTCCTTATTGGGGTTTCTTAGGTTATTCTTGATTGTAGTACATATCAACTAAAGGGACACTCCTCAAAGACATTACCAGGAGGATACGTACTCCCATCTATAGAATGTTGAGCAATGAAATATTCAGATGGATGGTGAACTATGGATTCAACTATTATCTAACACAAAGGCATATCTAGCTTCATTTCATTCTCTTATTGAGGTCCTTGGGATCCCACCACATGAGGCTTAGACCCAACCTCCTTATCAATGAAACACCCCTTACCAAATTCCGTTGGATAGAGGCTGAGTGTATTTTTCCCCTCTCTTGTGAAACCATCACTAGTATTCCCATCAAGACCAAAATTTTGACAAATCAACATTCTTCTATAATTTTCAATCTTATGACCAATATTGAAACAATTGGAACAATAATCAAGGACCTTCTCATATTCAAAACCCAAATCGAATTTGTGGAAATAAGAAATTAAAATAACTGAGAGAATAAGGGGATAATTAAGATAAACTTCAACAAGAACCAGATCAATGTTACAATACCTTGTTTTTTTCCGGTTTCCTTGTCAATCATGATTGGGACATCTATTGCGGCCACAATTTCCCAGAGGATTTGCAGCAACCATAAGAAGTATCTTAATCTCTTGATCTGTATCCAGACTTGAGTAATCAAGTTCCAAATTGTAAAAGGGGTAAAATTCAAATCCCATTTATGAATATGTAGTATTTAAGGACTAATGTTGACAAAGTACCAACCCCAATATTTGGATTTAAGATTTGATTATGGGAAGACAATGCGGTAAAATACTTTCCGAATGGAGGATATACTCTAACCATCAAAGCCCCAAAAATCCAATAGACTCTTTCTGATATCCATGATTCCTATATGATTTCCCTATTCAGATATAGATGAGCAGCAACAGAGTGCATGAACTCTTTCAATCTTACTGAGGAAAGTAAATGAATAGATTTTATGAATGTGGTTTCCCTATTCATAATGATCATAGGAATGCAGGTGAATAACTCGTCAAAACTCATTCCACTATCAGTTGCGATTCTCGAGCGGTCATGCTCTAGATCGATAGAAACCTGAGCATATGATGGATTTCAATAGGTCATTGCATAAACAACAACATATGATAATTTTTACAAAACCACTACAATCCCACTCTCCCACACCATATCAGAAACATGTAGATATGAAACCCGCATTGAAGAAACATCGAAATCCTAAGGAACAAACCCATATCTCTGAATAGGGGGGGATCAACAGACGAAATCCAAACTTCCAGAGATAGATCGTCCCTAGGTGAACTAGGATTATGATTGAGTGAAGGCTTACAACAAGAGTGTCGTGATGGCCATCATTATAGTATGCATCATCGAAATTTCTATATCAAGAAAGAAACTCCGAGGGATATGATGTTTGGAGGTCGATGATGTTCCTAGTGGTAGGCAGTCTAGCCTCCTGGATCTTTCCAGATGCGAGGGGTGATGCGGCATAATGATATTTATCTTCAAGAGTTCCACTCCCCTCCACAAACTCTATCTCATTTTTAAATAAATATATATTTCCAATAAATTTGGTCAATAGTTATATTGATGTGTGGGTATAATTGAAGTGCACATGTTATGTATTTATCATGAATGCCTGTTTATACAGTACACCCTTGTTATTATTTATGTTGTCCATATATGAGATTTCCCATTTTTTATGATTTATAATTTACCAGTAATATGATTCATTAATGTTATACCCATAAATATATTATGTTCTCATAAATACATATCTAATTAAAATTAATATATCTAAATAATAAATATATTTTTAATATTTTTAATTATATATTTTTAATTATATATAAAATATTTATAATTATAATTGTAAATAAATATAGATATATGTAAATAATTATAAAATTATAATAAATATATTACTTGTAAATATTTATAAAATTATAAGTATAATAAATACAATTATTTTATATTTATAATTATTTAAATAAATAAATATATATATATATATATTTATAATTATAAGTATAAGTATATATATATGTATATACTATTTTTATAATATTACAAATTTATATAAATAACATATTAAAAATATATATTTATAAAATTATAAATATAAGAAATAAAGATATTTTAATTTTATATTTATTTAAATTACTATATATAAATTTATAAATATAAGTATAAATAACTAAATATAAATTTATCGTTGAAAATATAAATAAATAAATATTTATAATTATTTATTATAAATATATTATTATATATATTTATTATATATATAAATATAAATAAATATTTATTAATTATATTTATAATTATATGTAAATAAATATATATATAATAATAGATATAATTATAAATAAATGAATATATATTTATTGTATATAATTTTATAAATATTTCTAATTATATAAATATATTATTAACATTATATCTTTGTTAATGATTTCTTAGCTCCAACAAATGTTGGTGATATCAACGCTTTCAATTTTAGCACTGATAAAAAATACTTTTATCAGTGCTTTATGGAAAGCGCTAGTAGATTTATTCCCCGATGTTATAAATATAAACATATTATTGTCTTATCACTCGAACCATTAAGAATTCACAGAACCCTACCTCTCCCACTGCCAAACTCTTCCTCTACTTCCATTTAACCCCTCCTCTAACCCTGTAAACCCCACCTCTGGCACTGCAGCTACTACCGTCACGGTCATTGTCGACAGATTCGCTTCCATCGAACCCTACCACAACTGCTGAAACCCCTCCAAGATAAGATATCCTCCCCATTCAATTTATTTATCTCTCACTCACAGCACATATATTAGTTTATGGGTCACAATATTAGTTTTATTATGATGATGAATTCTCTAGATCTGTAAGCGCCCTAAAACTCAAAGATGCATATGGGTTAATTTGAATGTTTGTAGTTTAATTTTTTAGGGGATTTTTGGAAAACTATTCAGATTTACTATACCCATTAAGGATATGATTTTGGTTTTCTTATCATGTTGCATGAATATGGTGTGGCTAAATGGATTTCCAATAATTCTTTGGGATCATGGTTTTTAGGGTATGAACTTATCGTTCATGATGAAATGTAACCACGAGGTTCTCGTTAGTTGATAAAGTTCACTTTCTAAGGGAGTTTATTATTTTTTTATACCAAAAACATACTATAATAAAAGCTTCCAATGAGTTCAAAAACTCATTATTGTCTTCAATTGTTTTTTGAAACGAGTATCCATTTTCTTATGCTTCCAAATTCATTTTTATTATAATTTTTTTTCAAGTATGGTAGTGGGAAGTTTACACCATAAGTTCACATTTTAAAAATATTCAATAACAATGACAAGTGTTCATGGATATAGAGTAGATAGAGCTAATTCATTAAAAAAAGGACATTTATCAAACTAGATTAAAATTTATGGGAAACTTTCCTCATGGATATAAAATTTCATGCAATGATTTTTAGTTCTTAACATTAATCCAGAATTTCTGGATTGACAATATAAAGGGGATTGATTAATTTCCCTACATTGACCAAGACATCAACCTAATTCCAATGATGTATATGATGGACTGATCCTATAGTTAATGAAACAAAACTATTGTACTTGGATTACATTTCTTGAAAATATTTTGTGTCATAGGATGGATAACCCCTATAAATCAAAAAGACAATTCTTGAATGTTCGAGCACTAATATTGCATGGAATAAAAAAGTTACATGGATCTTAATGTTTTAGTGGATTATTTCATTGAACATTGACTAAGAAATCCTTTCACAGAAAAATCACTCACATATCTTCTTATATATTTTTATTATAAATGTGTTCCTTAAGGAACTTAGCACCTGATGGCATTTGTATGATTTTAATGAAAAATGGGATATTGATGGATTGTTTCTTGAAAATTTCCATTAACATTTTATATTAATCTCAATACATTCCATGGTTCATATTGTTTTTAATGGTATTATGTGTCATTTATATATATGTATTGGTTATATTTTATGTGTCCTTCTCAAACCTTTCAACATTATCCTATTTTTACTAGCTTTCTCATATACCATGTTCCCATTATTTTTCATTTTTCTTAATATTTTTTTATCATTAAATGTTTATTGTTTTAAAGTGTTTCCTTATTATACATATTACTATATGAGTGTCTGTGAGGGATAAATTGTGTTTTTGGGTGGTTTTATTTCTTTTTATAAAATTCTATTTCATGAAGAGTGTTTTGGAAAATGACCAAAATTATTTTAAAAAAAAAATTATTTTAAAAGGTGGGTTTATATTGTTTTTAAAATAACCCATATTTTCTAAATTTATGTTTTAAAATTTATTATTGTGTTAATTTGATTTCAAACAAATATTGTGCATGATTTGAAAGTGTTAGAAATTTTCGAAAACATTGTTTTAATTTTAAAGTGGTGAGTTAACCCATGTGATCTATATTTAAACCTAATTATTTTTCCTTAGTCGATTTTTATATAAACATTTTGGGGTGTTTAAATCATTTAAGATTTCCAAATGAGATAAAGTATTTCAAAAGGGTGTGTTTTTTCATGCGAAATGGATTTTAAAGCTTAATGTGTCTTTTAATTTTTTTTCAATGGTTGTTTAAAGGGTAGTATAAATTTCCATTTGACATTCAAAGGTGTTTGGAAAAAATTTGTCTAAGGAGTGTATCAGGATGTATTTTATAAATGATAAAATGGTTTCTCATTTTAATCATGTTTTAAAAAGATAAGTCACATTTGATATTTTATAAAACAAGAGTTTTCATATAAAGTAGATACCCTCTTAAGCCCCTTTGATGCTTGTATGACCATTGTAGCTTGTGATCCAATGTGGGGGTGTTTATTATTGATAACACAGTTTAATGGGAATTATTTGGCTACCAATAGGTTTAATAGTCATTAAATAGTTTCTTTATAACCATTTCAATTAATTTTATTAATACATTATAGTAACAACGTCCATTAAACTAGAATCCTTTTTGATTGTTTATACATTTCATCTCTCTACTTCTATTTTATCCCCTACAATTAATATTATTATTTGGAACATATTTTCTTACCTTTTTTCCCATATTGTGTTACTTGACATAGTGTATATTTATCGTGTTCTTTCTTCCATATTTTTATGGTTTTATTTTTAGATTTTTTGAATAGGGATTGTGAAAGTTCTTTAAACAAGGAAAAAAGGAAAGAATTATTTTTTAATGTTTTTTAAATCTCTTTTAATAATGATTTTGAAAGGTGTTGTCAAATTATAAAAGTTGGAATGGTTTTTATTTGAAAATAAAAGATTGTGTGAGTTTTGAAAATTGGGTTTAGGCCACCATGTATAGTCTTATGAAAATGGTTAGATTTTAAACATGTTTTAGAAACTTTTATGATAGTTGGAAACCAATTTGAAAAATGAAATTTATTTTTTTGAAAAATGAATGAATGAATATAAAGTGATATTTTAAAAAATTTATTTTAGAAAAAGGTATTATCTATGGAAAAATGTTTTCCAAGTTGTTATTTCTATTTAATGAAAATCATAGAAAAAATATTTCAACACACTTTTATGAGTTACTACTTATTTAGTAAAACATTATATAAAATATATATTTTTCAAATGTCTATCAAATTATATATTTTAATATGTGATATAAAAGTGTTCTCTTATATATCATAGGTTGTGGTGACCAATTGGGCTTTTAGAAAACATCGATATTTTACATGTTTAGGTTTGTTCCCCATGGTTTTCTACCTTTAGATATTTTGAGAGGGATTAATAGTTTGATTGTGACCGTATTTGAGAATCAGTTTAGTATTTATTGTGTTAAATATTAATATTACATAATAAAATAATATGTATATGAATAAATAATGGATGAATTAAAAATTTCTGAGAAAAAAGTTTGAAGATAGAGTTAAAGAGTTCATCATGTTTCTAAAAGATCATTCATTTGACCATTATAAAATCCTTTGTTTGGGATTATGATATCATTATTCAAGAATATAAGTCTATAGGATTTGGGATAACATTTGATCTATCATAGAATAGATCAAAGTTATAAATGTTGAAATAAACATAGGTAAAAGAAAATGTAGCTCATGGCTTGGATCACACTATGTTTTATGGATCAACTGTTATAATAACTAGTGTGAAAAATGAAGACGACCATATCAAGGATGTGATTACAGATGTGAATAATGATGAAGTATATACTGAGTAAATGACAAGGATAGTGGAAGATGAACTTTTTTATTGCCAATTTTTTTTTGAGAATTCATAGAGTTGTGCAAATATGCCATTGTATGCTAGTTGCACTAAATATACAGCATTGTCAGCCACACTAAAGATGTATAAAGAAATAAACAGATGTATTAAAGCCTGTTTTATGAAACTACTTTCCCTCTTGAATGAATTTCTCCTAGAAGATGATAATCTCTTGTTCCAAACATATGACACCAAATAAATACTATGCTTCATGGGTATGATCTTTGAAAGGATGCATGACTGCTCGGATGACTGCACACTTTTTCGCAATGACCAAAAAACATTTATATAATTCTGACAGTGTGGTGCATCTAGATATAGTAAATTAGAATTCAGCGTTAGAAAATTTGAATGGTACTTTCCAATCATTCCATGTTTTAGGCACCTATATTGATGTGAGGATACTACAGAGAAATTTACATGGCACATAGATACAGAAATAAAGATAGTAAAACATTTCACTTAGTAGAATCTTCTCCTTGGAGTATAGTTGACTATGAGTATCATGAATTTGGAAATGATTTTAGAAACCTTTTCCCTATGTTATCTACAGATGGATTGAATCCTTTTGGTTCTCAAAGAAGCACTCTTAGTACATGGTCGGTTATGATGGTAAGGTATAACTTTCAATCATGGTTATGTATGAAATTAAAATTCATCATTTTATTTATTCTTATATCAAGACCAAAACAACTAGGAAATGATATTGATGTGTATTTGGATCCATTGATCTAGGACTTGTAATTATTTTTGAATTGAGGTGTTATGTTGTATGATGATTACAAAAATTAAGATTTTACATTGAGAGCCATGTTATATGGGATGATAACTAACTTTTATAACTGTGGAAATTTCCCATGATATAGTAATAAAAGAACTCAAGGGTTTCCTATTCGAGAACCAGGTACACAGTCAATTTGGTTGAAACATTCATTGAAAATTGTATTTCTTGGACATCATAGATTGATACCTTGATTGAATAAGTACTGGTATTTCATGAAGTAATTTAATAGAAGTTTAGAAGAATTTATAATAACTTCTCTACTAACATGTGGTAAACTGTTTGTTAAATTAAAATATATGGACATTTATTTTGGAAAACCATTTTCAAAAAAACATACCAAAATAGATTGAAAAAAGAGATCATTTTTTTGAATCAACATAATTGAATTGTATATATGTCAGACATTTTCATGATGTTATTCATATTGAAAAAAATGTAAATTATAGCATCATCAGGGAATTTATAAATTCCCCCATCAAACCAAAGAATGGAGTTATGTCTAGGATGGACATGGTTGACATGGTAATATGAGAATATTTGGTGCCAGTGAAGGGTAAAAAATTAAATTTTCTTCCTCCATATCCTTATACTCCTTCCAAGCAGAAAAAATTTCATTTTTTCAACTTCTGGAATGATGAATAGGTTCTAGAGGGGTTTTCATCAAATATCAATATTGTTGTGTTAGAGACAGATTTATTATTAATGTGTCTTAAATTTAATTAAATCCATGTTTTTATGAAAGATATAATTCATTTATCTTTATGTTTCATTTTTTAAAATAATTTATTTGAAATATTAACCAAGATCGGTTTATTCTTCGAAGATATATGTAGTAATGTTAATGTATTGGGGAAAATTCTAACTATGGAAAGAGAAATTGAAATCATATTATGTGAATTGTAAATGTGCATCCCACCATCATTCTATGATATGATGGCTCATTTGGTGGATCACTTGGTGAAGGAGATTAGACTATGTGGGCATGTACACTGTAACTGAATGAACCACATTGGATGATATATAATTATTTTGAAAGGTTTTGTAAAAAAATTAATTTAGTTAGAGGGTTATATAGTGGAGTGATATATTGTCGATGAAGCCATTGAATTTTATACTGAATACCTTTCATGTGAGGAAAGAATTTGTCTATAGAAATCTTGTCACCCTGGGTGGCTTGTAGGTGGAGAAATATCTAGAAGAATGGTTTCCACGTTAAATTTTACAAATCAAGAATAGACCCACATTTATATTTTTCATAACAGTTAGGAGGTTTCCCTATATGTTGAAACACAAAAAAAATTATTTAGTGTTTAAATATATCATGGTATGAAAGGTTGATATCAAATACATATAATCAATAGTTTATGGGATAGTTTCATGACCATATTTTTAAGGAGTCAGATGAAAATTTAGATTCAATTTCAGAATTACTTTGTTTTCTAGCCAGAGGACTAAGTGTATATATATTAACTTACAATGGTTATATAATTAATGGTTATATGTTCTTGAAAAATGAAACTGATGAATAAGATACAACAAAAAATAGTGGAGTTACATTTCTAGATGAAGCTATGCATGTTTCTAGTACTAAGGAATGAAATCCAATTTATGTGAATATTTCATACTTTGGAATCATGAATCAAATATGAGAGTTTGATTATACAACATTTCAAGTGTCATTTTTTCGATTAATTTTGGATGATAATATGAGTGTTGTTAAAATAGTTTTATTGGTATTAATGAAAGTTTATTTTAGTAAGGAAGGATAAAAAATTTGAACCATTTATGATGGCATCAAATGTATTACACGTATTTTATGTTCTAGATCCCACAAAACAAAAGTTGTCAATTGGTCTGTTATCGACCAAAACCACTAAATGGTTGGATGAAAATTCAACTTAGGATGACCCTTTCATTGGGATGTCTCAAAAATTTAAAAAATTTCCCACTTTAAATGACAATTTTATGTTTTATGAGACCACAATGAAGGGATTTGGATAGTTGATAGAGGGGTCAAATCTCATCATCCTTCTAAAAAATAGTGTTTAATAATTAGGTAATATTTTTTTAATATACATTATTTTAACTCATGTTTATATATATTATCTACTGCATTTATGTATTCTAAATTAAATGTTAAACAACTTATCCAGATAATTACTTAAACACAAGTTGGGTCACCCAATAATGAAGAACAACAGGTCTCTCAAACTAATTCTACATGTAGTGCAGAGGAACAAAGATCTTCTACATGTGTTGGTGCTCCCAATCCTGGGGAACAACAAGTTTCTGAACCAATTCCTACTCCTAGTGCATAGGTACAATGATCATTTTCACGTGATGATTTTACAGGTAGAGTGGAACAACCTATTGACCATGCTAGATATGAGGAAATGGTAGGAGACAAAGGACCGAGGAAGCCTGAAAGAATTGAAGCATCAAAGATTGACAGTGTTAGAAAAACTCATTAAGGTGAAAATTAAAGGCATCAAATTCTTGGTCATATGTAATCCACAATGCCATCATGTTAACCCCAACAAGGGCATATTTAGTAGTTACATTGGAATCGTCACTCGACAATGCATGTTCATTGATGTATATTCATGAAACCATGTTGTCTCCATGATTAAGGCACTAATATGGGATATATTATGATAACAATATGATATCATTTATTTATTTTACAAATAATGAAATAATGAACCATCGAATTACTCATCATCATCGCTTATAGAGTGCATGTATAGTAGATGAATACCACACAAAATATGTATTAATACTTGTTGGAAGGATTCATAGAGTATTTCTCAAAATTAAAAGATTAAATAATCTGAAATATGCTATAGAAAAAATAAACTCACAACCACCACTTATGTATGAACACCTCATCACCCACAAGGTGTGGGACGTGTCTACTATCTGTCGTGCTGGTGTGCATTTTCAAGTACAATGTGGGAAGTAATAGATTGTTTTATGATACATATATTTATCACTTTGATTGAAATTTTTTATTTATGCAATAGAAATTTATTGTTTATGATAAGGAATGGACAACAAAACCAATTTAATCATACATTAAAACAAGGATAGGGAATGATTGTCTTGAAAAAAATTATGTATTTTAAATCTACCAGAATAATTTTATGTGAGACGAAATAAAAACATAATTATGCTCTTCTATGTAAATTCATATTGGTGACCCCAAATACAAATTCACTTCCATCCCACACCATGCGATATGGATATGGGAACATGTCAATAAAGATGAGATACTAATTGATGAAAACAAAACAAAAGTGTTAGAAACATGTGTCAATGTGACATAATAATTTTTTTTATTTACGTTACTATTATGTAATAGTGATTGGTTATTTTCTTATGATTTATATCTTTCGTAGTCATAGGAATCAGAAACACCTGTACCATATGGACACCTATTATCGATGGCCCTGAGCTAGCTAGAACAGTATGGCCATGTCAGATGTGCGGTTTTTGAGGTGACACCCTGAACATATTTTTTTTAAAAACAATATGAGGATAAAGATAAAGAAATTAAACAGATGTGATAAATACTAGAAACCCTTGAATAATAATTCCAATGATAGATATAGATGATAGAAGCATTTATAGGGGGGATAAAAGAGAAGAAACAACTCAAGAATTACCATTGCATGATGATCGTGTCCCACCCCCACCAGCATTGATATATGGCATTCCCCTAAAAGAGATGTCTTAGTTATGGTAATCAATATTCTAATAATTTTTTCAATTAAATTTGAATCATACAGACACTGATACCTTTCCTGTATTGAGATTATACAGTGTTAACACGACAATGATTTATATCTACCAACACCCACCCATCACCTTTTATTGAGGGCTACGATGTTCAATATCAAAGATGACAATCTACAAAACAGACCACTTCTAACAAGCCATGTGAGAGTGAGTATTATCATAGATCATGAGTTGTGCACTGATCTACCGATTCTACTTATTGACACATATATTCATATGGTTGACCGAGTTTTTGAAATATTCGTTGCATGGTCGTCACATCTTGTAAAAACCATGTCTCTAAAAAGAAATTAATATATAATTTTATATTTCACGATAAATATTTAACAATTCATGTAAAAAGGTATGAACCGATGAATGGAATTATAGACATATAAAGGGAAGGGGTGAAAATAAAAATCAACTTAGAATCATTTAAAAGGATTGTGTAGTTGATCAAAAAGTTCTTCCAAAATTACATTACCGCACATGTTCAATCATTCCATTTACTCAAATTGAAGGTTCATGTGGATAAAAAGTTAAAAATAGAAGTAGTCACATAGACCATTTTAAAGAAGATATGTATATAGAGGTATGTGAATAATAAATTTGTGTGTTGAATGTAAATGAAATCCCCGACTATGATTGTATAGGAACATATGTTGATAATGTATACAAGTCGAATGTTTTCATGATTTGATTATCCAAAAGATAATATAAAATGTTAATTATGACTAAATACATTTCATATTTTTGGAAGGCATACATATCTACACCAATTGAAGTGATTTCCACATGGGAAAAAAATTGTACTCATTATTCCTCATGCAAACTCAACAGAATAAACTAAAATAGATTCAAAAAAATAAATGAAATGGCGGAATAGCTGTCCCAATCATTTGAAAAAAATTATGATGAAAAAATCAACTTAATAAAAATTATTCATGGGTAAAACTATACAATTTAATAATATCACATATATTTTCATTTCATTCTTTACTTATTTCTTTTTGTGTTTTATGAAACATTGGATGCTCATTTTGGTCGATTTAGATACTCCAAAGATTTATTTATTGGATACACTGCATGGATGCCCAACAAAATAACCACACAAGATGACATTTTCTAATAAGTAATTCACTAAATAAAATTTTTTATAACAAAACATGAAGTTATATAATTTATATTGTTTTTAATAGGATTTTGTTATTATTAGATGGTCCATCAATATCATGAAAAAAAAGGAATGAGGCTAGGGGATAAACACAGGGATGATGATAAGTGCTACAACTGAATATGTATCATGGTATATATAATAAAATATAACTATCCAAACACATAATAAAACAAATTAATTATTTTTCTCAATGTTTTTTTTGTTCTTGAAATAAAAAATAGAAATTATTATGGTTATTATATTTGTAAATTTATGAGAAAGATCATATTTCCTGAACAAACTAGCAACCCAAAAGATATATTTCCAAGTATATATACTTTTTAATTTAAAATATTTATTAATCCTTTGTGTATATATATTTTTTTAGTATGACTATGGCTATTAAAAAGAATCTTATTCACAAGATGATATAGATATTATTAGAAATGAATGTGTAACATACATATGACAGAGTGTATAAAAATATCATGAATATGTGACATTCATAGATGTAATGGATTGTTTCAGATTTATGTTTAATTTATTTATTTTTAGTATTATTCACATAATAATTATTTTCTTGTACATGTGCATTCCATTGTTCTAGTTGGGGTGGTTTGTGCGAAGCTGCTCATGGCTGTGAAAAATTGGTCTTAGAGGCTACAACTGAGATAATAAAAACAAAGAAATGGGTGAAGAATATATACAACCACAATTAAATGGATAATTACTACTACTTATTTAATTAATTTTTTTTCATTTTATCTACTATTAGTAAGTTAATTTCCTTATCATTTTTATCTAGTACATAATTTTTTTCACAGATCAATAAACTTTCAATTTCTTCTCTTTGTCGAGCTACCAACAGTGCATAGAAACAATGTTATTTAGTATAAAATTATTTCTCATTGAAAACTATAAGACTATAGGAAGAAATTGTTCTTATTGTGGTGAATTATCAGGATATAATGGGAACATGATCTTCCTCCACTCTCCTAAATTTCCACAATGATAAATATTTTTCATCAAAGTACGTCTATTCAATATTTAGTGTTGACATTTACACAATGAAAAGAAATGGAAATAATGATAAAATTGTAACAAAAGTTTTTTTCAAGACTTTGGGATATGTAGTATTCATTTGTACCTCAAATCATCACATGTTGTGATAGGTATGACTCCCGATGATTTTCTTAATTAACATTGAAAAAAATAGTAAAAAAGAAAAATGACCTACTCAAAACTGAGAAAAACTATACATATTATTTTGATACTTTTTAACAGCGGTCCATTATAAATTTATGACCTTTATAAATCATCCTCACCTCAATATAATACTCAGTGTGATTTTTATGAATTTATGTGTCTCTTTTTATTTAAAATTGATGTAAATTTTAGTAAAAAGAACAAGTGAAATACCAAAATCCATGAAAATTACTTTGGACTTTTTTTTACTGTGGGAAAATGATCCATATGTCATTTTTGAGGTGTTTGTGTAAACTACACCTCAATATGATTCACGATGTGGCCGTTATGTTCAAAAGTGTGTCTACTTATTTAAAATTGAAATTAATTTCATTAAAAAGAATAAGTTATCTACTAAAAACTATGAAAAAACATTCAGAATGTTTTAATAATTTAGGAAAATGATCCATAAGTCATTTTTGACATGTAGTAATCAAACTCACATCAAATAGAAATATTGTGTGACCACTATAACTCTGAGCGTGTCTATTTATTTTAGATATATATTAATTTTAGTAAAAATAAAAAGTGACATACTGAAGCCCAAGAAAACACATTTGGATTGTTTTGGTATTTTTGAAAAATGATCCATAAGACATTTTTTGACTTGTAGGAATCAACCACAGCTCACTATAATTTATGATTTAATCGGAATAATTCGAATGTTCTATTTTTTTAATAGATATTAGTTTTAGTAAAGATAACCTGTGACATACTAAAAACTATGAAAAAATATTTGGATTATTTTGATACATTATTAAAATGATCCATAATTCATTTGTGATGTGTAGGAATCAATCACACCTCAATCGAATTCACTGTGTAATCACTATAACTCTAAGAATGTATTTTTATTTAAAATTGACATTAATTTTTGTAGAAAGAAAACGTGACATAATGAAAGATTATATAATTTATTCCAATTAATTTGATACATTTAAAAAATGACCCATAAATCATTTTTTATGTTTAAGAATCAAACTCACCTTAATATGATTCATGTTTTTATAGGTATAATTCCATGTGTGTAAATTTATTTAAATTGGCATTAATTTTAATAAAAAAATGGAATACTAAAACCTATGAAAATTCATTTTCATTGTTTCGATACTTTATGAAAATGATGTATATGTCATTTTTGACATGTAGGAATCAAAATTATGTCAATATGGTGCATGTTGTGACAAGTATAACTAGAAGTGTCTCTTTTTATTTGTAATTGGCATTAATATGAGTAAAAAGAACAAGTGACATACTGAAAAATGAAAAAATGCATTTTGATTCTTTGGATACTTTATAAAAATGATCCATGAGTCATTTAACATGGGTAGGAGTCAAGAAGTCACCAATAAGATGCATGGTGTGACTGGTATGACTCCATGTGTGACTTTTTATTTAAAATTAACATTAATTTAAGTAAAAAAAAGAACAAGTGACATACTGAAATCAAAGTAAATGCATTCAGACTGTTTTGATACATTAGTAAATTTATCCATGAGTCGTTTTTGACATGCAGGAAGCTTCCACACCTCAATCTGATGGACAACATGACTAGTATGACTAAAAGTGTCCATGATGAGTTTAAAAATGAAATTTTAGATCAAAAAAAGACAGTTAAGGAAATCCAATAAAACATGCTCTGGTTGTAATGATAATTTATGATAGAGATACATATGTTATTTTTTATGCTTATTATGTATTCTCACATCAAATCAATGCACAATGTGACCAATATGACTCCAAATTCCTATTTCCAGTTTGAAATCACATTTTAGTAAAAACATAGAATTGGCATAATGAAAATTCAGAAAATTAATTTGTATTGTTTTGATACATTGTGAAAATCATTTATCAGTAATCCTTTATATGTAGGAATCAACATCACCTCAAGCTGACACACATTGTGACCAATATAACTCCAAATGTGTCAATATTTAAAATTGATATTATTTTTAGTAAAATAAAAAGTGACAAACTTATAACAAGAAAACACAGTTGGATAGTTTGGATATTTTATTCAAATTATTCATAACTCATTTGTGACGTGTATGGATGAACCCCACCTCAATAAAACAAAGAGTGTGATCTGTATAACTCCAAATATGTCTTTTTATTAAAAATAATTTTATTAATGTATTGTTCAATATTAATTTTTAGATTTTTTTCTTTATGGTATTAATAAGGTAATATATGTCTTCTTATATGGAAGGAATCTTTTTCTTAGGTTGAGATGATTTCTTCGACAACTGATACCATGGGAAGACATTTTTTAGAGGGGATAAATGCCTAAAAAAATGAAATGTTAATAATTTTTAATGTTTCTTAGATAATTATAAATGTAATTATATAAATCATTGTTTGAAATGTATATAGAATTATTATTTTTTTAGTACACCATGGTCTGAAGTTTTTGGTATTCATGATGTCAACTAAATTTATATAGAATTTTTTGAAATTATAGGGTTTTATTTGGTGTGATTTTATATTAACAACAAACTAGAACAAGCTAAGATGTTATCATTTCTATTTCGAGCATGGATAAAGTCCCGCTTTATCAGTGCTATTTATGGTGCTGATAAAGGCTGACCTTAATCACCACTGTGATTAAGAATGATTTTTCTGGAATGCTAAAATATTTTTTCATGTTGTTAAAGGGAATATGTTTAGTAGTGAACATGTATTTTAAAAATGTAAATAATTCATCCTTCTATTTAAAGAATTTATTTCCATTGAAAATAGGTGCCTCTATAGTTTTTTTCATAACTTGAACAATCATTAAGAGCTTCAGACATCCTATTTGATTGGTTGAATAATTTCAAAACAGTTATTCTCTAATATGACGTTTTTGGACTAGAGACACCCTGAGTGGGGGTGAATCAGGGTGTTACTAGTTTTAAACTTTTATATATTTATTTATTTAATTCATCAATTTATGATTTTATTTTGATGATAGTGAAGAAAATATTTATCACGTTTTTAATGAATTTAATTGCACACAACATGACATCAAAATAAAAATACAGGACACCATGAATTTACTTGGTTTACACAAATGGGATAACCCTAAGAGCACAAATTGATAATGTGTTTGTGTGACAAGATGTAATAATAGTCAGTGTCACATTACAAGTATTTAGAATGGATTACTTCTGATTGAGGGTCACTCCCTATTCTCAAATCCACACACTACTTATATAAAGGAAAAATTCAGTTTATAGACATGAAGGTCTCTTTATAGTTATTATGTCATGGAAAACCCAATTGCATCAGTAATTTCATATGGATACACTTTGATCACCAATATGTATCTTCTCTTCTTCTTTATTATGGATGGTAGAAACCCTTAATTAATTAAGTTTTTTTGGTTCCTCCCCAAAAACTACTTTCTTTCACCAGATGATGATAATTCCAAAATATTATAGTTATCCTTTGATTCTACACTTATTTTTCTCCGGTGCATGCACTATTATAATTGAGTTAGTCTAGTCTCCTTCTCCAAGCCATATTCACTTAAAAATCATCATATGTAACCATTGGAATCCATTCATTATTTTTTTACAGAAAAGAAAAAATATATCGAGAAATGCATACTCTGGTATCTCTCTACTATTTCTTCTTTGAAAGGGTATAACTACGAAAATAGAGTCTTTGGAGAGATCATTCTTCTACTAGATTTTTATTTTCAACACATAAGTCGTTCCTTCTTAGATAGTAAAAAATATATGAATGAAATAATACTATTGGCCTCTCGTCTTTTTTTGGACTACCCTGAGCAGTATTTATGCATTCATACTAAGGTTTGATTTCACGCCAAATAATGATTCAAATATGAATCCACTATAACTCTATAAATAATATTCTATCTTCAAAAATCCATTTTCAAATCCAAAATTTTTAGTATCTAAAAATTCCATGTTTTTTTACACTTTCTCCTCAATTATTACTCTATCGAATAATTTTATGTCAAAAAATATGAAATACCTGATAATAAAATGTCATGAAATACTCTAGTTGAACGCACCAATATCATCACATTTTACTCAAAAAAACATGATTCAATTTTCATCATATTCCAATTGAAGAATATTTTAATATCAGTTATATACTAATTAACTGAATTCAAATGATCTGTATCAATTTAATCCATTATGTATAACACTATTTAAGTCCATTGAAATTTCATGCAGTTGTAATTTCAACACAACCAATGGCATGTGAACATTTAATTTCTTCCATTCAAAATTTTAAATTTATTATCATTACTATAATTTAAAATAAAATCACCTAAAAAATGTTTATGTACTTCCGCGTTTTTAATAAACCTATATTCACAATAATACACTATGAAAGTCTCTATGTTTGGACCTTCCTAGTGAGCCCTTTGACCCCCCCTCAATTATCCATCCCAAACACCAACGTGAACCCACACTAGTGCACAAATTTAAATCAATATCTCTTTGGATGAGCCACTATTTACCTTGTCTACTATCATAGATACTATGAGACTCAATTGGCTCTCTTTTGTGGCATGGCCTTTATTTTCCACCAACTCCTCTTCAAAAAACTCTAGGCCAAAAAATAGAACCTACTTTTCCATGTGAATATATATATATAAATATATTCATAAACAAGATTCCAATTTCTATAGTCATTATAAGATAGTATCATGAAATATATCAAACCCTTGTATCCAATATAATTTCATCATGCATAATATACATAGAGTAATTGTCAATAATCATCCAAACATTATCAATATCATCAACACCTTCCACATCAAACATAACATCCTATACCAATTTAACCAATATATTATAAATAATCCAATATATAAACCAGTGGTTGTAATAATAATACAAATACATATGAATATTTATGAATCATTACTAGCATGCATGCATGTGCATGGGACTAGGAAGAAAAATAAAGATATAAAGCACCCTACGAGACGTTCACTATGAACTTGGCTAAATTGGGATAATCTAGTGACTATGTTGTTAAGTTGAAAGGGTGTAAATTTAGTTAAATAGTGACCTTAGGTGTATATTGGGGTTTGAGATTATATGAGGGGAGCCTAGGTTAGTTTCTCTTAGGCTATTCGAGCTTGTATGGGAGGCTTAAGCTTAGGGGTGATAGTTGAGATAAATGTACATCTCACTCAGGATAAAGGTTACACTCTGAAGGGTGGATATGAATAATTGAGTTTCCATATGTTGAAACAATATCTCTAGGGTTCGGGGTCTGATGAAGATGTATTACCACATAGTAATGGGTAGACGAGTCTCCCTTATGAGATGTGTGATGAGACATATGTGTAGGTTGTGAGAATTTTTAAAGACATGTAATCTAGATAATAAGTGATTAGAGCATAATATCTCAAGATGGTTATTACGTAAAGATATTGGGACTAGGGAAGGATTTTAATTAATTTAGACTAGGGAATGTGGTTTAGAATAGAGGATTCTATAGGCAATGGGTTTACTAAGTGGGTGATAAAAAAAATATGGCACTAAAGAGTTGGTGATTTTGTGTGACGGGTTGGGTGCACAATATTTTATTGAATGCGTGGAGTTGTGTGTGTATATGTTAAGTAAAAAATTCTAATTTAGGGGTATGAATCCTAATTTCTAAGACCACCAACAGTGAGAGGGAAGTTTATAGAATCCATGGGTGAGATTTGTTCCTCATTATTCATGATGTTTCAGCATACCTTATGTGATAAGGTTGAGCTTCATAGTAGTTTTCATTTCCTTGAGTGAGAAGGTATTGTTGTGGCCCTTTCCATGAGTGATATGGAAATGGTATAGATAATTGATAGACATTATTTAGAATATGGTTCAATGGATATTTTACAAGAGATATGGATAATGGACCCGAACATGGTTGATAATGTAATAAGTCTTGATGTAGATGAGGGGCCTTACTCGGTGTGAAAAATAGTGGTATTAGGGGTATGAACAACCTAAATTGAGTGATAAAGGTTTTTCTGGGACTTATATGTTGGGAATTACCCAGTTCCTTTGAGTGAGCCTTCGTTTATGGTTTGTGTTACAAGCATGGTGAAATGATGGGATTGTGGTATGGCATGAAACACGGTATGATCGAGGGCCATAGTGTCTTTCTTATCACATGAGTACCTGATGTTCAGGGATCCATGGTGTATGGATTAGAAAAAATATTATAATTCACAATTGTGGAATTTTAATTTTACTCATGAATAAATGTTTATGATGGAATCTATTTAGATCATTTGTTGAAACCCTACTTCGATGTATTTGTCGCACCTTGTTCAAGTGCTCTACTGCATCTGCAGACCTCATATCTACATTTCAGGTCTGAGTATAGAATGTTCAAGGGATCACATTGATGTTGCATGATGGGTAATGGAAATTATCAGGAGTTTAATCTTAGGGATTTCAATATAACATCTTCTATAATTTTATTTATTTATTTATTTATATATGTGATCAACCTAGTACAAGATCAATTATTTTATGTTATATGACTCTTCTTTGTACATTATTATAAAAGTGTTTTTATTTGATCATCTGTGATATGATGTTTGTGATGGATATAGTATAGTTATTTTTAATTATTTTCTCACTTTATTTCACGGTTGTAGTTTATCTATTGAATGTATTAGGACCTTGGAACTAACTAACAACCTTTAGAATATGTGGAGGTGTACCTATGGTCTGATAACTCTTTGTCCTGGGGTATTTTTGAGTTGCTTATTGATAAAAGAATTATAAGGAATAACATATAAAAATAAAATTAAAAATATAGTAGATCAGGAGATAATATCTATAAGGAAGCCAATTGGACAAAAAACTTGTGAATCATAACACAAAAAACAGAGATATCCTCCTAGGAAGAAGAAAAAAGATAGAGAAATGAGGGTCTTCATCTGAGTTACTCAAGAGAAATAAAGGCGATATTATCATTTTATAAAATTTTACATTTAATTAATTATTTATATAATGGATCTTTTTTTATATTTATTACATTATAATATTATATGGACTATTTTCAAAGGTAATCACTAATATGATGTGATATTCCAAGGCCCAATGGGCTAAGAACTAATTTTTGAAATATATTAAATATATTAAATATCGTTTATGTTCAATGTCCCTAAGAAATTAAAATAAATATTATATATTGTCTTGGATCAAGAAACAAGATTCCTCCATTAATTTTAGAGGAATGGTTCTACCCTTGTATTTACATAACCTTGGATGGCATTGAAGATTTGGGTTATGTGCAATTTTGGGGAATGTTTAACTAAATTAATTGACTAAAATAATTTATTTAATTAATGTTCCATGAACTAAAATTTTAACTATAAATAAAAATCTATGAGGAAATATCTTGGATAGTCACCTAACCCTAGATCCATTGGACAGAGGGTTGGAGGATCATTCATTGGTTAACAATAATCGAATTTTGGATCATTGATCGGTGTGAAATGAGATTCGAGGATCTCTCCAATGAAAAAAATGTGAATTAGTTGTTTGTTAAAGATCAATCCATATCATAGTAGGATGTTTTTTATATGGATTTATCCCCAATATATTTTTATTATGATGAAATTGAATCAAAAAACTAATGAATTTATTTGCATATCATGTGTATTATGTGTATGGATTAGATTTATCCAAGATTGGGGATCTATATTGTTGATTATGTTATATAACTTCATTCATCAATCTAATGGAAATGAATTGAGGCCAACAAAAATAATTGTTGTGGTATGGCACTCAAATTTGTGTTTTGTATATTTCGTACATCATTCTCCACTTTTCATTGGAAACTCATTTAGACCATGGTTCGATGAATTCCAAGAAAACAATCATTTCAAAACTATTTCTTGGATAAATGGATTCATAAACCATATATGTGTTCAGATCAATGATGATATCGAGATACAACAAGGTTTATGATGGATAGGGATGAGATCTGGGGTATACATGGTGTTTTGGGGTTGGGGAGATGGAAGAGCTATGGAATGATTTCTGAGCAACTCGAATTGTCAGAAATCAGATCATTGGTGACGATTGAGCTTAGTTGACCAAGATCCACAATGCATTGGGGGCACAAATTTGGAATACACATGAAAAACATATGTTTGGTAACACACAATATTTATAACGCCCTATCCATGAAACAAGGGTTCTGTTTGGGGTTAAGTATCACGAAACATGCAATTACTATCATATGTAATTTCAATTGACATGGAGACTCAGTGTGTATTTGAGATGATACCTGACCATATATACATGAAAATGGATATAAGAACATGGATAAGACAAATTTTACTTAGAAATGGTCTGGAGTACATGTGGTTAGACACACCATGTACATACACCAAAAAATGGGAACATTCCATGATACATGGGTAGAACCCGGTGCCAAAGGGACATATCATGTAATTTAGTTGCACACAATTTACATCTTCAAATAAGTATTGGAGCCGTTATCTTCTTTATCTTGGAAAATTTTCATTAGCATATGTTCCCTTGATCCTTTCCCTAAGGTTTGTTATAGAATTTCATTTATTTATTAGGAAGGTGATCCGCTCTGAGGAACATCGGTCTTCAATTGAGTTTTTTGAATCCTCTTTTTGATGCCCAAAGTTTTATATTATATCATCATCATTTCCCTAGGTGGGTTTCTTGGTATTATCATGAATAACACTGAACATCATTTATCCTCTTCCTAGAGGGTTAATCCAGATTCGGTTTTCGGTATGACCCATGGTCTAGGGTATGATCCTGGTCCAGGTGTCTTCCTGTTCAGACTTCCAGTGTGTACTACTTATATAAATATTGAAAGTGCATGACATCTCAGTTGGATTCCATTAGTGATATATGGGTCATGGATTTTGTTTCTCCTAGAAATTTTTTATATTAAATATTTGAGAAGGAATCCTATGATGGTTTTATGGTTGGGATCTTATCTTGAGACTATGTGTCTACTATGAGTATATCTTTATAATCTTGTTATGTATACTATTGACATATCCCTATGATGAGATAACTATTATTCTTGATGCTATATGATTAGTTATTTCTGAGTCTCTTATTGGGTATTGTTATACTCACCCCATCAGGGGATTTTCCCACATGTTTCATTTCTTATGAAGACAAAAAACCTTCTCAAAAATCTTTATAAGGACTAGGACTATGTAGATGTTTGTGAGACAAGCATACCGAGGTGTGTTCCAGTGGTTTCCTTGATAGCAGTACTATCCTACATCAAAGATCAGACCCATTTTAGTTTCTTTTAGTGGGATTTCATTAGAACCTTTCTTTCCAATATAATATTTTCTTAATCTAATGGTGGTATTTTCAATATATGCATGCATGATAACTAGCTATTTTATATTTCTGCAATGTATGGGCATGAATATGTGTGTTTAGGTAAGTTATAAAAAGGACTAAAATGTGTGTGGTATGTCTATATAGATATGGATACTAGCCCCTAGACTATCAGAGGCGGTCTTGGGGTTTTCATGGATCGGGACCTTTTGTGAGATGTCTTGATAGAGTGGTAAAGATGAGTCAGTTCTTTTTTAGAACTAGAGTCTATAAGATTGGTTTGGATTTTATAAAAAAATTAGTGTTTCAAGTTCATCTCTTAGGACAAGGAATCCACTTTTGGTGAAGTATCTGATGTATACACACACCAATACTCTGATAACCTTTCTTTCGACACAGTACATGTAGAAATTGGTTACAAATAAACTTCTAGTACATGCCTTATATAAGAATGGTTTTTTTCTATGTCCTTATTGAGTCAGCTGTCTTGATATACACATCGATTGTGGTAAGTCATGTATATTATAGGATTCTTCCATGAGGTTTTCGTACTAGGATTTAGTAGCATGATCTTGATGCTGATCCCCTCAGAAATGGGGCTTCAATATAGGGACATGTTTATTATGTGTTACCTTCAAGTGGATCACCATTCCTACAACCACATATAAGATTAATACCAGATGGTGGCCTCAGAACCAAGACATAGTCATAGATATATAAGATAGTGGCGCGTCTTAATGAATCATATGTATAATGAGGAAACCCTTTTAAAGTTAGAGTTCTATAATCTTTTCAGAGATAATTTTTGTCCAGATGTGTTGAGGGTTGTGTACATCTGGGAGCTTCTACAACTTCATAAGGGCATTACGATTGTGGTTGAGTATACATCAAGTTTCACCAAACTCTTTTGATACATGATGGATATGGTACATGATCAATTAATTTAGGCTTGTACCACCATGAGAGGACTACACAAATATATCTGAGAGAGCATGATACCTACATGCAAATCTATATAAGTTTTAGTGCAACATAGTACTTTGGTAGTCATGATTTTATTAGATGAGCATACATAGACTTTTGGTGTTGGAAGTGGCCACAAGAGTGTAGAGACTTCAGAGACAATGAGTCAGCAACATACATATGTACCTATACACCAGATACTTTTTAGGAGGTGAAACCAGGATGGATGATCTACTATTTTGGGATCACATGATTGATCTACTCATTCTATAGAGAGGCGGTGCTAACCTTAGGGTGATATGGCACATCTCGAGTGTGATTGTTCAACCCACAATACATATGATAGAGAGATAGTGGATGGTCCACCTAATCCCAGACCATGGAAAGTGTAGGTAGTTCTTCAGGGAAATAGTAACAACCCAAACTATTATAAATTAATTTCCCCTTTTTGGTAGAATTTAATTCCTTATTATGTGTTTTGGTTATAGAAAAAACAGTCACTTATTTGGTTTCATCATATTCAATCATATTTTAGAGACCATTAAGAATCATATAAATTGATAATAAAACCATTTACCATTTTTTATATGATTACTATAAATACTAGGATTTAACAAATCCAATTGGAACAGATATAAGAAGAGATAGCATCAAGAAGTAGTATCGTGCCCGATAAAGCCCATTTATTAGATATTCCAAGGGAGTAGAATCACTGGACTCTTCCCTCGACCAAACTAAAGATGATATCCAACAACTTAAGAATTAGTGAAATCGTTTACAACAGAAGTTAAAGTTCATCGAGATCATGACATAAACATTGTATATCGAACCACCCCATGAAAGTCTCATAATTGTGCACCTCAACCGAAGGGTATTTTACGGTGTTATGAAGCAATATGTATCAAGACCTTAATTATATAAATATATATATTATAGTGAATAATGAATATATTTTCATCATATTATTGTTACTTGATAAATGATTTTTTATTTTGATATAATAAAACAAAAACTATATATTTGGGAAATAATAAAATTCCATTATGGAATTTATGAATTAGTGGATTCATGAAATAGTTAATATTTTATTCAAATATTATTATTTTTATTAAATATATGATATAATTGAATTTTTATAATGTCAAATGTAATTTTTTTAAGGGTTAGAAAACTGTTATTGTAAAAAAACACGGTATTTCTCAATAAATGTCAAATATTATTTTTCAACTGAAAATTCACATATTTAGAAAATTATCTATTTAAAATAAATATTATTATTGGAGTAATAATTTCGAAATTGTCTAATTATGACTTTTTTTCATAATTTTCTAAGACAATTGAATTATCAGGTAAAAATGAAATACAGTATAAATATATAGTTTTTGTTATGACATCATAATGATCCATAATTGAGGTAATAAATACAATAAATGGTATCCATGACAAAATATATTATTACACTTTAAAATAATGTGATTATTGATTTATTTTATCAAAATAATAAATTATTTATGAATCCTAAGAAACCTATATTATATTTTAATGTTTTAAAGTCATTTCTTTATAAACATGACTCACTTCCACATCATAAAGGGTATTATTTTAATAAGAATAAACCTTTACCTAATAAAATAATTAAAACCATCCCTATTTGAAACAAATTAAGTGAAACAACCATGGTATGTTTTATGTTTTTTTATTTTATTATATAGTCCAAAACATAAATTTTATAAATAATAAAGAATTCCCCAATAATTTCCAATATAAACACACCCAAGATTCTATTTATCTTCAAAAAAATATTATTAAATGTGCTTACTCTTCCCAACCCTCTATAGAGTCAACCCAATGTCCCCCCATGCACTCAATTAGCTCCTCCCAAGCCTTTGGAATCACCTTTTCAAGGTAAGGGATCCTCTATTTCTCCTCTTTATTCATGAATATAAATTATATTTTGCCTTTTACCTATAATTATTAATATTAGGATATATTATTTCATATTAACCTTATTTTAATTTTTTTTTTAAATTATGAGATACCCCTTTCACTCTCATTAATCCCCCTTATGGAAATTTATATTCCCCCATTATGTAGTATAAAATTCACCATGATTTTTCATGACAAACAAATTATGTAGTGAATAACCATACCATTTCCAATCAAAGGTTTTCACCATAATACAATTAAAATTATTTTATTGGGGAATCACATGTACATATTACACACTAATTTATAATGTAATAAAATTTTATGATAAATGATTCCATGTTTTATGATCTATGTGGCATAGTTATGCATGAGAATTAAAAAATGGGACAGGGGAACCCGGAATTATATAGCACTTTAATGCATTGGGTAATGCTTTTGTCTAATGAGAAATCATGAAACCGATTATAGACTAAACCTTATATATCATGGTACTGTGTATATTATTATTTCTTGGTGTATATCCTTGATCTATGTTTATGATGCAATGTTGCAAGTCATTTCCACATTCCCGTGTTGACTATATGTTAACATGAAATATCATGACTCATTGTTCTTGTTTATCATTCTCAAAATGTTTATTTATAATTTATATTCCTATTATCTACCATGTATTACTTTTTTCATGTAATTCTATATTTGTTCCCTTACATGGATTTATATCTCACCCATATCTTATGTGTGTCCCTAGGTTATCCAATCTAGTTTCAAGTAAGAAGGAATAATATGAGAAAGTTAAGGAATTTTTAAATAATGATGACATATTACCTATTTTTATTTTCTATGTAATGTACATAATTCACATTTATTTTATACTTATTCATCTTTATGATTGAATTATGTGTATTTTTATGTTATAAATCATGAATTAATGTGTAATAATGAGTATATTTGTGATAGTTATTATCAAATTAATGTTATGTTTTTTTGGGGGTTAGGACTAGTAAAATCATGATAAATCCTTATAGATAATACTAAACATAAGAATACATCCTTAAATTTTGTAAAAGTATTGATTAATTAGTCTCCTTCAAAATAAACCCTTTTCTGCATACTATAAGTGGATATGTATCTGACATAGATGTACCTTAGGTTAAAGCCCAAATTTTTTATATTCATATAGATTCAATGGGGAACTGGTGCATGATAACGAGGCTTGATACACACCGGATGTTACACACCCATGGGGATAAGAAATTTTAAATTCAAAATATTATTAAGAACCATTATAATGGAGAACAATTCCTATAAAATTCAATGTTAGAAATTAGATCATGGATTATATATATTGAATCCAATAAATTCATAAGTTATAGAATAAATGACATTTAACATTTATATCTTTAATTCTATATACTTCCCATTTATGCATTTAATAGTTTAAAAAATATCTTCCTTGTGTCTTTTATGGTCTAAGTAAATGAGTAAAACCACAATCAAATAGTGAAATGTTGGGTTATCATTCATTGTTCTATTTGTTTCTTTATATCATTTAATTTTAGTATATCTATTCATACACCACCAAAAATCATGGCAGTAGTGATATCGGTGAAAATGAAAAAAATGGGTAAGTTATTTACTTATAAGTATATAAGTCCTCCACTATCAAAATTTTTGGGTTGAGCTTCCCAAAAAACCTTCTGATTGTTCCTTTAGTGGAATTTGATACAATTCAGAAAATGGATTGGATTTACTTATATAGATCCATCATAAATTTTAATGTCAAGGAAATCACCCTCTGTATCAAGAATCATCCCCTGATTCTTTTAAAGTGCTAACATGATGATTAATCTTCTTTAGCACCAATATATCATGAATTAATATTATCTCCCTATGTGCGAGCATATCTAACTCAAATGGTTGAGTCTAAGGAAAGTAGCATAGTTGAATACATTCCAATTGTGAGGGAATACCAAAATGTGTTTCACGATGAACTCCCCTATCTTCATTATATCCAAGAGGTTGATTTTAAATCATGCTTATACCTAGGGAATTAACATTATCTAGGACTCAATATAGAATTGATATTATGGAACATGGTAATATGAAGAAACAAATATAGGTTAATGTTGATAAAGGGTTCATACACTCAGGTGATTCCCCTTGGGGTGCACCCATCCTCTTCATCAAGAAGAAGGATGGGACGACGCACCTTTTAATTGATTATTGTGAGCACAACAAGATCATGATAAAGAACAAGTATCCTCTACCCTGGATTGATGACTTGTTCTGTATGTTATGTGGAGCCTAATACTTCTCTATGGTGGATATTTGGTTGGATTATTATCATGTATTGGTGAAGAAGTAATATATCCCCAAGACCTCTTTATAGACAAGGTACAGGAAATATGAGATCATAGTAATTCCATTCGGACTCACTAATCCTTATAAATCATTATAGACCTGATTATTAGAGTCATTAGAGATTACATGAACATATTTTTTGTAGTCTTTATTATTTTTATTGTAATATACTTTAAAATCAAGGAGGATCATGAAGATATTTAAATCAATATGCTAAAAAGATATGAAAGGTGAAGATATAGGAAATGTATATTTTAGTTGATGGATGCCTCATTCTTTGGGAATAATATCAAAAAAATTGGGATATCTATAAAACCTTCGAAGGTAGAATCAATTGAAGGATGGGCGTGTCCAACATCTATCACTAAAATCAATAGTTTCATTGTATTAGATAGGTAATATAGTTTATTTTTGAGAGATTTCCCATGATCTTCAAATCCTAAAACTATTATAAATTGGAAGGGATTTAAATTTTTTCGATCAGTGAATGTGAAGGGACCATCAAGGAGCTGAAAAGAAGGATTATCACTATACATGTGCTTACGATACCCCCAGCAGGGGAAATATTAGTAGTGTATGACAATGCATTAAGTAAGGTATTGAGATGTCTGTTATTACATAATGGAAATTCATAGATTATACCTCAATGAAATTGAATGTTCATGAATAGAACTACCAACACATGATATGGAGTTATCTAAAGTGATATTTGCATAGAAAATATAAAGGTATTACCACTTTTGAGAGAAGTGTGAAACATATATGAATAAAAAGAGCCACAATTATATATTCACATAGAAAGAGATGAATATTAACCAACAAAGATGGTTAGAGATGATCATGGACAATGAACGTACAATCCACTACAATAATAGGAAATAAAATAAAGTGGATGTTTTTTTATTTGAAAGGATCTAGTAATTTTATCATTTATGAGAATTCATAATGACATGTTATTCTTATATTTGAAAAGTTTGTACATGGGAATCATAATGAAAGGAACATCATCAATCTTTTAACAAAATATTTCACAACTATATCTTCTAGAGAATACAAATGTTGCTCAATGATAGGATGTAGGAATTCAAAATAAAGTAGAAGATATATAAAAAGGTCATACCTTATATTTAAATTTTAATTAATAAGAACTTGTAAAATTTGGTTCAATGGTATGTGTACCATAAAATATTGAGTTAAAGAAGTAGTTGTTGAATGATGCACATAGTTCGACCTTATCCATCCATCAAGGATGCACATAGATGTATTGAGATTATTGATAGAACTATTGGAAGGAAAATATAAAGAAGGAGATCATAGAATATACATCAAGATTCTTTTTATGTCAGCAAGTTAAGGCATAAAGACAAAAATATAAGGGGATGATTCAACCATTAACCTTACCTACATGGAAATGGGAAAACATCTTGGTTAGATTTTCCACTATTCTCCCAAATAAATCAATAAAAAATAATGTCATATGGGTTTTGGTGTACAATATTACAAATATTTCTCACTTTATTGCAATTCGGGAGGGCTTCTCACTTGATTAAAATGAATGTATGTACATTAGATAGGTGGTTAGGATTCGTGGAATTCCACAATTGATTAAATATTCTTGAGAACTGAGATTTACACCCATGTTATGGAAGTGTCTCTAATATACTCTAAATATTGACTTGATCTTAATCACTTCTTATCACCATAAAACTAAAGGACAATATGAGCAGACTCTCTGAAAACTTGGGTAAATGTTGAGATAATATTCTATAGACTTCAAAGGTATATGGGATTAACACCTTACATAGGTTGAGTTCTCAAAAAATAATAATTTCCACTCAAGAATGAAAATATATCCATGTGAATCCATTTATGGGAAGATATGTAGAACACCTTCATGCTGAGATGAAGTTTGGGAACACAATCTACTAGGTATTGAAATGGTCTAGAAAATAGTGGATAAGGTAAAGATCATTCTACAGCACATCTATAATCATTAGAGATGACAAAAAAGTTATATTTATAATCATTGATGAGATCCAAAGATTGATTCTGGATAAAATTTGTTTCTCCAAATATTCCCATGGATGAAATTAATGAGATTTTGGAAGAAGGGAAATATTAGATGGGGAGACGTAGGTCCCTTTGAGATTCTTGATCACATTGGATGGTGGACTATCAAATAGAACTCTTAGACAACCTATCTCAAGTACATGATTTATTCCATGTTCACTCTTGATGAATTACATACAAAACCCCTAACATGTACTCAATATAGAGGTGGTATCATTGTAGAATGAGCTCTCATATGAGGAGTAGTCGGTGAATATCTTATATTATAGAGAGAATGTTCTACAGAATAAGACAATACACCTATTCAATGAGTTGGGGTGAAACAACAATTTTAAAGAAGTGACATGGGAACATAGGGAAGTTATTAAACATCAATTCCCTCAATTGTTTTATTCTGTGTGATGAAAATTTAAAGGGTGAAATTTTTGAATAGTGGAAGATTGTAAAGACCTAAACTGTTTTAAATAAAATTCCCTTTGTGGTTAAATTAATGGTTTTATTATGTGATATGGTTATAGAAAACATGTGCACCTATTTGGTTTAATAATATCCTATCATATTTATGAAACCATTAATAATTATAACCATTGATAATATAGATGATGAATAGTAATCACATAATTAGTATAAAAATGGGGTTTTAATAAATCTAGTTGACATGGGAGTACGAATTGATATACTTTACGAGTTGGATCATACACTGTAAATCCCATTCATATGATCCTTTGAGGGACATAAGGTCATTGGGATTTTCCATTGACCATTCCCAAGATGAGATCCAATAACATAATCATGAGTGAATCCATTTATGATAGAAGTTCAAGCTCATCAAGATCATGACCCAAACCATGAATATTGAAAAACCCCATGAAAGTATCATCGTTATGCACCATACCCTTAGGGGGGTTTTCAGTATGATAAATGGATATGTTTCTGGACCCTAATAGTATGAATATGTATGTTGTATATAATATTGATTTCATTTTTATTATATTATTGTTACCTTATAAATTATTATTTTTTGAAATAATAAATCATTAATTATATCTGTAAGTAATATTAATATTCAATTAAGGAATTTATGAGTTGTGTATTTTTGAAATAGATAATATTTTATTAAAATATTATTAGGTTAATTAAATATAAAGAAGATTATAATTTTTATACAGCCAAATGTAATTTTTATAAGAGTTCAAAAACTGTTATTTAAAACACCCATTATTTCCGTTAAATGTTGATTATTATTTTAAAATTTATAATTAACATATTTATAAAATTATTTAGTGAAAATATATATTATTTTTTGAAACAAAACATCAAAATTATAAAATGTTGAATTTTTATTAATTTTATGAGATGATTGATTTATAGTTTAAGAATTAAATAAGGTATAAATATACGGTGTGTATTATGACATCATAATAATCCAAAAATGATGTAATAAATAATATAAAGGGTATTAGTGACCAAATATAGGTTTATAATTTATAATTATTCTCTTTTATGTTTATTTGATTAATTTTATAAATCCTTTATGAATCCTTATAAACATATATTATATTTTATGGTTTTAAAACCATTTAATTATAAACATGATCTGATTTCACATCATCTAGTGTATTATTTTAATAATTTTGGCCCTTGACCTTATAAAATAATCAAACCACCCCTCTTTTGAATAAACTATAGGGAAAACTAAAGTGATGGTTTTTTATTATATAGATTCCACAACATACGTTTGAGAAATGATAAAGAGTTCCCCACTCATTACCAATATAATCCCTCTCATGCATCCTTTTATCTTCACTAAAAACCATGTATCAAATAATTACTCCAACCATAACACTCTATATACCTCCCAAGGTTCCCCAAGCCCTCAAGAAGCTCCTCCCAAATTTTTTGTATAATCCTTTAAGGTAAGGGTTCCTCTCTAACTCTGCAAAATTAAAGTATCTATATTATCTTATTCATTTTTCATTAATTCATAATGTTTGGGTATGTTCTTACATATCCCTGTTAATATAAATTTTATGTCTAATTGATTTGATCCCCATATCACTCTCATTAATCTGTCCCATGAATAGTAATAATCCTGATTTATGCTGTTGAAATCTCACCATGATTCTTCATGCCAAAACAATTGTGTAGTGAATACCCATACCCATTTACTATCAAGGGTGTTCATATTTATTCACTTATAAATATTTTATTTATGAATTACATCTATTTATTCTACACACCTTTTTCATGGAATAAAATTTTATGATAAATGATTCTATGTTTTACGATCTATGGGGCACACAAATACATGTCAATGAAATGAAAGTGACGGGTGCACCTAGAATATATAGTGCTCAAATGCATTGGGAAATAATTTAGTCTCATGAGACATCATTAATGGAACTATTAATTGAACCTAATACATCACAAGAATTTTTTCATCATGATTTCTTAGTAGTTATCCTTGTTCTATGTTTAAGATGAAATGTTTTATGTTCTTTCAACATTCCCATGTTGTGTTTGTGTTATCATGAAATATCATCCAACATTGTCCATATTTATTATTATCACCAATTATATGTCTCATTGATATACCTATTGTCTAATATGTATTAATTTATTAATGTTATGACATGTTAATTCACTTATTGTGATTTATAGTTCACCCCTTTCTTATGTATGCCCCTGGTTATCCCATTTAGTTTTACATATTAAGGAATAATATGAGCATGTTAGGTAGGTTTTCAATAAAGATGGTGTATTTCCTATTTTAAGTTGTTATATAATGTACCTAATTACCAAATGCACCATACCTATCAACATTTTGTTTTTTATTATGTGTAATATTATGTAATAAATCATGAATTAATTTTTATTAAAGTGTAGGATTGTTATAGATGAAGACGTGGAAGATTAGCTGGGATAGTGGATTGAGGTGGTATACATTTTGAATTGTTACCACTAAAACCACAAGGTGGTCCCCACCAAGATTAGGAGATAGTGTTCAGAGGAAATGGAAGCTGCAAGTGGTTGAAGATTATGACCATTAGGCTTAATGAATGATATGAAGTATGTTCTGCATATTTTCTACATTAAGTACAGTTCTAATAGACATTGATGTGATTCATTCCTTTCGTTCCACTTCCTCAGTTCATCATATAGATATTTCGGTTGAGCATTTTGATTGACCATTATTCTTTGAAAATCCAACCTGAGCAAACATAGTGATCATAAAAAACTACTGACGGTGTAATCTAACTCTTGGAGGTGAGTGTTTTTTTGGGATCTCTTTGTAGTAACATTTAGGCATTATGACTGCATCTTAGGTATAGACCAGTTGTCTATAATTATATCCCAAATAGACTATATTGGGTAGAGGATGTCATGCGTCTTTAATGATGGGATGAGGTTTTACCATGGGGGTAAAAAGTAAACCAAGGTATAGTATGATGGCCTCATGCATAGGAGGGTGAAGAAGACTACACAATAGTTTCCTAGAAAAACTCTTGGTGAAGTGGATGCTAAATGATTTCTATTTCAGGTAGTGGTTCTATAGAATGAGGATGTATTCCCTAAAGATGTTACAAGATTACCTCCTAGAAATAATATAGAATTTTTCATTGACCCACACCTTAGTATTACCTTGATATCTACACCATTATATCTGACAGAACCTCTAGAGATTTACAAGCTAACGGTGTAGTTGGAATTCTTGTAAGGGAAGGGATTTGTAAGACCTAGTGTTTCACCCAAGGTATTCCCAGTATTGTTCTCTAAGAAGGATTATGGGATGTTGATGGGTTTTTTCAATTGAAATAAAATAAATTAGGTGAACCAAAATAATATGTATCCTCTACCAAGGATTGATGACCAATTTGATTAGTTTATATGGGCTTGATGGTTCTCAAATACTGACCTCAGATCACGTTATCACTAACTAAAAGTATGAAGTGAGGATATATCAATTAGGTAGTTAAAATTTCACTATGTTCATTATGAATTATTTTTTATTCCCTTTGGTGTGACGAATTTCCTAATAGTGGTCATTGGACTCATGAACTAGATCATTTGTTCTTTCATAGACTGCTTTTCAGTGGACTTCATTAACTATATCCTAGTGTACTTAACATCTGTGGAGAAGTATGTGAGACACTTTAGGATGATCCTAGATGCACTCTGAGAACACCGGCTTTATAGGAACATCTCAAAATGCTAGTTCAATATTATGGAGGTCCACTTTCTGGGACATATTATCTTAGTAGACGGTGAAGTAGTTGACCCAAGAAACATTAAGGATGTTTCACCATGGGATCCACCGATGAGAACGATGGAGGTGTAGAGATTCCATGGTTTGGTATGCTACTATCAGAAATTGGTACCTAATATTTCTAGGATATCAACCCCCATGAAATCATTGACCTGGTAGGGGAACATTTTTGTTGATAGAGAGGCACCAACATGATATCTAGGAGAAGTGGCAGATATTGATGAGCCCTCCCATATTGAGATTTCCGAAGAAGGGTGTCAGGTGCGTAGTGTTCAATGATGAATTGTGGACCTAGCTTATTTATGTTATGATGTAGAGGCAAGTGGTGATTACCTATGGTTCATGTTATTTTTTACCACATGAGTATAACTACAAGACCCATGATCTTGAACATGTTGTGGTTGTATTAATACAAAAAATTTGGTGACACTACCTTAGCAGTGAGAAATTTATAATCTATTATAACCATATGAGTCTCAAGTATATCACCTCTCAGAGAGATCTTAACTTAAGATCAATGATATGGCTAGAGTTCCTCCAGGAATATAAATTTGATATTTTATATACTTTTGGGATGGGGAAAGTTGTAGATGATGATCTATGTTGGAGATCTTGTTCTCATTTACTAAGTGTAGCCTCATGGAAATTGTTCTAATTGTAGCTGCCCTTTATTGATGGGGATGGAGTAGTTTAACTATGGTCGATGGTTTCTTCCCCTATGATTTTATAATGATTACATGGAAGAGTATCAAGGGGATAACAACTACGAGAACCAACATACTTAGATATCCATTGGATGTGCTCCTAATGGATTTTCTGAAGGTGTTGATTATATTTTTTTATTTTTATAGAACAAAAGATTGTACAAGTAGAAGTGACTGGGGAGGTGCTGAGGGTGTTTCATAATTCACCCACAATGTTACATCCATTTGTGTAAAAGATGTACCAAGACCATTGGTGATAGTTTTAGTGTATAGGGATGAAGAAGGGAGTTGTATATTTTTTCTCATAAAAACTCACTTTTCAGAAAGTAAAGGCTGAGAACTAGGTTTTGATAGGTTTAGATCAACTCATTGAGGTTCAATTGTAGAAGTGGGATGGGATATCTATGGAAATTATGATGAGGTTACAACAGAATTCTAGTGGATGTGATACCATGTGGGTGATCACAAAATAAATCAACATGTCACCCCACATCCTAGATATTCAAGAGTAGAGTTTTGTAGAGAGATTGAGACACCTCTATGTGCAAGTGATATTCTTACTCTATAGAGTTCCATTAAAGATCATATCTGATCAAGGTGTTTTCTTCACATCTTGGTAATTGAAGGATTTTCAAGAGGCCATTAGGACTCAATTGAGTTTGATCAGTGAATTTAAACCCCAGAATAATGGCTAGAAGTATGGGACCATTTAGGTCCTTGAGGATAGGATGTAGGATTTCATGTTTGAATTTAGTCATATTTGGGGGGATCCCCTACCATTTTTTGATTTTTCATAAAATAGTATCTATTAGTCCACCATTGGTATGGAAATATTGGAGGAATATTATGGGAAACCCTATAGGTTACTACTATGTTGGGATATACTAGGAGAGTTATCACTTGTGGTCCAGGAGTTAGTGTGATCTAGGAAAGAGAAGGTTCAAATCATCCAGTAGTGGATGCGGACTTCCTTGATCCAATAATAAGTCTTATGAGGAGTGATGATGGAGGCATTTTGAGTTTGTGGAGGGAGACCTTATGTTCTTGAAGGTCTCACCATAATGTGGATTATAGAATTTTTTTGGGAGGCATGTTTTTATACCAAATTAATTTTAACTTTCTAGATAATTTATATAGTCAATGAGTTGGCATGCCACTTTGCTTTACCCCCACAGTTGGATTATGTACATGATTTTGTCCATGTCTTGCACTTGAGGAGATACACTCACAAAATGAATAATGTTAATTACTAGGGTGAGATGCACATCGAGGATGGTGATAATATTTTAGTGTAATTAGTAGATATTGAGGATAGGCATGAGATAATCATCCTTGGGTGATCAATTCCTTTAGTGCATATCTAGTGAATTTAGGAGAATCATCATGAGAGCACCTAGAATTGAGAGACTCATATGCATGCACAATACACATATCTCTTTAAGTATTTTTTTTTGGATTTATAATACATAAGTCACCAAGGTGGGGAGAATTTAACAATTATTTTTCCTTGTATTACCAAATAATATTATCTGGATTATTTTTAGAGATAAGACCTGAGAAGGTATTTCATTATGTGACTTGATGATCCCAAAATTAATTTTTTAAATATATAAAATATATTAAATATCATGCTTGATATGCTTTCCTAAAAAAGTGTAATAACACTTAAATATTGTCTTAGTTAAAAAATATGAGGCCTTTACTGAGTTTAGAGATTTATTTTTACCCTATTCATGAAAAAACTTTTGAGCATGTTGGATATTCAGGTTGGGAATGACCGTGTGAGAATGTTTTAAAAAAATAATTGATTAAAATATATTATTAAATTAAATTTATATGACCTTAATTATTTCCTTTAAATATATGTCTATGAATAAATATCATGGTTATCTACCTAACCCTAGAGCTGTTTTAGAGATCCATGGAGGATCATTGTCAGGAAAAAAACAACTGGATTATGGATCATCGATCAATGGGCAATGTGGTTTGAGGATATATCTAATGAAAAAGATGTAAATTAATTTTTCATGAGTTTTTGATCAATCTCAAGGTATTATGATTGTTTTATGTGGTTTATCCCCATTTTATTATTACTGTGAATAACAAGAATCAATCTATAAACATAGTGATTCACAGATTATGGTTATTGTAGGTTTGGGTTAGATTTATTCAGGATTTTGAATTTATTTTGTTGATTATGTTATATCTATTCATTTTACATTATAATTATTTTTTTGGCTAACAATAACATTGGTCAAGATATATTCTTCAAATTTTTATTTTGTGTATTTCTTCCCTGGATTTCCATTCGTCGTGAGAAAAAATTTGTTCGTTGAATATATGGAAATCAATTTTTGTGTGCCTATTTCTTGGTGAAACGAATGGATATCATGGATCTATGTTCAAATAAATGATGGTATTGAGTTGTGACATGGATGATAATGGACCGGGACTAGATCATCAGTGAACATGTGTTGTTTTTTTGGGTGTGTAGTGAATGAAAAACATTGTGGTGTTTCTCAAGAAACTAGAATGGCTAGATACCAGATCTCCTATGATGATCATGCTCCAATGAACCAGGTCCACAAGAAATAGGCCTTATTTTAAATGGATTTGGAAACATAGGTGATGGATTTTTAAATTACATGAAGATCTACAGGTTCCATCAAATTGTAAGCTCACGACATGTATTTTAATAACACAAGCAATGTATGGGGCCCTGTCATTAGTACTAGGGTTAAATATGGAGTTAAGTATCGCATGTAATTTGACCTCTATCACACTGTGTGTTACTCGACCTGGTGACTTAGTGTGGATACAAGTCTAGAAATAAACAAATATGAATATATGAACACATACATGACTAGTTGTACGTGGACACGGTGTAAAGTACATGGGAATAGATGTGTTGTGTACTCATACAAGGACACGTGATTAGTCCATGATTCATTGGTATTACCTGATGTAGATGGGGCACATCATGTACTTATTCAAATAATTCTTAGATGTATTGTACTCTTAATCTTAAACATGATTCATTAGGGAATGTACCCTCGATCATTTACCTATGGGTTGTTATGGAATTGAATCATATTCTTAGGATAGTGATCTCTTAGAAGGAACTATGTTCTTGGAGGGTCTTTATGGAATCCCCTTTAGGAGGCTCTATGTGAGAACCTCTATCATCATCATTTCACTAGGTGGGGTTCTTGTTATCCTAATTACCAAAACTAATCAGGTGTCGATCCCCTAATTAGCAGTTTAATCTATTTTGGGTTGTTGGTATACCCCATGGCCTTGGGTGTGACCTCCATATGTGTAACAATATCTTCATAAATCCAATATTTACTTCTCATGGTGTGACCCGATGATAAAGTCATCTTGGATAGATGTCATCATGGAATCTAACTCATGGAGTGTGTTCTCTTGGATGGTTTTTATGTGTAACCTTAGAAGAGGAATCCTAGGTTGGTTTTATGGTTGTGATCTGTTGTTGATATAGTGTGTCTCTAATTATTATATCCATAAATTGTTGTTATGTATGCTATTGATGTAACCGTATGATTATATTACTAATATTCATTATTCTATATGATAATTTATTTTAGGGTTTCCTACTAGGTATTGTTATACTCACCCATGCATGGAATTTTCCCACATGTGTCATGTCTTATATAGTTGAATGTCCTATTGATAGAATCCTAGAGTGACCAGCACCAAGAATATATTTTTCATCCAGAAAAACTGATTTGTGTTCTGATGGTTGAATTGACAACAGTCCTCTCCTATATCACTGGTTGGAATCGTTTCAGTTTCTTTTCGTGCACTGGTATTTGTACCTTTTTTGTAGTACTATTTTTTCTTACTATGATGCTAGGATTTTAGATGTATTTATAAATGGTTGTGGTTTGTTTAAAATTCCATCATTGTATGGTCTTGTAGATGCTTTCATGTGTACAGGTACATTAGGATAAGGCCTCCCTAGTTTGTGATATGCCTACCTAGAAATGATCACCATCCCCTTGCCTATCAGAAGATAGATTGGGGTAGTCATGGATTGATCCCCATTGGATAATGACATGATAGTTCAATGATTTAAAAAAACGTAATTCACTATGTACCTGTTCATCCCCCATTAGGCACTCTGTACCCCGCTAGGTACTAAATTAAGGTGGAATGTGTGACTAGTGGCATTCCTAGTCCTAATCTAATGTCTATTTAACCCATTTTTTAATTGGTACTAGTTCATTAGATACTCAATGAAATCTGGGAACTCTGATATATATTCCATACTAAGTCAGCTTCCTTAAATTTAGACGGCCAAAACTCCACCAACTACTCTAAAAAAACGAAACTAAAAACATATTTTTTTACATAATTTAAGATGGATTTTGGTTTGGGAATTGTTATGGTTTCTATCCATGTGAATGGAAAACATCCAATAATTTATATATGATATATTATGATTCACGAAGATAAATTTATTTAATATTACATTATATTAGAAATAAATATAACAATACAAATTATTCTGCATTCAATATGTAATATAAGTAAAATAGAACACTGGATATAACATGATTCAATATACATTTAACCTCAATGCATTATGAGAACTACACCCCATAAAAATTTTTATTACCAAATATATGAATTGACATACAAGACTCAAAAGTAAGAAATGAGCCACTACATTTTTTTAGGAAGATAGATCTACTTAACCAAGTGGAAGTGATCAAATCCATCACATGGAGTTGGAATTGATCATTAATAGAAAGACTCACAAAAAATATCCAGAGTGTAATAATGGATACCATAAATAGAAACAAAGAATGGATTAGAATCTCTTATAGATATAATTTTCATTAATGTATCTTGGTTAAGACTGAGGAAGATGATGGATCCATCAAACTGTAATGAAACCATATGTAGTGGTAATCCTACACTACAAATTTTGTTTCCTCAATCGAGTCGTAATTGTAAAAATACTCCAATTATAGGTAATAATTATTTTAAAATTTTAGGGGAATTGGTAGAGGTCATGGTTCTGAACTAATTCTCCGTATATTATAAAATATAAAAGGAAACCATAAGTTTCACTCTCACTCAAAAGAAACATACATGGTGAATGAATAGTCTTAATCAAATGAAAAAACCCAAAAGCTAGAGAGAGATGATCAATTCCTCATGATTTTAAGGGTGAGGGAAGAAATAAATCCCGATGAATGATGAGTAGATGACTAAAATCATAGAAATAATTAACATAAATGAAATACTCAAAGATCATAGGGACATGTAGAATCTTTTCGAAGGCATTAAAAATATTTGGATAATTAATATGCATTTGTGAGAGGAATAAAGCACACATGAAGAAACAGAAAAGGTCAAAAATGATCTATTTAATCTAATAGATAAAATAAATATATCAAAACTCTTCCCATTTTTAAGGAAAATGAATATAGATATAATTAATGCAAGGGAAATTAAATTTTGTAAAAAAAATCCTTCCTATGTACAAAAATAATAGTAAACCATCAATGCATACAAAATTAGTATGCAAATTTAATTGTAACAATTCTTTAAAAATATATAACCAAATGTCAAAAATCATCACTATTCAATTAAAATTATAATAATTTATAGTGTTATTTCAACCTAATCTATTTAAATATGACTATATTTATTAGACATAAATAATGGTTAAACTTTGATAATGGAATATTTTTAGTTAAAATGTCTTCCAGATTATCATCAATATGTATCATAGTGACACACACCATCCGAGATTCAATAATATCCCCTAAAAGTGAAACCATATTAATATATACTTCTATATATCATATAAAACATGATTTTTGTATAAATAAAGGACATAATGACCATCACAATGTAAATTTATACTCGATGTTCATAAAGAAAATTTATTTATCAGACCCTTTAAAAAAATTCCCTTTATTATATATCAAGATAAAGTATTATATTCAAGATAATTTGTGAATATATCAACTACTAATCCCATTATTTACTTCCATGAAACATATCCACCATATGTAGGAGAAAATAGATAGTATTATATTTGGGAATATCATTTCTGGAGATATTGATAGAATACAAAACACAATAATACCATAATTGTAACTATTTTATTTTACATATAAAATCAAAACTATATATATATAGACACACAAATGGGGATCTACTTCAATGTATAACATTATTGTTTCCCTAGTTTTCCAATAATCTTGGATAGAGTACACACTACAAAATAAATGTTTGGTCGTGGGGGTAAAATCAAATAAATAAGAATACCAAATATGTAAGCATGTGGTTTTATATTCATAAAATCTACATAAATTATTTGGTTAAGTTATTTTCTAAGGGATGGCTTCAAATGATATCCCAAAGTAATACTAACTATTTTAACATTCTCAAATAGATAACATTTCAAAAATTTATTAATATAAGAATATTATGATAGATTCAACACTATAATATCTTTATCCAAAATAATTTTCATACCTAAAATATATTTTCATTTTTCCAATTATTATATTAAAAAACAAATGTGTTGGAATTTTCTATTACTAGTTAGACTCATGTTTTACAGAAAAAATTTTCTGTCATCCACATATAAAAGTAGGTAAATAATTTCATTCATTACATTCATCAAATAAAAACATGTATAAAATTTACCTCAATTAAAACCATTTTCAATCATAAAAGAATAATTTTGGATATATAATTTCCTAGATTATTATTCAAGTCTATATTAGGAATTCTACAAAAGAAATTTTTTTATTTGATTTCATGTATTTGAAAAATACCTAAGGGTGCATTGTACAAACTTATTCATACATATTTCCATGTGGATGGTAGTTTTAACATCAATTTGTTCGATATAAAAATCATATATAGATGAAAATGAAAGTAAATTCAAATAGATAAACAGTTTAGAATATGTGAAAATATCTCACTAAGTTAAATCCTTCAAATTTAATGAATTGTTTGGAAACTATCCTATTTTATAGTTATTTTTTGACACAATGGTAATATCATTATTTTTTAAAAAATACATTAGAAAATAATTAATTAATAATTTTTAACATTTTCTCAAATTATCCAGGTCTTATTTATTTTGGAGGGAATTTATTTCATGTTGTATAACAATTAGTCACTACCTAAACTATTTGGATTTAAATTCTTGCATAAATATTTTCGATTCGTCATTTTTTATATCCAAAAATAATAATAAATTCATAAGAAACCACATCAACATGAATGAAATATATTAGATGTCTAATGGACCTCCTAACTATTTCTCAGGTCATCTGATAATATCTATTATTATCACATCCCTTAACCATAGATTTATATTATGAAACAAAATCACCTTGAGCCTAACCGGTAGGGTCAGTGGAGACTGAAATGGGATTAGTCTCATCTCGAGGATCTAAAAGAGCCTTAAAACCCAATGTATGGGATGTTCAAACACTTTTAGGTTCAGTACACTTTTTCTTAGGCAATGAAGACTCATGAAAGAAGTCATCATGGATAGAGGTACATTTCGGGTAACTTTATATATCTACCGATAATCAAAAATTTATATCACTCTCTAGATATCCCAAAAATTAATAATTAAAATTCAAAGGTTCCATGATATCATTATTAGTATGAGTTTAAGTGTTATATATATATCACTCTAAGGTCTGTATGACTGTGTTTTCATACTATCCAAACATCTATAGGGTATCTAATGCATTACTTGTAGAAGAGAAGTGGTTGATATTTTACACTACCAATTTGGAAGCTTTTTTTAAGAAGAACCGAGGAGAAAATGTTTGTAAGAGTTGGCATATATCTCTCTCTAGGGTAGTTTTATTCATTTTATCAACTAATAAATTTTTTGGGGGTTTCCACAATAGTCTGGTATGAAAGGAAACATTAAAAGATACATAATTAGAAAAATCCATTATATAAATAATATAACCCAATATTATTCCAAAGAGTATTTAACATTATACCTTATTGGTTTTATACACAATTTTTTTAGTTTTATAAAAAATGAAAGGTATCATACTTTTTATTTAGTATGTAAATTCATACTTTCCATGAGTAGTCATCAATAAAGGTCAAAATGTAATAGCCTCAAAAATTGGAGGAAGTCATTTATAGACCCCATAGAATACAATGAATATACTAAAGAGGGTTTCTATCTTTGTATGTATATTTATTAAAACTCACACATCTTGAATTATCATACACACAATATATATAAGAGTTAATATTTCTAGTATTTATATCTATAAAAAACCTTTTTTAATAAATTCATCTAGTCCAATGACACTCACATTTCCAAGATACCATTGTCATAGAATGGTTTTATCAAACACTAGGACTTGGGAGGAATCCAACGACATTATGTGAGATTAACTATCAAAAATATATGTTCCATTAATGGGGGAACCATTCATCTTGGTGAGGGAGCTATGAGAGATTCTAAGAACACTAGTGTCTAACTAAATGGTGTAACCCTTATAGTTAATAACTCTATGGGAAATTAGGATCCTATTATGTTTGTGTAAATAAAAAAGTCATCAATATTTTTAAATATCCCATCATGAGGGTATAAGATTATACAATATATACCCATGATATGAAAACTAGTTTTATTCCTCAAAGAGGCATCACTTTTATTCCTCAAAGTGGCATCACTTGAATAAATTTCCCTTAACTAAATGAAGTAAGATCATTTTGGATACATATAAAAATAGAAATTTTAGATAATAATACAGTCTTCATATACAACATGGTCATACCCATTAGATTTTCAAAATTATTTAAGTCTTGTTCCAATAATGAAAAATTATCATTATTATTGTCTTTATAATCTTTCTTGTTTTTAATATGGTTGCATGTTATATAACTAGGTTTTCAAACTGGAAACATTTAATCACCCAAATATTTTATATAGAATGAATATGCCTTGTTTATCATTGGTCCATCCCCCTACCTATATGATCTATCAAAACTCAACCATTGAATCCCTCAAAATCATGTTTAATAGATACTTTTTTGGTAATATCTTTTGATAATAACACTTTTTGGACTTCTTCAAGTGAAAAATTATCCCTACCATACATAATTTAATCCTTATCCAAACTATAAGATTCATCAAATGAAGTTAACATAAGGATTTCCATTTCATCTATATTAATCATTAAATATATACTTAAAAAATCTAAAAGGATTTTATAAACTCATCAATATGTGTACTGACTATAATTCAAATGTATATCTTGAAGTTATAAAATCTCATTTTATGAGGTTATTAGGTTTTGAGGTATCATTTTAAGTAGAATATTAATATGAATGAATAAGGTAAGATTAAATGTATTATTTTTTTGTCAAACTTTAATCACTTAACATTACTAAGAATTTCTAACAAATGTGATATAATGAAATCTATTAGACCATGTCTAACAAATTGAAATGACTGAATAGAGTATGGAAATATTTTTTAATTTTTTTACATTCATTATTCTATTAGAAACTTTGTTAAATAAATTAAAATATGGGAATGATTTTTTTTATCTTAAAAGTTCCAAAAAAAATTATAAAAAACATACAAAATTATATAATAGGTTTATTTAATGAATTATGTTTTTATGACAAGTACTAAAAAGAAGTTTTTGATGTTTTGGTTGAAGTTTTATTGGATGGAGAGGAAAAATAAGTCAACCAGACTCACTTAGTCAATGATAAAAATGTAAAATGATGAAGTTGTACCCAGAAATAGGTTTCTAGGAGAAGGAAATGGGTATAGGTCTCTGAATGGTTAGATAGAGAAACTCAAGATCTTTATAAATAGGATTTCAAATCATTTGAAAAAATATAACATATAGGGATTTCCAATTGTTTAGAAAAAGGATTCATTGAAAACTGACAAATAATATTTTTCTAATTTCATTCATAAGATAGAGTGTCAAAAGATAAATTATTGAACATACTCTACTAGATATAGTTATGATAAAGATTACTAGGTGTAAAACATCTATGAATTCATTGAACAAAGGAATACCTATTGAAGTGGTATTGTTTGTAGAATTATTGGAATGGTAATTTATTATAAATTTCTACTGAATAAGGTATAGAAAACTTTATAATTTTTTATTAAGTCCTTAAATTTTATGATGTTGACTTGGAAATTCAATTATTTAACAATCATGGAATAAGTATCATCATTCAACCATAGATTTTAGGGTTGTTTAAAAAAATATTTCGAGTCTTTTAGAATGTATCTAATAATATTTTTTACTCCTATAATCTTGTAGGTTTGAAGGAGGTCAAAAGAAGAATTTTTTTGTTTTGGAGGTTCACTTTTTGTGTGGGAAATTTGAATTTTAATTTTTCACCCCTCCATTATTTTTTGCATAATCGACATCCATATAAAGATGACTAGATTTATCGTGAAAAGGATGATAGGGTTGTTTTGTGAATTGGTGAAGTCTATAGGTATTGATAGAAGATCATGAGAGAGAAATATTGTACTGTAGCATCATACATAGTAGGAAAAATGGATTAATGGTGGAAAGAGTCATACTGCCATTTGGTATCATAAAAAAGGGATAATAGGTGATTAGTCAACTAAGGTATCAATTGGTATCTGAAAAATATAGTACCATACAAAGGGTATCGAACTAAGGGTACTATATTAATGATGTCGGATTAAGGAAATTGAATGGATATGTTTGGATGAATAATTTTATATAGAATATCATTCTCATTTCAATATAATAAATTGAGTATGATGAATAATAACATTCCATATTCCATGTGTGAAGAAACATCAAGCATAAATGTGAAAATGTTGAATCCTGTTGATAAAGGAACTTTTGTTATTGAAAAAACTTATCATATCAAATTACCATTCTGATAAGCCTATGCACAGTTGAAGGATAATAGTTCAATTCAAGTGAATTGATATTCCATACACACTATAAACATAAAGAGGATTATTTTTTGTGTATATTTGGTATTTCAATATTTTCAAACTATTCCATGTAGTAGATACTGTTATTGATAAGTGAATATTTTATGTATCCATGTTCTCATGGGTGTTTATATTTTTTGTTTTCTAAAAGAGACGATTCAAACCAATGAAAAGAGAAGGATGATTCTATATTTAAAAAAATAAAAACAAAATATCCCGGATTCATCCCTCCCCCTATCAATGATAAAATAGATCCATATTAATCCTTTTAATTGGTATTATATGAAAGGTTCCTTCATTGACTATTTACTATGTGAAGTTTTTTGAAAATGAAAAACATCCATGGATATTCAGATTTCGGTAAACAATAAAGGTATTCCAATCTTATAAGGGAAGCACCATCATATTTTGAATGATATAATGTCACAAAATATTATATCCATTATCTTTAAATTTCATGAATATACTACTACTGGTTATTCCCTAATTTTATTAAGGGTGATCCAATAATAGTTTCTGATAAGGTGAATTTATATAATTATGGGTGAGAAAGAAATTTTATACTTTCATCATGATGCAAAATTGATTATCTATGGGAAAAGGTTATTGGAATCGATAAAGTAATCAAGGATAAGTTCATAAAAATTTATAAATAAATTCAATACTGAAGAAATAAATGTTACAGTTCTAGATATTTTAGTATTAATATGGTTTATAATGAGCCGATTGGTTAATTATTTATAATCTATAATGAAATTATAAGCACCATAATTTGTTTTGGTTAGATATTATAAGATTCGTCTTTTTTAAAAATATTATAAAAATTATTCTAGATAAATTTTATTTTAAGGTCTCATTATTATAAGGTAAATATCCAAAAACTATTTATTTTTCTAATATTCATGGTATGGTCATCACATATAAAATGAAAAGAGAAAAGGTAGTCAATAACAAGTAAAAATATATGATTGAAGAATTTCTCTCAACGTAGATAATAAAAGAAAATACAAAAAAAATTGAGGATGAAGTCAGTGACTTGGACTCCAAATATGTGTTATGTAAAAATATGTATGGATTTATCTCTTTTATACTTAAAATGGTGAAAGGAGGCACAATTAAGTATACAATAAAAGTTAACACAATTTTTTTGGACTGTGGATCTATTTTACATTTTGATACATCTTTTCCATGTCTAAAGGAAGATAAATATGGTGACTAAAAGATAGAAATTTGAGAATATCTCTGGCTAAGAATTTATAAACATAAAATTCATCCTAGATTAAGTATTATATGTTCGAAAAATATAAAAATAAAATCATTGTATACAAATGTGAGGAAGAAGATGATAGTGAAGTGGAAGTAGAAAACTCCAAAGAAGATGTTGTCGCAATGTTGCATACTGTAAAAGTAAATGATGAAAAATTTACCAGTTTTGAATGTATTATCCTTAAAGAAGAATAAGAGGATACACATATAGATTTTATTCTAAAAAAATAGTTAAGATAATGTCTCTCAAATATTGTTAAACATGATAGTGAAAATAAATAGTTGTAGAAATAAGATCCTTTAGAAAACAACCCATAATATTCTCTTCAACAAAAAACCTAGGACTATAAAAGATATTTGATATTAAATAATAATTAATGATTTTATGTTACTCCCATCCCTAAATTTTCACTAAAAAATGATCAATTTCAAGTCAATTCTCATGGTTTGATCATAAAAATATATAGAGGGAATTGATCATATTCATTCAGTTACATTGAAATTTACTATTTTGATTATATATTTCAAGGTAATAATGTAAAATATGTGATTATTTGTTTTACATATCTTGATTCGAATTCCAAAAAAAATTAAAATGGAGGTTTTTCTGATTCGGTTATCTAAAGGCCTATATTGATAAACAAGAAGGCCCAAAGAAACATCTAATTAATCTAGACTAGCTATGATGTTCTATTTTCTAAAATATATTCATAAGTATAAATTTTTTATAGTCTAATTGAAGTGAAGTAAAATTCCATTACAAAATGGATTTTAATTTTAATTCCCTAACCATCCAATAACTGTCCAAATTGATGTATGAAATCAATCCCACAATTATGTCTCAGATTTAAAAATATCCAATAATTGTTGACATTTCTATAAAAATAACCTAATGGAGATGAACTTTTTTTGGTAAAAACTCCAATTTATAGGCTCCCATATTTTTAGAATAATTTTTTTTTAGATGAAGTTATCTTCCTGGACTAAAACACCTTCACATTCCAGAAATGGAAAAATAAAACATAAAACTGGATAATAATACATTAGATTTCAAAGAATTCAAATATTTGGATCCAAATGTCCCATGGATACCATATTTTGAGGCTAGACCTTCAATATCCACATATAAAACTTTTAAGAAGTAATGTTTTCAAGATTCAACTATCTTCATGGTCAAATGGTTGAGACAACTTGAAAGAAAGTTTTGGAGGGAAAATAGTCCACTCCCATTGGCTATAAAAAGATAAGTATCTTCACCATAAAATTCATTAGAACATAATCACCTAGGAGGATATATTAGCATGACTATATCCTTTCCAAATTCCTTTTAGTACCACCCAAACTAACTTTTCATCATGATAGAGAATTTCTCGATTCATTATTTTCATGAAATTTAATTTCCCTCAATTGTAATTGCATAATATTAATTGTAATTTCATTTAAAATTTTATGAATTACTTATGATCATCATATATTATTCTCATCCAATATATATTGGTTAATATTTATGGTCGTAAAATAATTTAAATCAATTTTAAAAACATTACCATTTCAAATTTCTCATTCAATCAAGAGCGTGTTTTACCTCCCTTCATTTATGTTTGTTCGGTGCGCAATTATTTTCTCATATCATTCCTCTCATTTTTCATTTTAAAAATCATCAAAAAACTAATAAAAATATTAGTATCCCCCAAAATTGTTGAGTTTTAATTTTGGGATGTTAATATATTGTAATATTTTTCTCATCTAACAATTTTTGTATAAATATAGTGTTTATCCAACCAAAAATATGTCACGGATTGATGATATGTTTTTATTAACATATGGATTCTATTTATTATGGAAATAAAAAATGCACATGGTTTCATGATATATTTAACCATCCATAAATGATATTAAATAAAGATTATAAACCTTTTTAAGGATTGCATTAAAGCTAAATAAATTATGAACTCTGATCAAAATCACCTCATAAAGTGGAAAATAATTTAATGAAATATTGTGAAAAGCTCAATAATATCATAATATTACTTATCCAATGAGGACATCAACCCAATTTATTATTAAATTATTAAATAAAACTTCATCCACAAATAAATTTAATTAGTTTCTCTAATAACACCACACCAATGAATATAAAAAAAAAATTGACTTCACAGTATAGTTTCATCACTGAGGATTATCCCATGTGATTTGTACACACTATAAAAGATAACAATACCTTTTAATGATTAATTGATGATAATCGGCCATGATTTAAATGGAATAATTTTTGGGGATGGTGCAATTAGAATTTCTTTGTTTTTTATTTTTCAAAAAACCAAAAAAAAACAAAAACTAAACTAAAAAATTATCTAAACATAAAAAAACACAACGAAAACTCCTTTTAATAAAATAATAATAAAAGGATTAAATAAAAAATAAAAACCATCCATTTACATCCTTTGAATTTTTTTTGAATGTCGTGTTTTCTCCTAGGAAATCCATTCTATTTGTTTGGCCTCAAAATTGAGAAAACACTTCCCCGATTTAGTAGGAACATTAATTCTAATCAAACTACACAATTTTCATTAATTTCCCATGTAATTTTTGAAGATATGAACATTACAAGGGAACAATCACTTAAGGAACACTCTAACCTTGATATGAATTAAAAACTCCATGGTATTTAATTTCCAAACATCAAGGCTGATTTTAAACTTAAATTAGTTTTGATTCATCTTTTACATCATTTTCATGGACTATATATTGAGGATGCACAAGTTTTTTTTAATATCCCAACCTGAAATCCACTTAAAGCACTGATTGGATACTGGGACTCAAGTGCACATCCCCAAACTCCAAAGGCTACCGACAAACATCAGGGGTTCAATTTTATTAGAGTAGAGAGAATATACCCTCATGATTAGAGGGGCACAATGGTTTAAAATGAATGATACATCAACAACTAAAGCATCATAAAGAAAGGTTTAAGTCATGGAACATTATAATAACTAAGAAATTGGATGATTCTGAATATACAACCATGTATTCATGTCAATATAAGGTTACATAATCTAATGAATCAAACCTTTAATAGGATATATAATACAATACAACAATGTAGACATAAAAAATCCTCAATGAATATCTTTATGAGAATCATGATAACCAACTCAATATAGTACTCCTAAGATCCCATGAACATAAATAATAACATTAAATCCAAAAAACAACCAACTCTTTATATAGTGAGATCTGTTTGAGTACCCTAGTGAAATGGTTTCCCAAATAGGGTTCGAGATTTATTCAGTATGACACCACCAATAGTGTCTAAATATATTCAGTCTATAAATATAAAATATAGTGGTGTTTTGTTATAAAGAATAAATATGGAATTAAATAAATAAATGTTGAAAATCAGGATCAAATTTCTCTAGGAAACTTCTCCATCCATACCTACATTGGCATATTTTAAAATATATTTGTACATACCAACATGTACTTATAATAATATAGGTAAAAAGATATATTTTTAGATACACAGGCACCAACATTAGCACAAGTAATATTTATAATGGTAAGGTGATAGTGAAAATATAGTCCTATGACCCATGTCTATATACCCAAGCATTCTTAAATGTTAGTCTCAAAATAAAAAAAATTGGTAAGTCACATGTATCTAGTCATAAGAACACTAGAAGTTCATGGAAACAGGGTTAAAAGAGAAGAGAACCCAGCATAATAACATTTATAAGGAGATACTAATATACATATATAAAAATATACATTCATGATTGTGGGCACTCCTTTCTGTCAAAAATTCTAAATGACCGAAAAAGGGGAATACCATAGCACAAAGAGATTCATCCTTTGAAGAAACATCAAAAATTGGAAAAGACATGAATAAAGAATTCTTCAAGCATGAGTCACTCCAGTTTCATCATTGTCACGCAACTATACTTGGGTGCCATATATTGGGTGCACCGGTGACTTGTGCGCCCTATTTTATTTTCACCCAAGGACTTATGTAGCCTATAAATGCCCCTTGTGGGCCCCCCATTTTGAGGATGAAAAATTCCAAAAGTCAGATTTAAGCTCCTGGTGCCCTAGTCTCTACTTGAAGTATTCAGAACACTTCTAAGGCAATTTCTTACCTAGAATGGAAGATCTAAAGAGGGGGAACAAGGAATAAGTGTTGAAATTCACCAAGACCTGCACGCCTAAGCATCTAACACTTAAGGGAAATGAAGACACTTGTGCGCCGCCTTATCCCTTCAAAAGAACTTGTGCGCCACTCTTTTGGAAGCCTTTAGGGATAATACTAAGGGCATGGGCCAATCCTCGCCCATGTATTACCCTATGGGTTGACCGTCGCTCAAGTATACACGTGTTGAGCAAGTATACTTTCATGACCATGACTTGTGTGCCTGCCGCTTTTTGGGTGCCCCTCTTGTCTATTCAACTTCTCTTCTCCAAATCCACCTCTCCTCTTCAAGATTTAGCCGTCAAAACCCTCTTCAAAGTCATTTATTACATGGTTCCTTTGTTGGCTTCCTTATCTGAAATGAATTATATAGAACATCTCTCAAAACCTAGTGATTTACATATCTTTATGTCACTAATGTTAGAGATTTCCTCCATTCAACCTCGTCCTTTAAGATGAGAAGATCTTTAATCTGGTCATACTCCTTTGGAGTAATCCACAAGTCTTAAATTCTTTTGATATAGGCATCCTTTTCAAAATTAAGCCCTAGATCACAAGTCTCCTAACCTGGGCCTCTTTTTCAGGAGTAAGCCCCAGTCCAAGTTCCAAAATATGGGCCTCCTTCTTAGGAGTATGTCCCAATCATAATTCCCAAACCTGGGCCTCTTTCTTAGGAGTAAGCCCCAGTTCTCAAGGCCCTTTAAACATGGGCCTCCTTCTCAGGAATAATCCCCAGTCATAATTTCTCTTAACCAGTCTTAATTTATTTTGATTTGGGCTTCCTTCTCATGAATAAAACCCAATCATGAGTCCCCTTTAATCTGGGCATCCTCCTTAGGAGTAATCCCCAAGTCCCCTCCTAATTTGGGCATATTCTTCAGGAGTAATCCCCAAGGTAGAGTCTCCAAATCTCCATAAAAGCACATATACCTTTATGAACCATGTTCCCTGGCTTCTTTTATGAAGTAAGTCCCTATATTTATCTATTTGGAAAATCATACATACGTAAGACCCATATCATTCATTGTGATCGCATCTTTCATGGCACAAATCGTCAGGTTTACTGATACCTCTTATTTCTCACACCGAGCAAGACTCACATGAGCTTATAGTGTAAAAGAAACCAAAACACGTCTCTTTGGGCCGTTAATCATATGTAAGCCCCCACAATTCTTAATCGAACTGTGTGGACTTTGATCTCTACCTTAAAAGTAGAGTAAGTAGGAAGCCTTTCTAAGGTTCAAGACTATCATCCATTAATTCTCATCTGTCCCATATGACGTTAAACTATATCTTAATTCTCAAACTACGTGGGTTATGATTCCTTTTATAAATAAGGATACATAGGTAGCCCATCTGCGGGTATGATCCCAACTCTGAAATAATCCATGTCCTTGTGAGTGACAATAAACTTCAAGTTCCCCACTGAGTGGCTTTCAAACCAGTATGGTTATCATAATGAACAAAAGATTTATATATAATGTTTTGAAGGATACCATTGACTAATAATCTCTAACAAATATAGATGATTCTCTATTGATGAATAACCTCAAATACATAAAAAAGATTCTTTAAATCTCATACATATCAATCATTGATTGTCAGATCTTAGGAAAGCTCATTTTTATACATGGTACTTTAATTAGGATTCACAAACATAACTTAAATCTATAAAGAGAGTCCCAGAGTATACAATAATTCCCCCCAAAAAGGTGTGATGAGTCCAACCTCCCATCCTCTCAACCAATGAAAATTCTTAAGCCTCATAGGTCCACAACTAATGAGCACTTTTCTTTGGAAAGTCGGTCCAAATGGATATAGAATCATTGGATGTTTCTAGTTCTACGAATAAACCCGTTAGAAACTGATTGGAATGTTTTAACCTTAAATAAACAAGAAAATCCTCATTTCCAGAAGAAAAAATGGTGAACCCGACGTGAATCCTTAACCAAGTTAAATGATGTTTTATTTATTTGTTAGGCCCGTATTTAATTCAATATGAGGGCCAAAAAATCAATCAATAACATATGTGCTCATCCAAAAGTTGTAGTGGCCAAAATTATCTTGATTGTATCTATTATATCAAACATGCACTCGTTTCCAGGATCATTCTACATTAAAAAAATGGCTTCTCTAAAGTTCACATCTGTGAATGCTTCTGCTTCTACTCCTGGTAGATCTTCTTCCGCTCTAAGGATGAAATCACCTACTCAGTGTCTTCAACACTGGGTCTCAAATGCACTGGTTAAGGAATACCATCAACATGGTTCCATTCCGACTATGGAGGCTGCTCGAAAATCCCTCCAAGTCCATAATTCACCCTGGTTGTCCAGACAACGACGACCAGTGATCAAGAAACAGGTGGTGCCAACCACCATCTCCAACCGTTTCGGGTCGTTATCCCCAAAACGCAATCACCAGTACCTCCTATATTATGAGGAGGTGAATAAGAAGGATACCCAAGTCCTTAATTCTAGGGGACATGAGTCCTTACCGAGGGCTCCCATCAACAATCACCACCAGACTCATGCAGAAGTGCCCCCTCAACATGATGAGGGCATCACCTTTAGGGGTTCAGCTCAGGTTCCTCATACCCAAGCATGCAAGATGAACCATCAGAGGTAAAATCTAGTCAACAGGGAGCAGGTTCTTACTTCTTCCCCCTCCGGAGAAGTCCATCAAGCCAACTTGATTGCAATCAACGAGCAGGAACATACACCCGTCCGTTCTAATTCCGTTGTCCAGTAGACTCATCTGTAAACAACCCACAAATCCCACCAGGAAATTCCGGCATAGTATTATAGGAAGACCTATGCACCTGTTTATAACTCATCGTCTAGTTAGGAGGGTCGTCTGACTACAACCAAAAAAGCCCGCCAATCTAATATGGTGGAAATTGATAAGCAGAGATGTACACCTATTTACAATCAACAATTCTGTCAACAGACTCGTCTTCTAGTATTAAATGAATGTCATAAACCATGATTGATGAAGAATACATATCAGGAACATACACCTTCCAATGTTCATCAAGTGTGCCAATAGTCTCATTTGGTATCACTTGGAGAATTTAGTCGAAAAGCTCTGAGGAAAAATATAGAGCAGACTCAACTCTCTGCCCCTATGCATGAGTACTGTCAAAATTCACTAACAGGAAAGGGAAGACAAGATCAGGAACACACAGCTACTCCAAGAACGGAATGGATGTATATTCCCATTCTGGAAGCTGAAGTCACCAAGCACATTCTAACGATGGTGAAAGAGCAGAAGCAAATCTCTACTCATATTCTGAATACCTGTCAGAATATTATAACAGCTTCAGTAGTATCACAGGGAAATAAATACAAATATATCCCTGTTAGTGGAGTGACACATAAACATATCACTCTGAAACAGATACACACCTCTGTTCCAGTCCAAGAGGGTTGTGGGGAATACTCCCCCATGTCATACAGACAATCAAGTTAGGCACATACACCTTATTTGAATGGAGATAATCAGCCCAACCTGACTATTTCTCCTGAGTAGGAACATACATCGGCCCATAATAACCACTATCATCAATAAGTGGTTCCTAATGTGAGTAAGAAGGTTTCTAAGAAAAAGACCCATCCAGCACAGTCAAGAAATCAAGATCCAATCTGTAATAGGCCTTGCTCGATGCTAGAGTTCTTGATGCACTCAGACAATTATCTGTTGGAACTCAAGATTCTACACCCTCATTTCCCAATAGTGGGAACATTAATTCGGAAGGTCTACATCATACACTTCCTCATGAAGGATTGCTTCATGATATTTTGGTCGATCTTTATGTATCATCTTCAGATGGGAGCCATGATAACCCTCTGTGCGGCCCATAAGATCAAGGAGCAAAAGTTTTAATCATTTTTTGTAACCCACCATGGTGGTCCTCCCCATGATGATGAATTTAGCTATGAAAGTCCTCTCCGTAGTAGTAATTCACATTGCGTGGAAAATTATTCAAAGGAAAATGCATGGATGAGAAAGCCCTCTTATCTTGAGGCACTTGAAAATGTGAAACCAGTCATGTATGATTCTTTACCATTAGTAGGTGAAATACTTTCTCAAGAAGAAGATAGCCCAGGGTGTAGGTCTTTATCCGAACCACCCCTAGGTCATTCGTCTTCTAGTTTGATGAATGAATTCTCTACCAATATTGTTGAATCTGATGAAACAAAAAAGAAGCACCATCTCTAGTCTAATCATGTAGAAGAATCTTCATCTAATGATAAAGAGGAAATTTTGAATATGAGGAAACAACTGACAAAAGATGAATTACCAGTCGTGTTTTTTCCTTTGGCTGACTCTCTGTATGACATTCTAGAAATGTTGACGGAATATTGTATTCACGATATGTGTCTCAACATTTGGAAAACTCTTTTTCAATTGAAAAATGAAATACTACCTTATGATGAATATGAAAATCATGTTAAGATACAAGAAGGGTTGCAATGCTAAATTGACTTGGAATCTCTCTTAGTCTCCCGATATCCAAAGGCTGAAAAGCAGTAGAGAACCCTTCAACGTTCATTCCTTGGCGCACTAAAAAGGTTTCTCCAGTTAATTTCCAATTCCCCATTTGATATTCATATCAGGGGCTGGGGTGTCCATGGAAAACTACATTTCACTATACTCTCTATCCAACAAAGCCCGCCAAAAATGGTCTCATGTAATGTTATTTCACATGGCTAGCCATAACCAGTTGGCTTTGTTTTTAATCAAAGGCTCGCTCAAGAACATGCCTCAACTTGTTCTTCTCATAGTCAGGCATACAGAGAACAAGTTGTCGAATTACTCTTGCATTAGGAAAAGGAGAATATTGAACAGGATTATCGTTTAGAGTGTACACATCATCAAGTGACAGAAGTTTCAGAAATCATCCAATGGTCTTTTGAACCAGGTGATTTGAGTGGATGTAGGTTAATGCATCTAGCTAATTTCCGCAATTAAGTCCACAACATCAGGAGAGATTTTAATAAAGTCTCAGATGTAGCATATCAAGAACCACCCCAGCTTTCCAGATTGGGGACTCTTTTTCCCCAACCCTCAGAATCAAAAAATAGGATTCGTGGAGTTGAGCATGAATAGTAGGAACAGCCCCAGTCCACGGGACTGGGGACTTTTTCATATCCTCAATCCCTTCCTCAGCGGAATTCAGTCTTCTCTCGATCAGAGAAGAACCCCAAGAAGAACAAAGAGCTAAATTATCAGGAGATTCCCTCCAAATCAAGATTCATCAAGAAGTTCCTGAGGGATAATATCAATAAAAGGAAATGTCTCATCAAGGACATGCAAGAAGAGAATATCGCAGAAATGCCGACAGAAGGGATACAGTGTGTTATGCATAAATAAATGTCATTAATGTCATTTTTACTGATCCTTCAGAACATGTGGCTCACTCAGAGGGATTAGATGAAGAAGTTCCTTCTCAATAGGTTGTGCACACCTAAGCCAATGAAGGTGTGCGTACAAGAAATCAAAGGATTACCTAGAATCTAGGTATTTCTTAAAATAACCAGCTTCCCCCTCTCCAAAAGTCATCTAATAAGGGGAAAGCAACGAATCAGGTTACGTACCACCCTTCCTCTAGAGAAGGCCAATCTCTCTCACTAGAGCAATGTTTTCCACAACAGGAGTAAGAAATGAAGGAATTAAGGAGGTTGAATGCAGAACATCTTCAAGGTATTCTTCCTCCTAAGCGTGGTGTAGGCAGTCATCCAAGGGAATTTTTTTCATTTACTGAGATGGATCAAGAATATCCTCCTTTAATAGTACACCCTCATAGTTCTAATCATATGGGTCATTTGCAACAATAATCAGTGGTGTTACCATCAGTTTCAATACCAGCCACAACACCTGTCCAAGCTCCAGTTATTACACCTGCTCAAGTCCAAGCTCAACCATATGGTTCTAAAAGGTTAATAACTACCAATGAGTCATTAAAATCATAGTTGGAAGCTATTTAGGGAAAGCGTGCACAAATTCAACCATAAAAAAGAGATTACCCTAAATGGGTTGATGTAATTCCTCCCCCATAAAATTTTTCGAGTACCACATTCCCAATATTTAATGGTTTGGGAGTCCCAGAGTAACACTTAACACATTTTGTTTCTCTTTGTGATCCTATGATGGGAACCCCTTTGAAACAAAAAGCAGTTAAACTCTGGTGTTTTGTACAATCATTACAAGGACCTGTTTTTTTTTAGTATACAAGCTTGTAATCCCAGTCAATTACTGGATGGGAAGATCTCCGTCAATTATTTCTTCTTAAATTCAGATCAACATTTCCAAAGACAACATTTTTTGATCTTAAAAATTGTATGAAAAGGGAGAATTAAAGTGTTTCAGATTTCATTTCTCGCTGGAAGGGATTAACATGCTCCCAAAGCTTAGCACCACCTCAAGAAGAGTTGTTTTCAATCTGTGTGGAAAATTTGTGTGATAAATTATGCACACCGTTGACCCCTATGAAATAAAAAAGACGGTTTCGAGACCTTACTTCAATTGCTCAGAAGATTGAAGACTCTATTACAAAGACTAATGATAAAACTCATGTAATTCCATCAACTCCAGGAAGGAGAATGGGTAAAGCGGAGACTGCTACAGTTATGCTTAAACAAGACCATGTAACTGCTTCTACTTCAAAACATTCATGTTATCAAAGGGCTCCACCTCCTAAGCATCAACAACAGAGGTATTTTCGTCAAGATGATCAAAGAGATCAAAGATGAAAACAATTTGTTGAGTTGAAGAGAAAATTTTATTCTTTCCGAAATGAACAATTTCTTGGTTATTTCATTTCGGCTCTAGAAAATAATTTGGTTTAGTTTCCAAGGCCCAAAAGGCCAAAAAATAAAGGAGATGAAGACTGTCCCTACTATTACCCATTTCATCAAATGTTGGGGCATCCCATTCAGGAGTTTTTTGTCTTCAAATACCTCCTGCAAAAGATAGTGGACTCAGGACAAGTCAAACTGAAAGCATTTTCAGCTCAGGTAGCATGTGTTACTGCTACAAATCCATAGGAAGAAGGCGAGTGGCAAGAAGTCAAAAGAAAAAATGCATAGAAATATGATGATGGGATATCCAGAAAAACAATCAACCGAACTCATGCTATTTTGCAAACGTAATTGAAGAAACCAATTGTGTCTTCTGCTATGAATTCCATATCAAAATCTCCTTCATCAAAAGAAAAATCCTCAACGGGGCGGCATAATTAAAAGAAATAAGAAAAATCAGAAGAAGATGAAATTGTGTCAAAGCCCATGTTGTATTTGACTCCGGCAGATTATATGCCATCTACTTAAAAGTAACGGGCACCACCCCACCACATGGCACAGCCTAAACTGGCTAATTAGGCAGAATCTTCATAGAGTGGGAAGGACCTTACTCAATACATAATGTCTATTCCAATGGAGATTATTCTTTATTCTCAATGGATGGAGAACTCATCATGACTCCAACCAATGCCATATTTCTGAAGAAGTATTTTGTATTATACAAATACATCACCATGGTCCATGAATATGACCTTAAACTATTTGCACTTACGTCTAGAATGATGTAAAGATGTGTCATCTAACACAATGTTAAACTATGGAAAAGTCCCTAATACGTCCAGAAATACGTTAAACTGCATAACCAATGTCCTAGCTACATGATGCTAAATTGTGAAGCACTCGTCCAAAACGACGTTAAATTGTGTCATCCTCGCTATATGATGTTAAACTATACAACCCCTCTTTTGTCCTTACTGCATGACATTAAATTGCACAATCCCCCTTTCGTCCAACATGATGTTAAACTGTATTGTCCACATCATCTTAGCTATAGGACGCTAAACTGTACAACACCCTTATTGTCCAACATGACGCAAAACTGTGTTCACATCCAACATGACATTAAACATTGTACCTATATTTGTCCTACATGACGTTAAAATATACTTCTCATTCGTCCTACATGATATAAAGCAGAACAAAGTCCCTTAATATGTCATACATGACATTAAAATGTATTTTTTCCCTGCTACATGACACTAAAATCTGCATCATTAAGGTTGTTGCTACCTCTTGTTTCTCACACTGAGTATGAATCACGTGAGCTTAGAGTAAACTTCAACAAAAATACCCTCTATGGGCTGCTAACCATGTGTAATTCCCAACACCATTTTTAGGTTGTTTTCCTCAAGAAAAAATTGATCACCAATTCATTCTTTAATTGAAATATGCGGACTTTGATCCTTGCCTTCTAGGTTGATTACGTAGGCAACCTCATGAGGTTCAAGCCCAAAACTAATCTCTTCACATCGGTTCAAATCCATCTCTTACGATGTTTATTCGTGAAGCCACCCCCAAAGCCAATATTTTTTTTACATTGGTTCACCATCGTCCTTGCTATATGACGTTAAACTATTCACACTTTTGTCCTCTATGGCAATAAACTACAAAATTCTTTGACACCCACCCCTGATAAGAAATAATTATTTACATTGATCTACAATCATGTAATATTCCAAAGACTATGTGCATACATGGTAATGCCCAAACCTTTAATCTTCGGTCAAACCATCATTCTACTAAAGTCCCCTTTCACCCTTCAATTGTACAAATCAAATCGGTACAAAGGGTATTTCCAGAACTATGTATGGCTTGATTACTATCCTTATGGGATATGTAGGAACATTTGAGCATCCCTCGAATCCAGCCCCAAGTCTTTGGGCCTAACCAAAAAATCCACTTTCAGTCCCTTAGCTGAAAATCCCCCCCTGTGAAAACATGAATGTGGTATGAAAACCCTTGTCTTCATTCACATCATGTTTATAACAAACACACAACATGTATTCCTCATTATGGTTCGAGCTCTATGACCCAAAACTAATATCTCCTAAACTCAAGTCCCACAAGACATTAAACTATATTTCAAGAACTACATATGGCTTGATTCCCATCCTTATAGGATACGTAGTGAAGTCCAGCACCTCAATTTAGGACCCAACCACAAAATGATTATGGTTACATTTGGTCTATGTATCTCCTTCATGAATTGGACAATACTCATTTTCATGTGTCATACTCCTAACCTTAAATACTTCCAGATCTCCATAACCCTACTCTTGACTTCTGGTCCCAAAATGTCTGATACCCGAGAGTTATTTTCCCTGACTATACAGTATGTTCCCCTAGGAGGCCGTGCATAAGTAGTCTACATAACAGACGTTTCAGCTAAAAGATACTATTATTTGACTATGTAGCTAATTCCCTTAGGTGTCCTTGAATAATTCAACCCCCTAACGGGTTTTTCAAATAGTGGTAACTTCATTCTTGGGAGGAAAACCACTTTTGTCCTTATTTGTTTTAACGACAATGTGTAGGGATCCACAAAAGTAGCCATCCTTAACATATTTGTCCCATACACTTTTTCATGATATGAAAGTATTAAAGTCTATGGTTTATATTTCCCATCCCTAAGTTTGGGTCAGACCTTCGTAGGAGTGAAATTCATCCAATTCATTGATAATCTTGATTGGAAATATCCTCTCTATATTCAAGTACCACTCTCCATACAGCAACCTTTGTGCTTTGGAAAATTTGAATCTCCATAAACTTTCACTGGCTTTTTAGCAGTAGAAAAGTAAAATTTCTAAGAGTTCTTTTGCCTGACTATGCAACACGTACCCTTAGGCGACTTTGCATAAGTAGTCTACATAACAGACCTGTCAGCCAAAAGATGCTATTATTTGACTATGCAGCCAATGCCCTCAGGTGGCCCGACATAAGTCAACCCCCTATCGTGTTTGTTAAATAGTGGTAACTTCATTCTTGGGAAATACTTCTTCTAATTCATTTTAGACCTTTTTTCATATCATTCCTTAGATTCAAAATTTTGTATGTCACAATTTACATATTTTCCCTCATACATGAATATGGTAATATGTTTTCAGATAAATTATCAAGGAATTGAGCCAATTTTAATCCATTCGGTCAAATCTATTTCGACCATAAATATTATCCTTTTTTATGTCCGACGTGCATGATTTGAACTACCCACAAAAGAAAAGGTAACTCTGAACAAAATTCAAGTCCTACCTCACTAAACATACATGTTGTATGATTTAGGTAATATTGAGAAATTAAAAGATGCAAAGTTTGTGGGGTTGTTTTTATCACCCTAGCAAAAATCAAACTATGCTTACTAGGCCCATTGGATTAGGTAAAAATTTAAAGCAAGTAGAAAGAGAATATAGACACAAATGATTGAAGATGAAAGTGTTTTTCATTGATACACAAAGAGTTAGAAGGACATCCATAGACTGAAGTTTCTTCTCTTTGCAAAGAACTACAAGAAGCTGTCAACATAAGTGTTCACTTGATTCATGGAATCCCGAGTTTCATCAGTAGCCACTTGAAGTTCATGAACTCGACCAACTTCACTCTTTTCAGCTTGATAGAGTTCTTTCTTGGCTTCAGCGATGGTTTTCATACCATTTTTTTGAACTTCTTCTAGTGAATTATTAAGCTAGTCAAGTTCCCCAGTGACAAAATATAATTTTTGCTGAAGGTGCATATGCTGGACAACTTTCTCCTTGATCTTATGCTTCAACTCCTTCAACTTGGTAGCATGATCAGCCTTAGATTAGGACACTGCAGCTTCAAATTTGCTGACATTGGTTAAAATCCTCACCCTAGTCAAGTCTTGACGGTACTTTAGCTCCTGCTCCCTTCTTAAGATGACTTGTTTCACCGTGGCATGGATCTCTTGATATCCAAAACTGCCAAGTACCAACATGATGAACATGGATGAAAGTGGAGGGGTCTTCGAAGACAGCTCCTCAAGAGGCACTTCAGATATGATCTTCCATATGTTCTTTCATGCCTTGCGTTGTGAAAATTGGGGCGCCTTTTGTACTTATGGGTCTGACTCATCATCACTGTCACAGGGGGGAGTATAATCCGGGATTAATGCACTAGAGAAGTTCCATGTTCTGATCCTTCCACCCTGACCCTTGTTATTCCACTTTCTATTCTCGTTGGGGCGGAGGATGAGGCTTCACCTCTAGATCTAGCCACTGAAATTGATGGCCCTGCATATTCAATTGAATGTTTTTGGTTAGTTTCAAAGGATGAAAAAAGTAAATTAAGTTTTCATGAAAACTAAGTACAACCCCAAATATTGTTTTCTCTTACCGAACGTTAGATCAATAGTAGGAGAAGGCTCCTCTCCATCTTTCCAAGATTCAACAGGATTTTCAGGAAGAGTTTCAGGAAGCTCTACTGGGTTCAGCTCCACTTGATCTAGTGTCTCTTGAATAGTAGTGTTGTCCATACCCCCTTTAGGCATTGGCAGTTCAGTATCATGCTCAGATGGAACTGCATATTTTTAAGAAATCATGGTCAGAGATTTAATAAGATGTCATTTTAATAGGACTAAGGACAACACTCACTTCCAAAATCTTCTAAATTATATGGTAATTTAACATGATCTAAAAAGTCTTCAAAAGATGTGACAAGTTTCATCATTTCATCCAATGATATCTTAGATTCCTGGTTAGTCTCACTAGTGGGAGCATTTTATGTGTCTTCTTGGTGATCTTCATCCTGTGGCCTCTATCCCCAGACAACTTCTTCTGATAAAATTACAGCATCAATTGTAGTGGCCACCAAATGCTCTGGTGCAGGGGTTGAACATAAAGTATCACATAATGGAAGTCAGTTGACATTTTCATTCAACATATTATGAAGCATTGTTAATTTACCAGATGTAGGATCTTCTCTCCTTGCAACAGCAGTAGGAGTGATACTCAGAACAGACACTGGCTCTTCTTCAGGAGCAGCCAAGTCAGCATGAACTCGTGATTGTTCACCAGCACCCTCCATCATCCTCAAAGGAGGATCATTCCTCTCCCACAAAGGGGAAATTGAAGAATCCCCTGAAATCCCAAAAATTATTAGCAATGTTTTCATGGGTTAAGACTCATGACTATCCGAAGGACTTACAACTACTGATAAAATGTTTAGTTTTGGACTTCTTCCTTCGATGTATTTGTTTCTTTGGATTTTTGGGAGTGATGATATCATCATCTCCAAATACAGGAATTTGAGAATGAAGATCCATACCTAACTCCTCCTCCATGGCCTGTTGGCCTGGAGATACCTCGCCCGGCTCATGAGGAGATTCATTAGCCCCAGTGGCAGTACCACCAGGGCTATACTGTGGTGAAGGAACCTCAGTAGTTCCTTTATTTGAAAGCTTCATGATGAAGAAAGTAATTTCCTTGAGTAACAAAGCTTTAACTGAATCCAAGTTTCAAAAAAAATAAGGAAAGAGACTAACATCTTCAGAAGTCATGTAATTATGCCACTCCTCATCTTCGGAAGAACCAGTCCCCTCAGTGGTGCCACGATCTATCATTTCCTTCACCCTCTTTGTGACAGGAATAGAATCATCTGTGGCATATATGAGCATCTCCAACTCTTTGATGTAATCTCGCACTTCATCAGGGTTATCCTCGAAACGGATATCAGTGGAGGCCCGAAGATTACCTATTCCAGGGATGTGTATCCCATCTCACAGATCCAGCCAGGCAGTTTCAGAATCGTAATATAAACTCTTCCATGTCTGGATAGCCTCTGGTCATAGATATTCAGTGTGTGTACCAGAAGGTTGTGAGGAGGGTCTTACAATCTTAGACTTCAGCTTCTTCCCAGCTCCTCTAACTATAGATAAAGGATAATAAAATAAGACTTTTTGTTCTATAAAATAGTGTTGATTAAATTTCCCCAATGAAGTAACTCACTAGGATTCGATGGAGTTGGTCTCTTGATTCTAACAGGAGGATTATATCTGGCACGAGGTCTCTTTGACACATGATGCGCCTCATCATCCCAATCTTGGGAATCAGTGAGTCAGCCCTGGGAGAGGAACCTAGTGAATCAGCTCCAGGTGGGGAAGAGTCACCTTCCAGATGAAGGGTTTCATTATCTACAGTTATTTTCTTTTTCCCCACCTTATGAACCGGATGATTCAGAACCCCTTCAAGGTATGATGCTATCCAGTTCTCATCATACCATGTAGTCAAGTTACACACTGCTTTAGAAACTGGTAGATCAAAAACTGCCTCGTTCTTATCCATAAATGTTAGAAACCATAGTTGTCAGGAAACAATCGAATGCTGCTCTGACCTGACATGCACATGAGGGGATACAAAAGTTTGCTGCAGACACTTTAATTTGCGTTTAAATCTGTATGGAGCATAGGCCTCGCATATAATCGCTTCATCAATCTTGGTGGCCAATACACCATCTCTATAAGCCATCATGTATGACCTCAATTCTAGGTCGGATGTTCCATCATCCACAAACCGCCCAGTTGGTGGGTTTCCATAAGGAAAGAAATTGAATTCCTTGAACATGATCAGCATCACCTTCATATCATAAGAGCTGATATCTAATGGAGAAACTCTAGAAAATGCCTCCACTGATGGCCTGAAAGAGCATCCAGGAACCTCTACTCCATTTTGTATAGCATATGTCCTAAAATGAGTGGCGATCCATACCCACAAAACATGAAATGGTCCTACTGTTCTCAAAGGAGACTTACCCATAAAGACATGGAGTAATCTCCTGTGAATCTTCGCCAAAATGGGGGTGGCCAACCCAACCATTTTCTTCTCATCCTACTTGGCTTCCACAACGAAGGTCCCTATCCTGACCCCTCCCTTCGAATACCTAACTGGAAGAAGATAAACACTGATCCAAAAGGCTAATAAGCCTACCAGATGGGTCTTTTTTGGGATTCTTTGATCCACTTTGTACCCCCACTTCTCAAATTCTCATGCTTCCAAGGTTGGCCTGAATGTGCCAAAAGCACCCATCTTCTCTATTCTGGGGAAGGTAATAGGACGAGTATAGGTGGTCCCTTTCACCTATTTCGTGGTAAGAAACATATCCATCCACTCCTCTGGATGAATATGATTTCTAAAATGAGATTTGGAGGTCTTTGAGATCGTGATCTTGTAGAAAAGTTTCGATAACTCTTGAGCCAAATCCAGAGTCTTCTCTGAATCATTCCAAGTCACCTTGGGGGGTGAATTCATCATATATATTGCCTAAGATTGGAGACCCTGAGATCTTGTAGACATCCCCCAAACTAATGCCTACTTCTCCATGAGTTAGATATAATGAATTTGTTTCTGGGTTCCAGCGGATGATTAACTCTGGTACAAAGTCATAATTCCTATATATATATGTCTGCCTAGCCCAGACAGCTTCATATATTGTAGCTGCTTTCAAATCCTCAAAAAACTCTGCATAGGTTTGTCGCACCCAATATACCCACATCCAAGTTGGCTTCACACCTCCTCCAGGACGGAAGTACCAACTCTTCTTCCAGCCTTTGGATTGATCCATCTGATAATTTCGGAAGATTGAAGGATAACAATGTGGTTGCAGATCAGGCTTGTGAGGTTTCAGATCTGGGGCACAAGGGCTATGATGCATTATGTATTCCTTCTCCACTATTACAATATTAACAAATGATCCTCCAATTGAGATATTTTCTGAAGCAAAATTGGTGTAAGTTTGAAACCAAGAATGTGGGAGATAGTTCTTTGGATCTGGAATGTTGAATTCTTGCAGATGACCTTGCCCATACAAAGGCAGGTAGATGCTTTGGGGGAAATTAAGATGATAATTCTTCAAGTACATTGCCAGATCTGGGAGAGTGCTGTTGTAGAAATTATAGTAATCATGGAAAAACAATGTTCATCATATCATCAATTCACTTGCTAGCCAGTTCATCAGCCGTTCCAATTATTCTGGGAGCCATTTAATCTACACAAAGTTAGTAAGTTGATTTTTCATAAAATTTGTGAAGAAAAGTGAAAAAATGGCTAAGGAATTAAGGCGTGAAAGTCCAATGTTGGCGTGAAAGTGTAACTGTGTCACGCATGTTTTGGCATGCAGGTATCAATATGAAAGTCTAAATACCTCTGTAGAAGCGTGACACGAACAGAAGCAATTAACAGCAGAAAACAAGTCACTTGCGCGACGAGAGCAACCTCTGCGGCGAGAGCTCAGAAGCATTCAAAGTCGGGTGCTTTGCACGAGAATGTGGCACATATTTATAGGCCAGGCCACACCCATGTGCACCGAAGCTTGTGCGCCTCTCACCTGTGCGTCGAAGCCTGCACACCTCTCACCTACACGTCAAAGCCTGCGCACCTCTCACTTGTTCTTTAAAGCCTGCGCACCTCTCACCGGTGCGCTCAAAACTTATGTGCCACCCTTCCTTGGTTTTCTCCTTTACCTCAGAGTCAAATCCTCCTTCCTTTGGGATACAACTCTGAGGGAGGACTTTTGTTGACACTCCTTTCTGTCACAGAGTCTAAATGACCGAAAAAGGGGAATACCTTAGCACAAAGAGATTCATCCTTTGAAGAAACATCAAAAATTGGAAAAGGCATGAATAATAAATTCTTCAAGCATGGGTCGCGCAAGTTTTATTATAGTTGTTAAAGTATACTTGCATGCCACATATTGGGAATATAGGTGATGTGTGTGCCCTATTTGATTTTCTCCCAAGGTCTTCAGTAGCCTATAAATACCCAAGGTGGGCCCCCCATTTCAATGACAAAAAATTCCAAAAGTAAGATTTAAGCTCTCAGTGCCCTAGTCTCTACTTAAAGTCTTCCGAACACTTATAAGGTAATTTATTACCTAGAATGGAAGAACTAAAGAGGGGGAACATGGACTAAGTGTTGAAATTCACCGACACCTGCATGCCTAAGTGTCTAACACTTAAGGGAAACGAAGACACGTGCGTGCCTCCTTATCCCTTCAATAGAACTTGCGCGGCATTATTTTGGAAGCCTTTAGTTATAATACTAAGGACTTGAGCCAAGCCTCACCCAATTATTACCCTATGGGTTGAAATTAGTGCAAGTAGACATGTGTCACGCAAGTAAACTTTCACGACCAGGACTTGCGTGCCTAAATAGGACTTGCGCACCTGCCACTTTTTGGGTGCCCCTCCTATCTATTCAACTTCTTTTATTTAAATCCACCTCTCCTCTTCAATATTAATCCTTAAAACCCCTCTTCAAATTCATTTATGACATGGTTCCTTTGTTGGATTCCTTATCTGAAAGAAATTCTGTGGAATATCTCTCAAAAACTGGTGATTTACATGTCTTTATGTCACTAAGGTTAGAGATTTACTCCATTCAACCTAATCCTTTAAGATGAGAAGATCATTAATCTGGGCATCCTCCTTAGAAGTAAGCCCCAAGTCTTAAATTCTTTTGATATAGGCCTCCTTTTCTGGAGTAATCCCCAGACCAAAAGTCTCCTAACCTGGGGATCCTTTTTAGGAGTAATCCCCAGTCCATGTTTCCAAATATGGGCCTCATTCTCATGAGTAAGTCCCAATCATAATTCTCTAACCTGGGCCTCCTTCTTAGGAGTAATCCCCAGTTCTCAAGTCCCTTTAAAGCTGGGCCTCCTTCTCAGGAATAAGCTCCAGTCATAATTTCTCTTAACCAGTCTTAATTTATTTTAATTTGGGCCCTCTTCTCAGGAATAAAACCCAATCATAATTCCACTTTAATCTAGGCATCCTCCTTAGGAGTAAGCCCCAAGTCCCCTCCTAATTTGGGCATCTTCCTCGGGAGTAATCCCCAAGATAGAGTATCCAAATCTCCATAAAATCACATGTATCTTTATGGACCCTGTTCCGGGGCTTCTTCTCTAAAGTAAGTCCCAATATTTGTCTATTTGGGCAATCATACATGCGTAAGCCCCATATCATTCCTTGTGACTGCATCTTTCATGGCACAAATAGCCAGGTTTACTGATACCTCTTGTTTCTCACACCGAGCATGACTCACGTGAGCTTAGAGTGTAAAAGTAACCACGACACATCTCTTTGGGCCATTGATCTTACGTAATCCCCCACAATTCTTAACCGAACTATGTGAACTTTGATCTCTACCTTAAAAGTAGAGTATGTAGGAAGCCTTTCTAAGGTTCAAGCCTATCATCCATTAATTATCATCTGTCCCATATGACGTTAAACTATATTTTAATTCCTAAACTATGTGGGTTATGATTCCTTTTCTAAACAAGGATACGTAGGTAGCCCATCTGTGGGTACGATCCCAACTCTGAAATAATCCATGTACTTCTGAATGACAATAAACATCAAGTGCCCCATTGAGTGGATGTAAACCAGTATGGTGATCATAATGACCAAAAGATTTATATATAATTTGTTAAAGGATACCATTGACTAAGAATCTATAACAAATATATATGATTCTCTATCGATTAAGAACCTCAAATACATATAATAGATTCTCTAAATAACATACATATCAATCATTGATTGTTAGATCTAAGGAAAGCTCATTTTTATAATTTCTAATTTAATAAGGATTCACTAACATAACTTAAATCTATAAATAGAGTCCTGGAGTAGACAATAATTACCCCCAAAAAGGTGTGATGAGTCCGACCTCCCATCCTCTCGACCATGCAAATTATTAAGCCTCATCGGTCCACAACTAATGAGAACCTGCCTTTGGAAAGTAGGTCCAAATGGATATAGAATCATTGAATGTTTCTGGTTCTATGAATAAGCTTGTTAGAAACCGATTGGAATGTTTGAACCTTAAATAGACAAGTTCGTCCCCATTTTCAGAAGAAACAATGATATTATTCATTCATCAAATAAAACCATATAAGGATTTATATAAATTGAAACAAAGGTGTTTCCCACAGAGTCACATAATGCCATTAATTTCTGATCATGTCCTTAGCATTTTGTATTAAGGAAACCCAAATATTTCTCATAACTTCCAACTGGACAATGAACCCATTGATATCATTTCATAGAAAGTAAAAATGAAGTATTGATCAAGAATGAGTAGAAAATTTAGCCAATGATCTCATCCATTGAATTATATAAAGGGAAAAAATAAGTATCGCTCAAGGGAGATACAGTTCATGTGACCTCTTAGAACATCCAAGGCATTCCATAAAAAAGGAAACCCAAGTATCTCTCAAGGCTCATATATCATTTTATCATTTGATTTCTCAACATATGTAAGGACATGTTTAATGGTATTCCTTATCTCTTATTAATGTATGGTTAATTTAGAGGCCTTATCCACGATCATGCATCATCCTAATTCTAGTATAATTAAAGGGGGCCTCGACCAATTCATATGTAATTTAGGATTCCATAATAAGGACCACTCTTCTTAAATAGTGATTAATTTGATCATTAAAAATATTAATATATTTCTAATAAATAGGATAACATGTAATCATGCATTCCATGATATAGTTATACATTAACTGTTTAACATGTTCCGTGATTCAAAATTTACATTTAACCAAGAGGTACATTTCAACTAGCGATGGATATAAAATAATATAATTTATGTTCAAAATCTATGTGGGGTTTCCCCACCACTCACGGTGTATTACTTCCATTAGGCCATTTTATTCGATGGGAGGACAATTTTACCTAACTCTAAGATGATTTTAATTCCATGTCTATATATCAATGTCAATTAAAATGAAAAATAAACCCAAAGGGGTAATTTGAGTTGAGGTGGATAACCATTAACAGTTAAATTTGATACACAATTTCTATTTATCTAAATGAATTAGGGTCTATATATTTAGTTACATAATAAAAGGGAAACCCATAGAGAATCCATCATGTAGAACAAAATCTGATTTTATAAATCAATAAAACACTAATGGAAATTCTGTTGACTTCCTAATTCATACTTTGGATGGTCTACTCATCAAATATAAATCTTTGATTTGATCTAGTTTGAGAGAGATCAAATTAACAGGAAAACACCTTTAAAATAAAGAGAATTATCTCACTGGAAGATAGTGAAAATGTTGGTGAGACCAATGATGATATGAGAAAATGGAATGAAGATTTTAACAATAATCGTCCAATGAGACAAATATATAGTGACACTAACATTTGACTAGAGAGATAGCTTCTTTACTATGAGAGGAGAGGAGGATCTCCGATTGTTGGAGGGGATAATACATGAAAATATTAGGAGATGATATGGGGTAATATTTATTGTAGGAAGGGATAAATAATTATTTTTTCAATATGTATAGTTTGGAAAATCATGGACCAATAGTGTGCACCCACTATTCAAGGGGATTATCCCCTCATGGATAGACACACATATTGAAAAACTGTGTGCAGCCCATGTAGTGGTCAATATTCTCCCACAAACACCCCGCATGATCCGATGTATTGTTTAACAAATCGTGTGTTGCACCCATGCGCAAGTTATTTCCTATCTAGAAATCCTTTTTCAAAGCCCGATTCTCCCAAATATTATTGAGGAATATGAGACACATTTTGAACCTTAAACCACATATAAAAAAAACTTTTAAGGGTTCTAAGGCTTGTATTTACATTCTGAATCTCAACTTATGAATATACTCATTCACAAAAGTGAAAATTAAAATTCTTTTAAAAATGTCACTTGGTCCAAAACAATGGTCATTACAACCTAATCTTGTTAAAATTTCTCATCCCATACATTCCTTGGGGAATCAATGAAAACGTCATTTGACCTAATTGAGTCATGAAGTTTCATTCAAATGATCATATTATGTTTCAAAATGCACAACCGACTACCTACAATCCCTAAATCCTATAGAACATAAGTAGTTAAAACAAGATCCATTGCTTGTATTCTGAATTGGTACCTCAAGAAAGTTTCTACCCACGATCATTAAAATAGATACTTGACCACATCATTTTTTATTTAATCATTCATCACATGGATCTCACCACCACCTGTTCTAGTATTTAAATTCCACTTTTGAGTCATGGTATCATTACCATTTGAATTGTCTATTATAACATGACTCTAGCATTCTAACAACTCTCCTTGAATGATAATTATATTAGATAAATAGTTAACTCCCAATAAAACTCATTTATCCATGTCAAGCTAAATTTTCATGAAAGGCCTCATATGACACTCACTATACTTGCCTCATTAAGACAATTCCCAGAAGTGGTTCCACGCATACTGTATTTAAATAAATAGAAGGGAAAAAGATTGATCTATGCCCAGCATAGTATTCTATAAATTCTCTTCTATGATTTTCAATCTATCACAACCCCAAAAAATATGCCTTCTTTTAATACACCTTACATTTACATTCAAATTTTCAACTAATTACCTTGTCCAACTTATGGTGATGTATCTATCCAAAAATGTAATTTATGTTATCATGTCTAAGCTTGAAAATAGTTGTATTATTAATTTAGAACAACTGAATTGTCACTATTAAACATATCATCTAGGCCTGAATAAATTCTAGGGTAACCTCAAGAGAATAATTTTTTTTCTAAGTATTCCATTCAAATTATTCAACACTCCAGTGTTTACATGTGAGATGTTGGTATGTAGTTGAAACATCCATGCCACAAACATTGACTAAGCCCAATGATAGTCAAGTAAAGAGTCATGTGGTGTCCATGAATCCTTACATGGTGTTCCTAATACGGACCCAAATTATTAATTTGGACTAACCATGCCTCTTTAACTATGAATATTTATGAAATGAAACTACTGTAGAGTCTATTTATAGAGACAACTAGGAATTTAATTTTTTTATCTCAACATATAACTGATGCTCTATCAGTTCACCCTAGCTGATGTCAAGCTATGAGATATTATCTTATCTAAACATGGATTACACTAATAGAATGTCGAGAATCACCAGGAAGACCTAAGTCACACCAACATCTCTAATATGAAGTCCCTTTCATAGTTTCAAAACTATAATAACCAACTACTAAAGAGAAGAACTGTCAAATCTCCTTTGCCTAAATTTCATTGAAAAGGTCAGTTATATCCACTCACATGTAATCACAACCCAAAAAAGATTCCACTACCACTATAGAATCTCATGAACACTCAATAAAAATTACAAAATTTCATCCCAAACTGATGGTGTTTTCATAGGTTAAGAACACATCCAACACTTTAATCATCATACTGCCTTGAAACCACCAATATATTTTTAAACATATCATCTTCGTGAAAATTTAGATAATTCTTGACCATTTCCATAATGATCCTTCAATGATGTTATACAAAATTGGATGGATATTCTAGAAATTTTTGAGACACCCAAGGCCTTATTATTGTCTTAGGAATCAGTTACCAAAAAACATCACCCGTAGACATCACATGCTCCATTGACAAATGACTGTAGTTCTAGGACGTTGCCAACATGCTTTTACCAAGATAAAATTTTAAAATATAACAAAAAAATATTCTTAAAAGTGCATTATATTATACTTAATATAGACATTTTAATTAAAATAAACATGATTTATACCTAGGTATGCAATAAAATTAGGCATAAAATCCAAGGAAAATTGACCATCATGTTAAAAATACTAGATCATCTTTGTAAATTCAGCAAAAGTATTTGGATGACTCGGGTTTCCTCTAATTACTAGGGAATTATTCCATGAACATGACTTAGGATTCAATATTAATATATCAAGGCTCAAATGATTATCACTGAACTAACATGGTTTATTGTACTCTCTAACCCACATGACAGGTACTGCTTGTGTTAGCGCATATACACTAATGTCTCATCCGCACATTAACACATCCTTGATACTATAAATAGGCTTATTAGACTTAAGCATTACACTACCTAATGTCTCATAAAAAATAACTATCCCAGATTCATATTATCCCATGCAGGAAAAAATCTGGCTGATGACCTACAAAGTCATCAAACACTATGAAATATAGGTATTACAACCTACTAAGTAGAAATACATGATATAGGAATTTCCAACACATCGAAATTAAAAATTACTTAATTATCAATCCCCTAAAAGTAAAATTTTCAAATGAACACCCGTCCATATCAGGTGAACTTTTGGAAACATGGAGTACTACTAGGGAAAAACAATACTCAAACAACACCACATGTATGAAAAACTCCACAATCATTTAATAAGGTTTTAAATTTCACAAGGTACAACATACCTCGTCTAGCCCACATTCAATAATAGGATGTGTCGACCTTATAATTAGATTATTCTAGGAAGATTCACTATCCCCTACTACCTATCCTTTAGGTTCATATAAACCTAATGAAATTCAACCATGATCTAGAGAAATAGCTATATTCCCAACCCAAATGTTAAACAAGTAAAAAGTTATGGTTAACCCTTATATGGGGTTTCACTCTACAAACACCACTATCGGAATCATTTTAATCAATTAAATTGAATTAAAAAAATTATTTTCATCATTTTAATAATTAGATTTAAAGAAAAGGTACTTTTCATAAATAAAAGGTGATAGGAACTTAATTTACCTAACACCACAAGGAACACTTTCAATTCATATAAAAATACATTATAAACATTAACATTTAGCTAAAATCGTTCATTTTAGGCCATTTATCTTATAAATTACTTTTTCATCATCATTTTTTTAATCACAATCCTTTACAATTGGTTTAGTTAAAGAAAATATCAATTAAAATATGTACTATTAAGAACCCTATAGGTTGTAATTGAAATTTTGATTTACTAATTCCTCATATAAGAATTTATCTGAAGAATATAATAGGTTTTTTATAAATTAAAAATATGATTTGTAAAGTAAATTTCCACTATAAATCTATATGATACCCCATATAAGCAGCTAAATTTTTTTTAACATACCATCCATATAAAAAATAAACATGCCACCATGAGGTTAAGCACTAAGGTGTAAGAGACAAGATAACCTACAAGGGTCCCATTGAACCACTCTAGGTTCATCTAAATGTTGAATGAAACATATTAATCATTAAAATAATAAAACACCATTAGTGGGTACATCTGAAAGGAATTTAGTACCATGAACAACCTACTCAGGACAAGGCATGCCTATCCAATAACCCCAACAAGTAAAGACTAGCTTACTTTGTTTGATTCCCATAAAACTTCTATAAGAAATCAATTCATTTAAATCAAACAGTAACAAGTTTTATATTTGAACAATAGTATAAAGGTACATCAATCACATAAATGATGGATCAATTATACAAGTTACCATATCCAAATTTATATAGTTCCCATGTACTTTATACATTTAAAATTTTCTCCCATTTAGCAGAGCCAATATGTTTCAACCATGTTACCATTAGTCCAGGGAGAAAACATGTCATAATAGGCGAGTCAAATATAATTCCATCATCACGCTATGTAGGATAAAACTGCTTAACTTGATGCATGTATTATATTTAATCCACTATGTATTGAAATTTTAACCAGGCATGTTATCCTAAGCAGTAAATACAAGCAATTATTATAGAAATCTACATAAGAAGGAAATACACAAGAATGATATATAGGTAAACATTCTATGTGTGACATAGTAATACTAGATACATGTTGTACGTGAAATATTTTTAAACAAATCATTGAAGAATTTCATAACACTAAGAGAATATATCATATGTATAATGTAACCTACTTGGAATGTCAAATGCATGACATGTGAATCTATATGGGAATCTAATGATCCATGTAATGATACATCCTTTCTATACTGGTACAAGGGTTAAATATATAAAATCTAAAAAATAATTAATTAGTTTAATTAAACCATTCACTCAAGATGAAATCACAATCAAATGTAACAACGAACAACATTAACAACTGTCCCATCATTAGAAACTTGGCCTTTTCCCCGTGCGTGGGTAGATCACTCCCAATCCCATCTATTTATCAAATGTTGAAACATTCCTAATATCCTATCTACTAATTCCAAAATAGTAAAATGAACTAAAATAAACCACTATTACAATTTATAGCATCCCAAACTATAATCCACTTAAATAGTTTCCCAAGTCTGTTCATCGCTGGTCCTCAAGTGCAGCACCCCATACGCCAAATGCTACTGACTTGAAGTGACTGTTACAAGATGGAATTGTGTGGTGAATATACCCCCATGATCAAAGTGGCATAGTATTTTAACATGATATATCAATCAACAATAGAAGCCTTATAAATAATTTATGGAGTGACGAAACAAAATAAAAACATAGAATGGGGATGACTCTGCATATAAAACCATGCATGCATATCGAGATGTGTATCCATAATCTTACACTATAAACATAAAATAGTCGATACAATAATATACATGCATATAGAAATAGAAGAAAATCCTTAAGGGGTATCTCTATGAGAATCCTAAGCATCAGATCACCCATGTTCTCCTATGCTCACATGAACCTGAATATTAATAGGCAAAAAAAAACTGTAACATGATCCAAAAACCATGAGATCTTTTCGAGTACCCCAATGAAATGGTGGACTAAATAGGGTGGGAGACATTCTCAGAAGTCCATCATAAATGGTTCTTAAATATATATATTCAATTAATATAAAATAAAATAGTATGTAGGTATAATAAATAAATATGGAAATAAATTAATTAATTTATCAAGTTAGTCTCAGATTCCTCAAGGACATCTGGTTGACCTTAATGGCTTCGGCCTAAGTTGAAATAACACGGAACATGCTCACATGTATATATATGAATATATGTAAAAATATATATGTATTGATATACAAGAACCATCAAAATCTCAAAGCATCCGCATAATAGTAGGGTAATATAGATAATATAGTCCTTGGACCCATGAAAATAAGCCCAAGTATCCTTAAAATATAGTCTCTAAAACCATAAAGAAAATATGGGTAGTAATATGAATATGAACATAATAACACTAGATGTTTGGGGACCCAAGGTACATAAAAAATGGAATACTAGTATAATAATCATCATAAGGTGATTCTACTATCCATATATAAAAATAAACCAATATAGTATAATTTTTTTATCATATGATCCCATCTAATATGTTTTATAAAAAGGACCCCAAGGGTCTCCCACAGAGTTATGTAATGCCATTAATTTTTGAGAACATCCTTAGAATTCCATGATAAGGAAACCTAAGTATCCCTCATAAGATGCAACTTCACTATGATCCTAGTAATAGAATTCCTTATAAACAAAACCCAATTATGGCCCATATAATGAAGAAAACTTGTATCTTATCATCCTATTCAAGGAATTCTATAAAGGGGAAACAAAAATATCACTCAAGTCGTAAGATAATGAAATGAGTTTTGTAAATAGAACTCAAGAAATTATCAAGGTTCATGTATTATAAATCTTCATGTGAGCCCATCCAAGGAGTTTCTTAAAGAGGAAACTATGTATCACTCTATTCATACATAATTCTTGTAACCTATGAGCTCTTACAAAGAATTAAATAAAAAGGAAACCCAATTATCTTTCAAGGTTTACAAATAATTTAATCAGTTAAATTTTCCCAACAATGATGTACATGTTTATAAGAGTTACATATATCATATTCATGTACGGTTAACTAATATTCCATCTCTATGGGAATACCTCATCATGATTCAAGTATACATAATGAGGGAATCACCCAATTAATAAGTAATTTAGGAGGCCATGTGAAGGACCATTCCATTTATATATAAATTATTATGATCATTCAGAATATAAATCCAATTATAATTAATATTATAATGATTTAATCATTCATTTCATGATATTTTTCTGTATAAATTTCTTAACATTTGTGATGGGTCAAGGAATACATTTAACCTATAGGTCCATTTCACTTAAGGGATGATCTATCATAATATAATATTAATTCAAAATATTTGTGGGTATCCCACACCACTCAAGATGAATTACTTCAATTAAACCATTTTATTTGATGAGAGTAAAGTTTTACATGAATCTATGATGGTTTTAATTATGAATTTATGTATCAAAGTCAAGGAATATGAGTGACACACTCAAAGGGGTGGTTCGAGTTGAGGTGGATAAACTCAAATGGTTCACTTTGATACCTAATGGATATTTAACTTAAGGCACTAGGTTCCACATATTTAGTTTCATAATAAAATGGAAACACATGGAGAATTAAATGTGGGTCACAATGGAATATTTCATAAATCAATCAAACTTTAAGGGAAATGTTATCAACCACCAACTGTATACTTAGGATGGTTCACTCCTAAAATATCAACATTTTACCTGGGTTTGTTCAATATAAATAAATGAAATTGAAAAACGTTGTGAATATAGGGAGAATTAAATTCCCGGAAGATCGCTCCAAACATGTTGAGACAGATGATAAAAGAAGAAATATAAAAGAATATCTTACAAGTATTCATCAAATGAGACTGAAATAATGTGATTCCAACATTAGATGAGAAAGGTAGATATATTACATAGAGAGGATAGGAGGAACTCCCCTGACCGAAGGGGATGTTGTGTGTGTATTAGAGGAGAATAGAGGGGTAGAGGCTTTAAAGTGGTATGGGAATAATCATAATTTTCTCCTATTTTAAAAGACACACAGTTTGACCTGTATGTTTTTGAAAAATATTCAACAACTATTCCCACCTACTATCCAAGGCACATGCCACTTGTATAGCTAGCCATTTTATTTTTCAATCAATGTACAACCAGTGTGGTAGCCACTATCCACATAGTCACACCCCACATGATCAGCTTCATGGTTTAACAAACCTTGCAATGTACCCATACACATGCTATCACATAACCAAAAATGGGTTTTTGAGGCCCAATGCTCTAAAATTTCATTGAAGTTTTTGAGACACCTTTTGAGACTTAAACCAAATCCAAAAAAACACTTTCAGATGTTATAAGGATCAGATATACATTTTGATGCTCAAAATAATAATTAACCCATCAACAAAAGGGGAAATTCAAATTCTTTTTGAAATGAAATTCATTCCAAAACATCAGATGCTACGTTCATCTGAAATTTTTTCATTTGGTGTGTTATACCATGAAAACCCAGGGGGTTTATAAAGAAAAAAATGAAACATTGTGCATTCCCTCCTTACCAAGGATAATCTTCCAAATCATGAAACTACTACCACCCTCATGGTTCCAAAAAATAATCAAATGACATGAAGCCTACCTTTTTAGAAAAATTATTTTCCACTTCTAAAACTGTGTTTAAGAAAATTAGTGGTATCTATAAATTCCTAAAGGAGTATCTCCCTGATTATTATGAGTGGATTAAAAAATTTGTGGAAAATTTCATACATCACTAAATCCCTGACCAAAACATGATCCAAAAACATCAATAAGTGGTTATTGGATACAGATAGATTTCTCATCTACATAGCAATTGGAGAAATTCTTGTTTACAAAAAAAGTTTTTCTATGTGATATATCAATAGAAACCCAGCTACAAACACAAACCAGTTCGATGCTCAATAACATGCTCTAGCCAAAAAACTCCATGACAATAAATCCACATATCCCAAAAAGATGATTGAGTGGATGAGTGAGATTACAAGTCTTGTTTGATAACTATTTGTGTCTTTTAAATCCCCAAACCCATCTTATACACAATCTTAGTTCCTTACACCAATAATTTTTTTTTGGAATCTCTAGCTCATCTTCTCATCCATGTGAAAAATTCCCACAACATCAACATTATCCCTCATATTTTTATCCAATGCTACTCAATTACCTTTAAAAAACCAAAAAAATCCAATATGGTCATGGTGGGAGTAAAATCCAAAAAAAATTACCTTTTTCCTCAATATCAATGGATAAATAATTATCTTACTCTTCCTAACATCCACTATCTTAATGAGTCTTTCTAATTCACAACCTAATCCAATATTTTTCCCAACAACCCAAATCAAGGAATTTCCAATGTGAGACATGCCTCTTATTATATGAAACCATGGGAAAGTGTTGTGGAATATCTTACCTCATTCAACCATTATATCCTCAAAAACATTGAAAACGAAATTTTTCAACATGAATCCCACCTATGTTAGTCGCAACAATCCATTTCTTCCCAAATCCTAACAAATCAATTTCCAAAACCCAAGGGAAATATATTTGCAATTAATGTTTGGTCTGGAAAGAAAATAGTTATGAATGATGATGAATCCTCTAAATAATATTTATATGTTAATATATAAAAAATAAGAGAAATTCTAGAAAAATATATGGATTCCACTCCCTCAACTCCTTTAATCCCTCTAAGGAACCCAATCCCTCCTCCTGGAGCCATCTCTATGATAGAGAAGCCCTTTGAACCTGATTCTAAAATTCTCGACATGATTAGACATATTCAAGTCAACATAATTCCATTAGATTGCGTAAATATACCTAATTATGCAATGTTTATTTCGTAATTCCATACCCATAAGATATTTTTTAGGACTATTGAAAATGAATCCACACAGCAGTCCATTCCCATGAAATGAAATGGTATTAAGACATTTATGGTTCCATTAAAAATAGTTAGTTAAAACTTTAATGATTCCCTCTTAGACATAGGAAACTTGATAAAATTCATTTCCAAATATTTCTTATCTGAACTTAGTCTATGTCTCCTGCATTCTATTAGGGTTTTCATATATTTATCTAATTAAAGAACCATCAGACCTATGAAAATAGTTGAGGATTTTCTTGTTATAGTCCATGATCTTATCTTTATAGTTGACTTCTATGTCCTTGACATGGATATTGAGATATCTTTGTCTTGATCTCTAATAATAATATGAAGACCATTCCTCAAAACATCAAGAATAAAAAAATGCATATCCCTATGGGAGTTGATTCATGGAATTTGGTGAATAACTGGTCAAGTCCATTATTTTCTAAGCCATGTGATACCAATCAAAGGATCTGTATGCATTCTCTATCCATACCTATTATGAAACTTATAAAAGTTGAATGAATCAAGTTAAATCATACTCTTCCTTTTATAATGACAAAATAGTGGGTGAAATCTACACCATGATTAAACATGTCATAAATGGAAAATTTTACATTGACCTTTAATTTATAGACTTTATTTATCTAAAGAATCCTGGAAACTCTTTAGAATCCCTTCTCACCTAAGATATAAATTATTTCACCTTAAACAGTAATGAGTAAAATGATTAAAAAAAAAGAATATCTTCCTCTATTCCTTTGTTTCCCAAACTTAAAATGGAAATTGAAAATAATATGAAACCACTTATTTTACACCTGAAGTACACATTCATTTTCCCCAATCACTCTTATATTTTTATTGTTTCAAATGCACTTACTAAAAAATATGAGTCCAACCATTTTTGGTGTTACATAAACACAAAAAGTACTTAGGATTGAACCTAGATGACATACCAAGCATTAACAAAGACCATTTAAGGCATCACATCCATCTAGAAAAATTATCCAATCCAATTAGACAACCTCATATAAGACTTAATAAAATTATAATGGAGGATGTTTGGGAATATATCACCAAAATTATTCAGGAGGGAATCATCTTCTTGATTTATGATAGTTAATGGGTTAGTCTGATTTAAATTGTGCCTAATAAGGGAGGACAACCTTTTCATTAATTAACATGGATATATGGTCATGAAGTGTGTCAAAAAATGGAATGTGTGAATTGATTATCAAAAATTTAATTATAAAAAATGAAAATATCACTATCAACGACCTATCCTTGATTAAATTTTAGAAATATTAGCTAGAAATAAATATTATTCCTTTATTTAGGGATAAACTCGGTAGTTCCAAATCCTGATCTCACCAGACGATGAAGATGAGACTATATTCACTTGCCCCTATATAACATAATAAAATAAAAGAATTCTTTTTCTCCTTTGAAATGATCCATCAACATTCTATAGGTTTAATATAAGTATCTTTTCAAAATTCATTTAACATTTCATAAATATCTTCATGGATGAATTTACCATATAGGGTGATTTATTTTAATCCATCTTTCATTCACCATCTCCATTCCTAAAAAAGTGTTTCAAATGTAACCTTGTGTTGAATTTTTAGAAATGTAACTTCATAGTTTCCAATGGGATTTCTCTAGGAAACATAATTTTTCAATAAGGTAATCAATACAATCTAGTTAAGATAGGGGTGTTCTACTAACATCCTAATCCAACATTAGTTGGATAGATCCAATCTTTTCTAGGTCATGCTAGTTTATATAATAGAATAGTCGATAACTTCTATAGGAATCTACCACTACTCACTCATCTACTCTAGAATTATACTATATTACATTTCAAGGAATATTTTAAGAGTAACTCATTGAACTCTAAATTTTTATTATATCTTACTTTATAATCCAACCCATGGATTTTTCTTTACACTACAAATTGATGTTTGATGCTTATGATAGGTCCATTGGGTCCATTCCTGATCAAATTAGAGAGACAATTCCTCGTGGAATATATTATGACTCAAAAATAGTAGATGAAACCAAATATAATTAAATTATCACTGAAAAGAAACATTTAGTAATGGTTTTTTCATAGGATAAATTATATTCCTATATTATAGGTTCCAAAATAATCATATTTACAAAAAAATACACATCAATGTTTTTACTCAATAATAGTTACTCTAAATATAGTCTAATAATATGGATCCTCATGATATAAGAGTTTTATCTTGAGATTAAATATACACCAACAAATGGAAACACTATATTTTTTCAATTGAGAATAATTTTTAATTCTTCTAACTTTGAAATTTTTGATCCTGGATTTACCACAAAATGCCAATCATATCCCACTTTATGGTTACCATGGTATTCCCAAATTTTAAATTAATTAGTTTCTAATGATTTTATTAATGAATTTTAAAAATAAAAAAATTATGTTGAATGGGGATTCACAATAGAAAATTTTGGATGATAATAAACATTGGAAAACTGGGGATAACATGGTGATTAAAAGACCTATTGATGAATATGAAAATTCCACTATCTTGAAATTATTCCTGTTAATGCCTAGTGGTGGCCATATTAGACCAAAAATGACCTCCCAAAAGGACATTCACTCCATATTCTTCTATGCATCACTATTCAACTAAAAAATTTATTTCTGTAAATAAAGTACGACTTGCCAAAATTTTGGAAGTGTTTTCTAATGAAATGAAGTTCCCCAAAATCGGTTAATCTTCTAAGAGATATTCATTTTTTGGGGAATTGATTTCATTGGACCATACCAACCCCAAGGAATTCTTCTATATTATTCATGTGGTCTATAATGTTTATAGGTGGGTCAAGGCTAAACCCACTAGAAAGGATGATGAACATACTATTAGTGAGTTCTTATAAACCCACCTCTTCTATCGATTTGGAACTCTGTATGCCTTGGTATGTGAATTCGGAACCCATTTCAATAATAAATCCATGAATATATTTTCAAAAATAATAAAGTTGTACATAAAACCTCAAGTCAATATCACTTCCAAAGAAATGGAACGTCATAACATTCCAATATAGAATTAAAAAAGTGTTCTTGAGAAAATATTTAATCTCATAAAAAAATATTGTACTTAAACACACAGATAACTCTTTGGTATTATAAAAATACCTTTAAAACCCCATTAGGATGTCACCTATTTTTCAAATTTATGGTTAATCATTTCATTTAATGATTTAAATCCAACATATATCATTTTTTGTTGTAAATACATGTAATATTGATTTAAAAAAAATTGTGAAGAGAGATTTTTATAGTTGACTGAACTATAGAATCTTCACCTTGATTCTTAAGAAAATTTTAATATCTAGAAAGGAAATATATGTTACTCTATGAAAAATACATCATATGAATGGTATTTCATAATTTTAAAAAGGTAATTCTATTTAATTTTCAGTTTTGGCTTCACCAAGGTATTATTAATTATTATTGTGCAGGTCCTTTATTATTATTAATGTTTAACCAATTGATGTTGTGAAAGTAAAAGACCCTTCATAAAAAAGTAAATTCATAGTTATAAGACATCAATCAAATCATCACCATGATAGAACAAACACATTGGGAACCACATCAATTTCTACAGACCCACCAATGTATAGATATGGTGACCCATAAAATCCAAACTAGGGGTATCCTCTTTTCCTATAACTCCATCTCCCTCTCTTCATCCTCATCCTCTCTGACTCTCTCCTTCTCTCTCTATCTTTCCCTTTCAGAATTCTTATTCCACTATAATTATTACCATATATCTCATTTTTTACCACTTTTATCATCCAAAAAATGATTTTATTTCATTTTTTATATTGGTTGTATTTCTCAAACAAATTACTAAAAAACTATGAAAAAAAGTTGAATAATAACTCACCATCCCATTTTACAATTTTTATCAACCATTATTAGAGTCAATATATTTTTTCTATATAATTTTTTTTTTTCTCATCATTATATTGGATAAAAACATTTTTTCCTTGATCAAAAAATTTAGAATCCTTATTTTCTTATTATGTAAATTAGTCTTCCTCTACATTGAGGAAAATTTTTAGATTTCATGATCTAGTTACTTATTAATATCTTTTATTATTGTTTCCATTTCATCAATGATTGTGATTCTTGAGTTTGTGTACCTTTAAGATGAATTTCTTACCTCATTGTGCATAAATATGATTGAGGCATTTTATGAACCACATGAGATTCAAATTATCCAAATATCCTATCATAACCCTTCCATTCATTCTATATATGAAATCCCATTTAATCTTGTGAAACCACATTTTTTGGTAGCCACATTTCAATCTAAAAACCTTATCCTACCAAACAACTACATGGAATTTCATTACATGATTTTGTAAAATTTATGTTTGGCAGATGGATTTTATTTTGGGTATTCCTTATTTGATATTAATTGTATTATCACATTATTAAAGGAAAGCATCCATTAAGTGTGGGGGATAGGTTTTCATTCAATGATGTTAAGTAATGTGCGTACAATTTCACAATTTATAAAAAAAATCAAAAAGTATTCAATAAAAAGTAAAAAAGTAAAAAAAAATTAAAAAAAAAGTAAAAACAAAATGAATAAAACAAAAGTAATGGGTTTTTATTGTGAATGAAAAAAATAACACTTATTTAAACATTGATCTTGTTAAAAAATTACTATTACTGTCATGAAGAGATAAAACATGGGTTGGTAGTTGAGTGTGACATTAATTCCAAGTGAAAATTCTCATAAAAGCAGAAAAAAATAAAAAGAACACATGCATTGGGTTTTCATGAGTCATTTGGAGTAATTTTATTTTTTTCATATATTCCATATTTTCATTCGCTATGAGTTTTCAATTTTTATTCTATTTTTTGAAACATACATAACAATGAAAATATATTTTTCATTTCTATCCATGTATAGTTTTAAAAATTATACATTGATTTTTCCATTTTGGTGTTTTCTCCCTATTTTCCTCTCACATTTCCATTATATCCCAACCATCCCATAGAAACTTAAAAATACCTAGAATTAACTCAAGATTAACATTCTCTATAAAATATTGAATTTAATCTAAGATATATTCTAAAATCTATTTTTTTATAATTTGGTTGGTGAATGAGGAAACCATTATTAATAAAATTTATGTCATTGTTAGTTGTGTGATATTTCTATGATACATTTTCCATTTCAAGAATTCAGCATAAAATTATTTCTTTTTGAAAAAAAAATTCTGTAATTATTTTTGGTTGCATTAAATGCAGATGTGTGTGCTAGTCTTGACACCCTGATTGATGAAAACAGGATTTTTAATATTTAGTAGTGAGTGTAAATGATTTTATTGTTTGTTTTTGTTTTTTATAACTAAATGAAAAATATAAACTTTTGGGATGTTTATAATAAATATTATTTCATTGTTTTTTACTAGAATACATTAATTTTGAGTAAAAAATGATTAATTTCTAGTCATTGTTCACCTATTGATAACAAATATATATGGAGAGAATTGTTTTTATACATTCAATTACAGTGTAGTTTTTAATATTTTTAATATATTTACATATAATTATCTAAATTATATTATTCTTGTTTATTTATGATCCCAATTCAAATTCATACAAATCATTATATTGTAGTTTTGGATAATTTAACCATCTAAAGGGACATATGCAACACAAATGAAGGAAAAACGAATCTGATAATGAAACTTGACTAGATATGATGATATATTTTATGGGATCAATATAGAAGTATAAATTCATTTATAATACACCACATGTTCATGAATATTTAATTAAAACATAGATAAAAAATTAAGTCCAAAATCAACCAACAAGTGACCCAATAGATTCATTAAATCGTATCCCAAAATACTGTTTGCAATTTGAAAACAACCACAAATTCATTAATTTTCTACCAATACACTCACCTAATGGAGTGGAAATTGTTTTTGTTGAAATTCAAGATATCAGAACCAATTTTTTTATAAGAAATGGTCTCTATATTAAATTATATTCTTAGGCTAAATCCCATTTAAAATAAGGACCTAGAAAAATAAGAGATAAAACTTGATAGTAAAAAATGTTCTATGAAAAAAATACATATATTTAGATCAAAAATTTAAATATAATAATAATTTAGAGTATATTTTATCACTAACAGAATATAATATTTTAAGAAGATAAGTTTTTTAGATTCATCTTTCATCATTTTCATATTTTTCATTCAACTTGGAGGGAATTTTTAGAAGGAAAACAACCCACTTCCTTTTTGTATAAAGATATAGCCATCCTCACCTTGAAATGGGTTGATAATTATGAACATAAGAAGATATATTGGAACAAACATTTTCCTTTTAAATTTATATAAGGTCATTTCAAATTCAAGTTTCTACATTATAGATAATTCCTTAATGATTTATTTTCTTGTACTTCTACTGCTCTCAATTGTAATTGTATAAGTTTTATATATATTTCATTTTAATTATAATGAATTTATCATCATCATCATATATTATTCGAATACACCCTTTTTTTATAGTATATATATCATTAAAATAGTCTATTTAATGTTTAAAAAAATTCCACTTCTAAATGTATCATTCAATAAAAATTTTGTGATTACCTACCTTAATTTGTGCATTCTTGGTGTAAAATTATATTCTCATTTCATTCCATCCATTTTTCATTAATCTAACAATAGAAAAAAATTACTACCAGATTATTTAAAACCCAAATAGATTTCTAAATATCCCATTTGGGTGAGTCATAATTTCTAGTTGTTAAGTGATTGAGATCTTTCACTCATCTTACGTTTTTTGAAATTAATATTGTGTATGTAAAACAAAAAATATGTTATAGATTAATGACATGTTTTGTTTGACATGAGGATTCCATGGATTATTTAAAAAAATAATTCACAAGGTGTCCTAAAATATTGAAACATCCATCAATGATATTTGATAATGATTAGAACCCAATTTAAGGCTTGGATTTAATACAAAACAATTTGGAATTCTGATCAAAATCACATTGTGAAGTAGATGTTAATTTAACAGATTTTTTCACAAAGCTCAAGGATATCAAAATTTTTCACCCCCAATGACGAACTCACAGAAATAATTTTTAAATTTTTAAATAAAAAATAAACCATAATTAAATTTAATTAATCTCTATAAACAAAATTACCCAACTAATATTTCAAAACAAAAAATAATTAACTTTTAAATATAGTACCCTATCTTATGATTCGACCTAAGTTCCAATATAAAAATTATAGTATAGAACCAGAACATTGAATGGTTGATAGGAATTAATAGTTTATTCTTAATGATTGAGTATTTTAAGAAGATGATTTATGATAATAAAAACCTCAACATCACAATTGAATAATAGATAAATGTAAATAGGAAGGAAGTTGATGTTGTTTAATAAAAACATGTTAAGGACAACCAAGGAATAAAAAACTTCTAAAATTAAATTCAAAAGTTGGTTAAATGTTAGAGATGTGATAACTAGAAGATGATAAATAAAAATCATCCTCGTATGTTAATATTAATGTTATAGATATTCATAAGAAGAGTAAATTCATGAAGACCATGTATGTGTCCAAAATATGTGGGGTCAAAAATTATAAAATTTCTAAGCAATAAAATTAATAAGTTTTAAATACTATAATTGGAGACTCTATTAAGGCTGAGATGAATCCTAATATTAAAAATAATATTTCATGAGGCTAATAAGACATTTTTTGACAACAAATATCCATGTTTGATTATAAAAATGATGATGGAAATAGGTTCACAGTTCCGGAAAGCATGTATGTTATAGAGGAAAACATTATTTCTATGGATAACGTTGAAACTGTAGAGGAATTAAGAATATAGAGAGGATTCTTTGGTCCTATAAGAAAAACTACCATAAATATATGATGAATTGGAAATATATTTTGAGAGGGGTCACCCACTCAATGAAGGAAGCCTGAAAAACCCAGATTGAAAAATAGAAACAGATTTAAACTTAAGGAATCCATTTTAGAGAGATGTGATCAACATTTACATCTGTATAAAAGATTTATTATTATGCTACCAAATTGAATGATATTTTATGATAAATTTCATAATCCTAATGTGTAGAATAAAAAAAATATAAGGACTTAGTGGTTAAAAATACTATCAATGAAGTAAAAGTAAAATGTAAATGGAAATTGGATAGTGTTGTTGTTCACCTAAGTATAGAGTTCCTAAGTTGTTGAATAGTATGAAAGATTTTAAATATTGGTGAATAAATATTACTATTAATGAGTCCCTCAAAATCAAATTAATTAGATCTATATTAGTAGAAAATAAAATTAGAAACCCAAAAGTTCCTTATTTTTTAATAATCTAAAACAAAACTTTTTGAGTGTTTCACAACTTTGTGATGAAAGAAATAACATTTTTTAGGAGATATAATTTCATTTTTAAAAAGATTAAATATTGTGAAATTACTACAATATTACAATTAACCAAATAAAATTTGTTTCAGGTTAGTGATTCATGGGGTTCATTTAATCTAGGTATGATAAAAGAAATTAAGATATGGAATAACATACTTGGAAATATGTTGCAGAATAATTTGAACAAAATTTCAATGAGATAAATTATTCATGGTATTTGTTACATATTTTAATGAAGTTATTGGTGTTTTTTAATATGCAAGAAATTAAATATAACAAACTCAGTTCACAATAAAGTTGGTATACATTCAAAAATTCCATTAGAGATTATCCATTCTGAAATATGTGTACTCAAGAGAAAGGAATCAATAAACAAAGATAATTAATTTATTTAAATTATGTCTTATTTTACTCAAACAAAATATGTTATATTCTTGAACCAAAAATCTAGGTCCCCCAAAATGTTGAATAGTTTCAAGAGGAGTGTTGAAACGAAATGTGTGAATTTTGTGAATAAGATTTGAACTGATAATAGTGTTTAATATCAAAATGGTATGTTTATTTAATATTCTAAAAAACAAGGAACTATTAATGAGTTTATTTCACCATATCCACTATATTAAAATGGTGTTTCTAGAATAAGAAAAATCATTTTGATTGATATGGATCAAGTTATGCTGATTAATCATGATACTTATAAATTCTTTTAGAGACAATATATTAAAGTGTAATTTCACATTTAAAATCTATATTTATATAGAAGAAAATCTATTATGACTCCTTATGAGTTGTATTAAAAACAAACCCCATTTTTGAAATACCTAATAGTGTCTAGTAATCCATTTATTATCAAATTCAAAAGAGATAATCATGTAAATCTTGATCAATGTGACCATTTGGGTATTTTTTGGTCTACTCACATAATGTTATAGGATAAATTTACTATAATAAATAAATGGGAAATTTTTTAGTATCAAAATATGTGAATTTTTTTGAGATTTATAACAGGAAGGCTCCACTATCAATTGCAGATATGAGAGGAACCAAAGATATAGAGGTTACATAAAAACATCATTAAAAATTTCTTAACAAAAGATATTATATAGTAACTATACAATATGATGATTCTGATTTAGAGATATAAAGTGATAAGGGATATGTGTAATCATCTCCATGGTTGAGAAAGAAATTTTTGGTCAAAAACATCATTGGAGATCAAGGGAAACTAGTTTAAATGAGATGGTTATCAAGGATAGTTTAAAATATTTTTTTGATCTTATTGTTTTACCCAAGAGATGTTGAAGATTATTTTCTACATCAAGATTGGATTAATTTCATGAATGAAGATTTGGATCAGATTGAAAAAAATGATACATGATAACTTCTACTGGAACAAGAAAATGATAATGTGAATGGGAAAAATTGGTTTTAATGAAATAATAAGGATACATAATGTAATGTTATAAGAAACATGGAATCAATGGTTTGTAAAGGATACTCAAATGTCAAAAGAATTGATTTTGATGATACCTTTTCCCCAGTATTAAAATTTGATACCATAAAAATATTTCTTATTATTATTGTAAAATAAAGATAAAAGATATTATAGATAGATTTCAAGTAATCTTTTCTAAATGGATAACTCAAATAAATAAGTTTATATTGATTTACCATGTGGATTTATTATGGGAAGAAATTAATACAATGTGGGAAAACTAAATAATCCATTATATGGGTTGAAACAATCTCCGTGATCTATGTATTCTAAACTAGAAATTTCCCAAAGATGTTGAATTTTTTGAAATGAAGAGTTTATAGAAACTAATATACAAAATAAAATCAAGAGGTGTCCCTCATTATTATTGTTTATGTTGATTATATAATATTGACATTGAGTGATAATCAAACATGTGATTTTTTTAACGATATGAAGTTGTTATTCAAAATTTACATACCTAAAAAAATAAAATAAATATTTTGGATTACATATCTGTCATAAAAGAAGGTATATAAGACTATCTTAAGAAAACAAAATAAGGAATTACATAATAAGTTAAGTATAAAATAATCAAAATTGGATTACAAACCCATTTCCTAGGAATGAGGTTTTAAAAATAAAGGAAAGGATTGGAGTTTTATGCTAAAGTATTTTGGAAATTTTCTAGAAGTCTGCTATATCTTATAACAATATTGAATGATTTACTATTTTTTGTTACCATTTTTTTAGGTATAAAATTGAAGCACAAGTGTATCTTCTTATGGATGCAAAAAGAATTATCAAATATATTAATCGAATAATTGATTCCAAATTGATATATTAAAGATAAAGAAATATTGTTCTATTAGGATATATAGATGTTGAACAGGAAGGTTTTGTTTTTGATAGAAGATCTATATTTTGTTGAGTATAATTCTTGGGATAAATATGTGAATGTTTGAATACAAAGAAGGAAAATTAACTAACTCTCATAATTTTGAAGTATAAGTTAGTTTCTTCCACTCACATTGAAATATTGTTGATATGGATAAATACATATATATGATATGTGTTACTGGATATAATGTTTCTATTTCTCTCGAGTTGTTAAAAAAAAGTTCTATAAATATCACAATGAATCAATTGAAAATTAATTGATCTAAAAAAATCAATATTGAATATTACCTCTTAAAATAAAATGTTCAATTAAATGAAGTAATATGGAGTTTGTTTCTATATTAGATAAAAATAGTTAATATCCTTACCAAACTATTGTCAAAGTAAACTATTCATAATCTAAGTATGATTATGGGAATTAAATCTCACTCTATTCAAGGTTAAGGTATGTGATTTATGTCCCCTCTCTCATCTTGTTCTTGGATACTATTCTAAAAAAATTAATATAAATCTTTAAATTTTTATATTCTCTACCAATCACGGAAGATCATACACTTGGGGGGGGGGGGTTAAAAGGGTTAAATTATGATGTTAGTATGTGGGAACTATTTTAAATGTTTTTTTAAGTGAATGATGAAGATTTTCTATAAAGGTTTTAGTTCTAGAAAAAGTTAAAAATGATTCATAATAACCACATTATGAGAATCATGGTTTTTTTTCAATGATTCTTGTTTCCTACATTGATTTCACTCATATATTCTTAGAATTATTAAATATGTGATCCATATTATGATTTAAAATGTTTTATGGATTTATGTTCCTTTTTTGATAATAGAATACAAAAGGGGATATTTTTAAGACTAAGATGTTTTTAAGAGACTTATTAAGAATAATCTATTCATGAAGGAAAAAAGTATTTCCTAAATATTGTATTTTACTTTCAAACATTAATCAATATACATTACTGAGAATTCCATATGAACATTATCAGATGGAGTCCAATGGAATGTGTCCAATAGATAAAATCCAATTTACTGAAGTTATTGGACACAGTGTGGCACTATATGTTTATTTTATTACATTAATATTATTTTGGGAAAAATATTTTCAATAAATTAATGTCAATAAATGATTTCATGAGCTCAAAATTTCCAAGAATCATGTTTATAAAATGATATTCTTGAATATAGTTTATTTTGAACAAAATAATAATGTTTATTATGACTAGTAGATACAATAAGTTATGATTTTTATAGTTAATTTTGGATTAGATGGAGATGAGTATTCTAACATCCTGACCTGAGGTACACTAAAATGGCGCCCTAGGTCGGTCAGTCATATGGAATCAAACATGACTCTCAATATGCCAATGTTTTTTGACTAGAAGTGAGGGTATAATGGTAGTAAAGTGGGTATACAACACCCTCTAGATAAATAATACATATATCAAAAGTAATCATAAATAAATAGTAGATAATGATAATAATAAATTAAAAACGATGAAAAATGAACAAAATGGACAATGCCAAATACACAACTATCCATGTCCATGTGATCCTATAATATATAATGTTTTTGGAATAAAAACAATGAAAATGAAAATAAAAAATCTCCAAGGGATATCTCCATGAGAATTTGAAGCTCCATCTCAGTCATATAATCTAAATATCCCATAACCAGGAATAAAGATATGAAATTAAGAGAAGCATGAATGTCGAATCTCGAACATGATCATACAATTGTGGTATTTGTTTGGGAACCAATCAGTAGCTAGAATTGGTTATTAGATATAATCCTAAGTCCACCACCATCGGTGCATAATATATTATAGAATATGAATATTATATAAATAAGGGAGTGGGTATATCATAAATAAATTCATGTTGTAAATGGTAAATGTAACAATGTCGTCTTTGGATCCTCTAGGAAACCAGGTCGACCACACCTACATTGTCCTAACTCATAATGTATTTGAACCTATTCCATCATGTATATGTGTATTCATACATGTAAATATATATTTTTATACACACAAAAATAGATATATATGCACCATTTAGGACCCTTGACTTAGTGCGTAGCTGTCAACTTAATTATATCATACAACTGTAACACTATAATCACTGAATAATTTCATAATGATGATAATGATATAGAACCTAAGGTGTGACCATGGAGTCCTTTAACTCAAGTGATCAACCAACTCCTTTTAATAACTAATAGAGTGGTGCCTAGGGTCTGAGTGTAATCTAATGGATGATTACATAGCATTCCACCATAAATGTTTCAAACCAAGTCTTGGGAGTTATGTCCCATATAATATCAGGCTTATTATTATTTTGATATAAAGAGTTAATCCTTAGTATCTCATATATGAGGACATCAAGAAGAATCCAGGGAGATAAACTATTAAATTATAATTTTCTTGATATACAAGTGAATCGATAGTCCCATTCCATGGAACTCACATATAGAAAAGAATTTGACTAAAACCTAATGTAGTATCTCACATAATGGTTATACCAATGAATTGGGGTGGGTTACTCTATGTTCTAATGGCATTCCCTTGGGAATCAAATGTTGGATCAAGTATCTCCACTCCTTTAACAATGAAAATTTCCAAAATCACACACAAGCTGGCATATAATAAATATGAATAGACCATGGAAAACATCCATTAAAAATCACCATTAGATTTAATTTACCCACTGTATAATATCATTTAAAAAACAATGAGTTTCGGGAGTGGTACTCACCCATTTAACAATTCATTTAATTAAATTTTATCTTCCAGTAACCATTAATAAGAAACTATACATTTATTCACAAAAGAAGACAACCTCATTAGTCTTCTTCCTCAAATTTGATAAAAGTGCATGTGAGTAGAAATACCTTATTTTAATTTAAATAGTAGGTTTTATAACATTTAATCAATTACATATTATTATAAGTAAAACTTCAAAAAACCTAAAAATTAATTTGTTTGTTTACAACCAACAGTTAATAAGGAAGATAATAGGGGACACCCCAAATTTGTGGCCCCAGATGAGGTTAGAACATCCAACCAAGTATTAGGGATCTATAGAACATTAATTTTATGGTTGAAGAATTTAATTTAAGATGTTTCCTAAATTAAGAGTGGGACCCAAATATTTCATCACACAACACAATAGAACATTTTATAAATTATTCAAAATTGATTGAAAAGTTGATAAACTACCTACAACTTGCTTAGAATACTTCACTCATCTATTATCCGATTTTGTTTCAAGATGGATTGAGATAAAATGAAAGAAATATAAAAAATTCCATGAATATTGGGAATATTATTACTCATTTAAATAAAAAACAATATGGTAAGGTAAAATGAGATAAATAGTAAGAGGATAATTATATATAAAAATAGTGATCCACCACAACCAATAGTTAACAATTACTGAATTGTATAGGGGAGATCCATCCATTCCTAATAGTAGAGGAGGAAAGATCCACTTTGGGGGACCTATAGTGGTTGAGTGAGGATAAGGATGGGGGAACACTTAAAGAGGGGAGGGGAAATGGTAATTTCCATCTCTTTAATTATCTGCACGGTTTGGCAGCATTGATAAGAAAACATTGTGCCAATCGTGTGGAATCAATGTCAAAGGTTCCATGTATCTCACAAGACTAGAAACATGGTTTCAAAATTTGTGTGCATCCTATGAAAATCTAATTTCTAAAAGGATCACCCCTAGAATGACTGGGTCCAAATTTTGAATAACTGTGCATATACTATGAACTATTCACTTCAAATTATTTTAAGCTTATTGAATAGATTTACAGCCTTTTGTGCATGTTTTCTCAAACCATGTGATACCCTCTAGTCCCTTCATCGTTGAGGTTCACTGTTACCACTAACTGTGTACTAACTATGCACCTCCCTTTGGATTTCAAAAAAAAATAGGCCTTCGAATCATGGTGATCCTTTAAATCAATGGAACACCCAAGAGACCCCTCAAACATTAAAACCCATCTATAAACAACTATTTTATGTTTTAAAAGGCTCCAAATTCAATTTTGAAGCCTAGTTTAACTTTGGGCCCATCCACCAAAAGAAAATTTTAAATTCATTATGAAATTACAACAAATACAAAAGGTGGTATGCAACAACCTCATCCACTAAGAACATCTCATATTTAAGAATCTTTTGGGAACAATGGAACAAAACCAAACATATTAAATTTGAGGAATTCCTATTAAAGCGGATGTGTTGTGTTTTAAACCCCAAAGACACTTATCTCCCAAGATAATGGAACATAAGTCATTAAAACGCAATCCATCAATCAAATTCAATATAGAACATCGAGATGATGATTACCTAAGCCCTTTAAACCCAAAAAGTAATCATATTGTTCTATCCTTTACTTACCAACCTATATCTCTCCCCATTATAGGTTCCATATTAATATTCCAATCACAAACTATAGTACCTCAATTGTTAGAATTTCCCATTTAAGAATGCACTTTGTGATAAAATGACGCTCCTAGAACATTTATCAACTTGATCGAATGTTCAACACCCAACTGACCACAATTATCATGTCATGATATATTTTCCATGAAAAGAGTTGTATGACCATTTCAATTCAATCTTCTTCTCCCAATGACTTTCCTAAAGTGGTTTCCCACACAATGTATTCACTTATGTAAAAGAGGTAATTTCATGCCAATATCATTTGAGTGTTTTTGTAAACATTAGGAATCATATACTTATGTATCCAATACTAATTATGACAGCTTTACTCCAAGTCATGCCATGTTTTTTCAGAGCATTCCCACTTGAAGCTTGTAACTAACCTCAAGTGATTTGTATAATCAAATAGTTTTTTAAATTCATCAATCCACAACATGAACATATATGTATACTGATCCAGAACCCTTGGATCATTACACTATAACAAATTAAAATGATTTCCACTATAATTCTGATTAATCCTTTTGAATAAAATACTAGATTATAAGGAACTCATCCATGGTATTATCTTATTTTTTTTCAACTGAGATGTCAATACATAGATGAGACATCCATGTGTAAAAAAATAGACTGATTCCAAACTGTTATTTCTAATAGTTATTGATTCAAAGAATCGATCGGTGTCCATGATCCCATCAAGGTCTCTCATATATAATAATCCCTAAGTCATTTAGGATAAAATATGAATCTAATATTATCCATGCACCCCAATCCAGAATCTAGAATCTAGAATTCATCCAATCCCATAACCACATTTCATATTGAGTGTCATACCAGGGACTAGAAATTAAAACTTACCGACACAATGAGCTTCCAAAAAAATTTATTACCACTTTTAAATGGCCATCCATTAATGCATTCTATCTACAAAGGAAGATGCCATAATTTCAATATTGATTTTATGATCCCCACCATGGGAGTTTCTTTATTAATGAATTTCTAAAAATAGAAAATCCACCTAGGTAACACACTCTACCCACCACTGACCACCGTTTATAGATGTAGATACCATGTTTCTATAAAGTAATAATTTGAAATGGAAGAGAAATAAGCTACATACCATAAAAAACAAATAATATTTACCTATAATTACACATGATTGTCTACTAATCTGCACAAACACACATCATTAGAATCAGTTACAGAATCCAAAAAAACAATAGGTAGTGTTATTACACCAGATCCTGTTACAACATCATCCTAAGTACTGGGAAAATCTATTTACTCTAACTACTAGGACACTCCACTCTAGATATAACCCATCAATGAAACATGAATCTTTAGGAATTAAATAATTTCCACCAAACTCATATGGTTCATTGTACTATTTTATCCACTCGACATGTACTATTTGTATTGAAGCATACCAACCTGATATATCATCAACACAATAGCATGACATTAGATATTATCCATAGGTATATCAATCCCATAAATTCTATTATTTGATGGTATATAAAAAATATTAATTCCAGATTCATATTATCCCATATTACTATTAGTCCAACATACGACCTCCAACGTCATCCATCACTGAAGAAGAAGAAGGGTAAAATGAAGTACTAAGTGAGCCCACATTTCTTAGTCTTGTATAACCCACACAATCTTATAATTACACAATTCAAACATCCTTAATAGAGCCAAATTCATCACCAAACCTACACATGATAGGCAAAAACTGAATGAAACCACACATTTGATAACTAAAAGCATTATTTAGATTTTTTTTCTAAGGGCTCTACCTACCATGACCTAGCCCGTTAATAATGTAAAAATTACTGAATTTTTTATTATGGAATTTAAATTGGTCACTAGGATCTACCACATATCCATTTCATTCTTGTAAAAGCATGAAGGGATGTAACTGAGATCTACAGGAAATGCACAAGTTCACTTTCAAAGCATCTCTCTAGACAATATTTTGACAACACATACTCAAAGATAAATGTTAAAAACATCATGTTAAATTTTTATTTATCCATTTTCATAGATTAAAATTTATGGTTTTTACTTAAATATTATCAATCATATAAAATTCAGGTACCATCCCAAAAATACAACAATACTTGGTTCTTTATTTTAGATATGCCAGATGGAATCATAGGCAAGCTATATCAAACATCCTCCACTTCATTCATTATTTTGGGAACATCATTTCACTATTTGGGAAATTAGTCTTATTCATTAATTTTATCAATTTAATTTATCTATAAACATTGGCCATAGTTAAAGTACATTTCAATCCCATGCTATATAGGAAATCACCCTTTAGGTTGTAATTGGAATTTTGATTAACTCAAGGATCATAAAAATAAATCACCAAAGAAGATAAATGATCATTATTAATAAAAGGGTATTGACTTAGTTAGTTACCACCATAAATTTATAAATAACCCACATTAGTGGCTATTGATACAATAAATAACAATCATGCAACATGAATATACCCTGATATGGTTAAATACTAAGGCACATATTATAAAAGTGACCTACTAGTGTCTCATCATGAAAAACTGGGTTTTGTTAACTGAAACTCATAACAACTATTTCATTAAATATTTAGCACACCCTTAATGGGTTTATTTCATAAAAAATATTCCCCAACAAACATAACTAGGTATAGTTTTTTATTTTGGAATTAAGACATAGAGGTCATCATGCCCAAAATTTAAAGGTAAAAGACATTATAAATTTAAAATTTGCATTTTAATTTAATGGAAATAAGTTTTGGTAATAATTAAAATCCATAAAATCCATATAAATATAATTATTCATTTAGATGAATTATCATCCCCAATTTATAATGGTGCATTCCTTTATATGTTAGAATTGGAAATCATATATCCAGAACCAAGTTTTTTATCTTTGGTATCAAGACAAAAAAGTCCATTTAAGAAGGATTGATTATATGGGTTACCCTTCCCAATTTAACAAATCCCATAATGATTATAATTTGTTATTATAACACATTTAATCACAACCATAAATATTTTAGCTGATGTAACCAATGGTTTATGGATCAAACATTCCTTGATTAGTAAGTTAAGGTGACACCATCAAGGTACTTGGTAAAACACCATTTAGGCTGATACATACCCAATACTAACCAATCATATATCATAACTATAACAATGCACACTATTAACTAAAATTAATGAATAAGGAAATGTAAAAAAGAAACTATAGAAACATTTTATATCGAAATAATGATAAATAATCACATAAACATATTATATAATTAATCATGTTTTTACATCACATAAGGCACATTCAACATGTATCTGGTAGTCAGGCAATGTAATCTATATGTCATAGAATATGCATGGAATGTGAATCATTATGAACCTATAAATATTCAAGTAAAAATACTTATTTTCAATAATATGACAAGGGTAAAATAAAATAAATTTCATTAAATAGTAATAAAAAAAGTAAATCGGTCACTCAAGGTGAAATAATGAACAAATGTAGTAACGAATAGAATGAATAGTAGTCCCATCCATGGCTACATGGTATTTTACCCACGTGTGGGTTGATCAATCCTTGACATGGCTATTAATGTGTGTCTCTGTATTCTTGGTATCATGTATACCAGTCTTAAGCAATAAGATAAATGAAAATAATCACAGATACCAATTTGTGACATCTCATCCCAAGAGCCTGTGATATGGTTCCCTAGTCCAGTTGATAAAATCACCTCAAGCATGAATCCCTATATAATAGAGGTGTATGATTAATATTGAGGGTGTAATGGTGGTACAGTGGGGAGACTATACCCACTAGATAAGTAACACATACCATGGATTAGTTCAAAAATAATGAACCTTAGAAGGAAATAATAATTGACAAAGACTGATAAATGAATAAAATGGACAATGATAAATAAACAACTATACATGTCCATGAATGATACGATATAAAAGGAAGTAGACATATAGATGGTGATAATCAAAAAAGAAAATCTCCCTGGGATATCTCCTTGAGTATCTTGAGCTCTGAATCAGTCATATTCTCCAAAGCTCCCATAACAAACAATAACAGTATGAAATGAAAACCAATAAGAAACTCCAATCTAAATCCTGATCCTCTAACTAACAGATTTTTTTGGGTACCAATCAGTAGTCCAACTAAGGTGTGAGATATACTCTATTGGCCACCATAAATTTCATCAAATTCAGTCGTGTATTTGAGAATAAAATAAATCATTTTTTGAGTACATTATACCTAAAGTCGTGTTATAAATGGTGATTGTAATGAAATTAACTTTGGTTTCTCAAGGACCCCTGACTAACTATACCAACTTCAACCTATGAAAGAATGTATCTCAACCTATGCTGAAATTTATATACATTCATACTTGTAAAATTATATTTATATATATAAATAGATATACATGCACTATCCAGGATTGGTAGCATAGTTCCCAGGAATCCACATAAGGATATTATAAAATTATATCACTATAATCAATAAATAATGCAATTATTATAATAATGATATTAAACCCAAATTTTAACCATGGGACCCTTTATATTAATAGGTCAACCCAACTCATAGTAATAACTCATGTAGTTTTTAAAGCAGTTTCATTATAATCCAAAGGATGAATCCTTGGTATTCCACCATTAATGTTTCTAACAAATTATTGGGTGTTATTCCCAATGTAATATCAGGCTAACCATGTTTTGGAGCCAAATGAGGTAATTCTTAGCATCGTGTGTGTGAGGAAATCAGGTTGATTCTATAGAGAAAATAAAAAACTTGTTAATTTTCTAGATATGCAAGTGATTCATCGATACCCTGTTGAGGCATTCAAATATAGATAAGACATTGACAGAATCATTGTGTGGCATCTCATTAAGCATTCAAACCAATAAATCTTGGTGGTGTGATATAAATATTCAATGAATTCCCTCTAGAATCCAAGGCTAGATCAATTATTACCACTCCTTAAGTAAGAATAATTTCCAAAAACAAACAACACCCTAGATTTAACAAATAATAACTATACATGGAAAACATCCATGCCAATTCACAATTTGATTTTTTTATTCCATTAAGCATTTCATTCAGAAAAATGGGGATAGATATTTTTATTCCACCATTTACAAATTAATTTAATTAAATTTTAACTCCCATTAACCAAAGGTAAGAAAGTATCCATTCCTTTATAAAATAAAACCATTTCTATAGTCATCTCACTAAAAATTGATAAAAGGCCATGTGAGTAGACATACATTATTATAACTAAAATAATAGGTTTTCTATCATTTAAGCAATTATATTTTCTTATAATTCAATCCAAACATTCAAAATAGGTAATTTGGTTGCTTTCAATCAATATATATGAAAAAAAGAATAGTGCGTACCCAAATGGATGGCCCTTGTTGAGTTTAAAACCTCCAACCATGTCTTCGGGGTCTATATAACATCATGTTTTAGTTATTGGTATTTTATTTATGGTGTTTCATAAATTATGAGTAGTTCCCATAATGTCAGGTTCATTCCTAATAGAACATTTAATAAATGATTTATCTTTGAGGTAATATTATATATACCACCAACCTTGTTCTTAGAATTCTTCACTCATCCATTGAAAAGCTTTGATTCTAGTTGGATTGAGAGAAATCATAAGAAATATAAAAGAACCCTAAAATATGACATATGATATCGCATTGAAATAAAATTCAATAAATGATTATAAAATGATAAAATAATCATATTATAATGACCCATACTATACATAAATTGTTATCACTTCAAAATTTAAGAACACTTATTACAACATATAACAAAACCATGAAAGGACCGTATTGGTATAGTGTCTTTAGAAACTGGGAAACATAAACAACTGGTTCATAAATCATCTACACTATATCCCTTTTATTAAATCATATATAGAGTCCCTTTTGGAATATATTACTTAATACCCTTATTCCTGACCTGGGGAAAAGAAAACATATAAAAGGGTGAGCTCAAATGCTCAGTAAGGGTAAAAAAAGAAATATCATATTCATAAGAACATATCATTTTGAAAATATTAACCTGAAAAAGAGATCATAATATCATAACAAAGGATAAATCATAGTAGTGAAATGTAATGCTAATAATAATAACAAAAAACATGAAACTTTGTATGATACACACATAATCATAGAGAATCATTTCTTAGTAGTCAAGACTCATTTCCAAGACTATCTTAGCGAAAAATGTCTATTTTTGAACTGAGTTCACTCCTCGTTTCAGTCCTGTTTCACTAGATCGGATTAACTTATCATTACAACCATGTCTATCTCATGAGATATAAATCATTACTCAATTCATTTGTGGGTGATATAGGTCCCACCCACCTAGTAATGAAACCATTCTTATGTGTGCCACAAAATCATAAATCATACATCATAGCATAACCCATGTAATAAAAATGGGATTCTTAAACATCGTTCCATCATTACATAATCCATATAATATAAAAGGACTTCATAAAAATAATTCCATCATAACATAATCAAATCAATGTAAAAATAGGGATAAACACAAAACCCTATATTATCTTAGATGAAAAATAATTTTGATAAAACGCCTGAACTCCATTCTTGAGGAAAATATACATTCTACATCAAAAACATTTTCCTTTCCTAAAATGTCATATAATTATAAAATAAAAGAAGTTGATTAAAAATAAACTTGAAAACTTGTAAATGAATCTTCATGGAAATAATGTTCTAAAAATCCATTCATTCCATATAAGTTAAAAAAAATTCTTCTCGTACTTTTGCTGGAAAAGTCAAAAAGTACCTCGTACGAAAAAAAATGACAAAAGATTCCTTTCATTTCTTTTACTAAAAACTCACCAAAGGGTAAAATTGGATTTAAATAATTGTACAAGGATAGAAATAATATTACATATTGAGGAAACAATTATGTGGATGATAAATATTACCTAGTAAATTCTGATGTATAAACAATCTCGGATAAAAATGAGATTGCGAGATTTTCCCTTACCTTAAGTTCGATTTTCTTCGTACGTGTCTGAACCTCCTGTATAATGATTTAAATAATGTTATTGACTTATTCCAAAATCGTACTCATTTTTATGATATCATATATGGTCATATTCTTAGCTTCGTATTAGTAATATTTCATTGTTACTTGTTATTCGGGTGTTTATTGCTTATTGTTCTTATGCGTGTTTTGTCGAATAAATTTTTATTCTCCTTTTTAGGTTATAGATACCTCATTTCCAGAATGATATTAGTGTAATATATATCATATGTATTCACTAAATTCATTTATATAATCATTATGCATTGAAGATCATGTAGAATGAGCCGCATCAAATCGTGGAGACGGTAGGCCATACGTATGCACGAGCGATGATATCGTTCCCATGATCGTGGAATTGTATTGAAGTGTATGTATACTATTTAAGAATAAATATCACTTTAAAATAATCATATATAGTTATTCTGTACACCATTATACCCATCCAAGTAAGGTGGTGGTGGAAAACAGATTACACCACGGCATGGAGACGGTATTCTGTACATACGCACACGCGGTGATTTCGTTTTCCAAAGGATGGATAAAAGGTGAAATAGGGTTGTTTCATATTTATAATAACATATCAGTATATGAGTGATACTGATTTTATTAATTCATAATTAAACAACTAAAGAAGAAGAAGAAGTAGAAGAAGAAATAAAGTTGAAAGAATCGGTAACGGACATTACCTCTTCTTTGAAGCGCCTCTTCTTAACCATCTCTTAGGGAACTAAAGATGGTCTTTGAAGAAGACCAGGACCTCTAAGGTGTTTCTAGGGAAGTGGAGAAGAGAAATTGGCAGGTTTTGGCCGAGATTGAAGGCTTAAAGTCGTGTGAGGTGGAGAGGGAGTAGGTGCCCTTTTATAAGGGAGGAGAGGGGCACCCTAGGAAAAACTTAAAATATTAATTTATTATAAAGTCATATTCGGTTTTTAATAGCTCCAAAATGATTAATTTAGAAGATAAGGTGGTTATGGGCCGAAATAATCTCATCCAATAGATTTTATACATGTTTAGGTTACTATTTTAATCTTATCATTTTGATTTAACTCTAAGTTAAATAATTTAACTTTTACCGTGTCTTCTTGTTTTCTTACACTATATGGTTAATAAACTTACTATAACAAGCCAAAAGAACCCCAAGTTGTTTATTATTAATATATATAACCTTATATAAGTCATTTGGCCGATAATTATATTTTTAAGAATAAAATAACAATTAATAATATAATATTTGTTTTAAAAAATATTCTATGTCAATTTTGACAGTATTTTGTAATTGATTTTTTTGAAAATCATAACAGCATTATTAGTTTTAAAAACGTTAATTAAATCAATACTAGAATGTCATTTTAACCTATAAAATTATTTTAATTCATAAAAAGCCTCAAATTACATTTATTTGGGTATTTATAACATCAATTTTGTTAATATTTCATTAATAAGATAATTACTGCATCATCATTTTATCATAAATAAATTAAATTATTTAATATATAAAAATTATAAATAAAATACCATTATGTAGGAAATATTTTTATCTTTATAATTAATATTTATAGTCTAATTTATCTTATGTATAACCTTATATTAAAAATTATTTAGTTATTATACTTTGATTTTAACTATTTTAACCCTTCTTTAAATAAATTAATAATAAATGTCCTAATCTAATCCAAGTGGATCTAAATGGTCATATTTTATTACTAAGGTTGTTTTTGGTCGAATTACACATATCCAATAGAAACATGACATGTGTTAGGGTAATAATAATATCATTTTTACCCTTAATTACCCTATTTACTTTTAACCGTGGTAAATAAAAGTAAAAATTTACTATTCACCAAAAATTATTTTCATCTCATTGAACCACAATTTACTCCTTGATATTAACCGTGTCTCTCAGATTTTAGAAATTCCACTCATAGAAGCGGTAAAATTAAGTTTTATATAAATTTTCAAACTCTCCTAGGAGGTGGGTAAAAGACGGTGAAAAGTTCAATAAAATTTTTATATATCTAAACTTATTATAAAATGACTCAAATGAATTACATTGAACTTATATAGGTATTATGTATCAATTTTGACCTAAAAAATTTAAATAAAATAAATAATTATTTAAATAAAAAGTCGGTTTTTAAATAGTAACCCACTGTTTTCACTATTCATAAAAAATTGAAAGTTTTCAAAAAAATACGAAAATTTTACCATAGGCTATTTTTGATATTCCAAATCAAAAAATGAAGTCCATTTTGAAAGATAAAATTTATAAAATTTCAAAAAGTGTGTATTAATATCCCTGATGGCTAGTTTTAATAATATTTTAATAGCATATCGCTGTTTAGTGAAACACGGTACTGCGTATAACACAAGCTATCAAGGAAGGTTGCGATTGCGTGTAAAGCAAGCCAAGCTAGTGTTGTGTGAAGTGAAAGATTTCTTTGATGATGTACATAAAAACAAAATATTTCTCATAAAAGTCTTGGGTGTTACATTCTACCCCCTTAAAATGAATTTCACCCTCGAAATTCGTCACTTTGTAACGAACAGATGAGGATACCTCTCCCTCATCATATCCTCAAGCTCCCATGTAGCTTCTTCAAATTGGTGGTTCCTCGATAAAACATTCACCAAGAGAGTGGCCTTGTTCTGTAGGACTTTTTCGCTACGATCTAGAATCTCTATCGGCTGGTCTTCATAAGAAAGATCTTGCTCCAATGGTACAACTTCTGAGCTGAGTACATGTGAATGATCAGGTATGTAATTTCTCAGGAGAGACATGGAACACATCGTGAACTTGAGAGAGATTCGGTGGAAGCTCCAATCAGTAAGCTACCTTCGCAACATGTTCCAGTATTTCGAAAGGACCGATATACCTAGGGCTCAACTTTCCCTTCTTTCCAAATCTCATTACTCTCTTCTAAGTAGATATTCATAAGAACACTTTATCACCCACGTCAAAATATAGGTCTTTTCTTCGGTCATTGGAATAAATTTTTTGTTGACTCTGAGCTTCTCTTATGTGTTGTTGAATAGATGTAACCTTTTCGGCCATCTCATCAACAAGATCAAGTCCTAATAGCTTTGTTTCCCCAACTTTAACCTAGCAAGTTGGAGTCCTGCATTTCTTTCCATAGAGAGCCTCATAAGGAGCTATCTGAATACTAGAGTGAAAGCTATTATTATATGAAAATTCCACCAAAGGTAGGTGTTGATCCCAACCACCTTTGAAATACATAGAGAAATCTATTAACATATATTCTAGAGTTTGAATTGTTCTCTCAGACTAACCATCTGTCTGAGGATGATAAGCAGTGCTGAAACTCAACTCTGTATCCAGAGTATGCTGAAGACTTCGCCAGGACATTGTGGTAAACCTCGAATCCTGATCAGATATAATGGAAAGTGGTACTCCATGCAATCTTACCACTTCCTTTACATATATCCTGACAAGATGATCCAGAGAAAAATCCTCTATAATAACAATGAAGTGTTCTGACTTTGTAAGACGATCAACTATGACCTAGATAGCATTATTACTATTGGATGTTTTAGGAAGTGCGGTGAAAAAGTCCATAGTGATGTTTTCCCATTTCCATTCGGGTATGGTTAATGGTTGTAACATCCCCTTAGACTTCTGTCTCTCAGCTTTAACTTGCTGACAAACCAAGCATCGAGAGACATATTCAACAACATCTCTTTTCATACCATCCCACTAGAAGTACTCTTTCAGGTCCCTATACATCTTTGTGCTTCCAGGATGAATAGAGAATGACGAACTATGAGCCTCATCCAGCAGCTCCTTCTTTAATTCAGGGATGGGAGGAACACAAACCCGATTCCTGAACATTATTATCCCATCACAATCAAGGTTGAATTCAAGAACATTTCCCACCTTCTTTTGTAACTCTACATATTCTTTCTATGCCTCTTTAATCTTCACATTTATAGATGGTTGAACATTCATTTGATAAAGATAAAATTTTTCCCATTCCATTATAATTCCAAGATCCATACTTTGTAAATCCATAAATATTGGAACTTTTGTGATCCTCATCATGGATAATCTTGCATGGTCTTGTCGACTTAATGCATCTGCCACCTTGTTTGCTTTCCCAGGGTGATAATGAATTGAGAAATCATAATCCTTAATCAGCTGCAACCATCTTCTTTGACGCATATTCATCTCTTTTTGTGTGAAAATATACTTTAAAATTTTATGATTAGTATAAATATCACACCTTTCACCATAAAGATAATTCCTCCAAATATTTAATGCAAAGATTACCGTAGCTAACTACAAATAATGAGTTGGGTAATTTTGCTCTTGGATTCTCAACTGTCGTGAGGCATAAGCTATCACCATATCATTTTGCATGAGAACACACCCCGGCCCCTTCTCGGATGCATCACTGTAGATCACAAACCTTTCTCCACTACAAGGCAGTGTAAGCACAGGTGCACTGGATAACCTTCTTTTTAACTCCTTGAAATTCTCTTCACATTCCTCCGTCCACATGAACTTAACTCTTTTTCGAGTCAACCTGGTGAGTGGATTAGATAATCGTGAAAAATCTTTCACAAAACATCTATAATATCCCGCCAAACCAAGAAAAATTTGGATCTCAGTTACTGTTGTTGGTCTCGACTATCATTCTATAACCTCTTTTTTTGCTGGATCCACAGATATCCCCTCTTTTGAGATTATGTAACGCAAAAATGCTACTTTCTGAAGCCAAAATTTACACTTGGAAAATTTGGCATAAAGCATCTCCTTTCTCAGGGTCTTCATTACAATTCTCAAGTGATCTTAATGTTCTTCCTTGCGCTTTGAATAGACAAGAATATCGTCTATAAAGACTACCACAAACTGATCAAGATAGTCTCTAAAGACTCTATTCATCATATCCATGAAGATAGCAGGGGAATTAGTAAGACCAAGTGGAATCACTATAAATTCATAGTGTCCATACCTTATACGGAATGCCGTATTTGGTATATCCTCCCTTTTGACCCTTAATTGATGATACCCTAAATTAAGATCAATCATGGAAAAGTATTGATCTCTGCATAGTTGTTCAAATAAGTCATCAATGCGTGGGAGAGGATATTTGTTCTTGATAGTGATCTTGTTAAGTTCTCGATAATCAATGCAGAGTCTCATTGATCCATCTTTATTCATAACAAACAGAATAGGTGCTCCCCAAGGTCATGCACTAGGGCTTATGAATCCCTTATCAAGATTATCTTGGAGTTGCTTCTTCAATTCTGGCAACTCAATTGGGGCCATTCTATAAGGTGTCTTTGAAATAGGCAAAGAACCCGGAACGAGTTCTATTGAAAACTCAACTTCACGATTTGGTGGAAGACCCGACAATTCCTCTAGAAAGACATCATCAAACTCCAATACAATGGGCATATTCTTAATCGTGAGTTTCTCACCAACCGTTTGAGATAAATAACCTTCATTTAGTGGAATCAAGACCCATAATATGGAATAAATTTCCACTGGAAGGTTATGTTAAACCTTGCATCGATAGACAATCATAGATTGATCTGGAATATGAAATGTGAATTCCATTTTTTGGAAATTGATATGAGCTCCCTATAAAGAAACCCAATCCATGCCAAGAATCACATCAAATTCCACTATAGGAAGGATCACAAGATTTGCAGGAAGCACTTTCCCACAAACTTCAATCGGAGAAGAATAGTAAACTTTTGATGTGACTATTGTTCCATTAGGGGTAGTCATAGCTAACTTAACATCTAATTGTTGAGGTAATACAGAGATACCCTTAGAAGATTCTTCATAAATAAAAGTGTGGGTGGATCCAAAATCAAATAAAACATTTTCTACTTTAGAGTGGATGGTAAGTGTACCTTTCACAACTTCGTTATCGTACTCAACATCACTGATTGAAATTGCATGTGACTTTCCTTTGTCTTCATCCTTAAGAGTTTGTTGACGTCGATCATCATCTTCAAACCTTGGATTAGGTCATTGATTAGCATAATTCCCCATTTCCTTTCACTTGTAACGTTGAAGTGTAGGAGGAGCACTCTGTGTAGACTTTTCTTTGATCGCATCACTAGACATATTCTTCCCATCATTGCAGCATTAAAATGCCCGATGACCTTCCTTTCCACATTTGAAACATTTACTTTTCCCTTTAAGAAAAATCCCTCCATGCTTCTTTCCAAACATTGAGCATAAGGGAAAACTCATCTTTTTTTCATTGTTCTCTTTAGATTTTCCTTTGAATTCCATTTTCCTCTTCTTATCAAATGCATATGACTGATGGGTTACTCCAATCTCCATCTCAACCTTGAGGGCACATCGAATGATTTCCTCGTAGCTATTGAAGTCCCTTATGGATAACGCCCTTCGAAGACTCGGTTTTAAGCCACTAAATAATCGATCGATCTTACTATCATGTTGGATAATAATCCCAGAAGTGTACCTTGAAAGTCTCGTAAAATTTTCTTCGTAGGTACCAATAGATTCATCATCCTTTTTCTTCAGTTCAAGAAACTCCTTCTCCATCTTTGTTCGAAGAATACGAGGGAAGAACATATTGAAAAATACGTTCTTGAATGTGTCCCATTCCATGGACCCAATTTCATCTCTTGGCCTCATATTCTTGATAAGATCCCACCATTGATCAGCTTCACCATCCTAACGACATACTACTAAGAATACTTTATCATGTTCAGAACATTGAAGAACTGAAAATATCTTTTCAGTGGTACTGATCCATTGTTCAGCCACTAATGGATCAGTAGACCCGCTGAATGAGGGTGGGCACTGCCTCATGAAGGATTCAACATAATGTTGCTCCTTCCTTTTCTCGTTTGGATGTCATGCATGATTCATAACTTGAGAAAGTTGTGTGAGCATGGCTACAAGATTTTTCATTCCATCTCCCATAACTTTTGGTTTCTCATTTGGAAAATCATTGCATTTCCCGTCGCATTCCGCCTTAACACGGTTCCTTCAGGTTCTAGCCATTGACTAAAACCAAGAAGAATATAGTGAGATACACTAATTATAATAGGAAAACCACAAAATCAAGAATAAAATTTCACACTTAAGGTCTTATCCTAGGTTGTTCATGGCCATTTTTGAAACACTAAGATTTTGTTCTATGCTTAGACTTATCCTTAGGGTTCTTACTAAGGCTTTCACATCCTAGTTTCCAAAGGTTGACTATACCTTTCCTCTCATACCTACTATAACGACCCATACTTTAAATAAATATTTATTACTTCAAAATTGAATCACACTTATTACAACATATAACAAAACCATGAATGGACCGTATATGTATAGTGTCTTTAGAAACTAGGAAACATAAACAACTGGTTCATAAATCATCTACAGTGTCTCCCTTTTATTTTATCATATCTAGAGTCCCTTTTGGAATATCTTACTTAATACCCTTCTTCCTGACCTGGGGAAAATAAAACATATAAAAGGGTGATCTTAAATGCTCAGTAAGGGTAAAAAAAGAAATATCATATTCATAAGAACACATCATTTCGAAAATCTTAACCTGTAAAAGAGATCATAATATCATAACATGGGATAAATCATAGTGGTGAAATGTGATCTCAATAATAATAACATAAGACATGAAACTTTGTGGAATACACACATAATCATAGGAATCATTTCTTAGTAGTCGAGACTCATTGCCAAGACTATCTTAGTGGACAAAGTCCATTTTTGAACTGAGTTCACTCCTCATTTCAGTCCTGTTTCACTGGACCAGATTAACCTACTGTTCCAGCCATGTCTATCTCATGAGATATAAATCATTACCCAATGCATTGGGGGTAGGTATAGGTCCCACCCATCTCATAATGAAACCAATCTTATGTGTGCCACAAAATCATAAATCATACATCATAGCATAACCCATGTAATAAAAATGTGACTCTTAAACATCGTGCATCATAACATAATCCATATAAGATAAAAGGACTTCATAAAAATAATTCGATCATAACATAATAAAATCAATTTAAAAATATGGATAGAAACATAACCCTATATTATCTTATATGAAAAATAATTTTTATAAAATGCTTGAACTCCATTCTTGAGGAAAATATCCTTTCCACTTAAAAAACAATTTCCTTTATTAAAATGTCACATAATTATATAATAAAAGAAGTTGATTAAAAATGAACATGAAAACTTGTAAAGGAAGCATCATGGAAATAATGTTCTAAAAATCCATTCATTCCGTATAAGTTAAAAAAACATTCTTCTCGTACTTTTTCCCGAAAAGTCAAAAAGCACCTCGTACGAAAAAAACAACAAAAGATTCATTTCATATCTTTTACTAAAAAACTCACCAAAGGGTAAAATGTGATTTAAAAAATTGTACAAGGATATAAATAATATTACATATTGAGGAAACAAGGATGTGGATGATAAATATTCCCCAGTAAATTATGAATTATAAACAATCTCGGATAAAAATGAGATTGCAGGATTTTCCCTTAACTTAGGTTCGATTTGCTTCGTACGTGTCTGAACCTCCTGTATAATGATTTCATTAATGTTATTTACTTATTACACAATCTTAAACATTTTTATGATATCATATATGGTCATATTCTTAGCTTCGTATTAGTAATATTTCATTGCTACTTGTTATTCGGGTGTTTATTGCTTTTTGTTCTTATAAGTGTTTTGTCGAATAAATTATTATTATTATTTTTAAGATATAGATACCTCATTTACGGAATGAAATTATTGTAATATATATCATATTTATTCATTCAATTAATTTATATAATCATTATGCATTGAAGATCATGTAGAACGAGTCGCATCACATCGTGGAGACTATAGATCGTACGTACGCACGAGCGATGATATCGTTCCCATGATCATGGAATTGTATTGAAGTGTATGTACACTATTTCAGAATCAATTTCACATTAAAATAATCATATATAGTTATTCTTTACACCATTATAACCATCCATGTAAGGTGGTGGTGGAAAACTGATTACACCACCACGTAGAGACGGTATTTCGTACGTACGCATGCGCGGTGATTTCGTTTTCTATAGGATTGATAAAAGGTGAAATAGGGTTGTTTAATATTTATAATAACATATCATTATATTTTTTATACTTATGTTATTACTTCATAATGAAACAACTAAATAAGAATAAGTAGAAGAAGAAATAAAGTTGAAATAATCGATAATGGACATTACCTCTTCTTTGAAGCGCCTCTTCTTAACCTTCTCTTAGGGCACTAAAGATGGTCTTTGAAGAAGACCATGACCTCTAGGATGTTCCTAGTGAAGTGTATAAAATAAATTGGCAGGTTTAGGCCGAGCTTGATGGCTAAAAGTGGTGTTAGGAGGAGAGGGAGGAGGTGCCCTTTTATAAGGGAGGAGAGGGGAACCTTCGGAAGAACTTAAAATATTCTTTTATTATAAAGTCATATTTGGTTTTTAATAGCTCCAAACTGATTTATTTAGAAGTTAAGGTGGGGATGGGTCTAAATACTCTCATCCAATATATTTTAGACATGTTTTGGTTACTATTTTAACCTTATCATTTAGATTTAACTCTAAGTTAAATAATTTAACTTTTACCATGTCTTCTTGTTTGCTTACACTAAATGGTTAATAAACATACTATATCAAGCCAAAACGAACCCAAAGTTGTTTATTATTAATATATATAACCTTATCTAAGTCATTTGGCCGAACTTTAGATTTTTAGGAATTAACAAACAATTAATAATATAATATTTGTTTTAAAATCTATTTTCTGTCAATTTTGACATTATTTGGTAATTGTTTTTTTGAATATCATAACAGCATGATTAGTTCTAAAAAAGTTAATTAAATCAACAATAACATGTCATATTATCCTAGAAAATTATTTTAATTCATAAAAAGTCTCAAATTACATTTATTTGGGTAATTATAACTTCAATTATGTAAATATTTCATTCATAAGATAATTACTGCATCATCATTGTCTCATAAATAAATTAAAATATTTAATGTCTAAAAATTAAAAATAAAATACCATTATGTACGAAATATTTTTATCTTTTAAATTAATATTTATAGTCTAATTTATCTTATGTATATCCCCATATTAAAAACTATTTAGTTATTAAACATTGATTTTAACTATTTTAACCCTTCTTTAAATAAATTATTAATAAATGTCCTAATATAATCCAAGTAGACCTAAATGGTAATATTTTATTCCTAAGGTTGTTTTTGGTCTAATTACACTTATCCAATAGAATTAGGACATGTGTTAGGGTAATAATAATATCATTGTAACCCTTAATTACCCTATTTACTTTTAACCGTGGTAAATAAAAGTAAAAAGTTATTATTCAACAAAAAATTATTTTCATCTCATTAAACCAAATTTTACTTCTTGATATTAACCATGTCTCTTAGATTTTCGAAATTCCACTCACAGAAGTGGTAAAATTATGTTTTATATAAATTTTCAAACTCTCCTAGGAGGTGGGTAAAAGACGGTGAAAAGTTCAATAAAATTTTTATATATCTAAAAATATTATAAAATGTCTCCAATTAATTACATTGAACTTATATAGGTATTATGCAGAAATTTTGACCTAAAATAAATTTAAATAAAATAAATAATTATTTAAATAAAAAGTCGGTTTTTAAATAGTCACCCAGTGTTTTCACTATCCATCAAAAATTAAAAGTTTTCAAAAAAATACGAAAATTTCACCCTAGGCTAATTTCGATATTCCGAATCCAAAAATGAAGTCCATTTTGAAAAATAAAATTTATAAAATTTCAAAAAGTGGGTATTACTATTCATAATGGTTAGTTTTAATAATATTTTAATGGCACATCGTTGTTTAGTGAAACTCGGTATTGCGTAAAATGCAAGCTATCAAGGAAGGTCGTGATTGCGTGTAAATCAAACCAAGCTACTGTTGTGTGTAGTGAAAGATTCCTTTGATGATTTACATAAAAACAAAATATTTCTCATAAAAGTCTTGGGTGTTACACATTGGATAGTTAGAATTACCTAGGGTGATCCATAAAAACCAATGGAGAATGATTACGATCATGTATGGGGGAAACCATCAATTCCTAGGAGGAGAGATTCAAGCCATAGGATATGTTGTGCTTGAGTGAGGAGAAGGAAGTCGAGAAAAGAACATAATAAAGAGACAAGGAAAAGGTAATTTGCAACTGTTAAATGAACCATGCAGTTTGGAAAACTATGCACCAACTTTACACACTCTCTTTCCATGGTGACATGTCTCTCACACTCCTAGGAGCATGGTTTGAAAAACTGTGTGAATCCCATGTGGAGAAAAATCCTAAAAGGCTCAACCATTTCATGGATACATTCATAATTTCACAACCTATCAAAATCCCAAGCACGATCCTGTATAAATTTTTGTAGACTTCCTTCCCCGCTCTTCATACTCAAGTTCATAGTTTTTCATATCTTGTGCACCCTCAATTCCCATCATGGAAGAGGTGCATGATTAGAAATAACCAACTGAAAACCATGCACCTCCCTTTTGATTTCCAAAAAATCTATCCTTTTGAATCATGTAACTCCTATAACTCAACGAAACACCTAAGAGACCACTTAGGCATTAAAACACTTCTAAAAAAGAAAAATTTTACGTGTTTTAAAAGTATAAGTTGTATTCTTATGCTCAATTTATCTTCTTCCCCATCCACTATATGAAAATTTCAAATTCCTTTTCAAATATCAACTAGTCCGAAACACTAGTCTCTATAAATATAAAGACTATTGGATAATATTATTCAAATATCAAGATGAAAAATGATGAATTTCATACCAAAAATAGATCTCAAGTGAAGGAATAAAACAAAGGTCTCCAAATAATCATACTAATAAAATAAATGTCTTGGGATATAGGGTTTCAAATCATCAAACATACTCTACAAGGCAAAGATTTCTGATTGATTGAATAAAGGTTTCTGAGCACTTTTCTAATACATATGTTTCTAAGGAATTCATCTGATAGAGTTTACCCAGTGAATAAATCAAAAATAATGGACTAGATTGAGTGATGTTAAAGGTTATTAGATGGATTAATTTTAATAATTGATCAAATAGATGGATTCTAAAGAGGTCATATCAGTTGGAGAACCACATGACTTATAAGTTTATATGATGTTGTGTTGAATGAAGTTTTAGAAACATTATAATGGTTTTTACCAAAATTTAATGTGACTATGCTAATTTTGAAATTCAATGATTCAGTAATGATTGAAGAAAAATCCTAAAACTAGACTCGATTTTATGATGTCTCTAATAACATAGATGTCGAGTATGAGAGAATGTTTCTACAAATCTTATTGACTCCTATTATCTTAGAGGTTTTAAGTTGGTCATGAATCAAATGTTTGGAGTGGAAGGTTCAATATTTGAGTGTGAAATTTGAATTTTATGTCCGCACAACTCCCTAATTATTTTTATAATCGAAGCCTATATAAATGGGATTTTATAAATTAAGAAAATTTAAATTGTATTACACCTGGGAGATGTGTTATTTATTTTATGTGCTGATAAAATATCCTAATAAAAAGTTTTTTTGAAGCATCAGATGTAATAGAACTATATGGAGTGATACAAGATATATTATTCTAATCATTTTGTATATAATGAACAAGGTGAATAGAGGACTAGTTGAATAGGGTATCAGTTGGAATATGTTGAACGAGGCACTGGATGAGGGTATTTGAATGAGGTTATTAAAATAAGGGTACCAGACTAAGGTAAATGAATGGAAATGGTTGAATGAATATTTTTATAGAGATGTTCTTTTACTCTACTATAAAAGAAAGATAAGAGGATGAATAGTAACTTTTAAGAAGGAAAGTGTGAAAAATATTCAACCAACATTGTGAGAGTGATGAAACCTTTTCGTGAAAGTTATTTTATTGTTAAAAAACTATTTACTTCATATTATCTATGTGAAGAGAACATTAATATCCAAATGAAAATTTTTCTATGAAAGTGAATTGAAATTTATTAATTTTCATAACCACTAAAATGATAGGTTTCATGTGGTTTTGTAGGAATCTATTATTTCTAAACCATGATTAGGACTATCTAATCTATTTGAGTAAACAACCTTGCAAATACATATTCCCTTATGAGTGTAATTTTATTTTATTCTCTAGTCGGGTGAGCTCTAATTAACTATAGGTGATTTTTTTCTTACTCATAAAACATAAAAGGGTAAAGATCCCTGAATCACATCCCCCCAACTCTCAGTGATCACATAAATCCTCCTTAGTCCTTTCAATTTTCTCATAAAATATTCTAACTAAATATCTAGTTGTATATAGAGACTAGTGTTTAGACAATAAATGTGAAATGATAGACTCATATGTGACCTCTTAAAGAACCATGTAACCTAATGATAAAAAAATGGTACAATAGGTGTTTCAAAATATATTGATTAATATATCTATTTTAGTAATATTGGACTATTCATCATGGGGAAAAATCACAACATTCTTTTTAGGACTGTATAAATAATCAAAATATTCAGTGGTATTTAGGAAAGTATATGTATTTATTCTCTACATTTTAATATTATTTTATCCATCAAATTTATCTATTTTAATTTTAATATAAACCAATTTTATAAATCAAACAGATGAGATACCAATTGTTGTGGGAATCATTATTGTGGATGTCCATAATAATATCCAAGATCCAGTGATTTATATGCGATGGATTTTGAAACATTTAGGTAAATTGATTTACCATTATCCAAAATGGAAATTTTTATTCAAATATATATGAGTGCACATATAGTATTAAAACCTGAAGGAAAGAACACAATATACAATGTTCTTTTCTTTCTATTAAACCTAAATACAAAGTGATAATTCCACATATTAAAAATCATTATTAAAATAATATAGAGAAACATAAAACACTCCAAAGTAAGAAAGAATATAGGGTAATAATCTAAGGAATATGGTTATTCTAAACCAGTATGGAGTGATCAACTCCATTATGTGGAGTTATCACGGACTATTCCTGGGTGGACTCACACAATTCAACCATAAGAACATAAAAGGATGTATCATACATAAGTAAAGAAGCAGATTATAAATTCATATAATGATGAGTTTACTTACCAAAAACCAATTACAACCAATGAGGATAATGAATATACCAACATATGATAATGATTCCCCCATTGTTCATCCTACTCTAAAAATTTAGTCACCACCTCTAATTCTACATCACAATGTTATCTAATTATTGGGAAACTGTACACCAGACAATGAGGTATACAGTGGAGGTCTTGGGGAATGTTTCTCCTCTAGATTTCATGAAATCTCATTAGACACCAATAATTTCACTTTCTCTCTCAATAACCAAACCATGTGAATAAATATTTTCCTTTAATTAAAAAACTAAAATATGGAGGGTACTAATGAAGGAAAGACAAAGAGACATGTGAGGTCTGTGAGAAATATGTTAGCCCAATGCATGGATGGTTGAGATCAGAGAGTTCTTCTATGTAATTAAATGTGGAAAACTCATAGGGACATAGTGTAAAGACCCAGAAATTTGAAGGAAAATTTTTTCGTAACTACTTTGGAATTTTACGAGTCTGCGGTTTCTGACGGCGCCTGATTCCGAGGCCTAGTGTTCCCTGAATTAATTTCTGAAGTTTTTTTTGGGTAAGTTCAGTAAACAAACATGTGGGTTTTTTCTATCTTTCGAACCAGTGCTCAGAATTGAAATATGAGGGAACCGATGAACTTGCAACACCTGTATTCACTTAAGAGGACCTTTATGGAATTTGTGTTTGCTCAGGAGGAGAAGTTAATTTTTAGGATTTATATTAAATTAAATAAAATTATTTTACACAATTTTATTGTTCAAGAGTTGGTTATTTCCTGCAAGGGGGGGTTAGAGGTGGGGACCACACCCACATAACCTCCCATGAGAGGATAATGTGAGGTGGGGCCCACACGAGCCCCTAGCCTTTCAACTTCCCGTAAAACCCACCATTAACTCCCATTAATTTAATTTGACAACTCCTATATTTTTAATTTTTTAAACTATCCACCTCCCTCTGATTATGTATGCGAACACAATTAATTAATGACTTCATTATATAATTTTTGGGTAAACAATTCTTTTGAATTGTTTTGAATTGCATGACAATTCTACTTTATTGGGGGAAGCCTTTCTAAAATATTTTCTTGGAAATATTTGGTGGTAGAGCTTTTGGAGATTTGGAGGAGAGCTTCATCCATCTCCAACAATGAAAACGAGGAACGATAACCTCTCGACAACCGATGCCTGAATGTGAGGCGATGCTCACAAGGGACGCTGTCATTCTTCTACTTCATCCGCGTCAAGGGAGGAGACGCCGTCTGCGAGGAAACATCGACTACGCTTCCTCCTCGGATGCACCCCGACGTCAATGAATCGACGTCAATTTCGGATCCTCTTACCGCAACAAGGACAAGCGAGCATCGGAATCAAGGTAGGGGGTTTGATATAATTTGAAGTGAATGAAATTATATCCCATCCTTGGTGAATTCTTAATTTTTCTTCAGCCAATCGATATCACCTAACGTGGAGGGTGTGGGTTGAATGAACATGGCCCAACAACCCTCCGATGATTCTTGAATATTTTGGCGGCGGCAACAGAAGGATGTGGAAAATGATGGCAGCAGTCGCGTGCCAGCATCATGTGGAAGAACCGTGGCCTACAACCACAGGCTTCTTGGCCAAAGATGAACCAGCCGGTAATAGCCGACCGGGCAGGTGGAACCGCGACACCCCATGGCGCCGTGCTGCGGAGGACTGCGGCTCGCGCACTGCCGGGTGCTTTGGCGGGTGAACCGGCTGGCTCATCAGCTGGCAGTGTTAGAGGATCTTGCGGCACCCGTAGGTGCCGTGTGGGTGGAAAGCGGCCTGCCCATGCAGGCCGCTCATGCCGGGAAGGCTGGCTCGCATCGACCGGCCGGATAGGAGGGCGGCACCACTCGGTGCCGCCTGTTCAGGAAAGCGCCCCCTGCATCACTCAGCCTACCGTGGGCTGGGCCGCACCCCATCGGGTCGGGCTATGGCCCGTCGGGCCGGGCCGCACCCCACCGGGCTGGGCTGACCCCCTTCCTGGTCGGACCCGCCAAATCGGCTCGGGCCGACCAGCCAGCCCACTGGGCATAACGGGCCTGGACCGATTCACTTTAATGAGAATAACATTAAGACCATGCATTCGATCGACGCGCCGTCTGTGGAACTGGGCCCCTCGCGACAAAGTGTTCCTTTTCAGATACTCTATTTGAGTTTTGGAAGACTTTGGAAAATGGCCAGCTATGGAATTAGTGTATTTCTAATCGGGCCCCTGGAACAAAAATGCTAATAACTCCCAGACCGGGCATCCGATTTAGCCACCATCTGTCGCGTTGGATTCCTTTTGATGAGACAGAACTTCAGGATACATCAAATCTAGACTTTGTGATAGTTTATGTATTGAACCCCTTGGCTCGATGTGTGGTCCCTCGCGGAATCGAGCGTGTTGTGTGCGAGAACTCTAGAGCTGGCTGCGACTGCGACGATAATTGTACTAGAATCCTCCGTCGGTTCGGCATCGACGAAAACTGTACTAGAATCCTCCGTGGGTTCGGGAACGACATCAACTTACTGGAATCCTCCATGGGTTCACCAGCGATGATAACAGTACTGCAATCCTCCATGGGTTTGATAGCGTAGCTGGTCTAGTATCCTATGTGGGTCCGACAGATTAGATGAATCAGCGACTATACCTGATCATCTCTATCACTTTACGAAATACGTATACCTATGTGAGATAAGTCATGAATTTCAATCATTATCATTGATGTGATTGAATTGATTTCTTGTGTGGATTGGGTTGTTCTTAGGATCGAGAGTTGGAGCCAAACTATGATTGATAACTTAGGTATATCTATGGGAATATACCTAAGTAGAGTTGGTTGATACTTCGTGATTGTATCTTTCTTATGTGGTTTATCCTTCGTGGATTCTAGGAGACCATATGGGGTCTCAGAGTCCCTAATAAGTATCGTATAATCACCCATGCACGGTTTATGCCCGCTCTACATTGTGTTGGATGCAGATGACGTACATCACTGATCGAGGTAGAGGCTTGTGGAGCTGGACGATACCTAGAGGTGGACCACATGGAGAGACGTACACGGAGCGGACGGCCAGACCCGAGGTGTTGATTAGGCTATCTGTACCCACCCTTTAGGTGGGATTCCCAGAGGACGACTTAGTGGTTGTTGTTTTACTTTACTGAAATTGTTCTAGCTTTTCAGTTGTACTATACTTTACAGCTGGGTTTGTATACTGGCCCATTTACTTTTCACCACTTACTTTTGTACTCAGTTTTACTTAGTACTTACTTCAGTTTCATACTCTGTTGTGTTTGTTTACTTTTATATGGTAAATGCCTTCCCGGCTTAGGGTTATGCCTTTGGTGCTAGTTGTCTGCCCCTGCTCTATGGAAGGCGGGCTTGGGGTAGTCATGGCACAGACCCTTAGGACAGGTCGTGACAAATTGGTATCAGAGGAGTTGGTTCTACCGCAAAACTCAGGACTCTGATAATTCCCATCTGTGAAGCAATAGTGTTAAATGTATTGAGTGTGGTTTTCAGTCCAGGGAGTCCAGTGTTGGTGCGGCGGCTGACGTATCCATACAACAGGACCCTGACCTATGATTACAGACTCAATGCACGAAAACAGTGATTGCATGTGGGTTTCAAAAGTTTTAATTGTGATTACTTTGTGTTAGCTCACTAGGTATATTGTTTGACCATGGTGCACCTGTTTCTTTTCAGGATGGCCCCACGAAGGCAGCCAGCTAGGGTTCCAAGTTATGTACGATATGGCAACCCACCGAGTGATGACGCCTCGATGCAGGGCCCCAAAACAGTGGATGCACTAGCGGTACCACTACCCGTGGGGCCACAGATACCACCAGCTCCAGTAGAAGAGAGTGCACACTTCCGAAGTGATTTTCACGTGTTTCAGTGACAGAGGAAGCCCAGGATCCGCGGAGAGATGGACCCACAGGTAGCTAAGGATTGAATGGAGGCTATCGTCAGAGTTTTCAGATTGGTAGGGACACTAGCCGACCTTATGGTGATCCTTTCCACGAGTCTCCTGCATCCAGCAGCAGGTAGATGGTGGAGCCTGATGCTCCAGGTGAATGACGAGGCATCTTTACTATGGAAAAACTCCTAGAGTCTCTTCTGCTCGGAGTTTGTTCCAGCCACCCTTCGTGCGGTGCGGATTCAGGAGTTACTACATCTGCGGCAGGGCAGCATGACAGTAGCTCAAGACTCAGCGAGGTTTACTGACCTCTCACGTGACTACACGAATATAGTACGAAACCCGTTCTTTAGGGCCCAGACCTTCGTGAAAGGACTGAGGCACGAGATCAGGGCTTCGACAATTCCCCTCAGTATCCCGACGTAGGCGGGGGTGCTGGAGCGAGCCCTTCTAGTGGATTGTTTTCTCACTGAGCATTCACTAGTTGTGAGACCCGCCACAGGGCGACATGTAGTGGAGTCTTCTACAACCGGTAGTAGACAGATGTCAAAGAGGTCCAAGAGGACCAGGCCATCAGGTGGGTGACCTCATGATATAGGTTCGGTTGTGTGGGGCACATGAAACAGAGAAAGATATACGAGGAGAAGGCAGTGATATGCATGCGGCGGGAAAGGTCAGATGGCTCGAGACTACCCAACCCGTCATGCAGACGAGCAATATACAGTAGAGGGATCTCCCAGGAAGAGGGAGAGGTTCATCCATGATGGTCCTCTGGGAGAAGGAGGACGTGGTAGAGGAGTTGGCCGAGCAGCAGGTGGTTGGTGATTTTTTGATGGCCTACCACCACAACCACGAGGAGGTCCACCCCTACCATAGGGAGCTGGAAGACAGGGGCAGGATCAGCTCCAGGAAGTGGAGTCCTACGACCACAGAGCACCTGAGATGATTCGAGGTACTATCTATGTATACTCCACCCTTGATGTAGTGCTTATAGACACATGTGCTAGTCATTATTTTATTGTCGCTGCCCTCATTCTGAGCACGGAGATTCCGATGGACCCATTGGCTCGATCCATACATCTAGAGACTCATACGAGAGAATACTCGATGATTACGCACTGGTGCCGGTAGTGTGAGCTTACTCTAGGAGGTGAGAGCTTAGGCTAGGATCTTCTTGTAGCGGCGTCGAAGCCTTGCGACATCATCTTGGGTATGGACTGGTTATCTACAGGCTATGTTTAGATCAATTGTATTATCCTCAAAGTGCGGTGTGTCCACACGGATGGGACCAGGTTCACCTTCACCGGTGAGAAGGGAGACTTTTCAACGTAGGATGGACTTACACGGAGAAGGTGGCAATCAATCACACATCAGTTGGCTAGTCTCATCCTTGGAGCAGTTGATGTGTGGAGTCCGGTTTTTCCTGTTGTGGTGGATCAATATGTAGACGTTTTTCCTAATGATGTTCCATGACTATCTACTCCCAGAGAGGTATACTTCTATATAGACCTTTACCCCGGGACAACACCTCAATCTTATCCAGCATATCAGATGGCTCCTGCTGAGTTTCATGAGCTGCGGGTACATCTGGAGGACTTGTAGGGGAAGGGATTTATCTGACCCCATGTTTCACCCTTGACATCTCTGATTTTGTTCGCCAAGAAGACAGATGGGAGATTGCGACTATGTGTCAACTACAGTCGCCTAAATCAGGTTACCGTGAAGAACAAGTACCCACTCCCGAGGATTGACGACCTATTTGATCAGCTCAGTATAGAACGATGGTTCACAAAGATAGACCTCAGGTCAGGATATCACCATCTTAGAGTTCGAGATGAGGATGTGCAGAAGACGGCCTGCAGGTGTCGGTATGGCCACTACGAGTTCATGGTTATCCCCTTCTGCGTAACCCACACCCCAGCAGTGTTCATGAGTCTCATGAACAGGATCTTCCAGCCTTACCTCGATCGATTTTTCACAGTTTTCATCGATGAAATACTAATGTACTCAACTAATGAGGAGCATGCCTACCACTTGTGGGTTTTACTAGATACACTCCGAGAGCACCATATTTGTGGTAAGCTCTCGAAGTGTCAGTTATAGATTCTAGAAGTTCAATTATTGGGACACATCATCTCTAAAGCCAGAGCTGTAGTGGATCCAGCGAATATCGAGGCAGTACTTGCTTGGGATCCACCCAGGAGCGTGACGGAGGTGCGGAGTTTCCTGGGTTTGGCTAGGTACTATCGGAGATTTGTACCAGGCTTCTTGAGAGTTGCAGCACCACTTTCAGCTTTGATGAAGAAGGGGAAACCCTTCGTGTGCTCATAGAGATGCCAGCAAGGATTTCAGGAGATAAGGAAAAGATTGACCAGTGCACCCATCTTGAGGCTACTGGAGGAGGACTTATGGTACGTAGTTTACTACGATGCATCAAGGACCAGACTCGGGTGTGTCCTGATGTAGGAGTGATCCGTGATCACGTATGGTTCACGGCAATTGAGATTGCATGAGCGGAACTACGCTACCCATGACCTGATGTTAGCAGCAGTGGTCTACACCTTGAAAATGTGGTGGCACTATCTGATGGGCAAGTTATTTACAGTCTACTCTGAAAACCATAGTCTCAGGTACATCTTCTCGCATAAGGACCTGAACCTGAGATAGTGGTGATGGCTCGAGTTTCTCCAGGACTATGACTTTGAGATAGTTTATACTCCGGGGAAGGGGACGATTGGAGCTGATGATCTCAGCAGGAGATCAGGCATTCAACTGCTAGGAGAGGCGACGACGCAGCTGGCCATGTTGCAGATATCCTTTGTGGATATAGAATGAGAATTGTTTCTTTATTCTCTCACAGTCACTCCTCCACTTCTTCAGCGATTCAGGGAGGCACAGTGTGGGGACGTTGACAGTGAGACACGAAGTGCTCAGATATCCTCAGGACAGGCACCTAATTGATTTTCTGAAGGAGGGGAGCAGGTCATTCTCTTCAAGGGATGTACCATGGTACCAGTTTCACTCTAGGAGGAGGTGATGAGGGAGTTCCACACTTCCCCTATAGCCGTGTATCCAGGATTGGCGAATATGTATTAGGACCTCAGATGACAGCACTGTTGGCCGGGTATGAAGAAATTTGTACAAGATTTTGTGTCACGATGCCTCACTTGTCAGCACGTGATGGCAGAGCACAAGGTACCAGCAGGGTTGGTACAGCCCTTAGAGGTCCCAGAGTAGAAGTGGGATGGGATATCCATGGATTTAGTGATGGGGATTCCACATACATCCAGAGGACACGACTCTATCTGGGTGATTTTAGACAGACTCACCATGTCGGCCCACTTACTACCGATTAGAGAACAAGGCTCAGTAGATAAATAAGGACACCTCTATGTTCATAAGATCATATGTCTTCATGGTCTACCATCGTCTATCGTTTATGATCGAGAGGCTCAATTCACTTCTTGGATATGGGAGGGGTTATAAGAGGCTTTTGGGATGCAGCTACGTCTGAGCACTGCCTACCATCCTTAGACAGACGGCCAGACAGAGAGGGCCATTCAGACTCTCGAGGACATGCTTTGTGCATGTGTTCTTGACTTTGGTCGCAGCTGGGAGGATCACTTACCCTTGGTGGAGTTTTCATACAACAACAGTTACCCCTCCACCATCGAGATGTCCCCTTATGAGGCACTGTACGACCGACCATGAAGATCACCTCTGTGCTGGACTAACCTAGGGGAATCAGCACTCGTAGGACTAGAGATGGTTCAGGCTACGACGGAGAAGGTGCAGATCATCTAGGAGTGGATGAAAACTGCACAGAGCAGACAGAAGTCCTATACTGATAGGAGACGGAGACCACTGGAGTCCGAGGATGGCGACCATATCTTCCTATGGGTGTCACCTCGATGAGGTCTACGGAGATTTGGCCGGGGCAGCAAGTTATCTTTGTGTTTCATCGGACTTTTCCAGGTTCTAATCAGAGTAGGTGAGGTGGCTTTCCACCTGGCCCTTCCACCTCAGTTACACCGGGTTCATGTCATCTTCCACATATCTCTACTGAGGAGATACGTGCAGGACCCCACCCACATCTTTGACCATAGGGATCTAGACATCGATGATGGGGCGACATTCATGGAGGTCCCAATGGAGATCGTGGATCGACAGGATCAGGTCCTATATGGATGGTCGATTCCTATGGTGCATATTCACTGTCAGCACAAGAACCTCCAGTAGAGCACATGGGAGCGGGAGGTTCAGATGTGTGCTCAGTACCCTCATTTGATTCCCAAGTGTGTGTTGTAGTTTTATGGGGATGTAAATACCTGAGGTGTGGTAATGTAAAAAACTGGAAATTTCAAGGAAATTTTCTTCTGAAATACTATGGAATTTTATGAGTCTGCGATTTCTGACGGTGCCTGATTCCAAGGCCCAGTGTGCCCGGAATTAATTTCTGAAGTTTTTTTCGGGTACGTTCAGTAAACATATATGTGGGTTTTTTTATATTTTGAACCCGTGCTCCGAATTGAAATATGAGGGCACCGATGAAGTCGCTGTACCGGTATTCGCTTAAGGGGACCTTTACCGTAGTTGTCTTTGTTCGGGAGGAGAAGTTAATTTATGGGGATTTATATTAAATTAAATAAAATTTTTGTACACAATTTTATTATTTCAGAGTTGGTTATTTTCTACAAGTGGGAGTTAGAGGTGGGTATCACACCCACATAACCTCCCCTGAGAGGATAATGTGAGGTGGGGCCCACACGAGCTCTTAACCTTTCAACTTCCCTTAAACCCCCCATTAACTCCCCTTCATTTAATTTGACATCTCCCCTCTTTTGAATTTTTTAAACTCTCCCCCTCCCTCTCATTAAGTATGCCAACACAATTCATTAATGACTTCATTAATAACATTGGGCATAAAAAATTCTTTTTAATTGTTTTGAATTGCATGGAAATTCTATTTTATTGGGAGAGTCCTTTCTAAAATATTTTCTTGGAAAATATTTGGTGGTAGAGCTTTTAGAGATTTGGAGGAGAGCTTCATCCCTCTCCAACGAAGAACATGAGGAACGATATCCTCTCGACGACCGAGGTAAGAATGTGAGGCGATGATCACGAGGGATGCCTTCATTCTTCTTATTCCTCTGCATCAAGGTAGGAGACACTTTCTGTGAGGAAACATTGACTACGCTTCCTCCTCGGACGCACCCCGACGTGAACGAATCAACATCAACTTCGGATCCTCTTACCGCAACACGGACAAGCGTGCATCGGAATCAAGGTAGGGGGTTTCATATAATTTGAAGTGAATGAAATTATATCCCGTCCTTGGTGAATTATTAATTTTTCTTCGGCCAATTGATATCATTTAACGCAGAGAGAACGGGCTGAACGAACACGGCCCGACGACCCTCCGACGATTCTTGAATATTTTGGTGGCGGCAGTGGCAGGCGGTGGAGAACTAAGGCGGTGGCGATCGAAGTCGGCGGTCGCACACCGGCCACATGCGAAAGAACCATAGCCCGAAACCGAATTCCATCAACCGAGGAAGAACCAGTCAACCGTAGTCGGCCAGGCTGGTGGAACCGAGGCCCGCACACCGCGGGATGCCTCGGCGGGCAAACCGGTCAGTTCGTCAGCCAGCGAGGTTGGAGGAGGCCGCGACACCAGCAGGTGCCACGTCGGAGAACAGTGGCCCGCCCATGCGGGCTGCTCGTTCTGGGATGACCGGCCGACTTCGGCCGGCCGAATAGGAGGGCGGTGCTGCTCGGCACCGCCAGTTTAGGAACCCCCCCCCCCTCGCATCGCTCAGCAAGCTGCAGGCCCGACCGCTCCACGCCGGGTCGATCCATGCCCCGCCGGGCCGCGCCGCGCTGCACCATGCCAGGCTACGCCCTTCCGGGCCGGGGCGGGCTGGCCTGACCCCCTGTCAGGCCGGACCCTTCAAATCAGGTCGTGCCGACCCGCCAGCCCACTGGGCTTAACGGGCCAGGCCCGATTCACTTAAACGAGAATAACTTTTAGACCGCGGGTCCGATCGACGTGTCGTCTGAGCCATTGGGAACCTCATAACAAAGAATTCCTTTTGGGATACACTATGTAATTTTTGGACAACATTGGAAAACAGCCGGGTATGGAACGAGCGTATTTCCAAACCAGGCCCCTGGAATGAAAATGCTAATAACTCCCAGAACGTGCGTCCGATTAAAACGTCGCCTGTCGCATTGGATTCCTTTTGACGAGATGGAACTTCAGGATACAACAAATCTAGAGTTAGTAATAATTGATGTATCAAACCCCATGGCTCGAGGGGTGGACCCTCTCAGAAATGAGCGTGCTGTGTGCGGGAACCCTAGAGCTGGCTGCGACTGTGACGACAACTGTACTAGAATCCTCCGTGGGTTCGGCAGCGAAGAAAACTGTACTGGAATCCTCTGTGGGTTCGGAAGAAACGACAAATTTAATGGAATCATCTGTGGGTTCTACAGTGATGAAAAATGTACTAGAATACTTTGTGGGTTCGACAGCTTAGCTGGTCTAGTATCCTATGTGGGTCCGACAGCTTAGTTGAATCAGTGACTATACCTGATCATCTCTATCGCTTTAAGAAATACGTATACCTATGTGAGATGAGTCTTGAATTTCAATCATTATCATCGATGTGATTGACTTGATTTCCTATGTGGACTGGGATGTGCCTGGGCTCTAGATTCGGAGCCAAACTGTGATTGATAACATAGTTATATGTATGGGAATATACCTATGTAGAGTTGGTTGATACTTCATGATTATATCTTTCTTCTGTGTTTTATCCTTTGTGAATACTTGGGAGACCTTCGGGGGTCTCAGGGTCCCTACTGAGTATCTTATACTCACCCCTGCACGGGATACGCCTACACTACGTTGTGTTGGATGCAGACGGTGGACAACAATGGTCAAGGTGGAGGCTTGTGGAGTTGGACCGTACCCGGAGGTGGACCACTTGGCGAGACGTACACGGAGCAGAAAGCCGGACCCGAGGGGCTGAGTAGGACATATGTACCCACCCTTCATGTGGGATTCCCAAAGGATGACTCAATGGTTGTTGTTTTACTTTAATACAGTTGTTCTAGCTTTTCAGTTGTACTGTACTTTACAGTTGGGTTTGTACACTAGCCCATTTACTTTTCAGCACTTAATTTTTTACTCAGTTTTACTTAGTACTTACTTCAGTTGTGTAGTCTGTTATGTTTGTTTTATTTTATAAAGGCAATGCCTTCCCAGCATAGGGATTTACACCTTTGGTGCTAGTTGCCAGCTGTTGGCCTATGGAAGGCGGGCTTGGGGTAGTCACGGCACGGACCCCGAGCATGGGTCGGGACACAATGGGAAGCTAGCCACAAGCTATAAAAAAATGGGTATCCATGTATATTTTTTAGAGAATGAGAGTTCCCCAAGGGAAACACAAAAGTGAAATAAAAATTCCGTTCAATCAGAGAGATAAATGGTATAGATCAAATTCCATGCTAAAATTAAGGAAAAAACAAATAAATAGAATAAATGTTTCAAATAAAAAAAATCCATGCAAGTCCTTCAACTACAATAAAATTGGTATTTATTGAGAGTTTTTTTCTTTAAATGGAAATTTATATTGTCACTAAATGATTCGTGATGCTTTCTATAAACTTCCACAAATTCATTTTTTGGGAATTGTTTCATGGTTATTTTTTATTTAGTGAGTTTTTTAATTGCATTTCAAATTGTCGCTAAATATTTTGTGGTATTTTTTAATAAATTTTTATTTTTATTTATTATCAATTTGGTATTATTTTTTCTTAATAATAATTTATTTATTATTTATAATAATTTATTTATTATTTATAATAATTTATTTATTATTTATAATAATTTATTTATTATTTATAATCATTTATTTATTATCTATTTTTTTGGTCCCACCCCAACCTAGGCCCACTACACCCTGTTCCACTCAGACCCACCCTATAAAATCAATCATATATATGTGTAAGGTTAGATTCAAACCTCTACCTCTTGATTATTATGAAATGTCTTTATAACTCCACAAAAACCTTCATATGGTGACTAATGATACTTGAATATATTTATAGATAAAAAAGAATATATGTGTGTGTGTGTGTGTGTTTGCGTGCTACGATTTATTAATTATTTATAATTAAATTCATATAAATTTATAATTGCATATAAATATATGTAAACATATTCAAATATATATATCAACCTAATATATAAAAATTTATATAAATGTACATAACTATATATAAATACATATAAATACACACACATATAATTATATATGATTGTGTATATATATTACCACATAATATATACAAATATATAAATACAAATAGATATAAATACATATAGATATATATGTATACATAAATACATATAAATATCTACAAATATATATATAAATTTAAATAAATATATAGAAATATAAATACATTTACATTAGTACATATAAAGACCCATATATATCATGAAATATAAAGATAAAAATATATGCACAAATATATATCCATAATATATATATGTACACATATAAATATACATAAATATATATAAATACATTTAAATATCTATAAATATATTTAATTTCCTATAAAAATATTTAAATATACCTGAATACTTTTATATATAGTTTAAGATAATCATATCTAATTATAAGTATATTTATATATATAAACACATATAAAGAACAATACATGCACAGTAGGGTTCAAGGGAATGCATTTGAGATCTTTAATCTCCTCTACCTAATATAGATTTTATACATATAACGATAGATGGATATATACAATAACATAGAGAAATTGATATACATATATATTGAATAAAGCAAGAGTGGTTTCCCATTAATTAAAACCCAAAAAATATGATAAGGATGTAATCATTAAATGAAAAAACACTCTCATTCTATGAGCCAGGAGCCCCATGCGAATAAATCCAAAGCAACAAATTTTTCAGGAAAGTGAAAAATTTTATAAAAAAATGATTCTGATGGAAAAGGATCATATTTTTAGGTCATTCCCAAGTCCCCGAGACCTAGGTATACCATCCTCATCTCCAATATTTCCCCTTTTGAGAAAGATGAGTCTCTATTGGTGTGAGTGAAAAGGGGTTCCTTTTCCATGAAAAACTTGTTTTTAGATTCCCCATCCACCCCAATAGCTAAAAATATTAAATTGTTCCATTTCATGTCTCTTCATAGTAGGGAAAACAAAATCTTTAATTTCAAGTGAAATATTCTCAGAAAGGGTATTCATACAATGACAACCACCCCTACCACCCTGTCTGCATGGGCATTAACTACATCTCCAGTTATTGATCATTTTCTAAGACTTCAATGTATCATAAAAGTCATTTCCAAAAGTAGCCGCATTTAAAACAAAAAATGTGTCATCAGCCACCATAGGTTCTAGTAATTGATTGCAAAATTTAATAAAGAATGTGAGATGCAATATTTAGATGTATTCACCCGACTAGTCACCTTAATATTTTTTTAGTTATTCCAGATCATGGTTTTGCTTGTCTTTTCCACCAATTAGATCAAGATCAACTATATTTTCATCAGTTTTGGAACTATAAATAACAAGAGTGGGCCTCTATTCTTCCACTTTTCATTGCCCACACACACCAACATTGACAAATGGATCCCTACAATAATAAATTTTGTTTTATTTGATGATCACAAATAACTCTAAACTACTAGAGGGAGATATTATGGTAGAAATTACTCCCATAGAATGAATAAATATTTTGGAATCATAGAACAATATTCTATTGGATTTCCAAGAAACAGAATCTTCTAATTTCACTTTTCCTTTAAAACCCCTTGAATTTATCAGTTTATAATCCAATTGAAGTTAATCGTACGCGTCAACATGTGATCCAATATCACTATCAGTCTAACCATCATTGTAAGTATCATTCCTTTCATCCAATACTAACATATTATTAAGACAATACAAAGTGGTCCCCCATTTCTTTAAAAGGCCTTCCTCCCATTAATATCAAACACTCCAAATCCTTCATCCCTACCTAATTGATTAGATTTCCCCTAGATCCTATAAGATATAGAGATGGAATCACAAAAGAGTTCCTAACATCATAATGAAAGGAAATAATATGATGAAGAGAGTTTGTATGATTAATAAAATAGAAAACACAATTATTCACCATAGGGGCATTATTACCCCCAAACAAATAAGTTGTAGACCCCTATATAGATTCTTGTGCAATATCCTCAGAATAAGTAGTATTCTTAGATTTTAATATTTCTTTTTTATTTTTTATTCCTATGCATCATGACCTTTCAAATAATATAAATAGTAGTGTATTTTTTTGTGATATTTATCTTTATTATTCCAAATTGATAATCAATCAGAGAAAAAATGGTGAAATCTCTCATAACTAATGGTAAGGTCAGGATCAAAAACCATAATGGTGAGAACGACCTTGTCAAACAAGGTATAATTCACATAAACCTCCAAATGAATTCGATAAAATCACCAAAATAATGGTTCATCGATGACCTTTTCCATCTCGATAAGGATACCAATCACAATAGAAATCTCAAACAAAACTCATAGGTTCCATGGAATCCATTCTAAAATAAATATGTGAACTTAGGCTTGGACTCTCATATTGAAATAAAAAAAGGTTTAAAATAGGGTCCTAATGTTCAATGTATAATGTACCTGTTTCAATTGTGATCAAACCTATTCTATATACTTTCCTTTTCATACTATCATAAGAGATTAGAATTTGAATGTATCCACATGAAATAAAAATTAACGTATAATTTTGAAATCCCCAAACATCTAAGATCTAATGAACCGAAACCTCGAACTTATAAAGCATAACTATATATGGAAATACAAAACATAAAATTATAAATTACTCACTTAACATAAATCTATTGATTATTTTCAACTAATGTGAAATACGGTGGAAAGTGTTAACCCAATTAATTATTCATTATGGTGTGCCTTCTGTCAAGAGGAGAAGATGAGAAGATTGACTACATCCTCTTCTGAGGATCCCCTATGGGGGGTAAGGTAACTAATATCTCATCCTTAGTTCCATCACAAGTATATAAACCAAGGAAGTTTCCTCCAGTCTAGAGACTGGAATAGAGGTCTCTGGGAAATTCTATTTTAAAGTCAAAATCCTAAAATCCAAATTGCCTCCATATTCACCAATGAAGCAATCTCCCGAACCCCATCCTCAATATAAATATATATATACACACACACACATACCTAAATTATATATATATATATTCATTAATATCAATATATATAAATATCTATAAATATATATAACGATAAATGAATTTAAATAAATATATTTTTATATAAATATATATATTTATATTTATAATTGATTATTATTATTATCATAATCATCATTATTATTATATATATATATATACACATAAAATTATCTTAATCTATGTATATAGACCCACATGATATATATAAACACTTTTGTATATATATATGTATATAAGTATATATATATAAATACATATATATATATATATATATATTTAAATATCTTTAAATGTTAATATGTTTATATAAATATATATAAGCACATGCACATGTGTTAAATTAAAAATAAGAATATATAATATATATATATATATTTGTGTATATTTGGGTGTCTATGTTTATATGAAATTTTTTCATATAAATAAATTACTAATTAATTAATAGTACTTAAAAAATATTAAATAATTTGTTGTTCATAATTATTTGGAATTTTAATCATGAAATTGTAATTTATTTCTAAATAATTAATATTTTTATTAATTAATAACAATAATAATTATTTATTATTTATTTTGCTACAGATTTTGAAAAAATGTCAAAAAATTTTAAAGAAGAAATAAATTAAAATTTTATATCCATTGATGATTTTGAAAACTTCTAAATCGAGGTGTTATTTGAAGAAAACATTTCAAATTAGAAACCTCCGCTAAAATATTAAAATTAAAACATTTCATGGTAGTTTGAAAAATCACCTTTAACTACTATTTTTCTTGAACGTAAATTAATTTCATAAAACCAGTAATGCACACAAAATTATAATATCAATTTGATAATAAAAATATATTCTCATTCAAAAAAATAACATTACATATTCTACAAATTGTATCTGTACTATGTTTCATGGATTTATTCTAGTCGCTCCACCTCGGTGATTGTCTCTTCAATATAAATTCCCTTAATTTGACCATTTTACTTTGAAAACAATACATGTATTTATCCGAATCAAATTAGGGTTCTTGTCATGTATATTCATGAATATAGATCTTATTCCAATGATGTTCTGATTTTCTATCCCCATCATAATTTCCTATTTTTTATTCCAATAAATTTGATCAATTACTTTATATATGGGTTCAACCCATGATTTTTTGTTCACTACTTATTCAAAAGTAATTTTCACCAATTAGGAAAAAACATTATTCCCTTTATTTTTCTCAATCTATATGTTTTGTATGGATGTCTTTTATCACCAATGATATTTAATTCAAAGATTTCAACCCTATATATTTTTCATTGTGTTAGAGAATGACTCACTAAAAATATATCTTCCTCTTACACCTAAATATCAAAATCTTACATATGTGATATTAATTGAGGTTCTTCAAGGACATATTCTTGATCATATTATTATCTATAAATTTCTCCCATATTTTATACACTTAAAAACTTTCAAAATTCATCTATAATTACCACAACACATCTTCTTTGAATTAATTTATTAACCCTAATTTTAAATAATTTATATTCCTTATCCTTACTTATGGTTTAAAAATCAAGAAATATGTCCTTATAATTAGCATCATTATTTTTACTTTTATTCTATCTTTGTTCCTTCATGTAGAAATTGAAAAACCATACAATTCATTATGTTTTATTTTCTTCCATGTTGAATTTCTTATGGATCCATATTTTCATAGATAATACATAAACCTGAATTTTGAGCATAAATAAAAACTCACATTGGTTCCTTCTAATAGTTCCTTGTAAAAACACATTAAATTGGAGATGGTTTTCTTGTCATACATCATGAAGTTATTTATTTCAACCAGACTATTTTTGTATAGATCTCTTACAAAAGATACATATTATTTGAATTTTTAGTTTTCAAAGTAGCAATCCACTTAAATTAATGTGAGTTGTATTCAATTATCCTAACATAGCGTTTTTTCCACCCTTAAAAATTCTTTCTTTGTCTCATATTGTATCTTTTTATTCATCCCATAATATATTTATTTGATTACATTAACATGATGAAAACTATACTTCTATAATCATCCACAAATAAAATGAAATTCAATCCTCCTTTATCCCCCTTCGAGGCTATGGGTACACAAACATTGGTGTACACGAAGTTAAGTAATCCTAAGGATCTCATTTTCTATATATTTTAGAGATTTCAAAACCATATTACCTCTTATACTATAATATTGTACCTTTATTTTTTACCTTTCTATATTAGGAATATCGATTAGTGCATTGAGATTTTAAAAAATTCAAACTTTTTCAATTTATGTGACCATTTCATTGATTTTGTAATCTCTTTTCCTCATCCAATATAAGGAAACATGAGTTCCCATTAAAATATACTTACAAAAAATTATTTGTGCATAATTCCTTACATATATTAATAACCAACCATTATTTATATAAATAAATCACACCAATTTATTGTAACATTATGTATAGATTCAAAAGATAGATTTACACATAATATAATCTGATATAGTCTGTCCAAAAATAGTACATCTATTTTTCCAATTTTCTATAGCTATCCACATATTTCCACATATCTTGATCATAAATTCAAGATTAGTTTTAGATGAAATAGTTCCATATAAATTATTCTTCATGTTCTTCAATGATCTCACATTAACTATCATAACATATTAACACCAAAAATTAAGTATTCTTGTGCAGTAATTTTTACAAACCATTAGGAGAATTTCCATTGATAACACATTCTCATTCACACAATTTTCCTTTAATGAAATTACAGGTTGAGTTGAAATAATTTTGGGTCTCTACTCATTATTCACAACATGTGTAGTAACACCATATTCTTTCACTTCAAGTGGAGAGACATTATACATTTATATAATGGTATTTATAGTTTCTTTTTCATCTCATTTTGAGACCATTTTGGATTTGAATTTTTTATACTTTTCATATAATCATATTATTTGTATCCACAATTTAAATAATTAAACAAGAAAACTGCTCAACTAATTTATCTTTTACTATATGGGATATTTCCTTGATTTTAATTTATTTTTGACTATTTTTGTCACATCATAAATAAATCCTTAATTCATTATAATAATTCATAATGTGACCCATAAAGACAAAAAATTGATATTTCAAAAATGGTAATGGATTTTCATTTATATTATCCTTTTCACCAAATTAGTTTTCATATTTTTTCAACACTCATGATGTTTTAGTTTTAGAGTCTCCATGAATCCTTTTCCTCTTTTAACTGTTTTATTTATTTATTTATTCAGCTTTAGAGATTTGAAATATTCTAATTCATATCCAATTAAAAAAAATTCATAGTATAAGGCCTTTGTTTTTTCATTCACTCCATATTGTTTATTTATTATTTATCATATTTTACATTGACAACCTCCCCAAATATGTTCTTGAGAATTATCATTTCTTTTATTTTTTATCCTTTAACTCAGCATCAAATTTATTCAAAGTATCAATTCCATATTCAATTAATTCAGTCAATTTACACCATTCATCAATAAAATTATTAAATTCTCCAATTACATTAGCTGGTTGTTCATATTATATCTTGAAATATTCCACATCTTTAAAATATTATTATCTATAATTTTACTCTTTAAAATCCATTAGTCGGTTAATTTTAAATTTGATTTCATCAGCATCCTTGAAGGAAACATTTTAAAACCTAAAATATTAATATTATTCTTCCTAAAAATATCCATCTCTTTATGTGATCCTTTAATCACTATTTTGATATTAACTATAACTTTTTTTCTTTATTATTGTATTTTTTATTGATCATTTTCAAATGTTTTCATCATCATTTATTTCTAATTGAAATTGGATTTGGTTTAATCTTCTTAAAGGAGAGGTTTCCATTATCCTCAACCATTCTAAAATTGTATTTCTTTAAATCATTCTTATGGATTTATTACTAAAATCCATATTTTAAATTCTATTTTAGGTAACTTTAAGCATATGTTTTTGATAAATAAATATATCTTTCTCATATACCTTGTCACCTTAATAAATTCATCTTGATGTTGCTAACTTTTCAACAATTGAAAAAAGTTAATAGTAGTTAGACATAAAAACTTCTTTTCCATCATCTTAATTTTATATAATTAAATTATGGTAATAATTAACTTCTATATTCCTAACCATGATTGATATTATGTTTATATTCTCTATTTTTTTAAAGTAATCTCCATATATAATTCAATTGTGGTAATCACACTTATTCATTATGATGCCAAGATAATGTTTACATCGTCAATTGAGAATTTCAAATAATTTTTTTGAATGACTAAATGATTTTTTAGTGTATAGTGGTTGGTGAATTTTTAGGATTTTCCTTATGATTTAAAAATATATGATCTTATATATATTATCACATAGATCTGACTACTTCGATGATTCAATTAAAGAAATAATTAATTCATTTATTATGATATGTGATTAAATCATCATTTTTATTATGTAAAACATGAATCTTATATTCCCCTTCCTAATTTTCCTATATTTATATATTAAACAATTTTTTCCATACCTATTTTTAATAATTTATACTGGTTAAATTTAAGTATATTTGATTCATGATATATCTAAATAATGGATTCTTTTCCTTTGTATCATTATTATATTAATTATTATTAAATTCATTCAATAGTACCTTTATAGGATTAATAATCTAAATTTATTGAATTAAAAAATTGAAAATGTATTGTTTGAGTGATTATAGATAAAGAAAACATTTTTTATTCCATATATAATAATTGTTTTTGTCTAAACTAGGAACCCCCTTTAAGTTGAAAATTTTCTCCGTGTCATGACACCATTTAGGTAGACTTACACAATCATTCATTTTAGCTCTTATTCAACTTTTTGTAACCATAAAATTCATAAATAGCATAATGATGGGGGTTAAATTAGGGTGTAATCCTTTTTCTTGTTAAATGGATTTTACTCTCAGGTTATAAAAAACTCAATAATTTTCATATTTATCGCACCAATGAACAAATCCTTTTAAATTAAGTAAAGTATAATGAATAAGTATTTTACATGGTTCACTCAGATGTGATAGAGATAATGAATATACACATGAAAAGTTGTTTGTGTATCAATAATTACTAAATTCAATTCTTGTTACTATAATATTTTTTGTATTAGGACACCATCTAGTTTAAGGATCACCACAATCTTTATCCTTACCCAAAATGTTTTTAGACAATGTTAGTAATGATCGGAAATTAATGATATTTTAATGAATAAATAAATATGTGATCAGAAAAGCTAATTGATGTTTATATTTGTATTTAGCTGCATATTCTCAAGTTCTGATAGATTTTTATTTTAACATATGATTTATAAATATCTTACAATTAATATCCTATATTAACTCATGTATTTCATATGTTCCATATTCAATTGCGAATTACATACTCTCCATTTCATGATTAATCAATTTCCAGTATATATCTCTTGATATTCTCTAAATTCATACTACATTGTATTAATAGAAGGTTTATTAAATCTATCCACATAGGAATATTCAAATATCTTAAAGATATAGCATAATTTTTTAATTTTAAAAATATATTAAAATACACAAATTTTGTAAATAAATTCAAAATATTGGAATGATATTTTTCAGTACTATGTTATTTCCCAATAAATTCATTAACTCAAAATGCTATAGTGTGATCCAATTTCTACTCCAGAATTCTTAGTTGGTTCATTTTTATATTTTATGTTATTCATACACCACGGTGTATTTGTCATTTTCCAAGATGCATTTTTCTCATGGTGGACAGTAGCTACCACCTTCTTCAATTATCTTCACACTTGTTACATGTTCACTAAAATTTCTGTAATTTTTCATGGTTTTCCATATTTACATAAAAAATGTTCAAACATTATCAAAAAATCTCCAAAATTATTCTAGTCTTTTATAATTAACTATCCCATTAGTTAAATACAATTGAAAAAACTTACAACATAACTCTATCATTTAATAACATTTTCCATTTTTTGATAACAAGGTTTCCAATTGCTTAAAATAAATTTATCTATCTACAAGGAATAATATAAATACCAATATAAATTTAAATATAAAATTTTTGAGCAAACAACCATTGATATACATTGAAAAACATCCACACCCTGTACATTTTTAACCTAGTCCTAAACTCAATGTCCCCTTCAAGTGAACAATCTTGTGATCACTCATAGCCAAAACAATTAACCCATTTTCTTCATTCAAAAGATTTCAAGAATCCAAGAAGATTATTTCATCCAAACCATGATTCCAATGACATGATAGTTTTATATAAAATCCTCAGACACCCTAAAAAGAAAAAAACCAAATTTATCCCAAGGAGACTGATGTCAATGGAAAATGTAGTACATATCCAAACATGTATTAAAACCCTCATTTATGAACCACTAAAAACATATTGAGTAAAAAAATACCCTTATTATCCAAAAAATATTTATAATAAAATAGTTTCAAAATCAACTGAGAAAAAAATATAATTAGTGGTCAATTGTATATGATAACGTTCAATCTTCTGATTTGATAGATATAAACTCTATAAAGAAACTTTAAAATTCCTATGGAGTAAATAAACTATGACTATAAATGAATTTTATACTTAAGTCATCAAAAAGAATCAGTAACCCAAATAGGGAAATATAGAATAGAAATAGAAAATAACGAAATATCATGTTCTGTAATAATTACATGACTTTAAAATAAATATTTAACAAGTTGACCATTATAATTCCCAACCATAAACCATCATTAAACCATACACTTAAATTAAAATTTTCATTCCCTATCAATGAAACTACCTAGAATATGGGTGGAATAAACAACTAACTATCAAACCATGTTGAAAAATCATAACCTGAACAGATTTCCCAAATCAATTCCTACTAAAAACATTATTATCCTCTAAAAATCAATTTCGTACTTATTGTGTTATATTTTTATATGATTAAAATATTGATAAAAAAATTTTAAAATATTTAATACATATAACTCTATCATAAATTGTATTCAAATTATATAGAATATATAATTCTTGTTTGAAAAGTATAACCAAATTAAAAACATAATAATTGAATTCCCTTGATTTGGTGGAGTTCGAAAAATTTGTACTAATGTTTAATCTCTTTAACAATCAATAAAATTACAATATTTTGAACTGAAAAAAACCATTTGAATTCAAAAAAATTATCCATTAAAATATAAAAGTTATTAAGAAATATATCAAACATCGATTGAAACCATAGAGAATTTTGAAACTAGAATTGTAAGATTGATCTTGGGAAAAGTAGATAATTGAGGAAATATGGATGTGAATGTTCAAAAGTATAAAAAAATACAAAAATATAGAATTTATGAATATAATAGAAGTATACAATATATTTTCCAAAATTTATAATTTTCATAAACATGGTGACATATATATAGGATACATGAAGGCTGTAATCAATGTTCTAGATTAAACCCTATCCCCCATGTTAAATAAAATGTTTAGAATACTAATGGTTGGATAAAATGATGATTTTGAAAAATCAATGTTCTCATATAGTCATCTCATATATTAATTTCTTAAATTAGGTAAAACATTCAATATTTTGAATGTAATTCATTTACTATAAACCCTTCAGGGATTTATATATATATATATATATATATATTGCAATCAATGTTCCTATATACATAAACTATTAAAATATAAATTGGAAAAAATCAATACATATTTATATATATAAATGTCCAAATTTATAAATAATAACATTTTTATAATAATATCCTAATATCCAATAATATTTTTAATTTTGATAACAAATCCAAAAAATTATAATACCAACAAACCACATGATACTTTAATCATTTTACCATACTATTTTGATATTCATATATCTCAAAATACATTAACATCAATTTGTTTTGAAAGAATTCAAAAATTTAAATACACTATCATTAATTTTTAATGAGATCTCGTAATTTATCTCACACCAGTGTCACTTCTAGTATAATATCCAAAAATTTATACCATTGTCGATACAGACATTTTTCTATTTGATGGAAAATATATTTATTTCTATTTACTCATGATGAAAAATGATTTTATATAATTATTTAAACTATTCATTTGGTGTATAAAATTAGACTTTTTTCAACACTCTACACTTGAATTATTCAAATATATTTTTTGAGCATCTTTTAAATGGTTCTTCTAGACCATTTTATATATTGCAGAAAATCCTTAGAATATATATTAATAAATATGTATAACATCAATTGTATACTTGTCAAAAAATAATATTAGAGATGTCCATTTAATAGATGCATCATTTATGCCATATTTAAAAGGTATCACATGGTTAGTGGGTACAGATATATTTATTTTTCATAATATTTACATTATAAAAATATTATACATTCACATCAATCATAGTAGGTTAGGATAAAAAATTACCTTAATAATATCTAACCCATTATAATAATTATACATTGATAATTCATAATAAAAAAATAGGAATTAACAATTCTCTTATAAGTGATAATTTGTTAGACATACATCCTTTAATTTAATTCTGAATTCTCCAATTGATGGATGCCTACTATTTTATCAATAAATTGATATTAATTTATACTTGTATTAATATTTTTCAGTAATATCGATCATGGATAAACTAAAAAATTATTTCATGTACTAATGTGTCCCGATCGATAATCTTATGATTTACCATAATTGATTTGATCATACATAGTTAAAATAAAAATATTAAACAAATCATGGAATCATTTTTTGTCTATATTTAATGCTTGAAATATATAGAGGTGTTTGAAAACACATTTATCTAATTTCAGTATATTATATTCATTTTCCCGAATATCATTAGATTTAAATATATTTTATTGATACTTCATATGTAACTGAGCATGAGAAAAATTATTCCATTGGACAGGAACATATACACTCTTTTGGATCCTTTGTATAATTTTCACTACAGTACAATGTACTAACATGAATTTATACTAAAATTTCATGAGTTTTGATTAAAATTAAACACATATAAGTTCTTTGATAGAATTTAATTAAAATAATGCTTTCACAAAAATTACTTTAAATTGATATAAATAATATATTCATTATCTTCTATTGTGCGTACTTACCACATTCATGGCATGTAATGAAAAAGGAATTACTCATATTTGTCAACATATTTTTTTCTTTTTTGTTTTATCATCAATTATTGATTAAATTAAAAATATAATCTTTAAAATTTATCCACATTACATAGTTGATATTGTATACTTAATAAATTCTACCTCAAACATTTTGTCAAAAATATCTACTATAGCTAGAATCCCCTATATATTTTAAGGCCATCGAATGTGATATTGAGATGTAACATGGAATAATACTCTATCTTTATACAAAATCTTCATCATGTCCATACTTATTGTTCACAAAAATATTTTTATAATGATATTTATTTTAACAAGTAAATGATAAATCATTCGATAAAATTTTCTATCTTTATAAATATTTATGATATAAGTACAACTATGAGTAACAAAAATCATACCATATTTTCATGAATAATTTTATTCCCTTCAAGGAATAACATAATGAAATCAAAATTAAGTTCAAATTAGATAACGGATTCATTCATGTAATTTCATGAAAAATGAATGACAGCTCATTATTTATCAATAATGATAATCTTTTATAAAAAACCAATTTTATTTTTCTTGATGAGCATTATTTAACCACATCCTAAACTAAAATTATTTTCATAAAATATATTGTATTATCAAATCAATATTACTCTATAATATCATTTATGATTTAAAATAATAATAATGTCCACTTCAATGGATAAAATTGAATCAATTACCTGAGATGATATTGGTACATCAGAAGTTTATGATAAATAATAAAATGTTCCCTAGATATTATTACTAATGGATAAATAATTTATAAATGAAATTATTATTCCTCATAATTCTAAAATACACTATTTATATATCATTTTTCAATGATTTATAGTTTTATCAATAGTTACAATCTTATTTTCTTCACTTTTGATATTTATGGCCTTTAAACAACTTCTTGTAATTTTTTTTATAAATAAGAAATAATGATTATTGAAAAATATCATGTTAACCATATTGGAACTATAAACTTTGTTTCACACACTTTGATATGAAATCCATGATGAAGTCCACACTCAGATATCACAAGTCATGTTTGGTAAAAATAGTATCTACCTTCATAAAGAAGAAGAAACTTGTTATTTTATGTTTCTCGTGATTTTTAACCCATTAAGTTATTGGGATTCCTAAAAAATCATATAGTTATATGGTGGTGAGAACCTCCCATTGAGAGTATTACGTGTATTTCATCCATTACTGTATTTGATTTGTCTACTCTTGGAGTAAAAATAGATAAGAGAATCAAAATTTATGTTAGTTTTGAGTTTTATTTCTATTTATTATATGTGAAAGTAGTTCATAAAATTAAAATAGTGTGAGTAGTGAAAACATTATGAAGAGTATCATAATTTATAGTAATGGCATGAAATTAATTTTTTGTTGTGAAATATTTAAATGGTTGGGAATTTTAATATGATGTGAATGCTTGATTCCTTTTGTGTCCAATGAATAATTATGCATCCTGATAGTTGATTGAGTTTTGAAGGATAGATTCCTTTATATTCAAAAAATAATTATGTTTCTCAGTCATAATTTGTGTTCCTAGTATGATCTCCATTTTTTGATCTCTATATTCTTAAGATAATCTATTTTCATGTGTGGTATTGTGGTCAAATTTCTATATGTTCTTGAACATTTGTATTGTGGATAATTTATGTATATAATGGAGTATCTAGATACATAGATTTACCTAGAACTAGAACCCTCCTTGACACACATTTAAAGATATGGGTGACACTTGGGAATTTTTAGTGGTCCAAATGATGGAAATCAAATCATTTTTAGTGAATACTCATTTTCATTTCCTAAAATTCCTTGAGAAGATAACCTTCCCATGGTTTTCCAATAATATATTTACATAGCTCATCTTCCAGAATAACCTAGAGATAGGTTTGTTTGTGTAAGTCCCACACTAATACATTTCTATGTACCTTTCATTTAGTTGTCCGCGCTATATGAATTTAAATTTATAGGAATAAGTCTTGGATGCATGATCATAAAAGGAACACCCTTGCTCATGGATGCACTACCTTAAATGGAACCAAAATTTCATTTATCACATTAACTTAAAATGTATTATGCACCATGCTAAATGTAATGAAACTATGTGTTTTTTATTCTAATAATAGTGATATATAAGAAGAAACTTTTAGAGTGCCTTCCTATATGCATTTAAATTATAGAGTAACCAAATATGTGGATTGAATGAGAGATGATATAATTATCTTGCGTATTTTCCTCTTAAATGTGTGTTGATGTTGAAGATGTTCCCAAAATTCTAATCATACTATATGATATATGTTGTGTTGTATTGTCTGAAATGAATGTATATAAGTTATACCAAATTCCTTTATGTTTGAAATAATGTAACAAAAATTATACTATATCATACTACTATTAACCAAATGATATTAAGTTATCATTCGTATAATAAATTATGTAAGTTATCATTAATATTATCATTTTTTTGGAAAGAAACTTATAGGATAACATGGATTGGCCAATTTTTACTATTAAGTGACTACATTCCATGTCATTTACTTGTATGTTACATACATATGCGTAAATGAATGGGGATTGAAGAGTATCCTTGAAAGGACTATAAAATGTTAGACCCCATGAGGTGGTGATAATATAAAATCATATTTGAGTTGGTTGATTCTCTCCCATACTCATATATCACTTCCTACTTCTCCTATTACATTTTGAGGTAATACCATATAGTGATGAGAGATTTAGTTTCAAACCCATGTATTCAGAGATTCATTATCAACCTACAGATGCACTAAATGGGAGGGATGATATTTGGTAGCCTATTTATGAGTTTCATCAAACCCATATAATCAAAGATATTATATCTCATCAGTGTAAGGTACACATAATGAAATGTTATTCATTCTATAATTTACATGGATTTAGGATTTCATGCAAGGTGATCTTGGGTTTTCCATTTATAATTTTTTTTCCATGTTGTTTGATTATTAAAGTATCCCATGAAACACATTAATTTTCAATAAATCAATTTCACCAACGGATAATTTTTGTTATTACTAGGAATGATTTCTTGAACATTTCACAAAAATATAATACAGTCCCAAATTATGCCAAAATAACCCCAATGGGGTGAGTCAACCACCCATCATCTCATCTAATAATAATTTAAATTTTCAACACATTTGGTGATCTTAAGGTCACCCTCATTTATAAAGTGGAGTCACATAATACCTGAAATAATAAAAATAGGCTCATGATAAAGGGGAACCACAAAAATCAAATATTGAACCCTTCATTTTGATTAACCATGAATTCTCATTTGAGATACTACACAAGTGGGTTTTTTTTTCTACCAAATATACAAAATAAAATCTATAAAACATACTGTAGTGGATCTAGCTTCATAGATATCTTGTGGGTAATCATATTTTAGTGAGGCTTTACAGGAACCTATAACCAATGAAACTACAATCCTTTATCATTGTTTTTAATATAGCTACCTCATATATATGAAATTGGTTCATTATTTCCCCTACCCAACATATATAATTAGTTATTATTAATGTAATATTTTAGGACTACCCTTATTAAGTGATAATTCCAACATAGGTGATAACCAAGAAATCTTATAGAGGTTGTGATCAGGGAAGTCAACCCATGAGGATTTGCTAGCTTGGGGATGGTTGTAACATCCTAGGTATTTATAGAATTACCTATGTTCATATCTATTAATATTTATGAATTTGATATACATTTTAGTTTAAAGGGGACACTATGGATTATAGCGTACCCAACACGCAACAATGGGTTTTTCGAAAATCTTATGTTGCACACAAGACTGAGATTTACCGAAAAATAATATATTATTAATATTATTATGGTAGTTAAAACCATGACTTTTTTTGTTGGGAATGAACAGAACTATATATATTATGTTTACACATGATTATTAAACGATTTTAATTTTTTCTAATAGATTGTAGAGTCTTAAAATGATAATAAACCCAATTTTAATCATAAAGCACTCTAATATTTTTAAAAGGTGGTTTTACATCCTTTTGATGGAGAACCATTTTTTAAATATATTTTTCACTTGTATATATTCTATTTGAAAAAATAAACTACTTACATAGAAGTGGGACATAAAAATACACTTTGGTTGATTTTTTGGTATTTTTCTGATAAACTTCAATGTTAATGAATAATGATAATATACTTCATTTTAATTCAAAATATTCTTTTCATCTAATTTAATTATTGATTTATATTATACTTTTAATGGTTTTAAGGTATAAATAAATAATTTTGTTATCATGTAATCTAATTTTGTCTATTTTATGTAATTTTATTTTGAAATTACATATAAACACATGTCAATCTTTTAATGTTTTTTACTTTAAAAAACATGTTTTCACATTTGGACAAATGGGATTAATTTTAAATTAATATCTAAAAATTTAATGTTTTTAATTTGAAAAAATGGAATCCATATTTAGAATTTGAAGTTAAAAATAATTTAAATAGTTACTTTATTTTTTTGGAAATTATGAATAGAAACTTTAGTAATTATTTTAATTTCCACAGTAAAGGCTAAATCGGGCAATTAAAGGTTAAACTAATATTTTAATAATATAATAATATAATAACACTTGTATTGATTTAATTTCATGAGTGTATCTGGACCATGAAAATCCTTGGGTTGATTTTAGGGCCACTTGGATGCAATTGGATTACTTTAGTGCATTTATAATATTATATTCAATGAATTGTCATTTTTGTTACAATTTAATTTCTTAAAAAATTAATGTATTTTAATATTGAGTTATAGAGGAGATATCTTCATCTATAAAGGGAATTTTAAAATATAGAAATATTAACTACATCATGCTAATTTATTTAAAATTTATAGGAAATAAATAACTAAATTTATTTATGACACAATGAAGATGAAATGATAGATTTATTAATTAAAAATTCAAATAAATGATAATATAAATATTAAAGTAAATATTATTTGACAAAAATTATGCATCCATGAATTTTATAGGTCACTAAGACTTATTATAAGTATATTAAATGGTTTTTTTGAATTTATCTCTTTATTTTGTTATTATTTTAATTCAATGAAATGAGTAGTGTAAAAATTGACATAATTGATAATTTATTAAAAGAATAGTTTATTAAATTATTTAAAAAACATTAATATCTTCTAAAAACAAAATTTACTATAATAAGGTCTAATCAATTCATTTACTGTCCAATTATAGAAAATAGACCCCAAATAAGTAAAATATATAGCCTATTAATAATTTAAATTGTGTTACAATAATTTAAATAAAAATAGAATAATTAACGGTATGCCGAAAAGATAATGTTTACAATAAAATCAATACAAGCCATAAAAATACTAGATGAAATGATTTCAAACTATCCTCATCCAATATTCTACGTGTCTCATGTAGGAGTCATTTGGATTAAAAAATTAATTTATGTTAATTTAATATTTTAAGAGTCTTAAAAGAGTGCTCCTCCCCTCTTCAATAAAAAGGCACCCTCTATTATCTAATAATCACACTTCAAAAACCATTTGGTGTAGATAATAACTACACAAAAACTTTTCCTAGAATATATTCCCATATTCTTGAGGCATTAGTTTAGGCAGAACTTCCTTCTTAGAGGTTTCAAGGTGTTCTTCAAAAGTGATCCACCAAAGAGGAGGTATCATTTTTAAGTGTTTCTATTTTATTTATTCACACAAATAATTTAAATAATCTTATTATAGTATTAAATATAAAATAAATTACACTATATATACTGACATTTTATTATTTTAATTTCATTACATAAATCTATCTTCAATTTCCTCAAATTTGAAATGAACATTTCATTTTTGTGTTTAGAGAACTACTTCCACGCAAACCGATGTAGTTTGTTTTTTATTATCATGTATAAAGACTGGTTATAATGATGTAATAAATGTTTATATATGATATTAATGACCTATTTATCATTTTAAAATAATTATATTTCAATTATGTTTATACCTTCCATGCACATAAAATCAATAACGTTATTCGTGCGTACGTGGGAACTATCACTACCACAAAGCGATGTGAATCAATTTTATTCACCAAATAAATTTTATAACAAATATAAGTATATTTTAATTATTATAATTATTTTAATATTATTAATATCTATCTTGAACAATAAAATAATAATTTATTTATTTCTATAACAATCAATTAAAAATGGAAAATGTTACTCAGGCATATGTATGGTCTACTATCTCAATGATTATAAAATTTTTAATTTATCATAAACATAATTAATGGTCTAAATTAAAAAATATGATTAATTTTAAAAATTGGGGATTATTTAATGAATGGTATTCTGTTGATTTTGGAATTATGACCACATGGACAATTTACGTCATAAACAAGTTCATTTTTGACTCAAGTACCTAACAATAATAAAACCTCCAATATGAACATAAATAATTAAGTAATTTTTCAACATGGTAATATATAAAAAAATGAACAATAAACTAAAAAAATGTTCTAAATCATGTAGAAATTAACCTATGTTTATTTTTCAGGAATATAACTTTTGTACATGACTATTTGGACTCAAGGTATGGGACTTCATCTCTATATACATTCATTGAGGAATATTTTGATTATATACACCACCGTCTTTTAAATGGTTTATAATAAAATCCATTGATATTTATTTTCATTGAAATGTTTTTAAAGAGAATATTTTTTTCACGAATATTTTTACAAAATGAAAAAATGAATGTTTTTTAACGTACGCAGCAACAATGACGTTTTTGCTGCCCTGGTAATTTTTTTATATTTGGATTAATCTACAATAAGTTGTATTTTTAAAAGAAAAATAAATACCATATTCCATTTTCATGTATTTTGGTATTGAAATTTTTTTGAAAAGGTATTTATTATATCAATATATTGAAATGATATATTGTGATTTAAATGTGGAAATGTTATTTTTCAATTAAGCATGTTTTGTATGTTATGAATATGTTATTGTTCTTGGGAATTGATTATGTATATGGGTGGTTCCATGATAAAAAAATGGTTGGTGAGCCCATTATAGATCTCCAATTCATTTTTTAATGTGATAGAGTAAAACAGTTGGATTTTTTGTAAGAGATTTATGGAATATACTATGATGTGTATTCCAAAGGTAACTATAAAGATTACTCCCTACATAACTATTGAAGTTACAATGCATGTAAGATATGGATGCCAAAAGTTTCCATTATGATTCATGATTTCAAATAATTATTTCAAAATTATTATAGTTCCATGAGTTATGTTAAATATTTATGTTTTATGGGTGTAAAATATGCTTTTGGTTAAAATGTTTTCCTGAGTTTTAAATATTCATGGATTAATGGTTTCATGTCATATTTTATATCCATTACTGATCTTTTTTATGATCATCGGAAGATTTTAATTTTTTTTATAGTTTATAAGGATAACTAAGAGAATGGAATATGTTAGGAAGAATCTTATCGAAAAAGAATTAAAGTTTATATTAAAACAATTATATTGTGGAAGAAATATATAATGTTTTAGTTTTATCCACTTTGTATAAATTTGAGTTGTTATGTAATAGTATCGACCCAATCCTCTGTGAAAGTAAACTTAAAAAGATCCCCAAGGTGAAATAAAGTAAATTCTTGATTAAAACACATGTTTATGTAAATTTTTAAGGCTAGGGTAATATAGTTGGTAGCAGAGGTTGGATTAGATAACTTTAGAGGTTAGGGTGTTATTTAATCATAAGTTTAAATTTGTGTTTAACCAAAATTTCTATCATATTTTAAAGAGTCATAATTATTTTAGATAAGTTGGATGAGTTTTGGATAACATGATTAAATATATCTTACTTTTTATATTCCTCATAATATATTATATGATGATTTTATCGATGTACTCACACTTCCATTTTGGTCTTTGAAAATGGATGGATATTGCAAAATGAAAAATAATAATGGATATGAAAGACAATGTGGTGGTTTTAAAAATAAGAAACAAAATAAAATTAGACCTACAACAATAATTATAGTGGTTATTCTAAACCAACAATCAAGAGTCGGGATTGACCACTTGAACTGTGGGGATTTTTCTAAGGCATCATATATGAGGGAAATAAATCCCTATAGAATTTCTGGTAAAAATAATAAAGGTATTATGTTCATTGAGATATGTGTCAAGGATATGGAAAGAATCTTATAGTAAAATGTTTTAATGGTATGGAATGATGTTATCAATGTGGTGATTATGGTTATAAAACAATAACCATCCATGGAAAAAGGAATCATTCAGTTGACTCCAGGAAAGGGAAAGAAGTTATTTCACATTTAGAAATAAAATGTTTTAAATATGGGGAGTATGGTCATTATGAAAATCAATGTATTATAAATAATGTTCATGAAATGTATTATGGGTCCATGAAAATATAATTTTAGCAATACCCGCTTCCATGAAAATAGAATATGAAGAAACAAAAAATGACTTATAAGGTATGGAATATTTTTTGTCTCATATTTTTACATTATTTAATATTAGGACATTATTCATGTTTTTGTTTCTAGTAAATAATTATTAAGGACTAAAAACACATGGTTAAGGGATCATGAAGAATTTTTAATGATTAATATTTCCAAATTTTAAGAATTTCAGAGTTATGATAGATCTATGGATGCTGGAATCTTTAAAATTATTAATGCACTTTTGATGATGGGATTACATTGGATGGTTTTTATAGAATGTATAACCCTGAATTTTGTTATGTGAAAATTTTATTAAACAAAATATTATATTTTCCTTTTTGGAAAAAAAAAATGGATAAACTTTTGGGTTTATATATTTTGGAGTTAAATATGTGTTATTATTTTTTTGATGTGAAATTAATGTTATGCAATAAACATTGAGGTTAAAACATGTTATAGTTATTTTGTAGGACGTTATAATATTTTGGGAATGTTATAATAATTATATTGTTTTTGAAAAAGGAATACACGCAGATCATGTAAAAACCCATCATGTCAGAAAAGGTTGGGGGAATCAATCCCATAACCGATATGTGAAAGGGCTTTATGGCCTACCACTGGTCAACATGAAGTCCCACGATAGTATGACTTATTCTTTTAGTTAAATTATTATATGTATTATGAATAATTTTATTTTTTAGACATATATTTTATCAAAAATATAACCATGGGATTGGAAAATGATTTATTCATTAAGTGATAAGTGTTATTTTGGAATACACTCACTATTTTTGGAACATTATATGATTAAGGTAAATAGAATACAATGGTATTTTAATCGATTAGTAATGATTTAACTATATTTTGGAATAATTTATGATTTTAATTGTGGACATATGGTGATTCATGTTATTTATGGAAATGATTTACCTATCATGGAAAATATTTGATTGGGTTAATTACTTTTTGGTACGAGAAAATAAGAGTGGTTGATGTTTCATGGGGATAAAAGTTAAAATATATCTTGGAAGATTATGTGATAAAATTCATCAGTGTTTTGGGTTTCAATCAGAGTTTGTATTATTTTGGGGATTTTTATGGACAATTTTTTATTGAATGGTCTATGTTGAACTTTTGCTATTACAGTTGAATTTTGAAGATTAAAAGTATTAATTCTCTTTATAAAGGATTATTCTTTTTGTGAAATTATCTGATATTAGACTATACATTTTTTTGGATAATATTTAATGGTATAGGAAATATATATTTATCCTTTTTTGGCTGATGTGATTTTTTAGAAGTTGATTATAGTTCTTCAAGTGTGAAAAATTCATCTTAAATACTCATCATTTGAAGAAATATATGATTTTTGTTGGAGTTCTAATAATGGATGAAACTCTTCTTATCATGTTAGTATATTTCCTTATTCTAAGTAGTAAAATAATTCCACAACAATATGAAAAGGATATTAAAACAAAAACTTATAATTTTTTACTTTTCCAATTATTATGTCAAAGGCCATTTAACCAATCAAAAATTTATGGTTTTGTTATTGGTAAATTTTTCCTAACAATGTTTTCTATCAGAGTCCATCATAACTTGGTTGTTAGACTTTCTTCCATACCCATTTTTTCCTACATGGAATCATACAATTTTTTATCTCAGGTGACCTTCTTACTTACCTATATTTATTTTAAAGTGTATGTTTTATTTACAATTTTTCTGATGTAGTATTTCAATAATGGTATTTGAAAAATTCATACCATAGTTAATGACCCTGAATTAAAATTACAAGGATGCAATTTCTAAAGGGGGGGGGGGGAGAATGTAACATCACAGGTAATTATTGAGTAAGGATTTTTCATATCTAAAAACATTTATAAATTATATATTAATTTTAGCATAAAGGGGATACTCTGTTTGATAGCGTACCTAACACACAACAACGGTTTTCCCTAAAGTCTTATGTTGTGAACAATATGTAAATATATTTAAAATAATAAATTATTAATATTATTATAGTAGTTATCGCCTATCCATTGTATTTGTGGGAATGAAAAAAACTACCTATTTTATTTTTACACATGTTTATCAAATGTTTTTACATTCGTCTAATAAATTTTATAGGTTTAAAATATGAATAGATCAAATCTTAAGCATAAAACAATATAATATTTTTAGAATGAATTTTCGAAACCTTTTTGTGGGAAACCATTTTTAAATATATTTTTTCACTTTTATATTTTGTATTTGAAAAAAATAACTTCTTCTCTAGAATAAAAACATCAAAATTTACATTAGTGGATTTTTTTTATTCCTCTGATAATATTCAATTTTTAACGAATAGCGAAAAAATACTACATTTTAATTCAAAACAACCTTTTTATCTAATTTCATTATATATTTAGATTATCTATTTAATGGGTTTTAAATTATCATTAAATAAACATTTTATCATTGAATATAATTTTGGTCATTGGATATATTTTAACAGAAAAAATAGATATAAATGCATGTCAATATTTTAATGGTTTTTATGTTTAAAAACTTATTTTCTTGTTTTCACAGCGGGGCTTAATTTTAAATTAATTACAAAATCTTTAGTGATTTGAATTTGAAAAAATTGATGGCATATTTTTAATTATAGAGATCAAATTATTTAAATATTTCCTTTTTTCATTATGAATAGTAACTTTAGTAATTATTTTAATTATCATGGTTAAGGGCGAATTGGGTAATTAAAGATAAAAACAATTTTATAATAATATTATAAAACTACCATAAAATTTACCCTAATTTAATTGGATGAGTGTATCTAGACCATTAGCATCCTTGGGTTGATTTTATGACCACTTGGACCCACATGGATGTCTTTAATGCATCTATTATATTATATTCCAAGAATATTCAATTTTGTTACACTTTTGGTTTTTTTAAAAGAAAATTATTTTAATATGGATTTATATAGTGGTTATCTTAGACTATAAGAATTTTTTACAAATATAAAAATATTACCTAAACCATGGTAATTTATTTATAATTTTTTGGAAATAAATAATTAAATTTAATTATGACACAATGATGATACAATAATGGATTTATTAATTAAAGAATCAAATAAATGATATTATAAATATCTAAATAAATAATATTTGACCTAATTTATGCCATAGATGAATTATATAGGTGAATATGACATGTTATAAGTTTATAAAATGATTTTTCTGAAGTTATCTCTCTCTTCGGATTTTATTTAAATTCATAGAAATGAATAGTGTGAAAATTGACATAATTGATATATTACGAAATTAATAATTTATTAAATTATTTCAAAATACTAAAAAGCATTTAAATCATAATGATGCTATCTTAAAGTATAAAAGTTCATTAATTGTCTAATTATTGAAAATTGACACCATATAAGTTAAATTTATAGCCCCTTAATAATTAAAATGTTGTTACCACAATTAAAATTAAAAAAGAATAATTAAGGTTAAATAGAAAAGATATGGTTTAAAATAAAATAAATACATTTCATAAAATTATTTCATTCGATTATTTCATAATATCCTCAACCTATCTAAGACATATCTCATGTTGGAGTCATTTGAATTAAAAAAATAATTTTAAGTAATTTTAACTTTTACAATTTTCCAAGGATGCCCCTCCGCACTCCTATAAAATATTACCCACTCTTCAATGATACTCACACTTCAAGAACCATATTTTTTGTCAATATCTACCAAAACCCCTTCCGAGATCCCCTACCCACATTCTTGAGGCCTTATTTTTGGTAGAACACACTTCTTACAGGTGTTAAGGTGTTCTTTATATGTGATCAACTAAAGAATAAGTATCATTTTTTTAGTGTTTCTATTTTATTTATTCTTGAAATTCCATTAACTATTATTATTATAAGATGAAATAATAACTTCAGTATTTTATATATATAGATATTTTATTATCTTAATATCATGACCAAAATACATCTCCAATTTCTTCAAATGGTAAATGAACATTTTCTTCATGTTTAGGGTATACTACAGCCTCATGAACAGATATAGTTTGTTTTCCATTACCGTAAATCAGGACTGGTTATAATGATGGAATACATTTTTATATTTGATATTCATGACATATTTATCATTTTAAAATTACTATATTTCAATTATTTTCTTACCTTCCGCGCACATAAAATCAATAATAACGTTTATGTGTACGTGTGAACTATAACATCCACAATGTGATTTGAATCTTTTTTTTACCACATCGCATGTATAAAATATATAATTATATTTAAATTATTAATACGCTTTTAATAATAGAGTGATCATTCTTGGATAGATAAAATAATTGTTACCTTATTTCTTTAAATATCAATGAAAAAAGTAAAATGCAACCCATGTGTACGTACGGCTTATCATCTTAATGATTATTAAATTTTTCATTTTTCATAATAAAAATTATTGGTTTGATTTTAAAAAGTATTATTAATTTATAAATGTTATGATTATTTCATGAATACAATTCTATATATTTTGGAATTAGGACCTCATGGAAAATTTACATCATAAACTAGTTCATTTTTTACTCAAGTATTGAATGACGACAAAACGTCTGATATGAACTTAAATAATTATGTAATTTTTATAACATCATAATAAGTGATAAAAAGTAATAATAAAATCGAAAAATGTTCTCAATCAAGTATGCATTAACCTATGTTTATTATTCAGGAATATTACATTTGTACATGATGAGTCGTACTCAAGGTAAGGGACTTCCTCTAAATATCCTTTCATTAAGGAATATTTTGATAATATACACCACCATCTTTTATAGGGTTTATAATAAACCCCTTTGAATTTTAATTTTTTTTTCAAAAATTGAATATTTTTTATAAGAATCATTTTAAAAAAGGAAAAAAGGATTTTTTTACGTACATAGCGATAATGACATTTCCACTGACGTGTCCTTTATTTGATATTTTGCTTTCTCTACAAGAAGTATTGTTTTGAAAATAAAAATAAATACCATATTCTATTTTCATGTATTTTGGTATTGAAACTGGTTTGAGAAGGTATTTATTTTTTCAATACCTTGAATTGATATCTTCTGATTGCAATGTGGAAATATTATTTTTCCTTTAAACTTGTTTTATGTGTTATGAATATGTTGTGGTTCATGGGAATTGCTTATGTATATAGTTCGTTTCATGATAAACTAAGGCTTTGTGAGCCCATGATAGCTCTCCATGCATTGTATAATGTGATGGAGTTAAACACTTGGGTTTATCCTAAGAGATTTGGGGAATATACTATAATGGGTATTCCAAATGTAACCATGAAGGTTACTCCCAATATATTTATAAAATATAGAATGTATTTTGGATAAAGATTTCACAATGTACATTTATGATTTGTGATGGAAAATATGTTTTCAATAATCTTATGGTTTCATGAGGAATGTTAAAGAGAATATGTTTTAAGGGTGTAAAATTTTATTTTTCTGAAAAAAATTTCATACATTATAAATATTCATGGATTAATGGTTTCATTACTTATTTTATATACCTTATTAAGATTTTCTTACTCACCTCGTGTTTTTAAAATGTTGTTACAGGGTATAAGGATGGGTAATAGAAAGGAAGAATTCAAGAAGAATATTATCAAGAAAATAAATCATGTTTCTTTTTTAAAAGTTTTATATTGTGGAAGAAATGTAAACTATTTTAGTTGTATCCAATTTGTATAAATTTGAGTTGTTATGAAACAGTCCCAGACTAATTCTCTAGAACTCTAAACGGGAAATGATCTTATATGTTAAAGAAAGTAAATTATTGATTTAAACTCATGTTTATCTAATTTTTAAGGATGGGGTGTTATACTGGTAGCCCCATACCAATATCTATCCACTTGATTTGTCTCTCTCTTGAAAAAAATTATACCTTCCTAATCATTGGGAGGTAGAGGGGTAAGTACATTGTTTCTGGGAAACTATCCATAAGATACCAAGGATATATATTATTCACAATGGCCATCATCACTGATGTGTGACTCAAATTCAAAAGGACAAGGTATTGAAAGTAATCCCAGTCATATGAATTCAGACTTGGGAGCCTATAAGAAGAGTCAATTGGGGGAATCATACCACTATAACTCAAAAGTAGGACAACATATGAGTTGTTTTCAACATACCAATGGTACTTTAGTGTATATTGATAGTTCCATGGGGAAAATTCTATATCAGTATTAATAATGAGACTCATAATTCATCACATACGGCCTTGGTGACTGCTTTTAACAAACCCATTTACAATGAGTCGGGGAATTATCTGACATTGAGGTCATTGTAGTGGTATCAAACAATATCAAGCACCAAAAATTGTATATTTCTGCGGAGTGAGGATTTTTTGAGCTTTAGTAGAAACATCTTTCATTAAAACCCAGCTTATAAGTTCAGGGGAATTTTTACCCCCACTATCATCTCCAATATCATACATTGGAATTAAATATTCCATGATTATAGTTATACCTCATCTAATGAAATTCATACTTCATTACATAGGTTTTACATTAGTAAATTTCATCAAAATAGATCCAAATGGTATTTTAGAATGTGATATTGTTAAAGAAGATAAAAAGGATGGGGAAATTGAAAAAAATCCACTCCCATATAGGTGTGTGAAAAAGAAGTTTGTATTTGGAATCAAAGGTAATACAATACCTTAGATACCCCTTGAATATTTCACTATCAAAAACATTATAGACCTATATCAATGAAGGGAAAAAATGGATGGACACTTCTACTTCCTAAACACCATCCAAATATGATGTCACTAACTCAATAAAAGAGTATATTTATCAATTACATACCATAATAGAGAAGGTTTAGAAAATAAATTTTCAATTTTTTTAGGTAAATACACACACTAACTATGGTCATTATGTCAAATCCAGTATGTCACTTTCTTATTACCCACTTTGACATGAGTGGATTTATCAAATTACATGGGGTAGATTGAGCCACCACATTAACCTGAGATTGCATTTGCTGGTATATTTTACTATAAAAATTATGGAACTTCAAGAGTTTCCTCCACTAGAGTATAATTATTTTTCAAGCCTATAATTTTATTTGAGGCAACTTAGGCGAGTCACATGTCACCAGTCTAAAAAAGTCTACAATATAAATCCCATGATTATATTCAACCTCATGTGTCAGCTCAGGAAGGTGCGTCATTATAATTGATAGATTATCTTAATGCCCAAATGAATTATATGCAATGATGACATGAAATGGTACAATGGAATAGAAATTTATATATTGACTCGGTGGATTTGATTCGTACTCTACCCAACTTTGGCAATCCTAACATCTTAATATTCAATGAAATAGAAGATCCATAGTAGCATCTCACCCATTTTTCATCCTAGTATAGCCCAATGTTCGTAACTATAGAGTAATTATAGGAATCTAAATGTAGATATTTCATGTGGATATTAACATGCGAGGTTCACTTAAAGTATGTAAACCTTTCATTCTAAAAATACTATGGCATAATATAAAATGATTATTTAAGAATCTGATTCAAAACAAAATTCAAAAAAATATAAATAATATTTGGTCCATTTAATTTAATTTTTTAATTCTTCCTGTCAAAATATTCTAATGTTTAAAATTTTATATTATTCAAAAATATTTTACTTTTGGTTGAATAGTGAAAAATATTTATTTTATAAATTGAATAATTTTCATGACATTATAATGATTTCATAATAACTTTAAAGTCAATGAAATTTAATTTAATAATAAATATACTTTTAATAAGTGATATTATTCATATAAAAATATAATGTTGAGCTTATAAATCTACTCTTAACATTTTGGACATCTAAATACTGATTCTAATGAAATAGAATTTGTTTTTGGTTCTTCTCTCTTATTTGAGTATCCAAAAGGTTTAATCTTTATTGTTTTTTTTGAAAAATTAAAATTTTATTTTACATAATTAAATTAATTCCATCTTAATCAACATTATACGTTGTTTTTTTTAAAAAACTTTTTTATTCTAAAATAAACATTTTTCGAAAAATATTTTTTGTGGTGTTTTACAAAAATATATTATAAGTAATTTAAAAAAAATTCATGAAAGTTGAATATTTTACAATAGGGTAAATTTTTTAAATAATCGTAATTAATATTAGTTAATAAGGTCAACATAATTTTTAGGTATAATGAATAGTGTCCATGGTATATATTTATCACTACAGTTAAGGGTAAAATGACTTAAAAGAGATTAAATAAATAGATAAGGCTTAAAGATAACCCAAAACACCATATTACACATCATTGTTTGTTTTATTACTAACTTAACATTATAATATTCTTATAAATTACAATTTCTAACCACATGAATAATGTATGTCATATGTTATATAATAATGTTTTAATTATTTACATGTTTCCCGCCCACCTTACATATAAACGGGAACCCCTCTACTCTATTATCCACATAATGTGATCCACTTTAAAATAAAAATACCTATCTAAATACCTTCCCAACATCCCTACACATTTCTTAGAGGACCCAGTTTCAAAAAAAATACCATTTAAAAAAAGATTATAGTGTAATCTAAAGGAGGTTACCAAAATATGAGGTAGATGTTCGTACCGATATTTTTACAGTTCCTTTATTATTAATAATCCTCTAAATATCCAATAACCAACTTAACATAATTACATCAGTGTATTAATAATACTAATATTTATTTTATTTTAATAAGAAATTAATTTTCAAAATCATTTCCATGCAATGGAAATTGAAAACATCACTCATTCGTACATTTAGCTTATCATCTCCACATATTGGTGTGATTGATTTTTCATAACCACTTTACTTAGAAGGTCATATTGATGGAAAAAAAGAATAAATATGATATTTATAAAATAATTTTGATTTTATATATATAATTTATTATAAAAATTCTTAGCCTTACATATATTGGATAATTACAACATCATTCAAACATAAATTTAAACTTCCACCTCCATGAAAAATGTTATCTTTCTCCTATTATCACCATGAACGGTTGATTATAAATTTAAATATAACAGAAAAAATGCATTCATGAATTTACTATATGTTTGGAGATGATGGAACCTTTTTATAAAACCTTTAACCATAGTATATATAATGAAGTAATTTTAGACAAAATAATCTTAAATGGTCAATGTAAGTAATAACTTTTCAATTAATGTCTGAAAAATGATTAAAAAAGGGCCACAATAAATGAAATATAGACGAAAAATCTTCATAATAAATTATTTAATAAATTTTAATTTATTATTAAATAATAGATAACATGTCTAGCCATGTAGGAGTCATAGGTAAGGGTTTATTCTATAATATATTTTTTATTTAATATTTTTTATTATTAGATTCCCATTGAAGGAAATTATAATCCTTGTCACTTTTAAACTACATCTATTTTCTCCTCCTATATTTATATATGGAGTTTATGTATCTTCCTTTCATTTTCCATTCTTTTCCACTAAAATCTACTGAGAAATTTTTTTATGGGAAACCATCCTTATTTATAGTGTATATCAATGTTCTATATAATTTTTTCAAGAATATTTTTAGTATTATACAATGTATTCTTAATGATATTTTAAAAAATTTCTGACTTTATTTACCAATTTTTAAACTGTATTTTAATGTTCTTTTTTGAACATTTAACTTTTCACATTTTCCAATTAGTTTGAAAAGAAACATTGTTTTAACTATTATTTTATTTAATGATTCCTTATCAAGTTTTCATATTTATTTTTCAACAAAGTCCTTCTAAAAATATTATATCATTTTTTCTATTTAATTTTTTTTCAAAAGAATAGGATATTTCCCCAGTTCTCAATTTGACATTATGATATCTTTGTAAAATAAATTTATCATCTATTGAATAATACTTAATGTATTGTAATATTTTACTGGGGATGTATTCTAATGTTATCATCCACCTTATTTATCTGAATAGATTATGATCATATGATTCTCGATATTAATTGGGGAAAATATTAATAATTTATTTTTTAAGTGTAAATGTTTATGTTGATTTTTTAGTTTTCTATTATTAATTTCATTCATGTGATGAATTTCTTGGACATAGAAAGTGATGGAGGGGACCATTAGTGAAATTTTATGCATTAGTAGGTCTTATGGGATAGACTAGTTTGGCTATTTATCATACATCTTACTTATTAATTTATAGTGTCTTGGCATGAGGCCTTAATGGTAATATTATGATGATCAACAGTACTCATTATATCAATTTGAAACTAATTATTATTCTCCATGTTATTATTTATATTATTGTGTCATCAATAGATATATTCCCATTTAAAGATATTATTTATATGAAATATTTTGTTATATATTATCTCTACCATATTTTTGATGTTTTATGTATTATATGATAGGATATGTTATAATATTTCCTTTACTGAGTATCTAAGCTCACCCTTTATTTTGTTTTCCTTTCCCCAGGATTCCTAGAAGGGATCTATGAATGATTTCAAGGATATAATAGAAGAAATAGTAATTTTTTCATGGAAATTTCAAGTTATATTTTACATATTCATATGTACTCTAAGAATCATGTATATAACTAGTCTCCATATATAGCTAAATTATTTGATAATTCCGAATGGAAACTCTTTTATCCAGTACCAACGTAGTAAGATAACCATCAGATATAGGTTACTGAATTTGATCTATTATTGTTCCTATAAAATGAATTTTAGTATATACATTAGGAGTTAGATTACAAAAACATATATTAGATAACATAACACTATGATAGACTCTTGGAAAAAGTTGAATTATAAGATAATATCATGTTATTTTGGTAAGGTAGTGAATGTTTAGTTTTCTAGTAATTAAATCTCTAATAGGATACTAGAAAGTTGATGTGGTTGAGGAAAATATGCACTTAGGGGTAAACACACTTAAAGAGGATGGTCGAGTAGAAAATTTATCGTCACACGGTATGTGACGAGTATGCCTAAGACTTTACACCTAGTTATACACTACCATGGGATATGCTTTGGTTGATTAACATTCTCTTTATAAACGAATATCGATTATTTTAAAATATTTTTATTATTAAAATATACTCCCATATATATAAATATTATGATTCAAGGATTATCTATGAAAATAATTTCAATTTTTTTAGGTATTACACTAGATTTATAATTATACACTTTAATTTATAATTAATAATTTTATGGGATAATTCAGTATCTTCCATTGTTTATAAGTGGTCCCTAGAATAAGGAAATGAAACTATGTAAATGCATGGAACCTTTGTAGATATTTCCATCCGGGTAAAGAAATTGAATCTTTAGATGTAGTTGAATAAATTATAATAATATTGGGAAAACATGCTCATGTTATGACCAAAAATATTTCCCATATAGAGAAGCATTCTAATCATCAACATGGTGGAATATTTTTGGACCAGTTTAAGTGACATAAACTTACATCATTTAATGGGGTATATTAATCCATTAGTAGATTATAAATGGATTAAGTTCCTAGAGAAGATATTTCTCAATTTATGATTTATTGAACTATAGAAATTTATTATGGTAGTTTATTAACTTAAAGGACATAATACTCATTGGATGTCATTGATTGATAAAACTAAGGATTGAAAGGAAATAAATTTTAATGAATGGAATAATTTTTAGGAGGTATTATTCAATAAATACATTCCCTGTTAGCAATGAGCTGATATGGATTAGAAATTGTTTAATCTTAGGAACAGTAAAGAATAAAAATTAGGCAAATATGAAGATAACATTATAAGGTAAAAAACTCATGTTGTGGATTATGTATGTAATATAAGAAGAATGATGGATCACTTATTAAAAAAGCTAAGTCATATCTTTCAAAGGGAATAATTCTCTCAAACATTATTAGTTTTTGAGGATAAAGTGTCATGACCCGCCCCCTAGGGCCCGTGTTGTGACTACCCCAAGCCTGACTTCCATAGGCTAGTGGTTAGAGACTAGCACCAAAAAGGAATATCCCTATAACGTTAACGAATTGACTTTAAACCAATACAAACACACAACACAAGAACACAAAAAGAAGCAACCATGAAGTAAATTGTTGTAGTAAATAGTATACTGAACATAAAGGGGGCCAGGATACAAGCACAACTGAAAAGTAAAAGTAAAAATGAAAAGAGAAAAGTGCTCCTTGATTTTCCACTAAGGATCCTACCAGAACGGCATGTACATATCATCTCCACAGAAATCCACATCATCCTGTCTCTTCCATGTAATGCCTAGTCTTGGATCCCTCAAGTCTCATCCCAGCTGCTCATTATCATCACAATACACAAAAAGGTGTGGGTGAAGCCAGAGCAGGGGTGAGTATAACAATACACAATAGGGACCTCGATACCCCTGAAGGTCTCTTAAAGTACCAAAAAGGAAAAACCAAAAATAAAGACCTCAATCACAAATCACAAAGTAATATTAATCTCACACCGCGTATACAACTAAGATATTATTAATATAGATGATTAATCGTATCCTATTTCATCTTATTCCATTCATAAGTCTCAAAATTGATCCAAAAAAGGAGTTGTTCTATTATCGATCCACTCTTGGACGTAAGTTATTGTTCCACATTGGGACACTGTAAAGAAAGTCCTTGTCGGGTCATGCTACTGCTGATCCAGACAGGGCCTCTATAATGCAGATCCATGCAGGGTTGCTATGATGCTGATCTACACAGGGTCGCTATGATTCGGATCCACAAAGGGTCTCTATGATGGTGATCAACATAGAGTCTCTATGATGCTGATCCACACAGTGTCAGTATGATGTTGATCCACATAGGGTCGCTATGAAGGTGATTCGCACATGGTCGCTATGATGGTGATCCACACGGGGTTTCTATGATGTTTATCCACATAGGGTCGCTAGTATAGATATAGGGATGATTATTAGTACAACTTGATCATCCCACTCTGGAGTTTCTGATGCTGACCCGCATTGGTCGCTCTTCTTCTTCATGTCATAGCCAACCATAGGATTCCCACCAAACACGGTTGATTCAAAGGGACATTATCCTCAAGCAATAGTTCATATTTCAACCAGTATGAAGTCCTGAAAAAGAAATAACAAAGTGACAGTCCCATCATAGGGGTCCCAATTTGATAGATGGCCCATTGATCGGATGCCCGGTCTCTAAGATATGGGAACTTTTTGTAAAAAGGGTCTGGTTGGATTCAGGTCTGATTCAATCTAGATCGCACAGGAAACTACATCAGAACTCACTTAGAATATCCCCAAAGGACGACCTTTTCACAAGAGTCCAAATTCCATAGACGATGCGTCAATCGAACATGCAGTCTGTTAGTTATATCTCTTTATGTGAAATGAGGGTGATTGCACCTCGGTTCGGCCCAGCTTGGTCGGTTCCATTCGAAATAATCCAAAGGGATCCCTTCCCAAAAGGGGTCCCAACTCCACTGATGACATGTCAAACAGACACCTGGTTCATCATTTAATGGTGTTTCTATGTTCGTGGGCCAGTTGGGTCTGGACCTAGTTCGACTCATTCAGGTCGGCCCCACGCAACAGGTACTAGGGTCTACCTAACCCCCTGGGTCTACACTGTTAAGGGTCAGACCTGTTCACTGGGTTCAGCCAGTCGAGGTCGGCCTGGAAAGTTCGCGGGTGCGGGCCGTGGTTGGCTCGGCCTGCCCAGTGGGGCTCGACCCACCTGCGCTGGCCCGCTAGGCTGCGGGTTCATCCCGGCCCATAGGGCAGATTCGACCCGCAGGGTCGCAAGTCCTGCCCACTGGCTGCTTGTTGGGGCACCCCTTCCGGGGCGCATGGTCTACCTGCCGAACGACTTCAGCCATTCGACATCCCATCAATCAGCGGTGCCACGCGGTCCACGTGACCTGCGGGACACACGTCCCTCTACTCTGATGCAGTATACTATCGTGGACCTCTTCAATACAGCGTGTGATGGTGCACCGCCTCCGCCTCCACAGCCAGCCTTGGTGATGACCGCCGCTTGCATCCGTCACGGCCTGATGTCGTGGCTTCCCTCCGTGGCCTGATGGTGTGGCTTCCCTCCACAGCCTGAGGCTACAGCTTCCCTCCATGGCACACGATGATGTGCCGCATTCTTCTGATGTGGTCGACCATCATCGGCTGCCTCCATCACGCGCCAGTGCCAGTCACCGGTGTTGCCGCACCGATGGATCTTCTGCGGGGATCCTATTTTTCTCCAGAGCTTCATTTCTACTCTCATATGTGCCTAGGGGCCTCCTGGGATGTCGTTTTCATATCATGACATGTGCCCTCCACTTTACATGATAACAAGAGGGAGATAATTTAATTCATCAAATACAACTTCAAAATAAACCCTCTACCTAGAAGAGATGTTCACTGACAACGATCGACGGATCCTCTATCGTCGTTTTAATAGGTTCTGGATTTTGAGGCACTCACCACCTCTTGCTGAAACCGATCTCTTCTTCCAAGTGGTTGTCATCAGGGTTCTTTTCCAGAGCATCATCACTTGTTGATGACGTGCCGACACACCACCCCGAGATCCATATAAATAGTAGAGGAAAGCGTGAGTAACACACGTGGAATTAATGGGGTTCATTTATGTAACACCCCGAGATTTTATGAAAAATATTATTTTTAATGTCTTGTGTTGTACACTACACCAAAATTAGCTTGTGATATACGCAACACCGTATTTTCTTGCATTATACGCAACACTATTCTTGGCTCGCGTTACACACAATTTCAAGTTCATTTTGTAGAAACTATTCTACGCAACATTATGAATAGATTTTGTTTAATGTATAAATGAAATAAGTTTTGATTATACGCAACACCAAACAGATCTTTCACTACACGTAGCCCAGACTTGGGTTGCATTACACACAATAAAGATCTTCCTCAATAGCGTGTGTAGTACACAATACCAAGCTTCACTAAATGAGATATTATTATAATATTATTATGAACTAGACGTTATGAATAGTAATACCCACTTTTTGATAATTTATATAATTTAGCTTTCAAAATGGACTTCTTTTTTGGATTCGGAATATCGAAATTATCTTAGGGTTAAATTTTGGTACTTTTCGGATAACTTTCATATTCGGATGAATAGTGAAAATTACTAAATTTTAATTATAAACAAATTTTTTAATCAAAATAATTAATAGTGATAAATAATTAATTTGAGTGGTTTTAAAGTATATTTATAATATATTTTTACCATTTAATACGATTTTGGTCATTGGATGTAATTTCACATTTAAATCAGACATAAACAAGTGTCAATCTTTTGATAGTTATTATCTCTTAAAAACTCGCTATTTGTTTTGACGACGGGAATTAATTTTTAATTAATTAATGCAACTGATATGTTTTGAATTTGGTAAAATAGACATCATTTTTGAATTCATAATATCAAATATATCTTAGGTCTAATTTTTAGTATTTTTTTGGAAACTTTCATTTTTTTGATGAATAGTGAAACCACTAAGTGGTAGTTAAAAAACTGAATTTTTCATAAAACATAATTTTACCACTTCTGTGAGTGGAATTTCGAAAATTTGAGAGACATGGTTAATATCAAGGACTAAAATGTGCTACAATGAGATGAATGTTTTTTGGTGAATAGTAACTTTTTACTTTTATTTACCACGGTTAAAAGTAAATAGGATAATTAATTGTAAAAATGATATTATTATTACCCTAAAACATGTCCTAATTCTATTGGATAAGAGTAATTCTACCAAAAAAAACATTAGGAATAAAATATGACCATTTAGGCCCACTTGGATTAGATTAGGACATTTAATAATAATTTATTTAAAGAAGGGTTAAACTAGTTAAAATCAATGTTTAATAAGTAAATCATTTTTAATATAGGGTTATACAAAATATAAATTCGACTATAAATATTTATTATAAAGATAATAAGATTTACTACATAATGGTATTTTATTTTTAATTTATAGACATTAAATAATTTAATTTATTTATGACACAAAGATGATGCAGTAATTATCTTATTAATGAAATATTGACATAATTGATGTTATAAATACCCCAATAAATGTAATTTGAGACTTTTTATGAATTCCACTAATTTTATAGGTTAATATGACATGTTATTATTGATTTAGTTAACCTTTTTCTAACTAATCATTCTGTTATTATTTTTACAAAAATCAATTACCAAATACTCTCAAAATTGACATAAAATAGTATTTAAAACAAATATTATATTATTAATTGTTATTTTATTCATGAAAATCTAAGGTTCGGCCAAATGACTTAGATAAGGTTATATATATTAATAATAAACAACTTGGGGTTCTTTTGGCTTGTTATAGTTAGTTTATTAACCTTATAGTGTAAGAAAACAAGAAGACACTGTAAAAGTTAAATTATCTAACTTAAAGTTAAATCTAAATGATAATGTTAAAATAGAAACCTAAACTTGTCTAAATTCTATTGGATCAGAGTATTTTGACCCATCCCCACCTTATCTTTCAAATAACTCAATTTGGAGCTATTAAAAACCGAATATGACTTTATAATAGAATAATATTTTTAGTTATTCCAAAGGTGCCCCTCTCCTCCCTTATAAAAGGGCATCTCCTCCCTATATTCCTCACACCACATTGAGCCTTCAATCTCGGCAAAAACCTACCAAATTCTCTTCTCCACTTCCCTAGAAACATCCTAGAGGTCCTGGTATTCTTCAAAGACCAATTTTAGTGCCCTAAGAGGAGGTCTCAAAGAGGCGCTTCAAAGAAGAGGTAATGTCCGTTACCGATTCATTCAACTTTAATTCTTCTTCCACTTCTTCTTCTTTAGTTCTTTCATTATGAAGTAATAACATAAGTATCAATCATATACTGATATGTTATTATAAGTATGAAACAAAAATATTTCACCATCTATCCATCCTATGGAAAATGAAATCACCGTGTGCGCGTACGTACGGAATACCGTCTCCACGCCGTGGTGTAATCTATTTTCCACCACCACCTTACTTGGATGGGTATAATGGAGAAAGTAATGAATATATAAGATTATTTTAAATTTATATTGATTATGTAATATTATACATACACTTTAATACAATTCAACGATCATGGGAATGATATCATCGCTCGTGCATACGTACGGAATATCGTCTCCACGACGCGATGAGATTCACTCTCCATGATAACCATTCAAGAATGATTATAAAGTATATATAATAAGTAATCATGAAATATATTAAATAATAATGAAACTGGATTTAAGTATATATATATATTTATGTCATCTACTTAATTCCATTCAATTCAATAAGGAAACGAAAACAGCGTTCATGCGTATGTACAACCCACCGTCTCCATGAACGATGTATTTCTTTCCATTTATTGATCCATTATATATATGTATATTCTGAATATATATTATATATAAATCATGTTTTAAATTATGGATGTAAGTAATCACGATCTATGTATTCATATGAATAATTACAAGTTAAAACATGAATGGCAAATGAGACGATATTACCCAAAACAGAACTTTAACATGAATTTATAAAAAACGGGTAATATAAAGTCATAAGTGAACCATATATGATATAATAACAATGAATATGATTATGTAATAAGTCAATGACATTATTTAAATCATTATACAAGAGTTTTGGATACGTACGAACCATATCGGACCTAAGGTAAGTGATAACTATTCCAATCTCTTTCTTATCTGAGATTGTTTATTCGTATGTATTTACTGGGGTTATTGTTATCATCCATGTCCATGTTTCATAAAAATGGTTTCATGTATTTTTAAAGTCCTTTTTACCCATTTTTACTTTTACCCAATGGTATGGAAGGAAATTTTTCTTTTATTTACCCTACAAGGTACTTTTTGACTTTTTCGACAAAAGTACGAGAATAATGTTTTTTAACGTATATGGCATGAAAGGATTTTTACGGTTTTATAAATCCTTGTTTTCATTAAGCTTCCTCCAAAATATTTCATGACTATTTTCAACAAAATCCATTTCCTTTAAAATTGCACGACATTTTGTGAAAAGAAAATGATTTTGAAGAAAAAAGGATATTTTCCTCAAGAATTCATTTCAATTGTTTTATCAAAACCATTTTTCATCTAAGATGACATTATTTCATATGTGCATGTTTCAAGTATAATTTCTCTATGATTTTCATGGTTTCACTTCTCTTATTATGAAATGATATCCATTTCTTTTATATGGATTATGTGATGATGGGATGATGTTTATGAAACCCATTTTATTTATTGGGTTTTTATGAATGATGTATGTTTATTTTGTGGCACAAGTAAGAATGATTTCATTATGAGATGGGTGGGACCTATATCTTCCTCCAATGCATTGGGTAAAGATTTATATCTCATGAGATAGAAATGGCTGGAATGGTAAGATAATATGGTTCAGTATTACAGGACTAGAATGAGGAGTGAACTCGATTCAGAATGGGACTTTGTCCACTAAGATGGTCTTGGCAGCAATGCCTTGGCTACTATGTAAATCCTTACATGTGCTTAATGGATGCCAAAATTACATGTTTTATTCCCATGCTATTTTATCGTGATTTATGTTCCATTATGATCTATTCCTTATGTACTTCCATGTTTTATGCTGTTCCTCGTGATTTTGATGTTTAAACATTATGGTCATGTTTTTAAGTTCAAATGTATATGGTATGTTTTATTTTATCCATACATACCCATTCTGAGCATTTGAGCTCACCATTTTTATGTTTTATTTTCCCCCGGGATTAAAAGAAAGGTTTAGGGTAAGGAAACAAAAAGTGGAAGAACTTTGTGGGAGATGTTGAAGATACTTCATTACAATTAGAAGATTACATTCCAAGTTTCCAAAGAAACTAAACTATTACGGTCCTTTGGTGTCTGTTTCTATTATGTACTAAGTATTCCGCAAAAGTAATGTAATGTCCATGTACGTCATGCTTCGGGTCTCTACAGTTGGTATCAGAGGAAAGGTTTAGTCAACCTTTGGAAACTAGGATGCAAGAACTTTAGTGAGATCCCTAGAGATATTTCTAAGGTATGTCTAGGGATGTCCCTAAGGTTATTTGTAAGTATAGGTTATAGTCCTAGAATTATGGTAAAGATCATAGAATTAAACCTAAGATGTTAGATATTGAAGATACTCCCCCTTTATTATGTCGTTTTTCCTATCATGATTTTTTCCTCTCACACTATTATTTTTGGGTTTTAGATGATGGATGGAACCCAAAGGAACCGTGTTGATCAATGCAATGGACAATGCAATGATTTTCCTCCTAAACAAAAAAATGTTATGGGAGATGGAGTGTAAAATCTTATTGCTATACTTACACAAGCTATGAATCATTATGGACTTCCAAATGAGTAGAGAAGGGAACAATATTCTATTGAGTCCTTCATGAGGCAACGTCCACCTTCTTTCCATGGGACTTCTGATCCACTTGTTGCTGAACAATGGATCAGTACCACTGGAAAGATATTTTCAGTTCTTCAATGTTCTGAACATGATAATGTCATCTTAGCAGTATATCATTTAGAAGGTGAAGCTGATCAATGGTGAAATCTTATCAAGAATACGAGGCCAAGAGATGGAATTGAGTCCATGGAATAGGATGAGTTCAAGAACTTATTTTTTAATAAGTACTTCCCTCATATTCTTTGAACAAAGATGATGAAGGATTTTCATGAACTAAAGCAAAATGATGATGAATCTGTTGGTATATACGAAGATAATTTTACAAGGCTTGCAAGGTATGCATCTGGCTTTATCATCCAACCTGAAAGTAAAGTTGATCAATTCTCCAGTGGATTAAAACCAAATCTTCGAAGTGAATTATCTATAAGAGACTTCTGTAGCTATGAAGAAATTTTGTGTTGTGCTATCAAGGTAGAAATGGAAGTTGGTGTTACATATACATCTCATGGTTTTGACAAGAAACGAAAAATGGAGTTCAAGGAGAAATCTCAGAATAATGATGAAAATAAGATGAATGTTTCCTTATGCTCAAAGTGTGGAAAGAATCATAGTGGAGATTATCTTAAAGGGACTAGAAAATGTTTTAAGTGTGGAAAAGAAGGTCATAGAGCAGCTGAGTTTCGAAGTAATGGAAAAAGGGTTGCTAATGATGTGAATACAGAATAGACTGTAGAGAACACACCACCAACACTTCAATGCTTCAAGTGCAAGGAAATGGGGCATTATGCTAATAAATTCTCTAATCCAAGGGTTAGTGATGATCGACATGAGCAACCACTTAAGGCAAAGGTCAAAGGGAAGTCACATGCGATCACTATTGGCAATGTTGAATATGACAACGATATGGTGGAATTATTAAGTGTTTATGTAATGGGATTCCAAAATAATGTTGTATATAGTATCATGGAATATTGGAATATTTATGTATTGGTCTATTGTGGTTTTCAATAATTTAATGGTACCGGTAACCATAGAAAGTGATTGAGATATTTTCAGAAAAAAGATGATATGCGCATAATGAAGGGATAAAGAGAAAATGAAATGTTTTACAGTATTCATGAGCTCATGAATGATATAAGGAAATAGTTATATCATGGTTTGAGTATATAGAATTTTGGGGTTTTGGTATGTGGAAAGAGTTAACTTTTGACAACACTCGTGTTTTCACGAAGATCCAATGGGTATTCATTTTTCAAGAGAATACATGATTAAGGCCTTCGAATGTTTGGAATTTGACCAACAAGACATATCTTATGATATATGGGGATCCGTGATGGTATTAACATGCTTGTTATATGAAATCTATGGTAATCGTTTTCACTATAATATGAGAGTGGACTGCAGTATTATGGATAAGCCTAAAGATTGGAATGGATTATATTGGACATAAGATAGTATTGTATAAGGATAGAAGTTTTTTCGATATTATTGATGGGATGTTATAGTAATGTAGTTTTAGAAAAAGGACAACCTACAGGATTTCGACAACCCATCACTTCGGACAAGTCTATGGGAATCGAACCCACAACCGAAGTGCAACTGGCCTTTATCGCCTACCACTAGCCTACAGGAAGTCCCTATTTAGTATAAACTTGTTTTATTATATTAAGCAACATGATATATGAAGTATAAGTCCATTTTAGTAACCATATATGATTAATCTCACTATAGATGGACTTATGTATTTTTGATAACTTTTATAACCTTTTGTTTGAGACAGATGGAATGACCTATCATTATATCGCATGATCTGCTAACACTTCACGAATGACAAATTCAACTTCATTTATTTAAGAGATTAAGTGGAAATTGTCCAAAGAATGACCAACGGTGGGACTGTACCAAAATCACGAAAGTATTTCTTCTAATTCCAATTTCATCAATATTAGGGAAATGATCTTGAAAACCGAAAATGTTGTCCTAGTGCCCTTATATCTACTGAATAAGATGGTACCTTAGATCATCGCAAATCAATGGCTTTGTGATTGATGGTTTTTTCATATCCATGTTCTCTACCACTCTTCATCAGAACATGATGGTCAGATTTCTCCTCCATACCCATATTTTCACCTATGTTCTCCTATGTGGAAACCCAGTGATGAGTTATTTGGGTATCCGTTATGTTTCTAACATTCCTTTTTTAAATGAAGTTTTAGTATTCCTTTTTATGATGTGGGTTTCTATGAAAGAAACTCTTGTGTAATAAACCATTTATAACCCCGACGAATTTCGAGGGCGAAATTCATTTTAAGGGGGGTAGAATGTAACACGCCGAGATTTTATGAAAAATATTCTTTTTAATGTCTTGTGTTGTATGCTACACCAAAATTAGCTTGTGATATACGCAACACCGTATTTTCTTGCAGTATAAACAACACTATTCTTGGCTCGCGTTACACACAATTTCAAGTTTGTTTTGTAGAAACTATTCTACACAACATTATGTATAGATTTTGTTTAATGTATAAATGAAATATGTTTTGATTATATGCAACACCAAACAGAGCTTTCACTACATGCATCCTTGACTTGGCTTGCATTACACACAATAAAGACCTTCCTCAATAGCGTGTGTAGTAAGCAATATCGAGTTTCACTAAACGAGATATTATTATAATATTATTATGAACTAGCCGTTATGAATAGTAATACCCACTTTTTGAAATTTTATAAATTTTTTCTTTCAAAATGGACTTCATTTTTGGATTCGGAATATCGAAATTAGCTTGGGTGAAATTTTGGTACTTTTCGGATAACTTTCATATTCTGATGAATAGTGAAAATTACTAAATTTTAATTAAAAACAACTTTTTTAATCGAAATAATTAATAGTGATAAATAATTAATTTTAGTGGTTTTAAAGTATATTTAGAATATATTTTTACCATTTAATACAATTTTGGTCATTGGATGTAATTTCACATTTAAACCAGACATAAACAAGTGTCAATCTTTTAATAGTTATTATCTCTTAAAAACATTCTATTTGTTTTGACGACGGGAATTAATTTTTAAACTAATTAATGCAACTGATAAGTTTTGAATTTGGCATAATAGAAATAATTTTTGAATTCATAATATCAAATATATCTTAGGCCTAATTTTTAGTATTTTTCTGCAAACTTTCATTTTTTTGATGAATAGTGAAACCACTAAGTGGTAGTTAAAAAACTGAATTTTTCATAAATCTTAATTTTACCACTTCTGTGAGTGGAATTTCGAAAATCCGAGAGACACGGTTAATATCAATGACTAAAATGTGGTTCAATGAGATTAAAATATTTTTTTGGTGAATAGTAACTTTTTACTTTTATTTACCACGGTTAAAAGTAAATTGGATAATTAAGGGTAAAAATGATATTATCATTACCCTAACACATGTCCTAATTCTATTGGATAAGAGTAATTAGACCAAAAACAACCTTACGAAAAACAAATATGACCATTTAGGCCCACTTGGATTAGATTAGGACATTTAATATTAATTTATTTAAAGAAGAGTTAAAATAGTTAAAATCAAAGTTTAATAAGTAAATCATTTTTAATATAGGGTTATACATAAGATAAATTCGACTATAAATATTCATTAGAAATCTAAAAAGATTTCCCACATAATTTTATTTTATTTATAATTTTTAGACCTTAAATAATTTAATTTATTTATGACACAAAGATGATGCAGTAATTATCTTATTAATGAAATATTGACATAATTGATGTTATAAATACCCCAATAAATGTAATTTGAGCCTTTTTATGAATTCTAATAATTTTATAGGTTAATATGACATGCTATTATTGATTTAGTTAACTTTTTTCGAACTAATAATTATGTTTTGAGTTTTACAAAAATCAATTACCAAATATTTTCAAAGTTGACATAAAATAGTTTTTAAAACAAATATTATATTATTAATTGTCATTTTATTCCTAAAAATATATGGTTAGGCCAAATTACCTAGATAAGGTTATATATATTAATAATAAACAACCTGGGGTTTGTTTGGCTTGTTATTGAATGTTTATTAACCTTATAGTGTAAGAAAACAAGAAGACACAGTAAAAGTTAAATTATCTAACTTAAAGTAAAATCTAAATGATACAGTTACAATAGAAACCTAAACTTATCTAAATTATATTGGATTAGAGTATTTAGAACCATCCCCACCTTATCTTCTAAATAAATCAATTTGGAGCTATTAAAAACTGAATATGACTTTATAATAAAATAATATTTTTAGTTATTCCAAAGGTGCCCGTCTCCTCCCTTATAAAAGGGCACCTCCTCCATCTCTTCCTCACACCACATTGAGCCTTCAATCTCACCCAAACCCTTCCAAATTAACTTCTACACTTACCTATAAACATCCTAGAGGTCCTGGGATTCTTCAAAGACCAATTTTAGTGCCCTAAGGGGAGGTCTCAAAGAGGCGCTTCAGAGAAGGGGTAATGTCCGTTACCGATTCTTTCAACTTTATTTCTTTTTCCACTTCTTCTTATTTAGTTGTTTCATTATGAAGTAATAACCTAAGTATCACTAATATACTGATATGTTATTATAAGTATGAAACAACCATATTTCACCTTCTATCCATCCTTTGGAAAATGAAATCACCGCCCGTGTGTACGTACAGAATACCGTCTCCACGCCGTGGTGTAATCTATTTTCCACCACCACCTTACATGGATGGGTATAAAGGTGAAAGTAATGAATATATATGATTATTGTAAATTGATATTGATTCTGTAATATTATACATACAATTTAATACAATTCAACGATCATGGGAATGATATCATCACTCGTGCGTACGTACGGAATACCGTCTCCACGACGCGATGAGATTCACTCTCCATGATAACCATTCAAGAATGATTATAAAGTATATATAATAAATAATCATGAAATATATGACATAATAATTCTACTGGATTTATGTATATATCTATTTATTTCATCTACTAAATTCCATTCAATTCAATAAGGAAATGAAAATAGCGTTCATACGTACGTAAGGCCTACCGTCTCCATGAACGGTGTATTTCATTCCATTTATAGATCCATTATATATATGTATATTATGAATATATATTATATTTAAATCATGTTTTACATTCTGGATGTAATTAATCATGATCTATGTAATCATAAGAATAATTACAAGTTAAAACACGAACAACAAATGAGATGATTTTACCCAAAACACTACTTTATCATGAATTTACAATAGAACGGGTAATATAAAGTCATAAGTGAATCATATGTGATATAATAACAATGAATATGATTCTATAATAAGTCAATTAAATTATTTAAATCATTATATAGGAGTTTTGGATACTTACAAAGTATATCTGACCTAAGGTAAGTGATAACTATTCCAATATCATTCTTATCCGAGATTGTTTATTCGTAAGTATTTACTGGGGTTATTGTTATCATCCATGTCCAGGTTTCCTAAAAATCGTTTCATGTATGTTTAAATTCCTTTTTACCCATTTTGGCTTTTACCCAATGGTATGGAAGGAATCTTTCTTTTATTTACCCTATAAGGTACTTTTTGACTTTTTCAACAAAAGTATGAGAAGAATTTTTTTTTAACGTATATGACATGAAAGGATTTTTACGGTTTTATAAAGCCTTATTTTCATGAAGCTTCCTCCAAAATATTTCATGACTATTTTAAACAAAATATTTTTCTTTTAAAATTTCAGGACGTTCTGTGAAAAGAAATTGATTTTGAAGAAGAATGGATATTTTCCTCAAGAATTCATTTCAAGTGTTTTATCGAAAACATTTTCCATCTAAGATGACATTATTTCATATGTGTATGTTTCAAGTATAATTTCTCTATGATTTACATGGATTCACTTTTCTTATTATGAAATGATATCCATTTCTTTTATATGGATTATGTGATGATGGGATGATTTTTATGAAACCCATTTTATTTATTGGGTTTTTATGAATGATGTATGTTTATTTTGTGGAACAAGTAAGAATGATTTTCATTATGAGATTGGTGGGACCTATATCTTCCTCCAATGCATTAGGTAATGATTTATATCTCATGATATAGACATGGCTGGAACGGTAAGTTAATCTGGTTCAGTATTACAGGACTAGAACGAGGAGTGAACTCGATTCATAAAGGGACTTTGTCCACTAAGATGGTCTTGGCAGCAATGCCTTGGCTACTATAGAAATCATTACATGTGCTTAATGAATGCCACAATTACATGTTTTATTTCCATTCTCTTTTATCGTGATTTATGTTCCATTATAATCTATGCCTTATGTACTTCCATGTTTTATGTCGTTCCTCAAGATTTTGATGTTTAAACATTATGTTCATGTTTTTAAGTTCAAATGTATATGGTATGTTTTATTTTATCCATGCATACCCTTACTGAGCATTTGAGCTCACCCTTTTTATGTTTTATTTTCCCCCAGGATTAAAAGAAATTTTTAGGGTATGAAAACAAAAAGTGGAAGATCTTTATGGGAGATGTTGAAGATCCTTCACTACAATTAGAAGATTACGTTCCAAGTTTCCAAAGACACAAAACTATTACAGTCCTTTGGTGTCTGTTTTTGTTATGTACTAAGTATTCCACAAATGTAATGTAATGTCCATTTACGTCAAGCTTCGGGTATCTGCAATTTAATTAATGATCCTTCCAAATTCTAACAATGCAGTTACAAGAATAAAGAGTATTCAAGCTATTTAATGGCTTGAAATGTCATTGGTCCCACCACCACTCCTCATCTACTGAAGAAAAAATAAAAAAAATAAAATAATATAACATTTTATTTAATTAACCTTTCATAAGTCCAAAAAAATTATCTTTTTCACCCAACCAACATCAGTCGATGTGAATCCTCCCTTAAGTGAATCTCGACGCTACGAATTCAATGGTGCCCTCAAATTTTTAATATGATCACAGGTTCAAATGATAGAAAATTCCACCCATGTGTTTACTAGACATACCTTAAAAATAATTAGAAATTTATTCTAGCCACACTAGTCCTCAGAATCAGGCACTGTCATTTTTCATAGACTTATAAAAATTCCATATAATTAAAAAAATTACATGGAAAATCTGGGGCTTTACATTCTCCCCACCTTAGAGATATTCATCCCAAAGATCCAAAATATAGACTAAGGAATGAAATGGGGGTACTAAGAACAAATCTAAGCCTCCCACTCCCATGTGCTATCCTAGAGGTTTCCATTCTACTTGCAAACACACAACAAAGGGATCGATTGTCCACAAAGGACCCACTCCTATTGATCCTAAATATATACTAGAACCTTCGTAAAAGTTTCCCTGTCATCGATGTCCAGCTTGCCCCAGTTGATAACATGTGTTGGATCATGCACGTACCTCCTCAACTGTGACGTGTGGAATACATCATGCACCTGATGCATCTGTGGGGAAATAGCTAGGTGATATGCCACCTTGCCAACTCTACTAAGAATCTGAAAGGGTCCAATGAACCTTAGAGATATCTTGCCGCCCCAACCAAATCTCCGTAAACCTCATCAAGGTTAGACCCAAAGGAAGACATGGTATCCATCCTCAATCTCCAAAGGTCTCTTTATCCTATCATCATAAGACTTATTTTTGCTCTGTGCAGTCTTCATCCACTCATGGATGATCTGCATCCACTCTGTGGTAGCCCGTACCAACTCTAGACCCATAAGTGCTGACTCCCCTGAGTGTGTCCATCATAAAGGTGATCTGTATGGTCGACCATACAAGGCCTCAAACAATTCCATATCGATAGTGGAGTGATAGATATTTCTGTATGTGGGCTCCACTAGGTGTAGGTGGTCCTCCAAACTACGGCCAAAATCTACAACGCAAGCATGAAGCATGTCCTCGAGTGTCTATGTGGTCCGCTCTATCTGACCATCCGTCTGAGGATTAAAGGTGGTGCTCAAACGTAGCTAAGTCCCAAACTCCTCCTATAATCCCTTCCACAAACGGGATGTAAAACATACGTCACAGTCAGGGAATATCATCGATGGAACCCCATGGAGCTGTATAATCTCATGTACGTAGAGGCATCCCAAGCCCTCTACATATCACGTCTATGAGATGGGTATGAAGTGGGCGGACTTGGCGAGTCGGTCAATGATCACCCAAATGGAATTGTGGCCCCAGGACGTACATGGTAGCCTGTCACGAAATTAATTGAAATACCATCCCACTTCCACTCGGATACCACTAATGGATGAGCTAAGCCTGTAGGAATCTGATTCTTGGCATTCACATGATGACAAGTGAAGAATCATGAATCATACTTCACCACTGATTTCTTTATCCCTAGCCACCGGTGTTAACACAGGAGGTCCTGGTACATCTTCTCTACACCAGGATGTACCGCTAGAGGGGACTTATGGAACTCCCACAACACCTCCTCTCGTAGCGCAACAGGTACCATGGGGTGTCCTCTGAAAAGGATGGTGTGCTCCCCACATTCAGAAAATCCATCAGGTGCCTGTCCTAAGGATATTAGAGCACATAGATCCTCATAGACAGTGTCCCCAAGATGTGCCTACCAAACTCACTAATGAAGTGGGGGGGTGACAGTCATAGACTGGAGGTAAAATGCTCCATCTCTATCCACAAAGGATTTCTGAAATGCGGCTAGCTGCTCTGTCCCCTCACTCATCAACTGTATACCACACATCCTGCTGAGTGCATCTCCTACTACGTTCCCATTCCCAAGAGTGTAGACTATCTCAAAGTTATAGTTCTGAGGGAATATATCCAATGTCGTCTCTCGGGATCTGGTCCTTCTGTGAAAATATATACCTGAGACTCCTGTGATAAGAGTAAACAATAAACTATTTACCCATCAAGTAGTGTATCCACATCCTCTTGGAGAATACCACAACTGAAAACTCCTAGTCATGGGTAGTATAGTTCTACTCATGTTGTCTCAACAGCCAAGAACCATAAGCGATCACTTCTTGCTCCTGCATCAGGACACATCCATGTACGGTCACTGAGGCATCACAATATACTACATACCCAACACCCACTTCTGGTAGCCTCAATATGGGGGTACTCGTAAGTCTCTTCCTCAAATCCTAAAAACTATGCTGGAATCTCTCCATACATAGAAAGGGTTGTCCCTTCTTCGTCAATGTTTATGAGGGTACCACAACACTGGAAAAGTTCAGTATGAATCTCTGGTAGTACCCAACCATCCCTAGAAAACTATGCACCTCAGTCACACTCATAGGTGGCTCCCATGCAAGAAAAACCTATATATTCACCAGATCCACTGCCAATATAGCCTCTGAGATATTGTTTTCTAGAAAGTGGACCTCCCTTATCCAGAACTATCACTTCAAGAGTTTACCATAAATCTGCTTCTCTCGGAGTGTATATTTTACCATCTACAGATGATAGGAATGCTTCTCCTCCGTCATAGAGTATACCAAGATTTCATCTATTACAACCACCACCAAGATATAGAGGTATGGCTGGAATAATCTATTCATGAGTCCCATGAAAACTGCAGGAGTGTTGGTCACACCGAATGGCATAACCAAGAACTCATAGTGTTCATACCGAAACCTGAAGGACGTCTTCTGCACATCCTCATCTCATACCCTGAGCTGATGATAGCCTAATCTGAGTTCTATCTTTAAAAACCAACAAGCTCCCTTAAGCTAATTGAAAATATAATCAATCCTTGGAAGTGGATACTTGTTCTTCACGGTCACCTGGTTCAGGTGCCGATAATCCACACAGAGCCTCAAACTCTGTAACACCCTGAGATTTTATGAGAGGTATTCGTTTTAATTAATTTGATATCTTGTGTTTTATGCTACACCAAGACTGTATTGCGCTATACGCAACACCGTATTAGATTACAGTACAAACAACACTATTCTTGGATCGTGTTATAAAAAATTTCAAGATCGTTTGATAGAAGTTATTCTACGCAACATTGGGTGTATATATATATATATTCAATGTACAAATGAAATATGGTGGGATTCTATTATACACAACAACAAAGGAATCTTTCACTACATGAAAACCTAACTTGGATTTCTTTACACGCAATCACGACCTTCCATGATAGTGTGTGTTGTACACAATACCGAGTTTCACCAAACGAGATATTATTATAATATTATTATGAACTGGCCATTATGAATAGTAATACCCACTTTTTGAAATTTTATAAATTTTATCATTCAAAATGGAATTCATTTTTGGATTCAGAATATCTAAATTAGCCTAGGGTGATTTTTTGGTATTTTTCTGAAAACTTTCAATTTTTGATGAATAGTGAAAAAAACACTAGGTTACTATTTAAAAAACTGACTTTTTATAAATAATTATTTATTTTATTTAAATTTATTTTAGGTCAAAATTGATACATAGTACATATATAAGTTAACTTTAATTCATTTGAGTCATTTTATAACAATTTTAGATATATAAAAATTTTATTGAACTTTTCACCGTCTTTTACCCACCTCCTAGGAGAATTTGAAAATTTACATAAAACATAATTTTACAGCTTCTGGGAGTGGAATTTCGAAAATCCAAGAGACACGATTAATATCAAGGAGTAAAATGTGGTTCAATAAGATAAAAATAATTTTTGGTGAATAGTATCTTTTTACTTTTTTTTACCACGGTTAAAAGTAAATAGGGTAATTAAGGGTAAAAAAGATATTATTGTTACCCTAACACATGTCCTAATTCTATTGTATATGTGTAATTCGACCAAAAACAACCTTAGGAATAAAATATTACCCTTTGGGTACTCTTGGATTAGATTTGGACCCCTATTATTATTTTATTTAAAGAAGAGTTAAAATAGTTAAAATCAAAGTTTAATAACTAAAACATTTTTAATATGATGTTATACATAAGATAAATTCGACTATAAATATTCATTAGAAATATACAAATATTTCCTAAATAATGGTATTTTATTTATAATTTTTAGACATTAAATAATTTAATTTATTTATGAAGCAATGATGATGCAGTAATTACCTTATTAATGAAATATTAACATAATTGATGTTATAAATACCCAAATAAATGTGATTTTAGACTTTTTATGAATTCCACTAATTTTATAGGTTAATATGACTTGTTATTTTTGATTTAATTAATTTTTTTCTAACTATCATGCTTTTATGATTTTCAAAAAAATCAATTACCAAATAGTGTCAAAATTGACATAAAATAGTTTTTAAAACAAATATTATATTATTAATTGTTATTCTATTCATAAAAATCTAAGGCTCGGAAAAATGACTTAGATAAGGTTATATATATTAATAATGAACCACTTGGGGTTCTTTTTCCTTGTTATAGTATGTTTATTAAGCATATAGTGTAAGAAAACAAGAAGACATGGTAATAGATAAATTATTTAACTAAGAGTTAAATCTAAATGATAAGGTCAAAATAGTAACCTAAACTTGTATAAAACCTATTGGTTGAGATAATTTATACCCATCACCGCTTTAGCTTCAAAATAAATCAATTTTAAGCTTATATAAACCGAATATGACTTTATTATAATATAATATTTTAAGTTTTTCCAAAGATGCCCCTCTCCTCCCTTATAAAAAGGGCACCCCTTCACTCTTCTCTTCACACCCTTTTGAGACTTGAAGCTCAGCCAACCCATGCCAATTCCTCTTCTCAAACTCTCTATTATACCATAGAGATAATGGTCTTCTCAAAATACCAACTCTAGTGCCCTAAGAATAATTTTAAAGGAGGTGCGTCGAGGAAGAGGTAATCTCTTCTACCGACTCTTTCAAGTTTCTTTCTTCTTTTACATCCCCTTATTTAGTTGTTTCATTATAAAGTAATAACATCTGTTTTAATTATATACTGATATGTTATTATATATATTAAACAACCCTATTTCACCTTCTATCCATCCTGCGAAAAATGAAATCACCGCGTGTGCGTACGTACAGAATACCATCTCCACGCGATGGTGTAATCAGTTTTTCCACCACCACTTTACTTGGATGGGTATAATGGTGTAAAGAATAAATATATATGATTATTATAAAATCATACTGATTCTAAGATATTTTATCATCTACTACAATTCCATTCAATAAATATGGGAATGAAATCATCGCTTGTGCGTACGTACAGATTACCGTCTCCACGACGCGATGAGATTCATTTTCCATGTTTACAATTCAAGAATGATTATAAAGTATATATAATAATTAATCATGAAATATAGGAAATAACAATGCTACTAGATTTATGTATATATATATGTATGTCATCTACTTAATTCCATTCAATTCAATAAGGAAACGAAAAAGAGCGTTCATGCGTACGTACGGCCTACCGTCTCCACGAACGGTGTATTTCATTCCATTTTTCGATCTATTATATATATGTATATTATGAATATATATTATATATAAATCATGTTTTATATTCTGGAATTAAGTAATCATGATCTGTGTAATCATATTAATAATTACAAGTCAAAACACGGACGATAAATGAAAAGATTTTACCCATAACGCTTCTTTAAAATGGAATTTACAAAAGAATGTGTAATATAAAGACATAAGTGAACCATATATGATATCATAATAATGATATGATTCTGTAATAATTCAATGACATTATTTAAATCAATATACAGGAGGTTCGGATACATACTAAGCATATCATACATAAGGTAAGGGATAATTATTCCAATCTCATTCTTATCCGAGATTGTTTATTCGTAAGTATTTACTGGGGTTATGTTTATTATCCATTCCCATATGTTCTCAAAAAAAATTCATAAAATATTTAATATTCATCCATCTATGTTTAAAGTCATTTTACCCTTTTTTTTTACTTTTACCACATCGTATGGAAGGAATATTTCTTTTGTTTACCATATGAGGTACTTTTTGACTTTTCTTGAGAAAGTACTAGAAGAATGATTTTGTAACTTATACGGCGTGAATGGATTTTTAAGGTTTCATAACGCCTTATTTTCATGAATTTTACTCTACAATATTTCATGTATATTTTCAATAAAATCCTTTTCTTTTAAAATTTCATGGAATTTTTTGAAACGAAAATGATTTTTAAGAAGAAAGGATATTTTCCTCATGAATTATTTTCAAGTGTTTTATCAAAACCATTTTCTATCTAAGATGACATTATTTCATATGTGTATGTTTTAAATATAATGTCTCTATGATTTACATGGTTTCACTTTTCTTATGATGAAATGATATCCATTTGTTTTATATGGATTATGTTATGATAGGATGATGTTTATGAAACCCATTTTATTCTTTAGGTTATGATGAATGATTTATGTTTATGTTGTGGAACAGGTAATAATGATTTCATTATGAGATGGGTGGGACCTATATCTCCCTCTGATGCATTGGGTAAAGAGTTAAATCTCAGGATATAGACATGGCTGGAATGGTAGGTTAATATGGTTCATTGTTATAGGACTAAAATAAGGAGTGAACTCGATTCAGAAAGGGAATTTGTCCACTAAGATGGTCTTGGCATCAATGCCTTGGCTACTATGGAAATCATAACATGTGCTTAATGGTTTCCACAATTACATGTTTTATTACCATGCTATTTTATCAGGATTAATGTTTCTTTATGATCTATGCCTTACGTACTGCCATGTTTTATGCCATTGTTCAAGATCTTGATGTTTAAACATTATGTACATGTTTTTAAGTTCAAATGTAGACGATTTGTTTTATTTTATCCATGCTTACCCTTACTGATCATTTGAGCTCACCCTTTTATATGTTTTCTTTTCCCCATGATTTAAAGAAAGGTTTTAGGTAAAAAAAAGGGAATGATCTTTATGGGATATGTTGAAGATCTTTCACCACGATTAGAAGATTATGTTCTGAGTTTCCAAAGATACTAAACTATTTCGGTCCATGAGTGTTGGTTCTTGTTGTGTATTAAGTATTCCGCAAAAGTAATGTAATGTCCATGTATGTCATGCTTTGGGTCTCTACAGTTGGTATCAGAGGAAAGGTTTAGTTAACCTCTGGAAACTAAGATGCAAAAAATTTAGTGAGATCCCTAGAAAATATTTTTAAGGTATGTCTAGGGATTCCCCTAAGGATACGTATAAGTATAGGTTATAGTCCTAGATTTATGGTAACAATCATAGAATTAAACCTAAGATGTTAGAGATTAAAATTACTGCCCTTGATTATATTGTTTTCCTTGTATGAATTTTTTCCTCTCACACTATTATTTTTGGGTTTTAGATAATGGCTGGAAATAGGAAGATTCACGATAATGGAGGATATAATGGACAATGGAATGATATTCTTCATGAGAAACCAAATGAAACGGGATTTGGAAGTCCCAACATTGTTATTATGCCTAATCATAAATCTCATAATATGATCACTAATATCAACTTTGGTAAGTTTCCTGACTAAGATAATAAGAGAAAGATGGAGTTTCATGATGATCATATAGGAAAGAAAGTTCCATTTCCATTATGTAAATCATGTGGTAAGAGGCATCAGGGAGAATGTTTCAAAGGAACTGGAAGATGATTTGGGTGTGCAAAATATGGACACAAGGCCATTAATTGCAATGGAAAAGGTTCAGTTAACACCATGGACTAAGATAATGGTATTGGTAAGACATCAACAACAGTTAAATGTTTTAAATGTGCAATGTACGAGCATTATGCAAACCAATGCCCTAAGGGAAAATCCCATGAAGAGAATCAGCATTGTCGTATGGGTAGTATTTATATTGATGATGATGAAGAGACTACAAATGATATGTGAGATGAAAGAATTGTTCAAGCTCAGTCAATGGTTTAATAAGGTAGTGGAATGATTACATGTTTATCAAGTGTAAGTTTGTATAAGTAATCTCATGGTACTATGGAATAAAGAGACATATAAGGATTGTTACACAATTTTTTTTCCTTATGTTTTTGAAAGTATATGTTGAATGGTACTGGTAACAATGAAAGGTTATTCAGATATGTTTGGAAAGAACTTAATATGTGCATAAATAAGGGATAAGGATATAATGAAATGTTTGATAGTATTAATGAGCTCATTACTAAGATAAGGAAAAGGTGATATCATGGTTTGAGTATATATAATTTTTGGGATTTTGGTATGTGGAAAGAGTTACCTTTTGACAGAATTCATGTTTTTACTATGGTTCTATGTTAATTTATGAGAATACATGATTAAGGTATTCAGATGTTTGGAATGCGATCATCAAGATATATCTTACGATATATGTGGAACAAATGATGGTATTCTCGTGATTTTTATGTGACCTTTGAAGTAACCATTTTCTTTATACTATGAGATTGGACAGATGTATTTTGGATAAGCCTAAAGATTTGAATGGATTATATTGGACATCAGATAGTATTATTTAAGGATAGAACTTTTTTTCGATATTATTTTTGGAATGTTATAATAGTATACATTTATAAAAAGGAAAACCCATAGGACGGGCGACAACCCGTCACGTCGGACAAGTATGTGGGAATAGAAACCACAACCGATGTACGATAGGCCTTTATCACCTATCACTGGCCTACAGGAAGTCCAAGTTTAGTGGAAACTAGTTTTATTTTATTAAGAACTATGATAGATGAAGTATAAGTCCATTTTAGAAACCATATATGATTAATCTCAGCATAGATGGACTTGTGTATATTTAATATATTTTGATAAAATTTTGGTGATAGAAACAGATGGAATGACCTATCATTTTATCACATGATCTTCTAGCACTTCATGAATGACAAATTCAACTTCATTTCTTTAAGAGATGAAGTGGAAATTGTTCAAGCCATGAACAATGATGATATTGTACCAAAATCAAGATAGTATTTCTTTTAATTCAAAAATTCTTCAACATTAGGGAAATGACACTGAATACCAAAAATGTTGTCATAGTGCTCTTATATCTGATGAATCAGATGGTACCTTAGATCATCACAGATTTATGGCTTTGTGATTGTTGGCTTTTTCATAGCCATGTTATCTACCACTCTCCATCAGAACATGATGGTTATATTTCTCTTCCATATCCATATTTTCACCTATGTTATCCTATGTGGAAACCCAGTGATGAGTTAATTTGGGCGACCATTACGTTTCATACTTTAGTTTTTTAAAATTAAGTTTTTGTACTCCTTTTTACGATGTGGGTTTCTATGAAAAAAAAATTTAAGTAGTATACAATTTATAACCCCAATGAATTTTGAGGGAGAAATTCATTTTAAGGGGGGTAGAATGTAACACCCCGAGATATTATGAGAATTATTCATTTTAATTTATTTTATATCTTGTGTTTTATGCTACACCAAGACTATATTGCGCTATACGCAACACCTTATTAGCTTGCAGTACATGTGACACTATTCATGGATCGTGTTACACAAAATATCAAGATCGTTTGATAGAAGATATTCTACGTAACATTGGGTGTATATATATTCAATGTATAAATGAAATATGGTTGGATTATTTTATACACAACAACAAAGGAATCTTGAACTACACGCAACCCTAACTTGGCTTGCTTTACATGCAATCACGGCCTTCCACGATATTGTGTGTTGTACGCAATACCGAGTTTCACCAGACGAGATATTATTATAATATTATTATAAACTAGAAGTTATGAATAGTAATACCCACTTTTTAAAATTTTATAAATTTTATCTATCAAAATGGAATTCATTTTTGGATTCGGAATATCGAAAATAGCCTAGGGTGAATATTTGGTATTTTTCTGAAAACTTTCAATTTTTGATTAATAGTGAAAACACTGGGTTACTATTTAAAAAACCGACATTTTATTTAAATAATTTTTTATTTTATTTAAATTTATTTTAGGTCAAAATTGATACATAATACCTATATAAGTCCAATGTAATTCATTTGAATCATTTTATAATAATTTTAGATATATAAAAATTTTATTGAAATTTTCACCGTCTTTTACCCAGCTCCTAGGAGAATTTGAAAATTTACATAAAACATAATTTTACCGCTTCTGTGAGTGGAATTTAGAAAATCCGAGAGACACGGTTAATATGAAGGAGTAAAATGTGGTTTAACAAGATAAAAATAATTTTTGGTGAATAGTAACTTTTTACTTTTTTTACCACAGTTAAAAGTAAATTGGGTAATTAAGGGTAAAAATGATATTATTATTTACCTAACACATGTCCTAATTATATTGGATAAGTTCAATTCGACAAAAAACAACCTTCGGAATAAAATAATACCCTTTAGGACCACTTGGATTAGATTAGGACACTTATTATTATTTTATTTAAAGAAGAGCTAAAATAGTTAAAATCAAAGTTTAATAAATAAAACATTTTTAATATAGGGTTATACATAATATAAATTAGACTATAAATATTAATTAGAAATATAAAAATATTTCCTACATAATGGTATTTTATTTATAATTTTTAGACATTATATAATTTAATTTATTTATGACGTAATGATGATGTCGTAATTACCTTATTATTGATATATTAACATAATTGATGTTATAAATACCAAAATAAATGTAATTTTAGACTTTTTATGAATTAAAATAATTTTATAGGTCAATATGACCTGTTAGTATTGATTCAATTAATTTTTTTCTAACTAATCATGCTTTTATGATTTTCAAAAAAATCAATTACCAAATAGTGTCAAAATTAACATAAAATAGTTTTTAAAACAAATATTATATTATTAATTGTTATACTATCCATAAAAATCTATGGTTCGAAAAAATGACTTAGATAAGGTAATATATATTAATAATGAACCACTTGGGGTTCGTTTTTTTTGTTATAGTAAGTTTATTAACCATATAGTGCAAGAAAACAAGAAGACACGGTAAAAGATAAATTATTTAACTTAGAGATAAATCTAAATGATAAGGTTAAAATAGTAACATAAACTTGTATAAAACCAATTGATTGAGAGGATTTCGACCCATACCCACTTTATCTTCGAAATAAATCAATTTAGAGAAATTATAAACCGAATATGACTTTATTATAAAATAATATTTTATGTTTTCCCAAAGGTTCCCCTCTCCTCCCTTATAAAAGGGAACCTCTTCCCTCTTCTCTTCACACCATTTTGAGCCTTGAAGCTCGGCCAACCCCTGACAATTCCTCTTCTCAACCTCTCTAGTATATCATAGAGGTTCTGGTCTTCTCAAAATACCAACTCTGGTGCCCTAAGAAGAAGTTTAACGGAGGTGCCTTGAGGAAGAGGTAATCTTCTACCGACTCTTTCTAGTTTCTTTGTTCTTATACATACTCTTATTTAGTTGTTTCAATATAAAGTAATAACATAAGTATTAATTATATACTTACATGTTATTATAAATACTAAACAACCCTATTTCACTTTCTATCCATCCAACGGAAAATGAAATCACTGCGCGTGCGTACGTACGGAATACCGTCTCCACGTCGTGGTGTAATCAATTTTTCCATCACCACCTTACTTGGATGGGTATAATGGTGTAATAAATAACTATATATGATTATTATAACATCACACTGATTCTAATATATTATATCATCTACTACAACTTCATTCAATAAATATGGGAATGATATCATCACTCGTGCGTACGTATGGATTACCGTCTCCACGACGCGATGCGATTCATTTTCAATGTTAACAATTCAAAAATGATTATAAAGTATATATAATAAGTAATCATGAAATATATGACATAACAATGCTACTGGATTTATGTATATATATATTTATTTCATATACTTAATTCCATTCAATTCAATAAGGAAATGAAAAACAGCGTTCATGCATACGTACGGCCTACCATCTCTATGAACGGTGTATTTCTTTCCATTTATAAATATATTATATATATGTATATTATGAATATATATTATATATAAATCATGTTTTATATTCTTTAATTAAGTAATCATGATATATGTAATCATATTAATAATTACAAGTCAAAACACGGACGATAAATGAAACGACTTTACCCAAAACGTTGTTTTAAAATGGAATTTACAAAAGAATGGGTAATATAAAGTCATAAGTGTACCATATATGATAACATAATAATGAATATGATTCGGTAATAATTCAATGACATTATTTAAATCATTATACAGGATGTTCGGATATATACTAATCATACCAGACATAAGATAATGGATAATTATTCCAATCTCATTCTTATCCGAGATTGTTTATTCGTAAGTATTTACTGGGGTTATGTTTATTATCCATGACCATATGTTCTCAAAATGTTTTCATAAAATGTTTAATTTTCTTCCATGTATGTTTAAAGTCATTTTTAAACTTTTTTTACTTTTACCACATCATATGGAAGGAATCTTTTTTTTACCATACGTGGTACTTTTTGACTTTTCCGACAAATATACGAGAAGAATGTTTTTTTATCTTATACGGTGTGAATAGATTTTTACGGTTTCATAATGACTTATTTTCATGAAGTTTACTCTACAATATTTCATGGTTATTTTCAATAAAATATTTTATTTTAAAATTGTGTGGCATTTTGGGAAACTAAAATGATTTTTAAGAAGAAAGGATATTTTCCTCAAGAATTCTTTTCAAGTGTTTTATCAAAACCATTTTCCATCTAAGATGACATTATTTAATATGTGTATGTTTCAAATATAATGTCTCTATGATTTAAATAGTTTCAATTTTCTTATGATGGAATGATATCCATTTGTTTTATATGGATTATGCTATGATGGGATGATGTTTATGAATCCCATTTTATTCTATGGGTTATGATGAATGATTTATGTTTTTGTTGTGGTGCATGTAAGAATGATTTCATTATGAGATGGGTGGGACCTATATCTCCCTCCAATTCATTGGGTAAAGATTTCTATCTCATGAGATAGACATGGCTAGAACGGTAAGTTAATCCGGTTCAGTGTTACAGGACTGAAACAAGTAGTGAACTCGATTCAGAAAGGGACTTTGTCCACTAAGATAGTCTTGGAAGCAATTCCTTGGCTACTATGGAACTCATAACATGTGATTAATGGTTTCCAAAATTACATGTTTTATTCACATGCTATTTTATCTGGATTAATGTTTCTTTATGATTTATGCCTTACGTACTTCCATGTTTTATGTCATTGCTCAAGATCTTGATGTTTAAAAATTATGTTCATGTTTTTATGTTCAAATGTATATGATTTGTTTTATTTTTTCGATGCTTACCCTTACTGAGAATTTGAGCTCACCCTTTTATATGTTTTCTTTTCCCAAGGATTTAAATAAAGGTTTTATGTAAGAAAAGGAAAAGGCGAAGATCTTTATGGGAGATGTTGATGATCTTCCACCACGATTAGAAGATTATGTTCTGAGTTTCCAAAGTCACTAAAATATTTCGATCCTTGAGTGTTGGTTCTTGTTATGTATTAAGAATTCCACAAATGTAATGTAATGTCCATTTACGTCAAGCTTTGGGTCTCTACAAACTCCCATCTGCCTTCATGGAGAAAAAAATCAGGTTTCCCATAGAGAAACATTGGGCCTTATGAACCCCTTATTCTACAAGCCCTCTAGCTATACCCATAACTCACGAATTTCTCTGGGAGCCATCTGATAGGATGTTGTAGATATCGGTGTTGTCCCGGGGTATAGGTTGATGTTGAAGTCCACCTCTATACGAGGAGGTATTCCAGGAACATCACCAAGGAAGATACCGACATACTGGTCCACCACTATATGATAACTCAGACTCTCAACATAAACTGCTCCAAGGTTAAAGGCTACCGACTGATGTGTGATCGGCTACACCCTCCTCCAGGAAAGCCCATCATGTGCTACAAAGGTTCCCTTCTCACTGGTGAAGGACAACCTGGTCCCATCCTCACGAACACACCGCACTTTGTGCCAAATGCAGTTAATCTGAGCGTGGACTGTGTATAACCACTCCATACCCAAGATGTCGTCATAAGGCCTTGATGCCACTACTAGAATATCTCATCCTAATCTCTCACCTCCTAGAGTAACCTCACACTTCCAAAACCAGTGTCTAATTGTCTAATCTTCTCATGAAAGAGTCTCTAATCTCAATGATCAAGCCAACGGCTCCACCAGAATCTTCGAGATCTGAACGAGAGCCAATGAAATGAAAGAGTGACTGAAACCTCTGTCTATTAGCACTAAAGCTAGAGTGGATTAGACACATATTGTAGCTCAAATCATATCGGGAGCACCGTGGTCGTAGTCCTCAGCTTCCTAGATTTGTGCTCATCCCTATCCACCAGCTCCCTGTGGCCAGGGTGGACCACCTAGAGGTGGTGGTTGTAGAACCTCGAACCATCAACCACCACCTACTGTATGACCCTCTCCTCTACTAGTCTGCCACCCTACTAATCTCCTTGCTCGAATTTATACCACTTCCTTGGCAGTCCCTCGAACATCCGATGGTCATCAGTGTGGCTAGTCAGGCAGTCGCGAGCCATGTGACCCTACCTGCTACATGTGAAGCACTATCCACTCTTTTGTTGTCATTATCTACCTTGTAAGCATCGCACCTCAGAACCTACGTCTAGGGGTCATCCACCAGAAGTTCTTTTCATCTTGGACCTCTGTGTAATATGCCTACTTCCAGCCATAGAGGACTCTACTATGTTTCACCAAATGGTGGGTCTCATTGTGGGTGTCTTCTCTACAAGGAAGCTCTCCATCAATAGTGCTCTCTCTAGCACTTCAGCATGTGTTAGGATGCATAGAGATACCTGTGAAGATTTTATATCCCATAGGATTACGTGCTCGAAGGTCTAGGACCTAAATAAAGGGCCTCGCACCATGTCAATAGAGGAGAGTTATAGGTCGGTGAACCTCACCGAGTACCGGTCCATGGTCAGGCTGCCATGTTGTACGTGTAGAATCTCTTGTATATGCATAGAGCATGGAGTTGTTGGGATGAACTCTGCCCTGAAGAGACCCTCAAAATCTGCCCAGGTGAGGGTCACCTCATCGCGTGTCTGGAGAGTCAGGCTCCACCGTCTCCATGCTGCTACCTAGAAAATACCGCCAGCTAGGATCACCATCTGGTCGAATAGTATCCCAACCAGGCAAAAACAATCGGGTCACAGCCTCCAGCTAGTCCTCAGCCACCTTTGGATCTGTCTCACCTCGGAACTTCGGAGGCCTCTTCCATTGAAACTTGTGCAGCGTGCTCAGTCAGTGTGCACCATTTTCTGGTCAGGCTGGTGGCAATGACTGCCCAAGGGGAAGTGGTTCTTCTGGTACACCACCCGATGGTACTATCACCGTAAGATAGCCCTGCACCAAATCCTCATCACTCGGTGGGCCATCATTTTGTACTCTCTCAGGAATCCTAGCTGCTTGTCTATGTGGTAGCATCATAAAAGGAAACAAGTGTGCCACATTCAATAAGTTATAACTGTTGAGTTGACTCAAAGAGATAAAAAATAAAACACTCCCAAATTAGAAGCAATAAGTGTTTTCCTGCACTAAGTCAGAAATCAGAATTCAGGGTCCACGTGTATGGATACGTTAGCCGCTTAACCAACAATAGACTCTCCGAATTGAAAACCACACTCAAAAACACTTCACACTATTTCTCTATTGGAAGGATCAAAGTCATAGTTCTTCGGTAGAACTGACTCCTCCGATACCACTTTGTCATGACCTATCCCCTAGGGCTCGTGGTGTGAGTACCTCAAGCATGCCTTCCATAGGAAAGGGGTTGGCGACTAGCACCAAAAGGCATATCCCTATAACGGGAAGACATTTCCTCTAAACCTGTACAAACATACAATCTAAGAACACAACAAGAAGCCACCACGAAGTAAACTATTGTAGTAAAAAGTGTACTAAATGATAAAGGGGCCATAATACAAGCCCAACTAAAAAGCAAAAGTACATTGGAAAATAGAATATAGCTCCTGGATTGTCGACCGAAGATCCTACCTATAGGGTATGTACAGATCGTCTCCAGAGCACTCCACGTCAGCCCGTCTCCTCCGTGTACCACCTAGTCCTGACTCCCCCAAGAATCATCCCAGCTAGTCATCATATGCACAAGACACAACAAGGTGTAGGTGAACCATGTGCAGGGGTGATTATAACTATACTTAGTAGGCATCCCGAGACCCCCTAATGTATGCTAGAGTTCCACAATGGGAAAACCACAAAGAAGGACCTCAATCATAAAGAATGAAGTAATATTCATCTCACACCAGGTATAAAACTCAAAGATGAAGAATATAGATGATTAGTCTTAGGAAATATCATCTTATTCCATTTAGAAGTCCCACAACTGATCCAAGAAGGACTTGTTCTATTATCAATCCACTCTTGGACGCAAGTCATTGTTCCATGAAGGTCCATTATAAAGTGGGTCCTTGTCAGGTCACGCTACTCCTAATCCACACATGGTCTCTATGATGACGATCCACACAGGTTTTCTATGATAGTGACCCACACAGATCTATTGTGATATTGATCCACACATGGTTTCTATGATTCTCATCCACAGAGGGTCTCTATGATGCTGATCTACACTAGGTCTCTATGATTCTGATCCACACAGGGTTTCTATGATGCTGATCCACACATGGTCTCTATGATGCTAATTCACATAGGGTATCTAGTAAAGAGTTAGGGATGATTAGTCGTCAACTAGATCAACCCACTCTAGAGTTCCTCATGTTGAACCACATAGTTCGCTCTTCATATTCATGTCACAGCCAGCCACAAGATTCTCACTCAACATGCTGGATTCTGGGAGAACCACTCCTTAATCCATCAGTCATATTTCAACTCGTATGAAGTCCTGCAAAAGGAATAACGATGGGATCACCCCATCATTGGGGTCCCAATGTGACAAACGACGTGTTGATCGGACGCCCGGTCTGTGAGGTATGATAACTTTTGTAAAAAGGGTCTGGTTGGATTTAGGTCTGATCTATTCTAGGTCACATGTCAAACTTCTTCAAAACTCACATAGAGTATCTACCAAGTACCACCTTTCATAAGGGTCCTTATCCCATAAACGACACGTCAATCGGACGCCCGTTCTGTTAGTTACATCCCTTTCCGAGAAATGGGGGTAATCACACATCAACTTGGCCCGGCTCGGTCGGGCCTGCTGGAATAATCCAAAGGGACCAACTCACAAATGGGTTTGCAACGCCACTGATAATGTGTTAAATAGACACCTGGTTTATCAGTTACGGGTGTTTATTTATTTGGGTGACAGTTGGGTCCGGGCTTGGTTCGACTCAGTCAGGTTGGTCCGATGGAACGGGTCCCAGGGTCTACCTGACACCACCTGGGTCCAGTCCATTAAGGTTCGGCCAAGTTCACTGGGTTCAGCCCATCGGGGTCAGCCCGAATAGTTCAAGAGCCCAAGTCGTGGTTGGCCCGACACGCCGGTTGGGGCTCGGCCCACCCGCGCTGGCCCAGTGTGCTGTAGGGTCGGCCCGGCCTACAGGGCAGATCTGGCCCACAGGTTCGCGGGTCCGGCCGGGCCCACCGGGCTGGTCCGGATTGCAAGCTGCCTATCGGCACGCCCCGCGTGGGGTGTGGGGTCTTCCTGCCGAACAGTTTTAGCCATTTGGCCTCCCATCAATCTACGACCCCACATGGCACCGCCACATGGTGTTCAAGACCCAAAAGATGTAGGTCCCTCTCCTCCACCATGGCATAATGTAACATCCCTCTTCAATGCGGCATGAGATGGCGGACTGCCTGTACCTCCACGACCATCTGAGGTGCAGCCCACCGCCACGGCATGATGTGGCAGCTTCCCTTCTCGGCGCACCACCTACTGCCACCTCCATCGCTCTTCAGCACCAGTAGACGGTGTCACCGCCCTGGAAGATCTTTTGTGGGGCTCTGGATGTGCTCTGGAGCTCCGTTTCTACTCCCTTCTATGATTAGGGGCCTTCCAGGATACATATGTCACAACATGACCCGCTATTTCACGTTTCCATCGAGTTGAAAATTTTTCCCGTAAGTTCACATCTAGAACAAAGCGGCGGAGGGTCTTGGCCTTATTCGTTTGGCGTGCAACCTCCATGTTACATGATAACAGGTAGAAGAGAATTTAATTCATCAAAGACAACTTCAAAATAAACCCCCTATCTGGAAGAGACATTCAATGAAGACGATCGATAGAACCTTCTTCTTCGTTGTCTTCGGTTCAGGATTTGGTGGCACTTGTCACCGCTTGTTGAAAGTGTTCTCATCCTCCATGTGGTTGGCATCTTGGAACTTTGACATAGCTTTGTCACTTAGTGAATTCATGCCAACATACCACCTCGAGATCCATATAAATAGAAGAGGAGAAGGGTGAGTAACCCATGTGGAATTAATGGGGTTCATTTAATTAATGAACCTTCCAAATTCCAACTATCCGGTTACAAGAATAAAGGGGAGTCAACCCATTTAATGTCATGACATGTCAATGGACCGACCACCACAGCTCATCCATTGGAAAAAAAGAAAATAACCAAAATAATATAACATGTTATTTTGTTAATCTTTCAAAAGTCTCCCAAAATTAACATTTTCACCTGACCTACTACGATTGAGGTGAGGCCTCCCTTAAGTTAATCTTTTCACTATAGTTTCAACAATTCCCTCAGATTTTTAATCCAAAATCTAGTTCAAAATATAGAAAATTTTTCATGTGTGTTTACTTAACATACCGTAAAAAAAGTTAATAAATTCAATCCAGGGACAACGTGCCATGGACTCATGCACTGCCAATTTTCACAGACTCGTAAAATTTCCATATAAATAAAAAAATTACATTGAAAATATGCATCTTAACATCTTGTGTCAAGTTCCATCAAGATGAAGAAATAATTTTCAAAGTCTTATTTTTTCTAGTGAAAACATGAAAATAAGGGGGATAATATAGATATATTATCCTATTACAAAAAATTTTAAATGATTTTAAACGTAAATATCCATTAAGTACAAACCAATGATCATTATTTCTAGTGTCTTTGTAAAAATATGTACATAATTAGAATACAAGAAACTAGAATAAAAGATATTTTAATTAATCTCTATAATGATGTCTTAACATCTTATTATCTCCTAAATCTTCAGAGGATAACCTAGGGAATACATTGAAAAAAATGATGAGCTAAAAGCCATGTAAGTGAATAAATATGTAAAATAAGTATAACACATGAGTTAGAAGGGAAAACATGATAACATAAAAGGAATAGTGCACATAGCGGTGTAATATATTGAACATGAAATCATATGATCAAGGAAATATTGGAATACAATAGTAATACATAACTTGAAAGAAACATGAGTCGAGGTTAACTGCCAATATGGTATCATATGGTGGGTAAAGTCACATAATGGATAATGTTTACTCCATATTTCCACACATAAGGTCTCATGTGACTAAAAAATTACCCAATGAATTAGATTACCATATAGGAACACCAATCACAACATGTGTATAAATATGTGTGCCACAAAAAAATAATCATAATGATTGAACATAAATCTAACCCATGGAAAGAAATGGGTTTTATAATCATGTCATAAATCCTAAAAAATGGAGAATCATAATGGTTTACTTGAAAGAATGTATTAAATCATTATTGGAAACTCATAAAGAAAAAATTCATTCATATATTATAATAAATTATTTCTAACTTGTGCATAAACATGATAAAATAGTGGCTTGGTAACTTTCAAAATATTCCACTAAAGTGGGGCTTTAAGGGAAAAGGTACGGAGTATTTAAAATGGGGTAAGATAATAATAACTTGCACAAATCCAAAAGTGAACTAATATTTTTTCATTATAAAATTAAATATTATAGAAAATATTGGGGGATTAATATAATTTATCGAGTGTACTGTAATATGGGTAAGATGCAGAAAAGATCCCATTATTTCCCTAAAGAATCATATTTTATTAATTAATTAATTAATTAATAACCTCTTTAATTTATATTTTATTTATTGTAATTTTATTATGTTAATTTTTGGCCATTTTGATGAGTTAAAATGATTAGTTTCATCATACTTGGAGCATTCATTTCACGACTTCATGATCAGTTATGTTGTGAATATTTGTTAATGTTATTATTAAATAGGAATATTAATCCATAGGTGAAATAATATGGTATTAATAAACTTACATAAGTTTAAATGTTACCATATATTATTTTCTTTTTTGTATGAGGATTATTCATTTGATAAAATTTTAATGATAAATGTTTAGTTTATTTTGGCAGTTTTTCCAACCATCTCAATTTAGTGTTGTTATATTTAATATTACACATACATATTAATTATAGACTGTGATACCATATAATATATATATATATATATATATATTTTATTTTAGAATTTTTTTAGGGAATTTAAACATTCCATGAAAGTGGTAATACGAAACAAAAATTAATCATCCATTAAGGGGGTGAACCAATCTACCACGAATGATGTTTTCAGTTTTAGAAAAAAGGATAATGGAAGATATATTATGATGAGTATTCCATTAACACAATAAAATTATAAAATATATATGATACTGGATTTATCATTCAACTTAGTATAGGGTTGAGGATAAGGTAGAATAAAGAAAGAATTTAAATGAGAAAGAATGAGGATTTTACCGCCTGAATATTATCTCTTTGAGAACCTGTTTAAGGCACATGGAGGTGTTATTCTTTTGTTATGATTAAAAATAGGATATGGGTAAGTAACATGGGAATGTTAATATGATAAAATATTATAAAGTTATATGTATACTAATTTGTGAGGAGAAGGGGTGGTGGCAGGTGGAATTTATAAGTCAAGGAAAGGGGTGTTTTGATTATTAAATCCGTTAGTTAATCATTCTGGATAAAAGGTATCAATTTTGTTTATTCTTATGACTATATATAGAAAATTGTGTATATGATTTTTAGATAATCGTTTATTACATCATCCTTGACAAAAAAAATCATGTATTTGGTTTATAATGTTATATACCATAAATTTCAATATTTCACTATCCACAAAAAAAATCAACTATTTTAGAAAAATATCAAATATTCACCCCAACCAACTTTTGAAGTTTAAATTTTAAAAATAGAATCCATTTTATAAAAATATTTTTATAAATAGTAAATATTAATTTCTTTAAAACAAATCATCTTTTATTCAAAAAATACTGATCTTAATATTACATTTGATTTTATGACCCTTCCAAAAAATTTCATATGGTCTCATAAAATTATCATATAATTTAAATAAAACTTATTATTAATTTATGAATCTATTTTATGAAAATAAATTTTCATTTAAATCATTATATTCATTATAAAATTATGATTAAAATAGTAACAATTTACAAAAGTACTAACACATAGTCAATAATTTTGAAAACCTTCATTTACTTGTAAAATGATATAAATATATCATATTTTAATTTTATAATATATATAAATATTAATTTTTAATTCCATAGTTGAGGTAACTATTATAAAATTCATATTTCCATTCATATCAGTCAATTTACTATTCTGATAGTCATCTTACTATTCCAACAGTTAAATTTATAATGGTCATATGGGTTTTCAACTACCTATAAATACTTCTTATTTCATTAATTTTTAATTAAATTCTAATTTCACTCATGTTTATATATATATATATAATCATCTTAATAATGGAAATTTTATTATTAAAATTATGCTTTATTTCTATAGCCTTTTTTGTGAGTACTGTCATTATGGTGGATTAAAAGACCCAAATTATCTTATTCTTAATCTATTATTTTATATTTTTTTCCTAGTATAATATTTGAATTATCTTAGGTTTATTTTTAGACAAGTTTAATGTTATTTATTTATAAGAGTAATTTTTTTGTTTAAATATGTGATGATTTTTATTTATACAACATGAAATGATTATAAGAAGAGAAATTCCATTGATAAAATTATAGGTAATTATGACAAGTACTATAAAAAATGAAATACCAAAAAAGGGGAGATGTGGAAAGTGAAATTAAAAACATGAAATAATTTGGAAATAAATATCATAGAACATGATTGACCAGAATGTTATTTTGATTCATGTTTAGATAGAAAGGTCATTAAGCTTTTTATTTCATGGGAAACAAAAAATCATTCAATTTCCAATTTTTCAATTGGGAGGATATGGGTCACTATTATAATTAATTCCACAAGACCTACTATAATTTTCTTCAAAAATTACAAGGGAGAAAGAGAAAGTTTATTGGATCACAACAACTAAGGATGAAGTTCTTAAAGATGTGGTGTCTGGTACTTAACCTCAAATTTAATTAATGATTTTTTAATTTAGTATCTATGTACTCAATTATATCTTCTATTTTTTCCAAGGAAATTATATGTTACCCTAGAATATTAGGAAGGGAGTTTTCAATCAAGACTCCTAGTGGAAATATTATCACAATAAGGATATACCAGTCAGTTCCCACTATGGCACATAGACTTTCCCTATTTTAAATCAGTATTATTATACACAAGGTTTACATTTATATAATACCTTTTATGGATTGGATTTCACATTATAATAATTAAACATATTCACAATATAAGGATATTATTATTTATGAATGAGATCTGGAATCCTTTATTTATAGATGTGATACTACATCATTTGAATCATGTCTATATCCACCTCTAATAGTTATAATTAATGTAACTAATAGAAAATAAAAATAATATCAAACTATGAATAGTAAAGCTACCCATATAATAGAGGATACAAATACTATGTGGGAATAAATTAATTTTATTCTTGATATAAAACCTGTACATATACCTAAGCTTAAATTAATTATTTCCTTTGATCACATCCTTGATAAAAAACCTTTATTTAAGACTCCCAATAAGATAAAACTTATGTAATTAATAAAATTAAAGAAAAACCTTTATGATTTTTGTGATATGGGATTTATATTCCCTCGTGTTTCACCATGGTGATCCCCTATTCTTTTGGTTAAGAAGAAATATTGTTCAATGTGGTTGTGCATCAATTACATGGTAAACAATTCCTATATTATAAAGAACAAGTATCCTCCAACCAAAATTGATTTTTTTTTTATGAAAATTAGGGAGATCCGTATTTTTTAAAAGATTTACCATTTTTGTGGTTATCAAATACTATGAATAAATATGGGTGATATTGTAAATATGCAATTTGGGATGAGATGTAGAAATTGTCAATTTATTGTAATGCTCTTTGAGTTGAATAATTCACCCTCCATTTTTATATATAATTTGAACATTTTATTCAAGGATTATCTTGATAATTAAATTGTAGTGTTTATTGATGATATATTAGTTTACAATAATATCAATGATGATCATAATATTCATTAGTGAATTATTCTTGAGTCTCTTAAAGAAATTGAGTTCCAGGGAGAATTTAAAAAAATGAATTCCATCTATATGATTTTTATTTTCTTATTGATATTGTCTCAAACGATGGAATATTAGTTGATTCAATAAATAAAAAGGTATTTATCGAATATCCAATTCCTATGAATATAAATAAGTTAAATTGTTTCCTTCGATTAGCATGACACTATAATTGATTTGTTCAAAATATTTCCCAAATAGAAAACTCATTAGCTAGGTTGTCACACAAATGGGTTAGGTTCATATGGTCAGTGGAATGTAGATAAAATTTTAAAGAATTAAATAGGGATATGTAGATGCACAAATATTGACTTTACCATCATGAGGGTATTGATTTTAGAAATACAGTGATGCATCCAAGAAGAGACATGGATGTGTCTTTATGCAGAATCATAGAGTTATTTCCAATGAATCATGTTAGTGGAAGAGTCATGAACACTATTATGTAATCCATAATCTTGATTAGAAATAAAAAATATTTTCATTTAATATATTTGGTCCTTAAAATTATGGTGAAATAAGAAACTTATATATGAATAATAAAAGCTTGAAATATATCTTTTAATGGAATGGTATCAAAATTAGGTACTGGTGATCATTATAACTACTCAATGATAATTATTTCTCAAAAAGAATACCACTCTAGAAAGGAAAATAAAGTGGATAATGCATTGAGTTGGAAATGTCATAGGGTTTTTTCTAAATTGAGGATTCAAAAAGATCCAATATTCACAAATTTAGTAATGTTGGGACTGGGAATCACAAAAGAAGGGTAGACATCACATCTATTCTAAATGACTTATAAACCATCTTTATTAGAGTAAATAAAAGTTTCCCAACATGATGGTAAGAATATTAAAAATAAATTCAAAGTCTTCAATGATTCTCTTTTGGTATAGTTAATCAATGAATATGGTATATTGAAATTTTGTAATTAGAAATGTGGTTCATCCTTTCTTAAGATGAAAAAAGAATTATTAGGTGATGTTAACAACACAAATTTCTATATACAACCTTGTATCCCAAAAATATATTTGTATTTTAGGGAACATTATTAGTGGGATAATATGAAATGGGAAATTTCAGACTATTTATTATGATTCTTTGTTTTTTTGAATTAAGGGCTATGTGACAACATCATATAGGAGTCAGGCAACATCTACATATTCATGTGTGGAAATGGGATGATATTACTATGGAATTTTTCACTATATTTCTAAATAATACTAGAAATAATGATTACACATGGTTTATTTTTTATCATATTATAATGCTACCACATTTCCAAATAATTGGGAAAGATATGCCTGTTGAGAACCTTGAATGACACTATATTAATGAAGTTATGAGACTTCAAGGTGAACCACTATAGATTGCATTTGATTTTGATCTGTGGTTTATATTAAAATTATGAAAGAGTCTTCAAAAGAATATTGAAACCAATATATATTTGAGCACCTCCTATAAATGTTAAATAGATAGTAAATCATAAAGAACTATTTTGATATTTTAATATGTATTGATTTTGTTCTCAATTGACTTTCATGGTATGTGGGATCAGTATTTACCATTAGTGGTATTTTCAAATAATAATAGCTACAATTAAAACATTTTAAATTGAAGCATATGAAGTATTATATGAAAAGAGGTGTTTTACTCCAACTTTTTGTGATAAAGTCAGTGAAAAGAATCTTATAGGCCCAAATCTAATAATAGAGACAATGGTGAATTTGATGACTATTCATAATCATATTAAGGAATCTCAAAGAAAATAAAATTTATTTATAAATAAAATAAAAAAAGATTCAATTTGAAGATCATTTTTTCTTAAATTTATCTTCATGGAATGGTTTTATATGGTTTGAAAATGGGAAAATAAGTCTTAGGTACATTGGGCCTTTTAAAATTCTATAAATAATTGAAATTTTGGATTAAAATTTTTTAATTCCACCAAACCTCTATATATTTCATAATTTGTTCCATATGTCATTATTAAGGAAGTAAATTCCTAACTGAATACATTTTCACACCTCTATGTAAATAGAATTGTAACATGATTTATCTTTCTTAGAAGATCCTATCTAAATTCTTAACACTATAGAATAATTTTTGAGGAATAGAATGCCACTACTAGTGAAGGTACTTTAGAGAAATCGTAATAATGAAAAGAAAAAATTAGAACCTAGAGAAGTAGTGATGAAGATTTACCACTGTCTATTTAGGATTTAATATTATGTAAATTCTAAGGAAGAAATTTTTAATGGGGAGATGAAGGTGACACATGAGATTCAATTATAGTAAGTAAATTTTCTGTTAAAAGAAACATGAAAATAATGCACATAGAATTTTTCAAGAAGATGACTTCAACCTGAATTTAAAAGATTTAATTTTAGGAAATTGTTTCCAATTTTGAATTTAGTATTTCCAAATTACCTTATTGTGAATTTTGAGACTTTTTGGAAATTGTTCATTTTAGGGAATAGTGAAAAATACTAATTTTGCAAAAAAAAATATCACTTTTATGAAGTTATAATGTTATAAGAATAACTTGAAATATAAAAAAATGTAAAGTAAAATATATATTTAATAAGGGACATAATTCATATAAAAATATAATATTGATCTTATAAATCTATTCTTAGAAATTTTAAAAATAAGAATTGTTTTTTTTTCGAATAAATATTATCTTTGGTTTTTCTCTCTTAATAATGTATTCATATGGTTACTTTAATTTTTCTGATTAGTTGAAAACAAAAATAATTATCATTTTATTTAATGTAATCTAATTAATTCTATTATAATCAACATTATACGTTATTTTTTACAGAATTATTTTTATACTAATTGTTTTTGAAACAATTTTCATTACGTTTTACAAACTTATATCAAAATTATTTTGTAACACTTATAGAAATTGAATATTTTAAAATTTATTAAATGTTTTAAATAATAATAATTATTATTTTTTAATAATTTTTACTGAATATCTTTTCATAATTAACAGTGACCATGGTAAATATTTATCAATTCGGTTAAGGATAAAATTATTTAAAAGGTTAAAAAGAATGGGATAATGATTTAAGATAACACAAAAAAAATATTCAACCTAATTGGTTTGTTGAATTTAGTCAATACCCTTATCATATTAAAATATATGATAAATATTTCCAGTTTATTTCAGTAAGACATATGTTATATATAAAAATTCATGTATTTAGATGTTTACCTCCAACTACACTTATAAAAGAAAACCCACTCCCCAATATTTTGTACACTAATTAAGCCATATAGATGAATAAAAACCTTACCAAATATTTTCCCAATATCCCACACCCTTTCCTAGATGTTGTGGTATCTCCAAAATACCACTTCAAGAAGTTATAATGTTTAATCCTAAAGAGGTTACCAAGAGAAGATGGATATGTTCTTACTAGTATTTTTTAGGATCCCTTCTTCTTAAACCTCCCCCAAATATTCAATAACAATATTAACATAATTATATAAGTATACAAACCATGATGAAATTAATTTTTGTTAATGGAACATCCATTTTATACCCCCTTCCCATCATATGGAAAATGAAAACATCGCTTGTGCATTTGTATGACCTACAGTTTCCACGAAGCGGTTTAATTTGTTTTAAATAACCCATTTACATGGATGATTATAAATATATAAATAATAATTATATATGATATTTATGATATAATTATGATTTTTTGAAATATAATATATCATCTCCCTCATAAACTCCCATCCATGGGAGAATGGTAACATAGTTTATTTGTACATGTGGACCACCAAATCCATAGAGCAATAAGATTTTTTTATTACCTCCACCTATGAATTATTATAAAACTATTTATAATGAAAAAATTTACATTCCTAAAGTTATATAATTGAACATATAATGGATTATTTTCTTAACACCTTTAACCATGATCAATATAACATGGTAATTTTGGAAGGACTGTACTAAAAAACATAATCAGTCAACTTAAACAATAATTATTAAATTAATAGATTAAAAATGATTATAAAAGGGACATAAAGATGAAAATATATATGGAAAGGGTTTATAAGAAATTATGTAATAAATATAAACTACTGACTGTTGAGGATATAACGCATCTGACCCAGTGGGAGTCTGAGGTAAGTGTTTGTTATACAATGTCATTTTTATTCAGGATTGTTTATGTTCAAATTTATGATGAATAAATTTATAAGAATTTGATATACTAAACTCCATTTATTTACATATCATCTGGTTATCTATTTATTTTCTATTTTCCATTTTATTTTCCTTTCTTTGGTCATTGAAACTATTGAGAAAAATGTTTTAAGGAAAATAGATTGTTTTGCACCTTTTGGTCAGAAATATTTTTCCCATATATCCATGTTATCTATAATTTTTACAAGAAAGTTATTACTATGATACAATGAATATTTTAAGTCATTATCAACTGTATTTTAAAAATTTAAAAAATCTATAAAATGAATCAAATTGTCAATTTTTGAACAATGCAATATTTAGTTTTTACCAAATTTTTCACATGAAACATTGTTTTTAATTTTACCAAATGAACATATTTTCCAACCACCATATCTTTTATATTCTATTAAAAACACTTTAAAACATTAATTTTTATTTTAATATAACTGAATTTTATCAATATTTTGGAATTTTTTACTTTTCAAATATTTTCAAAAGAAAAGGATATTTTGATCATAGAAAAAAGTGACAATGTTTATTGTTTTGAGTTTAGAGAATTGGGATAATTGAAATATCTATAGATTTTTGAGCTGGTCAAGGAGTTATCATGGAAACATAGTATTTAAAAAATCCATATAGACTTCATCAATCTTGAATGTGACTTTTTTTAAATGTATGGAATGTGGATCTTTGATTGGGATTATGGAAATAAAGATGGCCCCGTGGCCACTACTCTAGTTTCACTTATTTTTGGAGTGGGATTTAAAGGCTCATAATTTTTAGATGTAAAATGAGTTTATTACCTGGAAACTCTAGCTAGATTCATAGATTCAAAAAAAATACCCTTATAAGGTAACTATGTTTATTAAGTCTAAGTATTGAAGCTTCTTTCTAGTGGTAGATCTGAAAGAACAATTAAAAAGGCCTAAGATTTTCAAATTCACAACCCGAATTTGAATGATCTATGTAATGAGAGAAAAGGACTAGATTAATGGCTATATCAATGCCAATATTATTCTTTGTTAGATAATCAGTGGACTAAGGAAAATTATGATTGGTAGATGATACTATTAAATCATATTCAATAATAGGGATGATACTATCAATTCCTGGAAGATATAGAGCCTTCTCTTAAAGTCACTAGTCCTTTTAATTTCAAAGTTGGTCATCAATTTTGACCCCTTTAATTAAATACATTCTACAACTCATATTTATTTTCAAACATCATTGATTGGTTTTTCTGTTTTGGTAACCAAAAATCCCCAATGATATAGAATCATGTATTGTAACTCCAATAGAAAATGGATTAGAACACTCTTGAGAGAAAATTGGGATTTTATGAATGCATCATGGTAGAAGTTAATATTGACTAAATAAATCCAGATTCCATCAACCTTATTGTTAAGGATCAAAAAATATAATTCAAGGTTGAGTGTGATTATATGCTATCTTTTTTGTAAAATTGTGGGGAATTGTATTGTTAACTATAGGGTAATCTATATGTAACACAAACCTTCATCAAATATGAAATCATGGAAGATGGTTTGAAAAGGCTACATGAATAATAGAATCATTTTTTAGAGGGTGAAAATTCAAGTAAGATTTATGATAATGAGGTTAGATTATGTAATACAACCAATCTAATTGTTCACATCCCAAAATAATGTGATAACATGGTAGATGAGGAGGAAATAATTAAGGATAATCTTTCCCCTACTTCCATTATCATTATTATTAGTATTATGTCTACCGACATAGAAATTACACTAATGAAAAATGAAGATCATATCTTTTATTAGAAATATCTCATCAAATTAGTAACCTTGTGTATCTTCTTCAAATAGTGGAACATGAGGTAACATAATCATCCAATGAATCTCTAACTATTATGAATTTTATATTGAAGAATACTGATAGTACTGAAACAAAAGTATTGGGTGTAAATAAGGAGACCTTAAACCACAGTAGTAATCAATTGAAACATTATGTGTATATGAATGATCCAAAGTCCATGTAGACTCTATCAAAGTCTAAAGATAATGGTGTAGGGGAATCTCTCTCTCCAAAAATTAATGAACAGAGTATGGAATGTCCCTTTTGTATTTTTGAACTATAACTGACATAATTGAAACTATTAAATTTTTAAAATAAATTATAAATTCATAAAACTGGAATACTATTAGAACAAAAAGGCATATAGACACCCCAAGTTCGTCTACTAGGAAAATATTAGGTGGCAGGAAGAAAAATGGGGATTCCAAATAATGTACCTAGTCAAAATTAATAGCATATAGTGGAATTACAAATTTTTAGCTAATAATAATGTAGTTATCTATCAAAGGATAATCATTTAAAAGTAAAAGGTTAAATTTTTTGGGTTTCATAAACTAAAAATAATCTTATGCAATAGAATTTATATTCAAGAAGTCTTGGTATACTACATGGTGGGAACCAATAGGTACTATATATCTATTGAAACTCTCGTTTATTTCTTGTTCTTCTTTAAAGAAAACTTATATTATTTTCTCGATTGAATAAATGATTACATGTAAGTCAAAGATTTTGGGATAACAATATTTTTTCCAAATAATATATTCCATTAATAGAAAACATGAATGGAGAAATATTTGGAAGAATATTTGAAACATCAATTGCCTAATTTTTTGGGTTGTGGCATGCGCTTGGTGATAAACTCCATTTTGAGTCTGGATGATAGAATATGTTCTATTACACTGTCTATATCTTCTTGGGAATTAATATCATTCCATGAAATGACTAATTTTTTTATATCGATATTATTGTTAAAAACTAAACATTTTATATGAGGCGCCTCAACAAAACAATGTTAAGAAATCTAGATATGGTCTTCATGAATTAAACTACCCCAGACCTTTAAGACTCCATCTCATGCACCACTCTCTATAGATTAAATTAATATCACAACCCTATCTTGGTCAATCGCTATAAAATTTATGTAAATCCAACACTTATTTTTAGGATTAACAATGATTAGGATCTCATCCTATAGTGTAACAATATTGTGAAGGATATATGAAATACTAATAATAGAGGAAATAATGCATTTTTTATATCATAAAACTCAAAATAGGGAGGAGGAAGTTAAAATAATGTATTGAAGATAGGTTCATATCAATGGATAAATATATTTAATCTCTTGAATACATTCTTGGTAATAAATAGTAATTCAATGCCTCAAGTGACTTTGAAATTATTATTGAGTTGGAATTTTATATATCAACCAAGTTGAACTACCTACTGAGAATCAATAAGGATATTCAAAGATATATCATCACAAACTAATGGATCAAATAACATTATAGAAAATCAAAATTATTTTGTACCCTTCAAAGATCTAGGAAGTCCACAAGACCATTATCTCTTCTTAAATATGGTCATCATATTCTTAGTAATAGAAAACATCTCTCAAGTAATGTTATTTCCTATAACATGAGACACTTTAATGTCCCTTGTTGAAAAAATGATTTGTTTAATTTCATCATTCCCTAACATTCCCATACGGACGGTAATATAATGCTTAAATCTATTCCTATAGATTAAAGGATCTAAGAGGTGGTTTTTGGACTTAAATATGAAAGTTCCCCAAGCCCTGATATATTCACCAATTTTTTTAAAAAATTATTAGGGAATAATCAAATCATATGTGTGTAGGAAGATTTTTTTTTCTTCCCAGAATGGATATCTTCCCCCTTGGATTCAATTCTCAATTTCATTCACTAATAGAAAAGAATTATAATTATTCCAAATTCACCTTTTCAACAAGTTTCTCTTGTTAACTCCTTATATAATATTATTTAAAAGATTCTTGTAAACACATTATCAATTAACAAAATTGTTTCTTAAAATCCATTTAGTTTCATTTGGGATGTTCTTAAAAAATTTGGATTTGATGATATCTATTTTAATAGGTTGAAAACCAACCATATCTCTCCTCAAATTTTATTAATCATGGTTCACATAAAATGTTCATTCCATACTCTAGAGGTGTTGAAAGGGTAACCCTATTTCTATTATCATCTGATCTATTAATAAGTATTATCATTGTAGATGTATCATGAATCTAGTTGACAAAGGTAAATTGTGAATCATTAGAGATTTCAGAAGATTAACATCCACATATAATCTTATATATTCTAATGACATAATTCTCCATAATAATGATGTAAAAAACAGCATATTATTTCATAATGACACTCTCTCTTATTATAATCGAGTCTCGAGTTGGATAATTAGTTGTGATAAATTAATTTTCTACATGGCAGGAAGATTTATGATTTCAAAAGAATAGAAATATTCACTAATTAGAAATTACATAATGATATTTCTATTTTTCTTATTTTGGGTTCCTTTGTTCTAGATAAGGCCTAATTACTATCACATCATGGGAATTTTTTGTTGAATCAATAAGCATTGTTCCTCATACAAATAAAATACATTATTTATGTTTGGAAGAGTTTTCCTTATGACATATAAAACTACTTCCAAGTCTATATACTCAATTATGATCTAAAAAGTACCATTGTATTTTATCAAAAATATTAGTGTGTGAATATTGAACATTATGTGGAGTGTGAGTATCTTTGTGAAAACATTTATCACAGTGTCTTGGGAAAAATGTTGTAGGATTTGGGAATATTGGGTCCTTATAATCATAATGCACTAAATATTTAATGATTTTATGGATTCAAATTTTCTGTGGAGACTCATTGATAGTGAAACTAATGCCTTTTTATTTTCATCATGATAGGATTATTAATAAACTAAAAAATATAATGTATAGTTATCTTAACTCCTATATTCTAATAACTCTTAATGCTTCCCTCTCTTAAATTATTTCTCATTGAAGGATGATTTAGAGAAAGGAGTCTTCAATCAATTTTTTTTGAAAGCAGGCAATATTCTCTCCGTTTTTCCATCATTATAGTGATGGTTAGTCTTTCAAACTTCTTGCTTCCATTAATGATTAGCTTTATAAACATCTTGATGTAATGACTCAAGAAATAAGTATCACTTTTGGAAATTATATTTTTCCCATTAATGTGGAAACTATAGTTTTAGAGCCTACTTTTAATATTATTTGAACTCTAATAAATTCTAAAATTTTATTTCTTGACATCAAAATAAAATATTACAGTAGAACAAAAAGATGAATAATCAATAAATCTGGCTATCAAGATTAACACTAATTTAGAGGATCACACATGGTAAAGATAAAAGTGGGGATTGATTTTAAAAGTTTTAAATCTACGATTTCTATAGATTATATCTATATCATCTATACATGATTGTCATAGATTATCACTTCCTCAACAATGCTATGACATCCATTGTAAGAACCCGGGCCTTCTTTTAAAGCACGTTTTTCCTTTTTCTGGAGTTTTTGCGAAAAGAAGAGTTTCTAGAAAATTTTGAAGTACACGCCGTGTACATTGATGCCGCTCGAGGCCTTCTGTTGGCCGTGTCATGAACATGCACACGGCCATTTAGGGGTGATGTGGAGGACACCTAAGGAGGAGTACAGAAAAGCCTAGTACATGCCGTGTACTCCAAAATTACACACAGTGTACTTTATTTATTTTCATTAAACAGAACGGGGTCGCGTCTGATGGACAGAACCATCTTCTTCTAGGCGTTCTTCATCTGAGAGCCCCCGTACAGCCGTGAATCTCCTCCAAGCTCCCGAGACTCCATCTGCCCTCTGAATCTTCCGTCTTCGATTGTGTTGGAACCGCAACGATAATATCTTCCTTCTCCTAGAGCTTTGTTTTCCAATTCCTACTCTTTTGCAAGTTATCGTGGGATGAACATTTTGTACATTTTTGTATATCTACAATGATCTAAGAAGTTTCAAGCCTCGTGGCCCAATTATAGCCATCTCGTAATGTCGAGGTAGGTGGTGTGTGCCTTTATGTATGAAGTATTTGAATATCATGTGGAAATTCCACCAATACCCTTGAACGGGGTATTGCGTGTTTCCTGTTTTGTCCCTATTGTTTGCATGACTTTCTTGATTTCCTGAGTAGAGGTTAATAATTCTAAATGGGGTAATTTATTATATGATTTGGATGTTTTCCCCATGCATCTTTTTTCTGTTTATGACCATTTGGTCTTGTTTCACGTTAGGCATTTGGCCAGTTGCCATGCCTAGTTGTAGGATAGTGGAACTGTTGTACTGTTATGCTGTTATGCCTTAAAATGCTAGAAAAGTAGTTCTTGAGGTTTACTTGGGGTGATACGCGTGCTATGTATGTTTGTTTTACATAGGGATGTGATAACGTAGTGTAGTATACCATAGGGAGAATGGACGCAAGGGCTTATCCAGAGTGTCTTTAGTTTACGATGCAAGACCACAGGGGGAATTGATGTTGAGTGCTTCCTCAGAGTGTCTGTAGTTCCTCAACGTGGGACACATGGGGAATGAGATGTTGAGTGCTTCCGCAGAGCGCCTTTAGTATGATACGAGGCTATAGGGGGAATCGATGGTGAGTGCTTCCCCAGAGAGTCTAATCTTTAGCTGAACCAGAGGGGTGAGACTATGTGTGCCTCCCAGAGGGTTGCTAGTACTTATAGGTTGAACCATAGGGGTTAGGATGTGAGAACTACCAAGATGTTACCTATTTTTTCTACTTGCTTTAGTGACTATTTACTTGTTTGTAATTATGTGCTAGGAATTGTGGATTGTTTTCTTTTTAGTACTTCCCTATTTATTGCTTTCTGTACTGTACTTTCCATATATTCACTGACTGTTAGGCACATATCTTTGGGTGGTTACCTAATTGTATTATGTCTCACATGCTATTTGGGACATTCTTTTTGGCCAAAGCATATTATATTGTTGTAGGTATAGATAAGGGCAATCGCCCTTCCACTTCACGTTCTTGATTGCACTGGAGGTGGGGAGCATGAGACCAAGCCGAGGCTTATGATGTTGTGGATTTGCTCATTTGTTTTTCTTTTGTACTTTAGTTTAGTACTTTATTCAGTATTGTGACTTGTTTGGATATTTTCTTAGACATATATGTATCATGCATCATTTACTTATATTCTGCTCCAGTTGGTTATTTATCAGTCTTACACTGTTTACTCTTCTATGGATGTTTACTGCTTCCGCTATTGATGTTTTATGTTGTTTACTTCTATTGTGTACTCTGCCAATGAGGGCATATTATCCCCACTATCACACCCAAGGCCCTCACTGCTAGTCGGTAGCCTCTGGCATTCAGGGAAATGTGCTTGAGGCCATGTGACCAACGGGGTACGGGGCACCTCGGGGTGGCTTCGGGAACCGGGATGTTACAAAGTGGTATCAAAGGATTATTTTCTCTTAACTTACTATTTGGAGCCTTTAGCCAGTGATAGGATGCAATAGGTACTTGGCAATATGTTGTGCCCAGGAGTAGCTAACCCATGTACATGGAAAATCCATACTACCTCATTTATTTCTATTTTACTGGTTTGCAATTTTACAATTGATTTGATTTTACATTGAGTGACTCACATGAGGTGTATTGTTACTGTTGATATTATTGAGATTCTATTTCTGTTGCAACCCGATGAGATGAGGGTATGCCATCTCATGATCATATAGGAACTTTCTGGAAATCAATTCTCATGCATTTTCTCTATGCCATCTAGGATTCATTTGTGATTTCATGTTGTTGTGATAGATGACGTGTAAAATATTCATGATGTTGCAATATTTTCCTTGATAGTTTTACCTACTGTTGACAGGAAATTGTTTGTGTAGAGATTTACTATAATAAACGCCAAATTTTGATTCTTGAGGTGTTATGGGCCCTCATAAATTGGAACTTGGTGGCTCATTGACTTGTTTCCCTTGTATATGATATGTAAAAGATGCAAAGCTTTGGTCTATGGGGAGTATTGGCCCTCACAGATCGTAATTTGGCACCTTCATGCTTGTTTTCTGTGTTCTCTGGGCTTCAGAGCAGTTTCTGAGCTACTGCCCAGAAAAACCCAGAATACACGGTGAGTACTTTATGGATACATGCCATATAGTTTCCAATACCGTGTTGCTGACTGTGTGGGTAGAAACATGGGGTTGTGGAAAATCTTTAGGAACACACTGTGTATGGTAAGTACACACCATGTTGTCGTGACCATGTGTCTACCCATGTGACAGACGACACTGTTGGATAAACTTTGACCTTACACATTGTGTCCTGTTTGTACACGTCATGTCCTTAGTGAACATGCCGTGTAGTCTAGGATTAAGAGGACCGTGTGGGTTAGCCATGTATGGAGACTCGGGCAGGGGAATAGAGTTCAAGTACACACTGTGTGTGGGGACAACATGCATTCTGGTTTGGGCGTCACATGATCAGTTGTGGTAGAAGTATATGCCAATGTGAATGACTTGAGAGAACACGTCATGTAGTTTTATATAGGCTGTGTAGTCATGTTTTGTAAAACTTGAATGTTTCTTCTCATTTTTCCCACTTTTACTCTTGTGTTCAGTCTTTGTTAATATTGATCTAAAGTGTGCATTTGACCTTTCATAGTTATGGCAAAGAGACGTCCTACAGTTGTCCGCCAGTTGCAGGGTAGTGATCAGACGCCAGATATGGCTGATTAGGGACTTCCTGCAAATCCTCCTATTGTGCCAACGTTGGCACCTGCAATAATACTAGATTTAGGTACCGATGCGCAGTTTAGGGAAGGTTTTCTAAGGATGATGCAGGCCTTCCTGGGAGCTCCACCTTCGGGCTCGACTATGGCAGACCTTACGTGGGTTTTCCAGCAGCAGAATCCTCCCACCTTCTCAGGGGAAGGAGGACCTCAGGTTGTAGAGTCATGGCTAGAATCAATGATGATGATCTTCTATCATTTGGAGGCTCCTCCAGAAAGGTGGGTGAAGCTCGCTACCTGCATGCTACGAGAATCCTCCAAGAGGTGGTGGGGTGTTATCTCACAGGTGGGTCATCAGCATGTTATGGCATTGGTGGAGTTTCAACATGTCTTTTATGACTACCCCTATCTGGAGACCTTCAGGGCCGACCGAGCTCGGGTTTTCATGAGTATGGAGCAGAGTACTCTTTACATCATGGAGTATTCCTCTCGTTTCACCGAGCTTCAATGTTTCACACCCCTCGAGAGTGCATATGGGTTGTTCTTGGTAAGGAAGTTCAAGGATGGTCTCAGGTGGGAGATCCGCTCGTAGGTGAATATCTTCAGGCTGACTTCCATTACTTCAATCATCAACCAGGCACTGATTTCGGAGCACAATCTGAGAGATTCTTGAGCTGAGAGGCAGGGCGGTTCTACTTCCAGAGTTAGTACTCCATTAGCTGAAAGCATGAAGCACCGTAGGGAGTCTACGCGCGGTGATCTGAGGTGGTGAGACATATCTTCAGGTAGCCAGGTAGTATGTTGCCAGTGTGGAAGGGATGGGAATACGAGTACGGAGTGCCAGATAGACCCAGTGGAGTTCCGATATTTCAGTAAGATGGGTCACCTTCAATGTTTCTGCAAGCTTTTCTCACCAGTAGCTAGTGACATAGGTTCATCCAAGACTCCATGTTCAGGAGTAGCACCACCAGTTTCTCAACAGTCTGGGAAATAAAGTTCTTTCGGCCATTCAGGTCGAGGTGGAGGTCGATGACATGGTGGTCTGTCACCATTAATTCAGTGTCAGCAAGGAGGATCAGCTCAAAGTGGTCAAGCAGGGTCTCAGGGCCATGAGACGGGCCAGACTTTTTTAGTGGAGTAGATCCATCAGGAGCAGGATCTCGGACATTCTACAGTTTGAGGAACAATATTAGTAGCCTCAGTTTTATCTTCAGCTTTCTTCAATACTGGTGTTACACATAGCTTTATCTCTTTTGTTGTGGTGGAGAGCTTTGGGATCTGTATCTTTTCCTCTGCTGATAATTTGACTCTAGACACACTGTTGGGGACTAGAGCCGTTGGTGTATGTCAGTGTAGAGAGTGCCCTCTTAAGGTTGTAGGGCATCACTTCATATGGACCTCTATGTCCTAGAGATGACAAGCTATGATGCCATTCTTGGAATGGACTGTCTAGTTTTCTTCCAGGCAGTCGTCAACTATTATCGCCACAAAGTGAGTTTTGTATCACCCGAGTGTGGATCCTTTCTTCATAAGGACGAGTGGGATGTCCATGTGAGTTGAGCAGGACCCAAGCATCATGGGCTAGGTGGATTTACAGCTCATATTGCTATTCTATATCTAGATGACCAGGGGACTTCACAGTTAAACTTTCCTCCAGTGGTGGATCATTTCAGGGATGTCTTTCTAGAAGACTTTTCAGGTTTTTTGCCAGAGCATGAGGTAGACTTTTCTATTGAGCTCATGCCAGGAGTGGCACCGGTGTCCATTCCTCCTTATAGGATGGTGACGCCTGAGCTACAGGAGCTCAAGAAGCAGTTGGAGGAGTTTCAGGCAAAGGGTTTCATCTGAAACAACAATTATCCATGGGGTTCACCTATCCTATTTGCGAAGAAGGTAGACAAAACCCTTAGGATTTTTGTGGATTATCGAAAGTTGAACCAGTTGACGGTCAAGAACTGATACCCCTTACCGAGGATCGATGATATCTTCAATCAGTTTCAAGGAACCTGGGTGTTCTCGAAGATCGAATTGAGGTCTGGTTATCATCATTTGAATGATAGACCATCAGATATACCTCTGACAGCCTTCAGAAGCAGGTATGGTCTATACGAGTATACGGTTATTCCGTTCGGCCCCACGAACGCACCTGTAGTTTTCATGGAACTGATGAACCGAGTGTTCCATCCATACTTGGATTCCTTCATTTTTGTTTTTGTGGACGACATCTTGGTGTACTCTCATACTTGACGTGACCATGAAACCCATCATGAGATCATTTTGAGTACAATAAGAGAGCATCAGTTATTTGCTAAGCTCTCGAAATGCCACTTTTGGATGGATAAGATTCACTTCTTCGGTCATGTTATCTCAGAGACAGGAGTATCAGTAGACCTAGGGAATGTGAGAGTAGTAGTTTCCTCGGAGCAGCCAAATAATTTCTTCGAGGTGCGGAGTTTCGTAGGGCAGGCTGGATACAAAAGACGCTTCATATAGGACTTTTCAAGCTTAGTAGCACCACTGACAGGTCAGACAAAGAAGGGTACAAAGTTCTTGTGGTTAGATTCTTGTGATTCAGCCATTCAAGAGCTTAAAGGGAGGTTGATTTCAGCACCGATACTAGTCTTGCCAGAGCCGAGAAAGTGCTACACTGTTTACTGTGATGCCTCAGGTATCAGGATGGGAGCTATTCTTATGCAGGGAGTGGGAGTCGTCGTGTACGGGTCTCGGTAGTTAAGGACACATGAGAGGAACTACCTGACGCACGATCTGGAGTTGGTAGTTGTTGTTCATGCCTTACATTGATGAAGACATTATCTTCTAGGAGGGCACTTTGTGGTTTTCACTGACCAAAAAAGTCTCAAGTATATCTTTACTCAGCGTGATCTGAATGTGAGACATCGTAGGTGGGTCGAGTATCTTCAGTCCTTTGACTTTGAGCTTGCCTATACACCTAGGAAAGGCAATGCAGTGGCAGATGCGTTGAGCAGGAGGACTCAGATTCAGGTAGTTCCGGAGGCCAGCAGTGAGTGGAAGCTTGTGGCTCTGTTCTCTGAGATACATTTGGAGGTGCATGACAGGTAGGGGCAGACATTACTATCTTCTGTAGTTGTTACCTCTACACTTCTTGATCAGGTATGAATGAGGAAGCTATTAGATTTTGAAAGCCTATTTCTATGGGAAAGAGTGTCAGGAGAGGACCCTATTCTTGGATGGACAGTGGGCAAGGATGAAATCTTGTGTTTCCAGAGATGCGTATGGGTGCCAGCAGACATACGCAAGGAGATAATGTGGGATTTCTATTCCTCTGTTTGGGCAGTTCATCCTGGAATCACCAAGTTCTATCAGGATCTTCATCGCCAGTATTGGTGGCCAGGTATGAAGAGAGAAGTTTCTCATTTTGTTATGAGATGTTCTACTAGTCAGCAGGTGAAGGTGGAGAATCAGTGACCGGCAGTTCTTTTACAGTAGTTACCCATTCCAGAGTGGAAATGGAATGCTGTCATGATGGATTTTGTGACCGGGATGCCAAGATTACCTCGTGGGAATGATGATGTTTGGGTTGTCATCGATAGGCTCATGAAGGTTTCTCCCTTCTTGCTGATCAAGGAGACCGTCAGTGTTGATGAGTTGGTACAGTTGTACATCCAAGAGATTGTACGTTTGCATGGAGTTCCACACTCCATTGTTTCAGATAGAGATGTGTTCTTTACTTCTTGGTTCTGGCAGGGTCTTCACAAGGATTTCGGTACACAGGTGCTTTTGAGTACATCATACCATCCCTAGAAAAATGGACAATCCGAGTGAACGATTCAGGTGCTTGAGGATATGCTCCGATATTTCATTCTGGACTTTGGAGGTTCTTGGGAGAAGAATATTCCTCTTGTGAAGTTTTCCTACAAAAATAGTTTCCAAGCAACTATTCATGTGGCACCTTATGAGGCTTTGTACGGTAGGCCATGCCGATCACCCTTTTGTTGGCTGGAGGCAGGAAAGGTATCTTTTCTGGGACCTCATATTTTTCATGAGACCTTAGAGAAGATAGAGTTGATTCAAAAAAGGATGGCTATGGAAAAGTCTCACCAGAGGTCTTATGCTGATTAGTGGAGATGACCTCTGGAGTTCGAGGTCGAGGATCAGGTGTTCCTGTGTGTCGCACCACGGTTGGGACACAAGAGAATTAGGAGACAGGGTACACTTTCACGGTGATATTTCAGGCTTTTTTAGGTGTTGGAGAGAGTTGGTCCAGTCGCCTATCGGTTGTAGTTACCTCCGAGTTACCAGGTTATGCACGATGTCTTCCATGTTTCCCAGCTCTGACGTTACTTTTTAGACCTATCTCATGTCTTTCAACCTGAGGAGGTTAGGCTTGAAGAAGATGCGTCATTTGAGGAGCATCCTATTCAGATTTTCCATCACAGTACGCAGGTTCTCCGTGCCCGGTCTATTCCTCTAGTACGGGTGATTTGAAAACACGGGCAAGTACAGGACGAGACTTGGGAGAGGGAGGCTGATGTACGATCGTAGTGGCTGGAGCTGTTCGGGGTTTCTTCTTCTACACCTCGCTAGGGAAATTTGGGGACGAATTTCATTAAGGGGGGAAGTTTGTAAGAACCCCGACCTTCTATTTAGGTACGTTTTTCAATTTTTTGGAGTTTTTTCAAAAAGAGGAGTTTCTGGAAAAATTTTCAGTACACGTTGTGTACATTATGAGTACATGCCATGTACTTTGATGCTGCTCGAGTCCGTGTGCTGGCCGTGTCATGTCCATGTACACGACCATGCAGGGGTGATGTGGAGGCAGCCTAAAGAAGAGTACAAAAAAGCCTAGTACACACCGTGTACTCCAACATTACATGACATGTACTTTTTTTCATTAAATGGACCGAGGTTGTGTCTAAAGGACAGAACCGTCTTCTTCTAGGTGTTCTTAGTCTGAGAGCCCTTGTACAACTGAGAATCTCCTCCAAGATCCCAATCCTTTGTTCATCCTCTGAATCGACCGTCATAGATTGCGTTGGGACCACATCGGTAATCTCTTCCTTCTCCTAAAGCTTTGTCTTCCAATTCCTCCTCTATTGTAAGTTATCGTGGGTTAAATGTTTTGTGTGTTTTCATAGATCTATTACGTTCTAAGGATATTCAAGACATGTGGATAATGTATAGCAATCTCCTAACGTCGAGGTTGGTGGTTTGTGCCTTTATGTAGGATGTCTTTGAATATCATGTGCAAATTCCACCAATACCCTTTAATGGGGTATTGCGTGTTTCCTATTTTGTCCCTATTGTTTTCCTACCCTGCTTGATTGCCTGAGTAGAGGTTAATACTTTTGAACGGGGTAATTTCTTCTGTGATTTGGATGTTTTTCCCATGCATGTTTTTGTTGTTTATGACTATTTGGTCTAGTTTTTTCCATTAGGCGTTTTTCCGGTTTCCATGCCTAGTTGTAAGATAGTGGAACTATTATATTATTATGTTGTTATGCCTTATAATGCTAGACAAGTAGATCTTGAGGTATACATGTGGTGATACACCCGCTATGCATGTTTGTTTTATACAGGGCTGTGAGAACCTAGTGTAGTAGACCATGGGGAAAATGGATATAAGGGCATCTCCAGAGTGTCTTTAGTTATGATGCGAGACCACCGGGGGAAATTGACGTTGAATGATACGTCATAGTGTCTGTAGTTACTCGACATGGGCCACAGAGGGAATGAGAAGTGGAGTAATTCCCTAGAGCACCTTTAGTATGATACAAGACTATAGGGGGAATCGACGGTGAGTGCTTCACTAGAGAGTCTAATCTTTAGCTGAACCAGAGGGGTGAGACTGTGTGTGCCTCCCAATGGGTTACTAGTACTTGTAGATTGAACCATATGGGTTAGGCTATGAGAACTACCCATAGGTTACCAGTTTGTTCCACTTGAATGAGTGACTGTTTACTTGTTTGTAATTATATTCTTGGAACTGTGGACTGTTTTCTATTTTGTACTTCCTTGTTTACTACTTTCTGTACTGTACCTGCCATATATTCACTGAATGTTAGCCACATATCTTCGGGTGGTTTCCTACTGTGATTATGTCTCACACCCTATTTGGGCCATGCTTTTGGGCCCAAACAGATTATATTGTTGCAAGTATAGATAAGGTAAATCACCCTTCCACTTCAGGTTCTTGATTTCACTAGATCTGGAGAGCATGGGACCAAGCTGAGGCTTGTGATTCAGTGGAGTTTCTCATTTTTTTTACTTTTGTACTTTGGTTTAGTATTGTATTCAGTATTGTGATGTGGTTGGATGTTTTCCTAGACATATATGTATCAATAATCATTTACTTATATTCTTCTCCAGTTGTTTATTTATCAGTCTTTTGTTGTTTACTCTTGTATGGATGTTTACTGCTTCCACTATTGCTGTTGTATGTTGTTTACTTACACTGTGTACTTTTCCAATGAGGGCATAGTTTCCCCACTATCACACCCAAGGCCCTCACTAATAGTTGGTATCCTCTGGTGTTCGGGGAAATGTGCTTGATTCCATGTGACCAATCGGGTACGGGGCGCCTCTAGGTGGTTTCTGGAACTGGGACGTTACATCTATAAAGTGGAAGGAACTATTTGATGTGATTGAATAACGTTATCTAAGAGCTGATACAATAATTGAAATATTAAATGGTGGAAGTGTAATAATTCCTTCTAAGAAGTGCTAGCTAAACTTATATATGTTGTTTTAAAGACCCCAAATCCATTAATCCACGGGTAGGCTATTCTTATTATTGAAATTGATATTTTCTACATCTTATTTATTGTAAAAGAAGCCATTTCTCACCAGCAAGGACACTACCAAAATTCACTTTAAGATTTTTTAGTTTTGAGTCACCCTAATATCAAGGGTATCTATCTTACCCTTTATATAAAATCTTATTTGTTATGGATTACTCTTTTTCTTGGGTGGATCAACATCAGTACAGTTAGATCATTAAAAGGAAAAATTGATCCTTTGCGATATGGATATTTCTTTAGAGATCAATATGAAGATATCAATGGATGACACTGTGGATGTTGTAGGTTTTCATCCTCACTTGAATCTGAAATGACTACAATTACAATTGTGTTAATGGTTATGAAGCAAAGGGTGTGGTATAAATTAGAGATTGAAAGAGATTCTATTATGGTTGTATGAACTATTAGATCCATAACCCTTCCTCTCTCTTGGAAGCTACTAGATTGATAGATTTTATTTTGTGATTCCATATCCTCCATGGAAAACATCAGAACACATGCCTATTGGGGGGATAAATTATTTACGGATGGAATTTACTCCAATGGTGTTGATAGTAATTGGTTTTTTGTGGCTGATAATATATGAGTTGAGTTAAAACAAATCATTATGAATGATATTAATAAATCTCTTTATTTTGATATCCTGTAATCCATTTTATTAATAAAATTGTATTGGTTGCTTTTTTAAGGACTCACCTCTTTCAAATAAAGTTAAACAAATATTTATCCTATTATTATAGTGGATTTATAATGTACGTAAAAAGAATTTTTCATATGTCCATTCATCCTTTCATGAGTTTTATATTTCACAGGTGGTATGTTCTAATGATACCAAGTACCTTATTTCTCTATATGTGTTATGATCATGTTATTCTAGATATTGGCTAGGTAAAATATTGACATTTCATATGCTAGTATTATAGTATGAATTTTAATGTTGATTATGTATTATACTTTTATTCAATTATTTCATCTGAATAATGCATTAAATATAGTAATTGATATGAAAAGGTCCCTTTATATCCCCTCAATGGATCTGTAGGTCTCATTAAAAAGAAAACTAGTTTCGGTATTTATCACACCTTATCTATTTTTGTGTGATGGATTTCTAGGAGACCTTGACTATGAAATTATGATTTCATTCATTATGTATGCTATCATTATGAAGCTATTTATTGTTATCCATGTGATTATTTATATTATTATGTCATTTATAAATAGATTTCTCTTTTTTGATATAAGTTTTATGTCATATTTGATTATTTTTTATCTCCTACATATTATTCATATTTTATTCTTTCTGTGGTAGATTATTCGAGGTTCATTACATTACTAATCATCTGAGATCAATTATTATTATTTTTTTATTCACCCAGGATACCAAAAAGAGAACTATGAATTATTTTTTTAATATACTAGAATAAATATTAAGGTTCTTACTACAATCTTATTTTTTATTTAATGTTTTCAAATGAAATGTGGGAATCATGAATGTATCTTGTCTCTCAATATATCTAAAATATATAGTCCTTTTAGATAAAACACTATTTTCTTATATTGATATAGTATGATAACCACCAGCTCTAAGTGAGCAGAGTTAGGGTGTTATAGAGACCCTTAAAGACCCTACCATCAGTTGAAAAAACAACGTTATTAATGTGTCTATAATGATATAAGAAGATATTATACATCAATTCCTCAACCAATTCAACCATAAATCAAGTAAAACAATTATAAATGAGATCACCCATTTCAAAAAGTTATTGAATGAGAGTCATGCATATTTCATTGCAAGATGGATGGTTTTGGAAAAATTATTCAAAATAAAATATCACTATGAAAAATTATTATATATCTATATGGAGAACATATAGGATGTGTTTTTAAAAACACACAACCCCTTGAAGTACCCTGGTAGGTTCTGAGAATTTTTTAATATATTAACATATCTAAGATATTTCATTCAAATAACCAAGGTAAGGGATCATTAGTCACCACTGTTGTAACAATAATAGTATATAAAATCATAAACAAAATTCATTTATCTCAATCTAGTGAAATAAAGGCTGATATGATGTTAAATTGAAAATTGGAAGAAACATTTGTATTCCATACATAATTATCATGTTAAGGATACTTCATCTATTCTTTAGAGAAAATACTTTTCTCATTTTGGGAAATCAAGAACCCATATGATGCTATGTAGGATGATCATAAGAATTACTACACATGCCATCACAGGTTGGCCACACAATCTAATTAATCTTTTTCTTAAAGGATTTGCAACAAATTTTTTACATTGACAATCCAGAAACACTAGATTTTCCAAACATTCATGTGTATTATGTGTTTCCCATTCTCCCAAAATAGAATTAAGAATGGGAAAAGATGTGATATGGGAATATGAATGATTTTGATAAATGGATGGTCTATAAATCATTGAATTATGCTTATAACAACATTTGGGTGAGTCATCCATTCATAAATCTAATTCCTTTTTCAACCAATATTTGTATATATTATATATCTCAACCACTCATGATATAATACAATATTCATATATGTGAAAAAGATAAATAATGGTGTTGAAATATACCAAAACTAGTATAACTATTCATAGTCTTTATATCCAGACCCTTTATATAATGGGAACAATACCATTAAAAAAGACAATGAGAATCAGCCTAAAAAATAATATCATTGGTTATATCCCACTAAACATGAATATATTCTGACGAGGAACACTAATGTTCCTCTATTAATGGAATATGATTTATGGACAAGTGCACTATATAGGACAAATTTCATTAAATAACATCCTTTATTTCCATCCACATGGTATCATCCAGATAATTTCTCATATATGCGTCATATGCCTCTCAAAAATTTGTTCCAACTATTTATAATATTATAGAATATGAAGTTGATAATACATTGGTTAGTGATGAGGAACCTACAAAATAATATCAGTCATAATGCAGTTTGTGAAAAAGGAGCATGTGCCAAATGTGAGTAGAAGGTCCAATCACTGTGTCCCAACTCATACTACCATAATTATACACCCATCATGTAATTGGGAAAGTTAAGGGTGGTATCATTTCGTATTCCTATTATACCCCTAAAGTAGTTAAGTACATCTATGTTGATGAACATATCACTTAGTTGTAGTGAAAAAAAATCTTGAAAAAATACATATAGAGTCATTATAGGAAAGAAATAACCTCCATGATGATTCCTATTGTAAAAAATCCCAATAATTTGTTAGAACATTATAGCCTCATCCCCTAAATTACAGAACCATCATGATTCATTATTAGGGATGTTCTCCTAATAATGAAATTTCAGCAACCTCATACACTGGTCCTCCTTGCAGTAATGTACCCTAGCACACAAAGCTGGGCATAATTTCATATTATCCACTCCCTCATATATTGAATTGTATAATTGATCAAAATATATGAACATCACATAATATTTAAGATATTTATAGTTCTCCATCATATGGTTTTAATCATTGATTTCATAATCAACACCTTAAACATCTTCCCCCCAAATTGATTAAGATTATGAAATTACCTCTCAAATATAAAATTCAACCACATTCCAATGTTGATGAGGGACTATAAGCCAAGAAAGAAAAATAATGTTGTCAACCTAATATAGGTAGAAGAAACTAGGTATATTTCTTCCTAGTGAGGTATGTTTTTAGATAGTTTTCAATTTTCGTAGACAATAATTTGAATAATCTCTTTAGGATTAAGAGACTATAAGAGAAATATTTAAGTAATAATATCAATTATACCATCTATCATGAATTATTAGGTAATAAATTTAAGAGGTTGTTTATATTTTATTACTAGCTTAAGAAGAAAATATATGAGTGCATAATAGATTATGTAACACCCAAATTTATACTTCATCCAAGTTATATCCATGAGAAAAACATATATTGTTTACAAAACAGTCAGTTTCATGTGTCTCTTAATGATAGAAAAACATGTGTCTTCCTGTATGACTAAGTATAGTGAGAAACATATCCTCTTTTCATTAGAGAATAATTTTCTTATGAATTAAAGAATCAAGAGACCAAAGGAGTAATTTATGAAATATAATCCAAACTTATTTCCTTGCCACCAAATTTTTTGACATGTGATCAAAAAAATTTATGTATTTTAATATCTATAGTAGAATATACAGAGAATGTTATAATATTGTTATAGTTTCGTGTGAATCATCTTCCTTTATTGTGACAAACTCTCACTTTGATAGAAATTCATCATGCCTAAATATATATATCAGATACAGAGCCCATTTTATATGACTCTAAAATGAAAATTATGAGGAATCTAACTCATGACACTAAATTACATGACATACAGTCCATAACACATAACCATAAATGGTGTTAGGAGTGCTCTATACCATATGTCCTTAAACTTCTTAGAGTGTTTAATCATAAATTAATTTCAACTATGTTACACCACCATTCAATAAGTTCTTATTCATTTTTATCCCCTAATGTTTTCATTGGTATATTTTCAATCCATTTTCAATTCAATTTTTTCCCTAGAAATTAAAATAATTATATAACCAATGACCAATATTCCCCTCATTATATCTTGAGACCTCACATCATTCCTTGGTATGATTAATATACAAACTACTAGAATTAGGGTCTATTATATTTCCAAATTTCTATACTCATCATATGATAGTATAAATATATATTAATAAAACCCCTTTTAGAAATATCTTCTTCCATCCAACCCACTCCATACCTTAGATGTTTAAATCACTAATAACCTAAAATTGATGAGTTTAGATTATCCACTTTGGGAAGGGAAAATACCTTAGACAAGAATATTCTCTTAGAAACCAATAAACTCAATTGGAGATTATAATCTTAGCTTCCTATATCATAGTAATTAGAAATAGTTTCATTGAATCTGATGAATATACCTCTATAGAATAAATGGTGAAAAAAATAGTTCTCATTGAGCAAATAAATAAACATTAGGGCATGTTTTAAATCTAGAAATAGGAATCCAAAATATATGAAATATATCTCAATGATGTGGTGGTTACTTCCATGTTACTAATATTCCACCTAAACCCCCCCATTCCAAAAACTATTATGGTCAATTAAGATTTTGGAAGACATGATTTAACTTATTTTTTACCCTATTTTCAAATGGATATAAGATATCTCTATTTTTATGAACTCATATATCATAGAAACTATTTTGAACGCTCCCTGTCACATGAGAATAAACTAGATGATATTTTCATAAAATTGTTACAACCATAAACAATAAGTATTAAAGGTCTAACTCATATGAACATAAATTACATAAAAGATTACATCATAAATGGCCATAAATAATGTGATCCTTCTTATGAAAGAGATCAATCTAGATAAGAGTTAATTTTTAATAGCATATTTTATCAATATAAAAACATTTTATTTATCAAATATCAAGGCTTAGAAAAAATATGAGAATAAACTTCCCCTTTATAAGAACTATGTATGGATTTATTTACATTACTGAAAAATATATAGTGACACCCAACTTTCTCATTCAAGACACAACCGTAAATTTCTATCCCATTGGATCCTCATTTACACTCATGATTTTAGATCCTGTATATTCACATTATATCTAGCCTATTATCCCATTGTTAAGGTACCACTTAATCACACATTATTTTTCAATAGACTATGATCCATATCTATGAAATATACCTTAATGAACCTAACTTGGACCAAGTCTACACGAACTAATTTTTCCCAAATTTATATGTCTTTAAAATTCATCCACATTTGGTTAAAGCTATATGACCACAATATTTATAATGTTTTGTTCAAAGTTATATAACCTTAAAATTTATCCAACTTCCATAAAAATTTTATGAAAGTTAACTAAAAATGAGAGAGACATAAAATATAATCAGGTTAAAACATTGTAGAGGGTATTATGAGGAAAATTCATGTATCTAATTAAAAATCCATTCCCCTTTATGTCTTAAGGAATGTTAGAGAATAGACATAAATATTTTAGAGTTGAATAAATGCATTAGAAAAATTCAAGCTATACTAACTACACTGACTACTCTATAAGAAATTTAGAGAAAAAACCCATCACTTCAGGGACATGATCTTAAACTATGAGATTGATGTATCTTTATTTGTGGTAATTCCACTTATTCACATTAATAAGTCCTTAACTTTCTAATGATAATTTAATCAATAAATATCTTGTTATACCCCTTCACCCTGGGAATTTTTTCAATGCATGACGACATAACCTTTAGGGTTCATGAAAACTTCTTAAAAATAAATTTCTCTCAGAAACCACATCCTATATTTTATATTTTAGTAATCACAACCCGAAATAATCTACTGATTATTATCCTATTAGTGAATTTAGAATTCATCATTCTTGATTCTCTTCATAGAAAGCCATAACATTGATCATCACCTCTTATTAACCCCTTTCATAAAAATTGGTAAGAGGGTTCTTGAATCCTCATAATAGAACCCCATGTTAATGCTTAATAACAAAATTATATATAAGCTACTAAATAACCCATGGAAATGTCTTTGGTCTATGAGGAACGGTCCCATACTTTTCCTTATATTCAATTGATGGATGGTGTGAGAGTGGTCCCCCGATTACCAATAGTCGACCTATTCTCACCTATCATTAGACTTGAGTCAAAATTTTCACCATAGTGAATTACCATTGGGTACATGGTACTCATAGAATAACCATAAATATCCTGAAACAATGGTCTATTTAAAAAGACCTAAAACAACTTATATTGGTATGCTATATATGACATAATTAATATACTAAAGATATAGATAAATATATGTTCCCAAATATACGGGCTTACCAGTTCACATTGGGTCCTTTATAATAACTCAACACTAAGACAAACCCATTTTATTATCAAATGTCTATGATCATGATCTTCTTGAATTTTTTATAAAAATAAATATGTGTGCTTTAATTCCTTTTCTTATAAGATACATAGTTACATCAGAACATCCATTTCATGGACCAACTGTAATACCTCATTTAAACCTTATCCTTAGAGTCGATAGCTTTACCAATTCACATTAGGATTTATTATTCACTCACTAACTAGGGAATTAATTTATTCAATTTCATTCCCCTTTTTATATGAGTACAATCTATGTAGTGATTCTCTTTTAAAAACAACATGTTTCTTGAATCCAATTCTTATAAGATATATAGTGACATTCAAATATCTTACACTAGACCTAGCCATGAATTCAACCTTAATTACATTCTAACTATCATATTATAATTTGGGCTGACCAATTCACATTAGGTTTTCCTCCCCCAACCCATTCCAGGATTCCAAAATCTTTGATTTAATTTTTCCAATTATAAAATGAAAACCATTGAGTCTATTATTGTACATGTAAAAAAATACTTCATTTTTTTCCTCTTGTAAAGTCAAAATATATGATTTGATTATTCCTCTTAGCATCATTGAATGATTTGATTTGATTATTCCTCTTAGGAATACAAAAGGCCTCAAGTTGAGTATTCCACTTAGAGAAACCAGAATTATTGAGTTGATTATTCATATGGTATAATCAAATAACTCAACTATTGTATTCCTATTGGATAGACAGAGTACCTTCAGTTGATTATTTCTCTTGGAAATTAAATCCCATGAGTCGAGTATTCTAATTGGTGAAAACGAGTGCCTAAAGTTAATTTTTTTCCAACAAAATCAAACACCTTGAGTTGATTATTACTCTTTTATATCATATCAATTGAGATGATTACAACTCTTGGAGACATTTAATGCCACAATTCAGTGATTACGTTAGAAAATAATATTCTTGGAGTTTATTATTCCTCTAATGTCATAAAAACCCTTGAGTTGATTATTCGTATTAAAAAACAAATTAATTCAGTCTAGTATTCCTCTTCGTGACATAAAATGACTCGATTTAATTATTCCATGTGGAAAATATAATTCCTGGAGTCTAGTTGTCCATATTTTGAGCCTCCTAAAATGCATCACTATAATCCAACCATATGTTCAAGAACTATGAAAAAATTTATATATATTACTACATAATTTGATACTTTTTTTGAATGGATCTCATTTTGAGGAAGGGGTTTTTTGGAACTAAAATGTTTTTATGAACTTTTTTATAAAATACAATATAGAGTCCTCATGTGGATATTACAAGTCAATTTTGGATGAAGTGTATCTATATTCATGAAAACGAGGAAGATGGTTTCATTGTATAATTCATGTTTTTTCACTTACTTATGGATGTAGATTACCTCAAGAACACATATTATTCTGATAATGTGGGGGCGAGACCTCCCATTAGGATCAGTCCATGTATTTTATCCAATCTTGATAAATGTGTTATCAAAATCATAGAACCCATTTTAAGAATTTATAAAAACCTTTTGTCCATAGAAAACTCCTATTATAGCTAAACATTTAATATAGGGTTGTATTTCATTTTAAAGGCTCCAATTTGAAAACTTTTTAATCCCAAATAAGTACTTGAATCAAATGTTATAGTAATTTTAATTTCATGTTATATTGAGGACAAGTGAAGGTAGTGTAACATGAAAAAAAATATGAATGTTGTGAAATCATTACTTGGAAACTCATTATTTTTTTTACAAAAAGAAATTATTTTTTTCCCATGATAGAATAAAATAATAATGAAGTCAATTATGGTGAATATATGGGATTAAATTATAGATAAAAAATAAATAAGTTTATTGGGAATCATTTTTAGTGAGAATTCATGATTCCTTTTAGGTTGTGATAAAATTAATTAGCATGAAATCCATTTATGGTGAAAAAAAATTATTTATTTATGGTTGATAAAAAATTGACTATCCTAGTCATTATGTTTATAATTTTCATATAAATCTCTTATATACACCATATTCTTCTATTAATCCATCATTATTCATATTTTTGAGGATAGATTATTTTATGGTAGTGAACATTTTTTATGCAGATTAGTTTTATATATCCAATAGTAGGTAGTTTCACATATTTTTTAATAAACAAACTACTGAAAATTCCTTTCATACATGGGTAAATCTTGGTAAAATATGGTGGTTTTAAGTCTAAAAAGTAACATCATTTATTATGTCATCCTTTATGGGAAGGTCATTAGAGAATAGTACCGTCAATTAGAGTATGTATTTAATTCTTAATGAGGAGGATGAATTCTTTGTAAGTTATTTATAACTAAATACCAACTTTTTAAAACTTAAATGGGATGGAATATATAAACCCATGATGGATACCCTTATTTACATGTGTAAACAATTTCACATAGGGATGTCTACCTCATAGAACTTTTTCAATGGCCAGACTAAAACATCCATTCTCATTCAAACCCAATCATTCACATAAATGAAAACTATTATGAGAAATTTTTGATTATTAAAGTAAATTGGTCAATCACTCCAATGGTATAATGAAATTTAATATTTTACTAATAATGATTAACTTAATGGAAGGTTCCATTTATTGGGTTTTAAGGCACATTTTAAAAAAATCTTTTAATATAAACTAAATCATTCACAAGATTCTTTTATCTTATTTTTCATGTTTTAGTCTTTGAAATGATATTTATCTATAAAAACTTGACTTAGGATGACCCTTTTAATGAAGCATTATGTTTACAGGTGTCCAATCCTTCTTCTCTGAGAAACCCCATTTTAAATCAACTGAATATTTCATTGGACTATATAATCTTGTAGAATATGGTTTCCAATTTTCAAAATTCCATCACCATTTAATATTGGGTTTATGGTAACCCATCTCTTAAAATTTTTCTCATATGGGAAACTCATGTTTAATCCCCATTCAATCACCTTAAGTTGAGATCCTCATCTTGGTATCTACAAGTTCCTTAAATCAAGATCGACCTATTAATTTTTTTAAAGAAACATCAGTCATGATCCTACCCATGGTTTCACATATTCCTTGGGTCAAGATACTCCACATGGTTTTCCTAAAACCTTGAGCGTTTTATGGATTATGATACCTACAACACCAAAAAATGATGAATTATTTATTTTATTAAAATATAAAATTACAATAGAAAATTAAATACAATTTGAGATTATTAATGAAATATAATTAGTAAAATTCATGAATGAATGGAACCACAATTGAATGAAAACACTTCATGGGTTATATTTAAATCATCATGGTATTCCATGAATATAATACCATGAATGATAACTATACGAAGTATACAACATGTAATAAATCTGATAATAATATATATTTTTAAATTATATAATAGGATGAATGAATTTATAGATGTACATAGGTTATATGTATGAATGTAATATGAATGTTATATATACAGTCATTTGACATATGGTCTTTGGTGATATGGAAATTGGATATATATTCATTGGATATATACTCATTTTATATACTTCTATCCAATAGGTACATTGAATTTTTCAAATGGGTTTTGGAAAATTAAAAATAATATGATTCACACATAATAAATATTTTTGTAACTAAATTTAAAGAGAATGATTTACTTGAATATTAATTATAAAGATAGTAATTTTTATTAATTATATGTATTTATAATTAAATAATGATTTTTTGTATTTATAAAACTAAAATAAATATTATAATACTATTTTATTTTCTAAAGACCAATATTTAGATGACAAATAAAAGGACGTGATTAAATTAATTTAGAAGAGGATGATTTTTAATAAATTTTTATCATTTTATTAATTATTTTTTATTAATAAATTAAATTAATATCTATCAAATAATTGTTTTAATGAAATGTATCATTTACATATATCATAAAATAAAATACAATCCACACAATCATTATTATTTTTGTAATGAATTAAAAAATCTATTTTTGGGTTTAAAAATATATTTTTTTAAACCCATTTTTATGTGTTATATGTTTTTTATTTAAAACATATTTCTTATCACTTCCTAAATTTGAATTTATTAAAATAGATTTAATATTTTTAATAATAATATTAAAATTATGTGATAAGGTTGGTTTTATTTTTATTTATAAAAATAAGATACTGAGGTAAACATTAGCCCCCATATTAAAGGCTCAAAATTGAAAGGTGTTATATAAATGGTGTAGTGACCAACAATATCACAAAACATTATATTTAAATCTATTTATAAGGGAAATATTAAAATCTACTAAAAAATTTAACATTATTTTTCACTTTTTTCAACTTTCAATTTTAAAATAAAAACTATATAAATTAAAAAATGGGTATTAGGGGAAATGCCAGTCAAGCTCACCTATAAAAGGACCCATACCCTACACACCTTAACCCAATCATTTCCTTTAGTTTTATATTTAATTAATCCTAAAATTATCCCATAATAATCTAGTACTATGTTTAGGGATCTCTGGTCAAAATAATAAATACCAAATCTTATGTTTCCAAGATACTCTCTAAGTGAAGATTTGAATATTCAATGTAAACATTGTCCTCTCCTAAATCATAATTTTTTATCTTCTTCATACAGCTAATTTTAAATATTATTTATCAATTTAATGAAATGTTTTTTAAATCATCATTCTAATATAAATATTTTATTATTTTTAGGTCAATAAGGTGTTCTAACTCATTCAATCAATATAATGTGATCTTGTTTAAGCCGATTTTAACACCTACATGAATGATGTCGTAACCATTTTATCATGAATGAATAAGAAAAAAATTGTAATATGATATAATAAAAATTATTTTAAATTGTTTTCATAATTCTTAAATCATAATATTCTAAATCATATAAATGAATTAATTCAATTCTTTTATATGTTCAACAATCACAGAAAAAATATATTTTTTATGATTCTTATGTGAACTATCACTTGAAGCACCATGAAACTAGAATGCGAAAGAAAATATCAAAAAAATATAATTATTATTATTTAACATTATAGAGATGATGAACCCATGATCAAGGATCAAATACAAAAATCAGCAACCAAGTATCTAGGGAAAAAGGGAAACTTTAATCCTGGATATTAATTTTACCAAAAAAAACATAATGTATAGGTAATATGGAATTATAAATGAATAGTATTATGAGAAATAAATATTAATAAATATTTAATAAATATTCATAATTGACCTATATTTCTTATATAGGGAGTATGAATTTTTCGGGCCAACGGAAGTTTGAGGTAAGGGTTTCACTTCTAATCACCTATTGAAATTGATATTATCAATAACTATATTTCCATTAGAGAAATTTTATGTAATATATCTACAAAATCAAATATAATTTTTTCACCACTATTTAATTATGGGGTTTACATTTATTAATTCCATTTTCCCTCCCTTTGGATAAAAATTCAACTGAATTTTTTTCTATAAGATGAGTTAAACTTATCTCAGCATTCAAGACAATAATAGTTCTCTTAAACATTTGTATTGATTGTTTTGTTTTATGAATTTCATTTTATATAATCAAATGATTTTTATGATCTTTTTTATTACCCTTCTTCTTTCATTACACTATTAGAAAATAGTCCTATTAACATGGTCTACTGTTATATAAATAGGCCCCTAGACTATGGAAATGTCCAATTTACAAAGTCCAGGAGACTATTGATGTAATTTTTTTCATATACTTAAATATATAGCCAAAGATATACACATAATTTTAGACCATATTAATAAAATGGAAATAATAATGCCCAGTGAATTTTGAACATATGATATCCCCAAATCCATATTCCTTACCACTATTCTACACTTCATATACGGTATATGTCCTTTCTCATATCTATATATAAAAATATGAAAATACACATTTTAAAGTGGATGTAGTGGTTCTACAACCACGGTAAAAGGAAATAGTGGTTGTAGAACTTCTCGTGGTCTTCTTGCTAAAGGTTGGTGATTCCTATTGTAGCCTATTGCCACCCATAGATATATTTGAGTATAGCCTTGTTCTAATGTTAATCTTTTAAATAGGTCATCATAAAAATATTTTATTGTACAATGACCAAGTTTGTATTTCAATTTTCCAACAGTATTACAAAATAATGAAATGAATATATTTTCATCCTTTTCCACATGGGCCATTTACTATTAACTTTGACTTCATAAAAGTGTGAAAGGAATATTTTTTTAAAATTTTTCCACTTGATAATTTTATACCAAATTTTTATTTGATTTTAATTATGAATCATACCCTAAGTGTTTTTTTGTTTAAGAGAGTAATTTATTTCCCACTATTTTATAAATTATTCAATTTCAAAATAAATCATATTTAAAATGTAAAGGGTTGTTCTTTTTTTTTCTCAAATTAATTTTATAATTCTCAAATAATGTGTTATTAATCTATGTTAATTTTCTTTTAATGTATCTAATTTTTCATTGGGGACATACTGAAATTATAACACCAAATTTCTTTATATGGATTGTTTGTTACCTTTTCTATGGTAAATTTTCATGATATTCATTTCATTCACATGATTTAATTAATATATAATGGAATTATGAATGATTTTACATTTATTTTTCATTCATGTGTATGTTCTTACCATATCTGATGGTTGGGACTAAAATTTTATATCCCTATAATGAATTGTGAAAAGATTTTTATCTCATGTGATGACATGTAGGGGACTATGGAGTTAACCAAATCTATTTTGTGGATTTAAACACTCTGTTAATGGGAATGGGGAGTTAATCAAATCCATTATCGGACTCTACCCAAAATATTAAAATGTTATAGGCAGTAATCATTGGAATAATAAATTATTTTCTATACTTATGTATGTGCCACATTTGTATGTTATATTTCTTATATTTCCACATTCCTATGTAGTTTTCTCATGGATCATAATTATTAACTCATTTTTTTAAACTCACATGTCTCATATAATCTGATTATGTAAAAATCCTCCAATAAAAATGACAAATTTATGATCCATATGTTATTGGGTATGATTTATTTATAACATGTTCATGTACCTTGATTATGTTATCATATCCTCCTCCAAATTATCATTTTTTATTTTCTAACACTTTCAAGGGGGAAGTAGGAACCCAAGAGAAAAGTAGGTAATGCATCAAAGGTTACAATTGATCAATTAAATGCAGGTCTCTGGTGATTGGATTCTCATTCTCTAAACTATTTCTCAGGGAGGGAATTTAATTGGAATCTTGGATCTTCCCCTACATTCTCTTCATAGTGCCTTTCTCTTCATAGTGCCTTTCTCAAGCCTGCATGTATTCTACTTTGCTAATCTTATCCATACTGGAGACTCTGACCAGTATATGATCTTCCTTGTCAATCCATTCAGTTTGCTCCCTACTAACTACCACATGAATCAATATTCCCTCCATTTGATCAATGTATTCCTTTGCCTCCTTGATCACCAAAACACCCTCCTTCGTTTCTTCTCCATAGTGCAGGAGTAGTTTCAGTTAAGAATCCAAATCCACCTCATCTAGGGTCTGAAGGCTGATTGAAGACCCTATTGCATGTTTCTATCTGTGGGAAAGGGGATCCGCCCTTTCTAGCATCAGCTCCTCTGGTTTCAGATTCCCCTTGAATTGGTCATCTTCCTTTGAGTGTAGTGTCTTTTATTTTTCCATGTATTATTTTTAAATATTATATGGAATTATTATGAGACCAAGCACAGAGACGACACATCATTCCAAGGCCCAGTGATCTCGGAATGGTGGTTCAAATATTTGTAAGTTAAGTAAGTCGACACTTGTGTGTGGTTGTGGTTGTTTCCAAACAGATTCCTGGATTAAAAATCTGAGGGCACTGTTGCATCCGGGACGACGACTTTAACTATGAACGGGTCTAACCTTGACCGGCATGGGTCGAGGGAAAAAGTTAATTTTCAGAAGTTTTTAGTAAAATAAATAAAATTGAAATGTTTATTTTATTTTATATGGAATCATCCGGTGTAGCGAAGCGATGAGGTAGTTGTTTCTTTAATAAATGCCACGTTATAATGACTCAAGAACGGAAAGCTTGACTCTTTAATACTGAAGCAGGATGGAATGCCAAATCATGGTTCCCCTTTTTAAAGGGTTAATCGAATGATGGTCTTTGGATGAATATTGAGAGAAAACTATGGATAATATGTGGAGCCTTGGAGAAAACTCTCGGTGACGAACAAAATGGATCGAAGATGCAAATCGTTGTGCCAATGAAGTTAAAGGATCTCGACGATGATGATAGCATGACCCTTCATCAGCAATCTGTCCCTTATTGAGGAAGGGGTTTTTATTTCAAATATCCTTTCCCCATTTTTGATTTTAATCAACGAACGTAGAGAAACCATGAATATGTTGATGTCACGACCCGTCCTCGGGGCCCGTGCCGTGACTACCCCAAGCCCGCCTTCCATAGGCCAGGGGTTGGCGACTAGCACCAAGGCGTAAATCCCGGTAAAAAGAGAAGGCATTTCCTTTGTAAAGTAAACAAGCACCACAGAGTAAGCAAGCAGAAAAGTAAACACTAAGTAAAAACAGGTACAACAGTATGTGCAGAAATGTGAGTGGGCCTGTATACAAACCCAAACTGAAAGTAAAGTACAACTCGAAAGGGAAAAAATCAACTGAATAGTAAAGGCCTCTACGCCGAGCTTTCCACTGGAAATCCCACCTGAAGGGTGGGTACAGATAGCTCCACTGCTCCTCGGGTCCCGCCGTCCGCTCCGAGTACGTCCGACCAGTGGTCCACCTCCAGGTACAGTCCTGCTCTGCAAGCCTCAACCACGATCAACGTTGTCGGTCGTCTGCAACCAACACAACGTAGTGCGGGCATAGCTCGTGCATGGGTGAGTATAATCTACCCAGTAGAGACCCCGAGACCCCCGAAGGTCTCCCAAAATCCACAAAGGATAAACCACAAAGGAAAGATACAATCACGAAGTAACAACCGACCCTGCTTAGGTATATTCCCATACATATACCTAAGTCATCAATTCCAAAACACTCCAACCTCCGAGCCCAAGTACAACCCAGTCCACACAGGAAAGTATACGTATTTCACATAGGAAAGAAAAACGTAATCCACACAGGATAGAACAACACAATCCACACAGGAAAGCAAACAAGATTCAGCTCACACAGGTATAATTCTTCGAAAGATGATAGAGATGATCACTGATCCATCTAAGTCGTCGGACCCACAAAGGATCGATAGGTACTAACCCCCGCAAAGACCCACACATGATCAGACCCACACAGGATCCGTAGGTGCTGGCTCACATAGAACCGCTGAGCGCTGACCCACACAGGATCAGAACCACACAGGATCGGACCCACACAGGATCGGTAGCACTGATCCACATAGGATCGCTGAGTGTTGTAGTCGTCGTCATCGAATCCACTGAGGATCTCTGCACAGTCGTCGTCGCAGTCACAGTAGTAGTCGCAACCAGCTCTAGGGTTCCCGCACACAGCAAACTCATTCGGGAGGGTCCGCTCCATGAGCCGAGAGGCTGATACATCAACTGACACTTAGTCCAGAGTTGATGTATCCAAAAGTTTCGTATCGTCAATAGGATCTCAACGTCGTAGATGGCGCGTCAATCGGACGCCCGGTCTGAGAGTTATTGGCCTTTTCGTCCCAGGGGCCCGGTTGGTTTTTAAGGAAAAACCAACATGACCGTACTTCACCTGCATCCAAACCTCAGGCGGAGTATGCCAAAAGATCCGTCTCACTAAGAGGAACTCAACAAAGTTGACGACACGTCAATCGGACGTCCGTAGCTCAAGATATGAGTGTTTCCACTCCGAGGGACCGGTTGGTTTCGTGTACGAACCAACCCGGCCGAACTCAAAGTATTCCGAAGGCCGAGCCATTTTGGCAAAGGGGGGGGGGCACCTGCCCCCCTGTGTAACCGCGGCCCCCCACAATTAAGGGGGGCCGTTTTGGCCAGCCGTCTGGTGGTTTGAATCCCCTGGTTGCACACCGGTCCGGCCGGCCCGCCCTGGCCAGCCGGTTCCGCCCTCCACGGGACCGGCGACGGCCGGTCCCCTTCATCGCCGACACCGGCGGCCCGGTCCGGCCGCCGGTCCCCTTGCTCCGCCGTGGCCCGGAACCGGCCGCGACCCATGTCTTCCGGCGCGGTGCGACGGCACCGCGCCCCTCTGCTGCGGCCCCGCTCCGGCCGCGGCGTCTTCAGTTTACTTCGACACGGCGCGACGACGTCGCGTTCTAAAACTTCTTTCCACGGCGCGGCGCGACGGCGCCGAGCATTTCCTTCTTCAAGAATCCGCGTGGTGCGATGGTACCACGCTCTCCCGTACCAAGCACAAAGGAACCAACACGAAAATTAAGGAGGAGGGTCGCACGTGGTTGTGCGGTCCAACCCCCTCGTGTTATTCGTTAACAAATGGTTAAAAACCACGAAGATCATCAAGTTGGTATTCACCTACCAATAAATAAATAAAACCACTACCTCGGTTCAGGAATGGTGTTCGTCAACGAGTCGCGGAAGACGAGCGTCGCGGAGGTCGGGCGTCGCGGAAAATGAACGTCGACGTCGCAAAGCGAGGATTCGAAATCGTTGACGGAGATTTCATCGCGGAAAACCGTCGCAGAAGAGACGACGCAGAAGAAGAACGACGTGGCATGGATTTGGCGTCGCGGAAGAACCGTGTTCTTCGGCGGAGAAGTTCTTCGTTGAAGAACGCTGTTCTTCGCGTTCTTCGTCGAGGGTGAAGAAGAAGAAGACTTCACGCTTCCCAATCCTCCCAAGGTGGAAAAAACTCTAAAAATAATAAAATAAGACCAAGTCTTAATTTATTAACACAACCTAACCATTTTAATTTCAAGAGTTTCAAATTAAGTAACTCACTTTATTAATTATAACAAGTTGTCAAAAATTGATGAAAGTGAGTTAATGGGGAGTTAGGAAGGTGAGGGGTTAAGAGGGGTTAGGGAGTAAGTTATTTTAAAAGGAGGGGGGTTCGTGTGGACCCCACCCTTTCAATTATCCACACATGGGAATTTGGGTGGATGTGAGCCCCACCACCAACTTCCCATGGGAGAAAAATAACCACTTTGATACGAAATAAAATTGATTTAACAATTTTATTTTCTTTTTATTTAAACCCCATTAATTAACTTCTTCACCCCCACAAAAGCAACTACGGTAAAGGTTCCCTTAAGCGATTACTGGCGTTGCGAGTTCATCGGTTCTCTCAAAATTTGATTCCGAGCACTGGATCAAAAGTTATAAATTCCCGCTCGTTCGTTCACTGAACGTACCCATGCCAAACTTCGGAAAATGATTTCGGGAACACCGGGCCTCGGAATCAGGTGCCGTCAGAAACCGCGTTCTTGTAAAATTCCAAATAAAATTAAGAAAAAAATTTCCCTTGAATTTTACGGGTCTTTACCTTACTCCCACCTCAGGGATTTACGTCCCCATAAAGATACATCAAAACTATGGAAACAAATGAGGGTACTGAGCACGCATATGAGCCTCCTGCTCCCAAGTACTCTCCTGGAGGTTCCCGTGTTGCCACCTGATGCGCACTAGAGGAATCGACCATCCACGTAGGACCCGCTCCTATCGATCCTTGATCTCTACCGGGACCTCCGCAAAAGTCATCCCATCATCAACGTCTAGCTCTCCATGGTCAATGATGTGCGTTGGGTCGTGCACGTATCTCCTTAGCTGGGATACGTGGAAGACGTCATGCACCCGGTGCAACTGAGGTGGTAGAGCCAAGCGATAAGCAACCTCACCAATCCTGCTGAGGACCTGGAAGGGTCTGATGAAGCACGAAGATAACTTTCCGCCTCAGCCAAATCTTCGTAAACCACGTCGAGGTGAGTCACGCAAGAAGACGTGGTCGCCATCCTCGAACTCTAGTGGCCTCCGACTCCTGTCAGCGTATGAATTCTTCCGGCTCTGAGCTGTCCTCATCCGCTCCTGGATGACCTGGACCTTCTCTGTCGTGGCCTGGACCATCTCTGGCCCCACAAGTGCTGACTACCCAGGGTCTGTCCAGCAGAAAGGAGATCTACAAGGTCGGACGTACAATGCCTCGTACGGTGTCATCCCGATGGTGGAGTGGTAGCTGTTGTTGTATGAAAACTCCACTAAGGGTAGGTGGTCCTCCCAGCTATGACCAAAGTCGAGGACACATGCGCAGAGCATGTCCTAGAGAGTCTGAATGGTCCTCTCCGTCTGACCATCCTTCTGAGGGTGAAAGGTTGTGCTCAGATGTAGCTGCGTCCCGAACGCCTCCTGCAACCCCTTCCAAAGCCGGGAAGTAAAGCGAGCATCTCAATCGGAGATGATAGATGATGGCACACCGTGAAGCCAAACAATCTCATGAACATAAAGTCGTCCCAAGCTCTCCACTGAGCCCTACTCTCTGATGGGTAAGAAGTGAGCCGACATGGTGAGTCGGTCGACAATCACCCAAATGGAGTCGTGACCTCTCGAAGTACTTGGAATTCTAGTCACGAAGTCCATAGATATGTTGTCCCACTTCCACTCCGGAACCTACAAGGGCTGTACCAAGCCTGCTGGTACCTGGTGCTCAGCCTTCACCTGCTGGCAGGTGAGGCATCGAGAAACGAACTCTGCCACAGCCTTCTTCAGGCCCGGCCACCAGTGTTGTCGTCTATTATCCTGGTACATCATCGCCACTCCAGGATGTACCGCCAAAGGAGAAGTGTGAAACTCTCTTAGCACCTCCTCCCGTAAAGCGACTGGTACCATGATACGTCCTCTGAAAATGATGTCGTGCTCTGCTCTAAAGGAGAAACCATCAGGTGTCTGTCCTGAGGATATCTGTGCACGCCGTGTCTCACGGTTAGCGTCCCCACGCTGTGCCTCTCTGACCTGCTGTAGTAGTGGAGGAGTGACTGTGAGAGACTGAAGGAACGCTACTCCATCTCTATCCACGAAGGATATCTGCAAAGCGGCTAGCTGCTCTGTTGCCTCCTCATGTAGATGAATGCTCGTCCTCCTACTGAGGGCATCTGCTACAACGTTCCCCTTACCAGGAGTATAGACTATCTCAAAGTCATATTCCTAGAGGAAATCAAGCCATCGCCGTTGTCTCATGTTCAGGTCCTTCTGTGAGAAGATGTACCTGAGACTCTGATGGTTAGAAAAGACTGTAAAGCGCTCGCCCATCAGATAGTGTCGCCATGTCTTCAGAGCGATGACCACTGCTGCTAACTCCAGTTCATGGGTAGCGTATTTCTACTCATGCGGCGTCAACTGACGTGATCTATAGGAGATCACTGCCCGCTCCTGCATCAGGACACAACCGAGTCCGATCCCTGATACATCGCAGTAGACTACGTACCCTACTCCCTCCTCAGGAAACCTCAAGATAGGTGCGTTGGACATTCTCTGTCTCAGCTCCTGGAAGCTCTGCTGACATCTGTCTGACCACACGAAGGGTTTCCCCTTCTTCGTCAAAGCTGGGAGTGGTTCCGCAACTCTAGAGAAGTCAGGAACGAATCTCCGGTAGTATCCAGCTAGTCCCAAGAAACTCTGCACCTCCGTCATGCTCCTGGGTGGCTCCCAAGCTAGCACTGCCTCGATCGTCACAGGATCCACTGCAATTCCCTCCTCAGAGATGACGTGCCCCAAGAAGTGGACCTCACGTATCCAGAACTGGCACTTCGAGAGCTTTCCATAAAGCTGGTGCTCTCGGAGTGTGTCTAGTACAACCCGTAAGTGGTAGGCGTGCTCCTCCTCAGTCGTCGAGTAAATCAAAATGTCGTCGATGAAGACCACGACAAATTGATCGAGGTCTGGCTGAAAGATCCTGTTCATGAGAGCCATGAACACTTCTGGGGCATTGGTTATGCCGAATGGCATAACCAAGAACTCATAATGGCCATATCGACATCTGAAGGCCATCTTCTGCACGTCCTCATCTCGAACTCTGAGCTGATGATAGCCAGACCTGAGGTCTATCTTTGAGAACCATCGTGCTCCCTTGAGCTGATCAAAGAGGTCATCAATCCTCGATAGCGGATACTTATTTCTCACCATCACCTGGTTCAGGAGATGATAGTCAACACAAAGTCGCAAGCTCTCGTCTGCCTTCTTGGCGAACAATATCGGGGAATCCCAGGGTGAAACACTGGGTCAGATGAACCTCTTGCCCTGCAAGTCCTCCAACTGTAACCGTAGCTCTCGAAGCTCGGCGGGGGCCATCCGATATGCTGGAGTCGATATCAGGGTTGTCTCGGGGTACAGGTCAATATAAAAGTCTACCTCTCTATGAGGAGGTAGCCCTGGAACGTCATCGGGAAAGACGTTCGCAAACTGATCCACCACTGCAGGAAAACCAGGACTCCGCATGTCAACTGCTCCTAGGATGAGGCTAGCCAACTGATGAGTGATGGGTTGTCCTCTCCTCTGCGAGAGTCCATCCTATACTACAAAGGCTCCCTTATCGCTGGTGAAGGTGAACCTGCTCCCGTTGGTGCGTACACATCGCACCTTGCGCCTAAAACAGTCAATCTGTGCATGGACTGTAGATAACCAATCTGTACCCAAGATGACGTCGTAAGGCCTCGACGCCGCTAAAAGAAGATCCCAGCCGAAGATCTCGCCTCCTAGTGTAAGCTCACACTGCCGGCACCAGTGCGTAATCATCGAGTCTACTCCTGTAGGAGTCTCTAGCCGTAAGGATCGAGCCAACGGCTCTATCGGAATCTCCGAGCTCCGAACAAGGGCAGCGGCTATGAAAAATTGACTCGCTCCTGTGTCTATAAGTACTGTAGCAAGGGTGGAATAGATACAGATAGTACCTAGAATCATCTCGGGCGCGCCGTGGTCGTAGAACTCTGCTGCCTGGAGTTGTGCCTGTCTCTGCCCTCCATCTCCCTGTGGTCGGGGTAGACCTCCTAGTGGTGGTGGTGGTAGAGCCTCAAAGCGTCGCCCCCCACCTGCTACTCGGCGAGCTCCACTGCCTCGTCCGCCTCCTCCCTACGGACCGCCACGGTCGATCCTCTGCCTCTGCCTTGGTGGTCCCTCAACCGTCTGCTTCTCCTCGGCACGGTGGGTCGGGCAGTCACGAGCAATGTGGCCCTACCCGCCGCACGAGTAGCACTTTCTGCCTCTCTAAAGACTAGCTCTGCGTTGTGTGCCCCACACTGCTGAGCCAGTTTCCTGAGGTCGTTTGCCTGAGGGTCTGGTCTGCCTGGACCCCTGAGTCATCCATCGACTGCCTGCTGCAGAAGACTCTGCTACATGCCGCCCTGCGGTGGGTCTCGACACTGGTGTAGACTTTGCAAGAAAGCTCTCGATCAAAAGGGCCCGCTCTAGTACTCCTGTCTGAGTCGGAATGATGACGGAGATCAGCGATTCCCTGATCTCGTGTCCCAATCCCTGCTCAAAGGTCCGGGCCCGGAAGATTGGGTCCCGTACCATGTCGGTCGAGTAGCGCGAGAGATAGGTAAATCTCGCCGAGTACTGGGCGACCGTCATGCTACCCTGCGGTAGTTGAAGAAGCTTCTGAATGCGAACCGCACGGAGGGTGGCTGGGAAGAACTCCGAGCGGAAGAGACTCTAAAAGTCCGTCCAATGTAGAGATGCCTCATCATTCACCTGGAGCATCAAGATCCACCATCGGCCCGCTACTGCGTGCAGTAGGCTCGCAGCGAGGATCACCATGAGGTCTACTGGTGTCCTCACTAGCCTGGAAACTCATACGACTGCCTCCAGCCAGTCCTCGGCTGCCTGGGGGCAGTCTCCCCATGGAACCTGGGTGGTCGCTGGCGCTGGAACTCATGCAGTGCACTGAGGCGACGTTCATCGTCAGCGGCTGGTGCTGGAAGCATCGGTGGCTTGGATGGTAGAGCTACCGCCGGTGCTACTGCTGACAAAGGGCCTTGCACCGATACCTCGTCGCTCGGTGGGCTGTCGTCACGCTCGACTCTCGGAACCCTAACTGGCTGCCATCATGGGGCCATCCTGAAAATGAAATATGTGCGCCACGGTCAGAACAGCATACCCGGTGAGCTGATACAAAGTAATCACAAAGAAAACTTGAAACACACATGCAATCAATGTTTTCGTGCATTAAGTCGGAAATCAGAAGTCAGGGTCCTAGTGTACGGATACATCGGCTACCGCACCAACACTGGACTCCCTGGACTGATAACCGCAATCAATACGCTAAACACTATTGCTTCACATAGAAAAGATCAGAGTTCGCGGTAGAACCGAACTCCTTTGATACCAATTTGTCACGACCTGTCCTCGGGGCCCGTGCCGTGACTACCCCAAGCCCGCCTTCCATAGGCCAGGGGATCACGACTAGCACCAAGGTGTAAATCCTGGTAAAAAGGGAAGGCATTGCCTTTTTAAAGTAAACAAGCACCACAGAGTAAGCAAGAAGAAAAGTAAACACTAAGTAAAAACTGGTACAACAGTATGTGCGGAAAAGTAAGTGGGCCAGTATACAAACCTAAACTGAAAGTAAAGTACAACTCGAAAAGGAAAATAACAACTGAAAAGTAAAGGCCGCTACACCGAGCTGTCCACTAGAAATCCCACCTGAAGGGTGGGTACAGATAGCTCCACTGCTCCTCGGGTCCCGCCGTCCACTCCGAGTACATCCGCCCAGTGGTCCACCTCTAGGTACCGTCCTGCTCTGCAAGCCTCAACCACGATCAACGCTGTCCGTCGTCTGCAACCAACACAACGTAGTGCGGGCATAGCCCGTGCAGGGGTGAGTATAAGCTACTCAGTAGGGACCCCGAGACCCCCGAAGGTCTCCGAAAATCCACAAAGGATAAACCACAAAGGAAAGATACAATCACAAAGTAACAACCGACACTACTTAGGTATATACCCATACATATACCTAAGTCATAAATTCCAAAACGCTCCAACCTCTGAGCCCAAGTACAACCCAGTCCAGACAGGAAAGTATACGTATTCCACAGAGGAAAGAAAAACGTAATCCACACAGGATAGCACAACACAATCCACATAGGAAAGCAAACAGGATTCAGCTCACACAGGTATACTTCTTCGAAAGACGATAGAGATGATCACTGATCCATCTAAGTCGTCGGACCCACAAAGGATCGATAGGTACTAACCCCCGAAAGACCCACACAGGATCAGACCCACACAGGATCTGTAGGCGCTAGCTCACACAGAACTGTTGAGCGCTGACCCACACAGGATCGGATCCACACAGGATCGGTAGCACTGATCCACACAGGATCGCTGAGTGCTGTAGTCGTCATCGTCGAATCCACTGAGGATCTCTGCACAGTCATCGTCGCAGTCACAGTAGCAGTCGCAGCCAGCTCTAGGGTTCCCTCACACAGCAAGCTCATTCGGGAGGGTCCGCTCCACGAGCCGAGAGGCTGATACATCAACTGACACTTAGTCCAGAGTTGATGTATCCAAAAGTTCTGTATCGTCAATAGGAACTCAACGTCGCAGACGGCGCGTCAATCGGATGCCCGGTCTGAGAGTTATTGGCATTTTCGTCCCAGGGGCCCGGTTGGTTTTTAAGGAAAAACCAACCCGACCGTACTCCACCTACGTCCAAACCTTAGGAGGAGTATGCCAAAAGATCCGTCTCACTAAGAGGAACTCAACAAAGTTGACGGCACATCAATCAGACGTCCGTAGCTCAAGATATGAGTGTTTCCGCTCCGAGGGCCCGGTTGGTTTTGTGTACGAACCAACCCGGCCGAACTCAAAGTATTCCGAAACCTTGAGTGCGATATACCGAAACAACCGTCTCGTCCCAAGGATCGTGTCACTGCTGATGGCGCATCGATTGGAGGTCCGTAGCCCGAGTTATGGGCAATTGAACCCAAACGGTCCGAAAACATGGGATTCGGGCCCGGACTGACCCAGCCCGAGACCCCCCCGGTCGGCCCGAACCGGGTCGACCCGCCCCAGTCCGGGTCGGCCCGGCTTGGCACGGCCCGGCCCGGCCTGGCAGACCGGCCAGGCGGCCGGTCCGGCTGGGCCGAAGGCCGCGCCGTTTCGGCAAAGGGGGGGGGGGCGACTGCCCCCCTATGTAACCGCGACCCCCCGCAATTATGGGGGGCCGTTTTGGCCAACCGTCCGGGGGTTTGAATCCCCCAGTTGCACACCGGTCTGGCCGGCCCGCCCTGGCCGGACGGTTCCGGCCTCCACGGGGCCGGCGACGGCCGGTCCCCTTCTTCGCTGACACCGGCGGCCCGGTCCGGCCGCCGGTCACCTTGCTCCGCCGCTGCCCAGAACCGGTCGCGGCCCATGTCGTCCAGCGCGGTGAGATGGCACCGCGCCCCTCCTCCGCGGCCCCGCTCCGGCCGCAGCGTCTTCGGTTTACTTCGACGCGGCACGACGGCGTCGCGTTCTAAAACTTCTTTCCACGGCGCGGCGCGACGGCGTCGTGCATATCCTTCCGCAAGAATCCACGTGGTGCGACGGAACAACGCTGTCCCGTACCAACCACAAAGGAACCAACAAGAAAATTAAGGATGAGGGTCGGCCGTGTTTGTGCGGTCCGACCCCCTGGTGTTATTTGATAACAAATTGTTAAAAACCACGAAGACCTTCAAGTTGGTATTCATGTACCAATAAAGAAATAAAACCCCTACCTCGGTTCAGGAACGGTGCTTGTCAACGAGTCGCGGAAGACGAGCGTCGCGGAGGTCGGGTGTCGCGGAAAATGAACGTCGACGTCGCAAAGCGAGGATTCGAAGTCGTTGACGGAGATTTCGTCGCGGAAAATCGTCGCGGAAGAGACGACGCGGAAGAAGAACGTCGCGTCGGGGATACGACGTCGCGGAAGAACCGTGTTCTTCGGCGGAGAAGTTCTTCGTTGAAGAATGGTGTTCTTCGCGTTCTTTGTCGAGGTTGAAGAAGAAGAATACTTCACGCTTACCAATCCTCTCAAGGTGGCAAAAACTCTAACAATAATAAAATAAGACCAAGTCTTAATTTATTAACACAACCTAACCATTTGAATTTCAAGAGTTTGAAATTAAGTAACTCACTTTATTAATTATAACAATTTGTCAAAAGTTAATGAAAGTGAGTTAATGGGGAGTTAGGAAGGTGAGGGGTTAAGAGGGGTTAGGGAGTTAAGGAATTTGAAAAGGTGGGGGGTTCGTGAGGACCCCACCCTTTCAATTATCCACACATGGGAAGTTGGGTTGATGTGGGCCCCACCACCAACTTCCCATGGGAGAAAAATAACCACTTCGATAAGAAATAAAATTGATTTAACAATTTTATTTTCTTTTTATTTAAACCCCATTAATTAACTTCTTCACCCGCACAAACACAACTACGGTAAAGGTTCCCTTAAGCGATTACTGGCGTTGCGAATTCATCGGTGCCCTCAGAATTCGATTCCGAGCACCGGTTCAAAAGTTTGAAATTCCCGCTCGTTCGTTCACTGAATGTACCTGAGCCAAACTTCAGAAAATGATTCCGGGAACACCGGGCCTCGGAATCAGGTGCCGTCATAAACCGCGTTCTTGTAAAATTCCAAAGAAAATTAAGAAAAAATTTCCATTGAATTTTACGGGTCTTTACAGTTGATCCGTGGATTCGTACAGTTTTGTGGGATGGTTTTTGATGGGATGATTTTAGGGAATTAATCCATCTTTAATTTTTGTCCGATTCTTCTCTTTTTAAGCCTACTCATATGAGTGGAACAAGTTCCTGATGAACGATGGTGGAAGTTTGTTCCCTAATTTTTTATAGGATTTATCCACCCATTCATTTCCTCGTGCATTCTCCGCGTTCTTCATGGGGTGATGAACAATAGATTATTGCGCACTCTTCTTATAATACAATGAGCCCAAACTGGAGATCTGACATCGCAACGACCCTACGGAGGTGCGACAGACATAGTGGATGATGAATCAGCTCGGATCGGAAAAGACCGTTCTTCGGGCATTCTTCGCGCAGGAAGATCAAAATGTGTTTTCAGAGGCGATTGGAGTCCGAAAAACAATGAAGATGACCTCAGGACATCAGGGCAACCTGGATTCTAGAGTTTCATGGAAATCAGATGGCTGGATCAATGAACGAAGTAGCATGGAGATGTGGCGGTGGAATTTTGTGTTCATGGAAATTTCCAGAATACACGGCGTGTACTTTCGAAGAACACACCAAATAGTACCAGTGGTAGCGACTAGAGTTTAGGGCGAAAGAGAAAATCACATGGTGTGTGTCCCAGGTCACATGGCGTGTTGGACTTTCCCTGAGGTTCAGAGTGTATTTTGGAAAGTACACGGACACGGGATGGACTACACAGCTTCAGATAACACGATGTGTACTCTCTACGCAGCATGGATGAGAAGGCTATATGGGAATCGGTGTGTATCTAGGGGATACATGGAAATAGGATGAATTAAGAATAATTTACTCCATAACACGTCCAGGAGAGGCCAGTAACACTGGTCACCCAATGTATCGATTACACGGGTAGCAGTACACGGGTTGAGGACCGTGTTCGGGCACGTGGCCAGTGTACACGGACCCTACCCTAGTCACTCAGACACGGTGTGTACACCGTACGACATGTCATGTACTAACTTTTCTACATGAACAGCCTTATGACATAGGCCGTGGTACACGAGCAGTACTCGAGGTCGGATGACACGACGTGTAACTTTTCTAAACATCGTGTAATTTTTTGGAAAATGGCATGATCCTCTTGTCCACCATATCTTGGATAGGTTTCGTTTGATTTTTTGCCACTTCTTCTCGTTTCCCTGAAGGTCAGGAATTGTTTCCTTCTACAGGAGTATGATCCCTTTAGTAGAACTTTCTGTGATAGAGTCGACATCCCTCCGAGGGGACCGTAGTAAGATCCTCTATCCATTCCTGACCTTAGGTAGAGTCAGGCATCGTCATGACCAACTCTACTGGGCTTTGATCCTCTACCTAGCTAGTGAATCCACCTAGCTGGTGAATCCAGATGAGTTGTGGTATCCACCATGGCCCTGGCAGTGATCCTTATCTATGTATCATGATCTTTCCCACTCAGAATTGTGTCTCCCGTAATGAGTGCATCTATCTTACATGATCTTCCCCACTCAAAAGTGTGTCTCCTATAATGAGTGTAACTAACTATCATGACATTTCCTTACGAATAGTACTTCTCAGACGGACGTCGTTAGAGCTACCAAACATGTGGAGTGTGTTCTCCCAGAACCAGTTCTTCGTAGAAATCTTCGAACTGAACCCCTAGAAGGGGGTATGCGGTTGTGTGACTTGTCTCTAGACTACGGGTCTGGGTTTTGAGTATATCTAGATTATGATCTCTTATTATAAATCCAGTAGACATATAATGTGTAGAGCTGACTGTGCCTTTCCTTTGTGTACTTGCGTTGTGTTTTTCGGGGTCCTCTACTATGTATTGTTATACTCACCCTTGCACGGGCTTTTCCCGCACGTGTCATGTCTTGTGCAGACGAGAAGCCTTTTGAAAGAGTCTAGGGCATACCAAGACATGACCGAGCTTTCTAAGTTCCCAATTGGCCGAGGCATTCCTTCGGAAACGAGCAGTAGTCCCAGTACCTCTTTGTGTTTACAGGTTGAACTTTTGCAGTTTTCATACTCTTGTTTTTGGTGGGCTTGTATTCTGGCCTAGTTTACATTCAGTATATTACTTTCCATCGTACTCTGTTGGTTGGGGTTAGTTATATGCATTCATTTTATTCCTTAGTGTTTTTTTACATTTCATCAATAGTGGGATTGAAGATGTGTGTGTGCGTGCAAGTTCTTAGGAAATACCTCCCATGTAATAATATGCCTACTCGATGCTACTCACTAGTCGCTGGCCTATTGGGGTGTGATTGGGGAGTCACAGTGTGGGACCCACTAGGATGGGTCATGATAGATTGGTATCATATGTGGTTGATTCTACCTTATGACCAAGAGTATGTGAGATTGTTTTGGGGAAACATTGTTATATTTTTCGAGATCGGCTATCAGGACAAAGACTCAAGTGTTGGTGCAGTGGCCGATGTATCCATACACCAAGACTCTGATAATTTTCTTTTCGGCTTGGTATAAGAAAAACACTGGTTGCGGGGAAATAAAATAATGGTACATGCATCATATAGGAATGGGTTTTGTTTTCCATGTCCTTTGTGTCAGCTATCCAGATATACTCATTGACTATGGTACATCTTGATTCCTTACAGGATGCCTCTACGAAGCATACCTACTAGGAATCAGTAGCACAATCATAAGGATGACCCCCTTAGTGATGAAGCTTCGATACATGGACTAGTTCCCCAGGTGTTTCCAACAGATGGTGCACATTCTATACCCCCACTAGTGGAGAAGCCCATGGTACCTGTAGTATCGACCTATGAGGAGCGTAGGCTGGGTGTGGTCCTTGAGTTCCAGAGATAGATACCCCTTTGGTTCGGAGGTGAGCCCCACCCTTAGTCATCTGAGGACAGGCTTGAGGCAGTGACCAGAGTTTTCCATCTAGTGAGGACACTGGCAGACTAGGTGGTGATCCTAGGAGCGAGCGTTCTTCAGGGTTAGGTGGGATGATGGTGGATTCTAACCACACATACTCATGACGAGGAGACTCTTTCATGGACTGAGTTTGAGTGACTCTTTAGGTAGGAGTTCTCTCTAGTTACGCTAAGATCCGTACGCATCCAGGAGCTTCTTCAGCTCCAGCATGGTAGTTTGACGGTAGCTGACTATTCATCGAGGTTCAGCAACCTCGCCTGGTACTCGATGGATATGGTTAGGGATCAGTACTTCTAATATCTAAACTTCAAGAGAGGTATATTATGATAAATCCGAGCAAGTTTCGTGCCCTTATGAATTTATACTTATGTTGGAGTGCTCGAGTGGGATTTGGTGATTGAGAGCTTCTTGGCGGAGTAGAGACATCTGACGACAGTCTACAGCAGGAAGATAGGTGCGAAGACCTCGGTAGTAGGGAGCCGATGTCGGACACAGGGATCAGGACGTGAGAGACATCAGAGGAGTGCCCATGACAGAGGATTTATAGTCCAGGGCTCTCAGGCTGGATCCAGACAGCCTAGGGAGAAGCGATGATACACCTGCGATGGTAGGGGATATCTTGCTAGAGATTGTCTGAACAATCGAGCTACTAACAGGGAAGTGGTGGATGGACCACTGAGTAAAAGGTAGAGAGTGGAGCAGACATACCCTCTAGGTGGCTGATGTGACAGAGGAGCAGGGAGAGCTGTAGGTGCTGGCAGACGCTTCAATCTACTTCCACCACCACCCCTAGGAGGTCCACACCAGGCTCTAGGAGCTGGGGGACATGGGTGGGGACAACTGCTTGCGGTCGAGGTGTATGACCTAGGGGATCTATGGATGATACAAGGTAAAATCTATGTCTTATCAACCTTATCTTCTATACTTATAGACACAAGTTCTAGTCATTCCTTCATCGCCACATGTCTTGTGCAAAACCTTGAGATTCCAGTAGAACCGTTGACTCAATCTATACACTTAGAGACACCTATAGAAGGAGAATTGATGATCAAACACCTTTTCAGACAATGTGATCTTACCCTTGGAGGTGAGAGTTATTATTGGAACCTATTGGTAGTAGCGTCAAGGCCTTACGACGTCATTCTCGGTATGGATTGGTTATCATCGGTCCATGCCCATATTGACTGTTTTAGGCGAAGAGTACGGTGTGTCCACCGTGATGGAATGAAGTTTTCTTTTGTCAGAGAAAAGGAGACCTACGCAGTACAGAATGGGCTCATGCATAGGGGGTGTAGCCGATCACTCACGAGTTGGCCAGCCTTACCCTCAGAGTAGTAGATGTTGTGATATCTTAGTTCCCAGCAGTAGTGGCGGAGTACAAGGACGTATTTCTTGAAGATGTTCCAGGATTACCTCCCTGTTGAGAAATTTACTTCTGCATCGACTTACACCCCGGGACAACATCGATTTCCTCACCAGCATATCAGATGGCTCCTACAGAGCTTCACGAGATGAGGGTGCAGTTGGAGGGTTTGCAGAGAAAGGGTTCCGTAAGACCCAGCATTTCACCCTAGGTGGCCCCAGTCTTGTTTTCCCAGAAGTAAGATGGAAGTTTGAGGATGTTCATGGATTACCAGTGCCTGTACCAGGTGAAAGTGAAGAATAAGTATCCACTGCTGAGAATCGACAACCTCTTCGATCAGATGATTGGGTAACAGTGGTTCTTAAAGTTTTACCTTCGATCAGGTTATCACTAGCTATGAGTACGAGATGAGGATATATAGAAGAAAACCTTCAGATGCCTCTACGGTCACAATGAGTACTTGGTGATCCCTTTCGGCATGAAAAACACCCCCGCAGTGTTCACAGGACTGAGGAACCGGATCTTCTAGCTATACCTGGACCAGTTCGTGGTCGTCTTCATCAAAGACATCCTTGTGTACTCGGTGTCATAGGAAGAGCACGCACGACACCTGCGGATAGTTCTAGACATACATTGGGAGCACCAGCTTTATGGGAAGATCTCTAAGTTCCAGTTCTGGATTCAGGACATCCACTTTCTGGGACATATAATCTCATCAGATGGAGTATCTATGGACCCAGCCAAGGTGGAGGCTATGTTAGCATGGGAGCATCCTCGGAGCATGATGGAGGTTTGAAGCTTCGTTGGGTTGGAAGGATATTACCATATATTCATTCCTGATTTCTCCTGAATATTAGCACTGATGACAGCCTTGACCAGGAAGGGTCAACCCTTCATGTGGACGGAGAAGTGCCACCAGGATTTCGAGCAGCTGAGACAGAGTTTGATGAGCACCCCAATATTGAGATTTCCAGAGGAGGGTGTTGAGTACATAGTTTTCTGCGACGCATGAGGGACCAGGCTTGGCTGTGTCCTGATGCAGAGGTAGGCAGTGATTGCTTATGGTTTGCTCCAGCTTAGGCCACATGAGCAGAACTATGCGAAACATGATCTCGAGTTGTCTATGGTTGTCTTCTCATTGAATATATAGCGACACTACCTTATGGGTGAGTGGTTCATTGTATACTCCGACCACAAGAGCCTCATGTACATCTTCTTACAGAAGTATCTGAATCTGAGGCAGAGGCATTGGAATGATTTCCTCCAGGATTATGATTTTGAGATCATCTATACTCCTGGGAAGGGGAACAAGGTGGTGGATGATCATTGCATAAGGTCAAGCTCACAACTGTTGAGTGAGGCAACAGAGAAGTTAGCCACGTTGCAGTTATCCTTCATGGACAGAGAGGATACATATTACCTATAGTTGATGGTTGTCACCCCTCCACTCTTATAGTAGTTAGGGAGGCATAGCTAGGAGCTGTCAACTGTGAGACTTTATGTGCTCAGTTATCCACATGACATGCTCCTGATTTATATTCTCTTGGTAGGGAGCAAATACTTCTTTTTAGAGGACGTGTTGTTGTACCAGTAGTGTTGTAGGAGGAGGTCCTGAGGGAGTTTCATACATCCCCCTTGGCGGTAAATCATGGAGTGGAAACATTTTACCGGGATATCCAACGACAATTTTGGTGGTCAGGAATGAAGAATGTAGTATCAGAGTTCGTTTCCCGATGCCTCACATGCCAGCAGGTGAAGGCTGAGGACCAGGTTCCAACATGATTAGCTCACCCCTGGAAGTTCCAGAGTGGAAGTGGGATGGAATATCGATGGACTTCATGACAAGATTACTACGAGCATCCAATGGGCATGATTCCATCTGGGTGGTCGTTGATCAACTCACAAAGTCGGCCCACTTCCTAGCTATCAGGGAGTAGAGTTCTGTTGAGAGCTTGGGATGCCTCTACGTGCAGGAGATAGTTTGGATTCATGGAATCCCCTCAACAATAGTCTTGGACCGAGATGACCATTTCAAATTCCGGTTGTGGAAAGTATTGTAGGAGGCCTTTGGTACTCATCTACACTTAAGCATAGCATTTCATCCCCAGACCGATGGTCAGACAGAGAGAACCATTCAGGTTTTGGAGGATATGTTGCAAGCCTGTCTCTTGGACTTTGGTCGTAGTTGAGAGGACCACCTACCACTGGTCGAGTTTGTGTACAACAATAGCTACCACTCCACCATTGGTATGGCACCATTCTAGGCCTTGTATGGAAGACCCTACCACTAATGAAAAAATGGCATATAACCAAGGTTCAAAATCGTGGGTATAGCCTAAAAAACCATGGGTATAAGCAATACCCATGGTTTTGGGAACCGGGGGCTGGAGTGGCATCGGTATAGGTCCTAGACCTATACCCATGGTTTACCAAACCATGGGGATAGATTTTTTTCCACACTGTCAAAGCCTCTCCACACTGTCAAAGCGTTAAACCCACTATTGTAAAATCGTGGGCATAATTTGTTTTTTAAAAAAAACGTCTGCCAGTTTTGAACCCGCAACGTCCGGCGTCCTGGACCTCTAAGTTGAAAAATTCTCACCACTTTAGCTACATAAATTATGCTTACTTATATGTATATTTTTATGAATATATTATATATAAAGGAATTAGATAACATAGGGCAGTGATTTTCGGAAAAAAATAGGGCAGCGAGTTTCGAACCCGCGTCTTCCTTAAATAAGATAGCCCGCTTCTCCAACTCACCTACGTAGCTTTTAGAGTTTTTTATTTGTATCCACATAAATATATTAAACCAAACCGTGGGTATAGGTGAGAAAAATATGTGTATAGGTTTTCCTGCCAATTTTTTTTGCGTCCCGTGGATTTTTTTCACCGCCATAACGCGGGAAAGCTATACCCACAGTTTTGTAAAACCGTGGGTATAGACGTTGAAAAAAAAACACATATACCCATGGTTTTGACCAAAACCATGGGTATAGGTGCTTTTCCCCCCACATTTTTCTAAAACCATGGGAATAGGTCGTCAAGAATACATATACCCACAATTTTTGGTAAACCCGTGGGTATAGGGCTATTTTCCAGTAGTGTACCAGTCATCAGTTTGTTTGACCAACCCTAGGAATTCAGCACTCATGGGTCTAGAGTTGGTGAGAGCTACCATTGAGAAGGTGCAGATCATCCGAGAGTGGATGAAGACTGCACAAAGCCAGCAGAACTCTTATGCTTACAGACGACGGAGACCACTGGAGTTCAAAGTGGGAGGCCATGTCTTTCTTCGGGTCTCACCTCGACGAGAGTTATAGAGATTTGGTCGGGGCAGAAAGCTATCTCCGAGGTTTATCAGATCATTCCATATACTGTGCAAAGTTGGCGAGGTGGTGCACCACCTTGCTCTACGACCACATCTACATCGGTTACATGATGTCTTCCACGTGTCGCAACTGAGGAGGTATGTGCATGACCCATCGCACGTCATCGACTGGGGTGAGCTGGATATCGAGGATGGAGTGACCTTTGCTGAGTACCCGGTGGAGATCGTGAATTGGAAGGAGAGTATCCTTCATTGGTGACTGATTCCCTTGGTGCACATTCGTTGGTATCACAAGAATCTTCAGGAGAGCATGTGGGAGCAGGAGGCACAAATTTGTGCATAGTACCCACATCTTTTTGAGTAGTCATATTTTGGCATTTCGGGGACGCAACACCCTATGGTGGGGATAATGTAGTGTCTCAAGTTTTTCTATGTATTATTTTTAAATATTATATGGAATTATTATGGGACCAGGTGTAGAGACGAAACATCATTCCGAGGCCCTGTGGTCCCAGAATGGTAGTTCAAATTTTTTTAAGTTAAGTGAGTCGTCACTTGTGTGCGGTTGTGGGAGTTTCCAAACAGATTCTTAGATTAAAAATAAAAGGGCACTGTTGCGTCCGGGATGATGACTTTACCTAAGAACAGGTCTTACCTCAACAGGCATGGGTCGAGGGAAAATGTTAATTTTCAGAAGTTTTTAGTAAAATAAAAATAAAAATAAATTCGCAATGTTTATTTTATTTTGTATGGAAACATCCAATATAGCACGGCGACGGAGCAACTATTTCTTTAATAAATGTCACGTCATAATTACTCAAGAACGACAAGCTTGAATCCTTATTGTCGCAATGTGATGGAATACCAAATCATGTTTCCCCCTTTTAATGAGTTAATAGAACGATGGTCTTTGGCGGAAGATTGAGAGAAAAATCTGGAGAATCTGTGGAGCCTTGGTGAAAACTCTCAGGGACGAACGACGATGGTTCGAAGCTGTGAATAATTGTGACAACGATGTTGAAGTATCTCGACGATGACGGAAACATGAACCTTCATCAACGATTGATCCCTTCTTGAGGTAGGGGTTGTTATTTCAAATCTCCATTCCCTATTTTTTATTTTGAATGACGAACGCGGATCAAACACGAACATGTTGATCCGTAGATTCATACGTTTTTGTCGGAGGTCTTTTGATGGTTTGATTTTGAGGAATTGAATTGTGTTTAATTATTGTTTGATTCTACCTCATTTAAGCCTACTGATGGGAGCATATCAATTCCCTGACGAACAACGATAAAGGTTCGTTCCCTAATTTTCTGATTGGATCTCTCCCCCCTTTCTTTTCCTCATGCGTTCTTCACATTCTTCGTTCGGCGATGAACAAAAGATTATTGTGCACCCATCATACAATGAAATGATCCCAAACTAGAGATCTGACATTGCAATGATCCGACGGAGGTGCTACGGTCATAGGAGATGACGAATCAGCTCGGATTAGAAAAGACCGTTCTTCGAGCATTCTTTACGTGGGAGGATCAAAATGCATTTTCGGAGACGATCGGTGGCCCGAAAACAATAGAGATGACCTTGGGACATCGGGGGGACTTAGATTCTAGATATTCGGGGCAATCAGACTACCGAATCGATGAACGGGGTAGCATGGAGGTGCGGGGAGGAAGTCCGCGATTCTAGAAATTTCCAGAATACACGGTGTGTACTTCCGAAGAACACGATGTGTAGTAATGGAGGTGGAGGCTTGGGTTTCGGGGGTCAGAGAAGAATCACACGACATGTGACCCCGGTCACACAGTGTGTTGGACTTTCCCCAAAGATCGGTGTGTATTTTGGAAAGTACACGGACATGGGATGGACTACACAGCTTCAGACAACACATCGTGTACTCTCTACACAGCATGGCAGAGGCAGCTATGCGGGACTTGGCCCATGGGATACATGGACATGGGATGAAGTACACGACATGTACTCCATCACACAGCCAGGTGAGGCCAGCAACACAGGTCACCCTGTGTACCGATCACACGAGTTGGAGTACACGGGTTGAGGATCGTGTACGGGCACATGGCCAGCATACACTGAGCCGACCCCATTCACTCGGACAAATTTTGTATACCATACTACACGTCGTGTACTAACTTTTCTTCACAACCATCCATACAACATGGGCCGTTGTACACAGGCAGTACTCGGGGTCAGACGACACGGCGTGTAACTTCTCTACACGGCGTGTACTTTTTGGAAAATGGCATGGTCCTCTTGTCCACCATATCTGGGACATGTTTTATTTGGGTTAGTGCCCCTTCTTCCCATTCACCTGAAGTTCAGGAATCATTTCCTTCTACAGGATTATGATCCCTTCAGCAATACTTTCTGTGATAGAGTCGATATCCCTCTGAGAGGCCCGGAGCGAGATCCTATATCCATTCCTGACCATAGGTAGAGTCAGGCATCGATGTGACCAACTCTACCAGGTGTTGATCCTATAACAAGCTCATGAGTCCACCTAGCTGGTGAATCCGGATGTGTCGCGGTATTATCCATGGCCCTGGAAGTGATCCTCATCTTTGTATCATGATTTTTCCCACTCAGAAGTGTCTCTCTCATAATGAGTGAATCTATCTATTGTGATCTTCCCCACTCAAGAGTGTGTCTCCCGTAATGAGTGTAACTACCTCTCATGATGATTCCCGATGAACAATACTTCTCGAACAGATTTCATTAGAGCTACAAGACTCGTGGAGTGTGTTCTCCCTCAACGAGTGCTTCGTAGAAATCTGTGAACTGAATCCCTAGATGGGGGTATGCGGTTGTGTGGCTTGTCTCTAGACTACGGGTTTGGGTTTTGAGTATATATGGATTGTGATATTATATTATACTTCTAGTAAACATATACTATGTAGAGATGACTGTGACTTTCCTTTGTGTACTTGCTTTGGGTTTTTCGGGGTCCTCTACCGAGTATTGTTATACTCACCCCTGCACGGGCTTTGCCCACACATGTCATGTCTTGTGCAGATGAGAAGCCTTTTGACAGAGTCCAGGGTAGACCAGGACAAGACCAATATTTCTATGTTCTTTATAGGATGAGGCGTTGCTTCGGCTATGAGTAGTAGTACTAGTAAATATTTGTTTTTACAGGTTAGACTTTTCTATTTTCAGACTCTTGTTTTTGGTGGGAATGTATTCTGTCCTAGTTTACATTGAGTACTTTACTTTCCTTCTCAGTCTATTTGTTGGGTTTAATCGTATGCATGCATTTTGTTCCTTAGTATTTTTTTACATTTCAGCATTTGTGGGCTTGGAGATGGGTGCATGTGTACAGGTTCTTAGGAAATTCCTCATATGTAGTAATATGCCTACTCGGTGCTAGTCACCAGCCCTTGGCCTATTGGAGGCGGGCTTGGGGAGTCGTGGCATAGGCCCCACTAGGATGGGTCCTGACATTGAGACTCCATCCGCTTGAAATTGGGACACTATGACATCATCCTACCTAACCACCTCTCATGTCCCCTACTGAATCCAATGCTCCCTGGGTTTATTATCTTTTCTGGCCAACCAATTGTCCATCGGTTTTGGAAGACAAGAGTAATCTTTTCAACCCTTAGATTTAGGCTTCTTGGAAACAACACAACTTCCCAAATCCCTATTTTCCTTACTCCCATTCTTCATTCTTTGGTTGTGAAGGCCTTTACCAACCCCTACCAAACCGATAACATCTGAGGAATGGCCTCCATGAATATCAGCCTTGGAGGGGATGTTGGAGATTCCAATAAGCTCTCCCTTATTACATAGACTTTCGAATCTATTATTTAAGTTGAGGATGGACAAAATTCCCCCTGAGTTGGCTCCCTGATAGGTGACCAAATGTCTGCCAACCTCAATTGCAGGCTCCTACCACTCATGTCCATCGTTGTACTTACCCTTTCCAGATGAATGTATCCACCTGTTAGAGGTGTTTCTCTCCCCAGTACACACTACCATCACATATGAGCATGATTTTAAGGTATCTACACCCTTTGGGGCTAGTTCAACAGTGTTCATGGAGGCCCTCAAATCTTAAGAATGATCCTTCATTAGTTTCAATGGAACCTCAACCCTCACACTGGCTTGGGCACCCCCAGTAAATGACATGATTCTTGGAGGGCTCACCAAATCTCTCTGCAGTCTGTTCAATGGGTATTCCAATCCACAAGAAACCAAAAAATTAATAAATATAATATAAAATATATCACCAGTTCTCCCATGATCACGGTATAAAAAGGTTGTTTTAGTTATTTATCATTTGGAAGGTTATAAAATCAATAGTGGAATGTCATTAAGAATATTATGGATAAATAAGAAAACAAATCTATCGAATGCGAGGACTTTAAGAAGATAACTCTCAATAAATAATTTCCCTGAATTTATTTCACTAAAATGGAGATATAATTCATTAATATGAAGGAAATGGTGGATGTATACATTGGTACATATAAAGAAAACTCCACCATACTTTCAAGGTATTCTTTGGTTTTATCATTCCCCATAAAGGAAAAACAGATCATTTCATTAGTATAATAATACCATTTATTTTAATGGTGATGAATATTATTGAACCTGGTAGTTATGAATAAATTTATTGGTGTTCTCTTAAAGTGGAAATTTAAATTTGAGGCTCAAACTATCCTTTGGGTTTTGGGGAAAATAAGAGTTGAATAGAGGTATCAGTAAACTCAAATAATAAAACCCATGGCGGAAGGAAAATTAATATTTTTACATCATAAGAATGTGGGAATAAAAATGAAGGAAATTGTCATAAAGGTATAGGAAAATCATTTAATTTTGAATTAAAATGATATAAATCACAATAATTTTGATGAGATATGAAGAGGGAAACCAATTCAATTGATCAAAATACAGCTTAGGTTAAAGAAACATCTATACAAAAATTATTAAATTATAAAGTGTATGGGAATTGTGCCAAAAAATGCATATGTTAAGGGGTTAATAATCACAATTGATGTAAACAATCTCTAAATCCAAAGGGGAAAGTGGAATCCTAGGTAATAAAAAATGAATTAGTGGTTCACGAAAAAATTTACTGAACGGTACACTCATAATCCACTCCATAAAAAAAATTTCCTATTTGATTGTGGTTCTACCCACTCTTTTATATCTGTAGATTATTATATTGACATGAAATTACCCCCACCCCAATATTATATTTTAAATTATGTGAAAAACTCTTACATGTATGATGATTAAATAACATGTTTGTATCTATTAATTGGTAAACGTTTATGGGAATGTGATTTATGTAAATCTTATTATTCTCACCTTTGTGAAATTTGATGTAATTTTTTGTTTAGATCATATTTGTCTATATATATTCCACATTATGTTTCAGGATAGAGAATCCACATTTCATATCCCAAACAAAACATTGATCATATATTAGTGCAAGGTTGAATATGAACTTTTTATGGGGATTACTTCCCTTTGTGGGTTTTAATACCCAATTATGATGGATATTTATCTCAAATGTTTAGGGATAAAAACAATATCTAATATATTTTTATTATGTTGGAATATATCAATATATTTCTATATAAGTTTTTTGGCCTTCCCCTAAATCTTGAAGATGATTTTTTAACAGAACTTAGACCTGATATTATACAATTATCAACGACTTGTTATAAAATCGGGTTGAGAGGGTTCTAGTAATCGAGGAAACAACTCTAAGAGAATTTTTATAAGGGTCTCACATTCACAATTTCTTGAATATGGGGTGAATTGACCCATTTTTTAAAAAGGAATACAAATCAATGATGGAATCTTATCAATAACAAGAGGAAAAAGGATAAAATTGAATCTATGGATAGGGATGCATTTAAGTTCATATTTTTAAATAAGTATTATCCATGTGTTCTTCAAATAAAAATAGACTAGGAATTCCTTGAGTTAATGTAGAAGGATGATGGATCCATTAGTATGTATGAGGTAAATTTTAAGACTTGTGAGGTATACTTTTGAGATTATAATCCAATCTGAAATTACTATTGATAGATACTTCAGTGGCATGAAAACAACTCAATGAAGGGTATTATCCAAAATATACATTATTAGATATAAATAAAAAAAATTGTCTGGTCAAGGTGTAAATACATATTAAATATAACCATCAATATCATAATTTTGAAAATAAAGAAAAAATGGAATTCAAAGGAAATACTAAAAAACATATAGAGAGGAAGATGATATTTCTTTTATGCTCTAAGTGTGGATGGAAAACTAGAGGAAATTATCTTAATAGAATTAGTAACTATTTTAAGAGTGAAAATAAAGGTCATCGAGTAATCGAATCATGATGTGATGGGATTAATAATTTATTAATGATGTGAATATTGGGAAATATTTATATAATAAACCACCCACACTCTAGTGTTTGAATTACAAAACGTGTGTTCATTATTAGTAATAAAAATGTATTTTGAAGGTCAATGATAATTATTGATGTCAAAAATCTCTTAAGCCTAGGTACAAAGGGAAATGTCATGGTATCACTATTTATGATGTGAAAAATGAAGTGGTTGAAGGTATACATACCATCCACACTAAAAATGATAATTTCATGTATAATTATGGATCTAACCACTCTTTTATATTTGTGGAATTTTAAAAGGGTTTCACAATACCAACTCAATGATTAAATTAATAATTAAAAATGAAAACTCCTTATTTTATGATGATCGGATCTCAAATCTATAATTCGTCTCTGATTGAGTTTTTGGGGAATTTGCTTCCTATAAATCATCTAAATCTACCTCTAGTTGAAATTTATGTTATCATAGGTTTGGATTTCATTTATTTTAATAAATACCACATTAATTTTGGAGTTAGGGAAGTAATTTATTATATTCTTAACCAAACTATAATAATTTATCAATGTAATGATAAATATAAACTTCCAATGGAATTCTTATCTATTATATTTGACTTTATTCCTATTAAAAATAGGTTTTTATCTTAGATTACTAGAGATAAAATCAACATAAATGATATTCTTAATGAAAAATAGTTTTTTGATGTTTTTCTAGAAGAGTTGACTAGTTTTTCACCAAATCATGAAGCTTATTTTTCAATAGAACCTATGTTTGGGGATACAACTATTTTAAAAACTACATATAGAAAAGTCTTGATTGTATTACAGTAATTGAAGAATAAACTCCTACATAATCTTGAAAAATAATTCATTTATTCTTGTGTTTCACAATTGGGTGCATATATGATTTTTTTAGATAAATTATTGATTAATGAGACCCTAAATTGATTATTGGGAGCATAACAAGATAATAATCAATAACAAGAGTCATCTACCCCATAATGATGAATTATTTGATCAAATACACAGAGCACAATAATTTTCCAATATTGACCTCCATTCATAATATCATTAATTGAAGGAAAACAAGGAGGATATGAACATAAAAAAATTATATAAAAGGTATTGAATCTATGAATCTATAGTGATTCCTTTTTTATTACATGTTCTATTTTTTATTACTAATTCCTTCATTATCAACATAGATTTAATGGATAGAATATTTAAATGTTATGTTGGTCAGTTTATCATTGTATTCGAAGATTATATTCTTATATATTCCAAATGAAATGAAGGCCATCAATATCAAATGATTATTGTACAAAATACCCAAACTAAGAATGATTTTTATGCAAATTTACCAATTTTTAATTTTAAATACAAAAATTAAAAATTTGGGTAATATAATCTTATTTGAGGGTATATCAGTGGATACATCAACGAAAGGGGTTATTAAACATTGTACTAGAGAAACCATAGTGATTGAGATACATAGTTTTCCTGGTTTAGACATGATATAATTGATTATTTAAAGATTATTTATCATAACAATATAATCCACTCACCAAGTTAACTTTAAGGGAGATAAGTTCCATTGGTTATATGGATATGAGGAAAATTTCATGTTACTAGAGAAAAGTTTATTCATTTCAAATGTTCTTATAATACCCTACATTTGAAAACGGTTTGTGATCTATAGTGATTCATTGTAGAAGTGACTAGGATTCATCTTCATGTATAATGATATGGTTATATCTTATGCCTGATGATAATTGATGTTTCTTGAAAAAAATTACCCAAATAATGATTTTGAGTTAGTTGTGGTATTTTATTCATTAAAGTTATGGAGGAATTTTATTTACATAGAACGTTGTAAAATGCATATATTGATCATAAAATTTTAAATTTTAAATTCACCAAAAAAGATCTGTAAATGTAACATATAAGATATATGGATTTGATTAAATATTATGACCGATTAATATATTAGAACTGTGGGAAATAGAAAGAGATATTTAATGCTTTGTTTCAAATATTTCATGCTAGATTAAATAGTATTTGGACAAAATTTTTCCAATATTTATATATATTAAAGGGATGGATCTAGTAATTGTGAAAAAAGGGGAGACATATTATCATAATCAAATGGGTTTTGATCCATCTAACCATTTGACGATTAAAGATGTGTGGAAAGAAGATATGAAACTAAAAATGAATTGATGAAATATACCGAAGTTAAAACTAGATTATAATGGAATGGTAATGTTTAAAAACCATGAATGTGTCCCATCTATACCAGACATGAATATTGGTCAGTTGAATGAAGCTCCATTACAACATTCTCTATTATTCTTGGAAGTGAAAAGATTTATATAGTTTTTAGAGAGTATTTCTAGTGGGAATACATAAAGAGATATATTGCATAGTGTGTGTTTTTATATTGTGTATTCCATTAACTCATGTCTGACAGACAGAAGTCTAATGGAATGTTACAATAATTATCCATACTAGAAATGAAATGGGAAAACATTGATATGGATATTTTTTCTCGACTCCCCAAACAATCTAAAGGACATAATTTAATTTATGTTTTTGTTGATCTCCTTACAAATTCTACAAACTTATTTTTTATTAGATAAGATTTATATCTTGATAAATATTCAAGAATATACATTAAGAAAGTGGTAAGGTTTAATGGAGTACAATATTTTATTTTATTTGATTGGTATTTGAGGTTTATCTTGAAATTCGGATGAAGACTTCAGAAATATCTAGACATAGAGTTGGGTTTAAATACAACATAACATCCTCTGATAGATTGTTAGTATAATAGACCCATTAAAACCCTATAGGATATGATGAGAACATATTCTATAGATTTAAAATTTGGTTGGGATCAACACCGTCCTCTTATCAATCAAGCTTAGAAAAATATATTTCACCCAATCATTTAGATGGAACTTATGAATCCCTATATGGAAAAATGTGTAAAACATCAATGTTATGGGATTAAGTTGGATAAATAAATCTATTGGGATATGAGATATATAAGTAAATGGTATAGAAGTTTGTAACTATTCATTAACACATTATGGTAGATCAGAGTTGACATAAGTGTTTTGCTGAAAATAGTAAGTGAAATATGGAATTAAAAGTTGGTGAGAATGTACTTCTGTGAATATCTCCTTGGAGAAAAATTATGAGATTTGAAAATAAGGGAATATTTTTTCCATGGTGTATTTCCCCCTTACAATTTCATAATGTATTTGGTGTGGTATCTTATCACTTGGATTTTCCACTGAACCACTCTCATGTTTACGATGTGGTTCATTTATCTCTCTAGAGGTAGTGCATACATGATACTTTACATTTTCTAAAATCAGAGGTTCTACTTCTAGAGAATAATCTTTCATATGATGAAAATATGATTGAAATGTTATATTGTAGAGATAAACTATAAAGTAATAGGACTAATCCCCTAGTTAAAGTCTTTTAGAGGAATCACAAATTTAAAGAAACTACTTGGGATCCTAAGGATGTTGTGAAACATATATATCTTCATTTTTGTATCAATGTGACACAATTTCATGGGAGAAATTAATTTTAATTGGGGTAGAATGTAAAAACCTAATATTTTATGTTATATTTTTTTCAAATAAATTTTATTTCAATGATATCTTGTGATATACACGTCAACAAGATTAAATGAACTATGATATACAATTGAAATATTGTTATTTAATGTGAAATATAACTCCTAACTACTGGATTATCAAGGAATAATAGGAATATCTAAATTATGAATAAATTGTGGTTTACACAAGAATAAAATCAATTAAATGGTTATCAATTGATTATAAATGATAATAAAAACATTTGAAAGTAAAATAGATGTTTTTATAAAAAATTATTTTTATATGTGAAATGTGTTCTTATTTTAATAAGTTAAATTAACCCCTACTAGTGAATGATTTTAATTAAAGGTGTATATTGTATATTTAACAAAAAAAATTATTATTCATCTAAATTTTTATAAAAGGGATAATAATTCAACCAATTTTACTCAAAAAATGTATTTTTTTAATAGTATAAGTTATGTTTCACACTATTTTTTAAAAATGAATTTTATCAACGTAAGAAACTAAATCTTAAGAAGTGGATCAGATATTTGGAATTATGGGACTCCAATTTGGTTAATATTTCTTGTTAATGATTCTCATTATAATTAGTAGCCTTGGTAAATATTTTTCACCACACTAAGGGTAAAATATGTGAAATTTAGTTAAAACTTTAAGATAGGGATTTAAAATTTCTATAAAAATTTCCATTATACTATTGGATGAGTTGGGTTTGACTATGTCCTTAAAAGTCAATAATATATGGCCACATGGTGCCATTTTTCTTTGGTTATGAAATTATATTAATTTTAGAAAATGATAAATAAAAAATTTCAATCTCTTGACTTTAATATCTCTAAACTTTTTACATATGTATTAAAGGATGATAAGTTTGGTTGTAAATTTTTATTTTAAAAATGAAATATTTTTTTATCATTGTGATTTATTTTTAATTTTTAGTGATATAAAATTACCTTAAATTCTTCTAAAAAACCGACACATTTTTTATTCAATTAATAGAAAAATAAAATAATTAATTCTAAAAATATTAAAAGGTATATAATTTTTATGAATTATTGGGTTATAATTTTTTAGAAAAATATAACATATATGGGATGGTTTAAAGGTTTATATTAAAATTAATTTTTTTTAAAGTCATTTTAAAATTTAAATGAAATGAATATTTACAAAAGTGATATTAATGACATTTTATAATAAATAATATTTTATTAGTTTATTTAAAATTAATTAAAATATTATATTCAACCATGTGAATATGATATTAATTAAAAGATAAAACATTTCCATTTATGGGTCACTTGTCTTATTATGGTAACAATCTTGACCCCTAAATCGTAAAAGAATTTATTTTGTAGTAAATGTCAAAAGGATTAACATGTGGTCAGATTAAAGATATAAGGGTGAAAAGAGCACCCAAACATGTTATATTTCTATCAAATGAGAGTAATAACAATAACCCCATATTATCTTATAATTATATCAATTGGAACTATTTTTATGTGAAAAATAATTTATCTTAATTTAATACATTAGGAAATTCCAAGAGTTATCATCCCTTGACATATAATAAGTAACCTCTTGTCTTTAATTATTTGAAATATTTTATCCTTCTATATTATAAAATAACTACCAAAATACCTTCCCAGATTCCATTATCACACCTTGGAGATTTTGGTCTCTCCAATGTACCAGCCTTTTATGGATTTAGGAGTATACCCTAGAATATTTTTCAACAAATAAAAAATTAAATTTCTTTTACAGAAAATCAAACTCAAGGTCAGTGTTTTATGTAAAAATATCATTATTTATTATAATTTTCTTGATTTAGATTCCAATTAAAAAATTTCAATATCAACATCTAAATAATATCATATATTTTCTTCTCATCATGTTTTTTCTATAGAATACAAATTTTCCATTCATTTTCCACCCTTTAAGTATTAAAGAGACTGAATGAATATTTTTAAGAGAAAATAAACATTATTTATATTTTATGTTTAAAATCATTTTCTACCATGTTTAGGTTTTATAAAAATGTCTCAATAATATATGTATTCTCCTATGATTTTTTAGAGTAATGATTACACATAGATTTAGTTTTTTAAAAAAATTAATATAAATCTTCTCAAAATTTTCCAAACAAGTAACTTTTGAATTTTTATAAAAAATTTGGAAGGAATTTTTTTGACATAGATGGAATAAATATTTTTTCCCATCATTAATGCTACAAAATTATCTGAAGATTCCTTAATAACGTTCCAATTTTATTTTTAAAAATAAATTTTATCCACAATATTTTAGAAATGTTTATAATTTAAGGAAGTGATTTAAAAATGAAAAGGGTATTTTCTTAAAAAAAATATTACTGGTGACCTTTTAAAGTGATTTTTATCTAAGTTTAAATCCATTTATATTAATTATTATTTACTGGGGATATGATCCAATGATACCATCATTATTATTTCTGAAGATGGTTTATGAGTAATATAATAAATGTTTATTAATCCCATTTATTTTCCATGGGTTATACTATGAAGAAATGTTGAGATGATTATGAAGTATGAATCTTTTACATGTGTTATGATATTTGATGTGTGATTTATGATATTTTGGTACACATATGTATGATATTTATTATGTGAGGGGTGGTCCCAAGAGTATACATCCCTTCAGTACATTGGATAAATATTGAGATCTTGTGACATAAAAAGGAATGGGGAGTGAACTTTGTTCAATAAAGGAATCTTTCCACTGTGATAGTCTTTGGATTGGACCTTTACTAATGATATAATGGAATGGGGTTTGAACCCATTCCACTATGGTTGTCATGGAAGTGATCCTTGACTGAGGAAATGTTTTTATTTATTTATGTGTATTCAAAAAACTTATGTTTTATGTTAATTTTATGCCCTCTTGGTTTTTTACTTCTAAACTTCCATGATTTATTCTATGAATCAATATTATGATATTTGATAGGAATGGTGTAGGTTAATAATGTTATGATCATGTCCTCAAGAACTTATGATCATACCATATGTATTTGTTCATTTATATCAACCTTATTTATACTTACCGCGCATATTAACTAACACATTCTTATGTTACCTTTCCCGAGGTTATGATTTTTTTTAAGAATGGTATGTCTCAGAAGGGTGAATGTTATGATGAAATTAACGGTAGATGGCACAACCCGTCCCCCGGGCCCCGTGCCATGACTACTCCAAGCCCGCCTAACACAGGCCAGGGGCTGGAGACTTGCACCGAAAGCTGTATTCTGTAAAACTGGGAAGGAGTTGACTTTATAACCTATAAATACACACAACCAAGCACACAAAAAGATAAAAACACAAGTCAACTATATAGAAAAAATCATGTTAAAAGTAAAAGGGGTCGGGATACAAGACCAACTGTAAAGGTTAAAGTATAATTGAAATACAAAAGAGATGAAGAAAAAGAAAGACAGATACTGGGTCATCCTCCCGGATTCCTACCTAAAGGGTGGGTATATATCACCTCCACAGCACTCCATGTCCGCCCGTCTCCTCTACGTTCCGACACACCGTATGGTATACCTCTGGGTACCATCTAGTCCTGGTACCCTCAACCTCGATCAGTGATGTCCGTCGTCTGCACCAAACACAATAAGGTGTGAGCATTGCCCGTGCAGGGGTGAGTATAACGACACTCGGTAGGGACCTCGAGACCCTTAAGGTATCAAAAAATCTAAAAAGGATAAACCACAAAGAATGAGAAAAACTGACAACCCTACTTAGGTATATTCCCATCCATATACCTAAGTTATCAAGTATACCTATCCCAATCATGAAGGAACACAGGTTCCAACTGAAAAGATCCATGCTCAACTGTTCCACAAAGGAAGAATTACCATGAAGGTAGGTACCACAAGGTACAGACTCAGCTCACACTAGGTATAACTTATGTACAGTAGTAGAGATGATTAGATGTTACTACTAATTCATCTTACTCTGTTAAAGGCAGACCCAGGAAGGATCCGAAATCATCATCAGACCCCCAAAGGATCGTAGTACATCGTCAGACCCACACAGGATCCTAGTACATCATCTATACATAGATAAACCATACAGGATCCTAGTACATCGTTAGTATGTCGTGAGATCCACACAGCATCCTAGTATATCTGTAGAACATCGTCAGACCCACACAAGATCCTAGTACATCTCCAGCAAGTCGTTAGACCCACACAGTATCCTAGTACATCTCCAGTAGGTTGTCAGACTGACAGAGGGTCCTAGTACATCTCCAGTATGTCGTCAGACCCACACATGATCCTTTTTCATCTTATGTACGTCGTCAGACCCACACAGGATCCTAGTACATCTCTAATACATCGTTAGACCCACACAGGATCCTAGAACATCTCCAGTACGTCTTCAGACCCACAGAGGATCTCTAGGTGCTGACCCATAGAGGATCACTCGGGGATGACCCACACAGTATCACTGAGTGCTGACCCACACATGATCTCTTGGTGCTGACCCACACATGATCACTATTCATTCTTCACGTCACAGCCAGCTACTGGGTTCCTGCACCAAGCTTGCTTGTCTCCAGGAGGGTCTGCTCCTCAAGCACTGGTCAATTCTCCAACTATCAAGAAGAATCACAAATACGTATCCCAAAGGTCTGTCACATAATAGGGATCTCAATGCAACAGAAAATGCAAGAAACGGACACCCGGTCTGTGAGTTATTATCCTTTTAGTCCCAAGGGCCCAGTTGGATTCGATCTCGATCCAACCCGACCATTCCTCCAATTTATCCAAATCATCAGTGGTGTATACCAAAAGGACCGACTCACTCCATGGGTTCCAATGCCAAATAAGGTTCATCAAACGGACAACCAGTGCCAAAGTTATTGTGAAAAGAGCGTATGGTTCAAAACTGGTCCAGGTCTGGTCCGACCTAGTAGGACCAACCCGGCCTGAACCGCTTGGTCCGGCCTGGCGGCTGGGCGGCGCGGGGGCCGCAATGTGGCGGTAGGCTGTGGGGTGGAGCGAGGACCGCGGGGAAGTGCGGGGGCCATGGGGCGGCGCGAGCCCATGGGGTGATGCGGGGCCGCGGGGCGGGGTGAGGCCGCGGGTCGGTATGGGGCCGCGTGGCAGCGTGGGGCCGCTGGGCGGCGCGGGGCTGTGGGGCGAAGGGATGGCCGTGGTATGGAGGTCGTCCATGGGGTAGTGTGAGGGCCACAGGGTGGTGCGGGGACGTGGGGTGGCGGAGGGCGGTCGCAGTGCGGTGGCCCATCGCGGCTAGCTGGTCGTCCAACCTTCCTCTCTACGTGGCGCGGTCACGCGCCATGCCTTCACCGGCAGTAGGTTCGTCTAGTCGTCCATCCTTCACTACTACAGTAACAAGCTGTGGTTCTTTTCTTTTTGGTGGTGCTATTGTGTCATCACCTTCATCATGAATAACACAACAAATAATTACCAGAAAATGCGGAGAGGTCGGGATATATTTTTTTGGCATGCACTCTCCTCTTTAGAGTGGTAGGAAGGGGTTCAAAAATTTTGAATCAAGAACTTTTTTGGAGGATATTTAAAACATCAAACCCCATAACCTCCATCAATCACTATTCCCAAACCTACAAAAAAAAAATCCGTGGATCAACTAGTTATAGAGAGTTTCTCAACATTCTTTGTTAAGAAGGGAATAACATGGGAAATATTAACCATAATGAATTAAACCCCTACCTCCAAGGATTGTTGACAGTGGTCATGAGACGGAAACGGCCAAGGCGAAGGGGATTCCAACTATCGTCAGTTCCCCAATAATGCTTACAAAGTCGGTTCAAATGTAATCCTAGTTCCTCAATTCCGGAGTGCATTCTTTATTGAAGAAGTTCTTCATTGGAGAAGCATATTGTTTCTCCCAGTGTTGGGTGTCGAGGCACTTTAGCAGCGCTTCTTCACATGGTGAAGCCTTCCCAAATCCTCCTCCCAAGCTCCATATAAATAATATAGGGGGAAGGTAAGTCTCAGATTTTAAATTTGATCTACCATTTGTGGGTTATAAGCATTTCAAAAATAAAATAATTTATTTAATTATTTTATTTATGATTATGCCATTTTTGGGTTTGTTTCACAGGAGGACCACACCGACAAAACATAAGTAACGCCTAGGGTAAAACCACCATTATGAATGCAACGAAGCAATCCCATTTCTGATCCTGGAAACCGTTGAAGAGTTATCCCACTTTTTCAGGAAAACTGCTTACGCGTGCTAATTAAAGCGTAACAAAACATCGACAGATCATTCTGGTCACTCCAAGCCTCAGACTCGCACACCTTCATATTTTCCGATCATGAAATATTTCCATATAATTAAAACAAATTCTATGGAAATTTTGGGACATTACAGTATATGATGTTGATCTCTTATGAATTTTTTTTCTGTATCCAGGTTTCCATATATGCGAGACCTATTTGATTATGACATGGATTGTAACATTATCTATTGAATATTCATCTAATAAGATGTAATATTTATATAAAAAATGTATGTGTAACAATATTTCATATCTGACCCATCATCATAGAGTAACAACATTCACATTCACATAAAAAACCATAGATTATAGTTATATATTACAAAAAAAGGTCGAACAAAAACAAGAATAATCACTTTTTCCTCTGATATCCATATTATTCACTTGATATAGATGTTACTCCTTAAGATATTTGGACCTGTAGAACTAAAAAATTTAATTTATTTAATGTCATATATGTCTGATAGTCATGATCAAGAAAATTTTTGTTGTATATTTTCCTCAAAACATCAATGATCTAGGACTTACTCAAAATTTATACAATTATCTTCCCAATCATGTGCTTCGTGAAAATACTTCTCACAGTTTCTAATAAATCTTTCTTCATAGTATTTCATTACAAATTACTTTTCTATTTTTTTCATAACACGTAGTGTGCAGGAAAGTAAACAATTTCATGTAATATATATTTAACAAAAATAATATTTTTTGTTAAATTCGCATAACACTTAATTCAAACAATCAATTATTAATTATCATAAAATATTCCTACATGCATTCACTTCTCATATAAATAATCATCATAACCTTTTCATAGAATAATTTTTTCAAAACAGTGATTCCCAAATAGTTATTTCGCATACAGAGGTTATAGGAACTCAGGCTTCACATATGAAAATAGTGAGATTAGTGAGAACATTATAATCTCACATTATTATCCCCCAACTCTAATTATCACCATTATCTTTGAGTTTTATAGTATTTATTAGAAACGGTGAAACATGTTAGTGGCTTTGGTTTCCAGAAATCATGTTTATCAAATAATTTATTATTACTTCATTAAATAGATAATTATTGACCACCAAAAAATACCATCTTTCTCATATGAAAGACTATATTTTTGATTACCACATATATCATGTAAAAAATTCATGTTCTCATACAACATCCCCAATCATGTACTGCATTCATTGAAAACTTACTTCATAAACCAACCATCTAAAAGAGTCTTCACATACTGACTTTTCATAGGGGTTTCTGAAACTATACATCACAATCAATCCTTTCATACATTTATCACATATTTAATTTTTATACTAAATTCATTAATTTAATAAAACTTATTCATTTACATACAATTTTTTTTGTGAACTAAATATTTTTATATTATACCTTTGTTGAATTTTCCAGACTCCATCAAGCACCTCGTGATCTTTCTTGGAGTTTCTGATGGTTTCAAACATGGCATTGACTCTCTTATACTGATGACCACTTCATGAAATGAAAAACTATAGCATATATTAACCTCGTGATAAAGTTGATAAAAATGGAATAATATAAACCTAAGGGGAATAATTTTTTAAGTAGTAGATATTATCTCTTAAAATGTGCCCAACATTAATTTTCAACATAGGCAGACACTCTTTTATTAACCCTGGTTCTATACATATAGCTATGAAAATCCCACATAACGACTAACTTTATGGTTTATCGTGGTTCCATAAATATTTCCTCTAACTCTTCCATTCACATCCATTATCAAGAGATCCATGTGTTGACCCACACAACCTTTATACTAGTGATTGACCCACATTGGCACACACAATGCACCTATATGTTCATGCTCGGTGGGTTCCCTTATCATGATCATCCTTGCTTACAAGAAGTTGGATTTATTAATGGTGATGTATTGAGAATATGGTCTATGTTTTTAATAATATTTCAAAAATATACATTTTCTAAAAAAATTAGCTCAACATTCTCATACATTTATCAGATCCCCTCAAAACATCAATGAAAAACTAATTGGATTTATATTTCAAATTATAATTACAAATCACATAAATATAATATCAAAGTATCCAATATTATTTAATTACTATTTATGAGTAATTACACATTATTCCCCTACATTAATAATTACTTATTTAATTGTTCAATATAAACATTATCTATCCATTCAAATTGACATTTATAAAATTGTAAAAAATGTTCTTCACACAATTATCAGCAACTATCTTTTACAAAAAGAAATTATCAACAATCATCGAATGTAAGTGCCCTCATATAGTAGCTTGAATCATAATTTATTTTGAGAAAGTTAAATCTTTGAAGATAAACACAATCATCTACTAATATAAAATTATATTCAAAAAAATATGTATATCAACACTATTCAAATTTATTTTCTAACTTATATAAGATTATCATGAGTATTTTTATTGCTTTAATATCCCTCTTTCCATGTCACTAATCATCCAAATAGAACATCAATAAACTCATCCATGTAATAATCTCTAGTAAACACATTGAATTTCACATTTTTATAATATAAACTTCAAAATGACATTCCTATTGAAAAAATAATAATTTAAAATTCATCAATCCAACAAGGTTCTTCAATCTACCACATTGTATTTGTTCACAATAATAAATTTAATTCTAAAATTCAAATTTCAATATAATTTTTCTTCCCCTTATTAAAAATAAATGAAAAATATTAGTTTAATGGAAGGTCATTTCTCTTGATCTTCATGATCCTTACATGATTTTTAGGAAAATTTTTCTATCCCTTTCATTTAAGATAATAACATGGTCCAAAATTATAATAGAATGATAGTACCACCTTTTCCTAAAAAATGATTCATCATTCATTCCACTATAAGTATACATAGTTTAAATTATTAAAGAAAACAAGAGTGGATAAACCTATACATTAAATATGTCCATTAACTTTCTCAGAATGTGTTACCTCCTTAATGTTCTCATTTCAAATGATGTAAAAAAAAATTCCACAATAGAAGTACAACATATACTAAAATTCACTGAATACCTTAGAAAAATTAAATGAAAAGATATATAACACCACATTTTTATTTTATTATCCGTTAACCATCACTCCCACTAAGTGAATGGGTTCATTATAATCCCTATCAAATTATAAATGTTTGATTGGTATACCTCACCTTCAAATTATTGTATATGTTGTCTAGATTCAATATTTATATAAAATAACTTTTTTTTAATATCTTATTTCACATGTAATATCTACCTTCAGTGATTCAATCTGTTATTTACTATAAATATTTTACAATTACATTATGTCATATAACTACTATAATAATAATCCCCCCCTCCTCTTTAATTTATCTCCTTTAAACCCCTTCATATTTCTATAAAAAAGAGAATTAAGTAAAAAAAGAGACACCTCTTAGTTCCTTTATAAAAACGTTAAGGTTGAGATATTACCATCAAAGAAGATTCTACATTATTTTTTATCACATCTAAGGGAGATTTATTTATCTAACATCCAAATATTTTATTATGTGTTTTTCTTTAAAATACATTTGATGTATTCAATAAAATATCACGCATAAAACATTTGACTTCATTGAATAATGATTTATATAGGAAAATTATTAAAAAAATTATTATATAGTTAAATGAAAATTATAAATAATTTAATTCATAAAATAAATAGGGTTGAATTCACTTAATAAAATTTAGTTTATTCAAAAGAGAATGATTTTAATTATTTTTCTGAATTATTCATTTTTATAAAATTTAACACTTTTGAGTAGTGATGAAAAGGGAATAAACAAGAAAAAGTTTATAAATAAAACAAATAATTTATATAGTTTTATAATTTATGAGGGTAATCATTTGAAGCAAATCAAGACTCGTCATAAGATATTTTCCTTTAAGCCTTATTTTAAATGTTTTAATGTTTTCAATTTAGATATTTTTCTGACATATCAAAATTATTTATCTGGATTCAAAAATATTCATATCTATACCCAAATGGTTGTTTGGGGTCATTTTTAACTATCCTTTTATTTATTTAAAAAGTTTTAAAAAGGAATATTTTTAACTTTTTCCATATGATTCTTTTTTAAATTTATTTATAAATATTTGAAGATTTTTTTTAATATATAATACATGGACACATTTTCTCAAAGTCCTATATGTTTTTTATTATAAATAATACATTTTGACTTTTCAAGGTTTTTTAAGATAAATTAAATTCCCTTTATTCAATGATCTTTTCATTTTTAAACTGTTGTAGAAAGAAAAGGATATTTCATCTTATTTTTAGATGATGTTTAAAAGTGATTTTGAGAATGGGTTTAAGTGACTATCATGAAGAAATGAATAATCTTCTATATGTTTTTTTCCATGTAATGGTTCTTGGAAATTACAGATTATTATGGGTATTCCTAGAATATATACCTCTAATCAATTGGGTAATGATTTATTCTATATAGAAATGATTATTTGAAGTAATTGATTATAAGTTATCCCACACATGTGATATAAGGGTAAATGTGGGTGATGAATATAATTTCCTAAGATACCTTCATGTTTTTCTGTGATTTCTATGAGTTTAATTGGTTTTTTACATATGTTTGATTTCACAAGTGATTATGTTTTATTATGATCTTAAATTTATTTTTTCAAAAAAAGAAAACATTATTTTCAGTCTTCATGTTTTTCAAAGGACAAATGTGTTTATTTTATTTTTATCTTCATTAATGATCTATGTTTTGGTTATCCAATATTTTTAAATTATTTTTATATGGATTAAATATGAGTATTTATATTAAAGACTTAAAATTTATAGTTATGGTGACTCATCTTAAATGAATAAAAAATTACCATGAATGAAACAATAGTTTAAACATAAGAACATATTTTTTGAGAGAATAATATACTCTGAGTAGAATCATATAGTTTTTATACAATGGTTTTATAATTCTATAAAACAATAAACTTCAAAGACCTTGGGACTATAATAAAATTTTAAATACTTTCTATTAAACTTTGCATTATGTGTTAGTTATGTACATGTTGTTATAGTTGGTATTTGAACCAGTATGTATAGAACATGTATTTAGCATCGAATCTGAGAGAATTGGTCTTGAGTTTCATTGTCAGTATCATAATAGAGTTTAGTTAACAATATAGGCTATTTAGTTATCATATGGGGATAATTAAAGAGTTTTGGATACCATTATCAGTCAATTGGTTTAAGGTTTATCATATGTTCAAATGTATAAACACCCCATTTGAGGTATTACAATAAGGCCATTAATGATGTTTTGAGTGATTTTTTTGGGTTTTTTCAAAAATAAAATATTGACAGATACTTTTGGTTTGTTAAATTATTTTATGTTATAAATGTGGTTATATTAAAAAAAATTATCAGTTTTTTAGGATCATATGTTAAATATTACATTAAACCATGGAGATTGAAAAGTGATTTTGTGACTATGTAACCAAAGTTATTTTGGAATAATTTTTTTTTATTTTCGAGAAAATTATAGGATTATGGTGAATATAAAATTATTGGATAGTATATGATTCTATGACAAAGTTGTTGATATTATTTGAGGAATAGATATTGATTTCAAATTTGGAAGAAAATATAATTTTTTTATAGTTTTATGTAATGGTGACTCATGTTATCTAGAGAATAGATTATTATATTTTGGGTAATATGTGATTATGGTATAAAAATTATATATATGTAACTTTTGAGGGTTTAATTATATTTGGAGGTAAATGTTAATTTGATTTTGGAATAATGTGTGAAAAACGCTTTCTGATATTTGGTTTTCAAATTTGATTATCCGTATTTTGAAGAGTTTTGGAGTAAGTTATTGTTGGTATGATTTATGTTTAGATTTGAAGATTTTTTTTAGTTTTGTGGATTAATTAATTATTACTTCAAATGATTTTTTGTTCATATTTTCTATTATCTTTACTTCTAAAAAATATTTATAGTTTAAAAAATGTATAGAGATATATGGAATAACATTTCAACCATTTTGTGGATCTTATGATGTATTAAAATTTAATTTTAGTTCTTTTGGAACGATAATTTCCTCATGGTATTTAATATATAGAATATTATATGAATCATAGGTCGAAACTACATGAAACAAAACTAAAGGAAGAAATTATTCTTGTGGAATGGGAAAAAATAAGGTAAATATATTTTCTCATATTCCATATCTTGATTATAAAAAAATACTTATCTTAATAAAGAGGAATATAAATATATTGAACCTTATGATGAAAATATATCTCAAAAATAAAGGTAATATTTTAGAAACTAATTTTTAATTATAATATTAATATTGGTAAAAGAATGTTTTAAAAAATATTTAATTATGAAATATATGATTCTTAGTAGAAATAAGAAAATTACTTATCTAGATAAAATCTTTTTGTAATATTTCTTGATGAATTAATTATGGTAAGAAAAAATTTGAATTGTGAGGTTGAAATTTATTTAGGGGGGATAATAAAACACCTTTATATTTAATTATGTGTTTTTCCTTTAACTAAATTTGACGTGTTTGATAGCTTATAACGCTTACAAGGCATAACATAATTGAATAATATTTTATTATAATATAAAATGAAATTCATTATTAGATATTCAAATAATATTGATAAATAAATGAAAATTTTAAATTAAAAGGTAAAAATTCACTTAATTAGATACAATTGATTCTAAATAGACTATTTTGAACTATTTTCCTAAATTGTGAATTTTCTTTAAATTGAATAATTTTTTCGAATGATAGTTTTTGGAATGAATTTTAAAATGGTTCTAAAGCATGTAAATAACTATTATAATTTTATTTTTCATGAGGGTTGAAATTTTAAAAAGCAATTTTGGATTCAAGGTAAAAAATTTACCTTTAATAAAATATTTTAATTATTTTAATGTTTTCCTTCCAAATATTTATCTTCTAAATCCATATTCTTAATGAGGTTTGAATAAAATTCTTATTTATACACCAAAAATTTTGGAAATCCATTTCAAACTATATTTGAAATAATTTTTGAAATGTTTAAAAATAAATATTTTTAAAGATTTTCATATGGATCATATTATACTATCTTTATAACATGGTTAATAATCATTTTATTAACATCTACCACATGAACTTTTTTTCTCTCAATCAGGTTCATAATTTATTTTGATTCTTCCTCTTTATTTTTTCATGGTTATTAAAAATAAATTCAATTTAAATTGTATTATAAAATATTCATTTTGAAATATTTATCAATACAAAATAATATTTCATCTTATTTTCATGATATGTTTGAAAGTTCTTTTGATTATGAGTTAAAATGACTATTTCGTTGAAATTTGTAAGTTTATATATGTTCTATTTATGTAATAGTTCTTAGTAGTTATACGTGTTGAATGGTGGGATTGATATCTAGTCGCATTATTTATTAGGTAATGATATATTCTCAAGATAAATGATTATCGAAATTAAAAAATCATAATTTATTCAACACAAGTGACATAAAAGTGAACAGGGGGATGAATATAATATCAAAATATACCTTTATGGGTTTTAAATAATTTATATGAGTTTAATTTTTTTCTTGTTCAAAGGTTGATTTAACAATTGATTATTCATTATTATAAGATCTATGTTAGTTTATGTTAAAAAGAAAAACTTTCTTATTGGTTTTAATGATTTCAAAGGAATAATGGGATTCTTTTAATTTTATATCCCATACAGACATTTTTTTCATCCCACATATTTAAAAATCTTTCGTAGGATAAGGGATGAGTAGGTAAATTAATAAATTCAATGTTCTAGTTATGTTAACTCATTTTTAATGAAGAAAAAATTGTCATAAATGAAATGGGGGTTTAAAAATAATAATTTTTTTTGGAAAAAAATTACATTTCATGGAAGTGTCTCCATTTTTATGTAATGGTTTTGCTAATGATATAAAAAATTAAACAAAAGAGATCATGGTAAAATAAGAGGTCTCAAAATCATTGTTATTAAACACACTATTATGGGTTGGTTATAAGTGGGTTATTATACTTCATTCTCCCATTCCTATTAAAACCCATTATAGGTAACACAGTTATTTTCTTCCATTAAATAGATTCCTTATCTGGATTCTTCTTCTTCACATTATATTTAAGGAAAAATGAATTACCTCCTCCTTGAATAATATTTTTTATCGATTTTTCTTTATGTAGATGATATTTATGGAGTCCTTCATTACATGTCTATATTTATTGATCATTCCACATAGCCTCTCATGAAACATTGGTTCACAATTTTTATATAACTATGCGTGAAATTTTATCCCATCATGTGAAAAAAATCATTTCTATTTAGTACTAAAATATTCTTATGAATTATACATTTTTGTAGAAATTACTATTCGGTATGGAAACAACATTATGTAATCAGTTTTACCCTATTCATATTTCATTGTTTCTTGAAATTGATTCGCGACAGCTTCATCAAAACATGACATTTCTTCCGTAACGTTTTTAATTAACCCATATTTCACATCATAGGGAACCAATATATAGTAAATAATGTCATGAATTTATTCTCACTATGACCCCACTAATCACATATACCATATATTTATTCTATGAATTTATACTTATATTATGTTGGAATATTATATGAATTCATATTCACGGAATTCGTTTTTTGAATATTTTTTCTCATATTCTAATAATAGATACCACTTGGTTAATGTCTCTTTCTTGGTAGTGTCATATTATACCAACATGAGTAGGATTTTCTCGAAAAACACCATAGTGCCAGCAGTATCCTCTAAACAAATATTTTTTGTACTAATAATATTTCTCTCCAAATTTTTTTTGTTTCCATTAACTATATTTTCCGTTTTCCTTGGGTAAAATGATCGTATAGAACTATTCCTATCATAATTTGATATATAATAGGGTTTTATGATGTTCTTGTTGATTTAAACATTTCCTTGTTCAATTTTAGAAACTATACTATTATAGGGTACATGTTCATTTTTAGATTTACTACAAGTATAACTAAAATCCCTATCTAGATGCCTATTTTCACTAGTTTTTTGTAACTATAATTTATCCTCAATTTAATTTTTGACACAATTTTTTATCTTATTAAAATAGTTTTTAACATAGATACACATTAATTATGCCTTTATAAATTCTTCATCAATTAAAGAATGTTTTTCTTCCAGGTATTTCACCATATTATCCTAATCCTCCAATCATAATATATATTTCTTGAACTAATAAATATATTTGGATTATTTATTGACATTATCCTATTTCCCCACAACCACTATATTACATTATATCATAAGCTTCCTTGTCTATTTCTTGAGCTTCGTGATCTATTCAAGGAAAACTTATAATGCATGCATCATCATGTATTCCATATCAGTTTATTCTTTTTAATTATCAAAATTTCATGTGGAATCAACACCACTTTTAACATGATCCATAAAATTAACTTCCTCTTTTGGTTAGATTCTGGATGAGGAGTCATATTGTCCTAATTTTCTCATCAATTTCTATCTTTTGTTACATGAATGCATCTTCCTGCATCTACTAGATTTAACTTAATCACATGAGATTTAACCCCCATTTATTCTTTAAACTATTAGCTTCATATTTCTATGAAAAATATTCTAAAATATATATAATTTGGTTAATTAATGAAAAAAATCAATTTCATTATATTTTTAGTACCCTGGGGTTTTATTTACATTTAATATCCACTCACACTAACAAAATATTTTTTATAGAAGAGAAATAATTCTATTGAAGTTTTTATAAATGTAATATTCTAGACGTGATTATCCAGTTACCACTTGTGTAATGTAAAATATTGAATTGAAATTCATTCCCAAAACCTATTTAGATTTAGTGATTTAAAGGGATACTAAAAACACTAACTAAAAAACTCATGTTTTTTAAACTAATGGATATTTCTCTTACTATATTAGTACCTTCCTAAAAAATAAAAAATTATTGAACATCTCAAAAAAATTGTTCTAATAAAATTACTTTCAAGCCACATCATATATTTTACATTTCTTTATAACCTGTGGATACAGAAACATAAAGATGGGATTAGCCCATATGGCCAATATGGGTAAACATAAGTGACAATAATCAATGATTGCAAGTGAGAATAAGATAAACATATGGGTATAATCAAGAAACATAAGAAATTCATACCCCAAAATATTATAGATCATAAAACATTTCCTATATTAATTAAATATTTATATATATAACGTACAATGATCAAACATTTTCTAAGGAATAAGAAAGAAAAACATAATGCATAAATAATGAGACAATTAATATAGTAAATAATGTGGCATAATCATAAACATAGTATATAATTTCATTGTTAATCTAGACACCCAAAAACCAATTAACAAATAAAACTTGGGAGTATTACTAAATTCAATCAAATTATACCTATAGAACTAAATTTAATCACACTCACTATTTATGACATAGAATCACATAAATATAATAATGATAATTCCATCAATAATCATATCATGATATACCTATAGAAAATAAATGGGTACCCAATTATATCAAAAAAACTCTAGAAAAATACCATTTAATAAAGATAAAATATAATATTGTATTTAAATATATATATATATATATAACATAAAATGATCAAAAATTTTCCAAGGAATAAGAAATAAAAACAAGATTCATAAACAATGATTCGTTTAATATAGGAAATAAAGTGACAGAATCATAAACATTAGATTTTATATCGTTGTTAATATATATACCCACCAACCTGTTCACACATAAAATTGTGAGTAGAACAAAACTGAATCACACTCACTAGTTTTAAACCCATCCACTTGCTAACCTATTCACATATAAAATTTATATTTCATGAGATATAAGCTTTTTACCAATGCATTGGAGGGATATATAGGTCCCCCTCATCTCATAATCTGTAAATTTTTTAGCCATGTGAATAACATTGATGAAATTAAAACATAACCTATTAAGTAAATTGGGTTTAATATTCTTTTGATATATAATCACATAAATAAAATAATAATAATTCCATCAATAATTGTAACATCATATACATGTATAAAATAAATGGGTAACTAGTGATAACAAAAAAATATCTTGGTAAATACCATTTAATAATTATAAAGGATAATATTGTATTAAAAAATTTATACATAAATGGTATATAGTGAATAAAATATTCATTCCCAATCAATAAATGTTTGTAATCTAGGTTAAAACCCTTAAATAAAAGGATTCATGAATAGATTATTAATAGAGTAAAACCATTCAATGAAAAATTAAAGATGTAAAATAAAAATGATTAGCCAAGAAAAAGGGAGTTATAGATCACCCTAAAAAGGATAAGGAAATTTAAAAATTATCTAGAGAAATAAAGTTGATGGTTTCATTATAATAATATCCTCAATGAATCATAAGATCTGACAACATTTATTGACTTAGAAAAAAATATTTTTTAAGAGTTTTAGAGAAAATCACTTCAGAAATAGGGAATATCTAAGATCATTTGAAAATGTTTTAGAAAATATATTTTATAAGACTAGAAGAAAATAATTCAATTGTAATCAATGAAAATTTAGAGTTAAATCATGAAATAAAATGAAAAAGGTGTTGAAATGACATGTTCACACATAAACATCAAAAATAGAATATTTCCACATTTTGTTGAAACAACTCATAAGAAAAACGCTAAATTTTAATTAAAAATATTGAATGAATTTCAAAGACTAAAAAATAAAAACAAAAAAATTTGATCATTGATAAGGAAACATTAAAAGGAATACAATTAATAAAGATATGGTAATAATGGTGGTTCCTAATAGAAATTAATATGGGGTCAGTTTAATAAAGACTTTGGAAAAATATGAGTTAAGGGAAAATGAAAAAATGAGGGAATATATGAACCTTTTGAATATAAAAAGGAAGTTATGAGAGATTATATAAATAATAAAAATTCCCATTATGGATTATCTTTTAAAAAACATGATTTCAAAAAAATATTGGGAAAGAAACCCTTACAATTTAGGTGACATCATAATCTAACCCACTTTTAAGTTGGATATCTTTTTAACTGATAGAAATTTAAAACAAATATCATTTCTCATCAAACACCATTAATATGGTAGAATAAATTAATTACTTAATAATTACACCTCATTGAAGGTATAATGGTATACATTAAGAAATATGTCCATAGATATTAAATTTGAGGCAAATAACCCCTTACTTTGTTTCTTTACTTAGTAGAATGCACTATAAGATCATGTATAACAAATATAAATACATTAATCAAAAAAATTGGAAACAAATTCATTAACCTAATTTTTTTTAAAAACATACTTAATAATTTTAATCGATTTTTATGTTTTTTATTACATATTTTCAATGTAGGGTGTGCGTAATCTTTGATGTTCACCAAATTTTATCATTAACATTTCATTATAGTTAATATAATGGATGATATATAATAATTTATTTTGTTTATATTTCTATTATGTATTATATTATTCTTTATCTAAGAAGATAAAATCTCTGATGAACATTATCCGTTGATTTTTAAGATGTGAAGGTTTTGTTCTTAATTAATGAGATAAATATTGATGTGTATTTTCCCAAAAAAAACATATTATACAATAATATACATGTAATTAAATTTTTACAGTAATTAAGGATATAATTTTATCGTATTTTTCAAATAGGTGGTCAAACCAACCCAAACATAAACATTACATGATTAATAGATGACTACATAAATGTTTCATTGTAATATCATTATACTAGAAGCAAAATTATATCATTTATTATTTATTACTGTTATATATCATAGTTTAAAGAAATTATATAAAAAATTAATGGATTTGAAAATATTATATGATATAAATAAGTATATTTTTCTCTTAGTACACTTGTTTTAAAAAATTGAATTAAGGATGATCATTTATTTATCACATCATTAATAGGTTCCAGAATCTATCATAACATAACATTAATGATACCATAAAAATAATATTTATCTATTAAAATAATTCATAGTGACATCTATGAATGGTGTTCAGGAAATGAAATATATAATGAATTCATTCCCTTGAGTCAGTAGTCCACACGTTCGCGTGGTTAACAATCTCATTTTCCAGAAAATTAAAGAAATGAATAATATGGTTTATTATTTCTTAATAATAAAAATGGTTTATAAATATCATAATTATTTATTAAATTTCCCTATTATACCATAATTTTATGTTTTTTTAATGAAAATGAAACACATTTTTCGTGAAGGTGGTAGACTGCGAAATAAACGAATTACGGATTATTTTTCTCAATAGAAAAGGTAAAATGCCATTAATGACTATTCTAACAAAAAATTAAAATAAATTATAAAAAATAATTATTTTATTACATTGGTATTTTAAAATTATATTTCGTATAATAAAAATCTAAAAGAAATTTATTAAGTAAAAAATTTATTAACCAATTTTAGAGCATTTATATTTTCTTATAGGACCCCTTTGAAAAGGATGGAATTGTTTAATACCATGTAAAAAGACGATCAACATAGAGAAATATTATGATAGGGGAAGAAAAAAGGTTAGGTTAATTGAAGTAAACATAATTTTAAGAGTTTCTTAAATGGATTGTGGGAGGTCCCTTTTATAAATGGTGATAAAAATATTCTTGTAAATAATTCAACTAAATATAATGAGAGAAAATTTTAAAGATAAAAGTGGCTAAAATAAATATATAATTTATTTTATATGATATAAGTTTTATCCACACCTCACACACTCAATTATAGAAATTTTTTATCATCTTTCGAACCCTTTACCCCTCTAATTATTACATTTACCATTATATCTTTTACCATGGTATGTAGTGTATACCTAAGGCAGCTTAATCCTTCTGTCTAAGAAAATAAGTCCTTATTAGAATATTTAAAACCAATTATTCTAAATTTTGAATCCATTTCATTTTATAAAATTGATATAAGTTATGAAAATTAAATTTCAAATGGGGATGTCCAATTTAATAAAACAATATTTTTAAAAACAATTTCTTATGTTATAACATATCAAATGAGGCTTTTTAAATCAAAACTAAAATGATTAAAATTATAAATATACTTATCAAATTTATATTTTTTCATTCATCACCTAGAAAAATTATTTTACAAAATATCCTAAAAATTCATCTCATGAAAATATTATTAGGATAAACCCAAAAATAATGGTCATTTTTTCAAATTCAAAATCTAAATTTATGAATTTAAATTTTTAATAAAAAGTTGAGTTATAATAAAAAACTATTTTTATAGGAAAATAAATTTTTTAGAATATTAACCATTTTCAAACAAATTTCAAATTATTTTTTTGTTAAATTAGTGTTTATGATATATATTTTATTTTTATTATATACAAGTTTCTTGAAATATAAATTCATATTGAAATTTTTAATATTTTAGAAGAAATACATTTCTAATAATAAAATGATCATATTAGTCATGTTATTTATACGAATTCAATTTTATTGATATTATAATTATCCTTTATTTTATTTTTATAGATATTTCCGAAAGTGGTTATTCATATTTATTCCCACTTTATTAATGGATTTTTTTAATGGTCATACTTAATATTTATATTTTTATCAATGTATAATGTAGTTTCATTAATGTTCAATGTTATGTGTGGAGAAGACTATAGATCACATTTATATATTTAAGGGAAATCATATACTAAAATTTTGGGGTTTTACATTCAACTGCCTTAAATAAATTTATTCCTAGAAATATTAATTATTAATAAATGAAAATAAATATTTATGGTTATTCATGAGGAATAAATGGATTGAGGTAACATAGTTATTAACATTGGGATGGATATGAAACTCACCTTTATTCATATCTCTATATTGAGTTTCTTCGCAATCAGTTAAGAAAAATACCGCTCATGGTTTGGTGTTAATAATATTTTATTTATCCTTGAGTTCATAGTTATTCTTGTAATGATATAATATCAATGTTATGAATGAAATATTATTCTATATTTTGGTAAATTGTGTGTATAAAAATGGACATTAATGGACATATAGCACAAATGAATATCTATCCCCACATGATTCTTGACCATATTGTCACTAGTGGGATCTTTAGGTGAAATGATTAAGTGCATTAAAAATTATCCTCATCTTCATAATTATCACTGAGATCCACATTTAGACCCCTGGAAGTCCATTCCAAAGTAGCTTCCAACACCACATCAACTTTTGGCCTTTCCAAAATCTTCCTTACCAACATCACCAAATTCAATCGATATCCACCAATTTCTTTAACTTCATGATGTACCAGTCTTGATGCTACCCGCACTTTGAATTCATCCTAGATGGAGGTTAATAAGGGATGGGTGACCTACCACGTCTACTCTGGATGGAACATCATATACCCAAATAGGTCCATCCAAGACCTGAACTCTTTCCCGCACATACAGCATGGGCTCACATGTTCTATGGAATCAAAACCTAATTCTTCAATTTCTCCCAGCCTCAAGGTCATCAGGAGGCCTCCACCTTTTCTTCCTGACTGTAATTCCTTGTTTCACTATTTCGTTGAAATTTGTAAGTTTATATATGTTCTATTTATGTAATAGTTCTTAGTAGTTATACGTGTTGGATGGTGGGATTGATATCTAGTCGCATTATTTATTAGGTAATGATATATTCTCAAGATAAATGATTATCGAAATTAAAAAATCATAATTTATTCAACACAAGTGACATAAAAGTGAACAGGGGGATGAATATAATATCAAAATATACCTTTATGGTTTTTAAATAATTTATATGAGTTTAATTTTTTTCTTGTTCAAAGGTTGATTTAACAATTGATTATTCATTATTATAAGATCTATGTTAGTTTATGTTAAAAAGAAAAACTTTCTTATTGGTTTTAATGTTTTCAAAGGAATAATGGGATTCTTTTAATTTTATATCCCATACAGACATTTTTTTCATCCCACATATTTAAAAATCTTTCGTAGGATAAGGGATGAGTAGGTAAATTAATAAATTCAATGTTCTAGTTATGTTAACTCATTTTTAATGAAGAAAAAATTGTCATAAATGAAATGGGGGTTTAAAAATAATAATTTTTTTTGGAAAAAAATTACATTTCATGGAAGTGTCTCCATTTTTATGTAATGGTTTTGCTAATGATATAAAAAATTAAACAAAAGAGATCATGGTAAAATAAGAGGTCTCAAAATCATTGTTATTAAACACACTATTATGGGTTGGTTATAAGTGGGTTATTATACTTCATTCTCCCATTCCTATTAAAACCCATTATAGGTAACACAGTTATTTTCTTCCATTAAATAGATTCCTTATCTGGATTCTTCTTCTTCACATTATATTTAAGGAAAAATGAATTACCTCCTCCTTGAATAATATTTTTTATCGATTTTTCTTTATGTAGATGATATTTATGGAGTCCTTCATTACATGTCTATATTTATTGATCATTCCACATAGCCTCTCATGAAACATTGGTTCACAATTTTTATATAACTATGCGTGAAATTTTATCCCATCATGTGAAAAAAATCATTTCTATTTAGTACTAAAATATTCTTATGAATTATACATTTTTGTAGAAATTACTATTCGGTATGGAAACAACATTATGTAATCAGTTTTACCCTATTCATATTTCATTGTTTCTTGAAATTGATTCGTGACAGCTTCATCAAAACATGACATTTCTTCCGTAACGTTTTTAATTAACCCATATTTCACATCATAGGGAACCAATATATAGTAAATAATGTCATGAATTTATTCTCACTATGACCCCACTGATCACATATACCATATATTTATTCTATGAATTTATACTTATATTTTGTTGGAATATTATATGAATTCATATTCACGGAATTCGTTTTTTGAATATTTTTTCTCATATTCTAATAATAGATACCACTTGGTTAATGTCTCTTTCTTGGTAGTGTCATATTATACCAACATGAGTAGGATTTTCTCGAAAAACACCATAGTGCCAGCAGTATCCTCTAAACAAATATTTTTTGTACTAATAATATTTCTCTCCAAATTTTTTTTGTTTCCATTAACTATATTTTCCGTTTTCCTTGGGTAAAATGATCGTATAGAACTATTCCTATCATAATTTGATATATAATAGGGTTTTATGATGTTCTTGTTGATTTAAACATTTCCTTGTTCAATTTTAGAAACTATACTATTATAGGGTACATGTTCATTTTTAGATTTACTACAAGTATAACTAAAATCCCTATCTAGATGCCTATTTTCACTAGTTTTTTGTAACTATAATTTATCCTCAATTTAATTTTTGACACAATTTTTTATCTTATTAAAATAGTTTTTAACATAGATACACATTAATTATGCCTTTATAAATTCTTCATCAATTAGAGAATGTTTTTCTTCCAGGTATTTCACCATATTATCCTAATCCTCCAATCATAATATATATTTCTTGAACTAATAAATATATTTGGATTATTTATTGACATTATCCTATTTCCCCACAACCACTATATTACATTATATCATAAGCTTCCTTGTCTATTTCTTGAGCTTCGTGATCTATTCAAGGAAAACTTATAATGCATGCATCATCATGTATTCCATATCAGTTTATTCTTTTTAATTATCAAAATTTCATGTGGAATCAACACCACTTTTAACATGATCCATAAAATTAACTTCCTCTTTTGGTTAGATTCTGGATGAGGAGTCATATTGTCCTAATTTTCTCATCAATTTCTATCTTTTGTTACATGAATGCATCTTCCTGCATCTACTAGATTTAACTTAATCACATGAGATTTAACCCCCATTTATTCTTTAAACTATTAGCTTCATATTTCTATGAAAAATATTCTAAAATATATATAATTTGGTTAATTAATGAAAAAAATCAATTTCATTATATTTTTAGTACCCTGGGGTTTTATTTACATTTAATATCCACTCACACTAACAAAATATTTTTTATAGAAGAGAAATAATTCTATTGAAGTTTTTATAAATGTAATATTCTAGACGTGATTATCCAGTTACCACTTGTGTAATGTAAAATATTGAATTGAAATTCATTCCCAAAACCTATTTAGATTTAGTGATTTAAAGGGATACTAAAAACACTAACTAAAAAACTCATGTTTTTTAAACTAATGGATATTTCTCTTACTATATTAGTACCTTCCTAAAAAATAAAAAATTATTGAACATCTCAAAAAATTATTCTAATAAAATTACTTTCAAGCCACATCATATATTTTACATTTCTTTATAACCTGTGGATACAGAAACATAAAGATGGGATTAGCCCATATGGCCAATATGGGTAAACATAAGTGACAATAATCAATGATTGCAAGTGAGAATAAGATAAACATATGGGTATAATCAAGAAACATAAGAAATTCATACCCCAAAATATTATAGATCATAAAACATTTCCTATATTAATTAAATATTTATATATATAACGTACAATGATCAAACATTTTCTAAGGAATAAGAAAGAAAAACATAATGCATAAATAATGAGACAATTAATATAGTAAATAATGTGGCATAATCATAAACATAGTATATAATTTCATTGTTAATCTAGACACCCAAAAACCAATTAACAAATAAAACTTGGGAGTATTACTAAATTCAATCAAATTATACCTATAGAACTAAATTTAATCACACTCACTATTTATGACATAGAATCACATAAATATAATAATGATAATTCCATCAATAATCATATCATGATATACCTATAGAAAATAAATGGGTACCCAATTATATCAAAAAAACTCTAGAAAAATACCATTTAATAAAGATAAAATATAATATTGTATTTAAATATATATATATATATATATAACATAAAATGATCAAAAATTTTCCAAGGAATAAGAAATAAAAACAAGATTCATAAACAATGATTCGTTTAATATAGGAAATAAAGTGACAGAATCATAAACATTAGATTTTATATCGTTGTTAATATATATACCCACCAACCTGTTCACACATAAAATTGTGAGTAGAACAAAACTGAATCACACTCACTAGTTTTGAACCCATCCACTTGCTAACCTATTCACATATAAAATTTATATTTCATGAGATATAAGCTTTTTACCAATGCATTGGAGGGATATATAGGTCCCCCTCATCTCATAATCTGTAAATTTTTTAGCCATGTGAATAACATTGATGAAATTAAAACATAACCTATTAAGTAAATTGGGTTTAATATTCTTTTGATATATAATCACATAAATAAAATAATAATAATTCCATCAATAATTGTAACATCATATACATGTATAAAATAAATGGGTAACTAGTGATAACAAAAAAATATCTTGGTAAATACCATTTAATAATTATAAAGGATAATATTGTATTAAAACATTTATACATAAATGGTATATAGTGAATAAAATATTCATTCCCAATCAATAAATGTTTGTAATCTAGGTTAAAACCCTTAAATAAAAGGATTCATGAATAGATTATTAATAGAGTAAAACCATTCAATGAAAAATTAAAGATGTAAAATAAAAATGATTAGCCAAGAAAAAGGGAGTTATAGATCACCCTAAAAAGGATAAGGAAATTTAAAAATTATCTAGAGAAATAAAGTTGATGGTTTCATTATAATAATATCCTCAATGAATCATAAGATCTGACAACATTTATTGACTTAGAAAAAAATATTTTTTAAGAGTTTTAGAGAAAATCACTTCAGAAATAGGGAATATCTAAGATCATTTGAAAATGTTTTAGAAAATATATTTTATAAGACTAGAAGAAAATAATTCAATTGTAATCAATGAAAATTTAGAGTTAAATCATGAAATAAAATGAAAAAGGTGTTGAAATGACATGTTCACACATAAACATTAAAAATAGAATATTTCCACATTTTGTTGAAACAACTCATAAGAAAAACGTTAAATTTTATTTAAAAATATTGAATGAATTTCAAAGACTAAAAAATAAAAACAAAAAAATTTGATCATTGATAAGGAAACATTAAAAGGAATACAATTAATAAAGATATGGTAATAATGGTGGTTCCTAATAGAAATTAATATGGGGTCAGTTTAATAAAGACTTTGGAAAAATATGAGTTAAGGGAAAATGAAAAAATGAGGGAATATATGAACCTTTTGAATATAAAAAGGAAGTTATGAGAGATTATATAAATAATAAAAATTCCCATTATGGATTATCTTTTAAAAAACATGATTTCAAAAAAATATTGGGAAAGAAACCCTTACAATTTAGGTGACATCATAATCTAACCCACTTTTAAGTTGGATATCTTTTTAACTGATAGAAATTTAAAACAAATATCATTTCTCATCAAACACCATTAATATGGTAGAATAAATTAATTACTTAATAATTACACCTCATTGAAGGTATAATGGTATACATTAAGAAATATGTCCATAGATATTAAATTTGAGGCAAATAACCCCTTACGTTGTTTCTTTACTTAGTAGAATGCACTATAAGATCATGTATAACAAATATAAATACATTAATCAAAAAAATTGGAAACAAATTCATTAACCTAATTTTTTTTAAAAACATACTTAATAATTTTAATCGATTTTTATGTTTTTTATTACATATTTTCAATGTAGGGTGTGCGTAATCTTTGATGTTCACCAAATTTTATCATTAACATTTCATTATAGTTAATATAATGGATGATATATAATAATTTATTTGGTTTATATTTCTATTATGTATTATATTATTCTTTATCTAAGAAGATAAAATCTCTGATGAACATTATCCGTTGATTTTTAAGATGTGAAGGTTTTGTTCTTAATTAATGAGATAAATATTGATGTGTATTTTCCCAAAAAAAACATATTATACAATAATATACATGTAATTAAATTTTTACAGTAATTAAGGATATAATTTTATCGTATTTTTCAAATAGGTGGTCAAACCAACCCAAACATAAACATTACATGATTAATAGATGACTACATAAATGTTTCATTGTAATATCATTATACTAGAAGCAAAATTATATCATTTATTATTTATTACTGTTATATATCATAGTTTAAAGAAATTATATAAAAAATTAATGGATTTGAAAATATTATATGATATAAATAAGTATATTTTTCTCTTAGTACACTTGTTTTAAAAAATTGAATTAAGGATGATCATTTATTTATCACATCATTAATAGGTTCCAGAATCTATCATAACATAACGTTAATGATACCATAAAAATAATATTTATCTATTAAAATAATTCATAGTGACATCTATGAATGGTGTTCAGGAAATGAAATATATAATGAATTCATTCCCTTGAGTCAGTAGTCCACACGTTCGCGTGGTTAACAATCTCATTTTCCAGAAAATTAAAGAAATGAATAATATGGTTTATTATTTCTTAATAATAAAAATGGTTTATAAATATCATAATTATTTATTAAATTTCCCTATTATACCATAATTTTATGTTTTTTAATGAAAATGAAACACATTTTTCGTGAAGGTGGTAGACTGCGAAATAAACGAATTACGGATTATTTTTCTCAATAGAAAAGGTAAAATGCCATTAATGACTATTCTAACAGAAAATTAAAATAAATTATAAAAAATAATTATTTTATTACATTGGTATTTTAAAATTATATTTCGTATAATAAAAATCTAAAAGAAATTTATTAAGTAAAAAATTTATTAACCAATTTTAGAGCATTTATATTTTCTTATAGGACCCCTTTGAAAAGGATGGAATTGTTTAATACCATGTAAAAAGACGATCAACATAGAGAAATATTATGATAGGGGAAGAAAAAAGGTTAGGTTAATTGAAGTAAACATAATTTTAAGAGTTTCTTAAATGGATTGTGGGAGGTCCCTTTTATAAATGGTGATAAAAATATTCTTGTAAATAATTCAACTAAATATAATGAGAGAAAATTTTAAAGATAAAAGTGGCTAAAATAAATATATAATGTATTTTATATGATATAAGTTTTATCCACACCTCACACACTCAATTATAGAAATTTTTTATCATCTTTCGAACCCTTTACCCCTCTAATTATTACATTTACCATTATATCTTTTACCATGGTATGTAGTGTATACCTAAGGCAGCTTAATCCTTCTGTCTAAGAAAATAAGTCCTTATTAGAATATTTAAAACCAATTATTCTAAATTTTGAATCCATTTCATTTTATAAAATTGATATAAGTTATGAAAATTAAATTTCAAATGGGGATGTCCAATTTAATAAAACAATATTTTTAAAAACAATTTCTTATGTTATAACATATCAAATGAGGCTTTTTAAATCAAAACTAAAATGATTAAAATTATAAATATACTTATCAAATTTATATTTTTTCATTCATCACCTAGAAAAATTATTTTACAAAATATCCTAAAAATTCATCTCATGAAAATATTATTAGGATAAACCCAAAAATAATGGTCATTTTTTCAAATTCAAAATCTAAATTTATGAATTTAAATTTTTAATAAAAAGTTGAGTTATAATAAAAAACTATTTTTATAGGAAAATAAATTTTTTAGAATATTAACCATTTTCAAACAAATTTCAAATTATTTTTTTGTTAAATTAGTGTTTATGATATATATTTTATTTTTATTATATACAAGTTTCTTGAAATATAAATTCATATTGAAATTTTTAATATTTTAGAAGAAATACATTTCTAATAATAAAATGATCATATTAGTCATGTTATTTATACGAATTCAATTTTATTGATATTATAATTATCCTTTATTTTATTTTTATAGATATTTCCGAAAGTGGTTATTCATATTTATTCCCACTTTATTAATGGATTTTTTTAATGGTCATACTTAATATTTATATTTTTATCAATGTATAATGTAGTTTCATTAATGTTCAATGTTATGTGTGGAGAAGACTATAGATCACATTTATATATTTAAGGGAAATCATATACTAAAATTTTGGGGTTTTACATTCAACTGCCTTAAATAAATTTATTCCTAGAAATATTAATTATTAATAAATGAAAATAAATATTTATGGTTATTGATGAGGAAGAAATGGATTGAGGTAACATAGTTATTAACATTGGGATGGATATGAAACTCACCTTTATTCATATCTCTATATTGAGTTTCTTCGCAATCAGTTAAGAAAAATACCGCTCATGGTTTGGTGTTAATAATATTTTATTTATCCTTGAGTTCATAGTTATTCTTGTAATGATATAATATCAATGTTATGAATGAAATATTATTCTATATTTTTGTAAATTGTGTGTATAAAAATGGACATTAATGGACATATAGCACAAATGAATATCTATCCCCACATGATTCTTGACCATATTGTCACTAGTGGGATCTTTAGGTGAAATGATTAAGTGCATTAAAAATTATCCTCATCTTCATAATTATCACTGAGATCCACATTTAGACCCCTGGAAGTCCATTCCAAAGTAGCTTCCCACACCACATCAACTTTTGGCCTTTCCAAAATCTTCCTTACCAACATCACCAAATTCAATCGATATCCACCAATTTCTTTAACTTCATGATGTACCAGTCTTGATGCTACCCGCACTTTGAAGTCATCCTAGATGGAGGTTAATAAGGGATGGGTGACCTACCACGTCTACTCTGGATGGAACATCATATACCCAAATAGGTCCATCCAAGACCTGAACTCTTTCCCGCACATACAGCATGGGCTCACATGTTCTATGGAATCAAAACCTAATTCTTCAATTTCTCCCAGCCTCAAGGTCATCAGGAGGCCTCCACCTTTTCTTCCTGACTGTAATTCCTTGTTTCACTAGTAGTGGTTATTGGGGTTGGAATTACACTTCCACTATTAGTATAGTGATTTTAATTTTTTTATACATTACAGATTTTATGTGGTTATCATGATTTAATAGATGATGTTGAAGAAAAGTTTTTATCGACTTTTACCATTACAGTGACATTAATAGCTCTTTGTAGTGGCAACCAATTTTTGTACCCACCCTCATCCATTTTTTAAAAATAAATATGATGTGGGTAATTTGTCCATGATATAGTGAATGGGGAGTTTATTATGAAATATTTAATCTTTTATAAGAATAACATCAATTCCATCTTATTGAAGAATAAATAAATTTGGATTTACTTAAACATCAACTTGGGATTGAATAATCTTGTTACGTGAAGTTACCATAATTAATAAAATCTTTTGGGTGGTGAATTGATAATTATTGAAAAATCCCTAGATCCACTAGGGTTCCTAGAATAATAATAAAACAAGGAGTCTACAACTCTTGAGTAGAGGATAACATTACCCTCTTACCACTGTTTTCATGACCAAGTCTCAGTAGTAGGTGTAGAAGAGGATTTCCCATGTTTCCTTTATTTTGTATGATACAGATGTTTATTATCCTTACAAGGATAAAGGTATGTTAGTTTACAATATGTCACTGATAGGTCAAAATATATTATCCATAGGTCAACCTAGATATTTTAGGTTTAACCTAGGTTACTTTGATTTATGTTCTCTCATAATTCTAAACCTAATACATTACATTAATTAAGAAATAAATACATTATAATGGTTTATAAAGATAAAGTGATTAACCAAATTAAATCCCCCAAGAGTTCCCAGCCAAGTGTGTAGTTAGGCATGTTTTTTTGCACCAAATAATGATTGAGTTAATACCCAACCCTCCCTATTTTGGGTTATTTCCCTAAGGTACAACTTTGTTTGATCATATATCAACTTTCTAGTATCCAGAAAAGGGTGTACTTTCTAGAAAAACCACAACAACAATAATTTATAAAAGTTTTATGAGGTTATCCTATACTTATCAATATTCCTTTTAATTATTACTAAATTACTCATATCTCAATTTCTAAAATATTTGGTATTACATAAACTAACCTAAAAGGGTAAAGAAACCTTTGAAATTAGAATAAATTTTTTCTTTGAAAACATCTATAACTTTTCAATCTTATAAATTATCCACAATTGATTGCATCATAATCTCTTAAGTAATCTAAAAACTAGTCCAATACCAGCTATAACATCCTAGGATTAATATTCTAATAATTATATGTGTTAAAGTAAATATTTCATTACAATTCATTCTCAATAACTTTTTAGGATTATACTATTATATAGTCACGAGAAAAAATTAACTAACAAAAATCTTGTATTTTTAAACTAATGGATATTTTTAACACTATATAAGAATTTTATTAATCCATAACAAGTATTAAACATCCCCCAAAAATTATTCTCATTATATACCCTTCTAGACACATCTTTAGTTTTACATTTCTTCAGAATCTGAGGAAAAAAATCATAATAAAATTGTGAGCTCATATTTTCAGTAAATGTAAACATAAGTGATAAAAGACTGATGCATAAATCATAATCCATAGATCATAAGAAAGAGAGTGTAATAATCATAAACATAGTTTTTCTTCTCTTTCGGAATCTGGCTACCACCCATCTATTCAAACAAAAAAATTTGATTATAGATAATAACCATCACACACAAAATTTTTGAACCTATACATTCTAACATATTCACAAATAACATTTATATCACATGAAATATAATCATTTCCCAATGTATTGGATATAGATATAGGTATCACCTAACTCATAATACATATATTTTTGTTCTACTTGAAGAAAAATAATCTCATCATAAAATAACCCATGGAAGGGAAATGGGTTTCATATACCTTTCAAATGAAATCACATATGGAAAATATTCATAATTCCATCAATAATTGTAACATGATATACGCCTAAAAATAAATATATACCCAAATATTTTTATAAACTCTCTATATAAATATGATAAAATTATGATAATAGAGAATATGTTGTTTACACTTTATAGATAAAGTCTATATGGTTAAAAAAATAATGTTTCCCCAATCAATCGATTTGTGTCATCTAGGTGAACACCCTTCAATCAAAGGAGTCAATAATAGTGTATTTGTAGAGGAAATGAATTGAAATAAATTTACTCAATCATGGAAAGGATATTTAAAAGTACAATTATTTAGATGAAAAAAATCATTTTATGAGTTTTAGAAAAATATTTTCAGAAATTAGAAATATTCTAGATCATTTGAAAAAAAAATATACGTGATATATTAGAAAAATAGGATAAAATAATTTATTTAGAACCCATAAAAACATAGACATAATGTAACATCTCCATTCATCTCATTTTCTTGAGAAGGTGGAGGAACATTACTTGGACTTAAGAAACATTCCCAAGACACTAATGGCTGGAAATAAATTCCAAGGGATTCAGTAAAATTTGGTGGTTGATTTACCCTTTTAAAATAAAACAACCAACCAAAAATGTCAAAACCAAATGACCCACTACACAATGTAGGATATCAATGAAATACAACTCAGGGAAAACCATTGATATTAAAATAAAACTAAAACCACGAACTATTACAGAAGACTACAATATCAAAGTACACATTGGAAGAAAAAACTCAAGGACTCCAATGAGAAATCCATGATCAATACATGCACAATGATCCAACATTTAAAAAACAAAGTATCATGATGTTATGAAAAAGATGTGTGATACTTTACCATTGTTGATATCTCAATAAAAACATCTGTAAAAGCACAAAAGCTCCAAGGTATGGGTGAATAATTAAACTTAGTATGTTTTCCCCAAATGAAATCCCTACTCACGCCAGTAGGAGAGAACATGTTATCCCCTTTATATAAAATAGCCTATATAAAATAATCTCTAAAATAGTTTTTATAATAATATAAACAAGTACCATAGTAAAACAGTTTTCTCAAAACAATAAAAAGTTACAAGTAATTTAATAAAACAAGTTCTTTAAAAGTATTTCAACATTCCTTTTCTAATATCCCATTCCAATCCACAAACCCACACATCCACACATTCATGCTTTATTATGAAAGTTTTATACTCATGATTAGTTACTCATCAATATAACAAATCGAAAAAAGGTAATTAAATCCCATGTACCATTACACCTTTTCCACCAATCCTATGGTCATATTTCAACCAATCCTCATAAGGCAATATGTACACACTACCAATTATGCCAAAAAACCCATGCCAAAATCATTCTAATTCCAATCCATTTCAATTCCAAAAACCTTTCAATTCTAAAACCATTTCAATAAAACAACCTTTTTATTGAAAACATGTTTCCAAAAAGGAACTAATAAACTATTTTAAAATATAAATTTAATATCAGTTATCAATGAACATTTCACAATAATTCCAAAATTTCACAAAAAACCACAAATCATAATTAAAGAAGGATTCTACCATGATTTTCACACAAATTTCATAATATAATGCAATAAATTTAATAAATTTTATAGAATCCTTCATTTTCAAAATAGACGTGTCAATATTGAATCCACTTTTGTTGGGTTTTATGAAAAAAAATATGAATAAAAACATGAAAAATACCAACGAAATTTGGGATGAAACTCCAAACAACTCATTACACCTCTTTCTCTATCATTAAAAAGGGAAAATATAATCATATATGGAATAAAATATCTTATATATATCCAGAGTAGATTTAGATATATGAACCAATAGTGATAGATAAGTTGATCTATGGAAGACCAATGAAACCCACCAAGAATAATGACTTACTAAAAATATGGCTACTAATCACCAAGAGAAGGAAATGGATAACCTCCAAATCGTTTGGAGAAGAATAATTATCCTTAAGGAGTAATAAATCCTGAGTTAGGGTAAGTTTGGTGGAAAAATAAGCGATTAAGAAATTAATCTCACCTTGATTAACTTTTATGGATCTAGTTTTTAAACACTGCACTAACCATGCACTAGCCACTGCCTTAAGGATCAACCTCACACAGTTATCTCACATAGTTTCTAAACTGTGATCCAACCTTACCAAATCCCACCATCTCAACAAGCATAGTTTCTCTTAGGATGCTTCATGGTATTTACATACTATGTGTCCCCTATGTGCCTTCCACTTTAGCCTATGTCTCACAGTGCACGATTTCCTTTAGGTGTTTCACAGTTTTACCAAACCATGAACCAACTGTGAACCTTTATAAAAGCCACCAAAACAATCTAAAAGGCAAATAAACTCTCCAAAACATCACCCATATACATTAAAAACATAAAAATCATAAATAAAGGTATACTTACTTTAAACTAGGGGTGTTTCATTCTCCCCAACAATGGACTTTATGTCCATAGGTAGTAAAAAATAATATTTTCCCTAAAAGAGTTTGGGCGATTAATATTTAATTTTCTTCTTGTGTTCCCAGGTCTTTTCTTGATTTTGGCCATATTTCCAAAAACCTACAATAAATCTCTGTTTTATCATGAAAGACTTTCATTTCGCTATCCATAATCTACATCGATATATATACTAGTAAAGAATTTGGATCTAGGTCAATGTGATCCCATAAAATCACATTATCAAAATCAGGCTAATACTATGAAACACATTATTCACTAGACTGAATCGTGGAGAAATTCCAATCAATATGCCACCTCAAAAACCCATTAAAGTATCTCAAAGGGCTCTATGTATCGAGGAGATAACTTGATCTTCTTCAAAAAACCTCGATGTAAAACCCTTGATAGATCCTCAATAACACATGATCACTCATTGTGAATGAAAACAGCCATTGATGACGATCCTCATATTCTTTCTGAAAACTCTGAGTTGTCTTCTTCCATTTCCTAATAAAATAAATATTCTTTATAGTTTCTTGGAGAAGGCTGAACCCAAATAGTGAATTCCCACCTATTTCCACCCAAAAATGTGGATAATAACAAGGATTCCGATTAAATGCTTCAAAATATGTATATGTATCGAGTCCTGATAATTATTATTATAACTGAACTCCACTAACGGTATGTTATCTTCCCATGAGCCACCAAAATCCATTATACAAGTCCATAACATGTCTTCTAATGTTTTTATTGTCTTCTAGGATTCATCCTTTTTCTAAAGTTCATATGCCTTACTCATATTCAATGAGTCCCATGGGAAATATCTAAGGATTTCCTAAAATGATAAGAAAAAATCAAATCTCTCTCTGAAACTATTTCAACTGGTATGCCATGCCTCTTTACCATATCTTTAATATAGACGTTTGATAAGTCCTCCACCATATGGAATTCACAAATACAGATGAAATGTTCCAAACTTCGGTGTTCATTCACTATCACCCAGATGACCTCAGGTTTTATCACCATTCTTGGGAGACCTATTGAAAAATACATAGCTATTTGCTACCATTTTCCAATATAAATATGTAATTACTACAAAATACTTGTTAGTCACTAATTCTCAATCTTAACTTGCCGAAATGTTTAGAATATCAAAACAAACTCACGAACCTTTTTTTCATAATGACCTATAAAAACAATGCTTTCAATGATTTTTACATCTTTTGTATTCTATGATGAATAGACTATCTCAAATGGTGGAAAGCATGAAGGAGTTTTTTCTGAAATCAAATAGGTACAAACATATGATTTCTAAACCCCAACACTAAACATTCATATAAATTACATCCCTAAATTCTATACCCACTAATGTGTTTTGACCTCATTGCCACACACTCAACATTATATGTCTATGACTCTTTATCGTTTTTACTAAATCATAGAAAAACAAAATCTGGGATGAAGGCTACACCTTCGCCTTAGTCTTCACATTCTAAGTGCATTTCATCTATGACCGACATCAAAGGCCACTCATCTAATTTTTTTTTCAATTGAGCATATGAATTTAGGCTTTGTGAATATACAACCGAATTAACATTTTCTGGTGTATACATCTAGTAAAATTAAAGCATTTGGAGATACTCTGTCCAGCTTCTTGGTCTCAGATTCAAGTATCATTGTGAGAAAATATGCTTCAAGATATTGTGAATCGTGAACCTAGTAATTTTTTCACCAAATAGATCGTGATTCCATGTATGAAAATAATGGACTACCATAGCTAGCTCTAAATCATGTGTTGGGTAGTTCTTATCATCCACTCAAAACTTACATAATCCATAAGCAGCAAAATTATCTCCCTACATAACAACAAATCCCAACATAGATCGTAAAGAACCAAAATACACCATGATCCCACATCCTAATTTTGGAAAAAATAAGATTATTGTTATTGTATGAAAGACATTCCCCTTTTAAAATATTTACAGTAATCCTCAATCCATGGGAATGGAACATTCTTCTTTTTCAATGTTTTCATATGTGAATATTGTCTTGAAAAGTCATGAACAGTGACTCAGTAACAACTAGATAGCTTAATATAACTACATATCTCGAAAACATTATTTTATGGTTGTCATGAGATAACAGACTATACCTTTTTTTGATACATATTAACACCCTTTTCATAAATTACATAGCCAAGGGAAATACCTATTACATCTATAAATCACACTTTAATAATTTGGAATACATATGATGATCCCTCGTGATTATAAACACTGTCGCCAAGAATTTATCATGGTCTACCCTTGTCCTTGAATACAAAAATATGTCATCCACAAACACAAAATTAACAGAATCCATATATCTCTGAAATATCTAATTCATCAATGCCATAAATATCACTGGGGAATTCATAAGATCTAAAGGCCTTACCACATATTGATAATAGTCATATCTTCTTTTGAAATCAACCTTTTGAATATCCTCATTTTCTCATGTGAAATTGGTGATATCCTAATCAAAAACCAATATTGTAGAAATAATGAGCTTCCATTAACTGATAATAAAGATCTTAAATGAATGGAAGTGTATACATTATCTTTATTGTAACTTGGTTTAGATTACAATAATCCACACATAACTGACATGTTCCATCCACTATTTTGAATAAAAATACTAGTGTTGCCCAATTCCATGTGCTTGAACGAATGAAATGCTTTCATTCCATCTTATCCAACTGCACATTCATCTACCTTAATTCTATTATTAACATTATATAATATTGAAGGGAAATATGACTAGTACTCATAAGGAGATTGACTGTAAACTTCACTTATCTCATAGGTGGAAACCATGAAAAATATTCAAGAAACACATCAAGAAATGGTTCCACCAATACTGGAAATCAGTTTTTCCCAATCTCATCGGTCGATTATAATGAAAACACAGCCAACTAGTATGATATTGTTCAAACTATTGTTACCAGCAATCATGTTGCACCTTCAATTACACGTCGGTCTCCTCAAGATAGATGTTCGACTCCATCTTCTGTTGTAAAACCGACTCTTCATTTTTTATAATTAATGAGATCCATGAATATAGTCATCCAATCCATACCTAAGATTATAGAATATACATTTATATAAAGAATAGAGAAATCCCATTTAATCTCATCTCCATCAATAGTTATAAAACATGCTCTACACACAAAATCTGTATATCCTCTTTGACCAAGGGGAGATTGATTTTTTATCATAGAAGCCATCATATCAACTTTTAAACTCTGTAAATAAACAATAAAATAAGCAATAAACCATTGTGAATCACTCGTATCAAATAGTACTTTCATAATGGTTGAATTCAACAGAATCGTACCTCTCACCATATGTGATCTATACTAATCATCTTTAATAAACTGCTCAGATCCATATAATTTTATTCTCACCTTCCATTGTTCTTTATTCCCTTTTTGTCATTGAACTTCCTGAGGGGTCATGGTATTCCTATTATTACCATTTATAGGTCTATTATTATTATGATATTGATTCTTCTACCCTCGTCTCATTGAATCATATGATGCATGTGATACCTTAGTAGTGTCTTGAACACCCAACCTCATAGCACTATGATAATATCTCTAAATGTTCCCCAAATTTGTTTTTCAATTGTGGCACAGTCTTGGTGGTTTCATAGACTATCACTTCATGAGGTCGAAGGAACAAAATTGAAAAAATACTTCTTTAGTCGTGGGTATCAGAGACCGATTCACTAATCCAGTCATCTTATTTTTATTCTTGCTCCCACCTTGGAAATATGTGTCACTCTTCCTATTTCTTACAGTACTAGAGCTCTCACTACTTCCCATGGGTATCAACATACTATCTCCACCCATAAATCCTAAGATGTCTCTTTCAGCTACCGTATCTCTATTGATTGTCTCTGTATAATCCATAACACATTACACACCTATAATCAGGAGAATCTCCTAATTCATCCCCGATTCAATGACACATTCCTTAAAGGTTGAACAAGAATCATCCTTGGGTGAAAAGTGCACAATATTTATAAATTTAGTTTTACACTCCATGATAGAAATATTTTTCTATTTTGAGATAATGAAGTTCTCCATTTTTGAATTCTGAATATAAAAGGATATATTTTTTTGTAAAAAATTTCCTCAAAATCTCCCATGAAATTTCTTTGTCTAATTTATCCTAAAAAAATAAATCAAACCACTCATGTGCAATATATTCCAACATATATGTCTCTATCATGACTTTTATCTCTTATGGTGTGCTGATGAAACTGAAGATACAATCCATCCGATTAAGCAACACCTCATCCTTTTCTAGTTTACAATCACCCTAAAAGATGAGTGAGTTCTTCTTTTCAAATAAGAAATAATGGTCCACATTCCATGGTTCATCCCTCTACATCCCCATATCTACAGCTGGAAAAGATTTTACAATACAATGAACTAATTTTCCATTCACTTATGGCTTGGGTGCAACCACATTCTCAGCAGATTCCTTTGGTTGGTTTAAACGACATCTACGAGGTTCCATTTTCTAGAAACCTAACAACTGTTATAAGTCTCACACTCTATTTAATGATGTCTTAGATTTTTTAATTATACTAGATCATACTATAACAACATTTCTTTCCAAAATCAATCATTTTCTATGTTTAAAATTGGTTTGAAAAATCTCTATTTGATTTTGAATATCAACTCATTTTTTAAATACCACAATGATGAACTTTTTCAAAATATTTCATTTGAAATTAAATCTAACATTTTTCAAAAATCAAAAAATTTCCTCAAATCATTACTCAGATTAGATATGAAGTCCTACTGAGAAGTATTTTATTAATTCATTCCATTGTACCCTCATTGGATAAACCCATTCTAATGATATTTTAATTCCTACAAGTATCTCTAAAACACTTATATACCCAAATCCCTAGAAACTAGAATATTAGAATAAAAAGGATAGCTATGTATATTTATGCTCTATATTTCAAGACCATAAAATCCATATCCTTTCTATGATCCTAACTCAATGAATAGACCATAATGAATTCAAATCTGATACTGATAACAGATAGCAGTTTAGAGACCAACCAAGACTACTTCCACCTCACCCACGAAGATATTAAGAAGGACCAGGCCGATACCACTTGTAACATCCCTTTTATTATCATTGTATTGAGAGGGAATGGGAAAATTACTTTGAATTTAGTGACATCCCCAGGAATCCAAAGTCTTGAAATAAATTCCAAGGTCTTTATTAATAGTTTGGGGATGATTTCCCCATTCAAAATAAAACAACAAACCAAATAACTCACTACATGATATATAATATCAATGAAAGGAAACTAAAATAAAACCATTGATATTAAAATCAAACTAAAACCATATAATAAAGTATAAGACTATAATATCAAAGTCCACAGTGGAAGAAAAAACTCAAGGACTATAATGGAAACTCCAATATTTAACCATAATCTATGCTCTAACTCCACAAAACAGCCCAAGTGTCATGAAGTACTACTAAAGATGTGTGATACTTTAAATTTTTCCATGTCTTGATATAGAACTCATGTAAAAGCACCAAATTTCCAAATCTTTGGCGAGTAATGAATATTTTAAGGATTTCCCCAAATGAATTACCGACTCATGACACTAGAGTATAAGAGATTTATTAATTTATATAAAATATTTCATATAATAACATTTCTAAAATAGTTTATATAAAAATATAAACATGTGAACTTAGTAAAATAGGTTTCTCAAAATAATAACAAGTATTGAAGAAATCAATCAAACAATTATTTAAATCCATTTCATATTTCCTTTTGTAATATCTCATTACAATCCACAAACCCGCACATTTATGATGCATTCTTCGGTATGACCGTTCCATACTTATGAGTGATTTCTCATCGATCTTCCAAGTAATCATAATATAATTAAATCCAATGCCCCAAATACCATTCACACTAAGAATAAGTTCATATTTCAACCAAGACACGTAATTCAATATGAACACACACCACTGTGTATTCCCAAAAACTATGCTAAAACCATTACAATACCAAGACATTTCATTACCAAAACCATTTTAATGACAAACCCTTTTCAATTAAAAAATAATTTCAATGTTAAAACCATTTCAATAAAAACAACATTTTTAATAAAAAATATTTTTCATAAATCAAACCAAGAAACTATTTTGAAAACAAAATTTTAAAATCATTAATCAAATCCCTTTGCACAATAATTCCAGAATTTCACAAAAAACCACAAAACATTATTATGGAATGTTCCCACCATAATTTGAACACAAATTTCCCAATCAATTTCAATCAATTTAATAAATTTGAAACTAATCCTTAAACTTCTAAATATGTAATTGAAGAGTCAATCCAACTACCTTTGGTTTTTTTTACAAAAAATGAAGAATGGTGGGAAAAACACCAATGAAATGAAGTTGAATCTTTAAAAAACAACTGTAGATCACTTTACCTATAATAAACAAGGAAAAATATAATAATAGTTTGCAACAAGTATCTTATATCTATCTATTGAAGATGTAGATCTAATAATCGAGATAGATATAGAATTAGATCTATGGGAGACCAAGAAAAACCACAAATAATGTTGATATACCACAAGAATACATATTCAAACCACAAGTAGAAGCCTTTAGATATCAATTAGATTTATGAGAGAAGTCTCCTTAGCCTTAAATAGGAATAAATACATATTTAAGGTTGGTTTGGGGAAAAATGAGGTGTTAAAACAGTAATTTGTCATAGATTTACTATTTTTGGATCTAGTTTTTTAACTCCCTATAGTTAGTTACACTGTTAGACCAACCCTGTGCTAACTGTGCTCCAACAAAAACCTTAAGGATGAAAATCCCATTGTTTTCTCACACAATTTTTAAACTATGCACCAACCAATCCAAATCTCACTATCTCTAGAAGAAATATTTTCCTTAGGAATCTATATCATTTTAAAAAAAATGTGTGTTGTCGTGAACCTTCTACTTTTTCCTTATCTCACTTTTCATGGTTTTCTATAGGTGTTCCATTGTTTTCCAAAACTATGCACAAACTGTGTACCTTTATAAAATCCCCCCAAAACACTCCAAAATTTCTCCAAACTCTCCTGAATATCTCCCATATACTTTACAAACAAAAGAATATAATGAAAGGGTCACTTAACTGAAACTAAGGCTGCAATACATAAATACTAATTTAAATTTTAAAATCTAGTGGAATTTCATTTTTATACATGAATGTTAAAAATGGAATATTTTAAAAAAAATTATATAAATGATCTATATAGAAAATATTAAAATTTATTCGAATATTTCAAAATAATCTCAAGTATTATACAATTACCTTAATAAATTCTTGAATAATGTATCAAATAATCCCAATGAATATGGATATAGAAAAAAGAGGCACCTGATCAAAAATTAAATATCAGGTCGATTTTAAGAAACACTTCAGTTAAAATATGAGTATAGGGTAAATGAAGTATTGATGGACTGTATAAAACCTAATGAATATAAAAAGGAAATTATGTGGTGTTTTATAAAGATAAATATTCCATATATGAATTACATATCAAAAAAATTGACTTGAAAATAATATTGAAAACTAAACCCTTAATGATTGAGTGACATTTTGATCAAAAACACTTTCAAGTTGGGTATCATTTTTATGGATGTCCATTTAAAAAAATTACTCAATATGGATCTTTAAAACACATGCATGTGGTAAAATCTATTCATCAGTAAATAATCACACCATATTAAAGATATCATTGTACACATTATAAAATATGTCTCATGAAATTAAATTTATGAGAAAGAACCCCTTACTTTGTATCCCTGGTTATTTGAATTCACTCTAACCTCCAATATAATAGGCATAAATATTTTAATCACCTATTTCGATACAAATTTCATATAGATAACCCTTTATAAATTAATTTATATTTATTTACTGTATTTATCTTAAATAGTTATGACCTGTTTTAAATTTTGGGTGTAGATAATATCTGTTATTTTGAACATGATTCATAACAGTAGTGTTGGTATTTGTTCTTCACACAATGTCCATTTTTTAAACTTCATTGTAATTTCTTTAATGGATGACTTACAATGATTTTTTTTATTTTTATACTTCCTTAAATGAGTACTTTAGTCTTTTTCCATGAATATGACAATAAAAAGGAACATTATATAGTTATTCTTATCCTCTGGAATGTGTTTTCTTAATTAATGAATTAATTTACCCCCCCCCCATGATTTGAAATGAATCATATTTTCAATAGTGTATATGGTACGCAACACTGAGCCTAACCGAATCATGAAATATATCTTTAAATATGACCCTTATAAACTAGTTGTGGAATTAGAGGGCATGAATAGGAATAGAAAAATTATGAAATATATATTAGGGTCCAACTAAAAAAATTATTATATAATACTTATGAAATAAGTATTCAATTTTTAGTAATGTCATATTATGCTTTAATAATATATTTCCTTTAAATAATTTGCTCATATTTTTGAAATAGTATTATATTTAATATTGTCCACATTTATCAAATTTATTTCATAAATCAAAATTCATTTTACAATTCATCAAATCAAAATTATCTTAGGGTGATTTTTTTATATTTTTCTGAAAATATTTATTTTTCAATGAATCTTAATAAAATGCTATTTTTATGAAATACGATACATTTTATGGTTTCTCTAAGACATAAACACGAATTAAAAAATTATAAAACTTATTTAAAAACACATATTTGAAAATATAATACACATTTCATAAAAATAACTTCAAAACAAACACATTATAATTTATTTCATGATAAATATGAAAATCATTTTCAGCGACGATGCAATGGTTACTTAGCAATGGAAAAGTAGAATTTGGTGTACTAAAAAAATATTTGAGAAGGGGAAAGATTTTAATTTATTTCTTTATTATATATGAGGTATTAATGATTATATTTTTGGATAGATATTATTATTTTTAGTTATACAACAAGTGACTTATAAAAATTTTTGTGCAATGTTTGTGAATGGCTAGAAAAGTCAAAATAACATATTAAATAATGTTTCCTCGAATAGAGGTGAGAAAATATAAATATTAAATGAATAAAAAATTTTAACATTAACTTAATTTAATTAATTTTATAATTTTACTTTATTTTAATTTTTTAGTATTGAAATAATTACCTTCAATCTTTACACAACAACGACATAGTGCTTAGGAAAGTGACAGAAAAGTAAAGTAAATGGCTTTAAAATCATCTAATGTAATATTGTTTTGGTGAGTTAAAGTGTACCATTATTTTTGGAGATAAATATAAAATATTAGATATTTATGAAAGGTTTATATTTTGATTTCATTAAAATAATTTTTTTCCATATCAAATAATGTGAATAGTTTTAAAATGACATTAATAGTGTTTTATGAATAATGTATATTAATAAATTATTTAATAAATATTTACATCTTTAATGGGTGGAATAACGATTATAAATGGTCAAATATTTTATACCTTTCAAATTTATGAGCTAATTTTTACCTTATAAGTAATATAATAACCCTTTAATATTAAAAATTTATTACCATAGTTAAAGTTAAAATTGGTAAACCCATGGGTTAAACCAAATGATAAGTTCTAAAATGATATATATGGCACAATAAATTATATTGTGTGATTATATTACAATAATATACACATTATATTAAAATTTATGTATTATTAAAACCATGATACATAATTTAGACCCATATTATATTATAGTATTTCATGTATTTAGAAAAATAAAATTATTGACATTTATATTAATAAAAAATTATTTAATATATAATTTAAAATTCATAAAAAAAATGTATTCATAAAATTTAATGGTATATTACGTAAATTACCAAACATGTTCTATTTTTTTACCACTTTTACTTTTACAGTATCTTTATGGTCCCTTAAATACTAGAAATTCTGAACGTTGTGGTGATTATCAAAAGGGTGAACATGGGTTGAAACAAATAGATACGGGTGATAAAATCCACTAAAGTAGTATAAAATTTATATTATGAGATTATTTATACTCATAATAAAATTTTATTTTAATTATATCAATTTGAATAAATTTTTTATTTAAAATTAATTTGTATTAATTTAATACGATATGTAATTTCAAGAGTTCCCCTCCACTCACATACAAAAGGGAACCTCACCCCCTTTATTATTCTCAAGATTTGATACATATATCTCATTAAATACCTACCCTAATATCATCCTATTTTCCTTAACTATATCATATATCTTATCATATTTCCAAAATAACATTCTTTCAGGGCTTAACTTTTAAGTCGAAAGAGGTTTTTCAATTATGAAGTAGAACTCTTAACCAATCATTTTCAATTTTATATATTATTATACCTTATATAAATCCATGGAAGACATTATAAAATAATGAGGTATTTATATTAAATATAATTAATTATTTTTATGATTTAAAATCCATTATACATTTTCTTTCTATCTTACAGAAATCAAAAACATCGCTCGTGCGTACGTATGACATACCATCTCCACATAGTGTTGTAATTCATTTTTCATCATAATATTACATAGGTGGTTATATTAATAGATTTAATAACTATATATTATAATTATAATATTAATATGATTCAATAAATCTAAATTATTATTTATCTTTCTATAGGTCCATTCATTGAAAAATAGAAACAGCCCTCATGTGTACATATGGTCTGTCATCTCCATGAAAGGTGTATGTAATTTTTCTATGATATATATATATATATATCATTTTTAATGTTATGTATATTGGGGAAACATGATCAAATAACAACAACCAAAACTGCTGAGCAGAAACATCGATTAAAAAAACAAAATGATTCACACCTAAATATGATGATTTTGATAAATAATTATTGACAAATGGGTGTAAAAATGTTATAAGTGGATAATAATATATTAGAAGTATATACATAGTTAACCTATATAATTATAATAAATTTAAAATTATTATACAGGATGTTGGATCACTTTCAAAGTATGTTTAGGTTGAGGCAGAGGTTTTATGTTAGAATCTCACTGTTTACTAAGATTGTTTATGATTAAGTTTTTGAAGATTAAATTTCATGATATACCTCCCAAGAATATCAAAAATTATTATATACTCATGTTATAACATGGGATAATGTATTTTTCTCTCATTTTATACCCTTTATGAACTCCAGATACCAAAATAATATTTTTTAAAGACAACTTAATTAATTTCTCACTTCAACAAAAAATATGTTTTCCACATCCATGTATTCTAAAAATGTTTTGAAGAATGATTGTAATATTATCATATGATTCTTTATGTTAATTTTTATCATTTATTTATTTTCTTAAAAACAGTTGAAAAGTAATATTCTTGTCATTTTCCAAAGGTGACAATTTTAACTTTTTAACAAAAATGTGAAAGGATACATTGTTTTGACATGCATGAAATGAATCTAATTTACTACCATAATTACCTATCAATGATTTGAATATTACATTACATATTTATATGTTTATTTTAAAATAAAACTTTTTATTAATTTTTTTAAAATCTTTATATTTTAAATATGTGATTTCAAAATAAAAACGATATTTTCTGTCAAAAATATTTTATGAAATATTTTGATTGTATTTTTCATATGTTATAATATCCTTTAAGTTACTTGTTATTTACTAGGGATATGAATCAATGATACAATTATTTTTAATTTTTTTATGTTTTATGGTGATGATGTTTTTATGAAACTTGTTTATTTTCAACGGGTTATGTTATGCTGAAACATTGAAATGCTTATGAAACCCAATTTCTTTTGATGGGATATGATCTAATAAAAGTTTTATTATATTCTGACTCATATATATAATATATTAATTATGTGATCGAATGGATTATAATTATATATCCCTATAATTAATAGTTAAATATGTATTTATCATGAGATAGTATGGACTATAATGGGGACTGGACCCATTTTAGTAAGGGAATATATCTAATATGATAGTGTTGGGATTAAAACTTGACTAAAGATACAATTAAATAGATAGCGAACCTAATCCAGTATGACAATCTTGTATATAATAATTTAATAAGGAAATTATTTTATATGATTATGTAAATGGAATTTTTTTTGCCTTATTTCAATGTCATTCTCTCATGGATAATGTTCCCATACCCTTATGATCATGTTATGCTTAATTTATGGTTGATATATCCCTTTTTTCACTTATAGAGCATCTATGATCTCCTTTTCTTATGTTTCCTTTACCCAGGTTATGAAGAAATATTTTTAGTAGAATATGTATATGAAGAGTACTATGTAGGAAGATCATTATATGATATGTTAATGATCATTCAAGAAATAATAAAATATTTTATTTAGTCTATAAATACACTAGATATTTATAGTTCTTTCATGTATCATATTATTATGTAATTAATATTCATCTAAAATATTAAAATATTGGTGTATGGGATGTATGGGTCACTATAGTTGGTATCTGAGTAGGGTTTTTTGTATCTTTATAGATATTGAAAAATATATTAATGTTTTGTTAAGATATATATTATTTGATTTTTAATAAATACATCCATGTATGGAAACTACAAGTTTATGTTATTTTGGAATGGGTTCATCTAGGGGTAATAATCCTTAATAGATTTGTTGAAAATATTTATTGGCCATAATTATAGTGTACCATTATTATTCCCATATTTGTGTACCTAGTTTTACATTCCTGGGCACTATTCTTTATTTAAATCACATTAAAAACCATTATAATGGATTGAAATATATAATGATCCTAAATGACCTAGGGTAAACCTAGGGTGTCAAAAATTGAAAAGAATATGCTAGGATATATACATGCTAAAAATTATTTTCAATGATTATATTTTTTCCTAATATGATTATTATTTCAAAAACTATGTTTTAATTGTATTCGAATCCTAGAACAAATGCGGGTCATGGAAATGAAAAATGTGATGGACAATTGAATGATTTTCCTCATAGGTAACCAAATAAAATGGGTTCTAGAAGTTGAAACCCTGTGATTATGATTAATAAGTTATCTCATTAATATGGTAGAAATATCAATTTTGATTACTTTACTAACATATTTAATAATATAAAAATAGAATTTTTAGGAAAAAAATAGATTGAACAAAATTTCTCTTCCAATATGTCATGTATGTAGGAATATCCACTAAGAGAAAAGTGTAAATTGAAGAAGAATCACTTTTAATTATAAAAAATAAGGTTATAGAGAAATTAATTTCAAGGGATAAATAAGTATTTTGGGGGAGGGATATGAAGTTTATCATGATGTACCATTTATAGTTCTTTGTGTGGGTAAGATAGTTATTATCTGATTCAATTTTTGAAAACCAGTGGTTATCTCCAAGAGAAAGGAAGGACTTATGTTATGTTAATCATTGAAACGAAATGATTGAATTTTTTTGTATTGGGATTTGATAATTAGTTTTTAGAAGTTTTATATCTAGGATATTCTGGATATAATAATCATGAACTATCTAAGGAATATTCCACGATATTTTTTATTTAAGTATTTAGAAACATTTGTTGAATGGTACAAATGACCAATTAAAGTCATTTAGTGGTATGGTGATAATATTTAAGTGGGATAATAATATGATTTACACTATTGAAGTAAATAGGATAGTATTGGTGACCTTGAAATTGGGTAGTGATTTAATGATAAAGTTATTTTGGACATCTTTAATGGATTTTATTACATATATAGATTTATGGAATATCTTAAATGATATGTGCTTTAAATTTTGTAACAAGGATATTTTAATTTTTTAAGAATATATGATTTCATGTTATATTAAATTAAGAGTCTTGAATACGAATATTAATTTATAGTTTTATGTTTGATCATAAGTACAAAGGTATATTTACCCCTTTTATGGTTTTAAGTGATGGTATTTTGAGGTGATTTGAATAATTAATGGGTTTTAAGAAGAATACCCTATTGAGGTTAAAATAACCCTTTAGGATAGTAAGGGAATAAACATGGCATAAAATGAAGAAATTAATACATGTTAGACAATTTGAATATAAATGTGGCATAAAATTAATGAGAATCATAAACATTAACAATGAGTCAGGATATAGAATGATAATCATAAAGGTGACACGGGAAATGTGGAAATGACACAAAACACTACATCATAAACATCAGTTAGGGATACCTGACAAGACATCATGGTGAAAAAATTACCGAGATAGAATATGTTCACTCCCTAAATTATTTCATGAATTATAATGAGACTAAAACATTACTCAGTACATTGGTGCACTATATATTTTTTTGGTCCACCTATCACTCTCATTTAATTATCATGCATAAGAGTACCACTTAGATGATAAAACATTAAATCTTTTATCATCACATTTTATTCCATGAAAAAAGAGTGTGTAATATATATATATATAAGAATAATAAAACAATTATAAGTTCATAAAGGTGAATAAACTTGATTTTAAATGGGTATGGGTATTCACTACACAAATGTTTGTTTTGGAAAATTATGGGGAAATTTCAACAATTAACAGAGGTGTATAACTGTTCATGGAAAGTCTTAATGAGAGTGAAAGGGGTATCTAATCATATATAAATAAAATTTAATTTAATGGGGATATGGGAGATCATATCCAAAAATTATAAATTGGTGAAAAAATAAATAGGATATTGAAGATACTTAAATAAAGATGAGGAGAGGATCTCGTACATTGGGAGAGTGATTCAAAATGTTTTTGAGGAGATTATTGAGACCTTGGGGAACCTTGGGAGGACTCTAGAGAGGGAATGGAAGAGTGATTACATTATTAAATGTTTTTTAGTGAAGATAAATGAGATCGTGGGTGGGATTATATTGAAAATGATTGGGGAATTATTTTTTATTTTTCAAAAAACTTTTGACTCACAATTACAGAATATCAAAAAAGTCCAAACCTTACCATTGGGGTTTTCAATTATTTCTTCCAAATAGCGGTGGTTTTAATTTTTTGATCAGGTAAAGGGATTAAATTATTAAAATAATAACTTTGATTATGTGGAAGTGAGTCATGTTTATTAATAAATGATTTTTAAAGATTAAAATATAATATAGGTTTTAGAGGTTTCAAAAAGGATTTATAAAATATATAAAGAAAACACAATATCAAATTATTTAAAATGTTAAACAAATATTTGGTTGTTTTTACTCTTTATAAAATTTATTATGTCATTTTTGGGTCATTATAATTTCACAATACATATCATATATTTATACCGTATTTATGTTTTACATGAAAATTCAATTTTCTCAAAAAATTATGAAAAATTTACAATTGTAAAATTTTGATATTATGATTCAAATAAAAATATTTATTTTATCCAAATATTTTAAAAAATATGTGAATTTTAAATTTCTAAAAAATAATAAACATTTATTGTGAAAGTCTAGGTTTTTTGACAATAAAATTTTTTGAACCCTTATAAAATTTACATTTAAATTTATAAAAATTAAATGATATTTTATATATAATAATCATAAAAATATTTTAACAAAATAGTATTTATCTTAAAAATACCCAAATTAACAAATTCCTTAAATTAATTTCAATATATGAGAATAATATATTTTTTATATCAAAATTAAAACATATTTAAAAAGAAACAATGATATGATGAAAATTTATAAAAAATTCTATAAAATATACATATTCATATTATTTGGGTCCTGTTACATATCCCTTTATCACATTGGAAAATACCCTAAGGGTAAGTTAAGTGACGGTAGGACTATCATAGGGTGGTTCAGTATACATGTTTTAGGTTGTGATCTCGATGATCCTGAAATTCTACCGTAAATTGTTTCTCTCATTCTTATGTGGTTGGATTTTGGATTAGGCTTAGTCAAGGGAAAATTTTAATGATAATAACTCCCTCAAAATATCTAATAAATGGAATTCATAGGGAAAACCCCTACTAGTTTAGACCATCACTTCCTTTTCCCATGTCCATAGGATTTTTTTAAACCATATATTTAAAATAATAATATGGTCATGGTCTAATGACTATATTATAAATTTTTATGATTCTTAATGGTCACCTAAATATGACTGTATTTAAAAATAAAAAATAACTTATTGTGATTTCTATAATAATAACACATAAAAATACCATTAATTCAACTAAAAATGTAATTTTATTTATAATAATTTTGGTGGAAACAATATTTTACCCTTATGAAATTTCACACTAAAATTTTTCATTTCAAACACAAAAATAGATGAGGTTAATATTTTTTTTATTAATTCCCCCAAATCTCTTTCCGCTTCTTCAAACATGTGATTTCTCTACAAAACATTGGCAAGTTTCATTATCTTATTCAGTATAACATTGTATCTATGATCTAAGATCAATTCTAGATTCTCCTCATATGCGAGATTATTCTATAATGGTACCACCTATAGATTGATTATTTTTGAGAGGTCTAGTATATACTTCCTTAAAAGAGATATATGGAATACATCATGTATTTGTGATATGTTAGGTGGGAGTTCTATATGATATTCCACCACTCCAATCCAATCAAGGACCACAGATGGGGAGATATATCTTTTCCTAATCTTTCCATTCCTTCCAAATATCCTAAAATTATTCCATGGTGAAATGTAGAAGAATACCTTATCCCAATGATAAAACTCTAGGTCTCATATATGGTTTTCAGCTTAGCTCTACTATCGAATTTGAGAATCCCTGAAGTGATATTGAATGGTCTTTCGCCTTTTTACTATTTCCTCAACCATTTCATGACCTAGTAATTCGTGTCCCCCCAAATTCATGCAAACATGTAGGTTTCTTACACTTATTCTAATAAAGGTATTAATAGGGATCCATTTGGATTCTTAAGTAGAAACTAGTATTTAATGATAACACGACTAGAGGAAAATTTTGATCTCCTCCTCCTTTTAAGTTAGTTGAAAATGCTTTCTACATATCCAAGAGTTCCAAGATATTCCACTCAAATTGGACATCAATTTGAGGGTGATAAGTAATTTTGAATTTTAACTCAATATTTATAGAATGTTGGAGACTCCTATAGAACATAGAGGTATATCTTGGTATGGATGAGATACAATTGATAGTGATGTTCCATGCATCATCGCCACTTCTATAGTGTATATCCTTGCAAGTGGAGAAATTTAGAATTCTTGTCGATTTTTAATGTAGTGAGAAGTATCTGTACGAAGATTCACCATAACAGATATAGAATTATTTCCTATGGATGTCTTTAAACACAAGGGACAAAGTCTATGGTGATGTTTTTCCATTTCCTTATAGGTATGGGTGATGGTTGCATCATCCCCTTGGATTTTTTTTCCTTTCCTCATTAAATTTCTTATATATAAGACATATTAATGAATATTCTATGATATCCTTTTTAATATTGTCTCACCAACAGTTCTCTTGGAGATCTTGATACCACCTTTTGCTTCATGGATAGGGAAGTTTCAACTATGCACATCATCCAAAATATCTTTCTTTAACTCATGATTTTTTTGGCATATATAGTCTTGACCCAAATAATAAAAATATTTCTTTATTAACATTAAACATTGAGGATTTCCCTTTCCTTATAGCTTTCACATTCTTATTGATTCCCATGTCATATCTTTGAGAATCTTTTATCCTCTCTAGATGGGATGGTAGAGTAATAATTTTTGAAACAATTTATGATGTTCCTTCCTTTATGTTTCCCAGGTCCATCCTTTTCAAATCTAATAAGATCATATACTTGTCAATTCTCTTCAATCATACAATTTATATATCCTTTCTACTTAGAGTGTCTGCCAACTTTTTTTTTTCCTACGATGGTAGTAGATTGAGAAGTCACTGTACTTGACCATCTCAAACTATCTTCATTGGTGCATATGTAGTTTCTGAGCACAACGGAAGCATGCAATGGGCGTTACCCAACTTTGATCTTTTCTATAATTGATAGTCAATCCAATATCTATAAGATGATAAATATCATAATCCATGAAATTGAGTCAAAGAAATTGACAATGAGAAATTGCATTTGAACTAAGAAAGAATGGCATCACATATTATTTATAAATAATTTAATTAAATAAATAATTACCTATGTTGGAATTATTTCTTTATTGGTGAATCTATTAACAGATCTATTGTCCGCCATCATTGCATTGTAGAAACCAAGTGTAGATTTCCTCTAGCGGTGTTCAACATGTGTCCCATGAATCTCTATTTTTCGTCGAAGGAATCTCCTGATGTTAGCATGGTAGATCCTTGTTCATGCATTTTCTCCATTTGATTGCTTCCAGAAACACTTCCAAAGTGTTCTCCAAGATTTGGTGCAGGATTATTTCTTTCTATTTTTGGGACTGTTCTTCAATAAAAGAGCTCTCTAGGTTTTATAGGATTCTCCAAATCTGTTCTGCACAACAAAGAAAAATGAATTGACTCTTTAAATAAAATAAAATTATTGTGTATTTATATTTCTAGGGTGAAAATAAAAATAATTACACAAGTTCTCTTAATTATTTATTTAATACAATAAAATTACCATGTTGAATAATAATATTATTATTTCTCAACATGCTCTTAACTAGCGAATTATAATTAAATATTATTTTATTAAATAAAATTCAGTATTTATTATTTCTCCCCAGACCCTTAAACTCAGTCCCACATTCCCCCACAATATTTATTGATCCTTTAATAAAATCTCTTTATTTATTAAATAATTGTCACTACATTATTCTAAAATAAATAAATAAATATTATATTCCCTAAATAACAAAAAAATATTTATTAAATATTCTGATCACAATATATTCTCTAGATTATCTAGTGATAGAATAAATGTGACCATGTATATAGGAATTATTATTAAACCAAATTAAAGAATAATATTTATTAAAACTATTGAATAATAAATTATAATATATTATTTAACTAATAATGTTAATACTCTTAGTGTGTGACCCTCTAGGCCTCTTTCTCAGTGGCATTAGGTGAAGCAGTCTAAATTCCAAATTTAGCATAAAAAACATACCAAGGCACCCATATAGAAAGAAGTAAATGACGAAATGAAATTTTACATCATACAAACACTTAGTTTGAAATAAAATACCTTTATCTCAATATCTAAAATTGAGCTAGTTGCACGTTAGTGCCATCAACCTATATGAACAATTATCACTTTCTTTGAATTTATAGAAATAGAACTTGCCTATAGAACACCATCGCCATGGATTTATTTAGATTATATAATTTCCATTCAAGAACTTGAGACATTAACATTTGATAAAGAATATAAGGGTAAAATCCTTTATCACATTATTCATTAATGTTATTTTTCTCATGATGCACCCAATATATCCTATCTCACGACAAACATCTATCATCATAGTTTTCATCAATACATCATAGTGTGTGACTCCTAACATTCATTAATAATAATATTAATGTATAAAGATAAATAAACCTATCTGTTTATAGGAACTTCCTATGGCACATATAAATGTGGATTTCCTACTGGAGGATCAGATTCTCATAATATTGTACCAGACATTACCAAGGGAATACATCATGAAAAGATGCCTAAAAGTCATATGAGTCTCCACCCATGATAGCCTGCATCATTTGTGTCCCTCAAATGATATCATACGGCTCTATAACACATATTCAAGAATAGTGTCATAACCCTTTTATGTTTCTCATCATTGTGGAGAATTTCTTTGACCTTTTAGTGTGATAGATACTCTTGAAAAATTATCATATACTATTTCACATAGCATAATGATCATAATGTGATAATTAGTTTGTTAATATTAAAAACAATGAATACATGTTTTACATAAAGTAAATAGAAGCTGTTTCTAAGACACCAACTCTAATATACTTCCACGTAAAGTAGAACCACCTTCTAACAACTTCCAGTCCGTTAAATCTCACATGATACTCGTACTTCTACTGAGATATGACTTCTTTCAATTGTTTGGACACGTTCTATTATATTGGTAATCTTATCACTCCAACTTCACCCCTCTGATAGAAATCCCTCAAGAGGTGATACTTCTAGAGTATATGCTCTATCTCTTGGCGTGACATTAGAACTTTTTCAAGATCCCAAATTGTATTATTATCAAAATGAAATGTGATAGGTTATTTTTTGATAGGTACCACATGATTCTCCTAGAAAATTTTTCAAATCCAAGCAGCTTCCTTGGCTGTATCGTAAGCTGCTATATACATGGACTCTGTTGTTTAATCAGTGAAAACTAGTGACTTTGAACTCTTCCAACTCACATCTCTTCCATTGAGGCATAAATCATATTATGATTTTGATATCAGATCATCATGATATCTCTGAAAAATGGTATTAGTATATCCCTTGATGACAAATTCTCCATCTCCTCCATACACCAATAACATATCATTAGTTTTTATTAGATACTTAAGGATATCCTTAATAATAGTCCAATTTATTTCTCCTGGATATTCTTAATATATTCCAACCGTGCTTACTGCATAGAAAACATTAAGTATCATACATAACATGGAATACATGATTGATCTTATCACTGAAACATATGGTATTTTACTCATTATATCATTCTCATGTTGTGACTAAGAACACATTTTCATATAAAGATGTTAACCATGTGACACTAGAACCAACCCCCTCTTGGATTGTTCCATAATAAATCTCTTTATTATTTGGTCAATATATATACTTTGAATTAGTCCCAGAATCCACTTATATCTATAATGAATTATCTTTATCCCTAGAATGTAGGCTACTTCACCTATATCCTTTATGGAGAAGCATTTGTTTAATTAGTCCTTACTAGATTGAAAGACTTACATGTCATTTCCAATAAGTAATATGTCAAAAATATATACTTCTTGGATAACAACTTAATTCACACTAAACCTCTTATAAACACACAAATCACATTCATTATTAATGAAACAAAATTATTTTATGGATTCATCAAATTTAATGTTCCATGACCTAGATGCTTGATTCAATCCATAAATGGTTCTCTACAGCTTTTGATTCCTTTTGGTGTCACCTAGGGTCACAAAATATTTTATCTTTTTCATATAGACATCTTCATAACGGTTCTCATTAGGGAATGAAGTTTTAAAATCTATCTACCAAATCAAATGGTAATTGTAAGATGTTATGGAAACTATTATTTTGATGGATTTAAATATGGAAACTGGTGAAAATGTTTCATTATAGTCAATTCCTTGACCCTATTTAAAACTTTTAGACACAAGTCATCCTTTATAATTATTTACTTTACCTTCCATGTCCAATTTCCTCTTGAATGAACATTTACACCCAACAAGCTTTAAATCAAATATTGAATCGACCAAAACCCAAAAATTGGTTCTGATACAGGAACTCTATCTCAAAATTTATTACTTCTATCCATCTTACAGCTTCTGAGCTCTCTACTACCTTCTTTTAAAAGATAGGTTCATTATTTTTAACCATTAATGAGTCACCATCCTCAGTTACTAGGAATCCATTTCTCTCTAGTTCTCTTTCCTATCATGAGCTCTTGTATTGTGCCTATGTTTTAGGAACTACTTCTTCTAAAGGGTCCTAAAAAACTTTTTCATGTACCAACTCATGTGTATCTTTAGCATCATCATCATCAAAGAAAGTCTTCCTCCCACTATCCTATTTTAGGATTTTCTCTCTGTCAAGAAAGATATCTTGATAGGAGATAGTCATTTTCTTATCTAATGGTTTGTATGGGTAGTATACCTTTGTTTCCTTGGGATACACTATAAAGATACAATTTGTGTCCTAGGGTACTAGTTTGTTTCCTAAATAGCCTTAACAAATAACTCACAACCCCATACACATGTATGCAGGAAAATGGGTTTATTTTCACTCCATAGATTGAAGGGAATTCCATTTTCCACTTTAGTTGGTACCATGTTTAATGTGTATTCCACAGTTGGTAATGCATATACTCGGAAGGATATAATGTTATATCGTCATGACTCATCATCGACCTCACCATGTCTAACAAGATACGATTCCTCTTCTCACTAAAACCATTCCACTATGTTGTGTATGGAGGAGTGTGTGGATATAGAATCCCAAAAACCTATAGAATGTTGATGAACTCTTGGTTTATATATTCACCACCTCGATCCAATTTACACTTCTTTTTTCCAAGTTGATTTCATACTTCATTGCTGAATTCCTTGAATTTATAAATGGATTCAAACTTATACAATGTTAAATAAATATATCCATATCGACTCAAGTAATTAGTAAAAGTTATGATGTAAGAATATCACCCATAGATTTTACTGGAGATGTTCCACACACATCAGTGTGTACCAATCCTATAAGACCTCTGTCTCTTTCACCCTATCCACCAAATGGTTGTTTGGTAAGTTTTCCTTTTAAAAGATCATGAAATATATCTAGATGTTTTATCTTAGAATGGTCTAACTAACCCTCTTGAGAGAGGCTTTACAATTGATTCTTGTTTAGATGAACAATATGGTGATTCAATAGTTGGGTATTTAATGAGTTGTGTTAACATGATTTGTTATCGATTTCAAACACCTGATTTTCGTAATTTCGTACCTAAATACCATTATCTAAATACTCCATACCATAACATATGTTTTCCTTATAAAAGAAATATATTTTATTTCCAAATTTTGAAATAAAATCATCTATTTCTAATCATTACATTGAAATTATGTTCTTGGTAACTATAGGTACATAATAAAATTATCCTAAAACGAAAATCACTCAAATTGGAAAAGAAAGGTAGTAGTCACTAACGGATATAGCAGTCATCCTCGCACCATTGGAAGCTCACAGAACCACCTCTCTTCTAGAAATATTCATGAATCAACTGGGTTCTTGTATTTGGATACAGATGTAAGACCCATAAACTGTTTAAAATACCCAATGTGTAGATATGGATATATCTCACTTGATAATGAACACACCATTAGCTTCCCCCTACTTCTATGTAAATTTCATATTCCAGTGGTTTGGCTTTCCAAATGAAAAAAATAATTCCTCATTTTTCTTACCATTCCATTGGATATTCTTTTTATTGGAAGGATGGCGCTCAGGATCTTTAGTCTATTTATAAGTCATGGTCTCCTTTTCCTTGTACTTCATTTTTTTGTTTACTATAAGGACCAAGGGTTGATCATGCTCCATGTCTTTATCCACTTGGAAAATCAAGGTTATATGTTCTGAAATGCTTCTCATTATTACTCATATCATAATTGTCAATACAATTTGATAAGGTCTTAGTAAGTGACGAAAGTATAATATATGTATGCAACTCATCTATGAATTTGATCCCTAAGATTTTCCAGAATTTGATGTAGCCAATAAGATTGAATTCATGAGGCCTAACTAGTGAAAACTCTTGAAGATTAGTTATGAGCAATGAATTAGAGATCTCATAACTCTCTTATCTCACCTTATCTTGAAAGATATCCTAAATTGGAGACATCAGGATATTGGATTCAATATCTTCACATTGCTTTAAAAAACACTGAAAATGGATGATAGCATGAATCACTAATCATGTGTAGCACCATTTAGATTTTTGATCATAGAGATAAAATTATTAATCACTTGCCTCATTTCTAGGAACAACTAGTAAAGGTTCTTCAGCCCATAAAATTTCCTTTTATAGATTAGGAAGACACATAGGTTCCTCTACCACTCTTTTAAATTTGTGAAAATGAGAAGTTTTCATTGTCAAGTATGGATCGTAATGATATGTTTCATGTCATTTTATTACTATTTATAAATAATAAGACAAGAATAATTTCAATACTTTATCTGATAAAAATTAAAAAAATAATATTTAATATATTTATTAGTCTCCCAATATTATATCGAAACCCAATAACCCCCACCATCGGCTTCAGAATAAATTGTTGCACATATATTCTGGTAGAGAGGATCCATATTCCGATTATAATTACCCCATATATTATTAGTCAAGAAAATCAAGTGGTTTTGGTTATGAATTCCAAATTCCAACTGTATTAACTCACAGTTCCTTGATCAACTGAGCAGACTCCCTAATCTTGAAATAATTAATTTAGATTTCATTAACCTTTGCCTCTCAGTTACACCAAATCCTTCTTGGGAAGTCAACCACTCATGTGAACCAAGTTAAGTTAACCCAAAACCACATTTTCAAATTTCAAGATAATTAATACCACCGTAACTTTGGTTGGTCAATCACATTGAACTATTGTTCAACTTTAACCAAAGAAATGGAAGACTATACTAACTGAATATTTTATTGAGGTTTTTAATCCTTTTATGCATTAATTTACAATTATTATATTTATCAAATTCTTTTTAATATTATGTGGGGATACATAAGTGATTAATCCCATCTTAAATAATATTTACGCATAAGATGGTTTATTTTATTTCTATATTGCATGCTCATAAATTCATTAATTATGTGATCACACCATGAAACTCATAATGAAATGAAAATGAAGCCAATAGAAAAATAATAATAATTCTTTATGATCATGAGATCTTACTATTAGTTAGTCTATCTAGTGGTTGATAACTAACTATTAACCTTGGGGTAAAACAACTTGAACCAATTAAGGTTTATATGGCAGCTTTCCACCTGTCCACATATGTATATCCATGGATTGGTTTTACCTAATATCCAAACTTGAAATGTCTCCACTAACTTGGGAGCTCAATCCATTACATATGCCTTTTACTCACACATAGTTGAGGGGAAAAGGGGGTTTAAATAAAAGAAACCATAGGGATATAGGTGATACATAATTAAAGGAGAGAAGGTGCATAGACCAAAAATTTAATTTAATAATAAATTAAAATAAAACCATCACATACAAAAGATTTGTTCTATATTATGATCATCCACATGTATGAAACGAATTTTGAATTTGATAAAACTAGCATTGAATTATTAATCATTCTTATTTAAGATGAATCATGCTGAAATAAATTACTTATCATCTTTAATTAATCAATACTTTTATCATAATTCTCATTAAAATTTATATGGGATTCTCATCAATTATAAATTTTAAAAAATATTTAAAATTAACCTTGTACATAAATGTACCATGGAGGCGACACGGTGAATACCCATATGATTCTGCCCAATATGTATTAAACTTGTATATTGTGTTACTCTTGTGACATATGGGATACACAACTTATCATGTACTTTCAAAAAGTGTACTTAACCGATGATTACAAAAATTACAAGATTTTTTGGTCATGTGTTATGCTTAAATTCATATAGAATAAAAACTTGTAATATAACTCATACATGACATGACTATATGAACATTTCATAGATATTAATTATATAGATATATTAAAACCTATCAAATGGCATGTCTTATATTAAATAACACATGAAAGTACATGTATCAATGTTCACCCTGAATAGTAACAAATTTTGAAATGTGTATAACTGGTAAAAGTACATGGCGCATAGATTTGATATACACATCGTGTATATCTATCATCATCTATCTGAGACACATGCTAAAGGCACTCGATGTGTAGTATGTTCCGTGGATAATTGGTAGTACAAAACATGTACAATGGGTCATACATTTTGTGAACTCGGAGATACATGATTACCAGTCAGGTAGGCTATGTAGAGAATACACATTCCATCTATGAATCAAAGGGACTTCATGCTGTGTATGTGGGCTACACGATGTATAGTCTGGCTCATAATGTGCCATTAAATTCTAGTAAACACATGGTTCATTAAGTGTGTAATTAATTCACTAATCAATGAATAACCTTTAATTGATTTATGAATCAATTATAAAGACATAAAGTGACTACTAGATGTGTAACTCCAGTTATAGGACGTGTAGTTTGGTGTTGTCCGGCAAAGAACCATGGAACCTCTAGTTGAGTTCCTAGATTTTATTTTCATCATTAAATTAAAATTATTTATTAGATATATGGGAAATAATTGAGGAATAAATAGATCTCGCAATTCAGATTAAATTAACAGTTAAACATTAATTGAAAAAACCAAATTTAAATCCTTAAATCATGGATGATCTTAAATAATTATAAACAATCATATTATATCACAGATACCACTTGTAGGTTCTGGACATTGTGGAACCCTCCGATGGGTGGTTCCCAATTTTATTTTTTTCATAATTGATGACCAATATGAGATCTATACGATGATGAATATTGTGATCCATAGAATTGAGTCAATGAAATAGTCAGTGAAGAATTTCATTGGAACTGATAGGAAATATCATCATATATTATTTATAATAAATTTAATTAAATAAGGAATTAACTTTGATGGAATTATTTCTTCATTGATGAATCTGGTGATAGATCTACAACCCACCATCATTGCATTATATAAATCATGTATATATTTCCTCTAGTAGTGTCCCCACAAGTTCGACAAATTTCCTGATGTCATTGAAAAAATATCTAGGTGATAACATGGTAGATCCTTGTGGTTGTGTTGTCCACCTTTGAATGCTTCGAGAACCTCTTCCAAAGAATTTTCCTTGATTCGATTGAGGATGCTTTCTCACTATTATTGGTGGTGTTCTTGGAGAAGGAATTTCTCTATGCTTGAGAGGATTCTCCAAATCTGTTGTGCACCCCCAAGGAAACTGAATGGCTTCTTTAGAGAAGTTTACATAATTAGGTATTTATATTACTAGGGTTAAAATAAATTTATGCCAAAAGAGCCTTTAATTATTTATTTAATCCTATAAAATCCTCATTCCAATAAATAATAATATTATTTCTCAACATGCACTTCTATTTTAAATTATAAATAAATATTATTTAATTAAATAATATTAAATATTTATTATTTCTCACCAAACAATTTAATTAGGCCTACCATTCCTTCATAATATTTATGGGGCCTTAAATAATTTATATTTACTTACTAAATAAATATAATTACATTATTTAATAATATATAAATAAATATTGTATTAACTAAATAGAAAATAAATATTTATTAAATATTCCACTCACAATATATTCTCTCAAATATCTCGTGAGAGAATGAATGTGATCAATCATACAAGAATAATTAGAAAACCACGTTGGAAATAATATTTATTCAACCTATTAAATAATAAATAATAATATATTATTTAAGTGAGATTCTAGATACACTTAGTGTGTGACCCTCTAGGACTTTTTCTTAGTGGCATTAGGAGAAAAATTCTAAAGTCAAAGGATAGCATCTAGCCACATGCCAAGGCACCCATAGAGAAAGAAGTTAATGGCACAAATACATGTTACCTCATATAAAGACTTACTGAGTAATATAATCACATTATCTCAATATCTCAAATCGAGTAGGTTGCATACCAGTTCCATCAACCTATATGCTTGATTATCTCTTTCTTTAACATTCTAGAAATAAAACTTCCCTATAGAACAACATCACCATGGATTAGTTTAGTCTATATCATTTACATCAAAGCAACTAAGATATTAACATCCATTAAAGAATATAATGGAAAAATCCATTCTCATGTTATTTATTAATGAAATATTACTCTTCATGCACCTAACATATCCCACCTCACTACAAAAATTTTTCATCACAGTTTTTATCAATACATCAAAGTACACAACTCATAATATACATTAATAATAATTTTAAATTCTATGATCCAGTACACACATACGCATATAAGAACATCCAATGACCTTTATAAATGTGGATTTCCTACTAGAGGGTCCCTTTCTTATAATATCCTACTGGATATTACCCAAGTCATACACCCTATGATATGCCTCAAATTCCTATGAGTATCTGCCTATAATATCCTATATCATTTTCCCCCAAATGATATCATCCTTATATAAAACATATATTCAAGAATAGTATCATAGAACTTTTGGGTTCTCATCATAGTGAGGAACTTCTATGACCTTTTAGTGTGATTAATTCTCTTGGGACATTATGACATACAATATCACATAGAAGAAAAATCAGGATTTGATAAGTAGTTTATTAATATTACAAACAATGAATACATGTTTATCATAAAGTACATTAAACATGGTTCCATGGAACCAAATCCAACAATATATTTATCTCTTTATTTTTCAATATATACTTAATGATCTTACGATCCATACATATTTCACAATTCTTCCTCAAGAGGTAATGTCATCATAGTTTCAAAGCAATAATCACTAGACCTAACATTAGATCATATGTTGGGTATTTCTATTAATGAAGATTCAATTTTCTCGAATCATAGGTCATAAATTTGTCATTATTCATTAACATATACCCTAATCCCTTCTTTTATGAATCGTTGAATACCATGAGAAGTTCTCCAATTATAAGTAACATAAGTATTGGTGTAGTGATAAGCCTATTTTTGATCTCCTTGAATCTATGTTCACATTAATTATTCCAAACAAACTTGACTCCCTTCTGAGTTAGCTTTTTTAGAGGGTTTGAAAATCATGTTAAATATCCCACAAAAAGATTACTATACCCACATAATCCAAGAAAACTACAAATTTATTTCACAAATATTGGCCCTGTACATCCTTCATTTCCTTATATCCTTGAAGGGTCTAGTGATATCCTATTTCTTGTGATAATATTCCAAAAATAATGATACTTCCTACGAAGAGGACTCAATTTTTTTGTTATTTTCATAAAGAATATCCTTTCATAAGGTTTTTAGCATTGTTCTCATATTATCCTCATGATCTCGATGATATTGGAATATATTAGAATATCATCAACAAAGACACCAAAATATTTAATGAGGTAATATCTAAAGACTCTATTTGTAATGTACATTAGAATTGTTGAATATTTAGTGACTTTTAATGGAATTTATATGAACCCATAGTGTTCATAGCTTTTATAGAATGATGTATTGGGGATATCCCCCTTCATAACCCTTACATGATAATATCCCAAGCAAAGATCCATGTTGGATAAGTATTTTTCTTCATGTAGCTGATCGAAAAAGGTTATCAATCCATGGTAGAGGATACTTTTTCTTTATCTTAATCTTCTTCATCTAATAAAAATCAATGTAATCGAGCATAAACCTATCCTTATTTTTGAATAAGAATACTATTTCAATCCTTGGTGAATCACTTGGGCATATAAACCCTTTATCAAGATTCTCCTATAGTTGGTTCCTCAACACCTATAGTTCTAAAAAATTATTATATATGGAGTCTTAGATAATGAAATTCCCCAAGTATAAGATCGATTGAAAATTCACCTTCTAGTGTAACAGGAAGACCATTCAATTCTTCAAAAAACACATCATCACATTCCCTCACAATGGGCATGTCTAAAAGGATGATTCTTTCCATAGACTCAAAACATTAAAATAGATATGTTTTCTCTAAGGTAAATAAAATCCATTCCTAATATTTTGGTGTTAAATAAGATTCATCCTCTTCCTTGAACATTTATAGCATTGGGGGATAATTCATGATATGTGGTGTGATTTCCTTATCCTAGAAATTTATGTTGGCTCCATATAGGGAAATCCAATACATTCCCATAATTTCATCAAATTCCATTAAAGGTAGTATCACAAGGTTTCTTCAAAAGCTTATCACACAAATTTTGGGAGGGGAGGAGTTATATACTTGGTATGCAATAATTTCCCCATTTTTTGTTTTCACCGAAAGATCCACACCTATGATTTTTTGTGGTGTTTTAATTGTTTTAATAAACTTCCATAATATAATGTAATGAGTAAAACTATGAATTATAACCCTACATTTTACTATTTCATTCTGGATCTACTCATTTACTTCGTCCAAAATAGATATTGGGAATATATTTTTATAATATTAAAAACACATGTGGGAATTCAATAACATTAAAGGGACAACTTATAAATGACTTTTATTCCATATATTATGAATTTATATGCATCAATATATGTTATATATATTCTATTTTATAATATATACTAGTATGGGATTTTTTGTTCCCTTAATTATGGTTCATAATGGTCTTGTGAATTTAAAAAGGCATATAACCCAGGGGTGTCAAACTATGCATGTAGTAAGGCCCGTTGTCATGCACCAATTCCCGATCGAGTATAGCTCAATGAAGTGTTTTCAGTTTTTACCACTATGTACATGTATATTGGAGCCATATCCACATGCAGAATCTAGAAAGGGTTTTATTCGCATGACAATTCAATTAAACTATAATTTACCAAAATTAATGGATTTTTTCATTTACATATTTTTATCTCTAAGGATTTTACTAGATATTTCTAATTCTAATACCAAAATTATCTAAACTTTCTTTTGATACTGACTATGACTACCCTACTATGTATTCCACATTAATTCATGATTTATTACAAAATATTACACATAATACATCCTGAAAGATCAATATTTATAGTGTATTTGAGAATTAGGAATATTAAATAACAAATTAAAACAAGGTATAAAACAATATTATTGAAAACTTTCATGATATGATCATATTATTAAATTGTACTAAAAAAACTGGATAACTTGGGGACATACATAAGAATGGGGTGACTAAAAAATCCCAATAAGTGAACAAACATGGAATAACATGAATAAATTAATACATGTTAGACAATTGGAATAACAATGAGTCATAAAATGAGTGAGAATCAAAAACATAAACAATGAAGAATGATATATCATGATAATCATAAAGGCAACCTGGGAAATGTTGAAACAAAATAAAACATGCATCATAAACATAGGTAAAATATAATTTCCAAGAAATAATGATGAAAAAAGAATTAAGATAGATTTGTATCAATCCTTAATCTCTTTCAATATTTCTCGTAAGACTAAAACATTACCCAATGCATTTGATCACAATATAATTATATATGCACCCGTCACATTCATTTCATTCTCATAAATAAGTGTGCCACATAGATCATAAAATATTAGATCATTTATCCACACATTTTTTTCAGGCTTAAAGAGTTTGAAAAAGATATATTTTTTCCCAAATAAAATAATTATAAGTCCATAATGTTGAACACTCTTGATAGGTAACGTGTATAGGTATTCAATATAAAATATTTTGGCATAGAAAATTATGGGGAAATTGCAGCAGAATAATTGGGGCGTAAAACTATTAATGGAAGTGGTTAATGAGAGTGAAATATGTATATACTTATTTATATATAAAATTTAAATTAATGGTATATTTAATAAAATATTATAATATTATGAATTTCAAATAAAAGACATAATATAATGAGGATGCTTGAATAAATAGGACAAGGAGATGATCTCTTACCTTGAGAGGGTGATTCAAAATACACGGGAGGTGCTTGTTGAGAGATTGGGGAACCTTGGGTGGACTCTATATAGGTTATTGATGACTAAGGATGTGATATATGATATTTTAGTGAAGATAAATGGGATCCTTGGTGTGTTTATATAGGAAATGGGTGGGGAATTCTTTATTATTTCTCAAACATAGGTTTTGGAATCTATATAATAAAACCTCAAAAACCACAAACATTACAATGGGTTTCTCCATTGTTTCTCCCAAATAAATGTATATTTCATTATTTTATTTGTGAAAGTGCCTAACTTATTAAAATAATTCCTGTTATGATGTGAATGTTAGTCATGTTTCTAATGAAATTATTTTGAAACCTAAAAATATAATATGGCTTTTGGAGGATTCATAAAGTATTTATAAAATTTATAAAATAAACTAAAATTTTAATTATTTTAAAGGGGAATAATATATATTGTTACAAATACCATTTATATTATTTATTACATCATTTTTTGGTCATTAGGATGTCATAATATACACAGTAAATTTATATAATATTTTATTTTTACATAAAAATCTGATAGTCTAAGAAATTTATGAAAAATTCACTTTTATATAATATTGATTATTTGATTATAAAAATAATATTTATTTTAACCAAATATATATATATATATATATTAATATTTTAATTTACAATTTTAAAATAATAAACCATTTATTTTGAGAAATGTTGTGTTTTTTTGATGATTATGGTTTTTGAACTATTTTAAAAGTACATTTGACATTGTAAATATTATATGATCATTTATATTTAATAAAAATAAAAATATTTTAATAAAATATTATCTATTTCAAAAATCAACTAATTCATAAATTTCTTAATTGATTTTGAATATTACCCCCAAATATTATTTGTGTTTTATTGTATGAAAATAAAAAATAATTAATAAATAAAAATAATATGATGAAAATGTATTCATTATTCTATAAATATATACATATATTATTACTAGGTTCTTGATACATATCTATTAATAACACTGAGAGAATCATTAAGGGTAAGGTGTGTGGTGGTGATACATTCAAGGTGTGGTTCAACGTATATGGCTTGGTTTGTGATTATGATGATCTTGAACTTCTCCCAAAAAGGGTTTCATCTATTATTAAGTTGTTAGATATCAACTTGAGCTTGGCCATGATAAAATCTCAGTGATTCCATCTCCCATTGAAGACCTAATTAATCGGATTCATAGGGTTCGATCAAACCAATTGAGGACATCGCTTCCATTTTCTATGTCAATTGTGATTGTTAAAACCCAATATTTTTTTAATCATATGATCATTGTTCAATGGCTATATTATCACAATCTATGATGATAAACGGTCTCTTAAACCTTATAGGATATAATAAAACCAAATAATTGTATGTTTTTTGAATAACTTCAACACAGAATAATAAAATTAATTCAACCATAATGATAATTTTATTTATAGCACATCGGGTTGTTACATAAAAAGTGATTCATTAGATAGGTGATATTATTGGATTTATTTAGACTCAAGAAAAGGATTACATTTTATGATAGTATAATTCACACCCCAATCTCATATACTCTTTTATTTTATTATTTTCATGGTTTTAGACCATTTTGATGAGGTGCAGATTGAGACATGGTTTAAATTTTTGAGGTTTGGTATGTTTGGTGGGTTTTAGGCCGGTTCACATGAACCACATGGTTAGAAAAAACTTTGTGTTCATCCTAAGTGATCGTTTTTTCCTACTGTTCTAAATAAATAAATTAATAGAAAAATGTTTAACCATATTAATAATATTGTTATTAAGGATATTATTATTATTAAGATTATTATTATTATTCTTAAAATTATATTTTTTATAATTAGTTTCTTATGTTTTTATTTTTTTAGGAACCCTAAGGGGTTACCCCTTTCAACCCCCCCCCCCCCCCCCCCCCGCATATGGTGCATGCCTCTCTTTCCACCTCTCCTTCACATGCCCCGACACGCCCTACACAGCTTGTCTTATCCTTCGACCACTCTTCCTCGCTGGCATCCTCCTCTCCAGTGTACGACCCCACCAGTGCCCTACTCTCCATCATGTGACCCAAATGGTGTGACCTCCCTACTCATGCATGACCTCCCCAGTCAACCCCCCCCCCCCCCTCCAGCACCCCACCGCCTCTGATGCACCACCCTCATCCAACGGTTGCCCCTACTCCAGTGTCAGCTCCTACCTTACACTGTCAACTCACCCTTTGGTATGAATTATCTTCCCCTACTTTGTGGATTTCCTTGATTTTATTATTCATGTAGGTTTTTCCCAAACCCTAATGATTAGGGTCAATATGTGTTTTTTCTTCAATTCTAGGGTATGTTATTGGTTTGTAATATCTCGTTCTCTCTTCCGTTGAATCACTGTTGCATTATCACACCTCCAAGGTAGGGGTTTCCATGCCTTCCATTTCCCATTAAATCCATATGATTCTTGGGTATTAATAAAAAATGAACATGATTTTAACCTAAATAAGGCACTTGGTTATTTTATTTTGGTGTTTTTTATGGTATAATTTTTTTAAAAAATATATTTTGTATTGAATATTCGATTATCCCTATGTGTTTTCACTCCAAATGATGTTTCGCCATTTTTATAAATTGATATTCCGATTTCACACCTCTATGGTTCCTTGGTTTATCATATTTTAGTGTTTTGGTGTTGGTAAAAATTTTAAACAAGTTTTTAGGATAATTATCCTATTATGCCCTTGTGTTGGTGCCTTTAATGTTTTTGATAAAAGTCATATTATTTTTTTAGATGAAATCAATCCTTATTATGATATTTGTCCCTTGAAATATTTTGGTAACATGATATTAATTTTATTAATTTCAATTAATGTAGAATTGGGTTCCTTTTTGGTTTAGTGCCTATAGTGTAATGTTTTTGGGAGGGTTTCCATGGTTTCAAAATAAGGTTGGTTTTTTTCAAGTAATTTTTTGGAATGGTTGTGTTGGGTTCTTTCAGTTGTTTCATAAAGAATTTTCAACTGTAGTTTTCAGAGATCAACGAATTTGATAATTGAGATGTGTTTTTGGCATGTTTTTGGCATAAGGTCATGTTGGGTATTTTTTATAAGGTTTCATTTTTTACTTAATGTTTGTATAGAATTTTGTAAAGGTGGTATTATTTATAAATCTTACAGGTCCATTTGGATTTGAAAAAATGAAAGTGATATTTGGTTGAATTATAATTTCTTTGGAAACTGTTGTGTGATATATTGGTATTGAAAGTATTTATGGTTTAGATGGATCTTTATGTTGTGTATGGAAAAAAATGTGGTTCTTAAAGTGTAAATGCTTGATTGGTATTTTCTAAATGTATTGGATGTGTTTTGTGAGCTTATGTGACGTGACGGCCCAGTAAGCACCTTCACTAAAGTTATTCACATGTATATATATATAAAGTGGTCACCACTATAGGAGGGATTTCCCTATTATTGGTTATCATATAGGGTGTCTTCGGGTAGGGAAGTGTGGTGACAACATGTAAGGTGAGTCATGTGATTGAGGGCCTCCCACTTTCATAGAAAAATAATCCATGGGATCTTTGGAGTCTATTAGAGGGTCGAGTGATGATTTCTGATCAAAATTGATGAGATGGTTGGTACCCCATGGATTGTCGATAGTCCATGTGGGATGTGCCACTGGATTGGATATGTATGGGCATATCATTGGTTGTCGACATAGGGGCTTCACCAAACACTGGATGGTGGTTCCAAAATGAGTAAATCCCAAGGCCGTCTAGGGATGTTTAGGATCACCCATGCTTACCTTCTACATCTTCTTGTTTGTAACTCTCTACAATTTTTTATTCTTCACTACTTGTCTATTTTCATATTCTTCTAGTTTATTTTTAGTCTCCATGTTTATTTATTTCTTTTATAGTTGGTATTTTCTTCTATTGGATTTTTGTTTTCAAAATGGTAGAGTCATATTTTGAAAATGGAGTGTGGTGTGTATTGGAATTTAAAATGGGAAAACTATGTTCGATGAATAAATAATGAAAAATAACTTTTTAGAACTATCTTTCAAAAATAAAGTTAATGGACTATTTTTGGGAGAAGAAATTTTTTGATTATGTGGTGATTTCCTACTAATCTATGAAGCCCACACCCTAGTTGTACCACCCAGTTTCGGTAGACCTGAGCTATTTTTTTTGGTTACCAATCTTATTCAGGTTGTTGGATTGTCGGCTTATTATAGTGTGGTATGGTGGGTAGATGATGGTTGTTACCTTGAGGTCACATTGGTGTTTTTTCAGGAACTCTAGTTTTTTTCACTCAGTTTCAATTTTTATTTATTTTTCTGAATTGTTTATCGGTTGTAACTAGGCTTGTTTATTTATATTTCTTAAAAATTTATTTATCGTTATTTTTGTAGTGTGTTCTGTCTATGTTTTATATCATGGTTGTTTATGGGCTAAATTCATTCCCCTTGAGTTGTTTTTATTCCTAGCACTGGTTACCATCCCATGGGAATTGGAAATTCCCTTCGGGCCACACTGAAGATAAGTTCGGCTGTTGGGTTGGATTATATATTAGGTTGATTAATATAAAAATGGTATTATAGGAGGCCCTTGTTATTTGGGGTGTCTGGTAGTTGGATATTATGATTTTCGGGACTTGGGAGGTAGGTGAGAGAAAGGGCATCATGAACCCTTTCTCAAACATGTCCTTGAGTTACCAGGGGGTTTGGGAATTGAGTCTTTTGATTTTGTTTTGGATTGAGGGGTGACAATGAAGGGGAATCAGTGTCATGTTCCGATCCCACATGTCTTAGTGACCCATGTGGAGTCCATGTGCACTTTTGAATTCCATCTTAGTGTTATTACCTACTTGGAGAATGTATCAATACCATGTCTTTGAGTTATTCATAGGCACCAGTTCCTCATTCTGGTGTTTTGGTGCATGTTGTGCTTCATCTTGGATTTGGTGGGTGTAATAGTGTTTTGAAAATGAAAATAGTTTTTGAAATTATAGTGTTTTCCCTTAAATGGTATTAAATTGTTAAAGTGGGATTTAATATTAAAAGTGGTTGTATTCTTGAATTTGGTAAATGTTTGGATTTTCTAAAGAAATGGTTTGAGGGAAACATTGGGTGCTCTTTATGGACGTTTCCACATGTAACGTTGTGTATAGAAAGTGCATGTTGGTGTGTATGGTTGGAAGTGGATGAAAGCATTTTCAATGGTTAAGGTAATTACTTGGGAGTTTATTTGAAACCAATGTCTTGTCCTTGTTTTTCTAATGGTTGTTTTTTAAAAGGGGTGTTTTTTAGGTGTTTATATTTGTTTAATTTCGAAGCAGGTTTTTTTGGGGTTGATGTGGTCTTCCTTATTGTTCTCCATCTTTATAAAAGTATAGGTTTTTCCTTTTATATGTTGTTAAAATAATTCTTCACATAATGGTCCCCAACATTTCTTATGATTCATAACTATTTTCTAATTCTTCTCGTGTGCTACTTGACCTTCATAGTTATTGATGTCCATTAGATGTAGTGGAGTGACATGCGAAGGTAGAGTGCACCTTAATATCGTAGGGAACATCTATAGTCATCATAGATTGTTCTGTTTTGGGATTGTTTGAGGGTCCATATTTTGAAAAATGGAAGCTTTTTTCCCCAACCTTTAGGCAATTTTGGATAATGTAGGAAATTTTTAAGTCCACCTTCTTCCATGGTTTCATACCTGAGAAGATGAATTTGAAAATTTTAGCATAGTTGTGGGATATTATTCTAGGATAGTGGTTAGAAAAATATTACATTGACCACTTCGAAGAGATGGTTACCTTTTATTTAGAGGAATATTCAAAAGATCAAATGAAAACTCCTATTTTAATTGGGGTTCTTCATCCTGATATTGCATATAAATTTCTCTCATTGGGTGAAACAGGCTATGAGAAGTTGGTGGATGTGGAATTTTTTTCTAAGCTAGTTTCTGGTGTGAATTCAGTTGTGGGTTTCTCACATGAAGGTTCCCTGTTTGGTTTTCAATGCATACCATGGGAACCTATTTCTAATTAGTCCTATTAAGTGGTTATAGCTTCCAGTTTGATAGTCCATTCAGTTGTGTACCATCACTGTGGTCAGTTCAGGCATTCAAAACCATCTTTTTACATCCCTCTGATGATGTGAAATCGTTTTGCTTGTCATGTTCACCTGGAGATGTTTTTAAGGAAGCATCACCTGAAGAATACCTTGTGACTGGAGGATTCAACTGCCTGACTGTGAGGATGTTTATGATTTAGCCATCAGACCCCTAGCCACAGGTCTCTGGGTAAATATCGTTCTTAGTTAGAAGTTTTCAGGGGTGTGTGAATCCTCAGTTTGTATTTTTTTTCTCTGTGTTGGTATTAGAACATTTAATTTATTCTCATTCAAGTTTTTCTACTTTTGAGGTTTTTCTCTCATTGTATGTTCTGAGTTTATTTATGAGAATTATGATGGGTGTGTTCTATTATAATAAAAGTAGTTGTTCTCATTTGAATATTGATATTTGAATCTTTAATTCTACTATGGGTGTGTTTAATCCTTATGTGGGTTGGTTTCAGCATGGGATTTCCCATATAGGCCCCCTCACTAGGGTGGTGTGTTTAGGTTTTAATTTTTGTGCTTGTTGAGTATTTTTGGTATGTATAACCCTCTTTTGTTCTCTTATTCTCTTATGTTGTGATTTCTTCTAGATTTTATGGGTGTGACATGTGGAGTGAAATTTTACCCTGAGGTTCTATGTTTCTCTCTTTTTTTACTAGGCATGCATTCTATTTTTGGTTAACCTTAGGTTTTGTGACCTTCTAGGGGAAGAAACTATCTGTGGTGGGGAGAATTATCAAACCCTGGCCTCAGATACTCTTTTATTTTATTATTTTCTTGGTTTTGGACCTTTTTTGAGTTTTATATTGAGACCCTATTATATATTTTTAGGTTTATAATTTTTGGTGCGTTTTAGGCCGGTTCACGGACACTTCACAGTTATTGGAAACTGTGCAGTCATTCTAGGTGACCGTACGGTTTCCTAGTGTTCCAAATAAATAAATAATTATTTAACCATATTATTATTATTATTATTATTATTATTGTGGATAATAATAATATTAGTATTATTATTTGTATTATTATTATTATTATTAAAGTTATTATTATAGTCATAATTAGTTTCTTTTATTTTTTTTCTTAAGACCCAAAAAGGGGATCCCCCCTCCCATGTGGTGCACCCTCCCTTTTCCCCTCCACCTAGCTAGACCCTACCAGCATGCACACATCCTCCCTTCCTCTAGCTTCTCATCCTCACTAGAGTCCTCCTCTCCAATGAGTGACCCCACTGGCACCCTCATCTCCAGTGTAGGACCGCACTGGTGTGACCTCCCTGCCCAGGTGTGACTTTCCCATCCAAACCCCCTCTAAAATGCCACCCTCCTCCAAAGGCCAACCCTTGTTTATTAGCGGAACCTCCCTCATGCGACCAGCTCCACTTATGGTGACTATTATTATCCTTTATTTTTTGGGTTTTCCTTGATTTTATGGGGTGTGTAGGGTTTGGTCAAACCTTAATGATTAGGGTCTATATTTGGTTTGTTTTTTCTTTAGTTTTAGGGTATGTGATTGGTCTATGAGGTATCCTTATCTCTTCTGTTGAAATTACATTACATTATGACACCTATGAGTTAGGTGTTTCCATTTCTTACCTTTCTGATTCAATCCATATATTTCATGGGTATTATAAATTAATTTTTGAACATGATTCTCACCTTAATAAGTCACATAGTTAATTTATTGGCGTCTTTTATTGATGGTATAATTGGTTAAAAAGTAGATTTCAATGTGAATCTTAAATTATGCATATGTGTTTTCACCCCAAATGATGTTGAGCATTTTTTATAAATTGATAATCTTGTTTTGAACCTCCATGGTTCCTTGGTTTATCTTATTGATGTGTTTTGGTGTAGGTGAAAATGGTTGAAACTTTTTTAGGGAAATTCTCTAATTATGACCATGTGTTGGTTCCATTAAATTTTTTGATAAAATTACAATTTGTTTCATAGATTAAATCCATAATGGTTATGATATTTGGCTATGGAATTTTTTTGGTACCATAGAATTAATTTTATTAATTTGGATAAATTTGAAAATTGGGTGGATTTGCGGTTTAGTATATATATTGTATTGTTTTGAGAAATAGATTTCATGATTTCAAAATAATTTTGATTATTTTGTCTTGATTTATAAAATGTTTGGGTTTAGTTCCATGATTGGTTTCTTAAATAGGTTTTTAATTTATTTTTCAATGTTTGACAAATTTGATAATAGAGATGTGTTTTGGGTGCGTGTATAGAATAAGATCTAGTTTGGTATATTTTATAAGGTTTTATGTTTTACTTAATTTTTCAAAGGGATTTTGTAAAAATGATAGTATTTTGAAATATTAGGGGGGCGTTTGGATTTAAAAAAATAAAATGGATATTAAGTTGGTTTAGAAATTTTTTAGGAACAATTGTCTTATTTATTGAGATTTAAAGTATTGAAAACCTGATTGGAACTTTATGATTCATTTGGAAATGGAATTGGTTTTGAAAGTGTAAATGCCTAATTGGAATTTTGAAATGTTTAATAATTCTTATAGGAGCTTGAGTGGAATGATGGCCCAGTTGGGACCTTCATTGAAGTCATACACATGTATGTATGTATATATATATATATAGTAGGCACCTCTATAGGGGGGATTTAAATATTATGGATTATTGTATTGGGTGTCCGTTTTTGGGGGTAAGAAAGTGTGGTGATGGAAGATAAAGTGAGTCATGTGTGCGAGGGCCTCCCACTTACATAGTATAATACCACCATGGGTTTTTGGGCATCTTTTAATGGATCGAGCAATGGTTGCTGATCAACGCTGATTAGACATGTTAGTACCCACTATATTATAGATAGTATAGGTGGGTGTGCCACTGGATTTTCTATTTGAGGGCTTCTAGTTGGTAATAGACTTAGGGGATTCACTATATTCCTGAAGGTGGTTCGGAATAGAGTATGTCTAGGGGTCTTCTAGTGATGTTTTAGATCTCCCATGGTTACTTTCTACATCTACTAGTTTGTATCTCTCAACAATGGATTTTTTATTTCACTAATTTTCAATTTTCAGCAACTACTATATTATTTTCATTCATCCCTTTTTATTTATTTATTTCATAGATGGTATTTCCATTTTTGGGTTTTGGTTTTTAAAATGGTAAAATCCTCTATTGAAAATGGAATGTGGTGTGCATTTGTTTTTAAAATGGGAAACCAATGTTTTCTTAACAAATGGTGAAAAATAAATTTTTATAATTATTTATCAAACTATAATTGATGGTCTATTTTTAGGAAATGAAAAATATGGATTATGTAGAGACTTCCTTATAAGCTGTGAAGCTCACATCCTATTTATATCACTCAGTATTGGTAGACTTGGTCTGGTTTTTGGTTCTATCTCTTGTTAGGGTTATTGGTATGTGGGTATTCTATGGAGTGGTTTCGTTAATAAATGATGGTAGTGACCTTTAGGTCACATGAAAATTGTTTCTAGTAGTCTAGTGGGGTTTCATTCAGTGTTTGTTTTGTATTTATTTTCATTCCTTGTTTATCGGTTGTAACTGAGCTTGTTTATTTATATTTATCTGAAATTCAGTTTTAGTTAGTTTTTCTACATGTTCATTTATTTTTTTTATTATAGTTAATTATATTTTAAAATCATTCCCCTTGTAATTTTTTGATTCCCAACACTACATTCCATCCTGTGGGTATTGGGAATTCCCTTTAGGCCATGCTACATACCGTGTCGATTATGGGGTTAGACGACATCCCAGGAAAGTTTGTGAAAGTATATAAATTTGATTCATGATATTTTAGTAAATAAAAATATATTATAAGATTATATAGTAATTTATCATGGTGATTAATGATATTATAGTAAATACATTTTTTGTTAGAGGTATAGATAACGTTTATGTTTAACTTGAAATTTAACAAGACAGAATATTTCAGAAGAATGCAATTAAATTTTTGGGGATGAATTATGAAATTTATGAGATCATCCTTAAGGTAAAAATATTATTTAATGTTTATTTTATTATTTTTATTTGTGAAGTGAAGCAATTTATGATCTAATCTGAGTGGAAACTTTGTTTTTATTGTGTAAATTTTGGACTAAAATTAATTATTCCATCATATAAAGGTATATAAATTTTGGATATTATCTTAGATTATGCTAAAAATTATTTTTTGGTTATTATTTAAATATATGAAGAACATATTGATATAATTTTTTATATTAGGATGTTTATTTTAGTGCTTTAGATATGAAAAAATCATCTTTAATACTCATTATTTATAGAAGAAAAAGATGAGATTGTGGTGGTAATTATTAAAGGATTAAATCTTTCTTGTTAAGTATGTATTTTTCTTTATGTTCTTAGTCAAGATGGTAAATTAATTCCATAACTCCAGGGAAAAGATCTTGATGAAATATAGTCCTATTTTATTCATTTTTTGGTGATTCGATGTCTTTTTTCACATATTATTTATTTATGATTTTGTGTTTGTTAACTTTCTCATAATCATCCAAATTATTGCGATCAAATTTCTTTATCACTTTCCATAATTATATAGACATTAAATTTTTCATCCATGTTTATATTTTCACTTTCCACTAATTTTCTCCTATTTGGAAACCTAGTTATTTATTATTCTTTATGACCTTTATATTTCCCATTCTCAATTTTTAAGAGGTTTTTTTAGTAACCCTTTATATTTCCCATTCTATATTTTAATGATGGGATAATGGAACACCCAAAAATGTTAAAATACCTCTATCTTTGATAGAGTATACAACGTGAAACATTGATTTTAAACGAAATGTGACATATTTTTTTATTAAATGTGATTATAGTATCCTAGAAGTGGAATTGGTGGGTATTAATAGGAATAAACACATAATGAAACATATATAAATTTCATAATCAATAAAAATGTATTTATTAATTCATAGGAAATAAGAATTCAGTTTTTATAAAAGTCATATTATGCTTCAAAAATAGGTTTCATTCAAAAATATATTACATTATTTGTATGGAGAATATGTTATATTTAATTTTTTGAAACATTTAGAAATTTATTTTCTAAAATATAATTCATTTTTTTAAACAAAAATATAAAATATTCCTTTCTATGAAGTAATAATATTTTTCTGAAATGATTTATCTTTCATGGATAATGAAAAAATACAATTTTTATGAAATACGTTATTTTTATAACATTTCCATGAAACAATATTATAAATTTTTCTCGAAAAATATTTAATGACTAATATATGATAATATAAGATAAATATCACATATAAATAATTCAAAAAAATAAAATTTATAATGTTTTTCATGATAAATATGAAAATCATATTCAGTGTCGACACATTGCATGCACATCACTAGAATAGTCAAATTTGGTGTCTTAAAAATAATATTTTATGTGGAAAAACAATTTAATTTAATTTTTTAAATATGAAATATTATTAATTATATTTATAGCTGTATATTAATTTTGGAGTTATATAAAAAGTTACTTATCCAAATTCTTATGTAATGCTTGTGTACGGAGAAAAAATGAAAATAAAATATTAAATATTTTTTTACGAAATATATGTGAGTAAATATAAGATTTAAAATAATATAAAATTTTATGTTGAACTTATTTTATTTGTTTTTTATAATGTTAATTAATTTTTAACTTATATTTATTAATTAATTTCCTTAAATTCTTATGGAATGCTTATACATAGCTTGTGCATGTCATAGAATAGTCATTTAAATGATATAAAATTCAAAAATTTATATTGTTTGGGTGAGATAAAGTTCCCCCTAAATTTTTAAGATAAATATAACATGATATATATTTTTTACATTTTTATATTTTCATTCAATTATTTTCATTATATTTTCAATTTCAAATTATGTGAATTTTTCTTAAAATGACATTAATGGAATTTTATGCCCAATAAATATTTATTTGATTACATTAAAATTATAAAAATATTTATAGAGGACAATTATTATTATAAATTTTTGAAAATTTCCTCCCTTTTTTATTTAAGATCAAATATTTACCTTATAATTAAAATTATAGTCCTTTATATTAAAAATATTTTTACCGCAGTTATGGTTAAAATTGGTTAACCAATGGGGTTAAATGAAAACATAAGATTTAATATGATATCTAGACCTATATAAATTTTTTAGCATTATTATATTAAGCCCATATTTTCCTTAACATAAAATACATGCCTTTCTAGAACCATTTGACATGAGTTAAAGAGATATTATATTAATGTACTTCATTTATTTCCAAAGATGACATTATTGATATTTAATAATAAAAATAATTTTATTAAATGATTTAACATTCATAAAAATCCTGTTTTCAAAAAATTGAATAGGATATGGTTAAAAATATCAATCATGTCCATTTATGGGTCACTTTTCCTTTTATGGTGATGTTCTTAACCCCTAAAAAGGTAAAAAACAAATATATCACTGTGATTGTCAGAATTATTAATGATGATTAAAAAAGGGATACTTGTAAAAAAACCTAAAATTGACTCAATTTTTTCATTATGAGAGTATTTAGGCTAATCCTCACCATATAATTATTATATAAATTTGGATCCATTTTTTCATGAAAATTAATTTATATTAAATTGATACATTATCTAACTCTTAAGAATCACCAAGATTTTCATGTACTATAGTTATTTCAATATATTACTTATTTTTTATTTCATTTATTCTCTTTATGTGTTCAAGACACCGAATTAATAAATTTTTTGGAAAACTGACTTTATTTCTCATGTCAGTAAAAAATACTTTTCTTCAATTTCTATGTTTGTTAAAAAATGTTTTCAAGAATGTTTTTAATGTTATTGTATTAATTCTTTCACTAATTTTTACCCATGATTATCAATTTGAAATGGGTTTAAAATGAATATTATTATCATTCTTTAAATAGGGAACTTTTCACCTGTTATCAAAAATGATAAATGGATCTTTGTTTTAACAAACACAGCATGAATGGAATTTTACACTAGAATTACCACTCAATTAATTGAAGATTAATTTATAGATTTTATTTTTTCCTTTTAAATAAAATGTTTTCCATAATATTTAAAAAAAATTAAATTTTAAATAACTGATTTCAAAATGTAATGTATATTCTCACTAATAAATAAAGAAAGTACTCTTTCAAATAAAATGCTCATCTATTAAAACATACATTGAGGTTACTTTTGATTTACTAGGGATATGATTTAATGATAACATACTTAATATTTCTCAATATTATATATAGTGATGAAATTTATATGAAACCTGTTTATTTTCCACTATTTATGTTGTGATGAAATGTTTCAATGTTTATGAAACATATTTCCTTTTCATGGGCTATGATATACCGATTTTTTTGATCTTCTAACACACATGTATGTAATTTTTATTATGTGATGGGTGGGTAAAAAATTATATTTCTCTCCAATTTATTACATAAATATGGATATCCCATGAAATAATAAGGACTCGAATTAGCATTGATGCCAGCTCAATAAGGGTCATTATCCACTATGATATTCTTGGGGCTGAACCCTAACTAAGGAAAAAATGGAATGGGCAGTAAACCCAATTCACTATTATCATCTTCGAAATAATTTTTGACTAAAGAAATTTTTTTCTATGCTTATTTTAATTCCATAGAATTGTCTCTTATGATAATTTTATGCTCTCATGTCTCATGTTCTATGATTTATTTATGAATTTTGTTTTTTGAAATACAAACATTAATGAAATGATTTGGTATAATGTTGTATGATATGATTATTTTGGTTTTTCAATGTCTATATCATGTTCTCAAATCCTTATTGTCATTTTATGCTAAAGAGATCACTAATATATCCCTTGTTTACCCATATTGAGCATGTAATCTCACTATTTTATATGTTTTCTCTTCCTAGGTTATGAAGAAATGTTTTTAGTAAAATATGTCTAAGAAGAGTTATATATGGGATGATATATGTATTATATATGAAAGATATTTCATGAAGTTAGTATATTTTGTATCTAGTCTCCAAATACACTAAACATTTCTGGTTATGGCATGGGTCATAAATTTATGAAATGAAATTCATTGACCATGAGGTAATATAAATGTAGGAAATGTGTGGGTTTCTATTATTAAATATTTATTTATATTTTCAAGTAACAAAAGTATAATTATCTACATATTAATATAATATCAAACGAGTAATTGAATTTTCATAATCATCCATGAAATAATATTATAGTTTTGTATAGTAAGTGGTCAAAGCATCCTAAATATTAAAATACCATGATTAATGGATGATTAAGTCATGGTATAATTATTATATTAGTAAATAAAATACCAAATGCTCTCATTCTGTGTTTATTAGTGCTATATATTCTCATTTTAAGGTATTTTATTCTGAAGTATGGGATTTAAAAATATTACATAATATAAGCAATAATGTTTTCCTCTAAGTACACTTTTTAAAATTTTTGAACTAACAATGATCAATTTTTTTATCAAGTAATGGCCTCATATTTATAATGTGTGTTGAATTTTATTTTCAACCTTTAACTATTTCTTTTCAAAATGAATTTATTGAGTTGAGTTTCAGGATTTTTGGGTGGGTTTTGGGGAGTGTTAGAGGACTTTTTAATGGTTCACAGTTTGAGAAAATTTCCCCAAACACTGAAGATTCTCTATGAAATTCCATTCCTTGAGGTAGTATCAAAATGGGTGGTTTATGGTTAAGGCACATAGTTTGACAAACCATGTCCTCTTGTTTAAAAAAAATGTGTAACACCCTATAGTTCCAATATAAAGGAAGGTGTACATTTAAAAGAACCATGAATATTCCCATGTGATGAAAATTCCATTAGATGGGTTGAACACGGTTTTCTAAAATATGTGACCAAACCATGTGTGTCTAAATTAATTACCCAAAAATTCCTTTTAACAAAAATTTTGATGTTTTGAACCATTATTCTTTTTGTATGAAACCCTATCAAGCCTTGAAGAGTTAATATCCTCCCAAGATTGATTCTAGAGGATACAAGAGTATTATTGTTTAGTGATTAAAGTTATTAATGAAAAAAATATAATTCTTCATGTTTATTTTATATTTATATCTTCTACATTCAAATTAATCATTGATTCATCATGGTACTACCCGATCTATGGATTAGAATACCATATAATGATTGATTCATCACATTTTTATAGAATTGTGGTGGGTTTTGATGTTTCAATGAAATAAATTTAAATATATAATATATTTCTCCTTCATGGTGAATGTTTCTAGGTAAGTTATCATTGATCAGTCATCTTGAGATCTTCTTTTTGAATCTCATATTGGATCTATCCTTTAATGGAAAACCCATTTTAAATATTTTTTTTCACTTTTATAATTTTATTTTACAGAATTAACTTTATTTTTGTAATCATAATATCAAAATTAACTTTGGGTAATTTTTTCTTATTTTTCTATGAAGTTTCATTTCTTGGTGAATATTGAAAAAACAAGGAATTTTTATACAAAACTCTTTTTTCATCTAAATTATTTTTATAGTTAAATTATATTTTAGTTTGGTTTAAAATTTTAAATTGTAAAATTTTAAATAAATTAATCTAATTAATTTCGTTTTAATTCATCAAAAATTGAAATTTGATATAAATACATTTCAAACTTTTGAACATTTTTACTTTAAAATGTTGCTTTGTCATCCCATTTACAGGATTAAATTTAAATTAATTAATGTGAATTATCTTATTAGAATTTGGAATAAATTATTAAATATTTTTTATAATAAGGATTTCTAGTTTCTAATATAATAAACACAATTTTTTATTATAAAATAGAGAGAACAATTAAAATTAATTATGATTATTAAGAGAAAAAAATTAACTTAATAAAGGACTAAACCTTAAACATAAGGGCTAAAATGACCTATAAACTCATCCAAAATCCATTTTCCGGTCATATTTCGAACCTATATTCCATTTAATCCTATTTTTACAATTATTGGATCCACTTAAGAAATGGGAAATATGGGTGGATTTCCATGTTCAAAAATTTACATGAATACCACTCCTCCTCTACTATAAAAAGGAACTCATCCCTTCCACTTATTCACAAAAATAAATCTCTTTAGGTCAAAAAAATATAATCGAATAATATAAAACTATCCCTAAATTAATCCTATAATCCTATAATCCTTAATTTCTCATAAATTCATCCATGTAATCCCATTGGTGCAAACTAAGAGGAGTTACCCAAAGAAGAGGCAACATCCTTCCTCAAGCTCATTTGTTCCATTTTCCTTCTAAACCCCCATAAATCATATTATTACATGATTATATAGTATCCTAAGTATCTGATGTGTACATATATTTTTTTATTCTATGTTTTATACCTAAACTTACACACACTTCCATCTAATGGGTAATAAACACACCTTTCTTATGTACAATGAATTACCGCCTCACAAAACAATGTTGTTCCTTTTTCCATTACCACCTATTGTGGTTGGCAATTATGATGGGAAATATGTTTTTATATGATATATATGATGTGTTTAGTCTTTTTTTATTACAATATAAAACATTTTTTTATTATTTACATTTTTTTTAAATATGATAACTTCATTTTTGGATTTATTTACTAGCACCACCTTAAAGTGATGTGAATCATTCACACTCCACATGGATTTTACTAAATATGAATTTAGTGAACATATATGATATATATGAAATAATAATTCTACCATAATAATATTATATATATACATATGTTTCATTTACTTTATTTCTTTGAATATTACAATAAAATAGAAACAACATTTAAGTGTATGAACGAGCTACCGTCTCCATGAACAGTATATTCCATTTCATATTTATATATTTTATAGACTGTTATAAATAAATATATATTTAATATATTTGATATTTATATCAAGATTTTTATTATTAATAAGTAAATCGTGATCTAAGCAAGTGGATGAATAATGTAAAGACAAAAAATATACTAAAAACAAAGGAGATATTACCCAAAATGTAACATTAACATACTGTTATTAACACACAGGTAATATAAATTCATAAAAAATAATTTCTTGTATTAGATATAATAATATATTTATGTGGTAGATTTATAATAAACTAATATTTATTATACATTAGGTATGAATTTGTACGAATAATGTCAATACTTAAGGGATGGGAATTTCATCTCACTTTTGTTTTGAGTAGATACATGACATATTAACCACCTGCTTGTTTTGTGTGGCGTATATTATGAACTATGAAATTTTATATAATTAATTTCATTTATTTAATTCTATTAAAATATTTAATTTATTTTATTATTTCATGGGGATCGTTATTCTAAAGTTACTAAAGTAGTAAGGGTTTTCTCGTCTCACTTTTATTTTTGTGACACTGATGACCTATTCACTACTCATTTATTATGTGTGGTGTATAAAATACCTATGTATGTATTCTATTATTATTTTAATTATATTTTTGGGAATTTATGTATCCATTTTATGATATTTCTTTAATGGAATTTATGGTTCCAAAGTTACAAAATCGGTAATGTAATTTTGTTTCAAATTGTCTTCTTTATGCTACATGAAATGTTATGTGACTATATGTTTTATGAGGTGTATATACATAACATTGACATGTTATATAATTAATATATTTATTTTCATTATATTTGAATATTCATTTAATTTTATTCTTTCATTTGGATTATGATTCAAATTTACCAAACATATAGCAGTTTATTTCTACAATCTCATCGTTTATAGAGATTTTTTAGATTATTCTTCCATTAATGAAATAATATAACCCATATATCAAGAAAAATAATTAATTCTATCCTCATATTTATATTCATGTTATATATAAAAAATGGTACAATTTTTCACTTTTTGGTACTTAATATTAATTTGATTTTTCTAGGAAAATCAGACATTATTTCTCATTTCAGTCAGAAATATGTGTTCTTCAAAAACCATGTTCTCTACAAAAAATTCAAATATTTTTTTCTATTATCCTATTTTGTATATAGAAAATATTTCAAATATTATATCTTTTAAAAAAATGGTTTTAAAAAGGAATCATATTTTCTCTTTTCGATTAATTCACTTTTCTAAACTCTGACGACACAAAAGGAATGTTCGGCATGTACGGATTTATCTACCTTCATGGTCATACATCCTCTGAAACATAATTTTATGTTTTCCAAGAATTTTTTTTATGAAAACTTATTTTCCTAATATTTTTTCATTCATTGTTTTTATAGTGGTTTTTAAAGAAAATGGTTTTCAAAAATGTTTTATCATTGAAGAAGTGTATTAAATTATTTTCAATGATTCCATTAAATTATTTCAAATATATTTTTGAAGAAAATTCTTTAGAATATATCTTTCATTTAAAAAATATTCTTAATTTTTTCAAGCTTCCTTTATAAATTTTCATGAGAAAATGTTTTAAAAATGTCTTATATAAAACATTAAATGTTTTCTGGTTCATTTTGAAAGAAAATGGTTTTAAAAAGGTTTTAAAGTATTTTTCACAGAAAAAATAATATTTTTATCATGAATTGTTTTCGATGTAAGGGTAAATAATTACATATAATAAATGTATTTTTGAAATGGTTTTATGAAAAGGATTTTCAATTAATGACTAATAAACTTAAGAAATGTTCCATGTGATATTTAAAAATCCTTCTCCATCTAATATGACATACTCTATTATTTATTTACTATTATTTGATAAAATAATACCATTCATGTTATATCTTTAATGGTTTATGTTTTTATAGAATGGTGTTTTTGACAGAAATTTATTTTCCAGATGTTATATGGTTTTGAAGTCAGTTTCTTCTCACAGGTTATGCATTTTGGAAATAATTATTAAACCTATATATTTTCTAAAGGAAAATATATGATGAAATGTTTATGACACCCATTTAATTTCATAGGTGCTGATATGTTGTTTTTGAAACCCATATCTTTTTATGGGTCATGATATTAAGCATATTTTACAATTGTTTGGACAATATATGTATGATTTTACTATATATAAGGTGGGACCTATTTCTCCCTCTAATTCATTGGGTAAATATTTATATCTCATGAGATTATGATGGGAACCAGGTTTATGGGATTGATCCAAAATTGAAATTAGGTGTGTCCTAATCTAGTATGGGAAGATGGGGAAACCTAACCCACTATGGGAAGACGGGGAAACCTAACCCACTATAGTAATATAGGGAAACCCTATCAACTATGGGAGATGTTGAAACCCAATCCCTTATAAGGAAAGGATTGTGGTTGGGGATTTTGGTGTGTCCCACCCATTATCTATAATCCCTATGAAGTACCTAATATGTTTTTTTCAATGACCTCTGACTTATAGGTATTGATGTTATATGTTTATGTGTCTGCAATAAATTATATTTATTATTCCTTGATGTACTCACATGGTTCATATTATTGAATATCTTATGATTCTGGTCTTATGGACTACCAATATTTATTTCATGTATAATGAATATGAAATTTTTATGCAAGTTATGATATTCAAATGTTATACTCATGTTCTCATACCCTTATGTTCATGTAATTCTTACATATTTACTTTATTTACCCATACTAAGCATTCGATATCACCCCATTCCTATGTTTCCATTCCCTAGGTTATGAAGAAAGGTTTTAAATAGTATTACTGAAGGAAATGATTCTAAAATGATATTTTGAAAATCTTTCACCGAACTAAAAAAATGTGTTCCAAGTTTCCAATGATACTAAACTATTTTGATCCTCAAGAATGTATTTTTTATTTGTGATGAATATTCATCTAAAATGATGTAATATCCATATATTTTAAGAGTGGGTTTCTATATTTGGTGTTAAAGTAATGGTTTATTTATCCTTTGGAAATGAGGATGAGAAACATTTAGTGATCTCCCTAGGGATATTTCTAGGGATATGTTTAGGGTTGTCTCTAAGGATGTGCCTAAGGATGAATTAATGTTTAATAAAATTTCCTAGAATTTCTGTAAAGGATACAGCAAGTTGTTCCTTAGAAATACATCCCTATCTAGATACTATAAGTGGATGTGGATCTGGAACATATGTACTTATGGTTAGAAACCCCAAAAACACTGTATTGATATAGAATCATTCAAGAAATGGTGCATGACAATTGGCCTTACTACAATATAGGTTTCACACTCTTGGGGGATATACTTTGGTAATTAACAAACTCTTAATGAACCATCATGATATATTTAACTAAAAGATGAATATGAATAACCAAGCATAATCCTAAGGTGTCTTATATTAAAGAATTAGGTGTCATTATTTAGATATCCTATAAGTGATTTTCCATGATTATGAGTATTTATTCCATGATAAATGTTTCTCAAACTATGATTTTTAACTTTTTGTCAATTGAAGGGACAAATAGGAATTGAATTAACATTGAATGTGATGAACAATTATTTAAGGTCTATTTAAATAGGATGATCATTTCAGTTGAGGATGTTGGGATCATGACTAATCAGTTTTCATGGAATTTGACTAACAACATGTACCTTAATCAACACCCAAACTCATCATGGAAGAGAAGGAAAGTATTTTCTATTAATTATGATAATAGATACTCCAGAGGAAAGAAGATTTGGTTTCCTACATGTTATGAATTTGGGAAGAAAAATCTAATTGAATGTCTCAAAGGAACATGAAGATGTTTTGACTATAGAAAAAAAGGACACAAAGAAAGTAAATACAAAGGGAAAATGAAAAGATCAATTAATGCAATGTATGAAAATATCAACATCCCTAAGGTATTATCAATAGTTGAATTTTTTAAATATGTAATTATTTGGTGTTATTGAAATCAATGTCAAAAATCGAAATATCTTGAAGGGAATCTGTAAGGTGGTATGAGTAATTGTTATATTTATGATGATGAATAGACCACATATGAAATGTGAAAGTAAAAAGGTATTACGTGATGAAATGAGGAATCATTGTTATTGGATTAAGGATTATGTATAATAATAAAACTATTTATGTATTTGGATTCAAGAATTATGAATTATGAGAAATATAAGGATTGTCTAGTTTATTTTTTGGAAAATGATTTATAAGAATATATTGTATAGTTTTGATAGACCAGAAACTTTATTTACTAGAAAAGTGAAAATTTTACTTATGTAAGATAACCCTTAATATGTTTGAAATTTTAAAATAAATATGTTTGTATAGAGAAATATTGGATATGAATAAGTAAATTAGAAGGTATACATTACCTTGTAACTAATTAAGGATTTTTTTGATAATTGGTTTATTCTATCCTTACTGATTTTAAATAATTTATTGATTTAATAAATATATCCAATAAACATTGGAATAAGGAAACATTCAGGCTTTCAATATGTATTTATGGTAATTTAAGTTGTTAACATGTTTTAAGAGAACACAAAATGAAGGTATTCACATTTGTTTATGCGACAACCAATAGCTACCTTATGATAAATGGGGAATCAATATTAAATTGATTTATTTAATGTCTTTATAAAGATTTTGATTTTCAACTTTAGACAGGGTTACAAGGTTGTATATTTATGGCTTGGTTTATGCTAAACATCATATGAGGTTTTAGATATTAAATTTTTATCTCACTATTTGAGGATTTATGCATATTAGATAACATGTAATAACATTTCTAAGTGATTTTAACAAAAGACATATGGAATGACCAATAATTATATTTATGGGTTAGAAAACCTATTAATGCTTATAAGATGACAAATTAACCATCATTTCTTGGAATAAAATATGAAGTAGAAATTTATCAGGATCCAAAAAGGGTGAGGATGCCCTAAAATCACTAAGATTGGATTGCATTATACCCAACACAATGTCAATATTGTCCCAAATGTAACACTAATATTATCTTTCCATACTCCCAAAACTGTGTTTGTTTTGTATTACATACAATACTTAGTCCCTTCGATAGCTTCTCTATGTCGCATGGTGAGTTTGTATAGAATTAAAATATACTATTAATATTATTATTAAATCAACCAGTTAGTCATTAGAATGGAATTTATTAATAAGATTAAATAAATTTTAAAAATATTATTTATTTATGAATTTTAAATCAATAAATTATTTATCAATTAGTATAATTGAATGTATGAACTATCTGAAAATAAAGAAACTACTTTTATAAGAAAATTATTATTACATGTACAAACAAAGTTTTATCTCAATGAACTAAATAATCCACATTTGAATAATGTATTAAATAAAATTTTTATATTATATACTCAATAGGTATTTTTTATACTATTACAATAGATTATACAGGTTAAAGATAATAATAAATTTTGTTTTATGAAAAAACAAGATGTATATTTCTAAATAGAAATTTTACTGCCTTTTAATGGTGAACCCATTTTAAATATGATTATTTTAAATTTTATAATTTTTATTTAACAAAATAAACTTAATTTTTTGAAGTTTAATATAAAAATTTACATTAGGGGAATTGTTTTATTTTTTTAAGTTTTATTTTTTTGATGAATATTTAAAAAACAGAATTTTAATTCAAAACTAACTTTTCATATAATTTATTTATATATTCAAATTATATTTTTATTTGTTTTTTAAGATTAATAATATAAATTTAGATAAATTAATCCAATTTTATTCATTTTAGTTAATTTTATTATGAAAATGGATATAAAAACAGTTCCAACTTTTGAACATTTTTACTTTAAAAACTTGTTTTTTCATCCCGTCTGTGCGAGTAAATTTAAATTAATTTTTAATAAATATATGATTATATATTTTAAAAAAGGATTAAATATTTTCAATCATATTAATTTATAATATATAATAATTTCAACATTGTTTTTTTACAAAAAAACAACAGTGAAATTTATAAAAATTAATTACAGGGATTAAGAGAAAATTTTACGTAACAATAGACTAAAACTTAAACTGAAGGGACGAAATACTGAATTTATTTTTTCCAAAAGACATTTTATTGAAATATATAGAACCTATAATCTCTTTTTTATAATTTTTACCATTATATGACCCACATTACATGGGAAAAATATGGTTCTAATTCATATTTCAAAAATTTACAAGTATGTCACTCGTCCTCCACTATAAAAACACACTATCCCAATCCACTTATTCTCACCGCTCAATCGATTTGGTTCACCAAAAATATACTAAAATTTCATCCAAAAATATCTCTATTAATCATATAATTCGTTCTTTGGGAATAAATTGAACGAAATGAAACCTTTGGTTCCAGATAAGAAAAGTTACCCAAAGAAGAGGTAACATCCTTCTTCAAGCACCTTTGTTTTATTTTCATTCTCCACACACTGGAATATTCTTGTTCCATGATTATATAAAAAATAATTGTCCCCAATATAATTATAAGTTTTTATTCTATGTTTTTTACCTTTAAATTCCCACACTTCTATATAATGGGTATGAAATTTCCGTTCTTTTGTACGGTGAACTGCCGCCTCACAAAACAGTGTTGTTTGTTTTTATTTTACCACCTCTCATGGTTTGGAGTTATGATAGAAGATATAGTTTTACATTATATATATGATATCTATTTTTACTTTATTATTCTATAATTAGTATATAAAACATAACACCATTTTACCCATTTTATTTGAATATGATAACTTCGTTTGTGGACATGTCGACTACCACCTATTTAACGCGATGTGATACATTCAAACACTACATGGAATGTATTAAGGACAAGTTTAGTGAAAACATATTATATATATGCGATACTAATTCTACTTTAATGATATTATATATATATATATACTTTATTTAATTTCTCTCATTCAATACAAAAATAAAACATAAACAACATTCATATGTATGTACAACCTACTGTCTCCATGAATGGTGTATTCCATTTCATATATCAATATTTTATACACAACTATATATTAATATATACTGAACATATATTATAATTATATCATGATTTAAAATCTTTAAATAATTAAATCATGATCTATGTAAGAGTAGTAATTTCTCTCATTCAATACAACAATAAAACATAAACAACATTCATGTGTATGTACAACCTACTGTCTCCATGAATGGTGTATTCCATTTCATATATCAATATTTTATACACAACTATATACTAATATATACTGAACATATAGTATAATTATATCATGATTTAAAATCTTTAAATAATTAAATTACGATCTATGTAAGTGTATCAAGAATAACAAGCCAAAACATATATGAAAAACCAAGAAGATATTATATGAAATGTAACATTAATATTGAGATATTAATAACCATGTAACATAATGTCATAAAAAACAATATATGGTATTAGATATTATAATATTTTTATTTTTGAGGTATATAATAAATTTATATCTATTATAAAGTATGTCTAAATATGTACAAATAAATTAAATACTTAAAGTAAGTGATTTTCATCTTGATTTTTATTTCGGTGACATACATTCCATATTCATCACTCTCTTATTTTTTGTGGTTTATGTACTACCCTATTAAATATTAAATCATTGATTTAATTTATCTAAAAACATTAAAATATTTAATTTATGTTACTATTTTATGTTAATTTAGATTATAATGTTATTTTAGTAGCGAGGGTTCTCTCGTGTCACATTTATTTTTGTGATTCTTATACCTTATTCACAACTAATTTATATTGTGTGGTGTATATACTACCCATGAATGTAATATATTATTATTGTACTAAAATTTATTATTTTTTAAATATCCATTTTATTATATTTATTTCATGGGTTTTATGGTTAAAAATTCACCATAATGATAAATAAATTTGGTCTCAATATTCATTCCTTGAGAAACATACCATGTTATGTACTTATATTTTCTTATGGGATGTATATACTACCCATTTAAATGTTTCATCATGAATATAATTTTTTCTTGATATTTTAAGATTCATGTAATTTTATTCATTCATGGGGATTATGATTCAAATTTACTGAAGTGGAAAATGTTTATTGCTATAATCTCATAATTTATTGAGATTGTTTATTATTATAGTTCCATTGATGAAATCCTATGACCCAAATCTCAAGAAAAATCATGAATTTTCTACTACTCTATTTATTAAGGTTATATCCAACTAATATCACCATTTTTATACTATTTGGTAATTAAGATACTTAAGATGATGTTTATCTAAAAATCCTACTTTATTTATCCTTTCGGTCAAGAAATTGTGTTCCTTCGAAACCTGTTTTTCTAAAAATGTTTTCAAAAATGTTTAAATATTATCCTATGGTGTTTAAAGTAAATTTTTACCCTTGTTTTAACATTTAAAAAATCAAAAAAATCGTTTTCTTGTTTTCTTATCGAGGAACGTTTACAAACTATTATAAAAGAAAAGGAATGTTCGGCAGGTACAGATTTATCTTCCATCATGACAATCCTTCCTTTGAATCTTCCTTTTAATGTTTATTGTATTTATTTTTATGAAAATGATTTTCTTAATATTCTAGATGTTCTTTTTTTTAGATTGGGTTTCAATAAAAATGATTTTCAATTTTTTTATTCAATATGTGTTTGAAATGATTTTCAAATATTCATTTAAATTTTATCAATGTTATTTTCAAATTAAAAGGTTTTTAATTTTTTTTTCATTTTAAAATTATTGTAAATTATTTCATTCGTCCTTCATAAGTTTTCAAGGAAACTTTTTTTCAAATTTTTTAAAAATTTATTTATAAGTGTTCATGTTTATTTTCAAAGAAAATGGTTTTCAAATGGTTTTGTGTTATAAAAATTGTTTTCCAAAGAATAATGGATATTTCCCTCAAAAAATGATTTCAATGAAATTGTTAATTTTTATTAATTAGAAAAGGATTTTTGAAATGGTTTTATGAAAAGGATTTTCAAATAAATGATATTTAACTTAAGAAATATTCCATTTATCTTTCAAAATACTTATCAAACTAAGATAACATATGTTTTTATGGTTTATGCTTTACTGGGGTTATGATATAATAATTTCATTCATATTTTTCTTTTATGGTTTATGTTTTAATATAATTATTTTTGCGAAACTCTTTAGTCTTCCATTGTTTATATGATTTTGAAACCAATTTCCATTCATGGATTATGCTTTATTTAAATGATTTTGAAACCTAACTATTTTACATAGGTAATGAAATGATAAAATTTTTATAATACCCATTCCAATTCATGTGTTATGATTTCATGTATTTAGAACCCATCGCTTTTTTATGGGTCATGATATGATTCATGTTTTATTATCTTGTGCCTTGTGTATGTGTGATTTTATTTTCTGATAGGTGGGACCTATATCTCCATCTAATTATTTGGGTTAATATTCATATCTCATGAGATTATAATTGGAAACAAGTTAACGGGATTTATCCAAAATGGACTATAGGTGTGTCCTAATCCACTATGGGAAGATGGGGAAACCCAATACACAATCGGAAGACGGAGAAACCTAGTCCTCTTTGGGAATATGGGGAATCTCGATCCACTATAGGAAGTTTGGGAAACCTAATAACTTATAGGGAAAGGATTGTGACTTGAGATGGTGGTGTCTCCGGCCCAGTAGCTGTAGTCACCCAGAAGTGCCCTTAAATGTTTTTGGAAATTGTATTTAACTTATAGGGAATGATGTTACATGTTTATATGTTTTAAATAAATTCTATGTCTTCTGCCATGATATGATCATGAGGTTCATTTTCTTCATTATATAATGATTCATGTCTTTTGAACTATCAATATTTATTCCATGTATTGTTATTAGTATCTTTTTATGTAGGTTATCATCTTTAAAAGTTATTCACATGTTCTCATACCCCGAGTTTCATGTTATGCTTGCATATTTCTTTAATTTGTCCTAACTAAGCATTCTATCCCCCCCATTCTTATGTTTCCTTTCCCAAGGATATGAATAAATTTTTTGTGTAGGAGTACTAAAGAGGATGATCTTTAAAAGATATGTTCTAGATCTTTCACCAAACTAGAATAATGTGTTTCACGTTTCTAAATACTCTACACTATTATGGTCCTCATGCATATATTTTTGTAATGTGATGATTGTTAATATAAAATAATGTAATATCCATTTCTGTTAAGACTGGGTTTCCATATTTGCATCCTGACTTAGCTTATATTACTTTTCACTAATCTTGGATATCTATTGTCCTTAGGGATAACTAGTGATTTGAAATCCTTATGACTATCCTTTTTGTAAATGGTCTAAAGAAAGTGTGTTTGAGGATATTCTTCTCTTGGTTATAACATAAACTCTTTGAATATGATTTTTATTTTTATTACACATTTTTTATTATTAAAAAACACACCTACAATAATTTTGATCACATGTTAAGGATGAATTGGTGGTGTTCTGGTAGTCTTTATTACTTACACTCTACATGATCATCTTCATGGTCTTGAAAACTTCATGTGTATGGATTCAAATAAGGGAAAGAGGACAACGAAAGATATTTGAGCATTATATCGTGCAGCTAGTAGTGGTACTATGATGGAATCTAGATGATCCTATATTATTTTTCTTATTTATCTAGTTAAAACATATATAATTTGGTTAAGATTTCCAAATAGGAATCCTAATTATTTATTTTCCTAATATGAGTGTAGTTTTATTAATAAATTATGATAATTAGTGTTAAAATTTATATTATGATCATTATATTTTATTAATGTCTATGATGTATGGTTACGATTTTCTAGAGTAATTTCTCCCCCACAGACGACATTAGAATCCTCACTACTAGTCGGTAGCTTATTTCATATGGGGAGGCATGGATGAGGTTTTATGTCTCTCTAGATTGGACCTCATGCTTCAGTATGGGGAATTATAAAATTGTATCAGAGAAAAATTTTATTCTATTATTCTTTATTATTAACTAACAAGATGGAAAATGGATAGTATGTGTGGGAATTATGTAAGAGAGATCTTAAGAAAACTCCTTCTCAATATGAGTGAGTCTATAGACAACACGTTTGATAGGATAAATACATTATCTACTCTAGAAGGAATATTTATACTAATAGAATAATTATCATATTGACTGAATTAGGCATTATGAAAGGAGGTTTTTATTTAACTTATATTGGGGTTCCTTTGTTTAATAGAAGGCCCAAGGCCAGCCACATCATGAATATCATTTTTTGGATCAGTAATTCTCTTACTTATTAGAAAATAAAGTCACTATATGTGGCTGGAAGAGCTCTCCTTATGAAATTTTTAATTATTTTCTATTTTATCTACTCCTTTATGGTATATAAAGTGAGTTTGTATTTACTCCGTAATATTAGTGTTGGCATCATGAAATTTATTTGGGGTGGGATTATCCTTGGAAATAACTTATCACAATATCCTGAAAAATAAGTTTTAGTCCTTATCAATATGGGGACCTTATAATAAAGAACCTATGAAACTTTAATTATTTTATTAAATATCATTTAACTTGGATAATTCTAATTAGTAAAACCAAATCTCAAGATTTTATTCATAACGTTTGTTTCAAAAAAATAAAAATTAGAAAGTTTTATTATGATAACTCTTATAGCAGATATCTCTTAAATCTTCCTTCATTAGAATTATTTATCATAAAAGTTAAATTTATAGAATGGATACTTCCATCAATTTTTTTCTTGAAAACTGCACAAGTGATCCTCTTTTTTTTCATATTCAAGGTTACTTCCCTGGACTACATGCTTCCAACAATGACCATCTTGCTAAACCTATTGATGTTATCACTCATGAAATTAGTAGGACTATCCAAAATTATATCTTTTCTCTTCATGTTGATATTCAGGTTTGAGATCCTACTATCAATGGACTTTTGAAACCTATGAAATTTTATATCTACATTTATCAACAGCATACAAAAGTATTTTAAAAGACCAACTAGTTGAATAATAAATTGATTAGGATATCATAGTTAACCTTAATTTCGAGCACTGCGCATGGTAAATTTCCATGTGATACATGCTTCCAAGCTCTTGGAATCTCCATTTTCTTTATATTTCCTATATATCTTCAACAAAATATTGAAATTGATTGTCTATTATTTAGCTATGATATGGCCTTTGTAATGTGGAAGGAACTATTTTATGTGATTGAGGTCCCTCATCTATGATATGATATGATTATTTACATGTTGTGTGGTTGTTCTTTCATTAATCTTTCCCTATTGATCTTCAATTATTTCTGGGCAGTGGGGGATAAAATTCTATATGAATTTTTGTAGATCTAAAATTTCATCATCCTTTTGAAGACTCATCTTATACTTCACGAAGATCTTGCCTCCATCTTGATTGTTGAAAAAGAACCCAATTCCTATCACAATAGACACTTCTAAAATTTAATTGATGACTTTTTTTTTGAAACACCCTAATATTGATGGTGACTATCTTCCCACTTCTGTAACTTTTGAGTTGTTGTGGATTTACAATTTTACCAGTTGAATAAATGTCAATACAGTTGGAAATTCAAAAGGAAATCTTGATACATTAGGACATGGTGATGTCTTCATAAATCAATTTGGATATTCAAATGCATATCATTGTGGTTGTTTCAAGTTTTCATTCTCACATGAATCTAAAATGACCAGTTTCTTCATTGTGGTGATGGTTGTGAAGAAAAGGGGTATGTATAAAATAGGGAATGAAATTGATTCTATCATGGTTTTCTATTCCATCAGATCCAGCAACCTTCATCTCTCTTGAAATTTAGTAGCTTCATGAACTGTATTTCATTACTCCATATCCACTATGGACTACATCATCATAGTTGGCTGTAAGGAGGCTAAATATTTTACAAATGGACATCCCTATAAAGGTGTTGATAGTAATCGGTTTTTCTAGGATATTAAAATAAAGTTTTGTTAAAACACAACATTATTATAGAAATACAAATTGGACACTTCCAACAGTATCTAGTTCTTCCATAATAATAAAACTTTTAAAAAGAAACATGGATTATTTTAATTTTCAATCATCATAACTTTTCTTTGACTCTATCCTTGACTCTATTATCCCTTAAATCCTATAAAAACATTTAAAACATTATATGAACACAAATATCTCATTAAGGGACTTAAAAATAAATAAAACCCATTAGTCTAGTTAAAACCAGATAACCCATTAACTATTCTTTGAGCGAATGAAATAAATAATTTACACATGAATAGCACTATTACTTATTTATCAATAAAAAACACTCAAACAAATATCAAGAAAATAAATCATCTTTAGATGACTCAGAGAATCATTTAAATAAAACCCTTTCAAACATCTTCCAATTTTAATAAACATATGGTCTACTTTTAAATTTGATATCTATAATGGGGATCACCCTTCATATAAGCTATATCGGGCTCCCCCATGAACTATAATGGGGCTCAGCACTTCGTATATGCAGTTTCAGGCTCACCCATGAGCTATAATGGGGATCAACCCTTCGTATATGCTATATAAGGCTCACCCATATCATATAATGCTCATGTACCTTTTTGTGAATAAAACATGTTTATCACAAAACCCCTTTTTGAAAACTTCTTCTAATACCATATGAAAAAAAAATCCATATTACAGTTCCATTTACATTCAATAATCCAATTTTGAATTCCAAGATACCCAAATAAGGGAATAAGGGTTTTATTAAAAATATATTAAGGTTTATAGAGGATGCCAAATATCAAATAACAGTTATGGCTGTGGAGAAGTCATATTCACTGTATATATTAAAACAAATATCATTCATTTTTTTCATTTTGTAAAGAAAGTAAAATGCTTTATACAAAATGATTCCTTTTGAAAAAATTGAATGGAATTTTAGATTGACATAAAATTTCCTTTATAATCCTTATATCCGTATAAATAAATATGTAAAATAATATCATGAAGAAAATAATTAGACAATTAAATCATTAAACTTTCAATATGTCCCACACCATATTGAAATTTTAAATATAAATCTTCATGAATTAATAAATAAAACAATTATATAAAAAATATAGATATGATATGTAATATTAGTTTTATATACACCTTATAAAAGAATAGAGGTGAATATTATCATGAAATGCCTAAATGTATGGAGATTGATACGAAGTCCTTACCAAGAGTCTAAATTGTCTCGTTTGTTCTTTAATTTCATAAATAATAAAAGTAGGTTAATTTATAATTTATTCAGAACCTTTTTCAAGTTTATTATTCAATTTATATATCTTATTACCTTATTATAACAAATATTTAATTATTTTAGTTCATATTAGATGTTTTTTCACTGTTCGGTACTTGAGTCGAAAGTGAAGTAGTTTATATATTTATTGTGCATGTAGTCAAAATTTCATCATAAACATAATATTATTCATTATTTATGTATCATATAGATAAATTATATATTTATCTAGATCCATTATATATTTATTTGTAAATGTCCATAGCATTTTGAGGTAGGAAATGAAATTCACCATTCATGGAGATGGTAACTCATATGCACGCATGAAGACTACTTTTATTTTTTTGTATTTAAATGAATAAAAACTAAATGATAAATAGGTATATTATAATTCCAGTATACTATAATATTTTATATACATTACATAAGTTCATTAACTTCATCCTTTACAAATTCCATGTATGGCATGAATGAGTCATATCCCTTTGAGGGGCGGGTGTCTGCACTTTCTCAAATGAAATTGTTGTATTTATACATTATAGAATGCATATAGGTATGGTATAAAATAAAAATACAAAATAATAGAGACAATATAAATATAATATATATCATATATAAATATAGTTCCATAATAATCTTCACCATTAGAGGTGGTATAGAAAAATTGAACCATCATCATTTCGTGAGGTAGTAGCTCGTCGTCCACAGAAATAGTATGTTCGTATCCATTAGATGAAGGTGTCTGTAAGTATAGTTATAATCCTTCTCATAATAAAATCCTAGATTAATTAAGATACTGGGGATTTTCTGCAATCAATTAATTAAAATATCATAGGGAGTGGAGAAGTGAAATAAAAGAAAAGAACTTGAGATAAGATGTTACCTCTAAAAAGGATAAACTATTTTGATTTGATCCAAAATGGTTTATTAAATTTCCTTAGTCAAAAGTTAAGGCTTATAAGATGATTTTAGGGATTTTTGGAACTTATTTGAGTAGAAATTGGATGATCCAATGGTCTTGAGAGGTGTGATTAAGTGGGTAGAGCTGGTGGCTTTTTATTAGAGGGAGGAGGGGAACTTTAGGAAGGTCTTGGAATATTATTTTATTATAAATTGATTTTAAGTTTCAAATGGTCCAATACTCATTTATTTAAAATATAATATTAATTTGGGTAGAAAACCCCTAAATTAATAGGTTTTAGACATGTTCAGTTCATAAAAGTAATATTATCTTTTAGCCTTAAACCTTAGTTAAAAACAGTAACTCTTACCATGTCTTCTTGCATTTTCATAATATATGGTACCTATATTTACTGTAAAATTCCAAGAGAGCCATAATTAGAGCATTAATAATGGTAAATAAAATAATTACTGAAGTTACTATTCATAAAGTCCAAAAAATAAAAGGTACTTATTTAAAAAATTTGAACCTTATTATTTCAAATATAAAATAATTTTTTTAAAAATTAAAATCATTGAATTTTTAAAAAGTAATTTAAAATTAATTTACATTGTCAAAATCAAAAAACGTGTTTTCATGAAGTAAAAACTATCAAAATATTGACATGTATTTATCTCCAATTTAAATGTCAAATTACATAAAATGAAATTTTTTGGATTAAATGATAATAAATTAAACCATTTAAAATTTAAAACCAAATAAAATGATAATAAAACTACATAAATAAATTTTATGAAAAGACAGTTCTAAATTAAAATGCAGTATTTTTCACTATTCGTTAAAAAATGAACTTTATCAAAAAATTACCAAATATTTAACGAAGGTAAATTTTGATATAAAAATTTTAAAGAATAATTATATTTTTTAAAATAGAACATATAAAATTGAAAAATATATATTTAAAAATGGTACTCTATTAAATGGTGGTAAAACTACATTTTTAGAAAAATACTTCTTTTATCCGAAAAACTGAATTTGTTCTTATATCATATCTAGAAAATATATAAGATGAATTTAAATCATTACATTGAATATATAAGATATATTTTTCATTAAATAAAAATTCATAAATATTAATATGATTTTATGAACACAATTATTCATTTTTTAATATTTTTCATAAAAACATGTCCTTTACATTCAATTAGTTTTTATTTCTATTTATAATAAATTTGGTTACTAATAAATAATTATTTAAACATTTATATACTATATTTTAAAATTCAGTTGATATTATTTATTCCCTCAATTCCAATTGATATGCATTAACTGCCATTTAATATAATAATAGGTATTGTATTATTTTTTGGTATAACTCAAAGTTGTGTGCAATGTCAGATTTCAAAGAAACCCATTATTGTGTGTCGAGTACGCGATTGGAAAAACTAATCCCTTTAATTTAAATTTTATATATTATTCATAAATATTAATTGAAAATAAAAAGTGTTATTCTATAAATACCTTGGCCATTACATCATTCTCACTTTTGGAAATTGCGTCCTCACAATTTCGAAATTGGGGTTGGAGACTTCATTAAAAATCTCACATTGGATAAAGGTTAATAAAACTACCACTTTAAAATAAAGAAAGATATGTAAAACATTTCACCATAGAAAACATATAGTACGATTCCAAAAAGAAAAATATGGATACAGAATAGAAAACTGAACATTATGTTCTGATAAAGAGTGACAGAAAACATGATTAGGAGAAAGTTAACGACTGGAAAACCATAAATGTGCGATGGATTAAACAATCACTGGTTTCCCAGTAGGAAAAGTAAATGGGAAACGTTTTTCTATGGTCATTTTCATAAATATGAGGAATTTATTTATGGGAATGAATAATAACATAAGGAAACATAGTTACTTGTTGTATTTTTTATTTTATTAGCACAATTTCAACCGCATAATATTCCAAAAATAAGATATATATCCCAATGAATAACCTTAAGTATAAAAGATCACAAAAACCCTAAAGTATATTAAAATATTAAAAATGATGTCCAAAAGTAAAGGCATACATCCACATTAAAAACATATATAAACATAACCCCACAAAACATATCCCATAAAGGTCCTTAAAAACTTATTATCACATCACATAAAACCTTTGAATGTGTTTCTAAAACATTGAACTTATATTTATCCATCAAAAAATACAAGTCTCTCAAGAGCTTTCACCACTTCACCAGATGTCTCAACATCAACTGTAGTAGCAGAAAAAGATTTTCCCAAAACATTTTGTTTCTGATCATACTAATTTCCTCCCTAAGTAATTAACTTCGGAGACTTATTTTCATAATGTCCGAAACTCATTGTAGCTAAAGCATATTATTGTAGACTCGCTATCTATTATTTTATTATTGGAATTCTTATGACACTTTTTCATTATAGTCATGAACCGTGTAACAAAACATACCACAATAGTAAAACTTTCTAGATCCTAACATGTATTCCCAAAAATTTATTTTAGCATACACGGAACAAGTTTTGGGCTTACCTTCCGAATTCTTAGTTTATTTATTCACCATTTCTTGGTACCTTGAAACTTTCTTACTCTTATCATCTCGTGGAACAAAAGTGTTGGAAAAATCTATTTCAATGGTCTTAGAACACTGAACCACCTTTTTATAACATTTAAATTCTTGGGAGGCCAACCCTCTTCTTAGCCCCAGTTTCAATCCTGATTAAAATATATTAATTTTATTGTCAATGTCTCAAATAAAATCTGGAATAGTCCTAGCTAATCTTGTGATGTTTTGTTCATAGGTAAAAACTGAATCATAATCCTTTTTGTTTTCATTCCAAGAAATGTTTCTTCATCCAAATCCGAACCACATTAGGGAAATATTTCTCAAGGAAAACATCAATAAATTATTCCCATTTTATAGAATCAATATCATTTTTCTCTTCAGTATTCTTAACTAATGACCACCATCGATCAACTTCAGCTTCAAAATGATATATTTAAAGAGTTAACTATTGACATTCTGAACATCCCATGACTTCATATATCTTCTCCAGGGTATTGATCGATCCTTTAACTTCCATTGGGTCAGATGATCTATTGAATGATGTGGGGTGTTACCTCATAAAATGTTCCACTACTGACATATTCTTATATGGTTTATCAGGATGATATCGTGAATGGATACCACTACCATTTATATCATGAATTAATTTCTCCATCACTACAACAAATTATTCTATTCTTATTCACACCACCTCATGTTGTTGATTTGAAAGGTTGTTTTCTTATTGATGCCTCCCCATTAATGAATTCATATTTCCTAGATGGAAAACCATTCTGAATAGACACAGTTTTAATGAAGAAACAAGGTAATATTAAAATTATAAATCATTTAATCTTAACCATAAAGTAAAATAATCTAAATGGAATAAATTAACATTTTATTAACTCTAATGTTATTTAACTATCCTATGGTACCAACTATAAGGCACCAACCTTAAATGATACATAATCATGAGTTAAGTCAAAAATTGGCATTGAGAATATTTTCAGGTTTTGGGCTTTAGATAATTAGGCCAAAATGATTATGTAACAAAAACATAGAAATACAAATTAGGCACTTATAATAGTATTTCTTTCTTCCATAACAATAAAACTTTAAAAAATAAACATGGTTTATTTTCATGTCTAATCATCAACACTTTTCCATGAATCCATCCTTGACTATATTCCCAGTTAAATCCTTTAAAAAATATTAAAACTTTGGAGGATCAATAAAATATCAGTAAGAAACATAAAAATATTGAAAAACTATTAGTCTAGTTAAAACCTGATAAACCATTCAATGTTCTTTAAATAGATGAAATAAAACATTTGCACATGAATAACACTCATACATTTTGCTCAATGAAAAACACTAAAACCAATAGAAATAAAATAATACTCATTTGGGAGACATAGATAATCATATATATATGTAACCAATTCAAACATATTCATATTGAAATAATCATATGGTTATCTTCCAAATTGGAGATCTATAATGGGGATCACCCTTCTTATAAGCTATATCAGGCTCACCCATGAGCGATAATACAGTTCAACCTTTCATATATGCTATTTCAGGCTAACCTATGATCTATAATGGGGATAAAACCTTTTTATAATATATAGTGGGCTCACTTGTCTAATATAATGCTCATGTACTATTTTATGAATAAAACACATTCATCACAAAACCCATTTTTGAAAATATATTCTAATCCCATATGAAAATAATTTCCATATAACAATACAATTTTCCTTTAATAATCCAATTTTCAGTACCAAGATACCCAAATAAAGAAATAATGGATTTCTTTAAAATAAATTAAGGATTATTGAGGTAGAAAAAAATCCAATAATGGTTATGACGACAGAGAATTCATTATCGCCGTATACGTTAAAACAAATAACATTCCTTTTGTCATTTTTAAAGAATGTAAAATGACTTGTATAAAAATATTCCTTTTTAAAAAAATTAATGGAATTCTATATAAAAATAAAATTTTCTTTTGTAATCCTTTTATATCCATATAAAGAAATATGTAAATTAATTTCATGAAGACAAATATTTGATAATTAAATATTTAAAGGTTTATGGTGTCTCATACCATTTTGAAAATTTAAATATTAATCTTCATGAATTAATAAATAAAATTATTACAGATAAAATATGGATTTGAAATGTCATATTGGTTTTATATAGACTTTATAAAAGTATATAGGTGTATATTATCAAGAAATGACTCAATGAATAGAGATTGAGCGAAGTCTTTACTATGAGTTTGACTTGTCTCCTTCGTTCTGTAATTTTTGGAATATAAACATAGGTTAATTTATACTTTCTTTAGAACATTTTTAAATTTTATTATTCAATTTATATCACTTATTACTTTCTTATAACAAATATTTAATTATTTTAGTTCATATTGGATGTTTTGTCGATGTTCGGTAATTGAGTCAAAAATGAACATGTTTTGATGTAAATTTTCCATGTAGTCAAAATTCCATCATCACCAGAATATTATTCATGATTTAATTAAAATATATATCTAGTATATTTTTATTTATATCTAGTATATATGTATTTCGAATAGTACATAACATTTGTATATGAGGAATGAAATGCACCGTTCATGTAGACGGTTTTTCATACATACGTAAGAACGCTTTATTCATTTTTTCATATCATATATATTGTAAAAAATGATACATGGGTATATTATAATTCTAGTATAATATCATTTTTTATATAAATTACATAATTTAATTTATGACATCCTTTAAATTTTCAATGTATGGCATGAACGAGTCATATCACATTTAGGGGGTTGTAGTCCGCACTTTCTCAAATGAAATTATCATATTTACGCATTATCCAAATCATAAAGGTATAATGTTAAAGAAAAATATATAAGAATACATAAAATATGGATATAATATATATCATATATAAATATAGTGATATCGTAATGGCAACCATGAGAGGTGGTAGAGGATAATTGAACAATCATCATTTCGTGAGACAATAGTTCGTCGTCCAATGAAATAGTATGTCCATATCTATTAGATGGAGGTGTGTGTAAGTATAGTTATAATAATTCTCATAAAAACATCCTAATATATTTAGGATAATATTTTTTATGTAATAAAAAATAAGGAGAGAATATGGAGTGGAGAAGGAAAATAAAAGAAAAGAACTTGAGAGAAGTTGTTACCTCTAAATCAGGTAACTGCTTTTGATTAGAGACAAAAGGACTCTTTAATTGATTTATTCCCCAGTTGAGGCTGATAAGAGTAAGGGATGGATTTGGGAGATTATTTGAGAATGTTTTTTATGATCCAAGGGGCTTAAGTTGTGTGAGTCAGTGGGTAGATTTGGTGGCCTTTTATTAGAGGGAGGAGGGGCACTTTAGGAATGTCTAGAAATTTTATATTATTATAAATTGATTTTCGGTTTCAAATGGTCCCAAACACGTTTATTTAAAACATAAGACGATTTTGGGTTGAAAACATCACAAAAAATTGGTTTTAGACACGTTTTGGTTACAAAATTAACCTTATCTTTTACCTTTATCCCTTTGTTAAAAACATTAACTCTTATCGCGTCTTCTTGCATTTTCATAATATATGGTACCAATATATACAATAAAATTCCAATACCACCCTATGTGGATGATTAATTAAATATTTAACATTATATAATTCCTTTTTACATATAATATATTTTTAGGACTATTATATCATTTAATGAAATAGTATTTTTTAAAACTCATTTATATTAATTTTGACACTATAAAGTAAATGATTTTTGTTAAATTAATAACAACATGATTACTTCGAAACAAAGGTATTAAATCAAATATGATATATAAATATCATCCATAAAATTATTTTATGGAATCATAATAATCAATTTAAATTTATTTTAATATTTATAATATCATTTATTTGAATCATTTATTAATAAAGCAAACACTACATCATAATTGTTTCATAATTAAATTTATTTAGTTCATGACTAAAAATTATTAATAAAATATCATAAAATAGTAAATATTATTATCTTTTTAATTAATAATTATAGTCAAATATATCAATTATATAAGCCCTTATCAAAATTGATTTAGTAAAAGATATTTGTTTATGTTATATTTCTCTTTGCTTTAAATTAATTCTTATAGCATGTCACACCCAAGTGTCTCCATGGGGTCTCAAAATCGACCTAAGGATTTCCATGGTCGGAAATATCTCACCCAATTGGATTAGGGAATGTATTAGGGTAGTTTAATATTACTATAATAATATTTTTACCCTTATTTAATAGATTTACCCTTTTACCATGTTAAACTATATAATTACTTAAGTTACAAATCATAATGACCAAAAATAAAAGATACCTATTTACATAATTTGAAATTTATGATTCCAAATATAGATTATATTTTTCCAAATACAAAACACATAATTTCCAAAAAACTAATTTAACATTAATTTTCATTGTCAAAACCAAAAAGTGTGTTTTTAGGAAGTACAAACTACCAAAAGATTGAAATGTGTTTATGACCAATTTAAAAGTGAATATAATTCCAAGGACCAAAATTGGATTAAATGATAAAAAAATATCCAATTTTACTTTAAAACTAATTAAAATTACTATCTAAATATATAAATAAATTATATGAAAAGGCATTTTTGAATTAAAATGTATTATTTTACATTATTTGTTAAAAAATGAACTTTATCAAAAAATTACCAAAAATTTAACCAAATTAAATTTTGATATCCCACATCTATATAAGAATTTTATTTTTTCAAATAGAACATATAAAAGTGAAAATATCTATATTTAAAAATTGTTGTCCATTAAAAGGCTTGAAAATGATATTTTTAGAAAAATACTTATTTTATCTAAAAATTGAATTTGTTTTATATCCAATCTTGAAAACATATAAGATGAATTTAAAAAATTAAATTGAATATATAACATATATTTTTCATTAAATAAAAAACCATAAAGAGTGATATTATTTTTAAACGCAATTATTCTATTTTAAATAGGTTTCCATAAAAACATATCATTTATATTCAATTGGTTTTAATATACATTTTTAATAAATTTGGAAACCAATGAATCATTATTTAAATATGTGTTATCCATATTTTGAAATTATGTTGATATTATTAATTCCCTCCATTCCAATAGCTAGGCATTAACTACTATTTAAATTATTAATAATTATATTATTATTTTTGGTTATAACTCAAAGTTGTGTGCAACATAAGATTTTAGAGAAACATGTTGTTGTGTGTTGAGTATGCTATCAGAGAAACCATCCCCATTAACATAAGATTTATATATTATTAATAAATATTAATTGAAAATAAAAATTATTATTCTATAAATACTTGGGTCGTTACACCATTCACCCTATTGAAAATTGCGTTCTTTCAATTTTAAAATTGTGGTCGTAAAGTTCATTAAAACTCCCACATCTAAAAAATGTTTAATAAAACTACAACATTAAAATAAAAAAAGGGATGTAAAAAAGTTTACTACAGATAAAAAATACTAGGACTCCATGTAGGAAAACATGGATATGGAAGACAAAACTAACCATCATGTTTTGTTAGAGTGGTTGAAAACATGATTAAGAGACATTTAACGACCAGAAAACCATAAAATTTTGTTGGGTTAAACAATATTTGATTTCCCAAAAGGAAAAGTAAACGGACAATGTTATTGTTTTAAGGCCCTTTTCATAATGTTGAGGAGTTTATTTATGAGCATGACTATGAAAATAAAGAGACATAATTACCTGATGTATTTATATTTTATAATCATAATTTAATCCTCATAATATTTATAGAATATAATGTACATCCCTAAAAATAACCTTAATTATTAAATATCAGACAAACCATAAAGGATATCAATATCTTAAAACATAGGTCCAAAAGTAAAGGCATAATTCCACATTAAAAAAAATACATAAGCATAACCCCACAAAACATCTCCTAGAACGGTCCTTCACAACTTATTATAACATCACATAAAATTATATAAGGTTTGTCTAAAACCGTTAAATTATCGTTACCCTTCAAAAAAATTGGTCCCTCAAGAGATTCCATTACTTCTTCAGATGTTTCAACATTAACCGTAGTAGCAGCAAAATATTTTCCCAAACCATTCTATTTCGGATCATACTGGTTTCCTACCTAGATAATTAACATTGGACACTTATTTTCATAATTTCCCAACTCGTTATAGCTAAATCATCTTACTATAGACAGGATATCTATTATATCATTATTGGACTGCGGAGGACCCTTTTCTTTTCTGTTACGAACCCTGTGGCCAAACTTACCACATTGGTAACACTTTCTAAATCCTAACATACATTCCCCAAAATGTATTTTACCACACTTGAAACAAGTTTTGGGCCTACCACCATAATTATTAGTTGTTTTCTTCTCCATTTCTCAGTACCTTGACAATTTCTTAATCTAATAATCTTATGGAACATATGTTTTTTAAAAATACATTTCATCTTTCTCAACACAATGAACCACGTTTTCATAACATTTAAATTCTCAGGTGGCCAAAGATCTTCTAAGCCCCAGTTTTAATCCTAAGTAAAATATATTAATTTTATAGTAAATGGCTCAAATAAAAATTAGAACATATCTGGCCAGTCTTGTGAAGATCACTTCAAATGTGGAAATGGAATAATCATCATTTTTCTTTAATTCCAATAATTGTTTCTCCATCCTAGGACAAACAACCTTATGGAAATATTTCTCAAGGAAATTATCCAAAAATTCTTCCCATTCCATGGAATCAAGATCATTTTTCTCTCTAGTATTCTTAACTAAAGACTACCATCGATCTGCTTCACCTTCAAAAAGATAGATGGAAGGAGTTTCTTTTTGACTTTCTGAACATCCTATGACTTCAAATATCTTCTATAGAGTATTGATCCATCCTTTAATTACCACTAGGTCAAATGAACTATTGAATGATGGGGTATGTTGCATCATAAAATGTTCCACTACTGACATATTCTTCTATTGTTGATCAGGATGATCTTGTGAATTGATACCACTACCATTTTTAGCCTGAGTCAACTACTACATCACTGTAATAAAAAGTTCTCTTCCAATCCTTACCACCTCAAGTTATTTATTTGAAAGATTGTTTTCCTCATAATGCCTTCCCATTATAGATTACCTATTTAATCTTTGGAAAAAAAACTCTGAAAATACATAGTTTAGATGAAGCAATAAGGTAATATTAAAATGATACATCATTTAAACATAACCATAAAGTAAAATCTGCTAAAGTGAAGAAATTAACACCATTTTAACCTTTACAGTTTTCTAAACTGACCTCTGATACCATCTATAATCCCCATCCTTTTATGTTACACAATCTTGAGTTAATTCAAGAATTCACATTTCAGATATTTTCATGTTTAGAACATTAGAGAATTAGTTCATAACCATTACATAATAAAAACAAATAAATACAAATTGGACACTTCTAACAGTATCTATTTCATACATAAAAATAAAACATTTAAAAAGAATAATGGTTTCTTTTCATGTTTAATCAGCATAACATTTCCTTAAATCCATCATTGAATCTATTCTCCCTTAGATCATGTGGAAAAAAAATTAAAACATGGGATGAGAACAAAAATCTCAGAAAAGGGCATAAAAATTAATGAAGACCATTAGTCTAGCTAAAACCGGATAACCCATTCAATGTTCTTTGAGCGGTTGAAACAAAACATTTACACATGAATAACACTCACACTTTTTGCTCAATAAAAGACACTAAAATAGATATAAAGAACATAAAACTCCTTTAGGTGACTTAGATAATCATATATATATATATAACCCATTCAAACATCTTCCAATTGGAATAACCATATTTTTAACTTCTAAATTGGGGATCTATAAAGGGGATCACCATTCATATAAGCTATATCAGGATCACATGTGAGATATAGTGGTGATCAACCCTTTTTATAAGTTGTGTCAGGCTCACCCGTGAGCTATAATGGGTCTAAAACCTTGGTATAATCTTTCATAGGGTCACCCATCTCATATAATGCTTATTTACCATTTTATGAATAAAACGCATTCATCAAAAAACCACTTTTTGTAAAACTTATTATAATCCCACATGAAAAACATTTCCATATAACAATAACCTTTTCATTTAAGAATACCATTTTCAATATCTAGTTACCCAAATAATGGAATAGTGGATTTATTTAAAATAAATTAAGGATTATAGAGGAATTAAAATATAAAATAACGGTTATGATGTTGGATAATATTTTATCGTCGTATACATTAAAACAAATAACATTCCTTTTGTTGTTTTGGAAAGAAAGTAAAATTATTTGAATAAAAATATTCTTTTTGATAACATAGAATGGAATTATATATATTCATGATATTTCCTTTGTAATCCTTTTATATCCATATAAATAAATATGAAAATTAATATATTGTACACAACGATTTGATAATTAAATCTTTACATGTTCAAGGTGTCCCATACAACCTTGAACATTAAAATATTAAAATTCATGAATTAATAAATAACATTAGTATAGATAAAATATGGATTTTAAATTTCATAGTGGTTTTATATACACCTCAAAGAAGAATAGAGGTGGATATTATCAAGAAATGCCTCAATAAAATGATATTGAGATGAAGTCCCTTACCTTGAGTCTGACTTCTCTCATTTGTTCTATAATTTCTAGAACAATGAACATAGGTTAATTTCTACTTACATCAGAACATTTTTCAAGTTAATTATCAATTTTATATCAATTATTACCTTTTTATAACAAATATTTAATTATTTTAGTTCATATCAGGTGTTTTGTCAATGTTTTGTACTTGAGTCGAAAATGAACTTATTTTGATGTAAATTATCCATTTAGTCAAAAGTCCATCATCAACAGAATATTATTCATGATTTAAGTTTTATATATATAAATTATATATTTATTTAGATACAGTATATATTTATTCATAATAGTCATTAAATTATGGAGATTGAAAATGAAATGCACTGTTCATGGAGACGGTAATCTGTACATATGTGTGAATGCTACTTTCATTTCAATTTCATATTTAAAGAAACGAAAACTAAATAATACATAGTTATATTATAATTAGATTTTAATATAATATTTTATATACATTATATAATTTCCTTAATTTCATCCTTTATACGTTCTAGGAATGTCATGAACGATTCATATCACTTTGAGCGGGAGGTTGTCTGCACTTCCTCAAATGAAATTAACGTATTTACACATTATGGAAAGCATAAAGTTATTATATAAAAGAAAATTAAACAATAATGAAAAATTTATAAATATAATATATATCACATATAAATATAGTTCCATCATAATGGCCACCATGAGAGGTGGTAGGGGAAAATTGAACAATCATTATTTCATGAGGAAGTAGTTTTTCGTCCATAGACACAGTATGATCATATCCATTAGAATGAGGTGTGTGTAAGTGTAGTTGTAATCCCTATCATAAAAAAATCCTATAATATTTATTATATTTTTTTTTATTAAATTAAATAATAATAAGAGCATAGGGAGTGGAGAAGGAAAATAAAATAAAAGAACTTGAGAGATGATGTTACTTCTAAATTGGGTAACATCTTTTGATTTTAGCCAAAAGGCTCTATTGAATGGCCTTATTCCCAAGGTAAGTATTCTAAAGGTAAGGGAGGGATTTTTTGAGCTTATTTGAGTAGAATTTGTAAGAGCCATGGATCTTGATATGTGCGAGTAAGTGGGTAGTGGTGGTGCCATTTTGTAAGAGGGGGGAGGGGCACTTTAGGATGATCTTGAAATATTATTTTATTAAAAATTTATTTTCGGTTTAAAATGGTCCCAAACTCATTTATTTCAAATATAATATGTCTTTTGGTAGAAATCCACTCAACCAATAGTTTTTAGACAAGTTTAGGTTACAAAATAAACATATCTATTAGCTTTAACCCTTACTTAAAAACATTAACTCTTACCATGTCTTCTTGCATTTTCATAATACATGGTAAATATATTTACTATAAACTTCCAATATAACCATAAGTGGATAATTATTGGTATTTATAACATTTTATAAGTCATTTAAAAGAATATTTTATTTTTAGGACTATTATATCATTTAATAAAATAGTATTTGTTTTAAAAATTCATTTATATCAATTTTGACACTATAAAAGGTACCTATTTACACAATTTCAGCCTAATGATTAAAAATATGGAATACATTTTTATAAATTCAAAACATAGAATTTTTAGAATTTAATTTAAAATTAATTCATGTTTTCAAAACCAAAAACGTGTTTCTAAGAAGTAAAACTACCAAAAGATTGACATGTGTTTATATCCAATTTAATAGTGAAATTACGTCCAATGATCAATATTGTATTAAATTATAAAAACATAACCCAATTTCACTTTAAACCCAATTAAAATTAAAATATAATTGTATAAATAAATTAGATAAAAAATTAGTTTTGAATTAAAATGCAGTTTTTTCACTATTCATTAAATAATGAACTTTATTAGAAAATTAACAAAAAAGTAACCAAAGTAAATTTTGAGGTCCCTATTCTATATTAGAAGTTTATTTTGTAAAATATAACATATAAAAATGAAAAAAGATATATTTAATATGGGTTCTCTATCAAAAGGCGGTAAAAATGTATTTTTAGTAAAATACTTCTTTTATCCAAAAAATTGAATTTGTTATTAAATAATATCTAGAAAACATATAAGATGAATTTAAAAAATTACATTGAATATATAAAATATTTTTTTTCTTAAATAAAAATACATAAATAGTGTTATTATTTTATAAAAAAATTATTCTTTTTTAAATAGGTTTTCATAAAAACATATCCTTTATATTCAATTGAATTTTATATCCATTTCTAATAAATTTGGTAACCAATGACTAATTACTGAAACATGTGTAAACCTTATTTTAAAATTTAGTATATATTATTCATTCCCATTATTCCAACAGATAGGCATTAACTACCATTTAAAATAATAATAATAATTCAATTATTTTTTGGTATAACTCAAAGTTGTGTTTGACGCAAGATTTTAGAGGAACTCGGTGTTGCATGTCAAGCACCCTATCAGAAAAAGTATCCACATTAATGTAAAATTTATATCTTATTCCTAAATATTAATTGAAAATAAAATGTATTATTCTATAAACACCAGGTTCATTAAAAATACCATGCACCTTACTTCTCTAGATGGGGTATGATCATGTTATTCTGGTTATTGAGTAAGGGAAATATTGACATTTTATATGCTAGTTTTCTAGTTGTAATATAATGTTGACTAATTATTATATTTTTTCACTTCCTTCATATGATCAATGCATTAAATTTAGTAAGTGATATGAAAGGGCACATTTTAGCCACTCGATTCATCAGTAGGTCTCATCAGACAAACTAGTTTTGGTATTTAGCACACATTAACCATTTATGTATGATGTCTTACCACAAGGCCATTACTATAAGATTACGATGTCCAAAATTATGTATTCTATCATTATGAAACTACTTATTGTTGTACTTGTTATTATTTATATTTTTATTTCATTTTTGGAGGGATTTATATTTTTTGATATTATTTATATTTTCCATACGATGCATGTTTTATTTATTAAATGAAATATTATGTTGTTTGATTTAAATTATTATGAATCATATATCACTCTTTGTTCTGTTCTTATTTACCCAGGATACCAATAATGGATCTATGAATGATTTTTGGGATATAAAAGAAGAAATATTAATGTTCTCACTAGAATTTTATGTTGTATTTCTTATTTTTTAATGTAATGTGAGAATCATAAATGTATCTAGTATCTCAATAGTTATAAACTACTCAATAAATTGGGATGAAAACTCTTTTTTATTATTTCAATTTATTAAGATGACTTCCAACTCTATTTGACTAGAGTCAGGGTGTTTTAGATACCATTTAAGATCTTACCTTTGTATGTAACAACAATATGACTATTCGTCTACTTTAACAGAGGAAGACATTCTACGTTAACTCCTCAACCAATTGAAATATACATCATGAAAAACAATTTTTCTTGACCTCCCTAATTTCAACAAGTGATTTTGTGAGATAATTTTTGATTGAATTGTAATATGTAAGGATCTGACACACTTCGTGAAAATAAACAATCCTGAGGAAAAATTACTATAGATCTGTGTGGAGAACCTATAGGATGTATTTTCAACGACACTCTTCCCCTATGAAGTACCCTACTGGGTATTGATATTTTTTTTACTATATCATAATATAAAAAATATTTCACTCAATTAACCAAATAAATATCTCTGTATGAACCACTATTCCAATTACCTTAGTTTTTATAATCATAAAAAAATTCTTACTCTCAATTCAGGGACATAATGTTTGAAATGATGTGAAATTGAAAATAGGAAGAAAAAAGTTTATTCCTACCCTAATTATCATGTTCTAGGGTACATTATCTCTTCTTTATAGAAAAACCTAATCACATTGTCAGAAATCAAGAATCTAGATAAATAAGGTCAGAATGACACCCAAATTACTAAACTTACTATCTTGTATTGGTCCAGAAAATCTAATAAATATTTTTATTCAAGGATTTACAAAAAAATATGGCCATTGATGGAAAGGAAATATTGGATGGTACTAAGTTAAATGTGGATTAGTATTCATCGATTATCCTAGAAGAAATAGAATAATTGTAAAATACCATGCATTGGAATGTGAAAGAGTTCGATGAATATATGATCTATAAATTAGTTCATTATTCCTATAAGATCCTCAAGTCATGGTTGAGTCAACCATTCATGACCCTAATTACTTTTGCAACCGTTATTTAAGTATCTTCTTCATCCCAACCACTCAATAATTGATACAATCCACATATATGAGAAAACGAGAATGAAGGGTCCCATAAAATCCAAAACCTTTACAAAATATCATTGATGTTGTGTCCCCATCATTAATAGAATGGGAACAATCCCATTAAACACTTCCCTGAGCATCACCCCTGAAAAATAATATCATGGGCTCTATCCCACTAAACATGATCATATTGTGATGAGAAATACTATATTTACATTATAAATGTTATTCGATTTATGGAAAAGGTCAAGAGTTTCATTAAATAGTATCCTTTATTTCCATCCACTTGGTATTATCTATAAAAGTTCCTAGTGATGCACCGTATGGATCTCAAAAACCCTATTCATTGTTATATAATGTGATTTTAAAAATAAATTTCATATTTATGGGGCATATATGAAAGATATCATTCATAATATAGTATGTAAAAAATGAGTGTGTACCTAATGTCAAAGGTAGATCCAATCACTAGGGTCCCAACTCAGACTACCATCCTTATCCACCCATTATGTCATTGGGAAAGGTAAGGGTGGTATCACAACTTCTTCCTATAATCTCCCTAAATCTATTAAGGATATCTATATTTATGAGCTTATCACTGATTTTTAGTGACAATATTCAAATATTTTGAATATATATATGATGTTATTCCGATAAAAAACAATCCTTCAGGATGATTCTTAGGGTAAATCCTCACATTCATTAGTTGAACCCCTAAAACCTCATCCCCATCAGTATAGAGATATTATTGTTGGATATCGTGGATTTTTTCCCAATAATTAAACGTCAACATCATGTTACCTTGGTACTCTTTACAATGAAGTACCCTAGAACACAAAAATATGTTTGTTTTAAAATTACCACCCCCCATAGGGTGAATTACAATATCATTCAACCTCTTTAAACCTCACATAGACCCTAGGATAGTCTGAGTTATCCATTCTATGTGTGGAATTATTGATGTATCACGGATTAATAGCTAAATCTTCTACCCTAAAATTTATTGTGATTAAGACATTACCTCAAAAATATAAAATTCAACCAGGTTCCAATGTTGATCAAGGAATATATTTCAGGAATAGGAAATATTGTTTTCAAACTAGTAGAGGTATGTGTAACAAGGTATATTCCTTCCAAATGGGGTATTTTTCTTGGTATTTTCCCTTTTTCTGGGATAATAATTTGATTAATCTCCTTTGGATTAAGAGACCTTAAGAGAAAGATTCAAGTGCCCATATCAATTAATTCCCCTATCATGGATTATTATGGAATAAAATTGAAAAGGAGTTTATATTTAGGGATTGTAATAAGAACAAGATATATGAGTGGATATTGTATTCAGCAACACCCAAATTTATACTTTAACCTAGTGTTCAGCCCGAGAAAAACATGTTAACTATATAAAACAATCAGGTTCATCTATATCTCAATGATAGAACAAAATGTCTATTCCAGTATGACTAATCATTAGGTTACACACATCATTTGATCATTAGAGAATAGTTTTATTAAACATTAAATAATCAAGAGACCTAAGAAGGAGTTTATAATAGAGTATCCCAATTATTGACCTTGGAACCAAATTTTGGGAAATATGAAACCAAAATGATTTGGGTTCAAATATTGGCTCAATAGGGATATAGAAAATGTTCTAATAGTGTCATAGATTCATGTAATTTTTGTGACATGCATCTGATTTATTCTCACTCTGATAGAAAAGAATCATTCTTGAAAATCTTTGTCAAATATAGAGACTTTTTTACATGACTCTAATTGAACAACATGAGGTGTTTATTATAGGACCCTAAACTACATGAAACATGCTCCTTTACACATAACCATAAATTGTGTTGTTCAAAATTCATCCTGTATAAACTTAAACTTCCCATAGTATCTCATCATAAAAAAAATTAAACTATGATCAACCAGCATTTCATAAGTTCTTATTCTTCACAGTCCCCTTGTGTTTTCTTTATAATATTGAAAATCCATTTTGAATTCTAGTTTATTAGTTAAAATTAAAGTATGTATATAAAAAAGGACTAATATTTCCCTCATTATATGTTGATACCTCACTTCATTTCTTATGATGTTTAATTTACCCTCCACTTGCATTAGGGTATATTCCTTTTCCCTAAATTTTACTACCATTATATGATGTTATAATTGTAGATTAATACGTCCCTTTTAGACTTAACCACTTATATCCTACCCACTCTATACCATTAATGTATAAATAACCGTCAACCAAAAATCCTTGGGTTTAGATTCTCCACTCGGAGAAGTAAAAATCTCTCATCCATGATTCTTCTCTTAGAAACCAACAACCTCAATTGGAGGATTATAGTCATAGCATCCCATATCATAGTAATTTTAAATGGGTTTATTGAATCATATAAACATACCCCCTTAGAATAAATGGTGAACAATATAGTTTTCATTGAGCAACTAAGTAACCCTTAGAGCCTGATTTCATTTTTGAAAGGGTAACCCAAAATCTATGGAATGATTTTTTAATTGTGTGGTCATGACTTCTGAATTATTAATGGTCAACCTATTCCAACTTGTCTCTATACAATTATATTCTATTAAAAAATATGATTTCATGATTTACCTTATTTGAGTCCATTATATTCAAATATATCCAAAATATATATATTTTTATCACCTTATTAATTATAGACACTTTTGAGGAAGCTCCATTTTACATGATCACAAACTAGATGATATTTTTTTCAGAATTTTATAACCATAAACTGTAATTATTAAAGATGAATATTATATGAAAATATATTGCATAGATTATTAAATCACATATGACCATAAATAATGTTCCCCTTATTAGCTAAGAGATCAATCTATATAAGACTACTTTTTTTATAAGATATTTTACGGATATGGAAACATATTCTTTCCCTAAAATCAAGGTTCACCGAACCTATGAGAATAAAGTTTCCCATTCAAAAAACTATGTATGGATTGATTCCCATTATCATAATACATGTAGTGACACCCAAATTTCTCATTCTGAGAATATCCATAAATTTTCATCCCATGAAATTCACATTTACACACTGGTTTTTGGATCCAACCAAATCACATTTGATCAAGAATCTTATCCCCTTATTGGGTTACCACTTATAAAACTCCACTTTTCATCATATTGTGAGAAATGTATGTGAAAAACGACTAAAGGAACATAAGTTTTTCCATGTTTGATGACATTAAACTACAAGAAATAATTTTTCTCAAATTTATATGACATTAAACAACATCCAATTTTGGAAAAAGATGTATAACCATTAAATTTTGAAAAAATTGGTCCAAGTTATACAACCTTAAACATTATCCCATGTTAATAAAACACTAAAGGACCTAAAATACAAATTAATTTCAAAAAAAGTATAATCTAGTTAAAACCATGTAATAGGAAGCCTGATAAAATTTCATCTTTCTGATTACTAATCCATTCCATTTTTTGGCACGGGAATATTTAGAGAAAAATGAAAAAGACATAAATATTTTAGAGTATAAAACATGGCCACTGAAAAACTCAATATATAATCACTAAACCGACTAGTCTATGAAAAAGTTAGATAAATCCTTCCTTACGCTATATTTGTGAGCTAAAACTATGAGATGTGTAAATATTCATTTTTTACATGGCCACTTCTCCACATTAATAAATCCTTACCTTAATTAAGATCTTGTGATCAATAAATTTGTCATTATATCCCTTAATTATTGGAATTTTTAAAATTTATGAAGGCATAAAATTCAGGGTTCTTGAACACTTCTTGGAAATCCTTTTCACCAAGAATTCACTACAAATATGTTTATTTCACTCATCACCTTTCAAAATCCCAGAACAGGTATTCTTCTCTTGGTGAAGAAAAAATCCATTATTCATGATTCCCATTTCAGAAACCCATAACCGTGATCATATTTTCTTGGTTCACCATTTCATATAAAATTGGTAATAGGTTTCTTGAATGTTCTAAATAGACCCCCAGTGAATGGTGAATGACATCACAAAATATGAGCGGCTAAATTACCCATGGACAAGTTTTCGGTATATGAGTAAAGGTCCCCCTTAAACCCATGTGATATTTATAGATGGTGTGAGTGAGGTCTCACTATTACCAAGAGTCAACCTATTATAACCTATAATTGACCATGAGTCAAAATTCTCCTCTTTGAAAATTACCATTGGGTACATCGTCCTCATTATATAACGCTAAATAGAAAAACACAATTGTTCATTACACAAGCCATAAAACTAAATATATTGGTTTTTATATATAACCAAATTCCCTTACTAAAGATCCAGATTTATATACGATTTCCAAGTATATGGCATTACCAATTCACATTTGGTCCTCCCAAATAACTCATCACTAATACGAGACCATTTTATTATATCCTTTTTATGATCCCGATCTACAAAGAATTTATCGACTAAAAACTAAATGTGGATTGGTTATTTTTATTAATGTATACATAGTGAAATTTAGACCACCTATCTAGGGCCCACCCTTAATTCCTCATTTACAAACTATCCTTGGTGTTGATACCTTTAACAGTTCAGATCAGGATTCATTCTTCCCTCACTCACTAGGGAATTCATTCATTTTATTTCATTACCCCCTTTTTATGAATCCAATATATGCACTGAAATTCTTTTAAAAACTACATATTTCTTAATCCTTATTCTCAGAAAATACATATTGACATTTAAATCTCTTACCCTAGACGAGTCTATAATGTCCACTTTCATTGAATTCCACCTATCATCCTTTAATTTGGACCAACCAATTCACATCATGGTTTCCTCCATTAACCTTATTATAAGAAACCAATATCTTTTATTAGACTATTCATATTAGAAAATCAAAACCATTGAGTATATTATTCCAATTGGAAAAATCAAAATACTTCAGTTATTTATACTTTTTAAAAAATCAAATGCCTTTAGTATGCTATTCCTCTTAGAGCTACTGAATGATTTGAGTTGGTTATTCCTCTTATAAAAATGAAATGCCTCAATTAGATTATTCCACTTAAAGACACCAAAATACTTGATTCAATTATTCATGTGGTAAAATCAAATAACCTAAGAAATTTTTTCATCTTGAAGACACTAAATTCTTAAATTTTATTATTTGTATTTGATAATAAAATCCCTTGAGTTGAGTATTCCGGTTGGTAACAATGAATTCCTCAAGTCAATTTTTTCCACCAAAATATAAATCCTTGAGTTGAGTATTCCATTTAGACACACAAAAATCCTTGATTTGAGTATCCCCTTTATAAAACCAAATTCATTGAATTGATTACTTCACCTGGAGACATTGAATGCCTCAAATAGATTATTACTATCGACAAATAAAATCCATTTTTTGTGTATTAATATTGGAGTCACTAATATCCTTGAGTTGATTACTCCTCTTATAAAATATAATTCCTTAAGATTATTATTCTTCTTGGTGACATCAAATGCCAAAAATGGATTATTTCTATTGGATAATAAAATTCAACGAGTAATGTATTACTCTTTATGTCATTGAATTCCTTAATTAGATTATTCTTATTAGAAAATAAAATTAATTAAGATGATTAATCTTCTTAGTGACCCTCCTTAATATTTATCCCTATAATCCTAATTTATGTTCAAGAACTACGAAAAATGTACTATATATTACCACATTATTAGATTATTTTTCCATTATGAATCTAATTTTTGAGCGGGTGATTTTTTGGCCCAAACAATATGTTAAATGAACTTGCTTATAAAATAAATGATGTAGTACTCAATCAAATATTACAAATCAATTTTGGAAGAACCACATCACAATGTATGAAAAATAGGAAAATGATATCTTCATATGATGCATGGTTTATCACTAACTGAGTGTTTTTATTCCTCAAGAACACTTCCTAGTCTGATAATCTGATGGTGAGAACTTTAAATTGGGATCGGTCCGTTTATTTAATCTGTTACTAGTTAAAGGGTTACCATAATAATATAAACCATTTAGAAGTGTTTCTAGAATATTTTTAGACATATAAATCATCTTTTATAGATAAAAATATTATAATGAGTGGTATTTCATTTTAATGGATCCCATTTAACTACTTTTGAATCCAATAAAAGAACTCTGATCAAAATTTATTATCATTTTAATTTCATCTCCGGTTTTTAACAAGTAAAGGTAGTATACCATGTAAAAATTTCACAGGCTATGAAATAATTACATAGAGACTTATCATTTCTGGTCAAGAAATGAAAATATTTTATTTCCATTATAGAATTAAATAGTCAAGAAGTAATTTTTCGGTTATAGGAGGTATTCCTTTTGGATAAAACACAATATAGTTCATTGGGAGCCATTTCTAGGGTAAATCTAGGATTCCATTTAGGTTTTGAAATAATTAATTTGATTGAAAGTCATTTATGCTGAAAAAAAGGATTTATTTATGGTCAATAAATAATTAAGTAGTCTAGTCATCTTATTTATACTTGACATAGAAATCCATTGTATAAACTAAACTCTTATGTAAATATATCATCATTTATATCATTGTGGATATATTCATATATTTTCATGAACATTTTTCATGAAGATTAATTTCAAATATACCATTGTAGGTGGTTACAAATATTTTGTAATAGACATACCACTGAACATGCCTTTCATGAAATTGGGAACACTTGGTAATTTTTAGAGGCCTGAAGTTTGAAAAATAACACCATTTATAATAGAATCCTTCATGAGAAGGTCTTTGGTGAGGTTTTCCCTCAATTAAACTTTAAATTTAATCATAAACAATGAGTATTAATTTTATTTACTTTCTTTATAACTTTATAATCTCCATGAAAAACATTCATGTGATGGTCTATATAAATCCATTATAGATCCCCCTTATTTCACCATTAAATCATTCACAAAAGTATTTACACGCAATAATAATTAAAAAATGGATATAATTGAAAATTAATTCCACTTCAAAATCACCAATTCACATAAATCAATAATCTTATTTGAAATTGTATCTTATTAAAGTAAATTTTTTTGTATTTAAAATGGTCTAATTCCACTTAATATATGCCTAAGAATGACTAACATCATGAAATATTTTGTCCACATGTGATCAAGACACCTTTTACAGAAACAAAGTCTTTAATAAGAACTAAATCACTCACATGAATCTAGTATATTATAGCTCATTATTTCTTATTTGAAATGATATGTATCTATAAATTATTTGACTTGGGATGACCTATTTTGGGAAAGATTTAGTTTACAGGTGTCCAAGACAGCTTCTATGGGAATCCCACATTTCACATAAAACAAATATTTCAGGGGACTCTATCATCTTGTAGAATTAGTTTTTTCTTTTAAAATTACCACCACTATGTTATATTGGGTGTATGGTATCCCATTTCTCAAAATATTTTTCATCTACCCAAATCATAGTAAGCCCCATGTATAAACATTAAGTTGAGATCCTCCTCTTGGTTTCCACAATTATCTAGATTCAATATCCTCGCCTTTTTTTATAGAAACCTGATTCAAGATCCTCCATTTGGTTTCCAAAAATGCTTTCGTCTAAGATAATCCTATTGTTTTTCTTAAACACGTTTAGTCAAGCTGGTCCTTTTAGTTTCCTCAAACTTCTTTCACACCCAACAATTTTAGTATGTATTTATATTTAAATAAATATTGTGTATTTGATGGATTATTATACCCACAACACAAAACTAAAATGAATAATTCATTATTATTTTTAAAAGATTATTACAATAAAAATATTAAATAAATTATTATATTACTAAATGAAAAATAATTAGTAAAATTTTAGAAGGAATGAAACAATAAGAAAATAAAAGGAATTCAAGGTTGAAATTTGAATCATAGATTTCTACCATGTATATCATAACACTGATGATAAATATGGAATGTGTAAAATAACTTATAAATATGATAAAAATATTAATATTAAAATTATAAAATATGATGAATCATTTTAGATATGTACATAAGATATATGTATGAATATAAATGAATTTTATATATACATTCATTGGAAATATGGTTTCTGTAAATATGGTCATTGGAAAAATGTTAATGGGATATATAGTGATTGGAAATATGTTCATTGGATAAACATTTATCCAATTGGTACATTAAATTTATGTTGTTTTGGGTAAAAAATTTAAAATAATATGATTCAAAAATAATAAATCATTCTGTAAATATAAAACCATAATAATTAACAGAATATTTCTTTATAAATAAATATATTTTATTCCTTAAATAATATCATTTTAAATAATGATTTAATGTATTTATAAAATTAAAATAAATAATATAATACTGATGGATTTGTAAAATTGAATAGTGAGAAGATAAATAAGTGGATGTGAATAAATTCATTTAATAAGGGATAGTTTTTTATGAAATTTTTTCATTATTTTCATTATTTTTGTTTAAAAAATTAAATATATCACAATTGAAGAATTATATTAATGAAATGTATTTTTTAAATATACAATCAAATAAACTAATGTTTTTGAAATAATTATTAATTTATAAAAAGTATGAAAAAAATTAAAAAAATATATTTTTCTAAAACCCATTTTTATGCATTATACATTTATTGTTTCAAAATTAATTTTTTTACTTTTAGAAATTGAATCCAATAAAATGGATTTTCTATTGTTAATAATAATATAAAACTTAGGTGATAATGTTAATTTTTTTCTTATGTAATAAAATAAGATAACAAGGTAAAAGTTAGCTTCCACAACAAAGGCTAAGAAAATGTAAAAGTGATAAATAAATATGGTAATGACCAAGAGTATCATAAAAACATATATCTATATCTATTTATAAATGAATTATTAACCTCTCCTCGTTCATTTACTGTTATTTGTTTCACTGTTTTCCACATTCACTTTTGAAATGGCAACCTTATACATTGAAAAATAGGTATTTTTTAAAATGTTAGTCAAGGTCACTTATAAGAGGACCCCTCCTCCACCCACCTCAACCCAAAACATTCCTTCATTTTTAAATTTAATTCATCTCAAAATTATCTCAAAACAATATTGTCCTAATTTTTTGGATCTCCATTCATAATAACAAATTTGAAATCCAATATTTCCAAGTCACTCTCTAAGAGAATATTCAACTCTTTGATGTAATCATTATCGTATCCTTAATAATTATTCTTTATCTTACTCATAAAGAAATTTTAAAATATTATTAATCACTTTAGTAAAATATTTTTGAAATCTTTAGTATTATATAAATTTTTTATTATGATAGTGAAAGAACTTTTTTTTATCATTCAATCAATATAATGTGTTCTTTTTTTTAGATAGTTTTAACACCTACATGGACAATGTCATTACCATTATATCATGAATTACCAAGAAAAAAAATACTAGAATTAATATTTAATAATTATTAATTTAAAATGTTTTCATTATTATTGAATTATAATATTAAAAAGTATAATGACTAATTAATTCAAATAGTTTTTAAAATTCAATAATCACCGAAACGATATTTTTTAAGCATCATATGAAAAATATCACATAAGATTTATGAAATGATCATGGGAAACAAAAACTACAAAAAAATATATAATAAATCCCTACAAAAATTATATAGATGATTAAAACATGGTCAAGGATCAAATACCTAAATCACCAAATAACCCTATGTGGAAAAAAAGAGAAATTAACACCTGAATTCCAAAGGTTGCTGACTAACAGCGAGGGCCTAGGGTGTGTCCATGGTAAGAATATTCCCCCATTAGCAGAGTGTAGCACAACGAATGGAATATAAAGTAATTGTAAACAACTTAAGCGATATAAATAAACGGCAGAAGTAAAATGATGAAATATATAAACGAGTATAAAAATATTTGTATCAACTAGAACAATGATGTTTTAATGTCTTATTACAAGAAAACTACAAATCATGGATGCAAGACAAAAGCCATAACAAGTTCTACATGGTAAAAGTAAACAAAGACTACTCCAATCATCCTGAGACCTTACTCGTTCATATGCCATCAAGCTCCATCCTATCAGCAAGCAATCAAGAGTTGGAAGTTATGCCTCCCTTTGTCAATACCTTAAACCATGTAATCTACTTTGGGTACCAAACGGCACCCGAATAGGGTGTGAGATAAATCTCACTAGGCCACCACCAACGGTTTCTATAACATATATCCCATGTAATGGAATATATTAGTGTGTGGGAATGCACATATTTATAGTAAAAAAATACTACAATGTAACTAAATACCCAAGTACTTGCTTCCTCCCTCGGTTGGTGTCTAAACATTTACCTAGTTCATTAATTAATTCATTACCATTTAATTTTAATAGTTCATGTGAGGCATATCCAACACTAACATCAACTCATGATAGTATAAGTACTTAAGGTATCAAGATGTAACAAGGCAACATGAAAATGATATCCAATGAGGGAGTTGCAAGGTAAAAACTAAGGTAACATTAACTCATAGAAAGATAACTCAGTAGTATCTGAGTCTATCTAAGGGGTAAGAGTGTAATACAAGGAGTGTAATCCAAGAAATTCCACAATAAGGCACCTACTAAGTCCAAGGAGTAAATCCAATGTAAAATAGGGCTAAGGGAAGACTGGGTCCTTAGAGTGAATCTAAGGCACCTTCTTGTCAATCCCGGATCCCAAGAGTGTATCCAAGGTATCATAGGTTAGTGATAGGGGACCCTATGGTTGTATACAGAGCATCCATGAAGTATAAAAAATGGGATCTTAATAGGTATCAACCTAAGAAAACCACATCCTTGAATCAGAATGGGGTTCCCAAGACCCAAGTTATTCTCTTCTCAGAATCCAAGTCGATCTCGAGTCAGCCCATATCTATTTGATATTGTAATCATGTAGTAATTAATTGTGTTCATGTCATGCCTTCCATTAGTGAGGAAAGGTCTTGTAGAGTTGAGAAAATTTATTTATTGGTCCAAGCCCAATATTCCATTAGTCTGGATAGGTCATGTATCATTACAACCATTTCATTAATTCTTAGATAACCATTAAGTCATATTCAATTATTGAGTTTCACTATGATACCTTCCATCAACATTAAAAGGGGTGCTACGGACATGTAACCATTATTCAATATCTTTTAATAAGGACAAGTTATATACATAGTATACTTTCCATTCCTCATTTCACATATAATAATCATTTGAATAACTTACCTTAGGTGGGTCATGTGGTGAGCATACATGGTACATTCCATTATAAAATCCTCATTAAAAAACACACCATTTATTATAGTATGACTCACCTTAAAGAAGGTCAAGCAAAGGCACACCCAAACGGAGGCTCAAACATATCAAAAACACTAAAAACCCATTTGTGGAATAACCTTAAACATCAGGTGGATTGAGTTGTGGGTGTAACCTCTATCAACTAATCACATATTTGGAAAGATCATAACCATATTATTCTAACAAGTATAATCATGGCATGTAAATTTAAGAAACGGTCTCCAACAAAACCTGTGGGACCCACACAAACATTCCAAAAAACAACGAACTATAGGGATGAGTTATAGACCACCCACCTTAGGTTAGTATTGTCCTTATCCTTCGGTATTATCCATTGATTTTCCTCAGATCGGAGTAGATCTATGAAAAGGTGAAAAATTTTCACATGGAGATAACTAGTTCGAGAGGAAAAGTGATGAATAATGGATAAAGAGTACTCGAATACATACCTTTGTGCATCCAATGTGATGAACAGAAGGTCGATCAGAAGCTGATGGAAGAATATCTCTTGATTCTAAGATTTGATCTTCAAAAACCCTGCAAATAGAGAGAGAAATAGGTCAATCCTACATAAACTCGTATTAGGGAAGAAGGTGTTTGATTAACTGATCATTAAGGGCGTTTTGGACATTTTACACCGGCTTTTAGCCCTCACATGGTTTGTCAACCTGGTTTCCTAAACCGTTCACAAACTGTGAAAGATGGTTCTGCTCGAAAATTCTTTATCCTCAAGATTTGATCATGCCATGCACCATCCATGGATGGTTACCTGGGAAAAATAGGGGTCTTCATGGTTTGGTTACAAGGCCATGCACCAACCGTTTGTGGTTCCACTGTCCCAAAAACCCCATCTTCATGGTCTTGAAAATCATGTGGAAATACCACACGGTTTACTCTAAACCTTGCAAAGAGTTTTATTTCTCCAAAAAGATGGGTTCTAGGCTCCGAACAAGCCCCGGACACCCTCAGAACCTTTACTAACTCATTTTGAATCCTTATTAGGTTCAAAGTAATGATTTAGAAAGAAAAATTATAGGATCCATACCTGAATGAAAAATTGGATTCTTACAGTCTTCCCTCCTTAAAAGAACTCACCCCATGAGTTCTCCTTCCAAGGGTAAGGAATCACTGTCTAAGAACAACTCTGGCTACTGAGCATGTACATCAGCTTCCCTATCCGAAGTCTCATCATGTACTCAACTATGATACCATAGCACCCATACGAGAGGGACCGACTTGCCTCATAGAACCTTCGTGTTTCATTCAATGATGCGTACTGGATACTCCTAATAGGTATCATCGACATCAAACTCAACTTCCTCTCGATCAAAGGTATGATATGGGTCAGGATGATAATAGTGAAGCTATGAGACATGGAAGACATCGTGCATGGAACAATACCTTTGAGGTAGTAGCACCCGAGAGGCTACCGGCCCGACTCTCTCTAGAATTTCAAATGGCCCGATGTAGCAAGGCAATATATTTCCCTAATTCCCTAAATGTCTATGCCCTATCCTAGAAAATACCCCAAAAAAACAGGAACCCTAACCTCGAACCCAAGTGGTCATTGATGGTGATCGGTATAAGATTTCTATCTACACTGATTAGTATTAATACACTTTATAATCAGCTGAACATACTCTGATGTATCCTAAATGAGACGAGGACCTAGTAGGGTTTCCTCACCTACCTCTAGCTAGCACAAGGGTGAATGGAATGGCCTACCATATATGTCCTCAAAAGTATCCACCTACATTATTGCCTGAAAACTATTATTATAATAGAAATCTACAAGAGGAATATTCTTATCCCAAGAAACACCTAAATCTAAGACACATTCTCATAGAATATCCTCTAGAACAAGTATTTTCTGGTTCGAATTTCCATTAGTCTGAGGCTGAAAATCGGTGCTTAAAAGAACCTGAGTCCCTATATCTTTCTGTAAACCCTTCCAGAACCATGAAGTGAAATGAGAAACCCCATCTGAAATGATAGAACATGGAACCCCATGTAGTCGTATGATCTAACAGACATATATTCTTCCCAACTAATCAACCGATAAAGTCTCCCGTATAGGAATGAAGTGGGATGATTTCATTAGTCGGTCAATAAATCCCTAAATAGCATCTCTACCCCTTAGTGACCTAGGTAAATCGGCTAAAAAATCAATAGAAATATCTTCCCATTTCTATTCTAGGACTAGATGTTTCTTTAATAAACCTACAGGTCTCTGGTGCTCTGCCTTCACCTACAGAAAGGTGGAACAACTAGTGATCAATCCTACAATCTGAAATTTCATTCCAGGCCACCAATACCAACATCACATATATCGATACATCTTCGAGATGCCTGGATGAACTGCCCACTGAGAAGCATAGGGCTCTTTCTTAAACTCCTCTTTCACATCAGAGGGAACCCAGATACATCCACATAGGTGCAATAGGTCATCTCTGTGGACAGACCAATCTGTGGGTGGGTTATCTCTTGAGGCACTCTCATGGAGAACCAAACCTTCAGGATTTAAAAACATCCCACTCTTCACATATTCAAGGGGGAGGAGGTAATAGTTAAGGTAGATAGGTAAGACTGCTCGTGACTATCATGAAACTTCATATGATGTTCAGAAAAGAGGGCCATTAACTTTCATTCTTCATTGGCATCCTACACGGCATGTGTTTGAGTTTTCTGACTCAGTGCATCAGTGACCACATTTCACTTTTCAGGCATATAGGCAAGCTCAAAATCAATGGATTTTAGATATTCAACACATACCCTATGTTTGAGGTTAAATTCATGATGAGAAAAGTTTTACTTGAGGATTTTGGGATCTGTATACACCACAAATAGCTCACCAAATAGATAATGTCTCCAAAAACGTAAGGCATGGACAACTGCTGCTAGCTTGAGGTCATATGTCGTGTGGTTTCTATCATGTGCCCTCAACTACCTCAATCCATATGTAATGAATTTGTCTTCCTGCATCAACAGTAATTCTAGGCTAATTTCTGATGCATCGCAGATGATGATAAACCTTTACCAGGGTCTGGAAGAATCAGAATCGGTGCCGAGACAATCCTCCCTTTCAACTCCTGAAAGGATTTCTTGCATGCTTCTAACAATAGAAACTTAGCACCCTTATTTTTAAGTCCAGTAAGAGGTGAATCAAGATGTGGGAAGTCCTATATGAAATTTCTATAATATCCATCTAGTACTAAGAAATTCCTAATATTAAACATCTTCTTGGGATAATTCCAAGAAACTACAGCACTTACCTTTTCAGGGTCGACAGATACTCATGATTCTGAAATAATATGACCCCAGAAGTGGAATTTGTCAATCCATATGTCACATTTAGCAAGATTGGAATACATATGATGCTCTCTCAGGGTACTCAAAACAATCTCAAGATGTTTATCATGGGTGTTATGAGTGCGATAATACCCCAAGATGTCATCTACAAAGACCATAAAAAAGAGTCCAAATAGGGGTGGAAAACCTTATTCATAAAAGCCAAAAAAAATGACAGGAGAATTTTTAAGTTTGAACGACATAACAAGGTACTCATACAGACCATACCTATTGTGGAAAGCTGTACAAGGTATGTATGAGGGCCTAACTTGCACCTGATGATAACTTGATCTCAGTTCAATCTTATAGAACACCTTTTCTCCTCGGTGCTGATTTAAGAGATTATCTATTTGAGGAAGTGGATACTAGTTCTTGACCACAAGGTGGTTCAACCATCGGTAATCTATACATAGGCAAATCATCCCATATATCTTCTTATAAAAAAGCATGAGTGAACCCCAAGAGGATGTACTGGGTTGTATAAATCCTTTGGCCTCTAGGTCCTCTATCTGCCCCTTGAGCTCATGAAGCTTAGTAGGTGCCACCCAGTATGGAGAAATTGACACTGGTATTACTCCTAAAAGATGCTATATTATAAACTCTACCTCTCTCTTAAGAGGTAAGATATAAAAGTCATTAGGAAATAATTCCATGAAACAATAATATAATATAGGGAAATAAATTTGAAGAAAACTCTAATCCTCAATGAAAAGATTTGAAATTTGAGTTGTTACTTCACCTAGCCCATGATGCTTCGGTCTAGATCTCCCATCTTGGAAATCGCACTCACATTTAAAAAGATATTGGATGCCTTCTGGAAATGTAAATGAAACCCTGCATTGATATCAGTCTACAAATGCATGATAGTGGAAAAATCAGTCTAGCTTGAGAATGACATCAAATACCTTTATGACGAGAACAAATAGATTTCACAAGAAAGGTTAACTGTCAACCTCAATAGGACAGTCCCTACACTGACGTATGACCTCCATCCATACTCCCAACGGTGTATCGAGGGTCATTACACCATAGTGATACTATATTTCTAGTTCGAGACATTCCATGATAGATATAGAAATTAAAGATTTTAAAGAACCTATATCAAACAAAGTAGAGACAATAGTAGAGGCTACTAGAATAGTACCTCGTACTGTAGATGGTCCCACAGCATGATCCTCGGGTATCGGCTGTAAAGAATACAACTGACCTAATCCACGGCTCTATGCAACAGATGGACTATCGATATCCTGATTATTCTGTTGGAATTGCTGGTGATCAGGGATCAGACTACCACAGCCATGACATCCTTCTCATCCAGACCAACCGGTGTTATTCCAACTCCCCACCAGACATGGCGCAAAATAATTCGTTCTTGAAGGTGGAGATGGTATAGACCCTTTTCCACTTGAATCTGGTGGAATGGTCCTAAAAATAATAGAAGATGACCCATACAGTTGCAATATCAGCACTCTATAGGGTCTTTATCACATTGAGGCTTTATATTCCCTAGTTTTCCACACTGATGACACGCCATAGAGATATCATACTTGATACTCTTTCTACCACTTCCTTGAAAAAAAACCTTGACGGAATGTTTCCTGCCACCGAAAGAAATCTTGGCCTCACATGGAAATGATCATTTTAATCCATTACACGTTCCATACCTTTGGTTTTCTCACTAATAAGGTTTTGATCAACTATTTCATAAAAGGTAGGAAGGTGAAAGACATTCACCTGATTTTGGATGGCATACTGGACCCCATCATCAAAACATCTAGCACGTGAAAGATCATTGTTGGCAAGAAGAGGTGAAAAGCACTATAAAACATTGAAACATGTTTAATACTCCATAATTAACATAGAACCCTTCTTGATATTCATGAACTCAATAGCTCTGTCATCCCTCAGTTCCTGAGTAATTAACTAATCAAAGAAGGAAGTACATAAGTCAACCCATAACATGCCCAGATGACAACAGGCTTGGGTAACCACATCCCACCAACAATTGGCTGAATCCCAAAGAATGTATGTACCATGCTTGACTCTCCTATCTGGAGGCATTTCTAGATGATCAAAGATAGATTTCAAGGCCTCTATCTAATACTCAACAGCATATGAACCACCATCCCTTGAAAAAGTAAGAGCATTCTATTGCTGGAACTCATGGTTCAGATCAGCCATCGTAGGTGCAACTCATGGAGCACCTTGCATAGACTGCATCAGATGTAGGAAACTATCACAAACTTGGGCATCAGTTCTTGTATCAGGTTCAGTATGTGGTGCCTCAACTGGAACTCTTGGAAGTAAGACTGGCGGATCAGGGCCCACCATGTCTGGAGTATGGTCGTCACCATCCTCCTGGATAATGACACGAGGAAGACACGATGGAATTTCTCTACAAATTCCAAGAACACATCATTGAACAAGAATTGTATAATAAGATAGAATCACAAGTGGAAATTGAATGTAAGGAAAACTCACTACCAAAACTACCTTCTTAGATGACCAAGTATCAGAAAGTTCTCAAGTATCTGTTTCATGTTATTTTGTATTTAATTTCTAGTTTTAGTCCTCTACCTTTCATAGACATGATAATTCTGGATAGGGATGTGCAACCAATTCAATTTAGATTTCAGGGTTTACTTTATAATGGATATCCATTTTTGATGACTCAGTATCACGAGAAACGACACCCATTTCATTATAGTATAATGACTTGACTTAGTAAATTACTCATCCTAACCCATGAGGGCCCATACACCACACGAATTGAGACAAGAAATCACTCTTTCATAGCCAAAGTAATATAAGTACAATCAAAATATCACACTATCACTCAATAATAACAGGCATATAAAGTGATATAAATAAGTGAAATTCACATTTATGACATAGAAATATGCATGAAATTGGAATTCCAAGTGCCTATAATGATGCATGTAACAATGATCATTTCCCTCATATCATCTATCCAAGGATGAAATAAATTCGTAAACAGAGTAATAATCAACAACACCACACATCATGTGCATCACCCAATGTTTAAATAATATCAACTGTAATATGAAAAATAGAACAACAATTGTTTTATGGGTAATTTGGATTTTACCCCGAACATGGGTTATTGACATCCAAGAACAGCTTATGACCAAGTACCAAGAGTTCTTATTCTCTAATCTATTATCTACAAAGAGTAAATTAAGAAATGAAACTAACCCTGATACGAGTTTGTGAATACACGGACCTGGAATCCACTTAACAAGTGCCCCGATCCCAGTGGGCCACATGGCCTCAAGTGCATCTTCCTAAATGCCAGAGGCTGTCCACTAGAAGCGAGGGCCTAGGTTGTCTATATGGTAAGACTATTCCCTCATTATCATAGAGTAGCACAATGGAACGAATATATAGTAATAGTAAATAGTGGAAGAAAAATAAATAAACATCGGAATAAAACAAATTCCATATATGAACAAGAATAACAATAATTGCATCAACGGGAACAATGATATTGTAATTTCATATCCGTAGAAAACTGGAAATCATGGTTATAAAACAATAGTAATAACATGTTCCATAAGGTAGAAGAAAAAAAAGAAAAATTTACGAATCCCTAGATCCTACTCGGTCATATGCTATCAAGCTCTATACAATCAGCATACAATCAAGTGTTGGAAGCTGTATGCCTCCCTTTTTCAATACCTACAAACACTTAATCTACACTGGGTACCAAACGATTCTCGGAGAGGGTGTGAGATAAATATCAGTGGGACACCACCAAGGATGTTTGTAACATCTGTCCCATGTAATAGAATATAGCAGTTTTCATGCATGCATATATATATAAAGTAAAGAAAATAGTACAATGTAACTAAATACCCAAGTACCTACTTCAGCCCCTGTCTGGTGTCTAAACATGTAACCAATTAATTAATTAATTAATTACCATTTTATGTTAATAGGTCACATAAGGCATAACCAAAACTGACATCACCTCCAGATAGTATAAGTAGTGAAGGTCTCAATACGTAACAGGGAAACCTGAAAATGATATCCTTAGGGAGTTCTAGGGTAATAACCAAGATAACATAAACTCAAAAAAATCTAACTTAGTAGTATATGAGTATGTCTAAGGGGTAAGAGTTTAATCGAAGGATCTCATTCCAAGGCATTCCACAATAAGGCACCTACTGATTCCAATGAGTGCATCCAAGGTAAAACAGGGCTATGAAAGAACCAGGTCCAAGGAGTGTATCCAATGCACCTACATGTCAATGCTAGATCCATGGAGTGAATCCGAGGGATCGTAGAATAATGAAAGGGTACCCAATGTTAGTATACTAGGAATCCAAGGAATAGAAAAGAATCGAAATCTTGGTGGGTATCAACCTATGAAAACTGCATCCTTGAATTGGAATGGGGTTCCTGAGACCCCAGGAATTTTCTTCTCAAAATCCAAGGTGAGATCGAGTCAGCTCATTCCTATCTGATATTGTAATCAGGTAGTAATTCATTTGGTTCAAGTCCAACCATCTATTAGTGTGGATAGGTAATGTATAGTTGAAACAATTTATTTATTGGTACAATCCTTGTCTTCCATTAGTATGGATAGGGAAACTAGCATTTCAACCATTTAAATAAGTCTTAGTTAACCATTAAGGCATTTTAAATTATTGAGGTCCACTCTGCTAACTTCCATCAACATGGAAAGTGGTGATATGAACATGAAACCTTTATTCAATCTATTTTAATATGGACATGTTATATACATAGTATACTTTCCATTCCTCATTTCACATTTAATAATCATTTGAAGCGCTTACTTTTAGGCGGGTCAAGTGGTGAGAATACATGGTACCTACCATTATGAAATCATCCTTAAACAAAAAAACATTTATTATAGGAAGACTCACCTTTAGGAAGGTCATGCAAAGGCACACCTGAACGGTGGCTCAAACGTGTCAAAAACACAAAAAATCCCATTATGGAATAACATTCGACATGAGGCGGATTGAGTTTTTAGTGTAACCACTAACAAATAATAACATATTTGGAAATAACATAACCATACAATTAAAACAATTATAATCATGGAATGTAAATTTAGGAAATGGTCTCCCACAAAACTGGTGGGCCCCATACGAACATTCCAAAAACAACAAACACTAGGGATGAGTTATAAACCACCTACATTAGGGTTGTATGATCCTTATCCTCCGGTATCAGCCCTTCATTTTCCACTTATCAAAGTATATCTAATAAAAGGTTAAAAATGCTCACATGGAGATAACTAGGTCAAGAGCGAAAGAGAAGAAGAATGGATAAAGAGGACCCGAGTACTTACTATTGTTCATCCAATGTGACAAACGGAAGATCAATCGGAAGAAGAATGAAGAAGATATCCTAATTCCAAGCATTGATCTTTAAAATAACCCAAATACAGTTAGAAATAGGTCAATCCCGCATAAACTCGGATTATTGAGGAAGGGGTTGGATTAATATATCATTAAGGGTGGTTTTGATATTTTAAATAGGCTTTTAGACTATGCATTGTTTGTCTACATGGTATGTCATATTGTGAAAAAACTGAGCAAGAAGGTTCTACCCAAAAAAATTTCCTTTGCACAGTTTGATCAAAATGTGCGCCATCCATGCATGGTTACCAGGGAAAAAGGGGCATTCACGTAGTTATGTAGCACGACTGTGCGCCAACCATGTGAGGTGCCACTGTATAAAAAACACAATCCAGACAGTTTACTTTAAACCATTCCCAGAGTCTATTTTCTACAAAAATATGGGTTTTGGGCTCCGAACAAGCCTCTAACACCCTCAGTGCCATTACTAACTCATTAATAATCCTTATTAGGTCTAATGTAATGATTTAGACCCAAAAAATAAAGGATCCATAACTGAATCAAAAACTGGGTTCTTACAGTTATTTATATAGAAAACCTCGTCTATTTTATTTACCTCTACTTAATTTTGGGTTTTACATGTCTTCCTACCATTTCACCTCCCTTTAGATCCCAATTCTACCGAATTGTTTTCCATTAGTGGAGCCAGTCCAATCTCAGCTTTTATGAGAAGAATTGTTTTCTTCAACAATGATATTCCTTATTTTTTTATAAATTTCATTCAATATAATTATATGATTGGTTATGATCAAATTCTATTAGCCTTTAATTTATGTACTCATTTGGAAAATAAGCCTATTTTCATAGTCCAATATAATGGAAACATGCCCTTAGACTATGGATGTAGTCTATTTCTAGTATATAGGAGACTATGGATGTAATTTTTATTTTCATAGCCTTAAAAATATATACATGGTTATAGAAATGGTTTTAGACCATGTCAAAGAAATAATAATTCCTTAGGAATTTCAAACATGTGATATCTCATAATACAAAGACCATACTACAATTATATGATTCATATATGGTATATAAACATATACATATCTATATGTAATTATATATCAACCAATATCTCAATGTGGAAGTATATAACGGCCCATGTTTTTGAACTGGGTGAAAATCCAATGGAATTTGATCTTTTCCACTTGTTGGATGGTATATTTTTAAAACCAAGATTAAAAATGGGATTTCAACAGTTGGAACACTTCTAAGTGTTGTTTATAGACTTGGTTCAAGTTTCGAGAGGTTTCTCGAGTGTCTCTTTGACTTTCAGAAGCACCGGGGTCTAGAAAGGAAAGGTTTAGTGATCTAAGCAGGGTGAGCTGTTTGTCTGAAATAGTTTGGACCTTTGAAAAAAACCATGAGGATATAGATAAAGAGTAAAAATTCATCACATAAGTTGTGCATGGTTTACCCAAGCAATTCTACCTTATCTTAAGGGTAGTTCCACTAAGATATTTCCCTAACAGTATTAATCACATGGTTGGTGCGCGTCTAGGGTAACCATGTGGCCCACACTATACAAGTTGGTTTCATAAGTAGGGGGGACACTGAGTTTGGCTAGACTATGCATCCAAACTGTGGGACTTGGTTTTTGGGGTGAAATTAACTTTTTTCCGTTAATGATGTTTGTTTATTTATTCCTATTATTTTATTTTCATCCACCCCTGTGATATCATCCCTTGTGCACCTTTGGATTCTCCTATAAGCCTACGATAAGATTCAAAGTATCTCTTCCATCAGTTGTTAGAATCTAGTATCATTGGTCTCTATGGATCCAAATTGGTAATCTCATGAGTCCATTTGAATCTTTCTTCATCTAATCTCTTCTCAGCTTCACTGATATGGTTTGAGATCATTTTCCCTATTTCCAGGGTGAAGGTATGTTTCTAAGATCTCTTCCAAACTGAATAAAACCAGACCTTGGTACTGGATGAGCAGATCATCCTTGTTATGAGGTAGATGGAATACAATTTTTTATTCAAGATTTCATCATATTATAAGTAGTTTCAGTCTTTCGTACATCATTCATTGTCCATAAATGCATTTAAATGGGTTTATTCATATAAAATTTACCTTTACACCTTGATACATTTATGTTGACCCTCATTTGATAGTTATAGATGGATGGCCTATTTTATGGATACCCCTTGGGTGTTCCAAGTGAATTTACCCTTTACAATTAATTTTTTAAATGCCTTAAACATATTCTAAGTGTTTAGTTTGGATTATAACTATAATTTATTTCATAGGTGACATGTTCAAGTGTTAATGACACCTCATAATTTCCACACTAAACAACCTTTAATTTTTTCAATGTTTGGGTAGTTATTCTAAAATGAAACTTTTGGTGAATTGACATGTGTTTCCAGAAAAAAATACTTAATTTATCAAAAGAATTATTTGTTTAAAAAATCATTTTTTATAATAAAACCCCTTGGATGTTGTGTGATATCTTCCAAATTACGATGTGGTAATTATAATTCATTTCATGCTTGACTTATGGCATTGTTTTTTCAATATGCGATTATGATAGTGTTTGATATGTGGAATGATATAACATGGACACTTTGATATTATCAAATTAAGTCTTCCCATTACTTTATAAATGTTCATAGACTCAATGATCCTTGTATGTTAATGACTTGGAAACTCCAATCTAATTGACTAATGGAACCGACTCCTTCTAATGGATTGGATTGATTTAGATATGGGATTAACCAAGTAGGTATCTTCATAATTGACCATGGTACATTCTAAGTTCCCTTTTGTCCCATAAATTGAGTTTCCATATTTGATTAAATTAAATTGATTGTGTTAAAGGGATTGGAATAATAATGATGGATTTCCTCCCTTAGAATATTTTACAATGTTTTCAATTATATGGCATGCTTATATTAAACCATTATGGAAATGAATTCAAAATAATATAACATGATGTATTCTATTTATACATAATTAAATTCTTGTTATAGTTTTGATTCCCTTGATTATAATGGTTTATTTAAATGGAAATCATAAGAGGTATTTCCACATGGATTTTATTTTAAATATGATGACGCATTTATATAGGATTGATAAATATGTTTCATGAGAGTTTTTGCATCATGAATTTTATTATAAATGATATGCCTTATACATAGGCTGTGGAATGATGGTAAGGGTTATGTTGAGTATGGAGGCATCACACTCCCTTACATCATGTGTTGATCATGAAATCTCTCACCAATGATACTATATGGGCATTGTGATGAGGCACCACATACCATGATTAGAGTATTTTCATGACAGATCACTCACCATCTTGAGTTTTTTGGCATGACATCTCTAAATTTGTTGGGATATAGGGAATTTACACTTTTAATGAGCTTATAGGCTCGTTCGACTGGTCATGGTTGTCTAGGTTACACCCTAGTCCAGTCTGCAACTAGTATTCTAGGTATATGGCCTTTAAGACTTAGCACGTACTTGATTCATATATGTGGATGAAATATGTCACTAACTTATATATATATTTATTATTATTAATATATATATACATCAACATTGGTTAGACAACTTATATTGGCTTTGAGTTCATGAAGGTAGTTCCTCCAAGCTTCTTTATCAACTTGAGTGGGCTATTGTTTATTTATGTAAGTACTATTTATTATTCATTACACCTGCACTACATTACATTATACATGGATTGGATTCAGTCATAGAAATAATGGTTGGTAATATATTTGTATTGTTTTCTAACACCCAACTTGGGATGTCATAGCACTGGGGTACCCAAGTAGGCCTTATATTTGGAAGACCATGGTTTATTTCTTGTGTAGTTTAACTTGTAACTAGGAGTTATGAGCACATGACTAAGCTTGGGATCATGATTCAAGTGCATATCACCCTTGGGTATTTTCCTTACTTTTCTTTACTATTATGTACATTATCTTGTTTTATGTTGTATTTTTTATATATTCATTATGTATCATCAACTGATCATCCATGCATCAGTTGTATATTGGTGTTGTCCATTCTTTCATGTTTAGTTTAAATTAGACTTTCACTGCTTGTCTTTTATTTATTATTGCATTCGCTGTTGTATGTTATTTACTTTTTGATTTACCACTATGCTACTCTAGTCATGAGGGTATAGTCTCCCCATTATAACCCCCTTAGACCCTTGCTACAACTCAGTTGCATCTAGCATACGGGGAGGTGTTCTAGAGGCCATGTTACCCACTAATCTGGCTACCATATTAGTGCTAAGTTCGGCCGGGTTGTTACAAAGTTGTATTAGAGGTTTTTTTATTTCCTTTGTCAAATTGGTTCGGTTTGGTATATTAGATATTAAAAATGTGTCGGTGCTTGAAAAATAGTCATTCATGGGACTGATCACCCTACAAATGGGAAATCTTCTAAGTGGCCATGGATGGGACTTCTTGTAGGATCTTCGACCCGATTAACCACCCGGGTGGTGCTATCAGTCCAAGTGCCACTGACCTTAGGTTCACATCCCCAAATTCCCAAGGATGTAGATTATAAGAGAGGGTGTAAAGAGACAAAATATGGGAGGTTATAATCTCATGGAAAGATATAATAAAGTCATGAGTACATATATATAACACACAATAAAAATAAAGACTCATAAGATTCAAAATAGAACTTCCAATGGTGAAATCATAATCAATATTAGTAAATAGAATTATAATAATTAAATGAATCATAAGAGATAAAGAAAACATTCCAACATACAATATGGTGCTACTAAAATGAAACATGCATTCAATATAGGTCATACATAACAATATTCAAAAGTGGTCTCCAATGGATAACCTCAATACAATACATGCATACATAGCATGTAGATACATGAGGAAAAAAAGGAAAAAATCAAAATTAACTAATATAGATGAAAGGACCTCAAGCTCCTTTGCCAACATCTCATCCCAAATAACTACCATGGTCCAACTCCTAAAGCCGATCCCTTACCTGAATGCAACAACATAAAGTATATATGCATCTTGAATGGCTCATGTATAGTGTGAGAATGAGCCTAATTAGGATTCCACCCATGTGTTCATACACAATATAAGTTTTTTAAGTAGGTGTTTAATATAAAATAAAAAAATTAGTACAATGCAATTCGATTAAATGAAATCTTATATGGTGATAAATAGCCACTAAGAATTCATCACTTGCCTCAGAAAACACTGGAATCATTGAAGAGGAGAGGGTACATAGCCCATGGGCCAAGGAATACATGGATGTCATACAGCACAGGTGAGCCTTTAGGTTCTAGCTCCAATTAAGAAACCTGACACCTCATGCCTCTTGAAACCGAATGTCTCAAACAGATCACTGATTTAACAAAGGCATTCCCAATAAAATATAACCATTTTCCCTTATACCCCTACTCTAAAGCACCTATCAGCTCGTATCCCAATGTCTAGAGGCACGATGATATTTATCATAAAATAAAAATCACTTTCATCTCTTAGTACAATGTGCCGAGGAATGGAAATATCCTTCCTCCCGAATATTCCGGGCCTAACAACCTCAATACGGTGAGCCTCAGTCCCAAACTGAATGCCTCAACACTATCATCCAAAATATCCTCACCTTCCCTATGTATTTATACAACAAGAACGCCAAACATAGTTTCCTAATCTATACTACTGGGGGCCTCTACCCACATGTGTTGTCAAAACCACCTCATCACCAAGCCAAATTATGTACACATGACTCAAATATGCACTTTGTCTTTCACGAGTGATAGTAAATCACCAAGTTAATACCTAATCTAGATCCAATCATCATCTTTTTCCCCTACAACCATTTCTCTCAAGTAGGATGTCCATTCCACCAGATATCATGAGCCATTCCCTCAACCTGACCGCCATGTCACCTCAAACTGATGCCCATGATGCCCAATCATGTGGTCTGTATTACTCAAAATATTGAACCAAAACATCTAGATGACCATGTCGCCTCAATCCTGATGGCCAATCCACCTCAATCCCTCGGGAAAAGATCTTCCTGACCCCATGATCACAACAGCATTTCACAATCATTGTATATTTATAAATAAAAATAACTTCACCTTAAATAATAATTTGACTTAAGTAAACTCACCCCTTTAGATAACCAATTCAAATTAAATAAAAATAACAAAAATAAATCAAGAATTCACCCCTGCAAAACTACCCAAGGTGCTCGATGACCTCTAACCTGACCTCACATGAGGGAAATTGACTAGGGCATTCCAAAAAGAATCTCATAAGGTCAAAAGTTCAATTTAACAACAAGAAATTAATTTTAAAATGGTCTCTATAAAATATACAATGCAAAGATAAAATCCAAACCCCCAAATCATCTATGAAATGATACATAAAGGCATGCACCACTTACCTTAAACTTTTAGACATAGGCATGCATGATATTTTCCTATAACTTGAAGCCGTTTGGAATAAATAATTTATTCCATCGAACACCCTGAAAAATGGAAAAATTACTCAAATAGTTTTATCACTCTCTAAGGAAAGAAAAGAAGAGAAGAGAGGAAATCGTGAGGATAGCCTTACCGACAAGGTTCCAATGCACCTGATGGCATGAATAACTGATCATAGATGAATGAGGTGGACCAAATCTCAGGGAGGAAGGAAAGGAGAGATATCACTGAGTATATGCACCTCCAAGAGGGTAAAATAGGGAGAAACACTAAATTGGATAATGGGAAAAGAATTTATTTTTACACCTTTAATGAGGATACTTTGTATTCCAAACCATGTGCAAACTTTGGGTGTTTCGGTGTATGGGTACTACCTAAGTAGCACTACCTGTGTGGATTTCTACACATTTTTTCCTATTTCTAAACAAAGAATGTGGAATCCTTCAAAAAAACTATATACCTCCATAAATAGTCATGCACCCCAACATGCACTATTTCCCTCGAACTATGCTCACTGTAAAAAGTGGATGCACGATAAGCTGTAAGAGGCTGCATAGTTTTCCCCAAACTATGCACCTTAACCTGCAACACCAAAACAATCCTTTGGGAAATATATTCTCTTGAACACCTTCCAAACACCCAAATAACTCTCCAATACTCTAAAAATGTCCAAAAACATGATATTGGGTGAATGGAACTCTTATAATTGAGTTGTGATGCCCGATAAATAATTTGGAATACCCCCCCCCCCCAATTCAAAAATGAAAAATAGTAGAGGTTTTTGACATTATTCAAAAACATAAGAAGTTACAATCTATCCAACCTAACATATCTCATCCCCAAGATACCAAAAAACCCATATATTATACCAAAAATACCCATCCTATTAAAAATAACTCAGAATTCCTTGGTCACAAGGGTACGAGACAACTACCTCTAGGGAACTGCATAATATAGGAGTGAACTATACAGGTCTCACCCTAACATAAACACAAACCAAGAAAGTGGTCCATCAAGAAATTTATGGACTAAAAATTACTCTCATGATGCATTGTCACTCATTCACCTCTTCCAGGTCATATCAGACACCCATCAGAATCCCTCACCACATCAGTTCCCTCCTATTTCCCATGTCACACATGGAACCAACAAGGTATTGCATCTCAACAGATTCTCAAAACCAAACCTGGTGTCTCAAACCTTAATCAAGTATTGAACTGCAATGGTTCTGAAATGCATACACACCTCATGTAACCACATCCCCTCAATGCCCTAATGGGAGCAGACCACAATAATCCATCCACCCAATGCTTATCACATATAAAACATGGTCCCATGCACCTGAAATATATATAACTCACTAAACAGCACCAACCTGCTAACCATCATATTTTTTTCCATATTCATACATGTACACCTCGTGCACCCAAGAAAGAAATGACTCAATATGACATGCAAATGAAAAATAAAAATAAGGTTTGATCATGCCCATGGTATACCTATAATAGTCATAGGCTCTCCCATTTTATCAGAACCAAGAAGCCTCATGGCATGAAACTTGCCTGAGATCAATTTCCTAAAGCCTGACCACCCTACAGTGTTACACTATCCACCTTCCACAAACCCTACATTTTGGTTCTTCTATCACTTCCATGACCTCCACGTGCATATTAAACTTATCAACCATCACCTGGTACCGATCCCTAGCAGATCTCAGATAGTTGAGTCTTCCCCAGTCCCTAATTTTCAGTTGTCCAAGGAGGATTCCTATAGAACCTCTTGAGATTACCAATTTATAAACAAGATTTTCACTCCTTTAGAGTCCTCTCACACTAATTCTAGACATGTATGGGCTGCCCACACTGATAGAAAACAATTTGACAAAGTGTTCTACTTGATTAGTTGGTTTGACTTCCCTTCTGGAACTCATCTCTTTCTTATTTCCTACAATACGAAGCATCACCACTGAAATCACCTAAATCCAATTTATTGATCTAGTACGACCTATCCATCAGGTTTCCCTTAGCGATGAGTGCATGGTTTACCACCTATAAGAATGATACCAACCTAAAAAGGTTTACCTACCCTCAAATAGTGTACAATAACCATCCTGAAAGTGCTTCAATATCAAGGTGTCGTCCATAACCATACGATATGACAAGTGTGATAATTTAGTGAATTTTTCTCCGTAATCCATGATGGAAATGTCACCCTACTAAAGGCTCAATAACTCCCAAGATCTTTCCACCCTAAGTATCTCCCGGAAGAAAGTCTCAAGGAACCTGTCCTCAAAAACACTTCATTCTTATTCCTCGTGTCCACCTACCTACAACTACTCATACTACCAATTCTTAGATGGTCCTCTAAGAATATAGATTTTCAAATTCACCATCTTTATAAGTGGAAACTCTAACTAGTTAAAGATAAATTGCATGGAATCAATTTTGTTCTTAGCTACCTGCAGACCAACCTTACCCAAGAAATGGGGTTAGTGATGTGACTGGAAATCCTATGTAGGATATCCCATCGAAGGATATACTACCTGTGTACCCCTATAAATCCCATGGATCACATGTACCAGGATATCTCTATGATATTCATCAATACATAGCCCAAATGTTTTGTGTTATAGTGGGTACCATGCCTACCATAGAACCTGAGCCTCCAGCTGCTCTGTCTGGCCATCAAGGGTCTGAACCTATTCGTTCTCTTGCAACACCCTATCCTCACCTTCCAGATGCTCTATATGAGCTGTCAAAGTGGAAACCTGCTAAATACCATCCACATGGTCATACATCCCATAACACACACACACACATATCATGTCAATATTTAATGTAGTAATAGGTAGCGTCAACTCACTACACTTACTCTCTCCCATCGCAACCATGTCACTCAAAATCTCAGCCTTATGGCCTCCTTACTCGTCCTCAATAGAGCCAAGTGTCAAACATACCTCGGTCTATGACCATCTTGTCAACCAATGTTTCTTCAAACTGATTACCTCATATCCCAACCCAGTGATCAACATCACCCCATTTCACAGTCCCTGCCTGCTCTGATAAGATCCAATACTATATCATATCATTTTCAATTTCTATTATAGGCATAAAAATACATATCAAAACAAATTTTATAAGAAAAATCACAAGTTAAGTAATAAAAAAATAAAACACCCTACCATGTGCCTATCAAATCATAGTCATGCATAGAAGAAACCCCTTTTAATACTAATCCAAAGTCCAAATATCCCTTCCATGTCTTACAAGTCCAAGGATAAAAAGTCATAACCATAAAAAATTTCACATTTCAAATAATCCACTCTTGGTTGAAATCAAACCAACTATAATATAAAAAAAATAGAACTTTAATTCCCAACCATGGTAACTTGGTCCATCCCTCATACATGGGGATACAAGCACCAATAATGAGCTTCAAATCCATTCTAAAAAACACTTAATATTCAGTATACCATAACCCAAATAGTAAGATGATAATAAAAGAAAAACATAAGAAATATTGATCTCATTATTAGCCAGCCTGACACTACAAGTAAATCTTATTCAAGAAATATTGTGATACCACTTTTTTCCCCAACCTTATTAGCCATCATAAGAGTGATATTAGACTAGGTTCAACTAAACTTAGGTTCACCTCCACAAATGTCGAGGGCTTCTAACTAGAATATATTTTGTAAAGAGGTAAAATTTGTGAGGTTATAACCTCAAGGGAAGATATAATAAAGGTTTGAGTACATATATATAACATGAAACAAAAATAAAGACTAGCCAGACTTGAACCCAACCCACCAATGGAAGAATCTCAACCAAAATCAATAAATATAAAAATAATAATTAAATGAAGCAGAAGAGATAAATGAAACATGCCAACATACTAGTTGTAGTTATTAAAATGAATCATTCATTCAATACTGGTCATACATAATAATATCCAAAAGAGGTCTACAATGGATAACTTCAATACAATATATACAAGTATATTATTTTGATACAAGAGGAAGTAAAAGGAAACAATTAAAACTAACTATGGTAAAGGAAATGATCTCAAGGTCCACTACCAACATCCCATGCCGAATATCTACTACGTTCCATCTCTTGCAATAGATCCCTTACCTTAACACAACAACATATATCTTACATGCACCCTGAAGGTCCTGTGTGGGGTGTGAGAATGAGTCTTAGTATGATACCTCCCATGTTGGTATACCAAACATAAGAATTTAAGAAGCAGTCTTAAATAAAAATAAACAAATCATTTTAATTAAATTTGATTAAATACATGCTTCCATGTTGCCCAACATCCACCAGGATGTTTTCATGTGCCTTGTCCAATTTCAGAATCACTAAAGAAGAGAGGATCCTTAGTCCAAGGCCCATGGAATCTACAACAGTCATACAGCCTAGGTAAACCCTCAATTTCCACCTCTAATTAAGAAACATAGTACTTGTTCCTCCTAACACCCCACGTCACAAAATAATCATCGACGTCATGAAGTCACACCCCGGAAAATAGAACATGGGTCCCTTAGACCCCTGCTCTATAGAACCTTTTGGATCATATCATAAATTTCATAGGAAAAATTATATCTTTCCTCAAATAAAAATCTAGGACATCTCATAGCACGACATCCCTTGAAATAGAGATCATTATCCATTAAAATAGACCAGGCCCAGTAGCCTCGATATGGAGAGCCTTAACTGCCAACCAATAACCTCAACACTATCGTTTGAAATATCCTCTCCTTCCCAATGGATTTATATGGAAAGAACCCCTAAAACAGTTTCCTAAGCCTCACTATTGGGGTAATCTACCCACAAAAGTGGTAAAAACCACCTCATCACTTAGTCAACATGTGTAAAAATGACTCCAATAGGTACTTTTTCTATCACTAGTGAGTGGACATCATCAAGTTAATAAATTATACACATCCAGTTGTCACTTCATGACCCTACGACCATGCCACTCAAGTCTAATGGCCAGGACATCCAATATCATGGGACATTCCATCAACCTCACATCCTTACTACCTCAAACTGACATCCATGATGCCTAATATTATGATTAACATCACTTAAAATTCAGGACCAAACCCAACCATATGACCACACTTCCTCAATCATGATGTCCAATAAAGCTCAGTCCCCCAGGCCAAGCCCGTCATGACACCAAATTCACATCAGTATATCACAAGAATTATATATATGTAAATAAAATTCACTTCAATTTAAATAATAAATTCAATTTATACAAAAAAAATAAATTAATTGAATTGAATAATTTTTCATACATAAACCATACCCTTCAGAAAACTAATTCTAATTATATGAACAAAAACAAATTAAATAATGAATTGAACATAACATAACTACCCAAGGTGTTCGACGGCCTCTAACCCATCCTTGTATGATCTAAATTGGCTAGAGAATTCCCAAAGGCATCCCATAAGGTTACATGTTCAATTTAACCACATGAAATAAATTTAAATCGTGTCTCTCTAAAATATGTGATGGTGTAGTAAAATATAAACCCCTAAATAGCTATAGAAAATAAAAATAAATTGATGAACCACTTACCTTTGACATATATACATAGGCACATCTGGTATTAGCCTCCCACTCGAAGTGATTAGGAAGAAATTGATGACTTCATCGAACACACTGAAGATAGGGTGAAATGACTCAAACATATTCATAGTACCATGTGGTGGGATACAAAATAGAATAGAGGAAATGGATAGTAGATCCTTATCCATGCAGTTCTAATGAACCAAAAGGCTCAAAAAACCAATCACTGATGAAAAAGGATGATCAAATCCAAGGGAGGAAGGAAAGGGGAGAGCCCCCTACAACTATGTGTGAACAAAAGGGTAAAGTGGGGGAAAACTAAAAAGGATAAGGGGGAAAAGAAAATTTTTCAAATTTAATGAGGGCTCATGGTTATCTTGCACAGTTTTCCAAACATTGTGAAAATTGTGTGTGCTATAGTGCGTGGGTAATTCCTAATTGGCACTACTAGTGAGGTTTTCTTCATGGTTTTACATATATATTAGGAAACCATGTGGAAGTCTCTAGAAATGTTTTAGACCTCCATGCATGGCAGTTTTCCCTACATGCACAGTTTTCCCCAAACTATGCTATGTTCAAAATGGGGACACACTATTTTCTCAAAGAGGCCGTAAAAATATTTCCTGAAACCATGCGCCTTGACTTGCAACACCAGAATTGGAATTCAGGCCTCTAAGGCACTGGAAACACATTTGAATAATCAAGTCACTATTAAAGCCTCTAAATATAAAAAATTTATATTGTGTTTAAAGAACTCCCATAAATGAGTTCTGATGCCTGAAAAATAATTTGGCATACCTAAAAATTTAGAAATTCAAAATGGGAGAGGTGTTCGCCCTGATTCAAAAACCCAAGACATTACAATCTCCCCACATTAACATATCTCATCTAGACGTTCTTAAAAAACCTAGAGATGGTACCAAACATACCCATCTATTAAAAATAACCCAAACATTCCCAGTAATAAGTGAAAAATTCACCTACCTCAAGGGGATCATTTCCTTAGGGGTGACCTACCCCGATCTCACCCCAACCAAAACTAAAATCAATAAAGTCCTCCATCCACCAATTTCTGAACTAAAAATTCCTCCCATGACACATCACCACTCTTTCACCTAGTTAGGTGATCCCATATTATATCAGACACCCATCAGAATCTCACACCACATCGGCTCCCACCTCATTCCCATCTAACACATGGAACCAATGTGGTACTTCATCTTAATAGATTCTTAATGTTAAACTAAGTGACTTTCACCTCAATAAATTACCGCACCGTAATGGTACCCATATACCAATTCACCACATGTAATTAAACCTCCTCGATGCACTCGTGCCAAAACACATTAATAATTGACACACCCAATGGCGATCACGTATAACACCTAGTTCCACAAACTTCACATATATACAACGCACCCAACAGCGCCAACAATCTAAACAACATCATGTTAGTCCATATTCATATCTCAGGCACCTTGTGCACCCAAAAAATTCATTCCATAATAGGTTATTTCAAAGAAAAAATAATAAGGTTTTTTCACTCCCATGAGATGCCTCTAACTATAATCATCTCACATGTTCTCTTAGAACATGGAAGCTCTATATCATGCACCTAGGCTAAAGCTCAACTACCTAAAGCCAGACCGCCTTATAGTGATAAACCACCCACCCACCACTAACCCCACGTTTGGGTCCATCTGTTTATTCCATGACCTCTATGTGAATCTAAAACTTGGAAACCATCACATGATATCGATACCTAGACGATCTTAAAACCGGATTCCACATGCCAATAACTTTTTGTAGGCCACTCACACTGATTCTAGATATTTACGGGCTTCCCACACTAAAATAAAACTGTCGACAACCCACTCTGAAGTTGGGTAGCTAAGCCAATGTCCTAGCTATACTGATTTGACTCATATATACTATGATTCATGTTATCTGAACCATTTCCACTAAAATCACCCGAAGTCGTAGCCTGGCTCGAGTATGAACTATCCATCAAGTTACCCTTGGCTATGAGTTCCTGGTTCACCCCCTCTAAGAATGATTCCAACCTAAATATTTTTATCTTCACCTGAATTTTGTGTTGTAAACCATATTCAAATGGCCTCACACTCCAGGTGTTGTCGCTCACCATACCAGGTGCAAAGAGAGACAATTCGATGAATTTCACAGAATAGTCCATGATAAAAATTTAACCCTACTAACGGCTAAGGATTTACTAAGATATTTCTATCTGTAGCATATCTAGGAATCAATGTTCAAAGAAACATGCCTCAAAATCCTTCCAAGATAGTCCCTCTTCTCTTCTATCCTGCACCAGAACATCCCACCAGTGCTTTTCCAATACTCTAAGCATGCCAATTTCTAGTTTAAACCTCATCCCTCGAGTCATATATAACTACTCAAAGGTCATATTTATCTACTTGATCTAGTTCTTGGATGACTATGGACTACCATCACCCTGTAAAAGTGGTGGGCGATGTAACTAGAACTCCCAAGTAATATATTCCATTAATTGATCTTCTCCTTGAGCACCCCTATCATTTTAATATATCACATGTATTGGGATCTCTCTGATCTTTGCATCAAGTCACACCCCAAATGATATATGATATGCTTGCTACCCCACCTACCCTAGAACCTATACTTAAGCCTGAGCCTATACCTACTCTACAAAACCCTCAGGGTTCTAAACCTATTCATGCTCTTTTTTCATGCTATCCTTTCCTACTTGATGCTCCATCTGAGCCATTAAGGTAGAAACCCACTAAATTCCATTAACAAGGTCATACATCCTATAATATATATATATATATAACCAAGATAGGGAAATTAGTAACATACATTTTCCACTCACTACCTCTGCTCTCCCCCATTGTACCCATGCCACTCGACATCCTCGCCTCATGGCCTCCTTACATTCCCTCAATAGATCCAAGTATCAAACAAACCCCAAGGCCATTCACATCCTGACAACCAACATTGCCTCATTCTGATGACCTCATCACCCAACCTGTAGATCGACATCACCACATTTCACTATCTCCGCCTACTCTTATAAGATCTAAGACTATATCATTTCACATGCAATCTATATTATAGGCACAAATATACATATCACATTACATTTTAAATGAAATTTTCATAGGCCCATGAATAGACATAATTAAAACACCTGACAATGTGCCTATCAAATCATAGTCATGAATCACAAACACCACTTTCCATACTAGGCCAATATCTAAATATCCCATTCTTACCAAACCATACTAAGGATAAAAATTCCTAACAATCAATAATTTACATTAAAAATAATTCACTCTAGGTGGAAATCAAAACAACTATAAAAAGAGAAAAATAAAACTACAATTCCCACCCATGGTAACTTGGTTCATCCACCGTACATGGGGATTCTTTCTCCTAAGCATGAGAAATGACGATAGTTACAACAACACCTAATATTCACTCTACAAAAACCCGACTATTAGTAAAAAAATAAAATAAAAATATAATCAATATCAATATCATTAGTAGATAGACTTGCACTGCTACTAAATCCCAATCAAGAACTGCTTTGATACCACTTGTAGCATCCCTAACCTGATTATCCACTCGAACAGTGCTATCAGGTCGAGTGTAATTGGTCTTAGATTCACCTCCGAAAATTAAAAAGGAATCCAACAAGTAGTTAGGGTGTAAAGAGGTAAAATTAGGGAGGTTATACCCTCAATTAATGTTATAATAAATGTGTAAGTACACATATATGACAAACAACATAAAGAAATACTCATCTAATTCAAACCATAACCACTAATGGAGGATGTACAATCGACATCAGTAAATAGAAAAAGTGTAATTAAATGAATTAATAGATAAAAATAAGAAATTAAAACATACCACATGTAGATACTAAAATGAAACATGTATGCAATATAGGTTATACATAAAAATATCCATAAGTTGAATCCAATGGCTTACCTCAATACAATACATACATATATTGTATGTTCATACAAGAGGAAATTGAATGAAAAACTAAAAAGTAACTATTGAGGAGGCAAGGACGTCAAGGTACCCTTCCAATATCAAATTCCAAACAGCTACTATTTTCCAACTCTTGAATTCAACCACTTACCTGAATGAAACAACATAAACTATACACATTTCTCAAAGGGCCCATGTATAGTGTTAGAAATAGTCTCAGTAGGATACCACCCAATTGTGTGTACCCAAAAAAAGTGTTTAAGAAGGTGTGTAATATATAAATAAACAAAACACAAAATGATATTTGATTAAATTCAGGATTTCTTGGTCCTCATCTGCCACCAAGAAGTTATCACCTACCTCGGACAATGCTAGAATCACTGAAGATTAAAGGATCCTTGGCCCATGGCCCAAGGAATCCCCTAAGGTCATATAGCCTAGAATAACCCTCAAGTTCCACCTCCAATTAAGCAACCCATTTCCTCAGGCCTCCGGACACCTTGTGTATCAAACAAACCACCGACGTTTGGAAGGCATGCCCAAGAAAATAGAACTTTAGTCCCTTGAACCCCTTCTTGAAAGCACTCATTAGATTGTCGAGTAACGTCTTGAAGCGCAATAATATATATCCTATAATTATAAGTATTTCCAACTCATAGAAATATGTATTGAGGAATGATGATCTTTGTCCTCCAAAACAGTCTAGGCCTAGTGGCCTCAATACAGTGTGCCTTAGCCCCCAACCAATAGCCTTGGAAAAATCATCTGAAGTCTCATCACCTTCCTTGTGACTTTCTTGGGAAATAACACCCAAAACAGTTCCCTAAGCTCCACCATCAGGGTCCTATACCCACATGAGTGGTCAAAACCAGTTTATCATTGATTCAACACATGTTCAAACAACTCCAATCAGTGCTTTGTCCATCACAGTTGAGAAGAAATTACTAAGTTAATACCCGAGCCCCATCCAAATAGAACCTCAATCCCCTGGGACCTTGTCATTCAAGTATGATGGCCATTCTATCCAATATCATGGGTAATTACCTCAAATTGATTTTTTGACACCTCAAACTGATGTCCACAATGCCCAATATTATGATCAATATCACTCAAAAGTTTAGGCCAAGCCCAACCGGACGACCACATCACCTCAATCATCATGGACAAGCCACCTATTTATCATGGTCCAATCCCATTGTGGCCCCATTTTCACATTATTATATCATAATAGTTATATATATATATAATTCAACTCACTTCAAATAATGAATTCAACTTAAACTAACAATTCTATTTAATTATATTGAAGAATTTGACATAAATAAACCATCCCCTTTACATAACCAATTCAACTTAAATAAAAAAACTCAAATTAAATCCCGAACTTGCCCAATCCTAACCACCCAAGGTAGTTGATGATCTCTAACCTAGCCTCAAATGAGTGAAATTGTCTAGGGCATTTCCAAAGGCATCCAATAAATTCAGACATTCAATTAAACAACAAGTAATAAATTTTAATAGGAGATATATGAAATACCCAATGAAACAAAAAAATAATCACCCCCAAATCATCTATAATAACATAAATAATGTAAATCACTATCTACCATGTACTCATAAATGTAGGCATAGTAGGTATTAGCCCCTCCCTCAAAGAGACTTGGAAAAAATTAACAACTCTATTGAATACCCTAAAAATAGTGTAAAATGACTAAAATGAATTTATCACTATATGAGGTGAGGGAAAAAGAGGAGAGAGTCAATGGTGATTATAACCTTACTGATTTGGTTCCAATGCACATAACATCTTAAATATTGGATCAAAAATGAAGAAGGAGGACCAAATCGAAGGAAGGAAAGGGGTGATCCCTCTACTGCTATGCATAGACAAAAGGGGAAAAGAGGGAGAAATCCAAAATATGAGAAGTTGAAAAGGTATTTTCACACCTTTAATGAGTTCTCATGGTTATCTCACATGGTTTTCCAAACTATTGGAAAACTATTCATGCAATAGTGAATGGGTACAACCTATATGGCACAACCTGTGCAACTTTCCACAAGGGTTTCCCTATCTATCCACAAACTAGGCATACGCCTCTATAAAAACATAAAACATTCATACACAGCCATGTTCCCCGTATATAAATTTTCCATTAAACTATTCTCATTGTAAAAAATTTCCACATGGTTTTCATGAAGAGGCTGCACGTTTTTCCCAAAATTGTGTGCCTTGACCTACAACACGAAAACTAGCCTTTGGACATCCTACATTCCCAAAACCCCACCAAAAACCCAAGTAACACTCCAAGACTCTAAATATTAAAAAAACAAGGTATTTGGGTGATTTAAGACTTGATATTATGTTTTTATGATTGAAAAATAAATTTTCATACCTAAAAATTCAAAAATTAAAATAAGGATAAGTTTTTCACTCGATTCAAAAACACCCGTTTTTTCATTTCCTTTATCTTAATATTTTGGTTCAGTAGAAATGAGTTTAAAAATGTGTGAGTTCTAGGTAAATATCTATCTCTTGGACTGATCACCCCACCCCTGGGAAAAAAGTCCAAGTGGTCAGGGCTGGGATTATTGATCACGATGTTTTTTATTATAGTTGATTTGATTTTACCTTGAGTGATTGAAGTACCTTATGATACTTATTGATTTATATTATTTATGGTATTTTACCCTTTTCATGATATGTAAATAATGATCTGTAATATGAATCCTAATAAGAACATAGAAACTCACATGTCATGAATATTCTTTTTAATTTAGTTTCATTTATATCTTTCCTACAAATTTAGTTATATGTTGTGTTTGTGATTTTAATAACATGATTATATTGGTACCTATTTAGGTAATTCATAAGCATTCTTGTTATATGTTATTCCATGACTTTTTTATTTATCCATCCATCTTGTATGATAGGATTCGTTCTTTATATTCCATGTTTCATTCTTTATTTTGCATGTTCTGCCTTTATGTCATGCTCATCTATTAATAGAATGACCTATGTGTTTGCTTTTTAAAATGCAATCATATAATTCTTATTGATATGAAAATTGGTTTCATGGGAAAAATTAAATATTTACGACTAAACTAGAGACATTTTTCCATTATAAGTTGTATGGGTGCCTTATAACTAGGAAATAGTGACCTGTATATTCAAACCATATTTGAAATTTATACATGTTTATAAACTATTGATAAAATTTTAAGGATGATAAATATTAAATGTAAATTTGAATTGGTTTTGATTAATAATAGTTATATGAAAAGCTATAATTTTTATGGGCACTTTATGGATTGGTATATAACCACCTATATAACTGAACCATTATATATGAGCATGTTATATTCTAAAATGAAATTGGTTTTGATTAAATGGGAGCTATAGATTTCTCTATAAAGTGTATGGGAGCTTTATAAATTGGGATGGTCGAAACCCATGTAACTGAACAATTGTTTATTTGACCATTATATTTGGAAACAGTTAAAATTTAAAGGTTGTTTAATTTTAATCTAAAATAAAATTGGTTGCCTTATAAAATGTGAAACTAGTCCTAAGTTGGTCAGTTGGGAAATTTTTGTTATGATATAAACTACTATGGGTGTTTATTAATCTTTTAATAATTAATAAAATGTTATATCTTTCATTCTAATGAACTCAAGATGGCTTAATGTGACCCTCATAGGTTACCTAATCTATTAAAAATAAATTTAGATAGTAAATTTACAAAATTATGATTGGATTTAAATAAATATTTTATAACATAAAAATGAGGTTTGTTAAGACATTCCTATATTCCATAGTGGTTTATTTTAAAACTCATTTAAATGTTTAAATATTGAAGTAAATCAACATAAATACTTGAAAAACAAAACCTGTAGTGGTGTCCCTTTTTTAATCCCTTGTGTATGGGTAGTTTGAGTTTCTCCTTGAATTTCCCATGAATGTAAACATGATCATTTTCCATAGGATTTCCTTTTTATAAAAATGGATTATATGATAGGTGTTTGACCTAGTCAAATCTATTGGTTTGGCCTAGATATAGGGTTGACACTTATATTTTTTATGGGATATCCCATGATAGGTAGCACCCTTAGAGCATAAATGTCTTTTTCATTCTATGAGATTTCTGATGTTTGGTTTTGTTTGGGAGATATTGTACCATGTAGGATTCCTAGCTTCTAAATGACACCCTTGTTTAGACTGGTGATCATGGTATCCTTTACGTTTGTGAGCATCTATTAATTCCATATTCTAGTAGGTTAGACATCCCTCGAGAAAGGTCTATCGCTTTTAGGTCATTTGACCCTTTTTTCTTCTCCGGCAATGGATGACCTAGTATGTCACCATCTAGGTTAATGTTCATCTGAGGTAATAAGAAACTGGGTTAAATATCTTGTATGGTTCATCTGATTCTTGAATTCATTGGATGAAAAACCTATGGATAGTATCCATGATGTTTTTTTCTTATAAACCTCTTGTTCTTATGAATTCAAGTACATGGTTCCCACTGACTGCAAAATGGTGTAATGTACCATTTGTGTTTAGTGAAATCATTGAGCCTTGAGCTATTGAGAATGGTCTTAGGTAATCTATATGGTAGATTGATCTACCCATTAAATGGAATCATGTTTTTTCTAATTCTTGTGACAACTTCCTTGAGACTCTTGTGTTTTGAAATTCTTACTGGTTTGGTTTTGGATTTCATGCCAGATTCTATCATATTGTGACATGTTGATCATGAATCCTCCGAACGACGCATGTATGTTTAAATTGGTTTCATCTAGAAATATTTTTAGCATTTATTCCATCTCTTGTTAGATTGGTAGGACACTCCAAAGGAGGGGAGTTTCATATTGGTTATGGTGGTTATGTTCCCTTTCAAGTAGGAGGATCAAAACTGGAAATGACCATTTAGAAATGGTTGGTCAAACTTGAATGCCTTTAAGGATTACAAGCTTCAAATCATGTTAGTGATTCCTCGATAGCATGAAATTGATGTGGTTGTATTTTTGTACAACCTTGAGAAACACCACGGAATTTGGTTGAGCTTCAGTGGTAAAACTAAAAAAATCACAGGATGCCTCAGTTGGTGAAGGCATCATGCTTTGACTTCTAACGATGTGTCGGGAGCTGAAGATAAGATTCTTTAAATTGATTTCAACCAGTAATGGTTCGACTGATCTTCTTAGTAATCTTTGAACTCTTATTAGTGTACTCTTCTTAAAGATAATAGCATGTCCCCTATCTTTAATTCATCTTTGATGCACTAAGGGAGTGTCGGTTATACACCATGTTAATGTTTTAAAAGATATTTTGATTATTTGGGTAGATTTATCAGTGTTTTACGTTGATGTTGGGTTCTTGTCGAGGCAGTTAGTTCAGAACGATGCATGGGTACATATGTAGGAATGTGTTGTATAGCCTCTTGGACATCATTTGTTTTCTATTGACATGACCACCAAGAGGATTCCCATAGCACAATTATCTAACATGGATGTATTGACCTTGTACCAATGTCAATTTTGTATGTATGGAGGTGGTCTACCTTGGGTTAGTTAGATGAGCTCCAATTTAATGAATCTAAGGTTAACCTAGAGTTATTTTCAAGCTCAGAGTTGATGCCAAAAGGGTAATGATTTCTAGTTTATCAGATCATGGTTACCCCCTTGTTTGTGTCGAGTAATGTCAGTTAAAATAAAAAGGTGATACATTGATCATGGAACATCACCGGAAGTCAGATATGGAATTTGATGAATGTTATTGTTGTAAAAACTAGATTCCTTGGGGAAGGCATTGTGGTTCAATTTAATTACACCAACCATCTAAATCATGAATTGTGATAAAATTTATCCAAATATGGATAGATGGGTTTTTCTTCTTGTTAAATGGATATTGTTGGTGAAGAAACATTTTAAAGCATGTTGTTGGATCTATATGAGTGTGGTATCTGTCAGCTTAGTATTTTCATGGAATTTTGTCTTGACATGTCTAATTAAGTTTGGTGGAGAATTAGCTATTTCAACATTTAAAAATCATGCCAAGAGCATCATTAGAATGCTTAGGGGCATGCTTTATAAGGCAAATCAGATGGTGGATTCCCTATAGTTTAGATTTGTCCCCTTATGATGTAAAAACTAAGGTGGGGAGAAACTTTGTCCAGATGTTTAATGAGACGATGACGTGATCATGTATCTAGCTAAATGGTCTTGGGTAAGTGTTTATTAGGTGTTTCAGTTGGGAGACGACCATTGCCTCATGTTTTTGATGAATAATTGTTGTGTGCTTAAGTAAATGTTGAGTGGTGCATTGGGTGTTTGGAAATGAAATATAGTTATTTGAAAAGAAATTCACATCCCTTATATGTTGGGTGATGATTTCATCGTTCCTAAAATCTTCTCAGGAATGATAATCCTAATGGTGGGGAGGTTGTAACAACCTGTGTTTTTGAGCCAGATGAAAATACAAAGGAATTTAAACTTTTTCATTTACTGGATGGGACATTTTTAATTCTGATCTTCAGAATTGACTTCCAAGAGTTTAAACACTACAATGTTTTTTATGGTTTGGGAGAAGGCTTGAGAGGTTTTTGGGTGTCTTTTAGAGTTTCAAGAGAACTGAAGTCCATAATTCAAAGGTTTGGTGCTCTAAATATTGTGCAAGGATTGTCTAAAACCCTATATCCCTCAGTAGTAAACTGTGTGGCCGCAATAAAGTATAAGAAACTCCCCACATGGGATGCACATGGTTTAACCAAACTTTATACCCTTCTTGCATGGGTATTTCCACATAGGTAGCACCCTCACACTATTCATCACATATTTGGTGCACGGTTAGGGTAACCATGAGGTGGTTTCTTAAGAATGGAGCGCCACATAGTTACCGCACAGTTTGGCCAAATGTTGCAACCAAATCGGGCAACTTTGTTGTTTGGGTGAAATTAAAATTTTTCCATTAATAAATTTTATTTATTTATTTCTCTTCTTTTCTTATCCTCCCCCCACATGAGTGCCTCACCCATGCACCTTTGGATTCTCCTCCAACCATAATTTATTCTTTATGATATCTCCTCCACCAGTTGTGTGAATCAAGTTTCTTTGGTCTCTATGGATCCATATTTGTAATATCATGATTCCTTTTGAATATTTATTCATTTAATCTCCTCTCAGTTGTTCCATTTTGGTGCAAAATAATTTTCCCAATTTCTAGGGAGAAGTGCCATTTCAAAGATCTCACCCAAACTGGATCGAATCAGACCTCAGTATTGGATGATTATATCATCCTTGGTATGAGGTAGTTGGTCTATGACTTTTTCTTCAAGTTTCCATCATTTAATGAACAGTGTAGATGTGCCACATGATGGCCTTCCCCACACATTGCTTTTAAATAGGTTTCTTTATATCATATTGACCATTGTTCCTTGATACATTTATATTGATTCTTTTTTAGGGAGTTAGATATGGTTGATCTATTTTATGGACACCCCATGGGTGTTATAAGTGAATTTTGCATTTATAATTAAATTTTTAAATTCCCCAAACGTCTTCTAAGTGTAAATCATGGATTATAAATAGAATTGACATCATAGGTGAAATGTTTAAGTGTTAATGAAACCTCTTAAGTTTTATGTTAAACCCCCCCCCCCCCCTTTAATTTCTTCCTTGTTTTGGTAGTTATTCTAAAATGAAACTTTTCATGAATTGAGATGTGGTTCCCAAAAATAATTCTTTATTGATTAAATTAATTTTCTGACAAACAATGTCACGGTTTTATATTAAACCCCCTCAGATAATGTCCAATTCCTTCCAAATTACAAATTGGTAATTCTAATTCATATCATGATTGAATTATGTCTTTGAGTTTTCCATATTCTATTATGGTATTGTTAGATATGTGGAATGTTATTACAGGCCCCTTTGATATTTTTAAATGTAGTTTTCTACTTCCTTAATAAATGTTCATGAACCCAATTTACCTTCTATGTGCATGAATTTTCTACTCCAATATAATAAAATAATGAACTAATCTCCTTATAAGGGCTTGTATTGCTCTATATATGGGATTTCCCAAGTAGATATATTCCCAATTGGCCATGGTACCTTCAAGGTTCCCTTTTGACACTTAAATTGACTTGATATGTTTGAGTAAAATAAATAACATGTGTTAAAGGAATTGGCATATTCATTATGGATTTCCACACTTAGATGATTTTTAAATGATTCAAATTTTATGAAATTATTATATTAAGGTGTTATATAAATTACATAGATTGATGGTAAAACTATGCCTTCAGTTTATGCTTAATCAAGTTCTTATTACAATTGTGATACCCTTGATTATAATGGGTTCTTTAAATGCAATGCATGAGAAGTATTTCCTCATGGATTGTATTTTAAATATGATGACGCATTAATATAGGATTGATAAATAATTTTCATGAGATTTTTTTCCTCATGACTTATATTATAAATGATATTCCTTATGCATAGGATGTGGAACGACGGTGAGGGTTCTTTTGAGCATGATGTCATCATGCTCCCATACATTGGGTGCTGAGCATGACATCTCGCACTTGGGATACTATATGAGAGTTTGGATGAGGCCCCACAAAACATGATTTGGGTGTTTCCATGGTGGCTCACTCACTATTTGGAGTGTTTTAGAATGAATTATCTCAAACTATTGGGATGTAGGGAATGAAAAAATTTGTATGTGCTTATAGGCTCATTGTACTACTTATAGATGTATGAGTTACACCCCAGTCCAGCCAGAAGCTAGTATTCCAGGTATACAGCCATTACGCATCTTCACGCACTTGGTTTATATAGTTGAATGAAATATATAACTAAACTATATATAAATATATTATAATATATGTAGTTACTGATCATAAATCTAATTATGGGAATGAGTCGAAGTAGGTTGAGCCTCCAGGTGTCCTTAAAAACCTGAGCGGGCTATTGTTTATTTATTTCAATACTATCTATTATTATATATAACTAAAATCCTTTACTTTATACATGGAGTAGGTTCATTCTTAGAAACCGTGGGTGGTAACCTACTTGGAATATTTTCTCACAGCCTTCTCGGGCTACCATTTCACTAAGGTACCTGAGTAGACCTTATATTTACAGGACCATGGTTGATTGCTTGTGTTGTTTATCTTGTACCAGGGAATTAAGAGCATAGGACTAATCTGGATCTTGGTATACTCATGGAGATCACCCCTGTGAATTAAATTTTATTTTCATTATTTTCCTCTATTGTATCTTATTACATGTTTTATGTTTTGTTTTTTTCTTTATGTACCAGAAAAAGGGAATGCATGCATCAGTTATATATTGTAATTTTTCATTCTTTTATATTTATTTTATATTATTCTTCCACTATTAATCTTTCATTTATAATTTCTTCTAATGTTTTAGCTATTTACTTTTTGATTTACTAATGCTATACTCTAATCATGAGTTTATAATCTCCCCACTCTCACTTTCTTATAACCTTACTGTTATTCGAAAACCTCTGGTGTATAAGGAGGTTCTCTTGAGGCCATGTGATCCATAGGTTCGACAACCATATTAGTGTTCATTTATATCAGGATGTTACAGAGTAGGCTTTCTATAGTCACTAAAAAAGAAAATTTCTGGTTTTAGACCTTCTAGTGGTCTTCCCACCAAAGGGTTGGGTTTCATGTCATGTCTTATTACCACGGTAAGAATTGGACCCTGACTATAACTGAGTATATCCATGATCAAAATATAATCATGGGAATGGTCCACCCTATAGACATAGTCCTATATCATGATCAAGGATGTATGTCAATTTTAAAATATTATTACAAAAAAATGTAAGGAATTTATTTTGAACATTTTTTACAATGGTCATTTAATATTTACAATGAATTTATAAAATTGTTAAATGAATATCTTTTTGTTCAACATGATAATTTTCTCTCCAAAGTCATTTTGGTATAATTTATGAACCTTCCTATCTGTGTTTTTTGGTTTTCCAGAGTAATTTTTCTTCCTATTTTTTAATAAATTATTTTATATTAAAGTAAAACTTATAAAAAATGTAATGGGTGTTTCTTATTTTCTTCTCAAAATAATTTTATAAATATAAAGTTATTATCATCTATATTAGTATATTTTTATGTATAATATACTTCACTAAGGATATACTCTAATGATACCATCAAACTTCTTTTTCATCAAGGTCTATTAACTTTTCTTGGGTAATTTTTCATGAAAGTCATTTATGTCACATGATTTAATTAATATATGATGTAATTAGGAACTATTTTAAATATATTTGGAATTCACGTGTATGGTGTTTCCTTATGTGATGGGTGGTACAAAAATTATATATCCCCCTAATAAATTATATAAAGATTTTTATCTAATGAGATGACGTTTAAGGGACTATGGAATGATCACAATCCACTAGGGCGCTTTTAACAATCTATTAATGGGAATGGGGAGTGAATACAATCTACAATGGGACTCTAAAAAATGTTATTATCATCTTTAAAGTGATCATTGTAACAAAAAATTATATTCTATGCTTATGTATATGAAATAGTCATGTTCTACAACTCTAGGATATTCCACATTCCTATGTAATCCTTTTATGGACCATAATTACTAGATCATGTTTTAACACTTATATGTCTCATATGTTATGATTTTTTTTAAAATTCTTATTATGATCCCTAATTTATGATCCATTTGTTTTTTGTTATGATTAATAGATGAAGTATCCATGTACCTTGATTATGTTATCACAGACACCTATCTGTCTTATGATTACTAATGATATTGGATTGAAACTTCTTATCTACACCCCTGAATAAGAATCTGAGCTCAATCATTCTCATGTTTCCATTCCTCGTGTTATGGACATGATTGTTATGTAAGATATGTCCTGACATTGGTAATTTGTGAAAATTATTATAGGATATACTCAATAATGTTTGTAAAATATGTTAGTTGTGTATCTGATATCTATATACACAAAACATATAGGTTTTGGGGTGTGATTTATTATTAAATTTAATGAAAATTCATGTAAAATGATCCAATATGAAAGTACGTTATGGCTGGGTTATCTCAATTAGCATTAGAGTGGGGCTCCATTTAGTAATATACTATGTTATGAAAAATAACATAATGAAAATTAAAACAACCAATATTGAACAAAAAGGTTATATAGGATGAACCTAAAATGTCTATGGTTGAAATCATGGTGTAATAATTTTTGACACATTTATATTAATTTAAATTATTATATAAATAATTTCCCTAATTATTATCATTTGATACTTACAAAACCCTTTTTGGTTTATTAAATAGATAAAAGTGGGAATAATAATGTCAATAATGAGTGTGATGGATAGTGAAATTATTTTTCCAATCATTAATCAGATGGTATGGGATCTAGGGTAAAAAATATGGTGTCAATTCTCACCCAATTTTCTCAATTTCTGAATAATTAAATTAATTTTGGTAAACTTTGAAATGTATCAATGAAGTAACAACCATTCATTGATACATTCATGTGGTATCTTTGACCCCATATTAATGGTCCTACAATCTAAAAATATCCAAGAAATGCATCAATATAATAGAAAATATATTTTATCTCCTCCAATGATCATATTATAAAATTCTTGTTTTAGTTATTTATCGTTTGGAAGGTCAGGAAAATCAATAGTGGAATCTAATTAAGAACATAATGGATAAAGTAGAAATCAAATCTATAGAATGGGAGGAGTTTAAGAATAAATTTTTAAATGAATAATTTCCCTGAATTATTTTCACAGAATAGATATATAATTATTTGAGATGAATAAAATTGTCTATATATATATTGGATCCTATGAAAAAAACTCCAAAATATTTCATGGTACATTTCCAGTTTTATTATTTCCCATGAAGGAAAATATCAATCATTTCATTAGTATATTAAAACAATAATTTGAATTGTTTTGTGTATAATATAATTTGATAGCTATAAAAAATTGATCAATGTGCTCTCAAAGTGGAAGTTGATATTAGATACTCTCACTATTCATTTGGTTTTTGTGACAATAGGAAAGGAATTCAGGCTTGAGGAAACTCAAAAATAAAACCCATGGTGGAAGGAAAAATTAATTTTCCTACATGCTAGAAATGTGTGAAGAATAATGGAGTAAATTGTGTTAAAGGAATAGATAAATGATTTATGTTTGGATGAAAATTTCATCAAGCATAGGAATGCTAAAAAGATATAAAGAGGCCAACCAATTAATCGGGTAAAACAAAATTTTACCCTAATTCACCATCTACACATCAATTTTTGAATTATAATCAGAATAGGAATTATTAAAATCAGTGCATAAATTAATGGGTTAATAATGAAAACCAATATAAAAAAACTATAAATCAAAGGGTTAAAGTAAAATCCTAGGTAATCAAAAATGAAGATGTGGGTCATGAAAATATAGTGGTGAAAGGTGTACTCATTATCCACTCAATGACTAAAAATTTATTATTTTGTTTTAGTTATACCTATTATTTTATATCTATAAAACATGATATAGGAATAAAATTACCACCCCAATGATTACATATTGAATTATAATTAAATAATCATAGTGGTGTAATTATTACATCCCAAGTCTATAGCTCTAATTTGATAAAATTTTATGGGAATAGTATTTCTGAAAGTATTATTATTCTCCCTTTGTTCTAATATTATGTAATTTTATGAATGGATCATTTCTATCTATATATATTTAATATTAGTTTTAGGATATGAAAGTCACAATTTATATCCCAAGTCAACTTATTATCATCTATCATTGCAACACTGAATATGAACTCTGTAAGGGAATTAATTCTATTATATGTGTCTTAATACCCAATAATGGGGAGTATTTGTCTCAAATGGTTGGGGATAAAATCAATATTAACAATATGCATATTATGTGGGAATATATTGATATATTTCAAGATGATTTTTTTTGTCTTCCCCAAGATCATGAATTTCAGTTTTTAATAGAACTAAGACCTAGTTTTATACATTTATCAATAACCCCTTACAAAATGGACTTGATTGGGTTATAGGAATTGAGAAAAAAAATCTAGGATAATATGGATAAGGGTTTTATATAACCAAGTACTTCAGCATTGGGTAGACCATATAAATGTGTTTAGAAAAGATATTGATCAATGATGGACTTCTATCAAGAACTTGAGGCAAAAAAAGAAATTCACTCTATGGACTAAGATCAGTTTAAGTGTTAATTTTTCAATAATTATTATCCTCATATTCTTAATATAAAAATAGATACGGAATTAATTGAGCTATGGATAAAGGATAATGAATATATTAGTACATGTGAGGAAACTTTTACAGGACTTGTGGGGTATACTTCTTGAATTATCATCCTTCCTGAAATTAAGTTTGATCAATTCTTCAGTGGATTAAAAACAACTCTATGAATGAAATCATCCATAAGATACATTAGTAGATACAATGAGATTGTTTTAGGTTCTATCAGGGTGTAAATGGATATCAAAGATACACATCAATCTTATTGTTTTGAAAATAAAAGAAATATATAATTCAACGAAAATGCTAAAATCATAGAGAGAAGAAGATAATATTTTGATATTTCCCAATGTGTGGAAGGAGTCATGGAAAAAATTATCTCAAGGGAATTTTTAAATGTTTTAAGTGTGAAAATTAAAGTCATATGGTAATAAAATGATGGTGTTATGGGAATAATAAGTTTTTTAATGATGAGAATAGAGAGAAATCTCCATAAAATGCATAACTCACAATATTGTTTTTTAAATACAAGGAGAAAAGTAATTATTATAACCAATGATCAAATCCAATAGTTAAAAAATCAATGTAAATAACAATTTAATCCCACAGGTAAAAGGAAATCTCATGATATCACTATTACTTGTGTATATAATGAATTTGTGAAAGGTACACTTACCATCCACTCTAAAACTGCTAATGTCCTATATGATATTGGATCTACCAAAACTTTTATATCTAAAGAATTTTCTAATGGAATCATAATACCACCTCAATGATTAGATGTTAAATTGACATTAAAAACTCCTAATTTTATGATGAACACTTCTCAAGTATATGTTTACTCTTTGATAGAATGTTTTGGGAATGTTCTTCATATAAATCTAATTAATTTCCCCTAGATGAAATTGATGTTATGTTACGCATGGATTGAAATTATTTACATAAATACCACATTAGTTTTTTATTAAGGATGTCCATTTTTTATAGTATTTAATAAATAATGATCATTTATCAATGAAATGGTAAATATGAACATCCAATGGAAATCATATCCATTATATGCGACATTATTCCTATTAAAAATTGGTGTTTATCTTAGATGGTTAGAGAGAAACTCTAGCTCAGTGATATACATACTGAATAAGGGTTTGTTGATATTTTTCTGGAATATTTACCTAGTCTTCCACTAAATCATGTTGTTTAGTTTTTAATAGAACTCATACCTGGTACTACACAAATTTTAGATACTACATATAGAAAGATCCAGATTGAGTTACAGTAATTGAAGAAGAAACTTCAAGAGAATATTGACAAGGGATTCACTCATACAAATGTGTCAGCATGGGGTTCACTTGTTATTTTTGTTATGAATAATGATTGATCAACTAGACTCTGCATTGATTATTGGGAACTTAATAGTATCATTACCAAAAAAAAGTTACATCTACCATGTATTGATGATTTTTTTGATCAATTTCATGAAGAACAATAATTTTCCAACATTTTCCTTTATTCTATATATCATGAATTGAGTATCAAGAAGGAAAGTATTCTTAATAAAAAAACTCCATTAATTGTATGGAAATGATGAATCTATAGTGACATAGTTTGGTATTACTAATTCCAGCTCTTTCTTCATTGATTTAATTAATAGAGTATTTAGATACAACATTATTCATTTCTTTCATATTATTTATAAATTATTTTCTTTTATATTATAAAATCAAGGATGATCATGAACATCCCATGATTATTGTTTTGAATACTTAAGGGAAGGATAAGTTGTATTTAAATTTACCAAGTGTGAATTTTGAATCCAAAAAGTTTCATTTTTCATTACTATAATCTCAAGAAAGGGTATATATGTGGATCCATCAAAGATAGTTGTTACTGAACCCTGGTCTACACCAACAATAGGTACCGATATCGTTTGTTTTCTTGGTTTGAAATTATATTATTTATTCTTTACGGAGAATTTATCAAGACTATCTAATCCACTAACCATCTAATCTAGTAAGGTATCCATGTTACTTAAGATGTAAGGATGTAAGGAAAACATCATGAAACTAGAGAATAGATTAGTCGATGAACCTTTGATTACATTACACTAGAGACAGTAAGGGATTGTGATCTATAGTGATGCATCAAAGAATGGACTGGGATACATCCTCATGCAGAATGACATGTATATAGATTATGCCTCATGATAATTGATGTTTCATAAACAATGTCACCTAAATCATGATTTGGAGTTAGTTGAGGTAATTTTTTTCATTTGAGATATAGAGGAATTATCTTTATTGATAATGGTGTGATATATATATATATATATTGATAAAAGAAATTATAAAATATATATTCACTTAATAAGATCAGAATATTCATAATAGTAGATGGTCATATTTGATTAAAGATTATCACTATTTAATACATTTCCGCCCTAGGAAATGGAAAAAGGTGGTTGATGCTTTGAGTCGAAAGGATAATGCTAGATTAGCTATGATAAGGATAAAAAAGGATCCAACATTTATGGATTTTAAAAGGTCAAGTCAAGTAGTCTTGATAGAAGGTTGGTAAATTTTCTTACTCAAAAAGGTTTTCAATAATCTAACCAAGTGAGGATTAAAGAGGAAAAGAAGGAATATGTTAAATTGAAAAAGAATGATATAAATGTTACAGATTTCAACATTTATTGTAATGGAATGATAAAGTTCAAAAAATATTCATGTGTCCCATCAATGCCGGAATTTTTGAAATATATGTTGGATGAATCTCATAGTTCAACATTCTCTATTAAACCTATAAGTAAAAATATTTATAGAGATATGAAAGAGAATTTATAGGGGAAATGAAGAGAGATATTAAAGAGTATGTGTCTTCATGATTTGTATGCCACCACGTAATGTCTAAGAGATAGAAGTATAAGGGGATTCTATAACCATTACTCATACTTGAAAGGAAATGGGAAAACAATGACATGGATCTTCTTTTTGGACTCCCCAAAACATCTAAAGTCCATAATCCGATGTGGGCTATAGTTTCTCGCCTTACAAATTCAACACACTATATTTCCATTTGAAAACATTTCTCTCTTGATAAACTTACCATGATATAACTTAAGTAATTGGGAAGGTTTCTTGGATTGCCACATTCTATTATATTTGTCAAGATTCTAGTTTTTTCTTGAATTTTTTGCAAAGTCTTCAGGAGGCTCTAGATGTATAGTTGTGTTTTAATACTACTTATCATCATTAGATAGATGGTTAGTCTGAGAGAAAAACTCAAACCCTAGAGGATATTCTAATATCTTATTCTATGGATTTCAAAGGATGTTGGGATCAACACATTCCTATAGATGATCTTTCTTACAATAATAGATTACCCTCGTGCATTTATATCCCTCCTTGTGAATCACTCTTTGGAAATAAGTGTAAAACATCATTGTGATGGGATGAAGTTGGAGAAACATAGCTATTGGGACATGATCTTACTAAGGAAAATTTTGAAATTTTGTATCCATTAAGAAAGATATTAAGGTATCTTAGATTTGATAGAAATGTTATGCAACAAATATTTAGTGAAATATGGAATTCAATGTTGGTGAGAAGGTATTACTATGAATTTATCCATAAAAAGGTTATATGAATAGAAAATGAGGTAAATTTTATCCTTATGTATATTTTCACCTTCAATATTCTTGATTGATTAGGTATGTTATCTTATCACTAGGAACTTCCACCGAACCTCTATCAAGTTCAAAATGTGTTCTATGTATCTTTTCTAAATAAGTACATACATGATCCTTGATATGTACTAAACTCAGAGGATTTACTGTTGAAGCATGATATTTACTATGAAGAAAAACTGATATAAATCTTAGATTGTAGAGAAAAATTGTTATGTAACATGACTAATCAACTTGATAAAGTTCTCAGGAGGATAAAAAAATTTCAAGGAGAAACTTGGGAACCAGAGGATGCGATGAAATAGATAAATCCTCATTTTTTGAATTTGGGTGATATAATTTTGGGGAAGAAATTAATTTTAAGGGGGGTGAATGTAACACCTTGATATTTTATGATATATTTTTTCAAATATGTCTAATTTATTCTATATCTTATGATACAAAAAACACCAATTTTAAAAAAACTATGATATACAATGAAATATTATTATTAAATGTGATAGTTACCACCTATCTTTTGGATTTGAAGGTATGAAAATGAAAAACTAAATTATGAAAAAAAAAATAAACATTTATAAAATTAATTCATTGGTTAACAATTGATTTTATTTGAAAATAAAAATCATTTGAAACGAAAAGTTATGTTTTTTTTGAAAAACTATTTTTATATTCCCAATGTGTTTTTATCATAATTAATTAAATCAATAACTATTCATCAATGATTTTAAATAAATCTATATATTATATATTCAATAACAAAATCTTACATTCATCAAATTTTTTATTCTAGGAATGAGATAAGATTAATACCAATATTATGCTTAAAATGTAGTTTTTTAAAAAATGGTTTTTATCACGTTATGTGTACATATTTTATAATGAATTTCTTAAACTTATAAAAATGGAATCTTGAAAAAATGGATCTCATATTTGGAATCATGGTTTAAATTTTTTTAAATAGTTCCTAATTATTTTTTCATTATAAATAGTAACCTTGGTGAATTTTTATCACCTCAGTAAGGGTAAAACATGTAAAATATGGTTAAGAATTTGGGATAAGGATTTAAATTTTCAATAAAAAATACCTTTATCCTATTGGATGAGTAGATGTATCTACACATCATTTAATAAAGGTACAGATCCTTTTTTCAATTTCAATCCTTTTCTTAATTATGGTAAACATGAACTACAGTTTGTGGAGGTTTCCACAAGCATCTGAGTCCTATTTGGCACCCAGAGTTCTGGAAAAATTAGCAAAATATTGGGCTGCATGGTTTGGAGAAACTGTTCCACCCATATTTCATGGTTGGTAAGAAACCATGTGGTTGTATACCGTGATGACCTCTAGGCCTCATGGTTTGTCTGAAACCATGCGAGCCCATGTGCATGATCATGCAGTGCTTCTTTAATTTGGGATAGTGTGCTTTCTCAACATTTCTTCATGGTTAGACAAACGGTGCACCTTACTATGTGGTACTCCCCTAAGTATTAGTGAAATAGAACACTGTTGGAGCATTTCTTTCCAACTATGCACCCTTTTTTTAGGGGAGAATGAACATTTTCCCCTAATTTAGCTTATAACAAATTTTCTCTTTTATTTTCTTCCACTAGTGGATAAAACACTATTTCCTCCTCCTTGGAGATCATGAACTCCTCAACATAGGAATTGAAGAAAATATCCAATCCATTGTTCATTTATAGATCTTTTAGTTTCATTAGATCTATCTCAGTATGTTATAAAATCCACCCCCACCCCATTTAGGTCTATCTTTGAAACCATCATGTTTTTTTGGTTCAAGCAAATATTCCCTATTTTTAGTGTGTTAAACCATTTCTCATATATCATCCACGATACTATGAATATGAATCTAATATCAAAATAGTATTAGTCTATGGACATGAGGTAATAAGTCACATCATTTTACCATTGAGACTTATTTCTTCATAGCTATGTTGTTGTTCCACACACTTACTTTTACCGAGAGCCCCCTTTTATTTGGTTTTTTCATATTAATTTGATCAACGCACCTTGATAGGAACCTATAAAACCATGTTTAGTAAATTAGAGGATTTTTACACCCTTTATAGACACCCATTTGGGTGTGGAAATTCAAATTTCCCTTTATGGATAATTTTATATATGCCTTATTTTCCATTTAAGCATTCAACATTGCTTCTAAATTGAAATTTCATTAAACTCAAATTGTTTAAAGTAATAAAAGACACCTCTTAGGTGTTTAGACATAATTTGATTATAATTTACGATGTAAAAAATTCTCGTAATGGCCACAAAACCTTATATATACACCTTGAGCCTTACAAATGTGCTCTACAAGCCTTAGAAAATGAAATCAGTTGATTACATGGAAAGACTAATTTAAGTTGATTTCATTCTATTAAATGAAATGAATGATTTAAATGCAATGAATCATAAGGGTGGTTCATCCATGCCAACTAATCCATGATTAATGAAATGTCTTAATTGAATTATAAATCCTTGTTTATAATGAGCTTGAAAAATGAGATGAATGGGAGGTTATGACTCATGCATAAAATTAAAAATATGAATATGCCACATTTATATATATATATGAAGTTGGAAAATTAATGCATAATAGATTTTTCCTTATGTATTAAATTATAAATAAAATTACACCACGTTAGAGGTTGTGGTGTAATGGTGAGGGGATAGATGAGCATAATAGTATCACGCTCCCTTACATCAGATATTGATCATGACATCTCACATCACTGACAATATTATGATGTTGGGCTTGACGCGCCACGTTTTTTTTTCGAGTGATGACATGATGTATCCCTCACCACCCCAAGTTTTGTGCATGACGTCTCACAGTCTTATTATGATAAAAGGAATGTACCCTATTCCTTGATCTTATAGCCTCGTTAGACTGGTCATGGACGTCTGAGTTACACCTTGGTCTAGTCATCAACTGCTATTCCAAGTATATGTCGACTTGTATTTGTATTTACTTTGGTCGTATAGGTGGATGAAATATATAATTAAACTATATATATATATTTAGAAATATATAGTAATTTTTTAGAAATTACATCCAGTAATTAGTCAAAGCAGGTAGAGACACCAGGGGTTTTGAAGGAACCTGAGCAGGCCAGTTATTTACTTCAGTATTTCTCTCCTTTTCTATTTATACCTATATACTATTTTTTTATGATCACTACTTGGATTACATATAGACACCATTGGTGGTGTCCTAGTGATATTTTATCTCACAACCTACTTGGGTTGCCTTTGGTACCGGCTAATAATAGCTCTCTACATGTATTAATATGGTAAAAAGCTGAAATACTTGTTGTTGACATGCTTACATATTGATGGAGCTTATGAGAATAGTACTGAGCATTCACTCGAGATGCTAGTGGATAATATTTTTTTATTTTTTTGTATTGTATATAAATATTGTATGCATGGTTCTTTGTTTCCCATATTTTATGTCATCATGCCATCTAAGTATTGAAACATTCATAGATACTTTTTGTATTATTATCATTTGTTCATTTCTATTTATATTCTTCCAATACTTTGTCATTTGGTTTGTTTATTTATGATTCCACAATTGTTGTGTAATTATTGTGTATCTATTGTTCCACTCTTAGAAGAGGGTATAGTCTCTCAACCATACCACCTTCTCATCTTTGATGCTAGTCGGCATCCTCTGGTGTATGTGGAGGTTCCCTTGACGCCATGTGACCCACCGGCTTCAGACAAAAGTTATGTGGACCCATGGTCAAGATGTTATAACCCAGTATGAGAGGATAAATTTTACTTTGTTTTATTTTTGGGGAATTAGACAGGAGACTAGGAGTTAAAGGGGTTAGGAATTGACCATGTTCCTTGAAGTAGCTAACCCATGTATAGGGTCACCCAAGTTACCTGTGACAGAAATTCTAGATTTTGACTATGACATATAAAGTTAAAACGATTTTACTATTGGTTAAAACACATGATTTATGATGATATTGATATTTTAATTATTGAAATGATGATTTCTTTATAATGGTCGGATGAAATGAGATATTTTAATTATTATATGCATCATCATAGGAAATATAATATTAATATTCCATGCATTTTTCCATGCCATGTGTAATTATAAAAAGAATTTTTCTGTTACATATTGATAGTGCATTGAATATGTATTGAATTGTGCTGAAACTTTTTTTAGGTATTAGAAAACATAATTTATACATAAAGGGATAGGCTTAACCTAACAGTGTTTTCCTAAATAGGTTAAGACAAACACCTTAAGCAGTCAATTATGGAACATCGACCAATAGACCATCAGTTGCAAGGGATAGAACATGTTATGGTGTGGGTTTAGTGGATACAATCTTTTGGTTCAAAAGGTGTATCGACCCTTATGTATTGAAAATTTAAAACCATTTAATTCAATCATTCAATGTTATTTATAAAATTAAATAAATATAAATTAAAAATTATTATGAGTTCTATAGTAAAATTTTCTATTCTATATATCTGACAGAGAGACTTAGACCTACACCTGGACTTAGTAGTGGGTATTGGGAAATCTATTGCATTCGTATGGCCGATTATTGTATCTTCTACTATATAGATCAAGAATGTTGAGAAGGAAAAGAGTCATGGTTGATTTTATAAGTAGTCCATATACTCGTACTTGTTTCTATATATAATCTTCTCAGTTATTTAAATATCTTTTAAATAATGTGTTTGGAATTATAGTATCATGGCTCCATAATTTCCTCTTATCATGAACCATAAAGGTGGTGATTACCACATACTTGAGCTATCATTTTGTGACCTTCTATTAATTCCTTCCGTTGATCCACATTTGGATCCTCTTCCATTTCTTGATATTGGAACGGATGTCCAGTTCTTAGAAGGGATCTTAGGTACATTTCAGTCCATTCAATGTGCAGTTTGACCTGCCCCAAACAAGGAAACATTAAATTTAGAATTATAGTGGAATCATCATCCCACCATTTTTGTAGATGGAGGACCGCACACCATTAAGTCTTGGCTTGAATCCATCCTTCCTATATTCAAGAATCTTGAGCTGACTTTAGATATAAGGGTCATGTTAATTGTGTTTATGCTTTATGATTCTACAAAGCAGTGGTGGGATGTTATCACCTAGTATGATCAGCTTCATGATATGATATAGGCTGATTTCTAGATGATGTTTTACTAATAATTCCTTCTCCATAATCTAAGGGATGATAGATCCATAGAATTATTGAACTTGTTGTAGGGTAGAAAGTTTATCATAGAGTATTATACACATTTCATAGATCTGCAAGGGTTCTCCACTATACAGGTGGGTGATTATCTTATTACTACTAGGAAATTCTAGGATGGGTTGGTGTATGCCATCTTGTCATAGGTCAAGGTATTTAAGATGATGACTATTTCATAAATCTCTATCTATACCCTCATTAGAGAGAGAAACATGATGGAATATTATGGTGCATGTCAGGGTGGTTCAGCTCCTAGAGCTACTAGTGGTACTTATTATGGGAGAAATAGATGTTTTGAGCCTACTCCTGGAGGTAGTAATAGTTAGTCTCCCCATGCTGGCATCTTTATGATATGTCATTAGTGTGGGAAATTGTGGTACACAAAACCATAATTCCTATGTGACATAATGGAAAGAATAGGATGTGGAAGGGTTGGAATTATCTAGTTCTTTTGTAGAATGTTTCCATCAGTGCCTAGTGAGTGGGGGTCTAATCATACTCCGTGATCAAGAGAAGGGCCTATAGTATCACGATACAGAGGTAGCTAGGATACAGCTGGATGATCTGGATGTGGAAGCAATCAAGGTAGAGGTAGTCAGACTTATGATTCTTAGCGCTAGAAGGGTGGTATTTCTTAAGGAAGTTGGATAGAGAATCTTGTCGCAGTACAAGCCAATTAAATTTTATCCATCCAACTCTGGGGTAGGAGAGCTTCGGGCCTTCTACTTTATGAGATACTATTCAATTAGCATCTACTTTAGTGTCTTCTTTATTTAATACAAGTGCATCTCACTCATTTATATCTAAGGTAATCACTGAGAGTCTGGGTCTCGATATAAAACACCTTAACGAAATTATGATGCTTCATACCCCATTAGGTATCTGATCAGAGGGAGTTCTCTATTTTAATAAATTTCCCCCTGGGATATGTGTTTACCTTTTTTGTGGAATATTTTCATCCTCAACATGACGTAGTTTGACGTAATCATCAGAATATACTAGTTGGTTCCCTATCGAGACCATATTGACTGATATCTTCGAAGGGTGATGTTTAAATCACCAAGGGGTGTTATTAATGTATATAAGGGGGAATAGGATGTCAGTCATACATGATCAGGACCTAAGAAGAAAAGGCCATGCAGTGTTATATATCATTTCAGCGACCTTTTCCTAGATTACCAAGGGTTATAACCTATTGTCATTCATCATGTAGTAGATAAATTTAGTGATATCTTTCCCGATGACATCTATGGTCAACCACCAATGCGAGAGGTATATTTTTCTATTGATCTTGTGTTAGGAGATCCTAATTGACCATTCCTCTTTATATTATAGAACCTAAGGAGATTCTAGAACTCAATAAGAAATTTAAGGATATAGAGGCGAAAGGCGTTGTAGGCCCCATCACTTCTCCTTGGGGTTAACTGGTCCTTTTCACCAAGAAGGTTGATGGTACCCTCATTCTTTGTGTGTATTACGATCATTTTAACTAGCCGATGGAAAATAATCAGTATCCACTGCCTTTAATTGATGACCTCTTTAATAAGATCTGAGGAGTATGAGTGTTTTCAAAGATAGATCGGAGGTCATGATATCATGAGGTGAATTTCAACTCCTTATAAATACATCGCATAGATTTCAAGAATAGTTATGTTCTCTATGAGTGCCTAGAAAATCTATTTGGACTCACGAACACACCTGATGTTTTTATGGCTCTTATGAATTGGGTTTTCTACCATTATCTGGATTCATTTGTGGTAGTATTTGTGGACATTATCGTGGTATATTCATGCTACATAAATTACCATGAAACCCATATTGAGATCATGATTAATATAATGAGAGAGAATAAGATCTATGTTAATCCCAATAAATTCAACTTTTGGATCCAGAAAGTTCACTTAATGGGTTATATCATCTTAGAGTTAATTGCTTTAATGGACCCATAGAATGTGAGATCGATAGTTTCCTAGGAGAATCCCAAGAATTTATTTGATATCTATATTTTCTTGTGTATTTATAGATATTAATGATTATTTATCTCTTATTTCTCACATCATGAAGCACCACTTATGGGATCGACAAAGAAATGGGTGAAATTAAAATGGTTAGAAGATTTTGAAGCAGCCTTTGAGGAGTTAAAGGGTCATTTGACTTCAGCATTGATAATAATTTTGTCAGATCTAGGAAGGACCTATAATGTATATTTTTATGCATTAATAATCGAGACTGGATCTGTTTTGATGCATGATGTGTGAGTTTTTTAATACAGGTCTCGTTAGTTGAGGCTTCACAAGAAAAATTATCCAACATATGACCCCGAGCTCGCTGTTGTTGTTAAATAATTACATTTTTTTGGAGAAACTATCTATATGGAGAGTGTTTTGTGGTGTTCAGTGATGAAAAAATCCTCATGTACAACTTTAAAATGTGGGATCTCATTCTCAAGAAGCGTAGGTGGGTTGATTATATAGAGTTTGATTTTCAGCTTGTCTATATGCCTGTTAATGGAAATTTTGTAGCCGATGATATGAGCGAAAAGACTCAAACATAGGCATTTCAAGAATCCATTGGTCAATGGTAGATTATGGACTTATTTGCAAAAATCCATGTTTTGGAATAGAAGGAACATGGCCAGACTATCATGTCAACTTTAGTTGTGACTTTAGTCTTCTGGAACAGGTATGAATGTGAAGAATATGTTATTCCAAAGGCCTTTTCATATGGGAAAGTATTTCAGATGATAATAAATCTTCATTATGGACTATGGATGGGGATGATACCTTACAATTCCATGGGAATTTGTGGGCCCCATCAGATGTTAGAGACAAGATGAAGTGGGACTTCCATACCTTAACATGGGTGGTTCACCCCAGTATAACCAAAATGTTTTTGGATCTACAGTTGCAGAATTAGTGACCCAGTATAAAACATAATATTTTTTAATTTATCACTAAGTATTCCACCAATAAATAGGTTATGGTAAAACATCATCATATGTTAGGGCTTTCACATATATTTTTCATTGCTGAGTGAAAATGGGATGATGTTTCAATGGATTTTGTGACTGGTCTACCTAGATCACCTCATGGTAATGATGAAGTGTGGGTTTTTTATGATCGTTTGATGAAGTGCTCACAAATTTTACCTATACAAGATATGTTCATAGTATATGATCTTCGATATTATACGTCAAGGAGGTTGTATATATTCACGAAGCTCCACATTTGATAATCATTGATAGAGACACTCATTTTACATCACAGTTCTCGAAGGGGTTTCAGAATATCTTGGGTATAAAAGTGCTTCTAAGTACCGCCTATCTCTCACGGGACAACAAAAAGAAAGAGTGTATGATTAAGGTGATGGAGGAAAATATTTGTCCATGTGTCCTTGACTTTGGTGGTTCTTGGGAGAACAAAATTCCCATCATTGAGTTTTCTTATAATAACATATTTCACGCAACATTCAAGATGGATCCTTATGAAGACTTATATGGTAGGTATTTCTTCTCACCTATGTGCTCGATAGAGGTAGAAGAAACGACCATTCTTAGACCAAGTATCATGCAATAGACTACAGAGTAGATCTAGATTATCTGAAAGCACTTGATGACATCTCAGTCTAGACAACAGTCATATGAAAATAGACACCAGAAAACTCTTTAGTTCGAGGTCAAAGACTGTGTTTTCTAATGATTCTCACCAAGTTTGGGCCATAGACATATTTGGAAGTATAATAAGATCACACTTAGGTTTGTGGGATCCTTCAAGGTTGTGAAATGAATCAGAATAGTGGATTATGAGTTAGAGATTCCTTAGTTATACTTATCAATGCATGATGTCTTTCATGTATCTCAAATTTCCAGATATTTTCCAAACCCAAAACATGTATTTTAGCTGGATGAGTTTGAATTCAATTTTGATGCTTCCTTCGAGGATTATCCCATTATGATGGTTGATCAAATCACGAAGACACTCTATGGTTGGTCATGTCCTTTAGTATGGGTTTTATGTCAACATGGATGAGTACAACATAAGACATGGGAAGTGGAATCCAATTTACTAGTTCAGTGGTTGGAGATATTCTCTGACGATACCTCTTTTCCATAATAAGTCCAACTCAGAGATGAGTTTCTTTAATGAGGGTAGGTTGTAATAACCCTTATTTTCTTGAAGTTACAAATCATTTGTTTTTTAACTGGATTAATTTTATTAATCATGGTAAATGTGCACTATGGCCTAAAAAAGGACCCATGAGGGTCTCAGGCTTGTTCGGATCCTAGAGTTTTGGAAAAATGGGAAAAATATAGGGTCACATGGTTTGGAGAAACTTTGATGCCCAACTCACATGGTTTGTCTAAAAGTGCATGGTTGTAGATAGTGAATACTTGTAGGCCCTGCACAGTTTTCCTAAAACCGTGTGAGCCTAAGAGAACCTCTATGTGGTGCTACTAGAAATTGGGATAGTTCACCTATTCATTGTTAGATAAACTGTGTTCCAAACCATGCGGTGAGCCCCTAAGTAGTAGTAAAATGGTGCACGATTTTGGCATAGTTTTCAAATCATGTGTCCTTATGCTTTGGAAATAAATGACCAATTTTCCCCGTATATAACATGTAACCCCTTTTCTATTTTCTCTTCTTCATCCAGTGGATGGAACACCATTTCCTCCTCCTTTGAGATCAAAAACTCCTCAAGCTAGGCATTGAGACAAATCTATGATCCGGGTTCTATTTCTTGATCCATTTGAAGCATTAGATCTATTCTGGTATATTCTCTAATCCTCACCCATCCTATTCAAGTATATGTTTGAATCCATCATGATATGTATTTTCAATCTTATTTTCCCTATTTTCTTGTCATTGGACCATTTCATAGATATCAACCATCCTACTTCAAATATGAGGTTGATATTGAGTGGGGATTCAAATACGTCCTAGATATATGTGGTCACATCATTTTCCCTTTGAGTTTTATTGCTTCATAGATATGTCATTTTATTATACAATAGATTTTTCTAAGATCACCCTTTTATTTGGTTCCTTCATAATAATATAATCATTGAAAATATATAGATTTCTATTGAACTCTGTTTAGTAAATTAGAGGATGGTTACACACTTTTTAAACACCCCTTGGGTGTTTCAAGTCAAATTTCCTAATATGGTCAATTGTGTATATTCCTGATTATCCTCCTATGCTTTCATCGTAGATTTTAAATTGAAATTCCTCTGATATCTGGTTGTTAAATGGAATCCAAGTCACCTCTTCGGTGTTTTTCCAACCTATTATTTGAATTTCCCATGTAGGAAATTACCATAAAGACCACGGAACCATATATATTCCCCATGATCCTTGTAAATGGTTTTTACATGCCTTATTAAATTAAATGGGTTGATTACATAGAAAGCCTTATTCAGGTTACATTTTTTCCATTAAATGAGTTGAATGATTTAAATGAAATGACACATAAGGGTGGTTCATCCAGGATTACTACTTGATGATTAATGAAATGTCTTAATTGAATTATAAAGCCTTGTTTATAATTATCATGAAAAATGAGATTCATGGGAGGTTATTCCTCAATCATATAATTATAAATATGAATATACCACTTATATATATATATATATGAACTTGGTTAAAGCATGTATAAGAGGTTTTTCCTTAAGTACTATATTATAAATAAAATTACACCTAGATAGAGGATGGTGTGTGATGGTAAGGGATTAGTTGAGGATGACGGTATCATTCTCACTTAAATCTGGTGTTGAGAATGATGTCTCACACCATTGAAACTATTAGGACGTTGGGCTTGACACCCCACATTCCATTGTTCGAGTGATGACATGATGGATCACTTAAAATCCTGAGTGTCTTGCATGGAATCTCACATTCTTATTGGGATACAGAGAATATACCCTATTTCTTCATCTTATATGCTCATTAGACTGGTCATGGATGTCTAAGATACACCCAGGTCCAGCCAAAAACTTGTATTCTCGGTATATGGCCACTGATGTCTGCATATAATTTGTTCATATAGGTGGATGTAATATAAAATTAAATATATATATATATATAAATTATTACTATATATATATTAAATATTAATACATTCCTCTTAGAAATGAGATTAAATAGGTAGACCCACCATGTGTCCTATAGGAATGTGAGTTGGATGGTTATTCATTTCATCATTGCTTCCCTTTTTAGTTTATACTTGAAAACTTTTTATTTATGATCACTACTCAGGTTACACATAGAAACTATTAGTGGTGGAATACTTATATTATTATCCCACACCCTACTCAGGCTACCTTTGGTACCCAAAAATATTATCTATATATAGGTAAAAATAAGGTAAAAGTCCATGCTACGGGTTTTTGATATGCATACCTATTGATAGATCTTATGAGAAGAGGACTGGGAACTCTCTTGAGATGCTAGTGGAAAATCATATTATTATTATTTTACTTTTTTATAGCATGATTTTTTTATTTTTACATATTACCCTTTTTATCTATTAGCATTTCATGCATCCAAGTATTAATAATTCCGTATAGACTTTTAATATTATTATCAGTTGTTCAGTTCTATTTATATTCTCTCATTTTTTATCATTTAGTTTTTTCATTCATCCTTTCATTGTTGTTTTATATTTATTGTGTATTTATTATGCCACAAATCAAAGAAGACATCCTTTAATAATTAAATGATTCTCTATAATTATGTGTATTCCACAAACCTATGTCTTATGTCAATGTTATTCTCTCATGGATAATTATCTTGGATTTTATTATGATTCTTGTCTGATAAACGACCACAATTTTTTCCATGACTCAAGATTATGATATTTTATATATTGGGTTATAGTTTTATAATATTAAGATCATGTTCTCTTACTTTTATGCTCATGTTATATTTATTTGATCATTGATATGTCCCTTATTTACCCTTACTCAGCATCTAAGATAATGTTTTTTTTATGCTTCCTTTCCCCATATATGAACAAAGGTTTTATATAAGATATGTATAAGTAATGTGCTAACTATGAAGAACTTCATGGTATATCATGTTGTTACCTTATGAACAAGTATATTATATATCCAATTTTCCAAAGATACTCTTCATATATGATTGTAGCATGGATCTTAACTTTATGTATTGAATATTCATCTAATAATATATAAAATTATATATGAAATGTATGGGTCACTGTTATTATTATCAATTCTGTCATCATAAAGTCATATTATTCCCATTCTAGAGTCCAAATAGGAACCATAGTTTATCATTTTATATTATAAGAATTCTCAGACCAAAACAATAATGATGGCTTTTTTATCCGAGTTACTTATACTTCACTTGATATAGATATTTCTCCTTAAGCTTTTCGGATCAAAAGAACCAAAAGTTATCATTTATTCAAGAACATCAATGTATAATAATAATGATAAATAATATTTTTCATTTATATTTTCTTCATCACTTTAATGATCTAATACTTCCTTATAATTCACTAAATTTTGGAGCAATCAAGTTTTATTCTACTCTCTAATAACTCTCAACTTTAGTACATTTTCTTTATCAATTATTATGTTCTCAATCCTGAGCTTTATGCAACTACTTATCAGGGCTCCTAGCCAATATTTCTTCATATTATTAATTCAAAAAGAACTTCTAAATTTTTCTTCGTATAACACTTAGTATGTGTGAAACCCACCTACTTTGTGTAATAAATATTTCACAAGAATATTATTTTTTGATCAAATTCACCTAACACATAGCTCATAAACTCTACTTTTATTTCTAATTAAATATTTTGACTATATTGCACTTCACACAAACAATATTCAATGCATCCATCATATAGAATGACTCTTTCAAAGATAGTTCTTCATAAAAAGTTGATTCAGGTACTGATGATATACAAACAGATGCTTTGCTTATGGAAATAGTGAGATCAGTGAAAGCACTCTAATATCTCATTAATATCTTTAATCCCTCATTAAAACCTTTATAAGCGAGGTTATGGGGTATTTATATTAAATTTTGAACCCTCTTAGTGGATTAGGATTCCATAAATCATATTTATTGAATATTGTTTTTGTGATTCCAAAACAATTTTTCAAACGAACACAAATAATATTGTCTTTCTCATATGAAAAATTACATATTATGTTACCACATGTAACATGAAATTAATTCATGTACTCATACAAAATCCTCATTCACGTGCTTCATGCATTGAAAACATACTTCATGAATCAACCATATTAATGCAACTTCACATACTAACTTTGCATAGGGGAATCAAAAATTGTCCATCCAAAGAAATCCTTTCATATATTTATCTTGTACTGACATTTTATATTGAATATATTCATCTCATAATTATTTTTTATTTATATACCATTTCTGTGAACAAAGTATCTGAATATTATTCCTTTTTTGATTTTCTGGTTCCATCGAGCACCTCATAATATCTCTTGGAGGTTTTGAATGTTTCTGGTAGGGTGTGCACTCTCTTATATTGTTGACCTGTTCATGAAATGAGAAAACCTAGAATATATGATCCTTCAGATAATGATGATGATGATAACATAATATAAACCCATAGAGCATGAGATTTAAAGCAGTAAAGAATATCACTATAAATCAAGTCTCATATTGGTTTTCAAGAAAGGCGAGAACTCTAAAATTATCCAAATGTTGCTAACAATAGATATGAAAATCTTTTATAACCAGATAATCATGGGTAAATAATTTTTCCACAAACAATTTATCTAACTCTTCCTTGAAATTATTTTTACAAATGATCCATACGGTGAGCCACAATACCATTATGATTCTAATTGACCAATATTGGCACTCACTCTTCATTAATATGTTCATGCTCAGCTGGTTCCCTTATCCTGATTCTCCCTTCCTATAACAGTTGGTTGCATTAAGTTTATTGTATTAAGAAGATGGTTTATTTTTTATTCCTTCTTCAATAATATTCCTTTTTGAAAAAATAATATCTAAACCATTCTCATATATTCATCAAATCTATTCATAAAATCAACTCACATTGACTTTGAGTAATCGTCAAAATTATAATGAAAAATTAACTCAATATAAGGTCACAGTATCCTATATTATTAAACTATTATTTTTGAGTAATTCCACATTATTACACTTCTTTACCAACTCATACTTTAAATATTCAACCCAACTTTATCTAGACATTAAAATTAACATTAATCACATTGTAAATAATGTTCTTCACATAATTATGAACTCTAGTATTTTACAATAAGACTATGTCAACAATGATATGTTGTATATATTCTCAAAATGAAGCTGGAATCATTATTTATTTTTTGATATTTAAATATATGAATATAAATAGAATAATCTACTCATTATATGTTTCTTCTTACAAATTAGTATCTCAATACTCGCCAATATTATTTTATAACTTATATAATATTCTCGTGAGCCTTATGATAGATTAATTATCCATATTTAAAAGACACTCATCATCCAAATAGACCATCATTAAACTCATAAATGTAACTAGTCTTCAGCAAAGACATTTAATTTCCAATTATTACATCCTCAACAACCTATTTACTTTCCATTTGAAAAAACAAATCAATCTAAAATCCATAAATCCATTAGGGTTCTTCAATCTTTACCTTTTTATTTATAATTAATACACAATGTTTTTTCGAAATTTCTAATGTCATTGTAATTGTTCTCCCATTTATTAATAATAAATACAAAATACTAGGTCAATGGAATGTTTTTACTTCTCATATTAATGATCCTTATAATATTTTCAGGAATCATCTTCTCTCCATTCCATTCAAGGTAAAAACAAGGTCCAAACTTATAATAGAAGGATGACATAATATGTGTCTTAGAGCCATCGTCCATTAAACTCTAAGTCTACATGGACTAACATGGTGTAGAAAAAAAGAGTGAATAAATATATATTTCAAATATATCTATTAACATATCCAGAAAGAGATAAAACTTTAACTTTATCATTTCAAGGGTTTTACACACAAATCCATCAAGACTTGTATAACCTATAAAAAAATTCACCAAATACCTTAGAAACATTCAAGTAAAATATATATAAATCCCCCTTTGTCTTTTCTAACCCATAAACCTTCACTCCCCATTTATGAAAATATTCATTATAGTCCCTATCAAATTATATTAGTGTGATTGGTAGACCTCACATTCCAATTATTGTATATGTTGTCTTTTTTCTATATTTATACAAAAGAACTTATATCTAATAGATTCTTTCAAAAACAATCCCTCCCTCAATTCATTCACTCTATTATTTTATAGGTAAATTAGATAATTCCATTATGTTGGTATATTATTTTCTATAACTACTACAAAAAATCATTCAACCCCACCCCCCTAAATTCATCTCCTTTACTTACCATCATATTAATAAAAATAATAGAATCAATGGAATATTGGGGAAACCCATTAGTTCCTTATAAAAAATAGTAAGTATTAGAGTTTCCCCTCAACCAAGATCTACAGCTAATTTTAATCACATCATGGGGAGGAATCTCCATTTAACACCCCAAAATTTTAGTATGTTTTTTTATTTAAACAAATTTGATGTGTTTGATAACTTATGATACATTTAATGCCAATATTTAGTGAATATCACTTTATTACAACAAAATTGATTTAAATTATTATATAATTAAATTAAAATTATAAATAAATGAATTTTTTTGAATGAAAAAGGTTCAAATTAACTAAATAAAAAACAATTGATTTTAAAAAGATTGCTTTGAACTGTTTTGTTGAATTGTGTATTTTTATTAAATTTAATAATTATGAGGTGTGATAATAGGTGGAAATTTCTGAAAAATGGTAAAAATAAAATAAATCATTGTATAATTTTATTATTTAGGAGGGTATATGTCATTTGAATTAAATCATGAATTTAGCTAAGATATTTTTCTTTAAAACCTTGTTTTAAATGATTTAATTTTTTCTATTCAGATATTTCACTTACATATACAAATAATTTATGTAGTTTAAAAAAATATTATTTTCTATACTATGATTATTATTTATGGTCATTTTTAACTCTCTTGAGATTTATTTTCAAATTTTTAAAATGTAAATCTTTTTAAAAGTTTCCATACGATTCATTTTATATTTCATTATAAAGCTATACAAGAATATTTTATAATGTTTACTTCATACCCCATTTTCCCAATGTCCTATATATTCGTTATTATGAACGTTACTCTTTAATTTTTAGGTTTTCATAAATTAAATTCAATTACCATTATTCAGTGGTAATTTTAGTTTTAAGTATTTATAATGATAAAAGGACATTTCATCTTAATTTTAAAAGATGGTTAAATATTATTTTGATTATGGGTTAAAATGAGTGTTATGATGAAATGGAAAATATTATATTTATTTACTTCATGTAATGATTGTTTTAAATTATATATTATGATGGTTAGTCCTTTGATATATCCCTCCTATGAATTGGGTGATAATTTATTCTATAGAGAAATGATGACTGGAATTAACTGATTATAAGTTATTCCATACATGTAAAACCTAATTAAACATGGGCGATGAATATAATTTCCCAAGATAACTTCATGGTTATTATTTTATTTCTATCATTTTTAATTGTTTTATTGATCTAATTATGATTTCACAAGTTATTATGTTTTATTATGAACTAAAACTTAATTTTTTTAAACGGAAAATTTTCATATAGGTTTTCATGTTTTTCAATTGACTAATGGGATTCCTTTAATTTATTATCTTTAATAGAGATTTTTTTATTTATAAAATATTTTGAAATGATTTTTATAACGACTAAATAAGATTATTTACATAAAATAAGTCAATTTTTTAGTTATGGTGACTCATCCTGAATGAAAAACAAATCCATGAATGAAATTGGAGTTTAAACTTAAGAACTTTTTTTGTATAAAAAATTTACACTGATTTGAATTTTCTATTTTTATATAACATTTTCATAATTATATAAAACAATATAATTTAAATATCATGGTAAAATAATAAGGTTTAAAATCTTTTCAATTAATCTCAAAATTATGGGTTGTTATTTAAAATGTTAGTATAATTGGTATCAGAACTAGTATGTAAAGAATGTGTTTTTCGAAAAAAAATCCAAGATTATACATCTATGGTGTCATAGTTTGTACCATTAAAGGGTTTAGATAACTTTATAGGTTAATAATTCATCAAATGTTCATAATTTAAGAGTTCTCAATGCCATTATGGGTTTACAGGTTTAAGGTTTATTATATGATAAAATGAATAGGCACCCCTTCTAAGGTACTTTGATGAGGTGATTAATGATATTTTGAGAGATTTTTTTGGGTTTAGAGAAGAATATATTATTGAGGGATAAGTAAAATTTTGGGTTTTTATGTGATTTTGTTTTATAAAAATGGTTATTTAAAAAAAATGTTTTCATATTTTTAGGAACATATGTAGAATATGTTAAACATGAAGATTGAAAAGTGATTTGGTGACTAGGTAACAAAATTTATTTTTTAATATTTTAACCATATTTGGGGAAAAATTATATGAATAAAGTGAAAATAAAATAATTGGAACGTAATGTATTCTAGGAAAAAAATTGATATAATTTTAGGAATAAATATTGATTTAATATTTGGATGAATATATGATTTTTTTATTGTTTTCTATAATGGTGACTCAAGTTATCTTAAGAAAAGATTATTATATTTTGGGGAATATATGATTAGGGTATATACATTTTTTTATTTAACTTTTTTATGGATTAATTTTGTTTGGAGATATTTGTTATATTGACTTTAGAAGAATACGTGATCAAATATTTCTAATTTTTGTGTTTCAAATTTGATTTGGAATATTATGAAGAGGTTTTGAGTTTATTTATGTAAGGATTAAAGTTGAACTTTGTGTATTATTTTAGAGTTTTTGGAGATTCATGTATTATTACTTCTTATGATAGTGTGTTCGAGTTTTGAATTATCTTTACTTCTCTTCTAAATTATTGGGTTTTCAGATATCTAGAGAAAGAATCAATAAATTTTCCTCCCTTTTGTAAATCTTATTATCTATTAAGATTTAATTTTTCAGATTTTGACATGAAAAATTACTCATGGTATTTAATATTTATAATATAAGATAAATCATAGGTTGAAAATATTGGAAACAATACCAAAGGATGAAATTGTTCTTGTGGAATGGGAAAAAATAAGTTATGTATATTTTATCACATTCTCTATCGTTATTTTAAAAAAAATCCTTAACTTGGTCAAGAAGAAGTTAAATCTATTTAATATTATGTTGAAAATATCCCTAATCTATCAAGATATGCTTTTAAGAACTCATTTATAATTATAATACTTATAATTTTACATGAATGGTTTTAGAAATATTAAATTAATAGAAATAAGTTTCTAAGAAAAAAATTAGAAATTACTTATCATGGTAAAATAATTATCTAATATGTCCTGATAAATTAATTTTGGAATGAAAAAAAATTAAAATTATGTGAATTAAATGTATTTAGGTTGGGATAATATAACAACTTGGGATTTTAGAATGTGCTTTTCCTTTAAATAAATTTCATGTGTTCGATAGCATGTGGTGCTTACAACACAAAACTTAATTGAATAATGCTTTATTATAATAAAAATTAAATACATTGTCAGATATTTAAATGAAATAGGTAACTAAATGAAATTTTAGAATAAAATGTGTTAAATTCACATAAGTAAATAAAATTTACTCTAAAGAGACCATTTTGAATTAATAGGTTATAATTTATTCCATAATGGTGATACATGAGTGAACAACGGTGATGAATATACTATAATAATATACATTCATATAATTTCTATAATTTTTATGATTTTGATTTTTTTATTGATCAAAAATTTATTTCACAAGTGATTATGTTTTATTATAATATAAAAGTTAATTTATGTGAAAAACATAAACATAATTATTGGTTTTCATGTCTTCAAAGGAATAATAGGTTTACCTTATTTTTATATCACATTCTAAGGTATGTTTTTTCATCACATATTTTCAATAAAAAAATCAGAAGTCTTACGGATGAGTATATATATTAAAAAATTAAAATTTCCAATTATGGTGAATCATATTGAACGAAGAAAAAAGTGTCACTAATGAAAAGGGGGTTTGAACTTAAGAACATTTATTGTGGAAAAATATACACTTGGTGGAAGTGTCCAACTAGTTATGTAAAGGTTTTCCTAATTCTTCAAAAGTCTAAACCAAAACGATCATGGTAATATAAGAAGGATCAAAATCCTTATTATTAAACACATTATTATGGGGGTTATGAATCAGTTAATATACTAATTTCTACCTTTCCTCTTAAGATCATTTATAGGTTTCATGGTTATTTTTTCCATTCAACAGTTTCCTTAGGTGGATTCATCTTCATCACATCATCTATCAATTGAAATGTATTACCTCATTATTACATCATCTTTTTCATAAACATTTCTTGGTATTGTGGGATATTGATATAGTCCTTCATGACATGTCCATGTTAATTAAAACATCCACATGTATTCTATTAAATCTTTATTTCATCATTTTTAGGCAATGTGAAATAACATGTTTCTATTTAGCACTAAAATCTTTTTTTTTTGAATTATCTATTTTTCAATCCATTACTAATCAGGATAGAAAAATAATTAAGCCCTCATTTTTAGCATTCTTATCTTTCTTAGGTTTCTCACATCGTTTCTGGACCACTTCATCTTAACATGACTATTCTTCTTTATCATTATTAATTATTTTCCCTGTCAACCCTTATGAAATAAGTCTGGGTATGATATTCATTATTTCCTCATCACTATAACGCCAATGATCACATATTCCATAGATTTATTCTAATAATTCATACCTATTTTTTGTTGGAATATTATATGAATTCCTAGTCAAATCTTACATTATTTAAAAAAATCATCTTCTTATAATATCCCCCATTGGTTTGCTTCTCTTTCCATATAATTACATATCATACCAACATGAATATGATTTTTTCAGAACACTTTACAACACCATCAATACCCTATGGTCCTATATTTTCCATAATAATAATATCTAGCTCCTAAAGATTGTTTTTTTTGTGTTTCTATAAACTATGGTAGGATTTTCCATATGGTAAAATAATATTATTGAAATTTTCCTCTCATACTTTGATATACATGGGGGTTTTAAATTGGTATTCTTATTTTAATATTTTCCATGTTTGGTTTTTGAACTTGTACTGTTAGAGTTAACATGTTCATTTTGATATTTATTAAGAGTAAAACTAAATTACCACTCTATATTCCTTCTTTAACTAGTTTTTAATTATTCTTAGTTAACCTAAATTTAATTTTTTATGTCATTTTTGATCTTCTTCAAATCATTTTTTACTTCAAGAACCTTTGATTTTATTGATAGATTCATCATCTTTTAGAGAAATTTTCTATTCAATTTATTTCATTATCTTATCTTACATAGCCACTCTCAAAGTTCATTTCATCTTCTAATAAATATAAGTGTATTCTTTGTTGAAAAACTCCTATTTTACCATGAACACCATATAATTTTATTTCAGTAACTTCCATTTGTAGCATCTCGGATCTGCATGCCACTCAACTACTACCTTTCACCCGATTGACCACATGGCATCAAGCACATTTCACCAAATGCCAGAGGTCGTCGATTATTAGTGAGGTCCTAGGGTGTAATAGTGGGGAAACTATTCCCTCTTAGGCAGAGTGTAACACATCAGAATAATAATATACAATATTTTTATTAGTAAAAATCATACAACTTAAATAAATAGTGGAATACTGATAAGATAAATATCAAATCCACATTCAATACAAAAGATGATGAAGCATATTATGTTCTAAGAAAATATAAAAAAAATTATACTATAAGAATCCAAAATATATGTTCTAAAACAAAAAGAAAAAAGGTAAACTAAGAATCATTTCAAGCCTTGGCTCGGTCCCATGCTCTCCTGCCCCTAAACGGCATCCCAAGTACCTATACAAGGGTGATTTCCCTTATCGACACATGCAACAATATAATCTGTTTCAGTCCAAAATAATGACCCAAAATGGGTGTAAGAAATAAATACCATTAACAAACCAACAAAGATATGTGTCTATCTATCAGTGATCATATGAAACAAGTAGTGTACAAAAAGTAAAAACAAAAAACTAGGAAGCACTCAAGAGTAAAAGATCATACACGTCCTCTTTTCCATTTCCATTCATTATGTAAAGTTCAACCATTCAATTACATTGAATTATATAAGTATTGATATCTATACTAAGAACATAAATCCTCTATATAAATAATTCTCAACAAATACTTCAGAAGGATATCTAAAATAATAATGTGAAATAGAATCTCTGCTTGTTATTTGGCTTGGAAAACAAGTAATATATTTTTCTCTTTCATAATCTATTCAACATCATCCCCACAGGAATAGATTAACCCTGCCTATAGGCATAACCAAATAATTTCCCTCTGGATTAACAAATCCTTACCCAAAGGTATAAAAAATCCTCGCCCACAGGCATAATAATTCCTTTCCCACAGACATAACTGATCCTTTCCCACATGCATAACAAATTCTTACCCATAGGAACAACAAATAAATCCAGGTAAACCCTAGTATATCATCATTTAATCATATTAAAAACACATGTAAATTACACTATTACATGGTTAACATATAACAACTCACATGGGCATCACACATATCAAGAAAAAGGTGAATTAAACTATCTCAAGGATTAAACAACAACTTGTAATATCATGAGGAAAAGGTGAAATAACTATTTCAAAATCCATTAACCAAATCAATCACATTTTACCAAAATGTCAATTTTATAATAATAAAATTCAAACATAACAACCCAATAAGGGAAAAAAAGGCATGCCTTATAGGAAAACTTTTCCAAATGGCCATAAACAGTCATTTCAAGGAAACTAACACACAGTGTGGCCCTTAATTTAACAAATAAGACCAAGAATGCTAAAATTCATTAAAATCATGACCTCATAATCACTACGAAACAAGAAGATTCAATTTCTATTCAAGGTTTCACCATAAACATGGGAAAATCACAATACGGTACATATAAAGAACTAGACATTGAACGAAAGGCACAAGACTAACTACCTCGTCATAGTATGATGCTCCTCATCCAGTGTAGGGCTTTGATTCGACCTATAATGGAGTAGATCAATAAGAAAATCATAAATTATAACCCATAAAAACTCAATTTAGAGGATAAATAAGGAAAAAAGGCTCAATAACAATTGAGATATTACCAATCAGGTTCAAATTCAACTGACGGTGAAGGAATCGGGGTTCGGATGATCAATAGGGAAGGAAAACGGCCCTCGGTGCTATTGTTCCAAAACCCGAATGATCCCCTACATGTTTTCAAAAAAATTATTCTACTTCCCTATTCAATCAATGAATAAAAGTATAGGGAGTGTACTTGAGACTATGCACTGTATCCGTACAAATTCCAACCCAACCATTACATGATTGTGTACTAGTGTTAGATGGTGTGTAGTTCCCAGTCACGTCGTGTAACAAGCCTACAGCTATCCCTCGACCTCTTTTCCCCCATTTTCTTTAGAAAAAACTAACAGAATGATTCATACCTCAAAGGAAGAATTGTGTTCTTAAAAAATTTCCCCCTTAAATCAATTCATCCCCGAATTTCCCTTCCAAGGGTGATGATGACAAATAATGGGAACTACTCATGCCATTGTAATCATACATCGACCTCTCTATCTGAAGTCGCATCCTACACTCGACCTTGCTTCCACAACATGTGTACTAAAGGAATAGACTATCCATGGAGAACCTTCATGCTACGATCCATAATACGAAGGGGATTCTCCCCAAAGGATGCATCTTCCTCCAACTCCACTTCCTTGGGCTGAAATGTGTGAGATGGGTACAAAATGTATTGTTGCAACTAAGAGATGTGGAAGATTTTATGCATAAACCCATACATATTAGGTAACTGTAATCGATCAGCAACTATCTTGACCCTCTCCATACTCTCAAATGGATCAACATATCTTGGCAAAAGGTTAGCCTATCATGTGATCATTTTGTGTCCCAACCACAGTATGACACGTAGAAAAACTTGATCCCCAAACATGAAAACAGAAGGTCATCTATGGAAATTATCATATGATTTTTGGTGAGACTGTATAGTATCCATCCATTTATAAATCAACTAAACCTACTCATAAGTTTCATGCATGATATGTGGTTAGGAAAAGCATCATCACCCACCTCTATCCAGCATAAGGGTTATCGACATGACCTACAGTAAAAATCCTCAAAAGGTTCCATCTCTATAGTTGCTTGGAAACTATTATTGTAAGAAAAATATTCCAGTGAAATATGATTCTCCCAAGATCCCACAAATTCTAGAAGGCATGATCAGAGCATGTCCTCTATCACCAATATCGTAGGCTCTGACTAGCCATCAGTTTGAGGGTAGTATGTTGTGCTTAGAAGCACCTATGTACCCAGCACCCTCTGAAAACTATTCTAGAAATGAGACATACAATTGGAATCCCTATATGAAATTATAGAATGAGGGACCCCATAAAGTCATTCCACCTCATGAACATACATCCTCCCAATATCATCAACATCAAAGGACTACATGATTAGTAAGAAGTTAGTGACCTTCATAAGTCTGTCAACCACCACCCACAATACATCATTACCTCAGTGTGACCTTTGTAAACCCATCACAAAATCCATCGCGTCTTCATCCCATTTACACTCTAGAATAGGTAACTACTATAAAAGTATTAATGGTCGTTGATGTTCCACCTTCACCTGTTGACAGGTGGAACACCTCCTAACAAAACCCGCCACCTCTCTCTGCACACTCGGCCACTTGTACTGACGGTGTAGGTAACGGTAAACATTGGTAACTCTGAGTTGTATGGCCCATGAAGAAGCATGAAACTCCCACATCAACTCCTCATATATTTCCACTATAACACAGACACATTCAAGGTTCTTCAGGATCTCATCATCTCACATTGTCCAACAAAGAGATGGATCCTCATCTGCTACACTTTCCCACAAGACTATACCTTCAGAATATGATAGATGTCTAATTTTTTACTATGTCATTGTGGGTAGAATTCATATCTAAAGACGAAAGGAAAGTCTGTCCATGATTGTCAGGCGCCTCCAAGTGCATCTCAGAGAACAATGACAAAAGATGCTACTCTCCATTGTCCTCCTACACTACCTTCATTTGATTCCTCCAACTTAGTGAATTAGCCACTACATTGCCTTTTCCATGCATGTATTAAATCATAAAGTCAAAATACTAAATGTATTCCACCCACCTTCACTACCTCAAATTCATATCATGCTGAGTAAACATGTACTTGATACTTTTTTGGTTTGTGTACACCACGAAATGCACTCCCAACAAGTAATGCCTCTAATATCGTAAGGCATGAACAATTGAGGCTAACTTGAGATAGTGTGTCAGATATTTCCCCTCATGTGGCCTCAACTATCGATACCCATACATAATGATTCATTCCCCATGCATAAGAACTACTCCATGACCGATACCTGATGTGTCATAGTACACCATGTAACTCTTACCCAACTCTAGAAAAATTAGTATCAATGCTACTGTTAATCTCTCTTTCATCTCATGAATGGTCATCTCACAGGAATATGATTAAATATACTTCACGCACTTCTTTATTAATCTCGTTGTTAGAGCTACTAAGCATGAGAAGACCTATATGAATTGCCTATAGTAACCATACAACTTTATAAAACTTTACACCTCAAAGACATTCTTTGGATTATCCTAAGTAACTATTACTCTCACCTTCTTTGGTTCCATAGATACTCTTGTCTCTGAGATGATGTGACCTAGGATGTGAATAAGATCCATCCAAAAGTGGCACTTCGAGATCATAGAATATAAATTATTCTCTCTGATTGTATTGAAAAAAATCTTAAGATGAGTGGCATGTTCATATTGGGTTTGATAATACACCAAGATATCATCCACAAAAACAAACTTAAAATAGTCCATGTAAGTATGGAACACTCGGTTCACCAGTTTCATGAAAACCGTCGGCGTGTTTGTGAGACCAAACGGTATAACTAGATACTCATATAGACCATACCTTCTATGAAACATGGTAAATAGTATGACTGAAGATCAAGCACGTACCTAGTGATATTATGAACTTAATTCCATTTTAAAGAACACACAGTCACCTCGAAGCTGATCAAACAGTTCATCTATCCATGGGAAAGGATATTAGTTTTTAACCGTCAGCAAGTTCATTTTTCAATAGTCCACACATATCCTAGGGGGACCATCCTACGTTTTTCCAAAAGTACATGCTAACCCCATGGATAAGTACTGGTTTGAATAAATCCATTTGCCTCTAAATCCTCTAGCTTCCTCTTGAGCTCCTGCAGCTCCATCATAGCCATCCTATAAGGTGGAATGGAAATCAGTGTAGCTCCTAGAATTAGATCAATCATGAACTCCACCCCTCTATCTAGAGGTAACCCTGAAAATTCATTCATGAAAACATCATTGAAATTATCAACCACTATAGGTAAAGATATATAACATGTTCCTTGGTCATGCAGATATAAACTAGAAATATTTTTCGTCATCCAACTCAACCCTCATTTCTCAGGTCTAGCTTAGCATGCCTCTACATCCCACTCTCCCTTATATAGAAACAATATGCCTCCAGGTGATGTAAAACTCACCCTACAATGATATCAATCGGCAAAGTATTGAAATAATATCAACCGGTCAATTTTGAGTTTAGAATCAAAGCCTATCATCTCTAGGACATAGAGATACCAAAAGATGTAACACCCACTAAACTCAAGTGGTCACTCCTTACACTAATGCACACATGTCGTATTTATCTAAAACAGAGCTTCTAGTATCATAACATCATCATAAGAGAGAACACATATCCCAAGTATCTCTACAATGGGAACATATATAGAACTATGAAAATCCCCTATATCGAAGAGCTCATAAGATAAAACAGAGGCGACTAGAATAGTACTTTGGATAGTAAAATTTCTTGCATCCGGTTTCTGTTGAGTCTACTGCACTGCAAAAGTCCGAAATGTACCATGACCCTATAACATAGCCCAACATCCCTAAGCTGGTCCACTTTATTGTCTCTGAAAACCTATATTCTGGATACCTCATTCACAACCACCACCTCATCCTGAGCTGCCTGAAGTATTATAATGCCCTAACTGGTGATAATTCACTGACCCTTATCATGAACGTGGAGTCGGTACAAAACCTCTCTCTCTAGATGATGGTGGAAACACCATACATTAGCACTGTAGATCGCCCAACCTTCCACAATCTCAGCACTCGACTGGGTCCGTTGGGAACTGTGGTCTCATATGTCTAGCTCTTATACACTGATAGCACCTTGCCTAGATAATGGAAGAAACATTATGACTGCTCGTATCACCATGATAAAGCTCCACATGAATCTTCTTTCTCTCGATTGAGATAGTACTCAATATCAGGGTCGAACCTCCCTGGTTCACACCCCCATATTCCCACATATTATGCTTGGTAATCAGTTCCTGATTCACAATGGCATATACATATGTCAACCTAAAAACATTCACCTACAAACAGATGTTGTACCTGAGACCATCCTCGAATTATCTAGACCTTGATGTCTCATCAACCATCCAAATAGGTGTGAATCAATGAGGTTCAATGAAATGGGAAGAGTAGTATATCACTTACATAGCACCCTACTCCAGATACATGATCACTTGGGATCTATCAGACCATAGAATATTAGGTAAATAGTAGTCATATAAGACCTTCTAAAAATATCTCCATTCCATGTTCTGATGATGCTCTACCTATGTGAATACATCCCACCACCTCTTGGCTAAATGACACAACATATAAGTTGTGACAATGACCCTCCTCTCAGAAGGCACCTCTATATTCTCGAAGATCATGAGTATAGACTCCAACCATGACTCTACAAACTATGGTCAACCATCCTCTGAGAATATAGGCAGATGATGTTTCTAGAATGCTCACATCAGTTCTTCCATAGAGGTGACAGGCTAAGGTATTCCCTAGAAGGTCTCTATAAACCTCATAAAGCCTTCAAATAACTATGCATCTGCACATGTGTTCGGTATAATAGTTGGAATCACCACTGGAACATCCAGAGGGTACACTGGTATCCCATGGCCTACCACATCTGGGTTATTCTCATTTCCACTCTCCTTGCATACAATTGGAGGTTTTCTTGGTTTAATTTCTCTATAAAGTCAAGTACATACACCTTAGTATAATCTTATTCATCATGGGAAGCAATTAAAGAATGAAATTACTAAATAGGATAAGAAAAGAATCAAAATATGAGTACACAATGTGTATAAATCATTCACAACATGTTCATATAATCCCCTAAACGGTCATGTACTCCTACTGGACTTGGTGTGTAAACACCCCAGGTACACGACGTTTGGAGACTATACATGCCATGTACCCTTAAACACTTACATGGGCGTGTAACTCTTCTTTCCATGGTTGTGTAAACTTCTTAGGTACACAGCATGTCTGAATGTCACATGATATGTACTCAATTCTTCTCTTATTTCCACATACTTTTACATGGCCAGACCCACACAGGTCTTCCAATACAAAACTACACAGCGTGTACATAAGGTACATGATGAGTTCTGATCATAACTCATTTAAATTATGTTTTCTCTCACATGGACGGTGACATGGTCATCTACCACATAGAATGTACTCAGAGTACACAATATGTATTTGGAAAAATTATTTTCTTCCCAAATAGAAGAACACATGGTGTGGGTTCATAGGACCACACACCGTTTTTCCTAGGTTTCTGAAGAGTAAGCCTCAGAAACTTCCCCAAAACCCTTATATTTGAAAAATAATGCAATGGTGTGTGAAATTTAAATCTTTGGTGGCCCACACTCAATGAGAATCAAATCTTGGAATCCACATATAGCATATAAAACACAATATATATCCCATGGCCAAAACATGATCCATTAAATTCTGATCCACGAGGGCCCATACTCCTTAGATATCAATGTTTGGAATCTATCCATTTCATTCATAACACATACCTATTTACAATGCTTTATCTGGGGCATGCATCTATTCTTTTCGATGAACATGTTGTTCATTTCCCCAAATTCCTGCTTTCCAAAGGTGAATGGCATATGTCGCTTATTTAGGGACATTTTCTCCTTGATCAAAACGGGATAATGGGATTTCGTTTTCTAATTTAGTGTATTCATCCTCGGAACTCATCACCTGGTCTGGGATTCCATTAATGATTAAGATGTTGTTCATGACACTCTTCCTAGTGCCAAGTCTTCTTGGATGCTGGTAAATTATGATTCTTATGTTTGGACCTTCCAAAGGGTCAAGTTAGGGCATCAACCTTGGATTGGGGGAGCAGTCAAGTTGGACATCGTTGGCGTGTCTAGAAGATGGAACACTTATGCATATGGGCTTCCTCCATTATGATAGGGATTCTAGAGGTTGCAGAATTCTAAGGAATCCCACATTGAGTGTGGGGAATTATATTCCATAGGCATGTCTTTGAGGTTTTCCTTAGCTTCCCATATTTAACACAGGATATTCCGTGATTTTAACATCCATCGGATATGGATCTAACTGATAAAAACACATATAAGAGTGGATCAAATGGGGGAAACCCCAAGAGGGAACACTGATTCTAGGGCTAACGTGTTCTTAATTACCCGATTTCTTCTTGGAGCAGTGAGAAAGTGGGGGACATGATCTCACTGGGATATGGCGGCCGGGGTAAGAATCATGATGGATATGTATTGGTGAGAGTGGATGGAAAATGAGATCGAACTTACCTGAGGATGAAGATGATGTTGGGATTGATCCACGATGAGACTTTCTACATATCCCTGTGGAAGGGAATCAATGTTCTAGTAGTTCGGTGGGGAGAAGGGACACTTGAGGAGGCAGCCCATGAGAATGGACACATGGATCGTACATGAAAAAAGTGGAACCCCTTGGTTGGAGATTGGCCTTCCCAAAACACATAGGCTTGAGGGAGAGACCATGATGGGACATTAGTGACATGCTTGAACCTCATAGAGGCTTCCTACATATTCCCATGGCAGGAAATCGAGGTTCACATAGTTTTGGATGGGGATATAGAATTAGGGTACGTGCAGAGAACATCGACCTGACAACATGCTTGGGCCTACATGTGGTTAGCATCCCAAGATGGTATGATGCACGAGGGGCATACGAGAGATGTGTGTCCTAGAAAAGGGGACAAAAATGGCTTACCATCGATTGCGGACTACAACAACTTACTATTGGATGGAGATCACAATGGCTTACTACCAATTGGGGATCACAACTGCTTACCATCCATTGGATATCACAATGGATTATAGTCGATTGGGGATCACAATAGCTTACTGTAGATTGGGGATCACACCATTGATTGGGGATCACAATGGCTTACCGCCGATTGTGGATCACAATGGATTATCATCGATTGGGGTTGGAACATAGGGAGGCTTCCTATGTACCCTATCTAGGAGACAATTATTAAAGCCCATTTAGTTCTAATAGTTTTACCAATGTTTGGGGTTGAACCTCATGTGGGCTTCTTATGTACCCTGTCTAGGAGACATGGATCAAAACCCACATAGTTCGAATAGGTTTACCAATGTTTTGGTTGAACCGTAGGGAGGCTTCCTATGTACCTCGCATAGGACAGAGGGATCAAAACCCACATAGTTCAAATAGGTTTTCCAATGTTTGGGGTTGAACCTCGGGGAGGATTCCAACGTACAAAGACTAGGAGACAGTGATCAAAACCCACATAGTTTGGCATCATACAGTTTAACGTCATGTGGGACAAAAGGGATTGTATTGTTTAACATCTTATAGGATAGGGTGGACCGACGTGAAATGGTCAGGACTGATGGGTGATGGGATTAAACCTCAAAGAGGCTTCCTACATACATTTAATAAGAAAAAAGGATCAAAATCAACAAAGATTGGGATGGAGGACACAGTTTAACATCATGCTGGATGAAGGTGAACGGATGTGAAGGGGTCTGGACAATTTTTTGTTGGGCTTGAACATCAGGGACGATTCCTACATACCTTTATGGGAAAGGGAAATGATCAAAGTCCACGCAGTTTTTGATGATTTGGGTCTTACAATATAAGGTGTCCGAGGAAATATTCCATGGTAAATTCTTACTTTAACCCCACGTGAGTCATGCTTGGTGTGAGAAACAAGTGGCAACAAAGACTTGATGATCATGTCAGGAAAGGAGCATCTATGGGAAGTGAAGTGGGGATTACAGGTGGATAGCAGACCAAAGAGGAAATAGGGGCTTATGTGTGTTTAGCAGCCCTACGAGATGGAGATTGGGACTTACTCCAGGATGGAGGCCCAAAGGCGAAAAAGACTAGAGGGAGAGGGATGGGTTCATGAAGGTCTCAATTCCCATATCTCCTATAGTATTTGGAACATAAGAAGATAGGAGGATATGGGGTGGTACCTTCTTGAAGAAAGGCCAGGGGCATACACCAAGATGGTTTCTCTTCCCCATGGATAGATGCCACTCCAACAAAGAGGATCTCATTCCATATGAGGAAGATCTCACTCCCATAGAGATGATCGAGCTTAAATAATGTCTGAGGTGGGGAACCCCATGTATAATGCATAGGGCGAGACCACAGTTTAACATCATGTGTTGAGGAAGAGGTTGTTTGGAAGTTTAACGTCCTGTAGCTCGGATGAGGTGGGTTCACTCCACACCCCTAGGAATTATATAACTGATATCCACCCACACTTGGTGAAGGGAAGGCATCAGTAATTCCATAGTGAGGCTATGTTGTGGAGTGATCCATTGAGGGACGCATGTTTTCATTGCTATGTGAAGAAGAAATAGTCGTTATCATGCATATGCAAACAAGTATAAGGCTAAGAAATACAACGTGAACCACCACCCAAGGGACCTTGAAATAACTGTATACAAACTTGGAGGGTCGTACAAGAGCATGGTGCATGAGATAGGTGTGTTGTGCATAAGAGAGGCTTGGAAAAGGTTCCTTAGGGTAAGTACAGAACATGGAGTGCACAAGGAGGGAGAATTGCGTAAAAAAGAACAGGTTTGTATGCTATAAGAAACTAAATGGGAATAGTTGACCACAATAAGCCAGGTTGTGTTGTTAAGGTAGGATCACACACAACATTTAGGAACTTTTCACACAAATGGAAGAGAATTGTGCATATGTAGAAGAGCTTTGCGTGGAAGCGGAAGAGTTTTTCACGCAAGTGGAATAGTTCTGCACACAAATGACTTATCAATAAAGGAACAGGATGAGGGTCAAGCCCTAGTGGTCTCATGCGAAGGTGGGCCCTAGTGATACCTCTCGTGGAAAATCCTATACCTAAAGTCATATTTTTCATATGGAAGAGGTGTATTATGTACAGGGGAGACATTTTGAATTCTTTATCCACTTGAAGTGAGGGGGTTACCTTATTTTTATAGGCGATTGGGGGTAGCGAGTGTACGCAGAATTTGGCCAGTGCGGAAACCTGGCCTATTCGTCGACAACGTGGGACTTTCTCTGCCAGTGTGCAAAACCCATCCATATTGTGACAATTTTTTAGGTAGGGAAGAAATTTTATGTGCACCCCTATGATTTTCTGATCAGCCATCTGGCCCATCCCAAAATTGGTTGTTGGGTCGAAATATGGCTTTTTTTTTCTCAAGGAAGCCTTCCTAAGACCTTCGGTGGATTTAGGAATCTACAAATACCGCGCCCCTCGTAATCAGATCTGTGATGGGGCACAAAGGTCGGATTCTGATGGAAATACTGAGACGCCTGACCCCTTTGAATTCGATATGTGAAATATGGAATATGTGGTGCGCAATCTCTTTCACATGTGTGGAATACCCCATTATCTCCTATAAAAATCCTTAAGGTCCCATGGTTCATATAGGATTTCTTGTGAGAAAAGCTTCGGAGCTCTCTTGCGCGTAAATATTTCTTCCCTTTATGAAAAATCTATTCTATTCGGCAAGGAATTCTATGACCTTGGTTGAAATTTTATGCGCAATACTTGTTTTTTGCACCGCTATCATGGTTTTTTTGCAAACTTCTGTTTTTTGTTTAACCTCCTAGTTCTTCGCGTAGATACCTAGTTTTTTAGACTTTACCAAAAAATGGCTACTGATCAGAGTAATGTTGGGATAGAAACTATGCATTCTACTTGGAGGGATGATATGATTGTGAACCCTGAGGTTTACAGCGCCATGAAAGTTGTATCCTATAATCAAGATCACTTCAATATGTAGACCCAATCTCAAATGGATCATGTGCTTTCTGAAAACCTAGCAATATGGGATTTCAGTATTTTAGAGGATGTATCGGTGCTAGGATTTGACATTGATACACTGAAGTCATGGGTGATGTGCGTGGAAGTTATTCAATGATAAAACATTATAAATAATGTCCATCCTACCTGAGAAAATAGGCACAAGACCATATATGCCCTATATGCAAGGACCAGAACCATCTTGGGAGGTGAGCCAGTCATCGAGGATTCCTTGGCCCATTATGCAAGTACCTTATGATAGAGCGTCACCAATGAGACCAAGGCCTACCTATGGGATTGGGACCTGAGGTCTAGAGGAAATTTCCCGAGCGAGTGGGCTTAAGCGTATTGAGTTTCCCAATAATGTGATCAGTTCGGAGTAGAATTGCAACACATTGGGCTATTCGAGGTGGTGTGGATGTCAGAGTTCCATTTTTACTGCCAGCAAGAACTTGGGTCAGATATATTTAAACGTTGGTCCCCTGATATCAACACCTTCCATCTCCATCATGGGTAGGTTGGCATCAGTATTTGGGATGTACATTGCACCAGGGTATCCATCTAAATTGGCATTAGTGTGACGAGTTTCATCCGACAGATAATATCTGGGGGGATAGGTCGTGGACTCCCATCCTGACATGGAATCTATTAGAACTAGACAAGGAGAGAAAGGGGGTAAATGACTTTATAAAATACATCACCTATTCAAAAAAGTTCAGCATTTTTCTACAGAAACACCCAAATATAAAGATGTCAGGGTGAGGAATGCAGTGTCCGACCGTGGTGCAATGGAGAAAGAGAAGGTCATATTAGAGGATCTTGGAAACAGAAGAATATATATCTTGGGGCTTTCATATGGATGAAATCCGAGACCCAAATGTCTGTTATTCTAGATTTCTTACAGTTTTCTTGAGTGTGTGGATGCTTCAAATAAGGGATACTAAGATGGGATTCCATCCAACAACATTAGTGATGTCTAACATCATGGAATCCAATCAGAGGTTTAACCTGGGGGTCCCTGTACTGGCACGACTGTACATCATTCAATGGAATATTTAAAGAAGAGGCTCACCGAGGAGAATATGTGTCCCTCTCCAAATCCTACATGGTTGGATCATAACTCACTGTGGTGGGTATGAATTTCCAAATTCCATTCTTCCTCGGGGTAACAATATGCAACCATTTTTGTTAAATATTGTCGGGACCATGCCATTAACACTCAATGAATAGGGGATATGGATCAAGATTGATAATCAACTAATTTTAACATTAGTATATTCCCCACCCCATCCATCTAGATGAAAAATGATGGGAAAGGCTCACTAGATAAAAGAGAATACTTTCAAAGCATTAGAGGTGGGGTTCTTATGGCCCAGGTTGATGGAAAGATCCTTTGTGAGCACTATGTGTCATCAAGGTTTTTCAGGTAGTTTGGATACTTCCAACGGATGGTGAAGAAGGTGTATATATATGTCTCGGAAGAGAAAAATCCATGTGTTCTTCATCAAATGCGGCTGATGTTTACAACTTATGGATCTAGTGAGGTAATTACCTTCCCCCCACTAGAGTTGATGTTGACCTCTCAACAAAGTATGTCAATCATTGGGTGGCTGTATTTCCTGAGGCGATCCTAGGGAAGTGATTTCGGTAGCTCAAGGTGGCTAGTGTGTAACCTGGGTGGTGAGAGAGTAGACAAGGTGCCACTAGGGAGGAGAGGCCAAAAACAAGTCGGGAAACTAGGTTAGTATAGGTCAGGACTTCAGCAGTGGTAATGTCACATGGTGTGGCCATTAACTCATCATCCGGCAGGAGAGGGCCTCATGAATAATCTCATGGAGTGTCTATGGAGCTTCCTAAGAAGAAAATATGGTATCTACATCAAAATTATGAGGAAACAATCTTCCTTGCACTGTGGTTAGCCTAGTTGACCCTATGACAGTCAATGGGCCCCGAAGCCCATTGGAAGAAAATGAAACAAGATGGGATCCAGCTTCTAGAAATTTTACTCATTCAGATTGATGACAAGGTGAAATTTCATCATCGGCATGCATATTTGATTATCATGGATGTATATGAAAGCTAGTTGGGGAGGCGTGCGGAACCACTTATCCTGGTAAAAGTGATGCCCATCCAATAGAATGATCTTGAATAATTGTTATCTGAGGATGATGATGGTGAATAGAAGACAAAGAAAGTGAATCAGAAGAAGAAGGAGAAGAAGGAGGGGAGGATGAGAAAGATTATATAGGGTAATCTGAAGAGGTTCTTGAAGGTAAAGGTTTTGAAGGGATGGACCACCATGGGAGTCCTCAAGAGGGTGGTGAGATTGATGTCTCTAACATGGAAATCATTGGGAAACATGATGTATTCTCAATTATTATCCTAAACTTTCTTGTTTTCAACATTCTTAATCACAAGTGGAACTTTTATCCTATTCAAGCGCATATTGGCACTGGTGGTCAGGAATCTCAATCCGGTGGGGGGTGAAGGCACACCAATAGAATAGGGTGGGGATCCAAAACCCATTATGTAATTGGAAAGTCCTGAAGGATGTCCTGCAAGGAAATCTCCTGCAAGGACTAAAACACCAGAGGTCGATGCGCTGATCTCTTGTAAGTTTCATTACTCAGATACCTGTATTCGTCATTAGAGAGATCGGGTAATCAAGGAATTCATTGTTTGTGTAGTAATCAAGATATTGGAGGCTCAACAGGCCACTGAATCTAGACCATATGTAGAGGATCCGATGGTGGATGCACCAACCCACTCAATACCCTCTTCTTAAACCGATCCGGCCCCTGAACCAGGTGAGAAAAGGGTTGTGGACACTAGTGATATCACTACCGGGGCAGGGTCTAAAGTTGGTAGGGGTGAAATTTCTGAAACAGAGATGATAGAGGAAGGTCTCCCACATATTAAAGAGCCTAACCCCTTGGGAGGAATACTAGAGGGAGACCCTACTACTGATATTTTGGATACTTTCCCCGAATACTGGCCTGCGGACCCTGGATGAAGCCCAGGAGCAAGAAACATAGGTAAACATTCAAATATATGGGTTTCAAGCTGAGAGAGAGCTAATTCAGATTAGAGATAATGAACTTCTCTCTACAACTGATGATAAAGAGAGGGTTCTCAAGTTGTGGGAAACTGTTCTGTAGGATATAAGATAGAAGGTGGTAGTGTTGGAGCGATCCATCAGAGGGGTCAATCCATGAGGGCCCTGTTTCGGCTGAACTCATAACCCTATCCTTATTTTTTTCCTTTTATTCTTAACTACGTTCATGATGGATCATTTTTTTCTCCTTTATTTCAACACATTCTGACCACAATCGTGAAGTGATTAACAATTCGTCCCTAAGCTCACTTGGGTCCCGCCCGATGTGAGAAACAAAGGATGGATGCATCATTGCTTCATTTGAATGTGGTATTTCCAACAAATCTTCGGGAATCTGGGGTATAAATGACCCATCTAGGATTCTAGGAAGAAAGGTGGAGGCCTGAATGTAGAATGAAGTTCTCAGAACAGTCGAATTTTTGTTTTCTCAACATGCCTCAAGTGCATGAGCGGGGTAATTCTAGGGGCATTAGAAAAAAAATTCAAACACAGGGGAGTGAAAATTGTGAATCAAGATACCCAAAATTCGAAACACTATAGGAGAAACATGATGAAGAAGGATAACTGTTGACTGTGTTCAAAACACAGTACCCCTATTGCATTAGCCTGAAATGGGGACAACAAATGAGGGCTGACAGATGACCATGTTCGAAACATGGAGCCTGACTTGAGATGTCATACATGAGTTTTCTATAACATTAGCCTAGGATTATAGGTGATCCATAGTTCAAGGATTTTTACAGTTAGGGGGTTACTTTTGTCATGAAAGAGGATTAAGATCCGAGTAAAGGGCATGCAAAGCGTGAAGGGTGGAGTGATGGGTTGTTCAATTGGAGTCCAACACTCTTTTAATTACACAACCATGGTGGAAATAGATTAGGTGAGTGCATCAGTATGATTATGGATCATAAATACCTCCAGACATGACCTCTCTAGCGAATACCTAGAATGACTTACAGTTTTATGTCATACCAATGAATAGATAGACACGTAGTTTAACATTGTACGGTAAGGACGATTTTCAAAGTTTTATGGTCATACATCCTAGACTAAGGATAACAGATTAATGTCATATTGTGTGTACTATAGGATCTTAATTTAATTTCAGGGATATTGTACTATGATCGGGGCTGAGGGGCCATAATGGTTAATGAACCAGGGGATGGACCCAACCAGAAATGCCCAGACATCACTATTTATTCCATAAGGATGAGAATCAAGACAAACATAGTTCTTTAGCACAATATGGTCAGAGACCAATGTTGTTAAGGGAAATCCTCTACGGAAAGGATTTAGACACATCCCATAGTTATCAATGGGAATCCTAAACTTGTTCAGGGTAGAACCCTAGTTCAAAGTCATGTATTGAGGACATGGTGACCCAAAAACGAAATTTCTGGCATCGTACATATCCAGAAGTGAATGAGGATAGTAGGATTCCCAATCACACCCTGTGTTACTGATGGGATTCTTTAGTCCATAGGCCATAGGTGTCCTGACTTGGGGACTAGACCCAAGGATAAGTGTTCAAGAATTCCTATGAAAAATCAATCCATACATAGTTGTGAAAGAGTGATGTTTGACGTCATGTAGGATGAAATACATGTGTGGTTCAGCATTATCCATACACATCCTACCAAAACCAATAATCCCACATGAGTCGTGCTTGGTGTGGGAAACAAGGAGTAGTGGTGGAAATTTCCATAATGTGTAGGGGTGTAAAAACCAAGTGTGTTGGAATTCCTCTTCAACATAAGGGAGTATGAATTTGTGAATCATGGATCCTGATATATGGATCACAATGATGGTAAAGTGATGATAAAGGATATCTACTAACCATGTTTGAAACATGACATCCATTTCATGTTAGCCTAATATGGGGACAAACAAATGAGATTCGACCGCGGACCATGTTTTAAAAACAGGACATGTCGCAAAATGTCATCTGAGGTCATTTGGGGTGTTGGCACAAGATGGTAGGTAAGCCAAGGTGGAATGAAACCACACCATATAAGGGGTAACCTCAGATGGGTAAGAGGATGATGATCAAAATAAAGGGGTCATGAAGTGTGGACATGAAATGATGGAATTTCCATGTGAAAACTCCACACTTGGGGATATTTTCCGCTATGCATTCGAGTACTCCAATAAGACATGTCAGATAGAGGAACTCTAATACCTTTCCAAGGACAAGGGTCTTGTGGTCACATGCTTCTAACTTAAGTTTGTAGAGTATACCATTAATAAGGGACCTGGTTTAATGGAATGTGTGCAGGGTGGTTATGTAACCATGCCTGATGCATATCCCCCATAGGGAGATCTCTGTTTGGGGCCATGGAATTCACAATATGATGGGAAAAGACAAGGGAGGCACATGGTGAGGTTGTTAAAAACCCCTACGTGAATGAGAGCTTGAGAGGTACTTGACACACCACATGTGTTTCTGATGCTTTTCGTCGGGGCGCGTGCGTCCGTGTGCTTTGGCGCGATAGGAACAACTCTTTATTTCCCCTCATTCCCGCTTTCCAAAGGCGGGTGGCATTTACTCCTTTTTCAGGGACGTTTTCTCCTTGATCGAAACGAGATGATGGGATGTCGGTTCTTCCCCCCATGGATTCCTCCTCGGAACTCGTCACCTAGTCCGGGTCTCCCTCAAATTTTTAATACATTGTTCGTGAAACTCTTCCCAATGCCATGTTCCCATGGATGCCAGTTAATTACACTGCTTCTATCAGGATATTCCAAGGGGTCTGGTCAGGGCAGCAACCTTCAGTTGGGGGAGTAGTCATGTCGAGGCATCACTAACGTGTCTAAATGATGGGGAATTGGAATGTCTGTCTTTTATCCCTTATTATAGGGCTTCTCGAGGGCGTGGAAGCCTGAGACATCCCACAACGAGCGAGGGAAATCATATGGCATAGACATGTATCTGAGGTTTTCATCAGCTTCATTAGCATAACACAGGGTATGTTGCAAGTTTAACATCCAGCAGAGACGGATTAGACTGATCAGAACACCGCTAAAGGTGGATCAGATTGATGAACCCCCTTGATGGAACATCGACATCAGATCCATCTCATGGGCAGCTTCCCAAATATTGTGGAGGGGAATGGGATGGAATGATCTCACCGGGATGTGGTGTCCCGGGTAAGAATCAGGATGAGTGATGGAAAGTTACACGGAGTGGAGGGGGAATGAAATGGGACTGTCATGGAGATGACGGTAGTTATAGGATTGAGTCTTGAAGAGACTTCCTATGTATCCACATGGCAGGAAATCAATGTCTTCATAATTTGGTTGGTGAGAACCGACGTGAAGGGGGGTCAGAACGACCAACAGGTGATGGGCTTGAACCTCATGGAGGATTCCTACGTACCATGCCTTGACATCGATCAAAGTCCCTATAGTTTGGAATGGAGTGGTGTTGGCTAACCGACGTGAAGACGGACCGGGGGTCCAATGGGTGATGGGATTAAACCTCATGGAGGCTTTCTACGTACCATGCCTTGACATGGATCAAAGTTCACGTAGTTCAGAATTGGGTTTCGTCAGCGAACCAATGTGAATGTGGACTCGGGGGTCCACTGGTGGTGGTCTTGAACCTCATGAAGTCTTCCTACGTACCATGTCGTGACATGGATCAAAGACCACGTAGTTCAGAATGGATGATGGTGAACCGATGTGAATAAGGACCTTGGTCCAATTGACTTTGGACTTGAACCTCATGAGGCTTCCTACATACCATGCCTTCAAATGGATCAAAGACTACATAGTTTAGGTTGGAAAGGGGCTGTTGAACTGATGTGAAGGGGTGTCAGAACGACTGGATGGTGAAATCAAAATGGCTTGCCGCTAGATTCGGATGTAGTTTGACGTCATGCGGGATGGGGAATGTCAGAGAACTGACGTGAATAAAGACCTTGGTCCTGGTGGATGGTGGGATTGAACCTCATGGAGGCTTCCTACATACCATGCCTTGACATGGATCAAATTCCACGTAGTTCAGGATGTGGTGTGTCAGAGAACCGACATGAAGGTGAACTCGGGGGTCCACTGGTGGTGGGCTTGAACCTCATGAGGCTTCCTACAGACCATACCTTGACATGGATCAAAGACCATGTAGTTCAAAAGGGTGATGGTGGGGCTTGGCACACTGACACGGAGATAGTCAGGGCCAATGATTGTTGGGATTGAAACTCGTAGAGGCTTCCAACATACCATGCCTTGGCATGGATCAAAGTCCCCATAGTTCGGGCATACAATTTAACGTCATGCGGGACGGGGGTGGAACCTGGCGTGAAGAAATGTCCAGGTGGTGGGCTTGAACCTCGTGGAGGCTTCTTAAGTACGATGCCTTGACATAGATCAAAGACCTCATAGTTCAAATGGGTGTAATGTTAAATTTCATGCGGGAGAGGGGTTGGTGTCATAGTCGATGCTTAGTCTAATCCCACATGAGTCATGCTCATTGTGAGATACAAGAGGCGACAGGGACCTGATGATCACATCGTGAAAGATGCGTCCATGAGAAGCGAAGAGGGGATTACGCGTTAGACGGCCTATGGTGCTGGGACTTACTTCAGGATGGAGGCCCTAGGGTGACAAAGCGCAGCGGGAGAGGGATTTGGGACTAAATAAAAGAGGTGCCTCGTTCCCTATCATGCCCTCTATTGGCCCTGGCAGTGGGGAAGTACGGAGGTGGATGGGTGATACCTTCCGTAAGAAGGACTATGGGGATTACACTAAGATGGCCGCCCATCCCCCATGGACAAAATCCATTCCCAGAAGAAGTATATCATCCCCTGTGGAGACCAGGAGGCGTGGGGAATGTCCAAGGTGGGGGAACCCAGTGTGAGAGGCTCGGGGTGATGTCACAATTTAACTTCATGTGTTGAGGACGAGGGTTCTTGGCAGTTTAACGTCCTGTAGCTCAGATGAGGTGGGTTTACTCCGCACCCCTAGGACTTACATGACCGATACCCTCTGTTCCTTGTGGGAGGGAAGGTACCGGCAATTTCGTGCTGAAGGGGGGTCACAGAGCAAACCATCGAGGGGTCCACATTAGCGTGGCTATGTGAAGAATTAGTATCCATTAGCGTGCCTATATGAAGAAGCATTAGGCGAAGCAGATCTATGGGTAGTATCATCCAGGGGACTTTGAAGTCCCATCATGAAAACCTGGAAAGTCTCAAGGGAAAAGGAATTGCCAAGCAGAGGGGTCCATAGGCAGAGGCCTTAGGGAGCTCAGTTGCTCTGTGTGGTGAAGGGAACTTGCGAAGGGGTGTGCTTCGCGATGTGGGGTGCCTTAGACTTAGCATGGGGTGGAGGTAAAAATGAGAGTTGCTTCGCAAAGTGGAAGGGTGTTCGCAGAGCACTACCTCACGGAGCATAGGTGCCTCACGAAGCTAAGTGCTGCGATGCAGTGGGCTTCGCGAAGTACAATGATCTTACCTTGGCATGTGGATCACGTGTACAGGAGGGGTGTTTCGCAAAGCATAAATTCTCCACGACAACCTGGTCCCCTTGTGGATCCCCTTCCTTCTCTAAATCCCTTAGGCTTCGCGAACGGCCTCCCTCTTGGAAGAGGGGATCAAAACGAGACAATGTGGAGAATCCTCGCCAAGAAAAAATACCTCACGAATCTCATGGTTTGTAGAGAAAAGGGTGCTTCACGATTTGGGAGGTGAGAAGCCAAAAGGTTTTATTTTCCCTCCCTGGGGGCTCAGGGGGAGCTTGGTATTTTTTGGCAAGAGGCGCCATGAAGTAGAGCTTACACGGCGCGAAGGGGGCTTCAGTTTCTTCGTGGCAGGTCGCGAATGTCAACTGAGATCGCAGAGGGGTACCACCTCCTTTGCTTTGCGTTGGGCTTGTGAACATCAGGGTCACTCATGGGGCATCCCTCCTGTGTTTCTTCGTGGAAGGTTCATGAACGTCAGGAGTGCTCGTGGGGTGTCCTGACTTTGTTGCTTCGCGGTGGCCACATTGCATGGGGGGGGCTCCGCATCATGGCTTCGCAGGGCACGGTGCGGGGCCTCCTTTTCTTCTTTATTCTCTTCAAATATTTTGGCAACAACAAATTCCCCCCCTCATACTTGGAGCTGTGGAGAGATCAAGGTTCTAAGTCTAAGTAAAATCACCAAAATCATCGGTTTTTCGCGGGCTGACTCGCGAAGAGGGCTCACGAGGCGGACAGTCGACGTGCATGCCACGTGCACCATGAATCTCGACATGCACGGATGTGCTGTGAATCTCCAAGGGCCGCTACCTATAAATAGGGGGGCGACCTTTCTTTTTTTCCTTTCCTTTCTCCATGAATTTTTCCTTTTTCACTCTTGATTCACGAAGCTCCATGTACTCCACATCTGCTCTCTGCGAATTGGGATTCACGGTGAACCGCGAGTCTTTGACTCTGTGACTGCACCAAGCGAATGTGTGCTTGTAGGCCGAGGCCAGGATTCGGGATTATGCTTCACGAAGGAGCTCCACGTATAGGCTTCATGACCCGAGCTATAAAATTTCCAAATCCTTTAAAAAATGGTCCATCAAGAAGCTATGGGAGGCTGAAGATGAGATCCAACGATTATGGATCCGGGCGAATGAGAACTCAGCCTCCCTTAATGCACAATCAAAGCTGATATTTCAATTGAAAGCCCAACTGGTAGAGGCGGAAGAGAATCTGAGGAAAGCTTCCAAAGAAATGGTCATCATTCATGCTGATATAGAGCGGGCCCAAACTAAGGCTAATGAATTATTCCCCATCACTACTGAGGAGGCGCGGGAGCTGAGCCGGCAGTAGCAACTCATGGATGCCACAAGTCGAAGGGTGGCAGATCTTCAATGATATTTTTATGGGGTCAACCCATCCATGGGAGAAATAAACCCGCAAGTGCTGTAAGGATCACAAAATCTCAGATGTAATTTCATGTTTTGATTATCGAACACATGAGTTTCGTTATTGAGGTTGTCTCCACATGCGTCTTTTGTATTCATGAAATGTCCAGTGGTCAGTCCGTAATCTTAGGCGGGCCGAACCCAATGTGAGAAACAAGGGGTGATCACCATACTAATCTATCTGAACATAACAAAACGACCAAGCTCTAGGTATCTGGGGTTTAAGTAACCAATCTGGATCTTCTGGGAAGACATGGGAGAGGCCAGATCGGAGGATTAAGACCTCAGAACAATCGATGAGCAATTCTTCCGATGTGATCTTGTGCACGAGCGGGGTAACTCTAGGGGCGTTGGGATTAGTCCGAACATAGGGAAGTGGTAGGTTTGAATTACGATACCCAAAATTCGGAACGCTATGGGGGTGGCGTGAAAATGGAGGATAGCCGTTGACCGTGGCAGAAACGCAGCATCCGTATTGAATTAGCCTAAAATGGGGACAACCAATGAGGGCCGACCGATGACCATGTTCGTAACACAGGGCCTAACTCAAGTATTGTCAATCAGTCCTTCGGGATGTTGTCCCAGGACAGCAAGCGGACCACAGTTCGAGCATCCATACTGTTAGAGGATCCTTCCAAACATGACCAGTCTTCCGGAAAGTTGGCCCATGACAGCAAGCGGACCATAGATCGATCATCCATACCGTTAGGGGTTTCCTCCAGACATGAAAGAGAATGTGAATCTAAATAAGGGGGAATGAAAAGTGTGGAATGTGGAGTGAGGGTTTGTTCGAACATAATTCAACACTCTTGAAATTATGCCACCGTGGCGGGGCACACTGGATAGACACGTCGTTTTGATCGTAGATCATTCTTTCTTTCATACAGAGCCTTTTTGGAGAGGGATTCGTCGCTTCCCAATGTCATCTTGGGGCATCCCGAACTTGTTTCGGGCAGAGTTATAATTGTATGGTTCCCTACGAGGGATCCGGCTAGGGGGTCGGAAAGGGGGAAGCGCATGATTTTTGACTCCTGGGGGATGGAACCAAGGAGAAATACCTAGGTGTCCCTATGTATCCCATGAGGATGGGAATCAATCCAAACATGGTTCTGGAAGCACAGTTTATCGTCATGTAGGACAAGGAGAAGCCGGGTTGTGCCGGTACATATCCCACCAAAACTACTAATCCCACGCGATTCATGATCGCTGTGGGAAACAAGAAGTAATGGGGGAATTTCCCGACACAGGAAGGGTCATGTTAGGGTGAAGGGATTCTTCGTGAATATCGGCCCAATTTTTATAACTTGTCTATGTAGCGCACCTAAACGCGCGAATAGATAAAGCCGAATATGTCGAAATTCCACTTGAACATGAGGAAGTGGAAATGTTTGAATCATGATGCTCGAAATTTGGATCACAATGATGGAGGTGTGACAATGGAGGATCACTGTTGACCATGGTGGAAATGCAGCATTCATGTCATGTTAGCCTGGAATGGGGGCAGACAAATGAGGGTCGACCGTTGACAATGTTCCAAACATGAGACCTATCGCAAATGTCATCTGAAATCATTAGGGATATTGGCCCAAAAGGATACGAGAGACCTTAGGCCCATCATCCATAGAGTACCTTTAATCCTAGCATCCATGTCGTGTGAGGGTCCTTTTTGATGTGGAAGAGGATGAGGATCCAAATGGTGATCTCACAAAGCTTGGTCATGGAACGAGAGGAATGTCTCCATGAAAATCCCACACTCCGGGCTCTTTGTCAAAACACATCTAAATACGTTAATGAGACGTATTAGATAGAGGGAGTCAAGTCCCTCCCCATATGGAGATCTTAGTTTATGGTCGTAGACTTCGGACCATGGGAGGGAGGAAACACAGGAGGCATGTGTTGGGGTAACTCAAATACCCTACATGAATGGGAACCGGGGGTTCCGACCACCACGTGATTCTTGGAATGTTTTAGGTCGAGGGACCGAAAACGAGAGTTGAGCTAGGCCTGAAGCAAAGTGGGAAGGCGTTTCTATGTATCTCATGAGGATGAGAATCAAGCTGCATGTAGTTCTTGAGAGGGTCTTAGTTTAAGGTCTTAGAACTCGGACCATGAATGGGTAAGGAGAGTAGGAAACACATGGTGAGGTGGTTATGAAACCTAGCATGAATGAGGACATAAGACCTACTTACCATGTGTTCTCTGGGGAAGTGATCGAGTCGAGGGTCCGAACAAGAAAGTTAGGCTAGGCCCGCAGGGAAGTGCCCGGGATCTCCTACGTATCTCATGAGGATGATAATCAAGACATATGTAGTTCTAGAAGATGAAAGGGGTTCACGGGTGTAGCCCTCGCACCAAGAGAAGCGGTATTTGATAAATCTTGTTTGTCTATTAAGGTGTGTGGTTTTTTTTGTGAAGTGACAGGCCTAGGGTAGTAGGCCCTGGTGTCGCCACAAGAATCAAGGCATAGTAGGTGTTGACAAATGGTATGGCACATAACTGATACCAAACATGACGTCCTCTATGATGAGGTCATTACAATGCAGTGTCGTTTTTCGTCACGCGACCAGGATGATAATGTGACAGTTTAGAGTCATGTGATAGGACCAAGCATGCATTTTTATGTCATGCAGCGCAGACGTAGCAGAGACGATGCTAGATGGGGAGTGTCTATGTTTCCACGAAACATAACTGGCGTGGATGAGTACATGATCCCTCATTACACTGTATGCGATTCCGAGATAGGAACCTTGGGCCAAAGGGCCAAAATAGGGGTGATAATGAAAGGGGAATGAGGAACTAGCTCCCAGCTGAGCTAGACTCGGAAACAAGACTTCTTGGTGACCCATCGCATCCAATGGGGAGGATGATCGAGACGCACATATCCCTTAATGAAGCTCTTAGTTTATGGTCTTAGAGCTCGGACCGTGGGAGCCTCGAAGGATGCCATATTACAGCTCTGTCCCCCTGACATGTAGAGGTGCACTGAGGGATAATGCTAAGAGTGTAAAGATTCCACATGGACACAGTGGGGTGGAACATAATGTGAATCATGCAACCAACATTCAAGGTATGAAGGGGATATCATGACGACGGAGGATTACTATTGACCATATTCACCACATAGCATTCTGTCACATTAGCCTGAAATGTGGACAAACAAATGAGCATCATTCTTTTACCATGTTCAAAACTTGGTATTTGTATCAATTTATTGTATGAAACCCTCAGGGGAATTGGCCTGTAACTGTAGGAGATCCCTTATGTGTGGTATCCATGATGTTCTTGGGGGTCTCTTTGGGTTTGAAGGATAATGGAAGCCCAAATGAAGGGGGAACATGATGCTTGACAAGTGGAAGGAACTTGCCTAATTTGAATCTGACACTCTTCTCCCTACACCAGAGTACTCTTAACACATAGGTGATCCACTGCAAGGGGTCGAGGGACTCAACTTGAGGTCATCCAAGACATGGAAGATTCCCAGGAGAAGGGGGGCATGGTTCCAGGAACCCTGTACCACACCTATATATCCCCCTCATGGAGAGGGACAGGCCAAGGGGCCTAGGTGACTGAGAGATTAGGAGATCTCTAATAGGTGGGTTGGACCCGAAGTCTAGACATTCGGGTGGTCCTACGTATCACATAAGGATGGGAATCAAGCCACACATAGTTCTAGATAGGTGCCTTTTAATGTCTTGCGGGATAAGAAATATGATGGCTAATTTTTAGAATGGGGTGCACGTGGTGTGGCTATCGCAAACCCGACGTGAATGAGGACATAATCATGTACCATATCATGCAGTCCCAAAGTCAAATTCTCAAAGGCGGGACAGAGATGAAAAATTAGAAGAACTCAAGCTGGCCCCATAGACAAAGGGTTCTGGGCATTCCTACGTATCCTATGAGAATGGGAATCAAGTCGAATGTAGTTCTGAGATGATCTTAGTTTAGGGTCTTAGTGCTCGGACCATGGAGGGATGGAAGCCTTCCAATTAAGCGCAGACCTCGACCCGATCCCTAAGACCACGTGAGTCAAACTCAGTGTGGGAAACAATGGAGGAAAATCTTTATTGAAATAATTGGAACGTCCATCAAAGGGAAATTAGTGTAGAGTCCCGTAGGACACCATTACCATGGCTTTGTTCCCCTGGCATGAAGATGCGCACTAAGGAATAGCATCAAGAGTGTCGAAGTTCTACTTGGACATGAGAAGTGGAGAAGGATGTGAATTGTGTAACCAAAATTTTGGGCTTAATGGGGTTGGCATGGAGCTGGAGGATAACTATTAAGTGTGGTAGAAAAAAATATCTATATTACATTAGCCTAAAGTGGGAACAAGAAACGATAATATACCGCTGATCATGTTCTCAACACGGGATTTGTATCAATTTGTTGTCCAAAACCCTTGGGGGTGTTGTCCCGTAACGGTAGGAGAGCCCTTAGGCGTGGTATCCAGGCCATTCTTGGGGGTCCCTCTGTGTGTGAATGGTGATGAAATCCCTGATGAAGGGGAACACAAAACCAGAAAAGTGGGTTAGAACATGTCCAAGTAGAACCCATCATTCTAGGTACTAAACCAGAGTACCCTTAGGCACATTGGTGAACCATCAAAAAGGGTCAACGAAGTGGCTCAGAACGGAGAGGCAGGCCAAGGGGCCAAGGTGGGATGGAAGTTTCCAGGAGATGGGGCTGGACCCGAAGCCTAGACATTCGGGTGGTCCTACTTATCCCATAAGGATGGGAATAAAGCCACTTGTAGTTGTCAAGATGCAGTTTAACGTCATGCAGGACGAGGGTCAAGGAATAGGATTCCCTGGATAGGGTAGATGTACGAAATGACGAGTAACCCGACGTGAATGATGACATAATCCCATATCACACGGTACACTCTGGGTAAGAACTTGGGCAAAGGGGCCTGGGAAGGCTAAGGGGCCTAAGGTTGGGCCTCGGTCAGGAAGGCCTGACTAGCATGCAGTTTAACTTCTTATAGTAAGGACAGGGGCCCGGGGGCCCAAAAAGGCCAGGGGCATGAGTCTAGGCCTTGGTCAGGAAGGCCTGACCAGCTTGCAGTTTAACATCTTGTAGTAAGGATGGGGGTCGGGGGCCCGGAAAGGCCAAGGGGCCTGAGGCTGGGACTCGGTCAGGAAGGCCTGAACAGCTTGCATTTTATCGTAATGCAGTGAGGACGAGGGCTGGATAAGGTGTCTCTTCCGGGGGTGTGTATGGTTTAGCGAGTAACCTGAAGTGAATGAGGAAGTAATACCACACCACACTGCACAACCCTTTCATAGAGAACCTAGACCAGAGGCCCGACAGTTGGCCCTTCCCGTAAAGAGTTCGTCACTTCAGGACGGGGCAGAACGAATCACTACACTCGATGTTTGGGACACCTTGGGGTGGAGCCGGTGATCCAGGGCGGCTATTGACCATGTTCGAAACACAGCGTCCCTATGGTGACTTGAGATGGGATCAACAAATGAGCATCGACCGCTGACCACATTCGAAACGCGAGACTTATATCAGCTTGTTGCTCGGCACCCTTGAGGGCGTTGGCCTGAAATGGTAAGAGGGACATTAGGCCTGGTATCCATACCATTCAGGGGCCCTTCCAGATGGGGAAGGTGATGGAATACCATTCAAGGAGTGGCTGAAGCATAGCTGTACCCATCTACGAAAGAGGTGAACATCTCTAGGGAGGGGGGTGTACAGCCGGATCGAGGCTAGATCTATGTGAATTGGGTAAAAAGTATTCACCCTACCATATGTATTGACCCGAGGGAAAGATTCTGGCTTTTGGGCTGGGCCAATGGATGAAGTTTTCAGGAATCCCTACGTATCCCATGAGGATGGGAATCAAGCCATACGTAGTTCATGAAGGCCATGCAGTTTAACGTCGTGCGGAAAAGACGGGGGAGGATAGAAGAACAGGATTGGTCACATGGTGTGACCATTATAATACTTGTATGAGTGGGGATAAGGAAGCCTACTCCACATCATGCGAGGACCCTCAGAGGAAGCTATACCCATGGGGGATAGTCAAAGGGAAGAGTTTGGATCTGGGCTCAAAATGAAGCGTCTGAGCGTTCCAATGTATCCCATGAGGATGGGAATCAAGCCATACGTAGTTCTAGAAGAACAGATTAACATCATGTAGGACGATAAAATGCATCTCATATGGTGATCTATACTGTACAGTGAGTAACCTGACGTGAATGAGGACATAATCCCATACCACACCATACAATCCCATAAGAGATCCTGGATCGAGGAAGGCCATGTGGCCTGAGGCTAGGCCTCAGTCAGGAAGGCCTGTCCAGCTGGCAGTTTAACATCTTGCAGTGATGATGAAGGAGATCTTAGTTTATGGTCAAATAGCTCAGACCATTTTGTATTTTATTTTCATGCGATATGATAATGATCATTTTAATGTTATGACGGATGATAATGAGCAGTTTATCATCATGACGGATGATAGTGAGAATTTTAACATCATGACGAATGATAATGAGTAGTTTAACATCATGACGGGCGATGTTGAGCAGTTTAGCATCATGACAGACGAAGTTGCAGTTTAAAGTCATACAGGACTTGATAGTTTAAGGTCCTGTAGGACCATCGTTCAGTTTAGGGTCATCCGGGACCGTCCAGTTTAGGGTCATGTGGGACCATATAGTTTAAGGTTGTGTGGGATCGAGGTGCAGTTTAGGGTCATGCGGGACCTAGAGGCTCAGGAAAAGTATTTCTTGAGGAACGTCACGTTTGTGGGAGGAGTTTTGTGCTCACCATCCATGGTTACCAAGGAGTATGCTCCATTAGGGTAGACCTTGTGAATGATGTAAGGTTCTTCCCATTTGGGCTTCATCTTGGGTGGTTTCCTAACAGGGATCATTGGCGCTCGGAGGGCCAATACCAGGTCGCCTTGCAGAAAATAAAAAAGGCGAACCTCCTTGTTGAAGGCTCTAGATATCTTGTTCTGATGCCTTTCTAGATTGTGCAGGGCATAAAGCCTTTTCTCATCCAGTGCTTCCAATTCAGCTATCAGATTTCAGCCACCTTATCTGGAGCCTGCTGGTGATAGACTGCAGTGCGTAATGATGGTAGCTGGATATCTATGGGTAGGACGGCCTTATCCCCATACACCAGGGAATATGGAGTCACCTGTGTGGAATTGTGAGTCATCGTACGATATTCCCAGAGGGTGTTGGGGAGCTTGTTTGGCCAACTTTTCTTATTCTGACCAACAATTTTATACAAACTGTTGGAAATGGTTTTGTTGAATGTCTCAATATGTCCATTTTCCAGCACATGATAGAGAGAGGTATGGTTCGAACAGATATTGTACTTGGCATACAATCTCTTCAGCTCGGCTTATCGAAAGTTGGTGCCATTATCGGTGAGGACAGTGTGAGGGACTCCAAACTGATGGATGATATTAGAGATCATGAAGTCAACGATGGAATAGGCCTTGACCACTTTGAGTAGAACCGCATGTGCCCACTTGGAGAAGAAATCTATAGCGGTCAAGATGAACTTACACTGGCGAGCTCTCATCAGGTGATATGGTCCCAAGACATCGAGTCCCCACACCGCAAATGGCCAAGAGTACTTAGTGGAGTGGAGAGGCTCTGGCGGCCGATGCAGGAAGTTAGCATGAACATGGCATGTGTGGCATATCTTGGAAAACTCAATACAATCATGGATCATAGAGGGCCAGAAGTACCCTAGTCTTTGGATCTGATGGGACAGCTTTGGCCCAACCTGGTGGGCACCGTAGGAACTGGCATGAAACTCTTGCATGACCTGAGAAATCTCAACTGCTTGAATGCAACGGAAGAGAACGCTATCGAAACCCCGTTTATAGAGGGTCCTCTCAAGACTAGGACCATTGTGGAGGGTAAACTGCAGTGCGCGGAATCGGATTCACTCGCGCTCGTCCCGATCATCCGGGAGGAAACCATTTTTGGAGATACTCGACAAAGGGTACTCTCCAGTCGGGAGTGGCCTCAACCACTAAATCTAAAGAACCTGGGGCTCCTAACGTGGAGGATCTGGCGGTAAGATGGCTTACTCGCGGGCCATCATCATCCTCTGGGGTGATGGGCGCAATGACTCTCCGGTGCGCCACGTGTATAATCAGATTATCCTGCTCGGGTTCTGCAAGTGACACAGCTAAGCCGGACAAAGCATCTGCTTGACCATTTTGTGACTGAGGGACATGGGTAACCTCTGGTTGAGAGGGGAACTGGGCCATTAGATGGAGGGTGCACTCCAATAATGGCATGAGCTCTTGCTTCATGATGACATAGTCACCATTGACCTGCTTGATGACTAGTTCGGAGTCCACTTTCTTGTGCAAATGGGGTGCATAGATCTCAAGGGCTAGCTTGAGGCCAGTGATGAGAGCTTGATACTCTGCCTCATTTTTGATGTAACCTTATGTCAACAAGAACGAGTATGGTAGAATGGATTGTGTCGGGGTGATGAAGAAGATACTCAGGCCCACTCTATTGAGCCTAGGATCGTTGAGCCTCCTACCAGTAGGGCTCCGGGAGGCACCGTCGAAGTAAATTTTCCGACATGAGGTGGCATGATCGATTGAGAGGATTGCCTCATTAGGAAAATACAGGTCCAGGGATTGATCCGAAAAGATTGGATGGGAAGCTAGGAAGTCTGCCAATGTCTTCCCCTTGATAGCCTTTTGGGGCACAAACCTGATGTCAAACTATTAGAGAATTACTACCCACCATGTTAGCTAGCCAGTCAACATGGGGCAGTTCGGGATGTACTTTAGTGGGTCCACCCGAGAGACCAACTGTACCTCATGGTGTTGCAGGTAGTGTCACAATTTCTGTACGTAAATCACGAGCACAAGGAAGCTCTTTTCTATAGGGGAGTATCTAGTCTCCGTATGGAGTAGCTTGCGGCTGAGGTAGTAGAGGCTATTCTCTGTCCCCTCATTATTCTTCTGAGCGAGAAGGGCACTGAGAGACCATTCCAGAGCGGTCATATAAAGGACCAGCAGATTTCCTACGACGAGTGGCATCAGGACTGGAGGATAGATCAGATACTGCTTTATTTCCTCAAAAGTGGTCTGACACTCTTCATCCCATTCATAGGCGGAGCCTTTCTTCATGAGCTGGGAAAAGGTCTTACACTTGCCAACCAGATTCACAATGAATCGAAGTATGTAGACTAAGTGTCCTTGGAGACCTTGAATCTCCCGAATATTTCTCAGGGGAGGAATTTTCCTGATGTATTTGAACTTCGTTGGGTCGATCTCGATGCCTCGGTATCTGACAACAAAGCCAAGAAACTTCCCAGAGGTGACCTCGAAGTCACATTTAAGCGGGTTCATCTTCAGGTAGCAGGAGCGGAGGAAACCGAACACTTTCTCAAGGTCCTTGAGATGGTCCTGGCACTGGCGAGATTTGACCACCAGGTCATCCACATATCACTCCACCAACATCCTGATAATTGGCTTGAATATGCGGTGCATGGCCCGCTGATAGGTGGCACCCGAATTTTTCTGGATGAAGGGAATAACCTAGTAATAGAAAGTTCATTGGGGGCCCTAAAATTGGTGGACTACTTGTATTCGGGGGCCATCCAGATCTAGTTGTACCCAGAATACCCATCCATGAAGGAGAGGGCTTGGAACCCGGCCGTAGCATCAATCAACAATTCTGTCACTACAAGGGGAAAATCATCCTTTGGGAAGTGGAAGTAGAGATCATAGAAGTCGATACAGACTCTGATCTGCCCGTTCTTCTTCCTAACTGGAACAATGTCAGCCATCCACTTGGGGTACTGGACCTCCTTGACGAATTTGGCTTTGATAAGCTTTTCAACTTTGGCCTCAACCATGGGACTCTGAGAAGGGTGCATCTTTCTAGGAGGCTACATGAACCCGTGATGGTTTGTCGGGAGGCCAAGGCAGTGGATGGATACCTGAGGATCTAGTTCTGGCATCTCTTCGTAACTACAGAAGAACACATCTTAGTGCTGCTTAAGGAATTTCACGTACCGCTGCTGCTCCTCAAGGGACATGGCGACACTGATCAATGTCGGTCTCGAATCTTCCTCGCTACCAAGGTTTACCTGTACCAGTTCATCGATCGTGGTAGAGACGCCTTCCTCAATGGCGGGGGGAGAATCCTCTAAGTCCTCTTTACCAATTGTGGAGGGATCTTCTGCAGAGGGAGTTGTCTCCGAGCCACCAGACTCCGATGGGAGTCTGGTGCTGGATTGAGCGGTAGTGGTCATCATATCAGGAGATTCATGCGCCACTAAGACCATAGCAATGAAGGTTGTCAATCCAATCCCATATGGTCTTCGTCTCAAGGGTCCACGGTTGATAACATCAAAGTAGTAGTGGCGTGTCGGCTTGAGCCGGTTAATTCCAGCCCGGTGGAATAGACACATATGGCGTATCGCCATTGCTATGAGCCTGACATCCTGATACTGTACAGGGGTATGAGGTTCAGGGATCAACTAAGCCTGGTTGGCATAGGAGTATGAGGTGATTTTACACCATCACTTGGATCTGGGAATATTCCTTCCCCTTGTAGCTGAAACAACAAAGCATTTCCCCATGTTGGGGGTCGTGGCCTCCAACCGATGGATCAGAAAGATATAGGCGTCATCCAGACCTGCCCAGGGATCACTTGTGAAAGTGACGGGCTCAATCCCACTTTCCATAATCTGCTTATCCTTTCTCTTATAATAGTCGGAATCCAAATAATGGGCTTTACAAGAGGAAAAATACGACTCATCTCCTTGGAGCATGCCTACTCAACCATTGAGGGAGTATTTGAGGCATTGGTGATACGAAGAAGGGGTCGTTGCATACAGGTGGAGCCATGGCCTGCCCATCATTGCATTATACGTGGTGTACTGGGAGACGACCATGAATTTAGTACTGGAAACTATGCTACCAAACTGGGTCTTCAAATGGGTCTTGCTGACCGAGGTCTTCTCAGTCCTATCGTTTCCCTGGATTCTGAGGTCGGAGGGAGTTAGATCATCCTCAGACAAACCCAACTTCCGCAGTGTCCGAGTCGGGATTAGGTTAATCCCAGAACCCTTGTCAACAAGACAGCGGCAGAATTCCACACCAATGAACTGGCCAGTGATGTATAGTGGATGAATGTGGCCCTTTATAAAAGGGTCTTCGTCTTCACCAGAGAACGAGATAACTGTCTGGCATTCGGTGTTCTCAATTCCCTCGGCGTGGAAGGCTTCTGCAGCTGCTACCTCCGTCTCAAACTAGAGGGGGATCCTTAGGGCCTCGGCAAGCACCTCACGCATTTTAGAAGATAGGAGAAGATCATCAAGGATATATATCCTTGATGGAATGCCAGAAAGGTGCGTCAGAACATCATACTTTTGGGCCAGATTCGAGCTTCTGCTTACAGGTGGCCGCTCTGCAATTGGAGGCACGGCGGGCCCTGCCGGCTGGGCCGACGGCTGGCTAGTGCTAGGTACGCCTCATTACTCACTGGTCAAGGCCCGAAGAGTGGCTACCAGATGAGGATCAGACAACTGAGATTGTCCTGTAGTAGGGCGAGACTAGCTGCGGTGCGGTCAAAGCGGCTCTGCCTGATCTAGTAGCACAAACGGCGGTGGAGGTAGATCTGAGGGCACCATATGAGGAGTTTGTGTGTGATGAGTTCTGCACTGGGCCTGCTGTCTGGTTTCAGTAGCATGCACAACTTGGATGGTGGTTCCAAATAATGCACCCTGAAGATCCATGTAGTCGCGGATCCGCTGACGTTGACGTTGACAGGGGACATTGGGGAGGTTCGCCTGGCGTTCCCCCTCGTTAGGAGTCATATAGGGATATACCAACTCCACGGTATTAACCGAAGCATACCATTGACTGTCACTTGAAAAATCATCCACTACTAGGCAGATTCTGGGAGGGGTACTCATCTTAGGGGGAATGAAGTCACTGAGATTGCTGGATGACGACGGCAGTGGCTGAGCGAATTGCTTCTTCTTACAGCACCCCTGACTGCCCTTCTGGGAAGAGGTCGGATGAGATGATGACGTAGAGGTACTGGTCGCATCTTCTGAAGGCTCTGGCTGATTCAAGTGTTCCTGACTAATACCATGGGCGTGGGTGACTATTTTACGATCCATCCAGTCATCGTACTTATGGGATCTGCGGCTGGGGACTTGCTGTCACTTACCTTCGTCGCCGCTACTACTTTCTGACCTCACAAAGACACCCACCACTTGTGCTAGGCTCGAGGCCAGCCTTACTATGTTATTATTGAGTTGGCCTTGGAGCTAGTATTTAAACACATAGCACTTCTTGAGGGTGTACCCAGAATCCGATGATAGGGGAAGTAGTTGGGGAGATCAGTGAGATTCTCTTATACTTACCATCTGCACTCAGGTAAGCGCACAATCCCCTGATCCAGGGCACTATGGAAGTAACCAGGGACCTGATCCTTGTTGAATGAGTAATTCTGGTGACTTTTTTTTGGATAGAGGGATCTGGGAACCTGGCCCTGACGAGGGGCCGGAGGGGCCTGTGGAGAAGGCGGAGCCTGATTGTCCCGTTAGGCGGTGGTGGCATGTTGTGCGGGGGAACCTTTCGATTCTGAGGTGGTCACTGCTGGGAAGGAGGTGAGGCCTGGGGTGGATGGCCTCTGTGAGGTTGCAGGTCTGGTGCTACTGGCAGTAATTATACCTGCATGGGGACTCTATTTGGGCCACCGCGGTGGGCTCGTCTCTAGAAGCCCTCCTTGATGGGATCACAGGGGGCAGCGGACGTGTCTGACTAGCCTGTTGTAGAGCTTCCTCGAGGCACTGAGCCTTATCTGAGAAATCTCAGAACTCTCCAGGGTAGTTCTGATTGATCAGGGAAGGAACCGGTTCTTTTTTGAAATTCCCCAGGCACATCATCAGTAATTTCTCCTGAGTCAGTGGCATGTTGAGGGAGTATGTGATCCCCTTTCACCGGGCAATGAAGTCTGTGACTCTCTCATCGGGCCTTTTCTTGCACCTGAAGAGGTCTGCGATGCTGGTCTTTCGCGTGGTGGATCTGAATATGTATAGGAATTGTCAGCGAAGATCCTCCCAGCCGGTCACCGATCCAGTGGTAAACTGGATGTACCAGAAAAATGCAGGGCCCTCCAATGTCTACACAAAACAACGGAGCTTGGCAGCATCCTGTTGTGATGGAGTCCACAACATGGGTCCACACCTTGAGGAAAAGTGGGTAAGGTGTTGCAGTGGGTCCTATGTCCCATTAAAGGGAGAGAAAGTGGGATTTCCAAAATTTCCTCCTCCTGGATCTACCTATGAATAGAGGCAGGAATCTGGTGGACTTCACATTCTAGAAGGATGTGGCTAACACGCCTTGTTCCTACCCCGGTCCTTGACACAGATGATCGAGGAGAGGGTTCCACTACTGAGTCGTATTCGGCTTCAGAATCCGAGAAGCGGGCCTGTTTGATCTCCGTTCGGGCCTTCCTAGGATTCTTCTTGTGGCGGCGACGACCCACCCTCCTTCCCCTAGGCGGCTCCTCGGGACAAGGTTGATTCCCGACATGTAGTCTTGGGGTCGCGCTGGTGCCAGGGCGGAGAGTAATTCCACTTGAGATAACCGGGGTGTGAAGAGAACCGGTAAAAATGTCGAAGGGGGCATAGGGATGACCTCAATGAATAGAACCTGAGTGGGCAAAACCTCCATCAGAACCGGAGAGAGCATGGGGAGGACCTCCATGCTTGGTGCGGGTGGAGCGAGGCTGGCCTTCACCCCTTGTGTTTCCAGGGTGAGGAGGACCTTCTCCACCTGCAGAGAGAATGTAGGGAGGATCCCCATGTTGGAGAGGGACCAGATGGGCAATGTCTTCACATCGACGGTCAGGGGAAGGAGGCAGAATTCCATACCCAGTGTAGTGGTCACGAGAGAGGCTTCCACACCGAGTGTCACTTCCGCGGGGTAGGTCTTCATTCGGGTCGGGGGTAGCATGGGGCATACCTCCTTGATGAGCTTCAGAGTGGGGAAGGCCCAAGATTTCTGGAATAGTGGTACGAGATGGACCTCCGTACGGGGTGACATCATCGCTGGTTGGTTTGCGGCGATCATCACTCATGCCTGCGAACCGGGGAGTCGACCCAGCCTGCCCGTGGAGCGGTTGGGGCCTCGATCCCGGTTGGATATAAGAGCGCCCCTGCTCAGTGTGGGCAGGGAATTTATGATATGCATTCGCAGTGGCACGGACCATAGAAGCTGTCGACGTTAACGCCAGTTGGCGGGCATCCTCAGCTTGGGCCCAAGGCTAGCGTCGGGTCAGGCGAGCTGGTGCGGGTGGTGCAGGCGCATAGCCTACCTGCTGCTCTGGCAAGGTTGGGTGGGGGCCCTTTATTGGAGCCCTTGAATCAGGACTCTGGCCAGGCTGAGCTGGACATCACCAACCTCATCAGTGTAAGGTAGGGAGTCGTCAAGGCGTTCCTGGAACAGGCTCCCGAAATGATTGAATATTGGGGTGGGGAGCAGGGGCTCCCTGCGCCGCCCTTGAGGGTAGTGTTGATGATGAGGCCTGGATGCCTACAGGTCAAAGCGGTCCGTATCCCAGGTTGGTATTATGCCCTCCTCCTTGTAACAGCATATGACGACGTTAATCACCCTTTATTGGATGACTTCTAATGGGTAGATGGGGCGTGGGCACCCAACGTTCGTGGATGCAGACGTCATTGCGACAGTAGTGGTGCCACAGAGAGCGGTTGCGCTGGTGTGGCCCCTACCCCTGCACAGGCAGGTGGGTGATGATCGTGTCCCCGTAGCGGCAACCTGATTCCTGCGAAGTAGGGAGATTAACTCATCAGCACTCCGAGGAAAAGAAATCGATAACCAGTGCCCCAACGCCATCCCGTCTTCTATGGCCGGTAAGAGGGATCCACATTGACAACATTGCAGAAAGGAATTCCCAACGTTCTACTACCCCAACTTATGGTGAGTTTCAAGCTAGGCCCGTTATTTTCTCGGTGGGACCCGTCACTGGATAGATGGATCTGGTGACACGTCAATCTATTGATGTCTCGAGCGCTACTAGTCTCCATATTGATGAGAAGAACTTCATGTCAGGTTCACCATTTCTATTTCTGATGCTTTCATTGGGGAGTGCATGTATGTCTGCTTGGGTGAGACAGGCGTGGATTTTTGTTACCCCACATTCCTGCTTTCCAAAGGTGGGCGGCATTCGCTCCTTGTTCAGGGACATTTTCTCCTTGATCGAAACGGGATGATGGGATGTCGGTTCTTCCTCCCGTGTATTCCTCCGTGGAACTCGTCACCTAGTCCAGGTTTACCTCATAGATTTAATGCATTTTTCGTGAAACATGTCCCAGTGCCATGTTCCCATGGATGCTGGTTAATTACACTACTTCTGTCAGGACATTCCAAGGGGTCCGGTCAGGGAAACAACCATTAGTTGGGGGAGTAGTCACGTTGAGGCATCACTAACCTGTCTGAAAGCTGGGGAATTGGTGTGTCTATCTTTTGTCCCTTATTATAGGGATTCTCGAGGTTGCAGAAGCCCGATGCATCCCACATCAAGCGTGGGGAATCTTATGTCATAGGTATGTATCTGAGGTTTTCTTCAGCTTCCTGTGCTTAACACAGGGTATGCCGCAAGTTTAACGTTCAGCGGAGATGTATCGGACTGATCAGAACCCCGATGAAGGTGGATCAGATTGATGAACCCCCTTGAGGGAACATTGACATCGGAGCTAGCTCATGGGTGGCTTCCCGAATGCTGTGGATGGGAATGGGATGGCATGATCTCACCAGGATGTGGTGGCCCAGGTAAGAATCAGGATGAGTGAAGGAAAGTTACACAGAGTAGAGGGGGAATGAAATGGGACCATCATGGAAATGACTGTAGTGATGGGATTGATTCTTGAAGAGACTTCCTATGTATCCCCATGGTAGGGAATCAGAGTCCGCGTAGTTCGGTTGGTGAGAACCAAAGTGAAGGGGGGTTAGAACGACCTACAGGTGATGAGCTTGAACCTCATGGAGGCTTCCAACATACCATGCCTTGACATGGATCAAAGTCCCCGTAGTTCAGAATGGAGTGGTGTCAGAGAACTGACGTGAAGATGGACCAGGGGTCCGATGGGTGATGGGCTTGAACCTCATGGAGGCTTCTTACATACCATGCCTTGACATGGATCAAAGTCTACATAGTTCGGAATGTGTTTTCGTCAGCGAATCGACGTGAATGTGGAACCAAGGGTCCACTGGTGGTGGGCTTGAACCTCAAGAAGGCTTCCTACATACAATTCCTTAACATGGATCAAATACCACGTAGTTAGGAATGGATTCCGGTGAACCGACGTGAATAAGGACCTTGGTCCGATTGATGTTGGGAATGAACCTCACGAGGCTTCCTACGTACTATGCCTTGACATGGATCAAAGACCACGTAGTTCAGGTTGGAAAGGGGCTATTGAACTGACGTGAAGGGGTGTCAGAACGACTGGATGGTGGGATCACAATGTCTTACCACTATATTGGTATGTAGTTTAACTTCATGCGGGATGGGGCGTGTCGGAGAACCGACATGAATAAAGACCTTGGTCCTGGTGGATGGTGGGATTGAACCTCATGGGGGCTTCCTACGTACCATGCCTTGACATGGATCAAAGCCTGCATAGTTTAGGATGAGGTTTGTCAGAGAACCGACGTGAAGGTGAACCCAGGGGTCCACTGCTGGTTGGCTTGAAACTCATGAGGCTTCCTACATACCATACCTTGACATGGATCAAAGAACACGTAGTTCAAAAGGGTGAGGGTGGGGCTTGTAGAACCGACATGGAGATGGTCGGGGCCAATGATTATTAGGTTTGAACCTCATAGAGGCTTCCTACGTACCATGCCTTGGCATGGATCAATGTCCCCATAGTTCGGGAAAACAGTTTAACGTCATGAGGGATGGAGGTGGAATCTGACGTGAAGAAACAACCATGCGGTGGGCTTAAACCTCGTGGAGGCTTCCTACGTACCATGCCTTGAAATAGATCAAAGACCACGTAGTTCAAAAGGGTGTACAGTTTAATGTCATGTGGGACCGGGGTTGGTGTTATAGTTGATGCTTACTCTAAGCCCACGTGAGTCATGCTCAGTGTGAGAAACAAGAGGTAGCAGAGACCTGATGATCACGTCGTGAAAGATGTGTCCGTGAGAAGTGAAGAGGGGCTTACGCGTTAGGCGGCCCATGGTGCTGGGACATACTCTAGGATGGAGGCCTGAGGGTGAAAAAGCGCTGCGGGGGAGGGATTTGGGACTGAATAAAGGAGGTGCCTTGTCCCCTATCATGCCCTCCACTGGCCCTGGCGGTGGGGAAGTACGGAGGTGCATGGGTGATACCTTCCATAAGAAATACTAGGGGGCTTACACCAAGATGGCCGCCCATCCCCCATGGACAAACACCACTCCCATAAGGAGGATATCATCCCCTACAGAGACTGGGAGGCGTGGAGAATTTCCAAGGTGGTGGCACCCAGCGTGAGAGGCTCGAGGTGATGTCACAGTTTAACATCATGTGTTGGGGATGAGGGTGCTTGGTAGTTTAACGTCTTGCAGCTCAGACATGGTGGGTTTACTACACACCCCTAGGACTCACATGACTAGTACCCTCTTCTCCTTATAGAAGGGATGGTACTGGAAATGCCGTGATGAAAAATGTCATGGCAGAGAACTGTTACCCAACATGATGTTCCCTTGAGTGAGGACATCACAATGCAGTGTCATTTTTCATCATGCATCCAGGATGATAATGTCATATTTTAGGGTCGTATGATAGGAAAATCTCATGTATTTTAATGACTTATAGTAAAGATGTAATGGTTTAAAGTCATTTGGAACTATGAAACATAGTTTAAAGTCGTATGTATTGGACACATACAGAAGAAATGAGGTTTTATTGGAGAATTTTCAATGTGTGATAAATCATACCCATTGTGAATGAGGAAGAGGTCCACACCACACCATGCGCAATTCCAGGGAAGAAACCTGGGGCTGAGGCGTCATAAAAGGTTATAGAATATGGGGATAGACTTGTGGGCTAATCGTCTAGGTGTTCCTATGTATTCCAAGAAAATGGGAATCAAGCCATACTTAGTTCTGAGGGAGTATTTTAACATCATGCAGGACAAGAGGAAGGATAAATTAGCTCTTAAAAGGGAGTACATGGTGAGGCTATTGCAAAACCAATGTGAATGGGGACATAATCCCACACATGCCACACCCTGAAATCCCATGAATTTCAGGGCCTAAAAGGATGAACATAAGAGATCATTTTTGGAACCTGAGCTGGACCCGAAGAAGATATGCACAGGCATTCCTATGTATCCCATGAAGATGGAAATCAAGCTGTACATAGTTCTCGGAGATGTGGTTTTTATGCCTTGTAGAAAGGTCGTAGAGAGATCGTAGTTTAAGGTTTTAGAGCTCAGAAAATAGAGATGTGAGACTCTTCCAAATGGGTGAAAACCTTGAACAAATCCCTAAGCCCACGTGAGCTATGATTGATGTTGGAAAAAAGGTAGGAGAAGGTATTTTCCACATGTGGAATACATGAAAAGGGGAAAACGTTTTGGAGCCTTGAATGACGCCTCACCATGCCTTTGTTATCCTAATGTGCAAACGTGCATAGAGGGATAACACCAAGAGTGTTGAAATCCAACATGGACATGATGGAGTGGAAAAATATGTGAATCATGAAACTAATATTTAGGGTTTGATGGGGGTTGTCGTGATGATGGAGGATGGCTATGACAACCCTGCTTTTTATTACACAATTAATCATAATTGATTACATAAACTTCACTTGATACAACATAGAAGATCAAGATTTATAGTGTCTTTTGGGATTAGAATAATTACATAACAACTTAAAACATGAAATATAACATCTTTATTGAAAACTTCCTTCACATGACCACTACATTCCCTCGTACTTAGCATTGTATGGGATAACTTAAGGACATGCATAAGAAAATTGTGAGCCATAAAGCCCAGTAAGGGAATAATCATGGAATAACATGAGGAATACAATACATGTTAGACAATAGGCATATCAATAGAGAAAAATAGAATCATAAACATAAAGTCATGATAAAGCATGATAATCATAACATGGAAATGTGGCAACAACACTTAACATGGAATTAGCATAAGCCAAGGCTCATTGCACATGGAGTATGATTAAATCCTCACTGCACATGAAGCACGAGTAAAACCTCATTGCACATGAATTAGCATGAGTCAACACCCATTCTTCATGACATATCATGATACTATATTTTACCCAATGCATTGAAGTGTTATAAGGGTGCACCCCTCTTAAACATTTCATTTCTTGCATAAGTGTGCCATGTGGATCATATAACATGGATTCATAAAACATCATAATTTACTCTAAGATAAAGAAATGTGGAATTAATACATGAAAATTTATAATCAATAAGTAAATGTGCATGAATGTGAATACCCTTGATAGAGAAATGAGCATGGTAATCACTACACAATGGCATTGGCTTGGAAAATCAGTGCAATTTTGGCATCGTAACGACGTGATGTAAGAATTAATAAAAATGGTTGCTGAGAGAGAAAGGGGTGTCTCATCATATTTACATTACATGGAAATTAAGTGGGTCATATAGATACATGTCCCAACAAATTTAATGGAAATTAGATTCAAGATACAAAATAATTTCATGAATGTAAATGAGGAGAGAGAAATTCCTTTCGATATTTTGGCATAGTAATGGGTGTACATGGGAGGATTTTAATGAGAGAGAAAGGGGTGTACCATCATTCAAAAATAAATAGGGAATTATGGGGGAGGCGAGAAACCATACCCCAATATCTATAATTGAAATTAATAGGGAATACCCATATTAATAAAATTGGACAAAAATGAGAAAGGAAGAAAAACCCATTACATGGATGTGTGCTTTCAAAGGCTTGAGAGAGGCTTATTTGGAGCATGGGGCACCTTGGAAGGATTCTAGAGAGAGGAGGGTAGGGGTTGGACAAACTCCAAAGGCATTGAGTGAGGAGTAAGTGGGATCTTGGATGGGTTTATATAGGAAAGGTGAGTGAATTCTTTATTATTTAGGTTTGGAACACCTCACATTAAACTAATCCAAACCACTAACCATACCATGGTTTTTTCCCATGGTTTTTGGAAAAGGGAAGTTAAAGAAAATATTTTATAAGGAAAAACTCCAAACTTCTTAAAATAATGGGGTTTCTTATGTGGAGGTAAGTCACACTCCCAAGGAAATCAATTTAAAAGGACAAGATGTTTAATAAGTATTCAAGGGTCCATTAATACTTTGTAAAATAAGTCAAAAACCGAAAAATCACATTATTTTAATGGTAAAACATATATTTTCCGAACATAAGACTTATAGTATTTTATTACACCACTATTGGGTCATTATGATGTCATAAAACACATTATATATTTAATCGGTATTTAATTTTTACCCCAAAATTTGACTATCTAAGAAAATTATGAAAAATTCACCATTGGATAATTTTGACATCCTCATTCCAAAAATAATATTAATTTTATCTAAATAATTTTCTAAAACTATTAATTTTCACTTTTAAAATAAAATCCGGCATTTAACGAAAATTCATGGGTTTTGACAAAAAAGGATTTCAAACCTTAAAAAATTACAATTGCATGCATAAAATTATATGATCATTTATATTTAAATTTATTTAACAATAATAATATTTTATTAAATTATTATTAAATTCAAAAAATCATTAATCCATTAAAATAGATTTCTTAGTTGAATTTTAACAAAAAAAAACTATTTGAGCTTTAAAAACAATTTCCAAGGTAACAATAATAAAATGAAAGTATAGTCATTATTATATAAAAATAAGGTACATAACCATTGTGCTAAGGTCTTGATACATAACCCATTATAACAACCGCATAAGACCGAAGATTATGGTCTGTGATGGTGACAGACTCGTGGGGTGGCTCAGATAACATTGCTTAGGTGGTAATCTCTATCAACTCCCACTTCTCTCATAGGTGGTCCCGCTTGAGCTTAACCTACTGAAGCTCATCTTGGGCTTGGTCAAGAGTGAATCCCAGTGAAGCCACCTATTTTCTGAGCTACAAAAGATGGGCTTTATATGGGGCCCAAATACTGGATGAGGTCTTCCTTCATTTGTCTGAGTAAATTGGATTCGTTAAAGACCTATATTTATACTGATCGTGTGAGCACTATTCAACGACCATATTTGCAGTGGTCCCAATTCTTAACAGTATTTTAAAATCTAAAAACATATAACCAAAGAAGTTTAAATTTTATATAAATATTTTACATAAAGGTAAATTTAATTAGATCAAGAGGGATTTCCATTAATGAATGTTTGGGTCATTACAATCTTCCCCCCTTAAAAAATTTCACCCTCGAAATTTTCATTTCCCATAATAAAACAGATGTGGGTAACTCTGCTTCATCATTTCCTCCAATTCTCATGCCGCTTCTTCAAACCTGTGGTTTCTCCACAACACCTTCATGAGGGGCATTGTATTATTTCATAGAACTTTTTCTCTACGATCTAATATCTTTACTGGTTTCTCCTCATAAGAAATATCATCCTCTAACTATACCACCTCTGAAGAGAGTATATGTGAAGGGTCCAGTATGTACTTCCTTAAGAGGGCTAAATAAAAGACATCATATACCTTGGCCATGGTAAGTGGAAGTGCTAGTCGATAGGCCACATCCCCGACACAATCAAGAATCTAGAAGGGGTCGATGTACCTTGGACTTAACTTCCCTTTCATTCCAAACCTCATGAACTTATTACATGGAGATATGCATAGAAATACCATGTCTCCAACCTTAAACTCAATGTCTCATTGACGGTTATCTGCATAACTCTTATGTTGACTCTAGGTAGCCTTGATATGCTGCTGAATGGTTTTCACCTTCTCCACCATTTCTTTGACCATTTTTGGTCCAAGAATCTTATGCTCACTAACCTCATCCGAACACGCCGGTGTTCTGCACCTTTCCCCCTAAAGGGCTTCATATAGTGCCATTTGGATGCTCGAGTAGAAATTTTTATTATAAGAGAACTCCACCAGAGGAAGATGTTGATCTCATCCCCCTTTAAAGTCCATTGAGAACACTCTCAACATGTCCTGAAGTGTTTGGATCGTCCTCTCATATTTTCCATCAGTTTGAGGATGATAGGCCGTACTGAAGTTCAGTTCAGTATTCAGAGCATGTTGATGAATCTTCTAAAACATAGAGGTGGATCTTGGATCTCGATCATACAAAATATATAGTGGTACTCCTTGTAGCCTTACCACTTCCCTGATATATATCTGTACCAGTTGACCCACTGAGAAATCCTCCCAAATTGCAATGTAGTGTGTAGCCTTTATAAGATGATCCACAATAACCCAAATTTCATTGTTGCCTTTGGATGTCTTCGGAAGTCCGGTGACAAATTCCATAGTGATTTTCTCCCATTTCCATTCTGGTATGGGAAATGGTTTCATCATCCATTCATACTACTACCTCTCTACCTTTAATTGCTAACACACCAGGCACATTGATGTATATTTAGCGATCTCCTTCTTCATATTATCCCACAAATAATTCTCTTGGAGATCTCAATACATCTTTGTGTTTTCTAATTGAATAGATAAATTTGAACTATGTGCATCATCCTAAGTTCCTTCTTCAGCTCCAGAATTGATGGAACACATAGTCTTATCCCAAATCTCACAAATCCTTCTTTATTAAAATTAAAGTTCGAGGATTTACCTTTTCCAATAGCATCAACTTTCTCCGGAATTCCCACATCATCCTTTTGAGCATCCATTAAACTTTCCAAAAGTTACGGTTGGGAAATCATTTGTGAAAGGATTGACGATGTTACCTTCTTTATGATTCCCATGTCTATCTTCATCAAATCTAAGAATATTGTATCCTTTTCAATTCTCATAAATGATAGAATCGTTGGGTCCTTTCTACTTTGGACATCCTCCACTTTGTTCTCTTTCCTAGGGTGGTAATAGATTGAGCAATCATAGTATTTTATCAGCTCTAACCATCTTCATTGGAGAATGTTTAATTCTTTTTATGTGAATATATACTTGAGGCTTTTTTGGTCAGTATATATTTCACAGTTATCCCTAAAGAGATAATGCCACCAAATTTTCAAAGCAAATACCACTGCAGCCAACTTGAGTTCAGGTGTTGGATAGTTCTGTTCATGAACTTTCAATTGCTTTGAAGCATAAAAAATGAATTTTTCATTTTCCATCAACACACATCTCATCCCCTTCTTCGAAGCATCACTGAATACCACAAAAAGTTCTCCACTTGTGGGTAAAGTGAGCATGGGTTCAGTGATAAGCCTCCTTTTCAACTCCTTGAATCTTTCTTCGCATTCATCACTCCAAGAAAACTTTAGTCCCTTCCGAGTTAATTTGGTAAGAGGTTTGGAAAATCGTGAGAAATTTCTCACAAATCGTTGATAATATAAAGATAAACCCAAGAACCTACGGATATCTGTTACCGATGTTGGCCTTGGCCATCCCTCAATTGTATCTGTTTTGGAGGGATCAACAGATATCCCATTTCTTGTGATGATATGGCCCAAGAATGAGACCTCCTTCAACCAAAACTCACACTTGCTGTAATTTTAATAGAGCTTCTCCTTCTACAAGGTCTCTAGTATAGTTCATTGATACTCCTCATGATCCTCCTTGGTTTTGGAGTGTATCAAAATATCATCTATAAAGACTACCAATAATTTCTCGAGGTAATCCATACAGACTCTATTCATCAAGTCCATGAATACTTTTGAATCATTAGTGAGTCTGAAAGGCATTACTATGAATTCAAAGTGCTCGTATCTTGTACAAAAAGCAGTCCTGGGGATATCTTCCATCTTCACCCTTAAGTGATAATATCCCGACTGAAAATCCACCTTGGAGAAGTATTGTGCTACACGTAGCTGATCAAACAAGTCATCTATTTGTGCGATAGGTTACTTGTTCTTAATCGTGATTTTTTTAAGCTCGCGATAATCAATGCAAAGATGCATTGACCCATCATTCTTCTTGATGAAGAGGACTGGTGAACCTCATGGTTAAGCACTTGGGCGTATAAACCCTTTATCTAGATTCTCCTATAGTTGTTTCTTCATCTTATCAAGATCCACAATATCCATTCTATACGGAGTCTTCAATATTGGCAACACCCCATGTAGAAGTTCAATTGAGAATTCAACATCTATTCTAGGAGGAAGACCATGTAATTCCTCGGGAAACACTTTAGCGAATTCCCTCACAATAGGCATGTCTTCTTGGTTGGTTTCCTCCTTAGACTCAATCATCTAAGCCAGATATGCGTGATCATAGGGTAATAATATCCACACTTGAGATGATGGAGCTAAAGAAGATTAATCTTCCTCCTTGAACTTGTAAAGAATCAGGGGTCGATTGTAAACATGGAGAGTGATTTCCCTCTCATGGAAATTTATTTTGGCTCTATAAAAGGATAGACAATCCATGCCGGTAATAGCATCAAATACCACCAGAGGGAGTATGAAGAGGTTCTTTGGGAAGTTTAATCCATATATTATGACAGGTGAGGAGTTATATTCGTGGGATACAATGATTTCCCCATTTTCCATACTCACTAAAATCTTCACTTCCATGATTTGTGGTGGTGATGGGATTGCTCTACTAAAATTTCGAGATATAAAAGAATGATTAGAACCTGAATCAAAAAGTATGTTTTCAATTATTTAATGAATAACTAGTGTAGCTATCACCACTTTGTTGTTGGGGTTCACTTCAGAAATAGTGATGGAAAAATATCAACCTTTCTGCCTTGGAGGTTGTTGGTTGCCTCAAAAAACCCTTGTCTTAGGGCAATGATTTTCAAGATGCCCTGGTACTTTGCAGTTTTAGCAATGAACCACACATTGAGGTTCGAATAGAGCGTTCCTCTCCTCTGTCACATCCACAAGTCTTTCTTTCTAATAGTTAACAGCTAGGTTCCCTTCTCTTCCACACCAATAGCATTTACTTGTCCCCTTCAGAAAGTTTATGGGGTGCTTCTTTCCGCGCCTTTGGAAAGTGGGGTGCTGGATCTTCTTAGCACTATTGGATTTATCCATTGAACCACCAGCATTGAATTACACCTTACACTTCTTATACCCATGATATACTTGAGATTATCTGATCTTCATTTCAACATTGAGGGCACATCGGACAATTTCCTCATAGCTGTCGACGTCACAGATCGCCAGCGCTTTCCACAAGCTAGGTTTCATCCCACCAAATAAGTGGTCAACCTTGCATTCGGGGGTAAAGACAAAGCCGTAGGAGTATCATGAAATCCTTGTGACGTTTTCCTCATACACTCCAATAGATTTGTCATCTTTTTTGTTTGAGGGAAAGAATGTCCCTTTCCATCTTAAGTCGGAGGGTGCACCGAAAATATTAATCGAAAAACATCTTCTGAAAATCCTTCCATTCCAAAGCCTCGATCTCCTTCTCAGGCTTCGTATTTTATATCAACATCCACCATTGATCAGATTCACCCTCCATATGATAAGCAGCTAGGAGAACCCTCTCTTGTTCAGAACATTGAATGATGGAGAAGATATTTTTAATGGAGATGATCCATTGTTCGGAGATTGAGGGATCAGATGATCCATTAAAAGTTGGAGTCTTTTGCCTCATAAAGCTCTAGATAGCAACTTCTTATTTTTTAGGGGGTGTGGGGGGTTGAAAATTCCTCTTGACCCATGTTTCTATTCAAATATTGAGTTACCTGAGAGAGATGCGTGACAAAGTTCATGATTCCCGCTCCCATCAGATTAGGCATCTCATTAGTACAATCGTCACATTGATCTTCACATCAGTTGTTAGCCCGAGTCCTCCTATTACTGGCCATTGGCTGGAATAAAAGGAAAGTTAGGGTAACACATAAAAGGGTAATACAAGGAAAAAACTGATGACTTATAAATAACTTTTATTTCTTTAACTTATGAATATATAGGCTTCAATCTATGTAATCCATGGTCTACTTTCTAACATATATTCTTAGGGGAATTTTTTTAAATCCCTTAATAATTTCTCATACTAAGCTTGTGAATTTACCAAAGCATATCCCCCGGGAGTGTCGTAACAAAGAGTGAAGCAAGGCCCATTGTTGTTCACTAGTTCCCGTTCGAGTCAAGCTCAAAATGGTGTTTTCAGGTATTGCCCCTAGGATACATCTGTGCCAGTGCCACCTCTACCTACTCATATCCAGAAAAGGATGTATTTTCTTGATAAACCACTTACTAAATACACACCAAAACTTAGGTATGTTTTCATTATACGTAGTCTTGTCTTTAAGGCTTTACTAGGGTTTTCTAATCCTAATCCCAAAAATAACTAAACCTATCCTCTGATACCAACTATGACAACCTTGCTTTTTATTAAACAATTAAACATAATTTATTACATAAACTTCACTTGATACAACATAGAATATCAAGAGTTATAGTGTATTTGTGGCTTAGGATCATTAAATAACAACTTAAAACATGAAATATATCATCTTTATTGAAAACATACTTTACATGACCACTACATTCCCCCGTACCCAGCATTGCATGGGATAACCTGAGGACATGCAAAAGAAAAGGGTTAGCTATAAATCCTAGTAAGGGAATAATCATGGAATAACATGAGGATTACAATACATGTTAGATAATAGGCATATAAATATAGCACACTAAAATAATAAACCTAAATTCATGATAAATCATGATAATCATAACATGGACATGTGGAAACAACACTTAACATGGAATTAGCACGAGCCAAGGCTCATTGCACATGGAGCATGAGTAAATCCTCAATGCACATGAAGCACGAGTAAAACCTTGTTGCACTTGAATTAGTAGGAGTCAACAACCATTTCACATGACGTATCATGATACTATACTTTACCCAATGCATTGGAGCGCTATAAGGGCGCACCCTTCTTAAACATTTCATTTCATGCATAAGTGTGCCACATGGATCATATAACATGGATTCATAAAACATCATCATTTATTCCACGATAAAGAAATATGGAATTCATATATGAAACTTTATAATCAATAAGTAAATGTGCATAAAGTTGAATACCCTCAACAGAGAAATGGGCATGGTATTCACTACACAATGGCATTGGCTTAGAAAATCGGTGCAATTTCGACAGCGTAACGGTGTGACATAAGAATTCATAAAAATGGTTAATGAGCGAGAACGGGTTGTATCATCATATTTATATTAAATAGATAGTAAGAGGGTTATATAGATACATTTCCCAACAAATGTAATTGAAATTAGATTCATGATACAAAATAATTGCATGAATGTAAATGAGGAGAGAGAAATTCCTTTCAAAATTTTGGCTTAGTAACAGGTGTACAAGGGAGGATTTTAATGAGAGAAAAAGGGGTGTCCAATCATTCCAACATAAATAGGGCAGTATGGGGGAGGTGTAAAACCATACCCCAACATCTATAATTGAAATTAAAAGGGCATAACCACATTAATAAAATTAGACAAAAATGAGAGAGGCTTCTTGGGAGCTTGGGGCACCTTGGGAGGATTCTAGATAGAGGAGGGAAGAGTTTTGATGAACTCAAAAGGATTTGAGTGAGGAGTAAGTTGGATCTTGGTTGGGTTTATATAGGAAAGGTGAGAGAATTATTTATTAATTATGTTTTTGACACCTCACATTAAACTAATCCAAACCACAAACCATCCCATGGTTATTGCCCATGTTTTTTGGAAAAGGGAAGTGTAAGAAAATATTTTATAAGTCCAAAGTTAGAACTTCTTAAAATAATGGGGTTGCTTATGTAGAGGTGAGTCACACTCCCAAGGAAATCAATTTAAAAATACATGATGTTTAATAAGACTTGAAGGGTCTATTAATGCTTTGTAAATTAAGTCAAAAAACCCAAAAATCAGATTATTTTAATGGTAAAACATATATTGGCCGAACATAAGACTTATAGCATTTTATTACATCACTATTGGGTCATTATGATGTCATAAAACACATTATATATTTAATCGGTATTTAATTTTTACCCAAAAATTTGATTGTCTCAGAAAATTATGAAAAATTCACCATTGGATAATTTCAAAATCCAGATTCTAGAAATAATATTCATTTTATCTAAATAATTTTCTAAAAATGTTAATTTTAACTTTTAAAATAAAAACCTGCATTTAACGAAAATTCATGGGTTTTGAAAAAAATGGCTTTCAAACCATAATAAAAATTACAATTGCATGCATAAAATTATACAATCATTTATATTTAAATTCACTTAATAACAATAATATTTTATTAAAATATTATTTAATTCAAAAATATATTTATTCATCAAAGTATATTTTTTGGTTTAATTTTAACTAAAAAAACTATTTGAGATTTATAAACAATTTACAAGGTAACAATAATAAAATGAAAGTATATTCATTATTATATAAAAATAATGTATAGAACCATTGTTCTAAGGTATTGTTACATAACCCCTTATAACACTCACATATGACCAAAGAGTAAGGTGTGTGTTGGTGACAGACTCTTGGGGTGGCTCGGATAACATTGCTCGGGTGGTAATCTCTATCAACATCCACTTCACTCTTAGGCGATCCTACTCGAGCTTAACCTGTTGAAGCTCGGCTTGGGCTTGGTCCAGAGTGAAGCCCAATGACGCCACCTCTTTTCTGAGCTCCAACAAATGGGCTTTGTATGGGGCATGTCAACTGGATGAGGCTATCACTTCCTTTGCCTAACTAAATTGGATTCATTAAAGACCAATATTTATACTAATCATGTGATCAATATTCAATGACCATATTAGAAACAGTCACAATTCTTAATAGTATTTTAAGATCCAAAAACATATAACCAAAGAATTTGAAAATTTTTATAAACATTTTACATAAAGGGAAATTTAATTAGATCGAGAGGGATTTCCATTAATGAATGTTTGGGTCATTACAATGGCTTTTGACTGTGCTCAGAATACAACATCCACATCATGTGACCTAAAATGGAAATAGAAAATGAGTGTCAACCGCTGACCATATTTGTATCATGGTACTTGTATCAATTTTTCATTCGAGATTCTAGAGGACGTTGGCCAAAAATGGTATGAGATCCCTAGGGCCTAGCATCTATGTCGATTGGGGGGGTCCTTTTGGATGTGGAAGATGATTAAATTCCAAATGTAGGGGATATGAAGCCTTAAAATTGGAGATAACATGTCTATATAGAATCCAACACTGTAGGTCCTAAACCAGAGTGCCCCTAGGAATATTGCTGAACTACCAAAGAGGGATGAGGTGCCCAATCCAAGAGCATCTAACTTGAAAAGATGAGTTTAGAATAGGAGAGGAAGATATCTCAAGAGGGAGAGGTACATGGTGTAGCTGTTACAAACCCAATGTGAATGAGGATGTAAGCCCTTACGACACCACATGCCTCCTCCCAAGGAACTCAGGCCAAGGGGCCAGGAAGATGAGTATGTTTCTAGGAAACAAGGATGGACCAGAAGACTAAATGTTCGAGTGGTCCTGTGTATCCCATGAGGATGGGTATCCTGACACACGTATTTCTGGAAGATGTTGTACAATTTTACGTCATGCGGTAAGGACGCAAGAAGATGGAGTGATGTCTTAAGGGGATATGTGTGGCATAGAAAAACTAGCCTGACATGAATGAGGACTCAAAGTCCATACCACACCACACAATCCTAAATGAGAACTTTGGCCAAGGTGCCTAAAAGGTCATGGGAACTATGACAGGAAATCCCATATAGTTTTTTCTTTAACATCTTACAGTGAGCACAATGAATGATCTCAGTTTAACATCATAGGGCTTAGACAACTGAAACATGACCCTTTGTGCAGGTATTACCTTACCACAGATCCTAATCCCACATGATCAATGATTGGTGTTGGAAACAAGGAATAAGATCAGGATCTCCCAAACATATAAGTGTTTGAAAATCAGGGAAAAAGATCTAGCAGGGCTGATCTCAACTAGATCAACAAACCTGCCCGAGGTAGATGTATGTTTGAAGGGATAACGGGAAAAAATGAACCACTTCACACAAAATTTGGGACATACAAGGGTGGTTCTAAAAATGTGGGATGTCTATTGACCACATCTTAAACACAACATCCACATTTTGTGACAATAAATGAGAAAAAAATGAGTGTCAAATGATGAAAATTTTCACAATGTCCTTGTACCAATTTTTCATCTGATATCCTCGAGAACGTTGGCTCAAAATGGTTGTCTATCCCTAAGTCCTTGCATCCATGCCATTCGGGGGTACTTTTGGATGTGAAAGATGATAAATACCCAAATAATGGGGATATGTGAAGCATTAATATACCTGTGTAGTTTAACGTCATGCGAGATGGCGGAACAGGTGGAGATCTCTGAGGAGAGGGATAAATGGTGCGGTGATGATGAACTCAACGTGAATGAAGGAAAAATCCTACACCACACCATGTGTTTTGACCCAAGGGGAGATCTTGAAGTTTGGGGCTGGGACTACGGACTAAATTTTCAGGTGTTTCTATGTATCCCATGAGAATGGGAGTCAAGCCATATATAGTTCTGAATGGTCCATGCAGTTTAATGTTGTGTACTGAGGACATGGGACGATAAAAGAACAAGGAGGGGCACATGGTTCTATCACTGTAACCCCAACATGAGTGGGGAAAAATATGTCTACGCTCCACCATGTGGGATTGTCCAAGGAAACTGCACCAAAGTGGTAGTCAAAGAGAAGAGTTTGGGGGTTGTACTCTAAGACGAGGAATCTGAGAATTCTTATGTATCCCATGAGGATGTTAATCAATCCATATATAGTTATTGAAGTGTTTTGTAGCTTTATTTCATGTGACAATGACACAGGGAGATCATAGTTTATGGTTGTAGAGATCAGACAGTTATGTAGTTTATCATCATGTAGGATGGGTGGTGGGTAGTTTTACATCCTTAAGTTTGGAAAGATCACATATTTTAAAGTCATGTGGAGAAGAAGGAACAATTTAGGGTCATGCAGGGCCATTTACTCAGGAGATGTATTACTTGAGTAATTTATCATTGGTGGGGGGAGTTATACGCTCACTATCCATGGTAACCAGGGAGTACGTACCATTGGGGTAAAACTTGAGAATGATGTAAGTTACTTCTCATTTGGGTGATAGTTTGAGTGGTTTCCTACCTGTTATCATCAGTGTTCTCAGACCCAACACCATATCGCCATGAAATAAATAGAAAAGGAGAACTTTCTTATTGAAAACTATGGTTATATTGTTCTGATGCCTTTCTAGATTGTGCAGGGAATGAAGTATGTTCTATTCTGGTGCTTCTAGTTCATCCAGATGGACATCAGCAGCCTTATCTAGTTCTCACTGATCGTATAAAGTTGTGTGTAATGAAGGTAACTGAATCTAAATGGGTAAGAATACATATTATCTATACACTAGGGAATATGGGGTCACCTGAGTGGAATTGTGATTCGTTATCCAATAGTCATAAAGTGTTTTAGGGAGATTGTCTGGAAAACTTTTATTTTTGAGACCATCCAATGTCTGTAGAATGTTAGGGAAGGTTTTATGAAACACCTCAATCTTCCCAATTTCCTATTCATGATAACGGGAAGTATGGTTAGAATGGACGTTGTCTATGGCGTGTAATTTCTTTAACTCATCTGCCCATAAGATTCTTCCGTTATCGATGAGGATGGTGTGAGGGACCCCAAATCGGTAGATGATGTTGGAACTCACAAATTCAATGATATAACAGGCCTTGACCTCCTTTAGTGGAGCTACCACTTCCCACTTGAAAAATAAATCCATAGTGGTCAGGATGAACCTACACTGGTGAGATGTCCCTGGTGGATATGGTCCCAAGACCATGAGTCCCCAGACAGCAAAAGGCCAGGATACTTGGTAGTGTGGAGAGTCTTTTGTAGTAGATGCTCAAAATTAGCAAGGATTTAGCATTAGTGGCACCTCTTGGAAAACTCAATATTGTCAGAGGTCATGGAGGGCCAAAAATACCCCAGTCTCTGGATATAGTGAGATAGTTTAATCCCTGTCTAATGAGCCCCACAGGAACTAGTATGAACCTCCTGCATGATCTAAGACATCTCACCTCCTTGAATTCAATGGAGGATGGATTCATTAGACCCGTGTTTTTAGTGGACTTGCCCAAGGCCAAGGTCCCTCTGGAGGGTAAATAGTAATGCGCGATGTTGGATTCGCTCGTGATCAGATCGATCTGTCAGGAGACTTCCATGCTGGAGGTACTCAATAAAGGGTGTTATCCATTCAGGAGTCACCTCCATCACTATGACAAGGGTACCGATGGGTCCTGATGTGGAGGCACTGGTGGTAAGGTGGTTTACCTATGTCCTATCATCATCATCCGGAGTGATGAGGGAGATGACAATCCGGGGTGCCATGTGGATAAGTAGATCATCATGATCAGGCTCTGCAAGAGATGCAGCTAAGATTTCCAAGGCATTGGCTCGACCATTATGGGATCCATAGACATGGGTATCTTTGGTTTGAGATAGTCACTGGGCCATCAAATGGTAGGTACGTTCCAACAGTGGTACGAGCTCTATCTTCTGGATGACATAGTCATCGTTGATATGCTTGATTACTTGTTTGGAGTACGCTTTAACATGAAAGTGGGGAACATAAATCTCGAGGTCCATATCAAGGCTAGTGATGAGATCCAAATACTCTGCCTCATTGTTGGTACAACCTTCTGACAATAGGAATGAATATAGCAGGACGACTAGTGCTGGCGTGATGAAGATGATACCCAGGCCCACTCTATTGAGTCTTGGTCATTGAGTGTTCAATCGATAGAGCTTTGGGTAGCACTATAAAAGATCATTTTCCAAGACAGAATGACTTGTTCTACCGAGAGGATTTCGTCATATGAAAAATCAAGGTCCATGGACTGGTTTGCTGGAGTTGGATGGGTGGTATGGAAGTCTGCCAATGATTTCCCCTTAATAGCCTTCTGGGGGATGAACCTGATGTCGAACTACTGGAGGACTACTACCCACTAAGATAGACATCCTGTCAACATGGGGTGGTTAAGGATGTACTTTAACCGATCCACTAAGGACACTAGTTGTATCTCTTGGCGCTACAAGTAATGTTGCATTTTTTTCACTATGAATACCATCACAAGGAATCTTTTCATGATATAGGAGTATTTGTTCTATGTATCTAGGATCATGCAGATGAGATAGTAGAGTTTTTTTTTCATTCCCTCTTTGTTCTTATTGGTGAGAATAATGTCAATAGATCGTTCCAGGGTGGTCACATAAAGGACTATTGGTTTTCTAGAAATGGGTGGCATATGTACTGGAGGATGTAACATGTACTGCCTAATTTCCTTGAATGAAATTTGACATTTATTTTCCCACTGATAGATAGTTCCTTTCTTCATGAGCCGAGAAAATAGATTATACATCCCAGCCAAATTCGCAATGAATCGGCATATGTAGGCCAAGTGGCCTTGAAAGCCTCATATCTCCCAACGTTTGCTCATAGGAGACATTTGACACATGGAATTAATATTCTTTGGATCGATCTCGATGCCTCTATATCTAACAACGAAGCCAAGAAGCTTTCTGGTGGTGACCCAGAAGGCACACATCAATGGTTTCATCTTAAGATGGTGAGAATGAAAGAAGTCAAACACTTTCTCAAGGTCATTGAGATGGTCCCATAATTGGTGATATTTTACCACCAGATCTTCCACATAGCATTCCACCAATGTCTTGAGGATCGACTTAAATATGAAGTCTCTGGGATGATGATAGGTGTAACCTTCTTTGTTTAGATTGAAGGGAATTACCTAGTAGAAAAAGGTACCTTTTGGTGCCCGGAAGGCTCTTGATTCTTCATCCTCTTAGGCCATTTGAATTTAGTTATACACAGAATACCCATCCATGAAGGAGGGAGCATGAAACCTGGTGGTGGAATAAATCAATAGTTCTATCATAGGAAGGGGGAAATCATCCTTCGTACAGTGAAAATTGAGATCCCAAATGTCTATGTAGACTCTGATCTATCCATTCTTTTTTCTTGACAGGCACATTTTTTTCTAACCATCGAGGGTACTATACCTCCTTGATGATGTTGGATTTTATGAGATTATCAAACTCAACCTCAACCACAACACCGTGAGAAGGGTTCATCTTTATAGGAGTTTTTTGAAACCTGTGATGATTTGTCGGAAGACCAAGGCGGTGGACGGTGACCTACGAATCTAGTCCCGATATCTTGTTATAACTCTAAGAAAACATATCATGATGATACTTTAGGAAGTCCACATAATGTTGTTGCTCTTCGACGGGCAGAGTGGTCCTAATCAGTGTGGGTGTCAGATCTGTCACATTAATGAGGTTCACCTTTATCAATTCATCAATCTTGGAAGAGACACCCTCTTTGAAAGTGGGAGGAGAATCCTCCAAAAGATCTTCTTCATTCATGGAGGAGGGATACTCAGTGGGACGTGATTCTTCTAAATCAATAAATCCTAAGTGAAAGCTGGTGTATGCCTAAGCGGTGGTGAAAACCAAATCGGGGGGATCCTGTTCTCCCAAAACCCTAGAGAAGAAGGATTTTTATCCAATACCATCCATTCTTCGACCCAAGGGGTCACGATTAATGGTATCGAAGTAATATTTGTGCATCAACCGGTGCCAGCTTATCCCAGCCCAGTGAAACAAGAAATTCTGTCGTATTGGCATTGCCAGGAGGTGGACATCCTGATACCTTATAGGATTTGGGGGCTCTGGAATTACCCAAGCATGATTTGTGTAGGAATATGAGGTGATCTTCCAGCATCCCCTAGACTTGGGAATGTGCTACTCCCTCTATTCAGAAACCACAAAGCATTGCCCCAGATTCGGGGTTGTAGCCTCCAATAACTGTATCGAAAAAATGTAGGCATCATCCAGGTCTTTCCATGGGTCGGTTATAGCCATATTGTGTTGAACGTAGTTAGCCTAAATCTGCTTGTCCATGATCTTGTAATATTCATAATCCAGGTAGTGGGCTTCACAAGAGGCAAGGGAGACATGTCACCTTGTATTACACCCACTCGACCACTAAGGGAATACTTAAGGAAATAGTGATACGATGAAGGGATTGTCACATGCAAGTGAATCCATGGAATAACCATAAATGCATTGTAGGTGGTGTTATGGGATACAAACATGAACTCGATGTTGGCTACCATGCCACAAAATTAGGTCTTCCGGTGGTTCTTTCCAAATGGTGTATGTTCCATCCTATCATAACCATGAATTTTCAGGTCACAGGGTCTCAAATCAGCCTCAAACAACCCCATCTTGTGGAGTGTCTATGTCAGGAAAAGGTTGATCCCGAAGCCCATGTCAACAATATAGTGAAGAACCTATATATTATTAAGGTGGAAGGTGATGTACATGGGTTGGATGTTCCCCTATGTGGGAGAGACTTCATCTTCTCCAGAGAAAGAAATAACGGTCTGGAACTATTCATGCTCAGCTACCTCAGCATGGAAGGCTTCTGCGGTGGCTACCTCAGTCTCAAACTAGTGGGCTTCTTAAAGCCTCGATGAGGGAATCACACATATCTACTAATAGTAGAAGATCCTTAAGGATAGAGAGCCTCTCCATAATACTGGAAAGATTCTTAAGGATATCATTCTTCCAGGAAAAGTATGAACTTATAGTAATAGGAAGTCATTCTGCAGCAGGGGGTATGAGGGACCTTCTAGTTGAACCGACAAATGAATGATAATGGGAATGTCCTGCTAATAACTATTTGAATATCATGGAGTGAATAATAGATGTCAGATAGATGACCGAGGATAGTTCATAATAGAGTGTGTCTGATCACAACACGGTTGTGGTGGTTCTGCCTTGTCAAGTAGCACAAATGGCGGTGGAGGTGGACCTGATGATACCAGTTTAGAAGGTTGGGCGTGCTGAGATATGTGATTGGCCTGCTGTATGGTTTTGGTGGTAGGAACAACCTGGCTAGAAGTATTTACCAAGTCATTCCAACAACACATATTTCCATGGCTCCATCGATGCTGGAGACAACAGGGAACACAGAGAGGATCTGTCTGGCGCTCCTCATCGTCAAGAATCATGTTGGAATTTTCCAGCTCCACGGTGTTAACCAATGTGTACCCTTGATCATCACATGAATAATTTTCCACCAATGGATGGATTCTTGGGGTAATCACCATCTCCATGGTCATTAAGTCATCGAGAGTATGGGATGACGATGACATCGGTGGGGGGCTTTGTTTTCCCTTGTGTCGTCGATGCTGGCCCATCTTTGAGGGGGAAGGACTGGATGTCAATGCAGAAGTAGTAGTTGTGGATGACATAATGAATTCTGAAGTCTTAGGTCGATTCATATGTGCACATATAATTCCACGGGCATGGGAGACAACCTTTCGAGCCCTCCAGTCGTCATATTATTGAGACTCGTGGCTAGGAATCGAATGCCACCCACTCTTGCTGTCATTGCCACTATCTGGGTTCACGAATACACCTTCCACCTATGTTGGAGCTGGGCCTAACTGGAATATGTTGTTATCAAACTGATCATGAAGATTTTTTTGAACACATAGTATTTTTAAGGGTTTTCTCCAGGATCTGGTGATATGGGCATTAGTTGGGGCGATTAGCGAGATCCGCCAATTCGGGCCTCCTACATTCGAAAAACCATAGAATTACATGTTCCAACTACCTTAGGAAATAATAGGGGACCTGAGCCTTAATAAATGAGTAGGTCTGTATTCTCCTATTTCGGAAGGGGATTTGGGATCCTAGACTTGACGACGTGTAAGAGGAGCCTTCCGTGGAGGTGGAACCTGGTTATCTCGCCTGGGTGGTAGTTGTGCATTACATGGGGGTGTCTACCAGTTCTGGTGTGATCGATGATGGGATAGAGGATTTACCTAATGTGGTAGGACTTTACGAGGCTATGGTGATAGCTCCACCAAAAATAACTCCAGTTTCCTGGGGGCCTCTATTTGTGCTACTGTGGCGGGCTCAGACTTAGTAGCCCTTCTCGTGGTAACTAAAGGAGGCAATATATGGGCATGCATGGCATGCTGCAAGGCTTCATCTAGAAGTTGGGCCTTATCATAAAAATCCCAAAACCTCCTAGTATAATTTTAAGTAATGAGATAGTGGATCAGTTCAGTTTTGACATTCCCCACACACATTGTCAGCAGTTATTTCTGAGTCAGCAGCATATCAAGGGAGTAGGTGAGGCCTTACCACCAGGCGACAAAGTCCACAACACACTTGTTAGGAATCTTTTAGCACTTGAAGAGGCTTGTAATACTCATATTTTTGGTGGTAGAGCTGAACTGTTAAAGAAACATTCTACAGATATCTTCCCAACTAGCAACCAACCCAATGGGTAGCTGGTTATACCAGTTAAACGTAGGCCCTTCCAATGTCTATACAAAACACCTGAGTTTGGTGGCCTCTTACTATGTTGGAGTTCCTAGTATGGGTCCACACATAGGGATTAAATAGGCCAAATACTATAGTTGGTCTCTCATCCCATTAAAGCGGTATAATTTAGGGTTTAGGAAACCCGAGGGTGTTGGCATATCGTTAACCCACGCCGGATATGGCTTGTCATCAGGCGGAATTACCACCTTTCGAGTTTCCAACACCTCGAGGAGAGAAATGAGTGACTCCATCAGATCATCTAGGTGGGGATTCCTATATTGATGAGTTTCTCTGATCACTGGTGCATTGGTAGGTTCATCCACATGATAAGCAGGCCCAACGTCTCGTGGAGCGACTAGTGGAATTACATGCAAGACTATTGGGGGAACAACCTGTGGAGCGACTTGAGGTGCGTGAGCCGGGTCCCAAAGGTTATCACGCCGACCAGGTGGATTTGGTGACACATACCTTTCCCTCTTCCCATAAGCTTTGTCTTCTATCTTTTCTATGTGGACTGGATGGTCAGGGTTACCCAAAGGTAACTCGCCAGGGGAAGTTGTACCTACCCCTACTGCCCAGATTGAGGATCATCGTAGTCTAGATGCCACAAACCATCTTCTTATGCTATGTGAGCTGTTGATGCTGCACAGCCTTTTTGGGATCATTTTTTTTCTTCTTCACTGAGCCATATAGGTCATAGGGCCTAACATCCCCAAGATTCTATTTTCCCTTATTGGGATTTTGGCTGAGGACTATTGGATCGGTGGGCACAGGAATGTTGGATCGAATATGTAGATATGTATGTCTATTAGATGGAACAATACAAGAGGGGGGTGAATTGTAGGTTTTAAAAACCTTTGAGTTTTAGCACTTAAGAGATTAGTTTAAAAGGTCTTAGACTAATACAAATACAAACACCCACAATTGTATTAAATATAAAAGGTATGATGTAATGTAATACTAATGAGATGTAAAACGATTGTATTCAAGATGAACACAATAATCAGAGTAATATAAAGATGAATGATTCTACCTAAAAGTGTATAGAATCAATCAATACAATATGTAATAGAATGATTGTAATTGAAACAATTACGATTGAATATGTGAAGAAGAAAGGAAACAATACAAAATCCTTTCTAATACAAGTAACAGCGGAAATGTAAAAGAATTACAATTCTTTTAACCAAATGAGAAGGGTTATCCTTTCACCTAGGATAAAAGGTCTGTCTCACCAACTCCTTGGTAAGCCCTTGATACGATGATCGGAACGTCTGTCTGGCTATCCCTAGCAGCCCTCGATACGATGATCGGCACGTCTCTCTGCCTATCCCCGGCAGCCCTCGATACGATGATCGGCACGTCTGTCTGCCTATCCCCGGTAGCCCTCGATTTGGAAGGTAATCGGAACCTCTGTCTTTCAATTACATGAAAGCCCTCGATACGATGATCGGACGCACAAAGCACAAGGCATGATAGAAGTCACAACATCTCTATCTAGAACAAATTATCACAGTTGTATCATGCTTGTTCTCAGTTTTCAAAAACTTACTCTTAGCTTCAAATGACCTCCTATTTATAGGCCTCGGGTTCCAACGGTCGCAACTCCTCCAATGGTCATATTTCTCCGAAAAACACGGAGGGACTTGGACACCTGGAATCATAACGGTCAAATTGAAACAGAAAGCATGACATCGTTTTGATTAGTTTGTAACTAACTCAACGACATCGTATTGGTTAAGGAATGATATATATCGATGATAAGCAATGGTACGATTCATATGAAACAAGTGTTTTTGTCTAAGTACCAAAACAGGTAATGAACATATGAATAGCAGAGTCAGTGCAATACATTTGACAGATTCAGTACGATACGATTGACAGAGTCAGTACGATACGATTGACAGAGTCAGTACGATACGATTGACAGAGTCAGTACGATACGATTGACAGAGTCAGTACGATACGATTGACAATTGTGATTTCCAAAACAAGATATGGAAGTCAAAAGGGAACTTTTGACTCAACAATCTCCCCCTTTTTGGAAAGCACAACACACAAAGTAAATAAAACAAGAAATACATATCTCCCCCTGAGTTATTGGAAACTCTTCTGAATATGAATTCGAATACAACTAACTCCCCCTTAGGTGTATACTTTCCTAAGGATTGTATTCATAGTTTTTCCTTAAGAGTTGTAAAGCATTCTCCCCTTTGTAAACATTCTCTCCCTTTGTAAACATTCTCCCCCTTTGTGATTTACAAAAAGAAAGGGGTAATCTTGAATTTTCTGGAGTTATAAAATAAACACAAGACAATGGATAAAAGAAAATACTCATAAAAGTTATTACAAATCAAAGACAGCTTTCAAAGGAAAAAAATACAAGTCATTTGTTTTCTCTTTCCTTCTCCTTCTTTTTGAGCTCATGAAGAATAGATTTCATCTTTTTGATTTCTTTCTTGTCTTCAGAAATTGATTCACCCTGAGTTCTGAGAAGCTCTTGTTGGTCCGCAACAATCTGATCTTGATTCTTAATAGTCTCTTCCTGGACTCTGATTACTTCTTCAAGAGTATCAATTCTGTTTTGCAAATTCTTGTTATCTTTGGATAACACAGAATTTTGTTTCATCAACAAAAACATTTCATCCTTGAAAGATGAAACCTTCAAGAATTCATATTGAAAAGCGTTCATTCTCTCTTGCATGTCTTTCACTGAAGGAACATCGGCTCTTTGAGAAGACAAAAGATTCAAACTTTCAATCGTTTCTCTGTCAAGATTATTGTAAACAATTTCAAGCTCATTTGACAGCCTTCTTATATCTTCAATAGCTATCTCATGATCATTGATTGAGCTCTCTGTTTTGTATGACCACTTGGTCATCTTGTTGTAGGCCTTTTTATGAGCAACCGAACTTTCTGAAAGAACTTTCAAATCGGTTTCAACTGACAAAACTTTCTTTCTCAACTCTTTTACAGATCCAAACATCTTCTTTTGATTGTCAGTAATAAAATCAATCTTCCCTTCCAGCCTCGGGAAATAAGGTATGGTCTTCTCAACCCTTCTTAAAACATGAACAATGTAATCACTCTTCTTGAGAGAGATTGTATGTTCCGAATCAGTATCTTCATCATACGATGCCAGTTCATTTGATTAGTTAGAATCTACAACTGGCTGTTTTCCTTTTGCTTTTTCTTTCTGCTTTATTTCTTCTTCCACTTTGTCACTAATGACAACAACTTTATCTATGTGAGAGGATTGAGCACCTTGCTTCTCTTGAGATGACATTCTGTCCAGATTTCGTGCTTGATCGGCATGAGGAGTTTGTTGAACACCCTCACTCAGCTTTTGAACTGATTCCTCTTTACTATTCTTAGAACTTTGAAGAAATTATAAAAGAAAATCTCCTTCCTCTTCTTCCACTTCTTCTATCTCTTCCATCACTTGTTTTCCTTTTTCTTTCACAGGAAGGCTCTTTACGATTGGTTCTTGATGCACTTCTGTGGTAAGGGCACTGAGCCACAAAGAGCGCAACCAAGTTGACCATACGACATTGTTGGTTAATATATTCAAATTTCATTGACTCTTGGGGTAATCCAATTATTGATAATGGAGACGGAAGTGCATCTCCCATAGGTTTTTGCAGAAACATGTAACTTCATCTTGAGTAAGAGATCCCGACACACTGAAGTTCACAGTCACACTTGGCCAAAACATCTTTGGGAAATGGTCTATTGTAAGGATTTTTGATAAGATCCTCAGCCCAGACTCGGGATCTATCCCCTTGTATCCCCAGTCATCAATTGGGGGTGGATGTGGGGACAATAAGGGAACTGAGGTAGACTGTTGAGATATCAGACTGGCCGGTGGAGAATTCCAATAATGAGACAACAAGTCATCACATATTGGGTTGTCATGTGACAAATGCAATGACTGAGCCGCTACGTCTCAGTAAGATGAGCGAGCAACCACAGCCTCTTACATAGGTTCTTCAGTTACTGGTGGTGGTACGTGTTGTTTTTCTTCCTCTAAAAGTCCCCAGAATTACTCTCTATGATCTCTAGATGATGTAGAGACTAACCCTATTGATGATAAGGAGGATTTCAGGGCCAGACCCTGTAAAGGGGGAAGATCATCATCCTCTTAGATGTATCTATGGAGGAAGAAGAGAATCTGGTGGACCACAAATTATGGAAGGATGAGGTTGATGTGTCTTGATCCTACCCCCGCCCTTGACACAGAGGATCAAGGTGAGGGTCACATTACCAAATCTCATTTTTCCGCAGAATCTAAGAAGAATACGGGCATAATCACAGTCTGAAACATCTCGGTATTCTTCCTATGGCATCAGTGACCCACCCTCCTACCCTGGGGTGAATCTTTGGAACACTTTAGGCTTTTTGATTGAGGTTGGACTTTGGATGAATCGATGTTGTGGTGGAGAGTACTTCCTCCTAGGTGATCCAGGGTGTGGGGGGAACCAAGAAAAATATCAAAGGGAACAATGGAAGGACCTCTATGTCCACTGGCTGATGTGTTGAGGGAATCATTGTAGGATATACTAGAGTGGGTAGTACCTCCGCTGGAGTTGGTAGATGTATGGGTCGTGCCTCCATGCTTGTTTCTGTTGGCAGTGTCAGTACAAGTAGAGTCCTCATAATGGACGAGTTGAACACAGGTAGGACCACTATGTTGGGTTCTAATACAGTGAGTTTACTAGGACAAGGAGGATTTTCATTGGTTGGTGTGAGGACATTGGGAAGATCCCTACACTAACGGTTGACAGGATGGGTAGCATCTTCACATCGACGATCTGTGACAGGAACAACAGATCCATACATGAGGTCATGGGTGCGGAAGAGGCTTTAATACCGGCTGTTAATGCCGTGGGGAGGACCTTCACTTAGATTGATGGTGGAATGGGAAGGACCTCCACAACGAGATTGGGAGGGGTCGGAGCTTGTGTTCTCATCGATGGTGGCACGGGGAGGACCTTCATAATGGATGTCAACACCACGGTTCGGCCCACAATGGACGCCACCTATTTCAGCAACCTAGAGAGTTGTCACAACCTGTCGATGGGATGGTTGGGGCCTCAATCTAGGATGAGAATATAGATACCCCTTCTCAACATGAACATCGTATTGATAGTATGCGTAGTTGGTGGCACGAGCTATAGGATCCCTTCTTGGTGTCCCCTAGGATGGAAATACAATTGGGCTGTCCCAGAAATCCCTCACATTATTGGTGTAGGGGAGGGAGTCATCAAAGCATTCTGATTAGAGGCTCCCAAAATGAATGTATGTCGGAGTGGGGAGCAGTGGCTCCCCACGCGGCCCTTGGGAGCCTTTGTGACAACGAGGCGCAGAAGCCTCTAGGTCATGTCAGTCAATATCCCCAGTTTGTATAATTAATTCCACCTCGTATCATCGAACAAGGTCCTTAATCAACCTTCTATGAATGATTTCAGATGGGGAGATGGGGCGTGGGCGCCTGGTGACTATGGATTTAAATTCTATCATATAAGCGAAGGGGTTGCGTAGGATTACCGTGTTGATATTTCCCCTTCCCCTACATTGATGGGTGGGTGGTGATCAAGTTCCTAACATGAAATATAGGGTCCTGAAATGTAGGGATATTAAACCATTAATGCTAAAATAAGGAAAGTGAAATCTAGTGCCCAAGCTCCATTAATTCTTCAATGGTTGGTAATAATAATCTGCACTGACAACGTCCCAGACCGGTATGTCAAACATTCATCTACCTCAATATCTGGTGAGTTTCACACCAGACCCACTATTTTCTTAGTGGGACCTAGATCCGGATAACTAGATCCTATGACATGCTAATCCACAAATGTCTCCAACTCAACGAATCTCTGCATTAAGGATAAAAAATTCATGTCTGGTAAACCATTTCTATTTCCGACACGTTCGTCGGGGCGCACATCTGTTCTTTTGGAGAAAAGTGATGTTTGTTTCCCTGAATTTCCATTTTCCAAAGGTGGGCGACATCTGTCACTTATTTAGGGATGTTTGCTCTTTATTCAAAATGGGATGATGAGATGTTGGTTCCTCCTTCCATGGATTCCTCCTCAGAACTCATCACCTAGTCCAGGTCTCCCATAAAGATTAATACGTTGTTCGTGAAACTCTTCCCAGTGTCATGTTTTCATGGACACCGATTAATTACGCTACTTATATCTGGACCTTCCAAAGGGTCGACTCAGGAAAACAACCATCGATTGGGGGAGTAGTCATACTAGACATCGCTGGCCTCTCTGGATGCTGGAACACTGATACATCTGGGTTTCTTCCCCTTATTATAGGGTTTCTCAAGGCATATAAGCTAGGGGAATCCCACATCGAGTGCAAGGAATTATATTCTATATTCATGTCTCTAACTCTTTCCCTAGATTAAAATGTTTAACAAAGGGTATGCAGTGAGTTTAATGTCTAGCGGAGATGGATCAGACTGATCGGAACACTGATAAGAATGGATCAGATGGGTGCAACCCTAGGAGAGAACACTACTGTAGGGGCTAACGCATGGTTAGTTACCTGATTGCTTCTAGGAGTAGTAAGAACATGGGTGATAGGATCTCACATGGATGTGAAAGCCCAGGTATGAATCAGGATGGATATTGATGGTTGATTGTGGATGAAGAATGAGATAGAACCAACAAGAGGATGATGGTGATGTTGGGATTGATCCTCAAATATACATCCTATGTATCCCTATGGAAGGAAATCAAAGTCCACGTAGTTTGAAGGGGTTAAGGGACACCTAGGGAGGAGGCCCGTGATAATGGATTCTTGGATGGTACCTGAAGGAAGTGGAACCCCTGGTTTAGGGTGTGACCTTCCCGAAACACATATGCATGAAAAAGACACCATGATGGGACATGAGTGATGGTTTGGAACCCCAGGGAGGCTTATTATGTATCCCCATAGAAGGGAATCCATGTTCACATAGTTCAGGATGGGGATATAGAATCGGGGTGTTCTCAAAGGACATAGAACCAACAACATGTTGGGGCTTACATGTGGTTAGCAGTCTAATTTGGTCTGACGCCTGAGGGGTGGACTAGAGATGCAGGTCCTAGCAAAGGGGAGTACAATGTCTTATCATCGACTGTAGACTACAAAAGCTTACCATTAGATGTAGACCATAACATCTTACCATCGATTGGGGATCACAATGGATTACCATTGATTGGGGGTCAAAATGGCTTACCATCAATAGGGAATTACAATGACATACCGTTGATTTGGGATCACAATGACTTACCATGGATTGCAGATCACAATGCCTTACTGTTGATTGGGGATGGACCTCAAGGTGGATTCTTTCATACCCTATCTAGGAGACAAGGATCAAAAGTTCCATAGTTTGAATAGGTTTACCAATGTTTTGTGTTGAACCTTAGGTAGGTTTTTACGTACCATGTCTAGGATATTTGGTTCAATACCCACATAGTTCTAATAGGTTTACAAATGTTTTGGGTTGAACCTCAGGGTGGATTTCTATGTACCTTTCCTAGGATACAGGGATCCAAAACCACATATTTTAAATATGTTTACCAATTTTTGGGGTTGAACCTTAGGGAGGATTCCTACGTACCCTTTCTACGAGAAAAAGATCAAAACCCTCATAGTTCAACATCATATAGTTTAACATCATGAGGGACGAAAGTGGGGCATATATCTTAATGTCTTATAGGATGAGTTGGATTGATGTGAAATGGTCGGGACTGATGGGTGATGGGCTTGAACCTCACAGAGGCTTCTTACGTACCTTACCTAGGATACAAGGATCAGATCCACGTAGTTCGGGATGGAGGATATAGTTTAATGTCATGTAGGATGAAGGTGATCCGATGTGAAGGGGTCGGGATAAGTAGGTGTTGGGAATGAACCTCAAGGAGGCTTCCTATGTACATTTCTGAGAAAGTTAATGGATCAAAGTCCACATAGTTTGGGATAATTTTGGGTTTACACACTAAGGCAGCCAAAAAAGGATGCCATGGTCCATTCTTACTCTAAGACCATGTGAGTCATGATCGGTGTGAGAAAAAAGTGGCAACAAAGACCTGAAGATCATGTCACGAAAGATGTTTTGGCAGGAAGTGGAGTGGGGATTACATGTGGTTAGTATCCCTAAGAGGAAATAGGGGATTATTCATGGTTAGCGGCCCAGAGAGATGGAGATTGGGACATAATCCCAGATAGAGGACCAGTGGTAAAAAAGCCTAGAGAGAGAGGGACGGGGTAAAAAAGGTCCCTTTTCCCATCTATCCTCGAGTATTTTTCACAAAATAAGATAGGAGGAGCATGGGTGTTACCTCCTGTAAGAAAGGCTACGGGCTTACACCAAGATGGTTACCCTTCCCCGTAGATAGAAACCACTCCAACAAAGAGGATTTAATTCCATGTGACGAATATCTCACTCCCATAGAGATGAACGGGTGTGGAGAATGTCTGAGGTGGGGAAGACCATGTATAAGGAACAAGGCGCGACCGGAATTTAACATCATGTGCTGAGGATGATGGTTCTAAGCAGTTTAATGTCATGTAGCTCAGACGATGCAGGTTCACTCTACACCCCTAAGACTTACAAAACGGATACCCACCCACCCTCGGGGAAGGGAAGGCATCAACAATTCCATAGTGAGGAGGTGTTATGCAGTGATCCACTAAGAGGGACACTTTAGCGTGGCTATGAGAAGAAGCAATAGCTATTAGCATGCCAATAGGAAGAATCATAAGGTTAAGCAATGCAACATAAAGCACCACCCAAGGGAACATGAAATCACTTCGTACAAACCTGGAGGGTAGTAAGGGAGAAAGGTGTGCGAGATAGGTGTGTTACGCATAAGAGGGGATCAGACATGGTTCCTTAGGGTAAGGATGAAAATAGGAGTTCATAAGGAGGGAGAATTGCACACAAAAAGAATGGGTTTTACATCCAATAGGCATTTAAATGGGAACTATTGTGTGTAATAGGCTAGGTTGTGTAGATATGGGAGGTTTGTGTGAACATTGGAGGATATTTTCATGCAAATGGAATGTCTTTACATGAAATTGGAATATTTGTTTGGGAAAGTGGAAGATTTTTGCACACAAATGATTTATAAATAAAATAACTAGGTGAGGGTCAATCCCTAGTGGCCCCACATGTTAGAAGAACCTTAGGAGACCTGTCGTAGAAAATAATTTTCCTAAAATACATATTTTTCATGTGTAAGAGGTGTATTACGCATAGGGGAGATGTTTCAAATTCTTCATCCAATGGAATTGCGATGGCTTCCCTTCTATTTATAGGCGATCAGGGGCAGTGGGTGCATGCATAATTTGGCCTGCGTGGAAACCCGACCCATTCATCTTTCGCGAGGGACTTTCCATGCTAGCATGCAAAAACCATCCAAGCCATGACAAATTTTCATGTGGGGAATCGGTTTTACGTGCACCCCTCGGATTTTCCACATAGCCTTTTGTCCCATCCCAGAATTAGTTGCTGAGTCGAAATATCCCTTCAGTTTTCACAAGGATTCATTCCTGAGGCATTCAGTGGATTTCAGGATCTATAATACCAATAAAATAATCACAATATAAGTCATATATGTCATGGTATCTATCAAAACAGAATACATATCTGGAACAACATCTATCAGAACCGCATGCAATCAAAAATGCTCTCTAAACGGAATAGAAAGAATGCATGGCATGTGATTTCTAACAAGTTCTTATACGATGCATGTGATGGAATACCCTCATCTCATAGGTAAAAAAAAATATAACCAAAATAATATCAATGATAAAAACACAAAACAAGTTCGTCACCCAATGGTTAAATCGAATCAACTGTATTAACTAAAAATCCAAAAATCACAATTCAGTTCGAGGTAATTTGGATTTTCCCTATATACAAGGTAGATACTCCCAGGAACTTCTAATTACCAAATTCCATTTCATTCCCATACCTTTATAATGTGTCCAAATATTATGAAAAACTAGAAAAGAAAACCCTCTAATACCACATTGAAGCATCCCAGATCTGGGTGCCATTCAACTAGTGCCCCTACCTAGTAGGCCACATGGCCTCATGCACATTTCAAAAAACTCTATAGGCTGTCGACTAGAAGTAAGAGACTAGGTGTGATAGTGGGGAAACTATACCCTCATTGTCAAAGTGTAACATAGTGGAATAAAAACAAAAAATAGCAGAAGCAGTAAACAAAAAACAAATAAACTAAATAGCAGAAGACTAATAAGATAAATAACCAAGAATCACTCATTAAAAAATATGATGCATCATATTATGTTCTGAAAAAACTTCCAAAACAAGTACACTACACAAATCTACAATATATGATCCAAAATAAAAATAATCAAATTTAACTAATAAGAATCGCAAGCCTCAGCTCGGTCCCATGGTCTCATGCTTCTAAACAGCATCTCAAGTCCCTCTAGAAGGTTGTTTTCCATTATCGAAACCTGTAATAGTATAATCTTTTTGGGTCTAAAATAATGACTCAAATAGGGTGTTATAAGTAATTCCTAGTAGGAAACCACCATTTATCTGTTCTTATCTGTCAGTGAGCATATGCAACATGTGGTGTACAAAAAGGAAAAATAGTTAACTAAGAAGCACTAAAGAGTAAACAAACCTACAAGTTCAAATTTACATTTCCTTTCATTATGTTCAATATAACCGTTCAATTACATTGAATTATATAAGTCTCGAGATCCGGTATAATCTCTTCAATCCTCTATATAAAGAAAACTCAACAAATACCTCATAAGGATATCTAAAAAATAAAGTTAAGACTGGATCCAAGCTTGTGCTTTGGTATGGAAGACATGTTATATATCATTATATTTCAATAATCTATTCAACATCTTTCCTGCGGGCATAACAAAACCTTTCCTACAAGAATAACTAAATCCTTTCTCTCAGGCATAATGAATCCTCACCCATAGGCATAACAACTCCTCACCCACAAGTGTAACAAATCGTTTCCCATAGTCATAATAGATCCTTCCCCATAAGATTAAAGAATTCTCCCCCACATGAATAATAAATCAATCAAGCTCAAGCTTGGTATATCAGCATTTCAGAATATTAAATAATACATGTAAATTAAAATATTACACGGTTAACATATAACAACTCATGGGGGCATCACACATATCAAGAGAAAAGTGAATTAAACTATTACAATGCTTAAACGATAATTGGTGTATCATGGGGGAAAGGGGAACTTAATAATCCCAAACCCGTTAATCATATAATTCACAATTTACCACAATTTCAACTCCATTATAATGAAATTCATACTTAACACCCCAATAAGGGAAAACATGGAATTCCACATATTCAACTTTAGCCAAATGTCTACAAATGGTCATTATAAGAAAACACACCCACAATGTGTCCCTTAAACAAACAAACTAGCTCAGGAAAGCCTAAATTAATTAAAATCATGATCTATTCATCATTACGCACCAACTCTGGTCAATTTCTTTTCACGGTTACATCCTAAACATGGGATAATAGAAATACAACACATATACACAACTCGATATTGAGCGAAAGGCACAAGACCGCCTACCTCATCGTACTACGACTCTACTCGTCCAACATCGGGCTTTGATTTGACATAGAATGGAGTACATATACAAAACTGTGATAAAATCTCAACCTCAAATAACTTTATTGATAGAAGAAATAAAGAAAAAATTCTCAAGAGTAATTGAGAGCTCATCGATCGGGTTCAAATGCAACTGATGGTGAAGGAATTGGGATTCAGATGATGAATTGGGAAGGAATACGACCCTTGATGCTACTGTTCATGGACTCAGATGAGCCCTGACTATTTTCACAAAAAGGATGATATGACCAAATTTATTCAATAAAAAAGTAAATAGTGTGTACTTGAGACTAAATTTCATGTCCGTAAAAATTTCTTCCCGACCATTACATGAGCGTGTACCAGGATTACATGGTGTGCAGCCTTACGTACACAGCGTGTACCAATAAGTACACAACATGTAGTTCCCAACCATGTCATGTAATAGGCCAAAAGCTATCCCCTTGACCTCTTTTCCCCCATTTTCTTAAGTTAAGACTGAAAAGGAAAGATCCATACCTCAAATGAGGAACCAAGTTCTTACACTATTTCCCTTTCTTGAGTTGTATATTCTATTCAAGACAAACTTCTAAATCATTCTTCAATATGAATTCCAACTCACTTAATTATCCTTCATCATAACCATTTCTTGAGGTATCAAAACCCCATTCAACATTATCCATAAAATTAACTTTATCTTTTGGTTATCTTATTGATGAAGATTCATCTTGTTCTTCTTTTCTCATCATCTTCCTTCTTCTGTTACTAGAGTTGTTCTTCTTGATTCCACTAGATTTAGTTGAATCACATGAGTTATCACACTATTTTTTATTTTGAGGTTTATCATCATATTACTTTAGATCATATTATATACCTCTTTTTTTGAGTAACTTATATAAAAATGTTCAATTTCATTATAGTTTCATCACCTTGGTGTTTGTGTTCAATTTCATTTCCACTCACCCTAATTGAACTATTTTTATATAAGAGAAATGAATATATTGAATAATTAATCATTATAACATCCCAGACTTGATAATATAGTAATTACATATGATTAATAAAATATTTAATTAGAATTAATTCCCAATAACTTTATAGGTTTAGTGTTTTAGAGGGTTAGGATAAAATAGTAAATAACAAAACTCATGTGTTTTTTAACTAATGGATAATTCCCCACTATATTAGTATATTATAAACCAGAAAAATTATTCAACATATCCTATAATTTTATCTCATATTAATACCTTCTAGAAACAATTTATATAATGCTTTTCTCATAACCTGGGTAAATGGAAACATTAGAAAGAGTTGAGCTCGCATGCTCTATAAGGGTAAACATAACTGGTAAAAATGAATATTAATATGTGATAATAAGATAATTGTGTGGGTATAACCATGATACATAAGAAAATAATACCTAAACATACATATATTATAAAACAAGTGTTTATAAGCATGGAATATATACTTATAAAATCAAATGATCAAACCTTTACCATATAATAAGAAAACAAAACATGATCCATAAATCATGAGCCATATAATATAGGAAAAAAGTGGGAAAATCATAAACAAATAATTTATTTTCTCTATGAATATTTCAAACCACTAGTCACTTGTTAAATTGAGACTATAACTAAATTCAACCACACTCACCATTTGTGAACATATCCAATTGCTAACCTGTTCACACATTAAATTTCTATTTCATGAGATATAATCATTTTCCTAATACATTTGAGGGAGACACAGGACCCCACCCATCTCATAGTCCATAAATTTATGACCCAAATTTAGAAAAATAATCACATTAAAATAACCCATAGATGGAAATTGGGTTTTATATACTTTGACATAGAAAAACATAAGTAAAATATTCATATTACATCAATAATCATAACATGATATACCTGTAGAAAATAAATGGGTACCCAATGATATCCAATAACTCCCTAAGTAAATACCATTCAATAAAGATAATATAATCTTTCATATTTAAAAAATATAGATAAAGGATATATAGTTGAGAAATTACTTTTCCCCAGTCAATCGATGCATAGAATCTAGGTGAAAATCATTCAATGAAAGGACTCAATAATAGGTTATTCATAAATATAATCCATTAGAATAAAAATTATAGATGTACCCCAAAAATGATTAACCAAGACAAATTAAGTGATTGATCATTTCTCAAAAATAGAAGGACATTAGATAAGTCATTCAGAGAGGGGAAGTGGATGGTTTCATTTTAATAATATCCTCACTGAATCATAAGATATTTCTAATGATAGCGACTTATTAAAAATAACATTTTTATATTTTTTAAAAATCAATTAGAAAATAAAAAATTTCCTCGTTCATTTGAAATGATTTAAAAATATATATAATTTATAAAACTAGAAGAAAATTTTTTTATTTGGAATTCATGAGAATTTAGAGATAAATATTTATATGAAATTACAAAGGTGGTTAAATGAAATATTCAAACATAAATATTAAAAAGGGAATCTTTTCACATTTTTATGAAAACAACCTATACAGAAAATAATACAATTTCTTTTAAAATTATAAAATAAGTTCAAGTATTATAAAATAAAAATAATCAATTATCAAACATATGTAATGACACATTAAAATGAATTTAATTTATATAGATATAGGAAAAAGGTAGTTTACTAATTAAAATGTAAAGATGAAATCGGTTTCAAGAAACGCTTCAGGTAAAATATGAGTCAAGGAAAAATGAAATGTAAAGGGAATATATAAAACCTATTAGATATAAAAAAGGAAATTATGAGAGATTTTATAAATAATAATAATTCCAAATTTGTAATATATTTCAAGAAAACATTATTTTAAAATAAAATTGGTAGTGAAACCCTTACGGTTTATCTGACCTCTCGGTCAAAAACAATTTCATGTTGGTTCTCTATTGAATCAGTTGAAATTTTAAAAAAACATGATATGTCTCTTAAAATGACATTATTATGGTAATATTCATTCATTAGTTAATAGTTACACCATATTTAAGGTATCATGGTGTACATTATGAAATATGTCTCAATAAATTAAATTTGATACAAAGAATGACTTACCCTTTTTCCCCACATAGTCAAATGCGCTATATGATCATTTTTAACAAAAATAAATATCTTGAACATGAATTTAAGAACAATTTTCATCAACATAAATTTTTAAAAACTTCATTTATATTTTATATCAAAATTTCTATTGGTTATTACCTATTTTCAATATCGAGTGTGGGTAATTTTGATCGTTTGAACTTGTTTCATAATAGAGGTGTTTCTATTAATTAATCCACCAAATTTAATCATTAAATTTTAATTATTGTCAATATAATGGATGAAATATAATTATTTATTCTCTTTATACTTCCTTTCATTATTACTTTATTCTTTATCATAGAAGATAAAATAGGAAAGGAACATTTTTTAATGATTTTTAAACTATTAATGATGTTTTATTAATTAATGAATAAAATATTAATGTATCTATTCTAGAAAAAAATCATTATTTACTTATTTATATCATATTATACAACTAATTAAGTTTTTAGAATCATCCATGACATAATTTAATCGTATTTTTAAAAAAAATTCCAAACAAAACCACACATAATCATTCAATGATTAATGGATGATTATGCAGTGGTTTAGTTGAAATATAATCATAAAAGAGGCATAATGATCTCATTAAGTATTTATTAGTGTTATTTTTCATAATTTAAAGTAATTATAAGAACAATTATTGGATTTTTAAATAATACATGATACGAATAAGAATATTTTTCTATTGGTAAATTTTTTTAATAAATTTAATTAACGATGAACGTTTTTGGGTCATGTCCTTAATAGGTTCGCCAATTTATCATAAAATTACAATAATGATATCATAAAAATCATATTTATAAATTAAAATCATTTTTTACTAACCTTGAATGGTGGTATTGGAATGAAAAACAAAAATCAATCGTTCCATGGAGGTGGTTGTCCACACGTACACAAGGTTGACAATTTTATTTTCCCTAGAACATGAGAAAATAGTAATATAGTTTATTATATAATAATAATAATAATGATATATAAATATCATGATTATTTATTAAATTTTCCTTTTAGACCATCCTTTTCTTATTTTTTAAGTAAAATGAATTATGTTTTTTCGTGGAGGTGATAGTCTCCACACAACATGAATTATGGTTTACTTTTTATAAATAGAAAAAAATGTGATCAATGATTATTATAATATTTCTATAACATTAAGTATCCAAAAAATAATTATTTTATTACATAGATGCTGTAAAATAAAAATTGTAAAATAAAAAAAATAAAAGAAAGATGTTATGTTAAAAAATTGATTACTTATATTGAGCATGTTGGGATTTCCTTAGAGGATCCCTTGGAAATAGATGGAATTGATAATCTCATGTGAATAGAATCGAAATATAATTAAATATTATTATAGGGTAACGAAAAATTTTATGTTAGTGGGATTAAACCTAATTTTTATGATTTTTTCAAATGGATGTTAAGAGGACCCTTTTATAGTGGGTGAGAATGAAATTTTAGTAAATATTTCAACTTAATAAAAATGGATCACATGTTAAAAATATCATGTTCCTCAGAAATTGATAAAACATTGAGTGTATATGTTTTAAGGATGTTAAAAACCTCATGCACTCAGTTCTATACATGTTTTTATCATTTTTCAAAAAACATTACCCCTCAAATTGTTACTTATAAATTTTTTGATTTTACCATAATAACTAGTTTATAACTAAGGTAATAGATTATTTATTCCTAAGAAATTTGGTTTTTATTAGATTATTTATAAAAAATAATTATAAATTTTAAATCTATTTCCTTTAATTCAATTTATTAAAATGAGAAAAATTAATTCCCAAATAAAAATTTCCCATGTATGAAAATAATATTTTTTGAGAAAATATTACTTAAGTTATAAAATATAAAAATTGGGTTTGAAATTTTAAAAGAAATTTCTAAAATGTTAAATTATATTATAAAATACATATTTTCTTTTATAATTTTTTTAGGAATTTATAATTAATAATTATATTCTAATAATATTGTACAATGAAAGTTATTTGTAAAAATGGCCCTTTGCATCATTCACATAAAAAAATTATTTAAAATAATAATAATAATAAATCATCTTAAGAAAATATTATTATGTTGAACCTAAAAAATCTCATTTTTATAAATTATAATTTTATATAAAAAGGTGATATATAATGAAAACTATTTCTCTAGGAAAATAACATATTTAGAATATTAACTATTCTCAATGAAATTAAATATTATTACATAATTAGATTAGTATCAACCAATTGTTCATTTAAAATATATTTTATGATTTTTAAGAACTATTTTCTTGAAATAAAAATGTACATTGAAAAAAATGAAATATTTTTAAGCATAAAATGACTATATTAGTCGTTTTAGTTATACAAATTAAATTTTATTCTTATTCAAATTAGCCTTTATTTTTTCTATAAATATTTCATAAAGTGGTTATTCCTATTCATTCCCACTAAATCAAAGGAATGGTTTTACTGGTTATACTAAATATTTATATTTTTATCAAAATATATCATGGCTTCCTTTAAGTTGATTATCTTTTCAATACCCACTTTTTTAGTTATGTATCTCTTTGATTTTTTATCTTTTTAGCCTTAGTGGTCGAGTCTTGTTTGGAATGGGGAGCTTCATTGGATAAAATGACCTAATATTTGGGGATATATGATTGTTTGAATTAATGGAGTCTTGGTATAAATGGTTTATGTGTTTCATGGGTTCTTGGTGGGTTAAAAATTGTTGAAAGAGGTTTGGATATTTAAAAAGGAAAATGGGATGAAAAATAAACCGAAAAAGATTTACATGTCTTTTAAATATAATACACATTATTTAATTGTTCTAGAATTTTAATTAAATAAATCCTAGGCAATGGGGTTCCCATTGAATTCCATAAAAATATTTACATGATTCGTAATCATTTTACACGATATATAAATGCCTGACCTGTTGTTTTAAGCATTCTATATAGATCATTTCCATTCTAATCCACTATAGATACTCTTGCCTCTACCCTAGTGATTTCTACAAGTGTTCGTAGGGTGTAAACTCCGATTATGGATGTCCCGATTATGTGAGAAATCCCTAGTAAGTCCTTTTGATTAGTTTTCTTCCTTCTCTTCCTTCTTATCTATCTGTTACAGTGAAATCCTTTTATCAATGGCATTATTGGTTTTGAACATTATCAGTTTTGATCTAGTAATATATTTTCAATCATCCACACAATCTTCCTCAAGGAAGTTATCCATTAGAAGTGTTGCTGGATCATCGGTTAAATGTATGGGGTCCAAATCATAGCCTTATGGTTTGATAATTTCCATGTTTATGTAATATTATGATTTCACCAACCTAGCATGAACCCAGATCAATTAAATAATCAATTAAATTATTCTTTGAAGTGATTTTTTTCATTTGGATATTGAGATATCTTATGTCAACCCATGGGGTGATCGACCCATGATTATAACTGAGTTGTAAAATTTTATAAAGTATGTTTAGTATGACATGTGACCTGGGGTGATTTCATGTTATAAAATCCCTAAATTGGGAATTATTTCTTATTGATATAATTGTTAATAAACTGTGAATTGAATTACAAGTGGAATAAGAATTAATTATGGTAATTCACATTGCTAACCGTTGAAAATTGTGAAGTGATATTGTGATATTCATTTTGTTTGAAGGGGATTGTGTTATGTGTTTTAATGCTTATATACTAGGGTCGACCCTATAAATTTCACCCTTATATACTATAATACTGATATTGAATGGGTTCAACCCATTCCCATTATATAATTATCATATAGATCAAGCTATGTTGAGTCCCATATTGTAATACTTATAGGGATTTGACACATAATGTTGTAATACTTATATGGATTTAACCCAGATTGTTGTGATTATTCCATGGTTATATGGTTGTGGTTGGAATGGTCATAAGATATGATCCGATATATTTGAGCATGGTACTAAAGAAGGTTATTTTACATTGGTTATATGGTTGTGGTTGCCATGTTCGTTAGACATGCTCAAATATATTCTAGCAGGAAGAAAAAGTAGGTTATCATTGTTTTTTATTAATTATTGAATTAATTAATACAACTATTTATCACATTATTGTATACACTTCTTATTAGATAGGTTTACTTTGTCCAAGTTGGTGTCAATATACTCAATTATACTCACACCCATTTAAGGATGTTGTTTGGTATCTGAGTAGATTTTGTGAATACAGGTTTGGACATAGGTAAAGGACCTTGAAGTTGATTACTTATTTGTAGATGGGATGGAGTTAAAAGATGGGTCTAACATGGGGTTTGGGACCTGGGACTTTGAGTCTTCTATTTTAGTTTTCTAGCATTTGTTTTCTATTGTTATAACAAGACAATTAGTTACATTCCATCATGATGTTACATTACTCCTTATTGTCAGTATCCTTTAGTGTATAGGGAGGTATGCTTGAGGTCTCGTAGACAACCCTTTGTGGCCACGTGAGAGTCTTCCATATTGGGTGATGTTACAAATTGGTATCAAAGGAGTAGGTTTTTTTTCTTCCTACTTTAATATTTTGTAAAGGTACAAAGGATACCAGGATTTTTTGAGACTTGGTAATAAGCTTGTGAAAGGGAGTATTGAACCCATGTATGGGGGGAATCTGAGTACCCAAGGATGGTATTGATGTTTATGAAGTGTTCTTATTATAGTTGATATTATTTCACCTTGGGAAATCACATGTTGTGTGAGGTTATTGTTTTGTGATAGTACTATTTCTTGAGACTTGTACCTGTGACCCCGTTTTTGCTCGAGATGTGAGTTCATGAATCATAATACGTACATATGGATATATTTAAATTCATTTTTCATGATAGGTACATGTCTATATTGTTTTCATGTGATATATACTTGACTATAAAACAATAAAAATAAATGTTTGTTTCACTAGAAAAATGAAATTAGTTGATGTGTCATTCTAAAATACTTATAATCCATGACTAGAGAGACCAAGAGTTGGTGGTTCTCTATTGTAGTAACCTATATGGTTGAACTTATTGCTTTCCAGTTTTTTTAGGTGTGTGTTTGTCTTATAGAGAAAATTCCTCCCTTTATTCTTTGACTTGAATGTCAGGAGAGTGGAAATTAGAAAGCTCCGAAAAGAGCTAAAATAAAATATCATGTAGTTTCTAAGGACCAGATGGATGTTCAACATCGTGAAAGCTTCTGGAGCATCATGTGATCCATGGAAAGAGAGGTTTTTTCTACTATTTTTTCTATGTCTAAGATGAAAAGATAGTTTCAGCTGAATCATCCACCCATTTTTAGCAGGGAAGGGGCACTCAGGTTTCCATGTTCTAGATTGAGTCATTCCATACAATCTTGAAGCATCTTGAGACATCCATGGATAGGAGGGTGAATCTTGTTGTGTATGTGATTTGTGGACTAGCATAGTGTTAGTGGTATATTCTAGAGGAATATAGGTAGTAGGATGGTCTTTCATAGAAGTAATTCAAGATGAATTTCCTACACCATTTCTATACAGAAACCTTGAGGGGTGAAAATCTCATGATTTCAATCATAAGACATGGGAGGGTTTGTCAGTACTAGACTATGTTGTATGTTTTACCAACCTAGAGCACTTGGCACCATCCATGGTAGCTAATTTGACCTATAGGGTGATATGTTTCTAGGATTATCTTAATTATGAGATCAGGTCATAGGTAAATATTTTCTGTTTAAGAATATTATATGATATGATCACTTAGGAACTCATCACAAAAATTAATTTGAGAGAGGTCCCAAGCAGTGGTCGGGCTATTTCTATAGTGAAATATGGGAATTGTTTTTTGAGTGATAAGAAGAACCATTATGATAGTTTCCAAAAAGAAGGTAGTGGGTAGAGCAATCATGGTAGTGGCCAACCATATTTGGAAAATATTCTATTTCAATTCTATCGTTGTGGCAAGTTAGGCCACAAGAACATGTTTTGTCCTTACCCCAAAGTCGAGTGTTGTATATATGGTATATTGGAACATCATCAATGTATTTTAAAAAACTTCATATAAAAGACTAGTGGAAAAGAATTAGGATGGCCACTAGAGTCAGGAAGGGGATCAATTACCCCTTAGGAGGCTGGTAACTTGAGTTCCATTGGCTGTCCAGGCTGATATGGGGATGTGGTACCCTAGTTCCTGAGAAGTAGTACCAAGAATGGAAAATATTGCAGGGTAGTAAGATTGGAACCTAGGGTAGAAGGAAGAGTCATTTGTATGTTATGCATACTACTCCAGTTAATAAGGACGTGTGACCCTCTTCCACTATAGGTATGATTCTTGTATCACCAACCTTATCTTTTGTTATTTTGATATAAGATCATCACACTTTTTTCTATCTAATATTTGCAAAAATGGTTTGGGATTTGATGTAGAAAGAATAGATGGTGTTTTAACCATTGAGTCACCATTGGGAGTGTGGTCATAAAATATCAAACTTTAAGAGGGGTTTTCTTGAGAGATTAGTGGTTACCATTTGTTTTGGGAAACATTTGTGCTAGAAATTATAGGATTTTACATCACTCTCAGTATGGATTGGTTTGTTTTATACCATGATCATATCCATTATAACGAGAGGAGATTTATCATCAAATCACCCGAAGGAAGAACCTATTATCACCCTGGTGTTTGGGATCTTCAAGATGGTCGTGTAGGACCAATTTAGTGCATATTGAATTGCCTCATGGTTTCGATCATTATTCCTTCTCCAGATAAACATGGAATATGGAAAGATACTTTTCCTTTTCTCGTAGATAATTTCAGGAAGTTTTCCATAAATATTTATAGGGATTACTTCTTGAGAGAGAGAACAATTTCAAAATTGAGTTGGTGCTGGGAGTAAATCTAGTTTCTATCCCACCTTACCAAATAGCACCAGCAGATCTTCAAGATTTGAAATTTTGGTTGGAAGATCTAGAATCTAAAGGTTTCAAATAGTCAACTACATCACCTTGGGATTCTCTAGCACTCTTTTTCAAAAATGATGATTTATATTTATCTTAAGTGTGGATTATCAAAGGTTAAACTAGATGATGGTCAAGAACAGGTTTCCTCTTCCATGCATTGATGATCTTTTTGATCAGTTGAGAGGTGGTAAGAGATTCTCCATTATTTCCATGAGATAAGGATATCATCAGTTATGGGTAAAACTATTGGACATACCTTGAACTTATTTTAAGAAAATTTATGGATTATATAAATTCGCGGTGATTTCTTTTTGGTTGACTAGTGTGCATGAGGTATTCATGCCCTTAATGAATAGGATGTTTTATCCTTTTATAGATTAGTTTTTGGTGTTTTTAATGATAATATCATTGTGTATACCCATCTAGTAGACGATAAATCCAAACATCTTGTAATTTTCTTGATTACATTGACAAAGAATCCGATTTATTCCATGCAAACCAAATGCAGTTTATAGAATAATGAATCGAACTTCTTGGGACATGTCATATTAGAGGTAGGAGTGTCATTAGGCCCATATAAATTCACATCCATGATATCTGGGGAATAGACAAATAACATCTTTGAAATTCAGATACTTGTGGGTATAGTAGGTTATTACTGAAATTTTATCCATGATTTATCGTGCTTGGAAGCACTAATGTATGGGCTGACCAAGAAAGGGGTAAATTTGTTTTCTCTATTTCTAATGATAAATATTTTCCAGAGATGATAGGAAGTTTGAACTCAACACCAATGCTAAATTAATCTGTATTGGATAAATCATATATTGTGTACTATGGTGCATACAGAGAGGGACTTGGAGAACTTCTAATGTAGCAGGATTGAGTGGTTGCTTATGGATCTTGGCAACTGATACTGCATGAGATGAATTACCATAATCAAAATCTAGATTTATTGTTAGTTGTACATTACCTTATATGTTGGAGACACTATCTCATGGGTGATTGGTTTCTGGTATACATGGATCACAAGATCCTCAAGTCCATCTTTTCTCAATAGGACCTGAAACTTCAGCAATGGAGGGGCTCGATTATCTACAGTCATTTGATTTTCAATTATCTTATACACCAGGAATGGGAAATGTTTTTGTGGATGGTTTGTGATAAGATACACATAAGTAGGTAGTATGATATTCTTGTGACGAGTAGTAGATAATGAAACACTTTTCAAACATCCATTTGTATGTTCAGGAATATCAGGGGTGAGTAGCTCTGTCTTCGACATCTGATATACCCATGATTTTGGATCATATTAAGACTGAGCAGTCATCTATTCTAGGGGTCCAATTTATTGGAGACAAATTATATGGTGGGGATAAACCATTAGGATGGTCTCTTGATAGTGTAAATTCTTTTTTTTCTATGGTCGAGTATGGGTTACTATGGTCATGTGTGAGGAGTTGATGAGGGAGTTTCACACTTCAAGAAAAAAAGGGCATCCTAGTTTAATAAATATATACCATGATCATTGTCAATGGTACTGGTGGATGGGAAGGAAGAAGTGGGTGGAGATATTCATGGCTAGATACTTCACTTTTCAGCAGGTGAAAGAAAATTATCAAAGTCGAGGTGGTATTTTGTAGCCTTTACCAATTCCGGATTGCAAATGGGATGATTTAATGATGAATTTTGTGATAGGAATACCCAGGATGACCCATAAGAATGATCATGTATGGGTTTTTCAGGATTGACTAACTACGGTAGCCCACTTCTTACATTTTAGGGTAACCTTCAGAGGGGATAATCTGGGCATTCTTTAGGTGTGTGATGTGGCTCAGTCGCACAATTTAGCAAGGAGTATCGTTTCAGATAGATATCGTCTTTTCACATCGTGTTTTTGGAAGGGTCTTCAGAAATACCTAGGATCATGATTTCTTTTAATCATAACCTATCATAGGCAAAATTATGGTCAATCTAACTATACATTTTATGTTTTGGAGGATATGTCACGATCTTGTGTTTTTTATTTTGATGGTTCATGGGAGAAACATATGGAACTCGTGGATTTTTCATATAATAATTGCTTCCATCCATAGACCCTAACGGAAAATTTTGAGGATTTTTGTGGAAGGTCATTTCGTTCACCTCTTTTTGAGCTATAGGTATGTGAGTCCGCACTAGTTGGGTGTAGTCTCATGAATGAGACATCTAAATAGGTTCAGTTGATCAGACAGTGCTTGGTGACCATGAAGAGTAGGAAGAAATCATATACTAACCATTGGGAAAAAATATGGAATTTGAGGTTGGTCAAACTATTTTTTTAGCTTTCGCCTAGGTTGGAGAAAAATACCTTCATGAAATAGGTAAATATAGAACTTTGGTTTTTCAGGCTGTTTGAAATAGTGGTAAGGTTCTGTCTAGTGGGATACTATTAAGCCCTTATACAGAAGTACAACACCATGCATGATGTTTTCCATGTGTCGCAACTATGAATACATCTACCAAACTCTTACCATGTTATAGTCATATAAGATATTGAGCTTTATGTTGATGCATCATTTAAGGAAAATCCAATATAGGTTGTGATTTATAATGAGAAATATATTTGGGAAGGATGATACTATTGGTTTGAGTACAGTGGCATCGTGGGAGAGTTTTAGAGGAGACCAGGGAGAGGGGGTCTGATATACGAACACAATGGCCAGACTTGTTCAATGAGACCACATATTAAAACATGGAGAAGCTGGGAGATGATCAGTTATAAGGTGGGGAGGTTGTAAGATCCCATCCTTTTCAATGTTTATTTCTCTTTGATTTTTCTGTTCATGCCTTGTTGTCTAATTCTTGCTCATAGATAGAGAGCTTTGTTGGAGAAAATGTCCCAAAGATTGGGGATGTATGCTATTTTGAATTAATGGAGTTCGGGTATAACTAGGTTAAGTTTTTCATAGGTTCATGGAGAGTATAAAAACATTAAAATAGGTTTGGTTGTTCAAAAATGAAAATGGGTTGAAAACTAAACATCATAACATTGACACATCATGTAAAGGGATTAATTTTCTAAGTTTATAATAAAATAAATATGTGTAAATGGGTTTTTTAGTGAATTAAATTAAAAAAAATAAACAATGTGTAGTCAATTTACTCGATTTGTAAATTCTAGACCTACTATTTTAATCAAGTGGAGCTAATTATTTTCAATATAACTTGATGCATCTTTTCTCTTCTCAACCCTAGGGATTATCCTCGTGAATTTGGGGTATAATCATCCCTTTTAAATATCTTAGTTATGTGAGCAATCCTTGGTAAGTCCTTTTGGTAATGTTTCATCCATCTCTTCCATTTTCTCCAACCGTTGCGGTGAAATCCTTTGACCAATGGAATTTTTGGTTTTTATCATGATCGTTTTTTATCTAGGAACCACTTTTAAATCTCCCAACCCTTCTTCCTCATGGGAATTCTCCATTGGAAGAATTTTATGATTGTCAGTTAAAGGTAGGATTTCTAAATCCTAACCCTGTGGTTTCATAATTTATAAGTTTTTGAAATATTGTGGTTGTTCCAATGTAGTGTGCACCAAAATCAATTTAATCATGAATGGAGTTAATCCTTGAAATATTTTGTTTGAAATTGTCTTCTAATTTAGATTATACCTACCCATAGAGTGATAAAACTATGATTGTAATTGAAGTGGAAAATGGATTAAAGTGTGTTTAGCATGACATGTCACCTATAGTGATTTCTTGTTATATATTCCCTAAATTGTGGCTTATTTATTATTAATATTATTTTTAATCAACTATGAATTGAATTTCAAGTGGAATACGAAAGAAGAATGGTAATTCTCATAATTAACCAATGATAATTATGAACTAATATTATGATATCCATCTTGTATGATAGGTATTGAGTTCCATGTTGTACTGCTAATATATCAGGATCGACCATTGAACTTTAACACCTATATTTTGTAATTATAATATTGAGTTGTCTTGGCCTAGTCCCATATGGTAATTATTAAAGATATTTGGTTATAACTAGTCCTATGTTGTAATGATTTTAGGGATTTTCCCAGATTATTGGGACTATGACATGGTTATATTATTGTTCTTGGCATGGTCGTAATACATGATCAGAGATATTATGGCATAGTGTTGAAGCCATCTATTTTACATTATTTAAATGGTTGTGGTTGGAATGGCCATAAGACATGCTCAAAGGTATTCTATCATAGAGATGATGTAGGATTTTTTTGTATTTTATTAATTGTTGAAATAATTAATTCACTTTTTCATTACTTTATTTTATACACTTCTTATCAGAATGGTTTAGTTTAGACACAGTGGTGTCGGCCTACTGAGTTATACTCACACCCAAATAGGGTCGTTGTTTAGTAACCATGAAGATTATGTGGATGAATATTTGATCAAGGTGAAATGTCCTTACAATTGATTTCTTGTTTGTGGATGGGAAGGTGTTAGGATATGGGACCGACATGGGGTTTAAGACCCGGTACATTGAGTATTTTATTTGAGTCTGTTGGTATTATTCTTGTATTTTTCTTGCATGAAATTTATTTACATTCAATAAAATCATTATATTACTCATAATTTATTTATTTGTTTTTCCATTGGATTTTTTTATTGTGTTACTCTATATATTTACTTCGATAATTTCTGTTCTATTATGATTTGTTACTAATGATATGACACTTCAAACCAGGGGGTTTAGTCTCTCACTATAAATTTCACACCCCTGATTCTAGTAAGAAACATCTGAAGTACAAGGAGGTGTTCTTGAGTTCTCATGACAAACCCTTTCTTCCCACATAAGAGAGTGTCAGATTAGGGGTTGTTATAATTGTGTGTGTAGAAAACTATAGATCAGATTGAAAATTTTAATGGCAATCATATACTAAAATTTTGGGGTTTTACATTCTTCACCCCTTAAATAATTTTTTTACTAGAATTTTTATTTATTAATTAATGAAAAAATATATAATAGTATTCAAAAGGTATAAATGACTTGAAGTAACAACATTATTAACATAGGGAAATCCAGGAAACTCATATATAGTCATATCACATTATTGATTTTCTTACCAACAAATTGAGAAAAATACCTCTCATGATTTGTTGTTAAGACCAATTTTATTTCTCCTCACGTTCTTTGGTAGGATTATAGTGATATGTTATCAATGGTTACTATGAAATATGATACTCTAATTTGTATATTACTCAATATACAAATGAAAATAAATGTTCATACCCCACACATCCATATATAGACCCCCACATTTCATCAAATTAACGGAACTGGTGGAATATTTAGGTCAATTGTTTTTGTTGATAAACAATGGCCCTTCTTTCCCCAATCACACGATCTTGTTCCCTTTCCAAAATATCCTTTGCATACATCACAAACTTCAGTAGATAGCCACTAATTTAATTACCTTCCTATTTCACTAATCCCCTTTCTACCTACAATGTGAAGACCTCCAAGCTGATGGTAATTGGTGGAAATATATATCTTCACATCTGCTTCATATGGTGATTCATATTCCCAAATTGGACCTTCAATTAATTGAAATGTTTATCACACATGGTTCATGGGATTGTGTGTTCTGCGGCATCAAATTTGTTTCTTTAACTCCTCCCATCCTTAGGGTCATAAAGAGGTTGCCCAATTTTTTTTCATCTCTTTCATATCTTATTGCAATAGTAGTGGTGGTTGGGTTTTTTATTCTACTTCAAACTTCTAAATGTTGATTTTAACTTATCTAGAAACATTAGGGAATGTAAGTGGTGGCGGTGGTGTATTAACAAATGATGATGAATATAATGTGTTATTAACATCTACCAATATAGTGAGATTTTGACCTCTTTTTAGTGGTTTTAGATTTTTTTATCCACTCTCATCCATTTTTTAAAAAGATGATGTTTTGGGTAGTATTTACGTGATTTAGTAAATTGGGATTCTATGTTTAAATAGTTAATCCATTAAAATAATCTCATAAATTCCATCCAATAAAGAAAAAATGATTTCAATTTATCTAAACAAAAAATAGGGCTAAATTAATCTTGTAATAATAAGTTACCTTCAATAATAAAATCCTTTTCCATGTAAATTAAAACTCATTGAGAACTTTTTGATACACTGGCATGTCTATAATAAGAATCCAATGTGGAATCTACTCTTGAGTAGAGGATATGTTTAATTTTTACCATTAATTTCATGACTAGTTCCCAGTAGAAGGATTATCAAAGGAATTCCCTAATTTCATTTATCTTTTTTTGATATTGATGTTTATTATTCCTACAAGGCTATGATTCCTTCATTTTGAACTATGTCACCTGTAGCTCAACATATATCATAAATACCTCAATCTAGATATTCTTGGTTCAACCTAGGTTACTTTCAGTTATGTTTTCTAGTAATTCTTAATCTATTCCTATAATGTAATCAAGATATAAATCTATCAAAATGGTTTAGAAATAGAATTTTTTTTACCAAATCAAATCCCCTGAGAGTGTATTTTCAGGTGAGCAGTTAGTCATATTTGTCTTGCAACAGATCATTCTTGAGTTAATACCAAACACTCCCAACATAATTTAATTATAACAAGGTAAAACTATTCGAGATCTGGTATGGGCATTCCAGTATCCAGATAGGGATTTACTTTCTAGGAAAACCATACATCCACTAATTTAGGAAAAATAATTGTTGTTATCCTATACTTAGAGATATACCATATAATTTATACTAAATTTATCTTATTTGAATCCCAAAAATGTTGGATATTACCTCAAATAATCTAAAGGGTTATTTATAAATTTTAAATTAGAATAAATATTAACTTTTAAAACATTTATGAAATTTTAATATCTAAAATTACCCTCAACAGATAACATCCTAATCTCCAAAGTAATATAAACACTAGTTTGATACTAATTATAAAATCCCAAACATAATCTTCCGGTGATTATATACAATAATATAAATATTTTATTATAAAATAGTCCTAAGAAATTTTTAGGTATAGAGTTCTTGATAGTTAAGAAGAAACATTAACTAAAAACACATTTATTTTTGAACTAATAGACATTTTCTATAATTTATAATCAACTACTTAATCCATAAAAATTATTCAATATCTCTCATGAATTCGTATCATGATATACCCTTCTAGACACATCTTACATATTACATTTCTTCATAATTTAGAGAAATGAAAGCATAATAAACTAATGAGATCAGATGCTGAGTAAAGGTAGACATAAGCGATAACAATTATTGATCATAAGTGTTCATAAGATGAGTATATGGGTATAATAAAGGTGCATAAGAAAATCATACCCCAATAAAACATAGATCGTAAAACATTCATTCATAATCCTAATAGATTATCAAATATCATTAAATAATCAAACCATAACCATGGAATAAAATAACAAAACATGTGCATAAATCATGATCCATTGAATATATTAATGAAATTTTCACAATAATAAACATTATATTTCCTATATTTTTTAATATGGCTACCCACCAATCTATTTAGGCCTAACATTTTGAGTAGCGATAAAATCCATCACATATAGCCTTTTTGAACCTAGAAACTTGCTAACCTATTCACATGTATCATTTCAATTTCATGAGATATAAGCCTTTAACCAATGTTTTGGAGTGGGATATAGGTCCAAACTATCTCATTATCTATACATTTGTGTGTAAAAAGAAAAAAATCATCAAAACATAAAATAACCTAGGGAAATAAAATGGGGTTTTTATACATTTCAAATGGAATCACTTACGGAAAATGTTCAAAATTACATCAATAGTCCTAATTGGATAAACTCCTAGAAAATAATCATATACCCACAGATATTTAGTACCTCTTTATGTATATAAAACTAAATAAATATAATAGATCATATTCTATTTAAACAATATATATAAATGATATACAGTTAAAATAATAATTGTCCCCAATCAATTGACTTTTGGAATCAAGGTGAACACCATTCAGTAAAAAGAGCCTATAATGGGGTATTACTAGGTGAGAGGTGTTGGATATATAATTATGAATATACACCGAAAATTATAAAAAATAGAAATAAAGTGATGGATAATTTCTCCAAAACGGAAGGACATTACAAAAGTCATAAAAATAAATAAATTGTATGGTTAAATATAAATAATTTCCTCAATCATGCATAAGATATTTCAAAGAAATATATTATGTGTTTTAGAAAAATATATTCTAATATAATAAATATCCTAGATCATTTGAGAAAAATTAAATGTGAGATGGTATAAAGCTATGGTAAAAAATAATTTATTGGGAAACCATGAATACATAGAGAAAAATATTTATATAAAATGGAAAAGTCAATGGAATGACATTTTTGTACATAAACACTAAAAATAGAACCTTTTCACATTTTAATGAGAATAATCTATACATAAAATGTTAAAATTTCCTTGAAACATTAAAAATAAGTCTAACTAGAACATAATTACCATAATAAATTATTGGGTAATATATCAGTACACCTATAAAGGAATCCAATGAATATGGATATGTGGAAAAGGGAGGTTCCCGACTAAAAATAAAATATAAGGTTGGTTTTAGGAATCACTTCTTGTAAAATATGAGTTAAGGGAAAATTAAATATCATTGGAATATATAAATCCTCATGAATATAAAAAATAAATTATGTGAGGTTTTATAAAGGTCAAAATTCCCCATACTTATTAACCATCAAAAAAATATTTAAAAATAATATTGACAATGAAACACTTATTGTTTTAGTAAAAGTTTGATTAAAACCACTTTCAAGTTGGGTATCCTTTGAACCGATGTCCATTTTTAAAAAAATACATGATATTGGAATTTAAACCCCATATATATGGTAAAATATATTCATTATTAAATAATCACAATATATTAAAGGTATCAAGGTACACATTAATAAATATGTCTCAAGAAATTAAAATTGTGACAAAGAACCCCTTATATTGTATCCCCGCTTAGTCTAATTCACTCTAAGATCCTATATGACAAACATAAATATTTTAATCACTTATTTCGAACCATTTTCATTTATATAAACTTTTAGAGAATTAATTTATAATTATCCCCTACATTTATTTTAATTAGTAATTACCTATTTTTAATTCCAATTGTGGGTAATATTGATTGTTTTGAACTTGATTCAAAATAAAAGTGTTGTTATTTGTTTATCACACAAAATTAATTATTCCAAGTTCGTTGTAGTTACTATATTGGATGACTTTAAATTATATGTGTTTTTTAAATTTTATTTAATGTGTACATCATTCTTTATCGTTGAAGATGAAATCAAAAATTAACATTTTCTATTGATTTTTGACCTATTAATGGTGTTTTGTTAATTAATGAGTTAGTTTAACACCCCAATATTTTAAAATAAAAATATGTTCAACAACGTATATAATATGCAACACTAGTCTTAAACAAACCATAAAATATTATTATTTAAATATGACCCTTATAAACTAGCCATTGGATTAACATAAGTGAATATAGAAAACCACATTATGGAATATATATAGTTGTCCAAATAAATAAGAATTTATTGATTAATACTTAGGGAATAAGCATTCAATTTTTAGTAATGTCGTATTATGGATTAATAATATGTTTCCATCAAAAACCAATTTAATGGTACTTGTGAGAAAATATTATATTTAATTTTTTACACATTTATAGAATTTATTTCATAAAAAATAATTTTTAAATCATAAAATCAATATTATCTAATGGTGATTGTTTTATTATATTCATGGAAATATTTTTTAAGGAATATTAAAAAATACATTTTTTATGAAATACAATATCCTTTATTTTATTGCCTAAACATTAATATGATATGAAAATATATTAAACTTATTTGGAAACTCATGTATGATAATATAACAAAAATATAATATAAAAATAATTAGAAAATATAAATTAGGATTTATTTCATTATAAATATGAAAACTATTATTAGCACAGACACAATTCTTGCTTAGCACTCGAAAAGAATTGGTGTCCTAAATTTTTTTTAAGAAGGTGGAATATTTGTATCTACTTTCTTATAAGATATAAGGTATTATTCATAATATTTATAGACATATATGATTTTTTTAGTTATATAACAGGTGACTTATCCAAATATATTTGTGATGCTTGTGTAATGCTAGAACAAACAAAATAGCATATTAAATAATTTTTTATAACATATATGTGAGTAAATTAACCTATTATAGGAATATAAATTTATATTTTGAACTTAATTTTTTATTTATATGATTTTAATTTATTTTAATTTTTTAGTTTGGAAATAATGACCTTAAAGTTTTACTCAACACAGATATACTACTTGCGCAAGTAGTAGAAAAATCATGTAAATGATATTAAAACACTAAAATTAATAATTTTTTTATTTAAAATATCCCATGAATTTTAAACATATATAAAAAATATTAGAGATTTATTAAAGGTTTATATTTTACTTTCATTACTTTCATGTTTTCTACAATGTCAAATTATGTGAGTAGTTCTAAAAATGACATTAATAATATTTTATTTAAAATATATAATAATAGATTATTTAAAAATTATACAAAAAAAATTAAAGAAGGCAATTGAATGATAAAAAATCTAAAATTTTAACATTTGAAAATTTTTATCCAATTTTCACCTTATAAGTAAAATAATAACCCTTTAATATTAAAAAATTTCTTACCATGGTTAAGGTTTAAATTGGTTAACCAAGGGGTTAAAACAAAAGATATTGTTTAAAATTATATCTTCACCTATATAAATTATATTGTGTGATTATATTACGACCATATATTCTTTATATTTAAATTTATGTCGTTTTTTAACCATTTTTGATTATTTATACACATATTATATTATAGTATTTCAAGTATTTCCAAAAATAATGATATTGATATTTAATAAAAAAATATATTTTAATAAATGATTTAAAATTCATAAAATTAATATATTAAGAAAAAATAGTGGAAAATTATTTAAAATAACAAAAGTAGTCTATTTATGGGTCACTTTTAGTTTTATAGTAACCTTTTTATCCCCTGCAGAGTAGAATCCTTGATATCATGGTGGTTGCCAAAAGGGTTAAAAGGGGTTAAAACAAAGAGATAAGGGTGAAGACATCACCTAAACTGGGAAAAAAACTATTTTATGAAATTTTTATATCAATAATCATATTATATATTAATTATATCAATTTTTATCCATTTATTATTTAAAATCAATTTATTTTAATTTAATAATTTATTTAATTTCAAGAGTGCCTCTCCCCTCACTTATAAAAGGGGACCTCACCTCCTTCATTATTCTCAATTTTTTAGCCATATAAATCATAAAATAAATTACTTGATATCATCCTATATTACATAGATACATCCTCAATATTATCATGTTTTTAAATGACTATTCATTCAAGGATTAATGTTTACCCAAAAGAGGTTTATCAACGAAGTAGTATAACATTCAATCAAGTGATTTCAATTCTATTTCCTCTTCCACCACATATAAATCCAAGGTATCCATTCTAAAATAATTAATTAAGCATATTAAATATACTAAATTTTATTTATGTTGATGAAAACCCATTATCCACCTTCTTTCCATCCTTTGAAAAGAAAAACATCACTCATGTGTACGTAGGACTTATCGTCTCCACATAACATTGTAATTCATTTTTCATCATCAGTTTACCTGGATTATAATAATAATGGACATACTAATTATATATTTTATTAATGATATTAATATTATTCTATAATTATTATTTATTTTTTATTTTTATTTTTTTCTATCCATATAAAAACAGAAACAACAATCATTAGTTCGTATGGCCTATTGTCTCCATGAATGGCGTAATTCATTTTTCTATATTTTATAGGTGACTCTAAATATATATATATATATATATTAATTAATATATATGATATTTATATCATATACAAAATACTAGATATTATGGAACCATGATCAAATTACAAGGAACATACCTGTAGAACCGAAACTTCCATTAAAAAAATTGTTAACACCTAGAAATGGAAATTTTAATAAAGAATTTAATTAGGTCCAATAGGCTACATACCCTATAAAGGGGGTGAATCAGGGAAAGATTGATTAAAAAAACTACGCATTTGGTCTTTTTTGTGGTTAGACAAAAATATATTCTCTCTCCTTCTAATTGTGGAGTTTGAATAAATATTAAAGCATGTACATGACGGAAACAATTTACTTGGTTCACACTCACTGGGATACATCCAAGGAGAATACACCATCTATATTCCGATATAACAAATCCACTATAAGCGCACCAATGTTTCCAAAGTTTGGAGTGAACTCAATTTCCCTCCTAGTTTAAAACCATTCACAATTTGAGATTGTAATGCTCTCTCGACTTAAGTGATCTCACTACTTATTCAAAAGATACTATCAAAACTTAAATACTTGTAGTTCCTTTCATTATCTCTAATGAGTTCATACTTCACTGTATATATATGCTCTATTGCAGTACAAATTTCATCCACTGATTAATACCTCTTTATCATTGATCACTGGTCAACAATATTTGGAAATACCTTCACAAAGCTCGCTACTATGCAATGCTCCCAATTTTGCAAAGCTCAAACAAGACATCACAAAGTCCATGATTCTTCTCAAAGCACACATCTTCCAAGAGCTTAGACCATCACAAAGCTCAAGACATAAAAAATAGTCTTTCTTCAAATCTGTCATTGATCCAATGTAGAACACACCTATTTCATGGAGCTAGATTAGCCGTCGTGAAGCTCCTACCATTCATGAAGCACACAGTCAACATGAACCTCCTTCGTGATTCGAGATCTATAAATTTTTCTTGGAAAAATATATACTCTTCTCCAGGGGGTTGAGGTCTATTTATAGGAAATTACACCAACTCTAGAACCTTATACAAAATGTTTATGCCACGTCATCTCATATCATAAGGCTCTGAAATTTTTTCCAAAATTCTTTATATATCGCAAATCACCACCGAAATTTTCAGATCGCAGAGCTCGTTGTAATCACAGAGCATTCCATAAATTCCTTTGTGCCGCCACGGCAATGCTCCATCCAAATACTCTTCATCTATGTTATTCATGAAGCACTTCATAATTTCATAGCTCACCTTCAAAATTCTTCATGTATTTTGTAAATATAATTCATGAATCCTATCTTCGCAAAATTCATTCATTTTCCATATTTTTATGATATCGTCAAGGAAATAGACTTTTGTACCACCTACAAATCTATTCTTTTGTACGGCGCCACCTTATATATGTTCTTTTTGTACCAACTCCAAATATTTCATTCCTTTTTCATGGTTCTTTTTCAATATTTATTGTCAACAAAATCTCAGGATATTAACCATTGACCATGAAATCTGCTTTCTCAATAAACACAACTAACCCAAAAATACCGCAATGTTACCTTGGGGTATTTTTTCCCAAAATAATTATTAATAAGTGGATGTGAAAATTTTATAAGTGGATAATATAATATTTTATAATTATGCATAGGTTTTTGGTATAAAATTAAAATAAATTTTGATTTATTATATTGGAGGCTGGATCACTTTAAACGAAAGTGTAAATTGGGGGAAGGGTTTCATGTTACAATATCATTGCTTACCAAAATTATTTATGTTCTGGTTCTCGATGATAAAATTCGATAACATGTATCTCAAGAAACTCATCAATTTTATCCACTTATGTTTATTTCTAGATATTTTTTTCTTTCATTTTTTTCTCTTTAAGAACTCAGGTGACCAAAAGAATATTTTTTATGGAAACATGACTTTATTTAATGCTTCGGTTGAAAATTATTTTTCTTCCATATTATTTCCTTCTAAAAATATTTTCAAAAATGATTTCAATATCCACTTATGATTATTTAAATTAATTTTTACTTAGGATTTAATATTTAAAAATATTTTATAATAAATATTTTTGTTTCTTTATAAATGATACAGTACTAAATATCAACTAAAAATGTGGAAGGAATATTTGTTTTGTACTAAATTACATGAATGAAATTTACCATCATCATGAATGATAAATTATTCGAATATTCCTTTATAGCTTTCTATATTTCTTCTCAATTAAAAAGTTTTCTATAAAATTTTAAATTTTTTATATTTTAATGATATGAATTCAAATTTAAATGGATATATTTTTTCATGAATACTCAACGTAATATTTTAGAAGAGTTTTTCATCTACTATAACATACTTTGATGTTACTTTTTATTTAATAGGGATATGATTCAATGATACCATTTTTTTTATTTCTCTTGATTTTTTATGTTTATGAGATGTTTATGAAACCAGTTTATTTTATATCGGTTATGATATAATGAAATGTTGGAATATTTATGAAACCTATTTTCTTTTGATGTGTTATGATATGATGAATGTTATATGATATTATGAAACACACAGACACACACACACACACACACACATATATATATATATATATGATTTTTATTATTTAATGAGAGGGATTGTAATTATATACCCCTCCAATGCGTTGGGTAAAGATGGATATCTCATGTGATAATAAGGACCTAAATGAGGAGTGTACCCATTTTAGTAAACGAATTTGTCTACTAATATTGAATTGGGAGTAAACCTTGAAAAAAGATTTATTGAATTGCAAGTGAACCCAATCCACTATCGTGGTATTTTAAATAATCCTTGAAGAAGGAAATGATTTTAAATTATCACATGTATTCCACAAACATATGTATTATTCAAATTTTATGCTCTCATGGCTCATGTTATTTGATTTATTTATGATTCATGTCTTATAAAATACCATGATTTATGCCATGATTCAATATTATAATCTATGACAGGACGAGTATGTTTTTAAAATGTTAATATCAAGTTATCATACCCTTGTGGTCATGTTATGATTAAGTTATCATTGATATCTCCCTTATTTACCCATATTGATCTTCTATGTTCTCCCTTTCTTATTTTTTCCTTTCCCCAGGTTATCAAGGATGGTTTTTAGTAAGATATTTCAAACATTAATATTATATGGGAAGATATTTGTGTGAAAATTTTAAGATCCTTAAATAAATAATAAGATGTGTACATGTTCTCTAAATACAGTAAACCTTTGTGGTTCATGCATGGATCTTAATGTTATGTAATGAATTTTCATCTGAAATGATATAATATTTATGTATGAAATGTTATTTACAATATAGTTGGTATCATAGTAGGGTTTAGTTAATAATTACATATTAGGATTAGAGAAATTTTATGAAAACCATAGGGATAAACCTATGTATTTAAAAATATCCTAATGTTATTATAGGATATATACTATTTGGTTTTTCTAGAAATACATCCTAGTATAGAAAATTCAAGTTGATGTGATTTTTGCAGTAGATTTATTTAGGGGTAATAATCCTGAAAAGCGTTTTTCAAAGTATATATTGTCCATTATCTTAGTGTGTGGTGATTTTCCCTTATTTTTCACCTAGATTTACATTAATGGGGTCTAATATTAGATCAATTAATGTTATGGACCATTATAAAGGATTTAAATAATTGATGATCCTGGAAAACCTAACTTAAACCTTGGTTGTCAAAATTTGAAAAGTGTTAGGGTTTAGACATCCAATAAATTATTTTTCATGATTATGTTGTTTCTGAAAATGATTATTGTTTATTACACTATGATTTTTATTTTAAATAGTGGCTATAACTAGGTGGAATCATGTAACTGTAAAACGTGATGGACAAGGGAATGATTTCCCTCATGTGAAACCAAATAAAATAGGAGATGGAAGGAAAAAAAACATATGATTATACTTCATCATATATCTCATTATATGATTTAAAATCTCAACTTGGGTGACTTTATTGACACACAAAATAAGGTAAAAATATAGTTTTAGAAAGGAATAGAGGGAAGAAAATTAAAATTCCATTATGTTAAGTATGTGGTAAGATTCAATCAGGGAAATATCTCAAAGGAACAAGAAAATGTTTTATGTGTCAAAAATTAGGGCATATAGAATGTAATTTCCAAGTAAAAATGAATATTTTAATGTATGGATATGAATGTTATCTTAAAACTCCATTTATAGTTCAATGTGTGTGGAATATGGGAATTGTCGGAGTTAATTCCCTAATCTAAGGGTAAATTCCTAGACAAAAGAATGATTATGCGAGGACTGTCATTGAAATGAAAGGTTTGAATTTTTTATGTATCAGTATTTGATAATTATGTTTTATAATTGTTATATCAATGATATTATAGATATAATAATCATTAAACATCAGAGGATTTTTCCATTATATTTTTTCTTTATGGAATTGAAATCATATGTTGAATGGTACTGACAACAAAGAAAATGATTTAGTGCTAAGGTGATATTTTTTATTTCGGTTAAAAAGTTTATTTAAATTAATGAACTAGTTGTGATATTATTGGTGACATTGAAATTTGTTATTGATTAAAGTATAATTCTATTTAATCTATATTTGATGATATTTTTTAAATATTTAGATTTGAGGAATATATTCAATGGTCTATGATTCAATTTAAGGAATTAGAATTGTGTAATTTTCTTAAGTTTATATGTTATCACCAGAGGATAACTTAATATTTTTTAATATTATCATGGGTTTATAAGTTTAGGTTTGATCATTATTCCCAAGCAATAATTATACCTTTTTTTGTTTTAAGTGGTGGTATTTTGAGGTGATTAAAAATGTTTAATGGATTTTAAAAAGAACACCCTATTTAGGTTAAAATAACACATTACGGTAGTATATGATATGATGATAAGTTAATTATGGACTATTCGGTATTTCCATATAGATAATATTGATGGTTAAAAAGTTATTCATTAGAAATGTGATATTTTTCAATATATTTATGGTCAAGCTAAGAATTTACTTTTAGGTTAGAATATAAATTTGATTTATATTATTTTATTGGATAAAAATATATTATAACATTATATATTGATTTATCCTAGTGATTAATGATATTTTTGGAGATTTTTAACTAGGTTGTGGTATATATAACCTTTAGGTTTAAAATTTTATTTAATGTGAAATATTATATGGGAAGAATGAAAATAAATTTTTGGGGATGAAGTCTGAAAGGTATGACATCAACTTTGTGGTTAAAACAATATTTAATTTTATAGTAATTAAGTTTATTTTGGATATAGGTTTATTTATGAAATGATCTAAGTGTAACATTCTTTTATATTTTGGAAAATTCTGAGTTAAATATATTTTATAATCATATAAAGGTTTATGAATTTTGGATATTGTCTAACATTATGTTAACCATTCATGTGTTTTAATATTTAATGATAGGTGGAATATATTAATATAATTTTTATGATAAAGAAGTTAATTTTAGTGCTTGGGACTTGAAAAAATAATCTTGATTACTCATCGTTTGGAGAAAAGAGATGATATATTGGTGGAAATTTATTAAAGGGTGAAATCCTACTTGTTAGGTATATTTCTTTATTGTAACATCCCAAGAATGAATTTAAGAATGATTTAATTTTTAGAACATATTTTTTATCAAATTGATAACCTTTACGTTGGAAACTGATTTGGTGATTAAGTGATTAATTCTATTTGGGAATATGTTAATCATTTTGTGAATCCTTTAAGATTGAGGGAAATATAATGCTATGGGATTTTATTGGAGAAATAAATGTTGAATTATGTTTTCAAGGAAAATGTTTTCTGTTGTTATTGAGGTTATTTATGGAAATGGATATCATACATGGATATTATGTGATTAATTAACATATATATTTGGTATGAAGCATTAATATTGATAGATAATATTTGGAGATAATTCATAAAATTTATCTTGGAAGACTAAATGATTAAATACTTTTGGATTTTGGGTTTTAATATTATTTGGAATTATTTTTATGAATTTTAAGGACATTTATTTATTAAATGGTTAATATTGAACTTTGGGTTTTACAATTGAATTTTTGATATTGAATTAGGTTTTTTCATATATGGTTTATTAATTTTCTGGAATTACCTTTTCTAGTTCTAACCATTTTGATTTTGGTTGATTTATAAAGATAATAGGAATAGATATTTAATCTCTTTTGAATTATATAAATATTTATAAGATGATTCTAGTGCTCTCGGTACGAAACGATTCATTTTAAATAGTCATCGTTTGGGGAAAAAGAGGAGTTTTATGTGGAAACTGATTAATGGATGAAACTAAACTTTTCAATGAATTATATTTCATTATGTTCTAAGTCCAGGAGGTAAATTAATTTCCCAAATTTATGAAAATCACCTTTAAATAAATACATTATCTGTTTACATTTCTTATTAATAAATCAATAACCTTTTAACCCATCATATATTAATTATTTTTCTGATTATTTACTTTCTTATAACTAGGTCCTCTATCACCCTCCATAAAAACATTATATTTGTTTTTATCTAAAAATTCCTTGTTTTCCTATATATAACCCTAGTATATGTTATCTTAGATGACCTTCATACTTTTATTTCTTTCTTTTAATGTGGAAGTTTTATATATCCTTTTTCTAATGTGAGATTTCAATAAAGGTATTTTGATAAGTCAAAACCTTATTTTTCAATCCCCAGTTCCAATTATGAGGATGAAATTTATTAAATAGGTGGATAATATAACATCACATTATTTTAAGAATGAAACACTATGTTCAATAGCATACAAGATACGTCACATCAATCATAAACAAGCAAATAAATATTATAATTTAAATTCTTTCATTATAACCTTGACATTAGAATAGAATAAATGAAGAGAGTTAATTGAATTATAAAAATATAGTTTACAAATATATATATAATACTTCTAAAAATTAATTATAAATTAATGCAAACCCCGTTTTAAAATAATTGGAATTTTTTTTCTAAAAAACAATATAAATGTGCACATGGGTATCTTATACCAAAAAATAAACAAATCACCCTTATTGTATTATATTAATGATATATATATATATAATTACATATAATGTTTTAAATTCATTTTATGTGTTTTATATATATAATATAAGAACAAATACAATTTTACTCATAAAATATGTATTTTTCAAAAAAGATACTTTTTCACCTTTTAAAGCCGCAAGTATTTTAAACATAATTTTGGACAGTTTTATAAATAATATTTTACAAAAAACCTTCTTATTTTAAATAGTAATATAAAAAATTATGTATACTTTTTGGTATTTTTTGATAAGTTTTAGTTTTTGATGAATAGTGAGAAAATATTTCATTTTTAGTTGAAAATTGTTTTTCTTCAAATTTATTTATATCGTTAAATTATATATCTGATTTTTTTATAATTTATAATTAGATCAATATTTTATAATTTAATTCATTTAATTTAATTCAAATCAATTCCAAAAGGAATTTTAATATAAAAACATTTTATTCTTTTGAAAAATTTTATATTAAAAATTCACCTTCTAGTTCCATCAATGAGATGAATTTTTAATTAATTTTAACCAATTATCTGATTTAAATTTTGAAAAATGAATTCCATATTTTGAATAATAAGGGGTAAATTTGTTAAATAGTTCCATTTTACACTTTTTGAAAAAAAATATAAATAGTAACTTTGGTAATTTTTATTAAATCAGTTTAGGGTAAATCATGTAATTAAGGGTAAAAATAATAATATAAATTATAGAAACTTAACCTAACACTTATCATAATTTTATTATATAATTATTTTTCATCCTTAACAATTAAATTATTGGTTATGAGACCATTTATGGACTTTTGAATGATAATATATCCTTTATAATATAATATTTATAGGAAAGTCAATTGTGTCATACTTTTGTTTTAACAAGTGAAATATTTCTAATATGGTGCCATATAAGAGATATATTTGTCTATAAACAGTATTTGTAAATATAAAATTTTTATTTTCATCATGATAATTTATTTTTCAATTTTATTAAGGAAATAATTAAATTGAAGGCGTACACAACGATGATGTAGTAATTTTTTAATTATTGGAAATATCAAATAAATAATATTAAAAATATTTTCTAAAAAATATGATATGATATAATTCATGTTATTAAATAATTTTATAGAATTATTTTACGTGATTGTGATTATTTAAAATAGTTTGTTCAAAGATTTCACGTTGTTATGATATTTTTAAAAAGTTAAGTAGTGAATAGTGTCATCATCATCATGTAGATTTTTGTTCAAATAGAGAGAAAGCAGGACATACAAGGCATGAAAAACAAAATGGGGAAAAAGACTTGCGGTGTCTAAAATGATGTATAATGAGATATCCCCTTATAATGATGTTAATCCCCATCGGTTTTAGGCTATGAAGGTTATGAACAAATAAACTCTCTAGGCATATAATGTCCAGGGAGGCTTGGTAGTCTGCTGCCTTATTCCCCTCCTGCCATGTGTATGACACTTTAATGTTCTTTTTAATGATACCATAACACTTCGGGATGGTATAATCAATAGACCATGGGATAACTCTTATACCTTGGAGCACATTATGAACCAACATAGAATCAGTTTCATCTAGATGATTTTTATAATCTCAAAATTTCATCAATTAATCATTTTTGGTCATTTTTAATTTTATTTTAATTATATTAACCCTGAAAGTGTATATTACATCATATCATAGTAAGAACTGGAAATGTTAAATAAGGGTTAAATCTAAAAGATAATCATTAAAAATATTCAAAATATATCTAATTTTTATTGGATGAATTTATTTAGAACCATAACCATTTTATATTAGAAATAAATTACTTTGGAACCATCTGTAATATAAAATTAATTTATTTTAATTTAATAATTTCAAAAATTCAAAGAGTGTCCCTCCCCTCTTTTATAAAAGGAAAATCATTATTATCTATTATTGACAACATAAAACCTATTTTATTCAGCCAATATATCCGATAATACCTTACAACAATACCTCTTATCATTATAGATCTCTTATTCTAGTAATAATACCACCCTTAGTGGTCTTAAGGTGTTATGAAATGGAGGTCATCCAAAGAAGGGGTATTATTTTAAAGAAGTATTTTTGTTTTATTTATTTTTCAACTTCCATCAAATATTCTTCAACCATGATGAAATATTAACTCTAGTATCATAAAAACACGGATATGTTGTTATGTTAATATCATCACCTAAATCCGTCTCCACTTCCATAAAATGGGGAAATAATTAGTGTTCGTGTGTTCAGAGAACTACCGCCTCGGCAATCAATATAATTCATTTTCCATCGTCATCTCATAAGACTTGTTGTAATGATGGAATGAAATATTATATATAATATTCCTGAAATATTTACCATTTTAAAGGGTAATATATCACTTACACTCTTACTGTTTCATGCCCAGATAAATTATAACGTCATTCATGCGCAAGTGTATGAAATATCACCTCGATGAAGCGTTGTGATTCATTTTTAAGCACCATATCACATGGATGATATATATGTATTAGAATATTTAAATAATAAATATGATATTAATTATATTATTATTATTCTATAAAGATAAAATACTAGTTACTGTATTTCCCTAATGATCATTGAAAAATTGAAATATTACTGACGCGTATGTACAGCTTCCCGTCTCTATGACTGTGACATAGTTAATTTTTCATATCCATATTTAAGGAATATATTTTAAAGTATTACTGATATATAAAAGTGATTATTGTCTAATAAATATTATTTGGTAGATGATTTAATAATGACCACCTTGAATATTGACATAATACCAAATCCATTTTGGACACATGTACCAAATATCATCAAATCATCTTATTTGAACCTTAATAATTAAGTAATTGTTATCTTAGTTGACCTTTGTACTTCCCTTCCATTATATTAATGTGGATGTTTCATTAATCCTTTTTCTGATGTGGGATTTCAAAAAATGTATTTTGAAAATTCAAACCCCATGTTTTCATTCTAGAATTTAAATTTTGAGGATGAAACTTATTAAATAGGTAGAGAATGTGTCATCCAAATATTTAAATAAATAAACACAATGTTCGATAGTGTACATGATATTCCCCATTGTGTTTAAATGAACAAATAAATAATATTATTCATATTTCATAATTATATCGCAGTCGTTCGATTGAAAGGTTGGAATATGGTTAACTTAATTATGAAAATATTGTTTAAAAATATATAAATTATCCTTTTAATAATTATTTATAAATAAATATAAATCCTTTTTGGAAATAAAAGGAAATTGTTTTCTAAAAAACTATTTAAATATTTTAATTTTCTTTTATACAAATAAAGAAATAAACAAATCACACTTTTTGGATTATATTAATGAAATATATTTATTATATTCAATATATTGTTTAACATTTTTCACATTTTTTTTCAAGACAATTTGAATAAATAAATCCAATTTTTACACATAAAAGAAGTATTTTTCAAAGAAAAAGATAGTTTTGCTGCCTTTTTATGGAACACTAATTCTAAATAAATTTTTTAAACTTTTATAAATTATATTTGATAAAAATAAAAATCTTATTTTAAATTGAAATATGAAAATTTTCTTTGACGTAATTTTTGCTCTTTTTTATTATAAGATTCATTTTTTGGTGAACTAGGAAAAAATGTTGCATTTTTAATTGAAAACAGCTTTTTCATCAAATTTTATATAATGTTAAATTGTATATTTAAATGGTTTCAAAGTATAATTAGATAAATATTTTATAATTTAATCTAATTAACTAAATTTTAATAAACTTTAAATTGAATTTTTGTATAAAAACATTTCAATCTTTTGAACATTTTTACTTTAAAAAATTGTCTTCTCGTTCCATCTTTGGGATTATTTTTAAATTAATATTAACCAATTGTGGGTTTTAATTTTTTGAAAAATATTTTCAATATTTGGAATAATAAATTCCAAAAATTTATTAAATGTGTCTCTTTTTTGGAAAAAAAATATGAATTCTAACTTTGGTAATTTTTCTTTCAATGGTTAAGGGTAAATCAGGTAATTAAGGGTAAAAATAATATTATAAATAATATAAAATTACCTTAGCACTTATACTAATTTTATTTTATAATTATTTTATGTCCCTAATAATTAAATTAGCATTTATGATATAATTTATGTCGATTTGGATGAGAATATAACCTCTATAATATTATATTCAAAGGAAAGTGAATTTTACCATTATTCTATTTTTAATAAGTTAAATATTTTTAATATGGGGTTATATAAGGGACATTTTCTAATATAAATATTATTTGGAAATATAAAATTACTATATTAATCATGAAATTTTATTTTTAGTTTTTAGGGAATAAATAATTAAACTAATGGATTATAAAATGATTATGTAGTAATTGGTTAATTAATGACAATATCAAATTAATGATCTTAAAAATATTAAAAAATAATCTAATATAATTAATTTAATTAAAAAAATCTAAATATGACTTTGAAATGTTACTGATATGTATTAGTGTTGGTTTGAATATATCACATTGTTTTGATATTTTTAAAAAGTTATGTAATGAATTGTGTCAAAATTGACATTAATGAAATTTCAAAATAAAGAATTTTTTAAAAATTTTATGAAATTCATAAAAATATATAAATCGTAAATATTATTGATATAAGTCACAAAATTTCATTAATGACTCATTTAATTGTCGTTTGGAATTTTATTGTAATTATATTAACCCCCAAAGTGTATATAACAAGACAGCATGACAAGAGTTAAAAAGGTTAAATAAGGGTTAAACCTAAAATTTACGTATTAAAAATAGAAAAAACTTATCTAATTTTTATTGGATGAATGTATTTAGACTCATAAAAAATTATTTGAGAAATAAATCAATTTCTATACATATCTAACATAAAATTAATTTATATTAATTTAATAATTTAATGTATTCCAAGAGTGTCTCTCCCCTAACTATAAAAGGGCACTCATTCTTCTCTTTTCGTCACACGTAAAAACCTATTTTTTAAAAGCAATTTTTAAACAAATAAATTAATATAATCCATATCCACATTAAAGAACCCGTATTTTAGGAATAATACCACCCTTAGTGGACTTAAGGTGTTAAGAAATAGAGATCATCCATATAAGAGGTACTGTTTTAATCAATTGTTTTTTCTTCTTCTTTCACTTCCTTAAAAATAGATTCAAACTTTATTAAATAATAAATAAAATATAATAAATATATTTATATGTTAATATATTAATATAATCTCCTATATCAACCTTCACTTTCATCAAATGATAAAAGTATTATTGTTCATGTGAATTGTGAACTACTTCCTCACAAACCGATATAATTTGTCTTTCATCACCATCTCTCAAGATAGGTAATAATTAAGGAATTAAAGATTATATATTCTATTTATGACATATTTATCATTATTAAAATATAATATATCATTTACATTATTACCTTTCCATTCACAAAAAAAATGATAACGTCATTCGTGAGAACGTGTGAATTATCACCACCACGAAGCATTGTGAATCATTTTTCCGCATGACATCACATGGATGATATTTATATATGTAATTATATTAAAATAATTTATATATGTTATTTATTATATTATTATAATTCTAGAAATATTAAATATTAATTACCTTTTATCCCTAATGATTATTGAAAAATAGAAACGTTACACAAACGTACATACGACTTATCATCTCAATGATTGTAACATATTACATTTTTCTTATCCATATTCAATTAAGCGATTTAAAAGTATAATTTATATATTATATTTAATATTATTTCATGAATATTATTCTGGATATGACTGAATAATGACCACCTTGACAATGGACATGATAACAAAATCATTTTGGACTCATGTACCGAATATCATCAAAATATCCAACGTGAACTTAAATAATTAAGCAATTTTTATTACATAGTAATAAGGGATATAAAACTAATAATAAACATGAAAAAGGTTCTCAATAAGGGTTATAATTTACCTAATTTTATTATTCTAGAATATAAAGATTGTACATGATGATTCTGACTCAGGGTCAAGGATTTCTTCTCAATCTCCCTTCATTAATTCCTATTTTGATGTTATACACCAACCTTATTTTATGAGGTGTATATACACCCCCTTTTACATATAGTATCCTTGAATTCTTTATTATCATGTCATTTAATGTATTTTTTAATTTTATTATTCAAATTGGATTAATATTTAAATGTTCAAGGTGATATTGGACACCTTTAATGTTTAAAGATTCAATTATCTAATCATTTTCTCCATGTCGATATTCTTGATATTATTTTAAATTTTTATTTATATTATATAAATTTTTTTAGTTCTATTACGTCAAATATATAGAGAGAGGGGGTGAATTAGGGTACGATAGATTAAAACAATTTCCACTTTTGATCTTGTTTCGTTATTAAAGAAAACTCTCTTCTCTCTCTTTCCTGTAGCATGGTATGAACATAAATTGAAGCATGAATAGGACAGAATGATTTTACTTGATTCAACCTCCATAGGCTACATACAAGGATCATATAATGGTGATGTTCCGATGTACCAAATCCAATAAAAGTGCACTCTTGTTTACAATTTTTGAAGTGGACTCAATTTCTAACATGGTTTACAACAAATAACAATTCAAAATCTCACTGCTCTCTCAACTGAAGTGTGATTAGTGCTTATTCAGATGTTCCTCACACAGTTTATGAAATTTTAGGTCCCTTAATTATCTAAAAAATGAATCATCCACTGTATGTAGATGCACTATTAATGTACCACTTTCATTCACTGATTAATACCTCTTTACCATAGGTGTACTAGGTAACAGTATATCTTTCGTGAAACCCTTATTGCACCATGAATTGAAATTTAATGCCTTGTGCATAAGATTTAACTTCTATCATAAAATACCTTTTTCACACAAATTCAATCTGATGCACCACTCCATTCTTACATGCAACTTCTTTAGCTTGCGTGCAACTCCAATTCTTTCATGCAACCCACTTTACTTAAAAATCTAACACACTTCAGAGCATTGATTTCCCCTCAGTATTGATCTTCTAAAAATGAGGTAGTGGTGGGTCACCTATTATTTATAGGTATATCCAAACCCTATGTATAATACTTGATGTGTTTTGAAAGATCCCCTCTGAGTGCTCAAAACCTAATTTGACGTCACATTGGGCATGCAAGCCTCTTTCGTGAAAACTCATCTTTTTTGGACATTTTCAAATGTTTCTTGCACTTCATGACTTCTTCATATTTCGACATTATAAACCTAAAACATGCCTTTATGAAAAGTTTACAAACCAAATTCAATACTTTTCAGAACTTCCTTTACTAAAAACACCATTCTACATTTTCTCAATTTTGAGGCCCAAAAATTTGGAAAAAAATAAAAAAAAGTGACACCTAGTATCTTTTCATTTTGTACCACCTCAAGATAACCCATTACTTTTTAATGGATATTTTTCAACAAATATTGTCTACAATATCTCTTTAAAACCACAAATGACAATAGAAACCATCTTAATCAAAAAACTCAATCAACCAAAAAATGCTTCAGTGTTTCCTTGAGGAATTGTTTCCCAAAAAATCCTTATAAAGAAAATTTGACTTATATTTTAAATTTCATTAAAGGGTATTGAAAGGGAATTTTTTACATTTTTTATATCAAATGTTTTCATAAATGACAAAAGGAATGTTATTTTCTTAATGTACATTGTGAAAACAACATTTACACCACTATGAATATTATTTAATTTCTATCTTAATTTTCAATATTATGTGTTTTATTATATGAAAATCATTATTTTACCTTTTGAGGTATTTTGGAATCTAAAGTAGTCTTTTTGTGTCAAAATGGGTTTATAAAATAAAATGTTGTTTCTGAAATTTGAAAGGGTTTTTCTCATGGGTTTAAAAAAGTTTTCCAGGGTTTTATTCGTGATCTGTTCCATGGAATCATATAAGAAGGTATGAAAACCATTATAGCGTATGGATGATCCCAATATTTCTTATACGAAGGGTTGATACCGATTATAGTGCTTGAGAAAGAGGTGATCCTAATATATCTTTTACAAAGGGTGATACTCATAACAGCTCTCTGTTGCTTTGGGTACACCGAAGATGGATGTTGACTGTATAGTTATACCATTTGTTTGGGTGAATGTAATAGTGATATGGTAATGTTGTACCAAGGCACCGATGTGGTTTTTCACTATTTTCAAGCGAGTTTTAAGAAATTTATTTAATGTTTTTTCATGTTTTCACTAGACTAACAATTTAATTTATTTATGTCCCTTACTAGTATTTGTGTGCTAATATCATGTTTTAAAATGTTTTTCATAGGCATTAAGATTGGTAAACAATAAAATATGTAATGATGAAATTATTTAATATGTTTCATGAAAAAAAAATCACGTTTTATTTTAAAAGGGTTTTCTTTTAAATAGAAAATAGATGCTGAGTATAAGTGTCCAAATGTATTGTATGAGTTTACATTGTATGATTTTGTCCTAATTCATTAAAACTCTAAACTGAAAAGATCCTATAATTTGAATTCCAGTTCAAAAACATTGTAATTTTTATTATTTATGGTTAGTTCCTTACACTTATATTCATAGTCTATATGGTAAATTATTTACTTAACTCTAGTGAAAGGATATTGAAACGAAAAATTTATCCCATTATATTCCTTTTTTATGAATCTCCAGTCTTTTTCAAACCTCATTGATGTATAGTTTTGTGTTCATTAACTTTCTACTGATCATTCACTTCATTATGGCCAATGTTCTTCATCACTTTCGGTAATTATGTGGAAATTAAAATTTTCTTCCATGTCAATGTTTTAATTTCCCACTAATTTTTTCATATTTGGAAACCCTATTATGTATTATTCCTGATGACCTTTATATTTCCCTTTCCTTATTTTCAAGTGGATGTTTTAATAACCCTTTTTATGATGGGGGTTTTCAGTAGTGAAATTTAACATTTTCAAACCCTTTATTATAAAGCACAATTTTAAATTGAAGGGATGAAATTTATTAAAGGAGATAGAATTAAACAACACAATATTTTAAAATAATACTATGTGTGATAGAGTATACAACATGAAACATTGAACTTAAATGATCTATGAAATGGTATTCTTAAAATGTGATTGTTATAACCTAGAAGTTGAATTAGTGGGTATGAATAATAATAAACACATTATAAAACATATATAAAGATCATACTCAATATAAATTTATTGATTAATGCTTAGGAAATAAGAATTAAATTTTTAGAATAGACATATTATGCTTTAAAATAGTGCTTCTTTCAAAAATATAATTTAATGTTTTTTGTGAGAAAATATTAAATTTAATTTTTTACACATTTATAAAATTTATTTTTAATAATATTGTTCATTTTTTGAAATTAAAATATAAAAAGTGCCTTAGGGATATTTTTTAGATTTTTCAGGAAAAGATTAATTTTTCAGTGAATATTTAAAAAATACAGATTTTATGAAATATGTTTTCTTTAATTATATTTCCAAGACATAAATATTATATGAAAAAAATGAAACTTACATAATGACTCATATATGATAAATTACTATGAATAACACACAAAAATAATTCAATAAATATAAATTATAATTTATTTCAGGATTAATATGAAAATCATTTTCATGGTCAATGCAATACTAATGGAACACAAGAAAGGTCAAATTTGGTATCGAAAAAATAATATATTAGGAGGAAAACTTTTCTAATTTTTTTTATTAAATATGATATTCTATTAATTATATGAATGGATATATATGAATTTATTAGTTATATAAAAAGTGACTTATCTATATTCATGTACAATGATTGCGCAAGAGGAGAAATATCAAAATAACATTTTAAATAATTTTTTATAACATAGATGTGATTAAATATACATATTTAAAGAATATAAATTTTTATTTGGAAAATATTTAAATTTCTTATGATTTTAATTTATTTTTTTGTTCTACTAACGAATTAATTACCTTATATTCTTATACAACACCATCACATGTCTTGGGAAAGCATCAACAAAGTCAAGTAAATGATTCAAAAATAATAAACCTAATATTGTTAGGGTGACTTAATGTTTCTAACTAATTTTAAAGATAAATATAAATATTATAGATTTTTCAAAGTTTTATATTTTAATTCCATTAGTTTCTGTCTATTTTCAATGTCAAATTATCAGAATAGTTCTTAAAATGACAACAATAATATTTTATGCCATATAAATATTTATGAAATTATTTAATTAAAAAAACTATATAGATAAAGTTATGATTATAAATGGTTGAAAATTTCTTCTCTTTTCCACTTATTACCCAATTTTTACCTTATAAAAAAATTATAACCCTTCATTATTAAAAAGGAAATTACCATGGATAAGGATTAAATTGGTTAACCAAGGGGTTAAACAAAATATAATGTTTAAAATTATATCAGGAAAATTTTGACATATTTATTATATTAAGACCATATACTCCTTAATATCAAATAATTATCATTTTAGAACCATTTTACATGAGTTATTCATGTATTATAATATTGTATTTCATATATTTACCAAAATGACATTATTGATATTTTTAATAAAAAGTATTTAATTAAATGGTTTAAAATTTTTAAAAATACTATTTTATTAAAATTGAATGGGATATTTTGGAAAATATAAATTTTTTTCATTTATGGGGTTCTTTTCCTTTTATGGTGATATTATTATCCCCATAAAGTAAAAAAACAATGAAATCGTAGAGATTTATAAAAGGGATATTGGGGTTAAGACAAAGAGATAAGGGTGAAAACATCACTTAAAATTGTCCAAATTTTACTTGATGAGATTATTTAGACTCATATTCCACTTATATTTTATTTCTATATATTTGGATCAATTTATATATGAAATTTAATTTATATTAATTTGATACCACATGTGATTCCTAGAGTACCCATCCCGTGACTTATAAAATGGAACCACCTCTCCTTCATTATTCACAATGTTTGAGCACAATATATCAAAAACATAACAACCCAAATATCATCCTATCTTCCTCATTCTCATTCTAGAGATTTTTTTCCTTTACTAAATACCTTCTTCAAAGGCCTATGGTTTTATCCAAAAAAAATCTCAATAAAGAGGTATAACTCTTAGTTGAGCATTTTCAATTATATTTATTCTTATATCGCCTCTAAATCCATTGTATACATTTTAAAAAAATATAATTATTTATATTAAATATAATTAATTGTTATTATGATGATGTCAAAAACATTATTCACCTTCTTTCCATCCTACATAAAGTGAAAACATCACTTGTTCATATGTACGACTTAACCACTCCATATTGCATTGTAATTAATTTTTTTATCACCTCTTTAATTGGATGTCTATATTGATGGTTATAATAAATATACATGTTATTTATCATTTTAATATGATTTTTTAAAGGTTAATTGTTATTTATATTTCTTTCTTTATATCCATTAAAAAATGGAAACAACATTCATGTGTACGTAGATCCTACCCTCTCTATGAACAATGTAACTCATTTTTATATATATTATAGGTGACTATAAATTCATATATATATATATATAATCAAAATATATTAAATTTATATCATGGATAACATTGTGTATATAAAAGAACCATGATCAAAGTACAAGGACCAGAACTTCAAAACTAAAACTTCTATGAAAAAAATGAATTATTCTCACTCTAAATGGTTTATAGGGATTTGATGTTTATTAAAACAATTTATTTTCCATAGTTTATGTTATAATGAAATGTTTAAATTTTTATAAAACATGTTTCCTTTCAGGTGTTATGATATGATGAATATTTTTTGATCTTGTGACATACATATGAGTTAATTTATTTTTGTTATGGGTGGGCCCAAATTTATATAGACCTCTAATTCATTTGATAAAGATGGATATCACATGTGATAATAAGGACTATAATGAAGACTTGAACCAGTTCAGTATGGTTCTTTATCCAATATGATAGTCTTAGGGATAAGCCTTGGCTAAGGATATGATGTAATGGGTAGTAAACCCAATCAACTATTAAAGTCTTGGAAATAACCCTTGACTATGGAAATTATTTTCATTGCTTACATGTATTCCACAAAATTTTGTCTAATGCCAATGCTATTATCCTATGGCCCACGTTCTTTAATTTTTTTATGATTTACGTCTTATAAACTATAAAAAGATAAATTTATTCAATATTGTGGTATATAATATGATGAATGTGGTTTTAAAAGGTTATTATCTCATTCTCATTCCATTATACTCATTTTATAGTTATTTGATCACTGATATCTCCCTTGTTTACACTTACTGGGCATCTAAGATCACTTTTTATTATATTTTCTTTCCCTAGTTTATGAAGGCATGTTTTTAGTAGAATATGTATAAGAATAGTACTATGTGGGATGGTATGTGTGTGATATGTTTAATATATTTGATGAAGTTAGGATACTATGAATCTAGTCTTCAAATACACTAAACAATTATGGTTCTAGAATGGATCAGAAATTTATGTAATGAAATTTATGAAAAATAAAGTAATATTTATATAGTTAGGCTATGGATTGCTATAGTAAAATATTTATGTATCTTTTCCAGAACCAAAAAAAATCACGATTTTAATATTTATATCATATTATACCAGTAATTAATTTTTAATAATCATCCATGATATAATTTAATAGTATTGTTCAATTAAGTTGTCAAATTGACCAAAACATAAACATATCCTAATTAATGGATGATTATACGATGGATTAATTATAATATCATTATACTAGAAGGATAAAGATCTTATTCATTTCTTATTAGTGTGGTATAATATAATTTTTATGAATTAGAAGAATAAGTAATGGATTTCAGAATATTATAAAATATTAATAACAAAGATTTCCACTAAGTAAGTTCATTTTAAAAGATTCAATTAGTGATTATTGTTTGTTGGTCAGGTAATGTAAATATATTTATAATGTTTTTTATGAGTTATTTACATCATTTATATTTTTTTTAAACTATGAATTTATTGAGCTGAATTTTAGGATTTCTAGTGGGTTTTGTAGAGTTCTTGAGTTCTTTTTAAAGGTTCAAAATTTGAGAATATTTTTTACAAACCATGTAGATTATCCAAGAAATGGTGTTCCTTGAGGTAGTTTCCATATGTGTGTTTCATGGTCAAGGCACAAATTTTAAGAATACATATGGTATTTCCTAAAAAAAATGTAATACCCTTCAGTGCCAACAAAATCCTTACATTTTACTCCATCCACTTTATGTACCCATATGAAAATGGAATTATTTTATAATGGATATTTGGATAGGGTTACCCAAAACCAGAAAGAGCTATGATATTGGTTGGGTGATTGTTGATTAAAAAAAGTGTCACATTCCTTACAAATCTGTGAAACTCACTCGGTTGATAAGATGATAATGTTTTATATCTATGAGATCATAGAACTTCATGGAGTTCCCTTGATAAATTTATCTGATAGGTATGTGAATTTTATGTTATAGTATTAAAATTGTTTTCATAAGTCCTTAAGAACTCACCTATGATTGAGTACAACATGCCTTCCCCAAATAGATGGATAGTTAGATCTGATGATTTACATATTAGAATACATGCTCTGGTCATACGTTTTGGACTTTTAAGGTGCGTAGGATGATCACCTATGAAAAGTTTATTTCTTATGAAACAATATTTTCAATGATTTTATTCATATGGAACCTTATGAGGATCTTTATGTTAGGAAATTTTGTTAACTACTCTATCAGAACAAGGCAAGGGAGGTAGTAATTTCCGGGGCCATTATAGTACAGAAGACATCAGATGGATTGCTTATGATTTAGAAGAGGTTGATCATAGCTCAGAGTTACTATAATTATTATTCCAATCATTGGAGAAAACAATTGGATTTTTTATACTAGGTCATATTTTTCGTAGAGTGAATCCTCAGTTGTCCCATTGATGCTTTAGAAAGAATGATAAGCTAGGACGATGTTATATGGAACCCTTTGATATCACTGAGAATATCGGGAATGTGGAATACCTTCTGGACCTTCCTCCAAGTTTCCAATCTGTTAATAATGTGTTTCATGGTCCCTATATCTTGAGTTATATTCCCAATCATACACATGTCCTCAACTATGAGGATGTATAGCTGGATACAAATGCATAATATATAGATCACATGATGAGAATTATTGACCAGAGTGAGAAGCTGTTGTAGGGAAATATATTTCCACTTATCTAGGTCTTGTAGTGACATAGATAGATCCTAAAGGAGACTTGGGAGTATGATGTATATGTTTGGTCTTTGTGGCTTGAGTTCTTTTGAGAATGATTCCTAGTGTCACCACTCAAAGATGATAATTATTCACATTGGGGACTATGATAACCTTATATTTATAAGTATTTTCATGAATTAATTTCAGCCTTTAATCATGAATTTATCAGCTATTAATTGATATGGTTATGTTTTAATATTATTCAGTGTGTTTAAAATAGTTTTATATGCCTTTTTGATGGTTCATAATTTCAAAAATGTTTTACCAACTCATACAGATTATCCATAAAACAATTTTCCTTGATATGTAAGATCGAGGGATAGTACACAAATAAGGTTCATAGTTCATCAAACTATGATCCCTTGCCTAAACAAATCATGTGAAAAACTTTAATTACAATAGCGTAGTTGGAAAAAAGTTTAAAAAACTATGCACCCCAACTATGTGGGTTCTCAAGTGAGGTACAATGACTCACATTATTTGGGAATGGTTTGAAAAATAGTGTGACCAAAATATGTGTTCACTAATAAATTACCTAAAAATACTCTTTGATGAACATTTTTTATCTTTTTTGACAAATTTTTTTTTCTATAGGAATTACACTTGAGTCCTGAGAAACCCCTGGACTTCCATTATTATTTTCTCTCCTCCCTAGCATAATCCTAGCGGGTCTAAGAGTGTTGTTGGTAGGGAATTGAGGAATGTGATAAAAATACCTTTATTCATTGTTTTCTTATATATTTCTCTATTTTACATTGGCAAAAATCATATATAAATCAAATTTTACAAATATATGGATTACAATAACATATGACTATGGATTCATAAATTATTTCACTAATCGATGTGGTTTTTGATGTGTCAATGAAAAAATTTTGACCAAAGATGGATTTCTTGTTAATGGTGGAATTTTTTGATTAAGTTATCATAGATTGATCATCTTGAAACCTTCCTCTTCTTGAATATAATATTTTGTCTCTTTGGTAATGATGAATTCATGCTAGATCGATTCCCATTTTCTAGACCCAAGATTCTTTTCTATAATTGATAAAGAATTCATGATCTTTTTTTATTGACTGTGAATATGATGAATTGACATCCTCCTCTTCAACATATATTAGAACTAGTTCTATTGATGGAATTTTTTAACTATTAGTTTTAGAATCACTCTTCTTCACCTATTTTCTCTTGCATCCTCTTTTTTAAACATATTACTTGATGAACTGAAACCCATAATTGGAATCCTTGACATGTGAACTATATTTTTTGTGGGTTCACAATGTGATTTTTGTTTCAATCCTTGATGAATATTGGATTAATTTATCAAATATATTGATGTAATAAAATCCTTCCCATTTTGGCTCTTTGTATACACTTTATCCCTTGATATGGTTTTTATGTAGCAGATCTCATTGTACTTTATTTATTATGAACATGTGTGTGTGTAGCCCATGAAACCACTGGGTTTTTCTTGATGCCATGAATTTTCTTAAATATCCAACTGGTCCATGTTTTAATTTTGATCACATGTTCTATATGTAGCTACTATGACTCATGATGGTATGATTTTATATATTTATATATATTGTATTCCCTATTTGTATTATATCATACTTCCTTTTGTGGGATTGTTCTGGCATTCAATGATAGGTGGATAGTTGTGATATGTCTAACACTTAGAGGGGTGTACAAATTTCTAGTGATGATGAATGTGATGGCCATAGAAAAAGTATAGGTTCATGATGGATTTGAGGCTAGATCTTTTACAGTAGAATTGAGTAATGAGGGTATTATAAACTAACCCAATGTATAACCAAAAATATGAAGGCCTTGAGGCCAAACCTAGGAACTCCTTACTTTTCAAAGTCTTTTATCCTGGTATATGATAGGGATAAGGTGTGATGGCTTTGTTCCATAACCCAACTTATATGATTTTTAACTAATCTGGGATATCAATTTGACTTGTGTCTAACCCATGATTTAACAACCTAAGGACAATCCTTTCCAACACTATTCTAAATTAGGTATGGTTGAAGATCATGTTGGCTTGGTTAACAAGAAAAACACCCATTCTAATTCTTTCTTATGCATTTTTTGTATCATGGAAAAAACTTATTATACTTATGGAAACATGTTAAGGATGAATTTGTGGTGTCTTATTGGGTATTATTACTTACACACTACATGGCCACCTCGATGCAGGAGCATGCTTCTAGTATACAGATCTAGGTAGGGGAAAGGGGAAAGTGGAATATAGCTAAGTAGTGGGTCATGAATCTAGTAACGGTAATAGAATAGACCCTAAATGGTTCTATACTTTTTTTTCTTTATTAATATATTTTCACAATATATACTCTATAACATTGAGAGACTGGTTATTTATTTGAATGACACGTGTACCATTTTTTATTAAATTATGATACTTATAATTCCATTTAAAATAATGATAATTTAATTTTATTTATGTTTATAGTGTATTGATATGATTACTAATATTTTAGTTTCTCATCTAAGGATATATGGACCCTTTCTTATAGTTAGCAACCTCTTGCATATAGGAGGCGTGCATAAGGTAATGTGCCTCTCCTACTAAAGTCTGGTCATTCTGGTTGGGGGGTTACATATCATATCATTAATAGGTTATCGAATTTATCATACCATAACCTTAATGATATAATTTTTATAAAAAATATCCATTAGATTAATTTCGTGTACCATTCAAGAATGGTGGTACTGAAATGAAAAATATAGACCAATCATTCCATTGAGGTGGTAGTCCACACGTACACATGGTTCGGGATTTTTCTTCCAATGAATAGTAAATATGAGTAATATAGTTTATTGTTTAAAATTCAAAATCATGATATAAATATCAAAATTATTTATTAAAATTAAATTTTAGATTATCCTTTAAACATGGTTAAGGAAAATGAAACTTGTTGTTTTATAGAGGCTATAGTTTGCACAGCGTATGAATTATAGATTTATTTTTCTTAATAGAAAAGAGAAAGGGTGAATAACAATTGTTACAATAACATAATAACATTAATTATATAACTAATATTGATTTTATTATATAGGTATTTTGAAATTATAATTGAAAAATAAATATTGATGATAAATAATTTCAGTAAAAAATTATTACTCATGTTGATAACCTTAAGATTTATTTAGAATATCTCATAGAAATTAATGGAATAGAATCATCTACTATTACCAGAAGAACAAGATAGTGAAATTTAATTCTATGTTAAGTAATAATGGTTGATTTATAGGATGAAAATTAATTTCAATGTGTGACTTAAAGGAGTGATGAGAGGCCCATATTAAAATTTGTGAGGGTTGAATTTTTTCAAATATTTCAACTTAATTGAAAAGACGCACAAGTTAACCATGTAATGTAGATACAAATTAATAAATAATGGATTGGGTATGATATAACATCAATAAAAACCTTATACAATAAATTATAGTCATTTTTTATCATGTTTCATGTTCATTACCCCTTGCATTATTACATTCAATATTTTAGATTTTACTGTAGTAACTAGTTTTTACTTAAGGTAACTTAATATCTATGCTTAAAAATAAAGTGGGCATTATTAGAAAATTTTGACCCACTGATTATAAATTTTAAATCCATTTCATTTGATTCAATTTATAAAATTTATAAAAAATATTAAATGAAAATGTCTAATTTATTAAATCCATTTTTTGAGAAAATATTACTTACGTTCTAAAATATCAAATATGGGTTTGTAAATTAATTCCAAAAGTTTAAAAACTATAAATTAACTTATAAAATAAGTAGTTGGTGTTATAAAAATGTTGTATTATTTTTCAATTCATACTTATTTATTAAAAATCTCATAAAAATCATGTTATTTGTAAAAACGTTATTTAATATTATTCACATAAAAATCACTCTTTTTAGAAAAATACAAAAAAATAATCCAAATAAAATATTACAATAATGAATACTAAAATAATTTTTATTTTTCAAATTAATATTTTAAATTTATTAATTTTCTTTTAAATAAAATGGTGTGATATAATGAAAAATTATTTTTATAGGAAAATAGATTTTTTAGATTATTAACCTTTCTCAATTGTATTTATGATTATTTAATAATAAAATTTGAATTCTAAAATTATTTTTATAAAATATATTTTTTCATAATTAATCATGGTTTTATGAAAATAGAAATGTATATCACCTAAAAAGGAAATATCAAGAAAAATTCATTTCTAATCATAAAAAAGTCGTATTAGTCATTTTAGTTATACTAATTGGATTTTATTCATAAAGAAGTAGCATTTATTTTATTTCTATAAATATTTCACAAAATTTTTATTCCTACTAATTATTTATCATATAATAACTTGTTTTTAATTTCCATAGTTTATAATTATATATGTTTCTAAATATATCACAGTTTCATTTAAGTTCATGGTTTCATATGGAGAAAACAATTGATTACATTGACCTATTTAAATGTAATCATGTATTAAAATTTTGGGATTCTATGATAATCTACCTCATTGAAATAATCTCTTGATTCTAAAACAATTTCATCTTTAATTTTTATATATCTCCTGGCTTCAAAAGACATTTCAACTTTATGATTTTTTTTACTAAGGGAATTTTTATAATTTCATAAGAAATTAGAATATTATGTAATTTATAAATTTTATGTTCATAAATTTATTATAAATTGGAGACATTAAGAAAAAACCTAGCAAAAAATTTTCTCATTAGATTTTTATGAATTGTGGAATCATCTGAATTTTTTCCAAGTCTTTAAATGTTATTGACAATTTCATTGACTCATATAAAGTAGTCATTAATGTTTTCTTCACCAATCATATTAATATCCTAAAACCATATTCTCTATATCTATAATTGGGACTCATTCTCTTTCACATTACCTAAATAACCTCTCCCCAATTTTTTATAAATTTTCTATCCAAATTGGATCCCTATAAATTTTTTGTATACCTTTTCTGAAAGTAACATAAAAATAGAATTTTGATTTTCTCATTAAAATTACATATTTATATTATCATATAAAGACATAAGAGATCCTTATAAAATGGTTATATATCCCATTATAGCTATATCATATAATCTCAATGAAAAAAAATTAAACATACGATAGTATCACATTCTTCCAACTATGATAATTATTTCTAATAAATGTGGGAACACCCCTTGTATTAAATGAATTTAGATTATCCATCCTTTGTAGTTCTAAATTTTAATAGATGGAATCTGGTTTTGCTTTGATATTAATTAAAACCCCCAGATATTTTAATAAAACTCAGAGGGGTGAATCAGAGATCATTTTTTTAAAAATTTTCCTTTTTTATCCCCCCTCTAGGATCAGTTATGATCTTAATCTACTCAATCTATATCAATCATCTTTTCTTGAGCATTCTACAGAGTAAATATCAATGAAAATGATAGCATTTAGACGGTTTCGACTTAATGTGAGAGATTAATACATGTTACGATTAGCTAACCCCACCCCCAAATCATATATTCTCCACTATAAATGCAAGTGGTTATACTAAGAACCTTCTTGATCCCATCAGTATATATTTGAAATGTTCTCTATCTAGTTTCCTAATAGAAAACACATCTCCCAGTTTCCTATTACCAAACATTTTGAACCAAAATAGGAAAGATATCCATTTATTCTATTTTCTTCAACAACACTTTATATAGATATCCCTACTTTAACCTTGCACATTAATATAATTGAAAACAATCACTTTTTATATAACTTTTATGTTTGACAATAATGAACCAGACAATTAGTCTTTCTCACTCTCTTTATATCTCTAATCAACTCAGTCTTCCTTAAACTTAACTGAATGCTCAAGAATGCAAGTCTCCTTCTCCGATTTAAGGAATCTCAGCTTTGATCTCTTTTATCTCTCTATTAATATCTTATAAATATTTTTCCTCATTCAATTACTACCCATTATTTCTTTACAGTATTAGTTAAAAAACAAATTTTTTATTATTATTCTCATAATTCTTAGAATATTGGAAAACCAACTTCTTCTCATAAATTTTTTTTCATGAAAATATTATATTTTTCCGGAACATCTTTGGAAACTTCGTTAAAAAATTGATTCATAATTCTCATAAAATATTACTTATGAATGGACCTTTCAGAGAAATATTTAGTATCGCCATCGTATAGAACAATTATTTTTAAGGTAGTGCTTCACTGATACTTTCTTCATGTACTTATGTTATATAAATAGATACTAAATATAAGTAAATAGTGAAACCATAGAAAAACCTCTTAATATCTTCTTATTATCATTATCACCTTAACCACTAGGGTTATAGGGTATTTATATGCTATTTTGAAGGTAAATAGTTTATTAAAATTCCCAAAAACACATTTCGATGGTCATTATTTATGATACATTAAAAAAATTATTTAATGAACACAAACATATTTGTCCTACTCATATAAAAACCTATATATTTGGTTACCATGTGCATCACATACTACTTGTATGTTCACATACAACATCTACATCCATTAATTTAATTCATTACAAACATACTTATCAATAAATTATATCAAAGAAGCTCTGCATACTAACTTCGAGTAGGGTCATATAAAACTAATCATCCCAAAAAATCCACATATAAATTCATAGTGTGCTGACTTTACATACTACATGAATCCATCAATTACAGCTTATTCATTCATATATCATGATTTTATTCATGGAAATGTACATTAAGATCATTTATTTTTTATTTTTCATGAATTATCAAGATCTGGATGATCTAACAAGGAGTTCATGATAGTTTTAGGAATGGTAAAAAGAATCACATATTGTAGACCTCTTTATGACATCAAAAATACTAGTACATATGAACCTTTTGAGAATTACGATGAAAACAACATCATATCAACCAATGACATGCATGTTTTTAAGTGGTGAACAATATCTCTTTAAATTAAATCCCACATCATTTATCAACATAAGCGATTGATCCTTAATAAGCTGATTAAATCAAAGGATATCCATGTAAATCCATTAGAGAAATCGATACTAGGGGTAATCGTGCTAACCCACTAGGTTCCTCTGATGTTTAATTTTGTTTCCCCACGGACCTGATCTGTGTTATAACACATGCTCCCACCATGGAAGGGCCTAACCCATGCTGGCACTCATTATGTACATCCATATTTGGGCTTGGTTGGTTCCATTGTAAAAATATTCCCTAACTATAGGTATATGGCTACTTCAAGGGTGTTTTATTGAGAGTCTATCCAATTTTCTAATTATTCTCATATAATATGCTATTTCCAAAAATAACAACTCAATTATTCTCATATATTTATCAAATATTTTTTAATGAATCAACACAAAATAAATTTGAGTAATTTTGAAATTATAATTCCAAATAAACACAAAATAATGTCATATTCACCTCCAATATATAATTAATCTTCTTTGAGTAATTCTATGTTATTCCATTACCTTTCCAATTCATGCATCCATTATTGAATATAAATTTTTTCTAACCATTCAACTTCCCATTTATCATGTTGTATACAATGATATTTTCATACCCATAAGATCCTACTAAAATATAATAGGATTTTTTTCAAAACTATAATTTTATATTATCAGTTCTAAAATGGACCTGACATTTTAATCACCTTTAAAATCCCTAGGCATTTATTAGTGAAATAAATAGAATTGATAAAATCACCCATCATCAATGCTAAAAAAATAAAAAATAAATTGTGTCCTTTATCGGTGTATAACTTTTCATTGATGAAGGGTACCTTTATCGGCTCTATTTCTAAGACTAATTAAAGAAAATTTTATAAATATTACAAATTTTATTGATAAATGTATCGGTTTTAGTAGTGTGTTTCAAAATTTACATCACACTGCAACAACATTATAATTACAAACATTTCAATACATTTATGGCACACATAACAATTAAATTTCAAATAAATTTACATTACAAATATTTCCCAACATTATAATTGCATTAGTATATATATTTTGTTGCAAACATTAACTTTTCCATAAAAATTAAGAAATTACATGATGTCCATGTTTTTCACTCTCTTTGGGATCCTTTTCATAAGATCCCAATTTCACTACGAGTTTCGGAATAGACCCCAACATCTCAAACAAAAATGAAAAATCTGAAATGAACTCCCACAAATAAAAAATGTATTATAGATCATTTTTCCAAATTATAAAGACAATATAAGTATGATTTATTGGATTTTGGTGAGAGATGTATGTTTTGTACAAAAAAGTCACTTTTAAACTAAAACATTTCACTTTAAGTCATATATGTCACACCCTAGTTCGAATTGACATGTGGTTGATTACAACAAATATAAAATGATTTATGAATAGTTTTACTAAATTATCAAGACAATATGAGTGTGTTTTATTGGAATTGACTATATAACTTATGACTTGTACTAAAATTATTATTTTAATCAAAACACCCACTCTCAACCATACCAGACACCTTATGTGTTAGATTGATGTTTGGTTAATTATTACACATAAAAAATGAATTTGGGATCATGTTAATAATGTGTCGTGACAATCTAAGTGACTTTTCTTCATTTTTGGTATGTGATTCTCATTTACAAAAAAATGTCACCTTTAAACTGAAATTCTGATCCTTGAGTCATACAGGGCACACTGTGTGTCAGATTGACATGAGGTAATTTATACATGTCTAAAATTACTTATGAATCATTTTCTTAGAGGATCATGGAAATATGAACATGTTTTCTTAGTTTTCAACATGTGACATTTGTTTTAAATTAAAATGTCAATCTTAAATAAAAACAAGCACTTTTAGTCATATTGATCACACCAATTATTCAGTTGATCTGAAGCTAAAAATAATATGAAAAATGGATTATTGATTATTTTCCTCTAGTATAAATATAATAAAAGAAAGTCTTCTTTGTTTTCAGTAAGTGACACATGATTTCAATTAAAATTTCACCTTTAAATTGAAAACATGCACTTTGAGTCAAACCAGAAACCTCATGTGTTAGATTGATGAGTAACTAATCCCACCACATCAAAATTGAATTATGTATAATTTTTAGAATTTATAGAGCCAATATTAGTGTTTTTTCTTAGTTATATGTGAGTGATTCATGTTTCATAAAAGAATGTCACTTTTTAATTGAAAACACACACTTTGATTCATATTAGTCACATTATGTGTCAGATTGATGTTAGGTTAATTACTACACGTCAAAAAAAATTGTGGATTATTTTAATAAACATTTAATATAATATGAGTATTTTTTACTATTTTTCCATGAGTGATGTATGTTCTAAACTAAAATGTCGCTTATAAATTAAAAACCTGAATGTTGATTCATACCAAGCACATTATATTTTCTTTTAATTTATGGTTGATTAATTAACATAAAAAATTATTTATGGGTCATTTTATTAATTTATCAAGATAATATGTGTACGTTGTCTTATTTTTGAGCATGGGATGTGTGTTTTGAAAAAAAAATCCATTTTAAACAAAAAACACACACTTTAAATCACACTGGAAACACCATGTCAAAAATTTATGTGAGGATGATTACTACACTTAAAAAATGGATTATTATTTATTTTAAAAATGTAATAAGAAAATATAATTTTGTTTTATTAGTTTTCAATGAGTGATTCCTGTTTTGTACTAAAACATCACTTTTAAAACTGAAAAAAAGAACTTTAAGCCATACTGAGAATATTGTGTGTAAGATTGATATGTTGTAAATTCCTACATGTTATAAATAATTTATGGATATTTTCTATAAATTATCAAGAAAAATTGATAGTGTTTCCCTAGTTTTGATTATGTGACACAAGTTTTGAACTAAGATGTCTATTTTAATCAAAATTCACACTTTCAATTAGATCAGAAACATTTTCTGTTGGATTGATTTTTGATAAAATATTACACATCAAAAATGACATATATCATTTTTTTGAAGTAAAAAAAATTTTGAGGTCATTTTCTTGGTTTTTAGTAAGTGACACAAATTTTTAATTTAAATATCAACTTTAAACTAAAAATGAACACATTGACCCATATCAGACACACCATATGTTAGATAAATGTGCAAATATTTCTAATAGGTCAAAAATAATTTGTGGGACATTTTCAAAAAGTATCATGAGAAAAAATATATTTTTTATCAATTTTTAGTATGTGATGGGTGTTTTGAACTAAAATTCCCATTTTAAAGAAAAACAGACACATTCAATCATATTTGGTGCATCACCTGTTAGATTTATATGAGGATGATTCCTCCACATCATATATGAATTATGGATTTTTTTCTAAATTTATCAATACAATATAAGTGTTCTTTATTAATTTTTAGTGAGTGATCAATGTTTTAGACAAATATGTAACTTTTAAATGAAAAAAATGTAATTTGAGTCATACTGGGCACATTGTGTGTCAGATTAATGTGCAATTTATTTCTACATGTCACAAATTAATTATAGATAATTTTACTAAAGTACCAAGTCAATATGAGAGTTTTTTCTTGGTTTTGATCTTAGGGTGTGTTTTTTGAACTAAAATTTCAATTTTTTTAAAAAAAATTAAAACCTTCATTTATTTGATCCACATTTTGAGTTTAATTAATGTGACACTGATTAATAAACCTGAAAAATTAATTATATATCTTTTCCAAAATTATTAAGACAATATGATTAAAGTTTCTTGTATTATATTGAGTAAATCATGTTTTTAACTAAGATGCCCCTTTTAAAATCAAAACATTTACTTTGAATCATACCAGCGACACTATGTGTCTGATTGATGTTTGGTTAATTCTTAAACATCAAAATTGACTTGAATATTTTTTTAATGTATTACGAATATAATATAATCAATTTTCCTTAGTTTTGAGTTTTTGATGTGCGTTTTAAACTAAAATATTGATTTCAATTAAAAACAAACAATTTCAATCATACAAAACACATTGTATGTACGATTATTGTGAAGATGATTCTTACACATAAAAAATTAATTTTGAATCATTTTTCTATATTATTAAGACAATACTAGTGTTTTTGAACTATTTTTGGTGAGTGATACATGTTTTAAATAAAAATGTTACTATTAAACTGGAAACACACACTTTGAGTCAAATCGGGCTCATCATGTGTTATATTGATGAGTAATTGATTCAGATACAAAAAAGGACTTATGAATAATTTTATTAAATTATTAAAAAAAAATATGAGTGTTTTTTATCTATTTTTAGTGAGATATTATTAATTTAAACTAAATATAACATTTAAACTAAAAACATGCACTTTTATTCAAATTGGGAACATTGTGCATAAGGTTAACTTGAAACTATTTCATATAATCACAAATTTGTTGTGTATTTTTCTCTCACTAACATCTTATTAAAATATATTTAAGAAAAAATATAGTGCATTACATCACTACTAAATATAAACAAACTAGATAAATAATAAATAGATCTATGGAGAGAATAAATAGTGCTTGAGTGAATCATCCTAATCAAACCCTCATTTGAAAATTGATTTTTTTTATATGAATTATTTATCAATGAATAGAATAGAAGGCCTTCATAAATATTTAGGTTCCTTACTGAAGAATAAAATCATCTCCCCTTCGTAATTTCACTTCATGTAAACTCCAATTATTTAGAATTAGTCAATGTTGTGATTCACTATTGGTGAATTTCCAAAAAAAAATGAGTTGACATGATGTATTATTCTAAAGGGGTAATTATATCCGTCAAGAAGGACCATGAGATCTATATGTATTACATTAATGAACTTCATATGAATAGAATGAATATGGAAGGACCCTAATCTCTATATGATGTTTGTCTATGCGTTGTAAAAATCAATCAACTATCATATTCCTAAATAATAAATAAAAAACATAAATCTTTATCATATTTATAAAATATAAAATACTGAAAATGTAATAGGAAATTGCATATTGAAGAAGTATTAAAACATTCTAACACCATGTATTCTTCCTGCTCATTTTGAAACAAATCCACTCAATGTTTTTAATATATGGACTAATGAAAATTGTATTAGTACTAGAAAAATATAAATAAACAAAATATTAATAAATAATATAAATAAAATTTTAATTTTCATCAAAGATACCTCTTCATACATACTTGTTTATTTATGGAATATGATACATTTCACAAATTTATAAATTTAATAACTACAATAATTTTCATTTATTTGTATTAGACACTAAAAAATAATGATAAAAATAAGTAATTTGTTTTGATATATGGTTTCATAGTGAAATATTATTAAACATACCCTAAAAATCATCAATTTTTAGAAATTCATAGTCTTATTTTTCTCATATGTATTCATTATACCATGATTTTGATGATATTTAAACATCACCCTATCATACCAAAATTTTCATTAAAACACAATATAAAATGTATAATTTATTTTTATTTGTAAAATATTGAATCTAGTGTAATATAAATTGATTAAAGACATCATGTGTGTTTTCTTTACAGTACATCCTTGTATTGGATCCCAATAATAAAATTTTGAGTATCCCAATTGATTGTAATAAGTATCAAATTCTTCCTAAATAGCAATTAAGGAATAAGCAATAAATGAAATAAAATTATATTTTATATGATTATATTATTGAGTTTTTCCCATGTATTTTAAATATCAATAAGATTCAATATATAGTTGGTTTCTATTTATATTTTGTGGAAAATCACTCAAAAATTATTTATATAATTATTTTATCGAATAAATTTGTAATTTCATAAGTGATCTTAGGACTATTGAGTCCAAATTTTGGTTCATAGTGTTTTTCATTCACTAAGTAATGATATATATGACTATAAAAAATGAACTATATTTCACAGTAATTGAAATAGTATATCAATTATTATAAAAATATTTTAATGAAAATTTACCTCATCTACACATTTATAAACTGAGGCTCCCAAAAAATTATTCTTGAGAAATTCATTTACATTGTAACACCTCGGCTCGGGTAAACTCATGAGTGCCAAAACTAAAAATGTCACACAACATTTGGAATTCCTCCATATATTCTAGGGGTATCTAACTAGTGGTGAGGTACCGATCAATTCAATTGGGATACTATACCCACATATCAGATACAAAAAACATAGTTGAAATTACCCGAACATGCCCAACCACAATTAGGGTATGCTGAATTTGTTAAACACAATGCTATCAAAAAAAATGTATCATATAGAATAATATAATCATAAAAATAACGATCACAAACTTGGATGATCCTAAATAAATGATTATCCAAAAATACAACACACTATCCTTACTTCCATTCCTGAGCCTCATACAAACTGGTCTTCACATACATTCAAGTTGCACCGGCCCAATTGAATGCCCATATTGTGTTGAACCTTAATGCAGAATTAAATTATTCATACACACTAGGGTTCCAATGAAAGTTGAGATAAATAAATCTCAGTAGGGTCTCACAAAATTCCTACAGTATATTCCATCATGTGCTTATTTTCATGAGGAACAAAATAAACATTTCACACAAGCACCTTGGATGTCATGTTCTAACCAGGCCACCAAAACTCTAGGAAATTTTGTTCACCATGTATTAATCGGTCCACCATAACACCTGATCATACTAGCTTTAGTGTGATCCCCCAAATCACTTTATTATCCCATAAACTCAAGTCATTATACTGATTCTCATCATCAAAATAAAATCGAATAGGGATCCATCCAAACCTTAACCCATTACCTGAAGGAACATGGTATGGTCAGACCCCCGTGACTTTCCCACAACCTAGTTACTCAGGGCAGGGTCCACCAGCCACACCTTGCATCTCATCATGACTCAACCCTATTTTGAGGGGTCCTCAACCAAATCCTATTAATTTAGGGTCTAATTCAGGCAAACAATCTATCCCTTTGGGAAGTCCTTGAAAAAAACTCTCACATATAGGCCTATCAACTACACCAAACCATCCCCATGCACTCAAGGGATGTTAGAAGAACACTGACAGATACCCCAATAATATTGGGTGTTAATAATAACACTAACCCATCCTTGAATAATCTAGGGAGTTCATAAGAAAACTTACCCATCCCTACATACTCTAGGGATGTCACAATAAGCACACAATCTTATATCCCATTATCATGTTCTTCATATGATCTTAGGAAACTAATCTCCTGAGAAGTAGATCCTCACTACAACACGTCACACCCCACCCATCAAGGAATCCATTGGGTTCTCCCAAACTACCATGATCTCTACTAACTGATGTAATTACAATCCCATCACCCATTTGTCACATTACATCAAGAAGGCTCCTATGTCTTAGACTTTAGGGTTCAATATAAACTCCCTGAAACCATTTTCACTTATTATCTCACTTACCAATAATTTTCCCAATCTGAAACTCTCTACCTAACATTTTCTTCATATTTTGGGGTTAAAATCTTGACCAAAACCCCCCTCGCCATCTTAATGGAATGTCTCAACCAGCCCACAACCCACACTTAGGTTCCATATCGCATCTCTTAAGGGAGATATCTTCAAAAATATCTTGGAGGAAGCCCCTCTTTGTCCCACCTCATCTAGTCCCCAATGACTCACCTCACTCATGGCCCTCAATGAGTATCATACCACTCATAGGAATGTGTAACTCATCATGTATAAGACATACAACTATCACACCAATCATCACTAAACAGAATCCCCAATCTTCAATCCAACAATCCCTAGGAGTAAATTATTAATGTATAACCAATCATATTAATATATATTAAAGGTACCACCTACCTCTTTCAAGGATTTACCACCCATTACAAGCCTTGGTGAACCATATCCAATCTCATCCAGGACTCATCCGAGTCCATATCAACTGCGAAATTACTATCTAATATTATAATAAATAAGTAATTGATTATAAAAAAATTTTAATTATTTATTTAATTTCAACCATATAATCATAAATAATAAAACAATTCACAGTATTTTTTCATCATATCGAATACTCAGCCAACTGCATGCAAAAGGTTTGTGGCACACACCCTTCACCATCCTTACCAAAATACTTATCATGAAAAACCAAGAATAAAATTATTCCAATGAATTACATTAATTTAAACCACTTCAAAATTCATAAAAAAAACACCTCAGATCCTCCCTTATCCACCACATATCAAATACACATCCAAACCAACTAATTCCACCATGATCTAGTAGAATCAGAACTAAAACCCTAAAAAATCACTAAAATTTGGGTACAGTAAATGGAGAAAATAATAGATGAAGACTATATATGTTACTAACCAAAATAAACTGAGAAAACTCATCCCTTGGCATGGTGAATCAAATGGAAGTGAATTTTTGGTTGTTCAGACCCTCCCACATGGTCTCCTTGTCCTATAAAAATGGGGGGTTCATCCCCTTTTATTTTAAAAAATATGTTATCCACCCTTTTGGCAGTGAAACTATGGTTCAAATTGTAAACTTCCTAGGAAAGGGTTATCCCCTTTATTCCCCTAAATTTCACTGTGTGAATAGTTATACACATTGTGAATGGATAATACTACTATTTATCAGTATCCAATCCACTCGTCCTTACTCTAGTTCCCACACAAATCCCAGGGGCATCAAACAACCCCAACTCTTGCTAAAAACAACATTAATGAAATTAAACCTCTCAAAATTTCATTCTATATCTTGGTTCTCAAAAAAACCATCCACCAGAGGAAAAGTTAAAATTCCATCTCAAAACAAGGATCCAAAAATCTATGAGTCATTGCATACACTCTCAAGACCAATCAGGTCTATAATATAATCTTAAGACATTTTTTATTTGAATTAAATGTAAGATGTATTATTTTATTTAGATTTTTTATCCATATAAACATAAAATGTTAGTAAATACAATAGATTAATTGGTGGGGTAAAGGTACTCCCTAAAGGTCTTTTTATTTATTAGTATATCATTTAGATTGTTTTTATTCTACATTCCATTTCTCATTCCTTTTATACTTATATAATAACATTAATGAGCTCCAAAAAAACATCAATTATTAAAAAAAATTATAAAAAAAATTAAATAACATACCTTGTTAATTTGATGTATTTTTAAAATATTAAAAATTTCACACTATGAATGTTACAATAATTTTTGTATGTGTGAGAATATAGATCATCAAGGAGAATACGTATCTCAATGATCAACTTTTCAGCTAAATGAATCCTTACTCTCACAACTTATTCTGGAAGTTATTTGTTTTTTATAATATCTCGATAGATATTATAAATTATCCTCCACAAAACAAGGTGATGGGTGGGTTATGATTGATATAAATCACAATCAATTTCACCAAAAATATTTATTTATAGGCAAGGTATCAGTATCTATTTTATTCACATTATACAAAAATATTTTGATGAAATTGATTATCTATAGTAAGGGATTACTTTGAGGGGAATGTATAGCCAGAATATTGGGGGGTTTCTCTCCATGTAGTGGTTAGTGCTGTGTTATTTATTGTCCTTGATACCTTCATATAAACATGTTTAATAGTATATACTTAAAATTATGTTTTTATTTTAAATCATCTATTTGTGTATGTATTTCATTTATTTTCTTGTTTTTATCCCCCAGTTTCTTTGATTTCTAAAAATATACTCAGGTAGACACTCCAAAACCAACACCTCTAACATGACTATATTGTTATGGTTGCTTTAAGACTATTGAAAATGGCCTTTAATCAAGTAAAAAAATGATTATTATTGTGTCTAAACAAAAAAAATATAGTAAATTAAGTACTCTTTATAATGTAATACTGATTTAAATTATTAAAAAGTTTTATCATGTCATGATTTCACATGACTACCATAATATTTTTGTATTTTCATCTAAACATTTCCCCTATCTATTTACATAATCCTCCTTACGTAGCACAATATGTGATATAGAAATGGATATGGATTTTGATTCATCAATATTTAAATAAAAAATGGATAAAATTATGTTGTTTTTCCACAAAGCATAAAAGTATTAATGTAGATGAAAAGTACATACAATTGTTTAAGTAAAGCATACCCCATCCTTGCTATATGGTAGGGGTATGATGGTTTTTATACATGATTCTAATTTTCTAAACATGGTTTTTGTTTCCTAAATTCAAAATTCAAAATTTAATTAATTTATACAAGTAATGTTAATTAAAATATTACCAATTACAGTGTACCTAAAATGACGCATCCTCATGATGACTAACGAACACATTCCTTGATTTTTAGTTTATCATATTTTCATATATAAGTGGTGGTTGGGGATTTACATTCCCACCATAATCCCTATGATTATTCATAATAATTTTCTAAAAGGATCTATGATCCTTTCCAGTGACCATTAATACAAATTTCATTCAACATTCATCCAATATAAATGCACTAAGAAAGGGATAATTAAGAGTAAATAAACATTTAATTCATTTATTGTTTTAGTGAAAAATAAAATGTTTAATATAATGTTACCTTAATATATTCTCATATTGTTATATTTATCACAGGAAAAACATTGTTCCATGAATATATATTAATCAGTACATGAATTTGGGTGGATACCCCAATCAAAATAATTAAAAGGGACTATTTGTGTTAAGATTTTGATCATATAAATTCCATCCAACCTAGAATTTTAAACATTTTATTTTAGGATTAATTATTAATTATTAATAATTATATGATATGATGTTCCTATTTTTTATAATAAATATTTTTTCACCTTATACATTTTCCAAGGTTTCAAAATTTTCAATATGTTATTCCTCTGTATTAGCAGTATCATCATGCATAGAAATATTTTTTTCCTTGGGATTCATAGAATCATTATGTGGAGAAGCCATTATCTAAAGAAGAAGTTGAAAAGTTAATTTAAATTACAATAACATAAGATTGAACACAATATATTATGATTCAATTCATGCTATGTGAAAAAAATAACATTATTATTGAAATCTCTTTTTTTCATTAAATTTTAATGGGATTTATCCCCTCTACAGAGTATCAAAATACCACCATTGTGTCCCCATCTAACAAAGAGGATATCATATATGTTTGGACCACCAAAAAAATTATTGTGACACCCCAATGAAAGGTTCATCCTCGATGAAATTTTTGTTTGACCCTAAAGTGGTTTTAGTCGACAATAGATTAATTTACTAACATCAAGTTATAGGATTTGGGATATAAAATACTTATACAAATTGTAACTCTATTATTAAAGGTTCATCCTTTTACACTTCCTTACAAAAATACACTTTCTTGAATCTCAATTCATAGATTGTAAATGCACTTTTTTTATCAACCCATTCCTGTCAAAAAAACATCACTTGGAATATTGTATAATCCAACTCCCATATTTTTTCGATGATGACAATATTTGAATATATAATTTATAACCATTAATTGCATAACCATTATAACATAACACATGTAGATTTATCCCTCTGGATATCCATTGATGCTGTTATGAAATTGAATTTATAATTGAAAATAACTTTTTAAAAAATATGGTCTTAAAATCATATTATAATTTATTGATTAGGTGTATTTGATATCTATCATTCATCCATTTAGGGATTCAAATTACTAATAATTACTTTATGTGTTTCAACATATGGAACTACATCTAAATTATTATGTAAAATATAAAGGTTAGCATACTCCCATTCTATAATGGTAATTGATACAACATATTTTTTGGAAATTTTTTCACCCAAAAATCCCTTTCTATAATAACATTATAAGAGATCAATGTTATCCACATCAGATGGGTAGTTTTCCAAATGTTCAATGGATTCCTCAATAATATATCTCTCTATTATATATCCTTCTTGATGACTTATTTTAGATGTAAATTTCAAAATATGCATATACAATTCAACAGGACACATATTTCTATAAGGTACAAGACCACATAACTAGACATATCTAACCAAGTGAATCATCAAGTTTACCATTATATCAAAGAATGATGGTCAGAAAAATAGCTCCTATTTTATTAATATGATAGAAATTATCTTTTCCATTATTGTAAAATTTACCGTGTCTAAAACATTAAATATTATAGATTCAAAAAATGAACAAATCTTAGGTAATGTGTGTCGAAAATATTTGTATAGAAATCAAGGTAAAGTTGTAGAGATTAAATATTTCATCAAAACATGACATTAATCTGATTCATGGATTATAAAATAAAATTATTCATTGAAATGATATTCATTTAATTTAATCAATTCCCCTATGAATATTTCATGTCATTCAAGAAGTTTCAAAATTAATATATCTCTTTTCCAAGAGAGACTTTAGGATACATGATAAAGAAAAGTTTTTATTTCATCCTTTACTAAAACAAAATCTTCCCTTATCCCCATTTTAATCATTCCCAACCTAGATTAATGTAATAATTTTTTCAAGTTTATTTATTAAAATTAAAAAAACACTATCACATCAATATTTTCATCAATAATTTTAAGAAAATGTTTGATATCCAATAATTACAGAGTGGTTATTAAAAAAATTATCCTCTTTTCTCAACTGGTTTTCATAAGGTTTGATAAAAATAGTGACCACATCCTTTATTGTCTCATAATATTGATCACCTATATATGGAGATGGTGTTGACGCTCCTTTCATCACAGAGTCTAAAGATTGTAAAAAGGAAACATCTTAGCTCAAAGTGATTCAACCTTTGGAAAAATATCAAAAAATTGACAAAGGAAGGAGTAAGAAGAACACTGCGCAAGGGTCGCGCAAGTTCTATAATGGTCGTGCAAGTACACTTTCACGCTGAAGTTGGTCACGCAAGTCACTTGTGCACCCTAGGTGATAACCGCCCGGGGTCTTCTCCAGCCTATAAATACCCCTGGTGGGACCCACTTTCAGGGGATGATTTTTTTCCAGAATTCATATACAGATCTTTGAACGCCCAAGTCTCTTATTCAGGTCTTCCAAAAACTTCTAAGGTAATTATTTACCTAGAATGTAAGGTCTAAACAAGAGGAGTAAGTTCTAAATGTTAGAATTCACTAACACTTGTGCGCCCAAGTGGTTTAAACCTTAAGGGAAATAGACACACTTGTGTTTCGCCCTACTTCTTCACGAGAACTTGCACGCCATCTTATGGGAAGCCTCTCAAGGTAATTCTAAAGGCTTTGGTAAAGGATCGCCCAAGTGTTACCCTACTAGTTGACAATCGTGCAAGTACCCATGTGTTGCGCAGGTATACCTACGTGACCAGGGACTTACGTGCCTATGCAGTACTTGTGCGACTCCCTAGGACTTGCACGCCCATGCAGTACTGGCGCGCCTGCCAGGACTTCCGTGCCCCTTCCTTTTTGGGTACCCTTCTTGCCCATTTATCCCCTTTTATTACATTCCACCTCTCCTATTCAAGATTTAGTCTTCAAGACATTCTTTAAAGCTATTTATGGCATGTTTTCTTGATTAACTTCCTTATCTGAAAGGAATTCTGTGGAATATCTCTCAAAACCTAGTGATTTATACATCTTGAAGTCACTAAAGATTGAGATTTCATTCATTCAAACTCATCCTTTAAGATGAGAGAACCCCATAACCTGGGCCTCCTTTTCAGGAATAAGCCCCAGTCATAATTCTCAAATCTGGGCATCCTCCTTTTGAGTAAGCCCCATGTCCCCTAATCTAGGCATCCTTTTCCGGAGTAAGCCCCAATCTTAAAATTCCCAAATATGGGCATCCTTTTCAGGAGTAATCCCCAATCCTAAAATTCCAAAATATGGGAATCCTCCTTAGGAGTAATCCCCAACCATAATTATCTAAATATGGGCTTCCTTTTCAGGAGTAATCCCCAGTCCCAAATATGGGCATCCTCTTCAGGAGTAAGCCCAAAGTCCCTTAAATTTTCAAGTCCCTTAACCTGGGCCTCCTTCTCAGAAGTAAGCCCCAGTCTTAATTTCTCTTAACCAGTCCTAATTTACATTTTGATCTGGGTCTCCTTCCCAGGAGTAAAACCCAATCATAATTCCCCTCCTAATTTGGGCCTCCTTTTCGGGAGTAAGCCCCAAATTAGAGTATCCAAATCTCCATAAAGTACATATACCTTTATAGACCCTGTTCCTGGATTTCTTCCCTGAAGTAAATCCTAATCTTCATCTATTTGGGAATTCATACATACATAAGACCCGCATCATTTCTTATGATTGCATCTTTAATGGCACAATTTTCTGATTTTACCAATACCTCTTGTTTCTCACACCGAGCATGACTCACGTGAGCTTAGAGTGTAAAAGTAATTATGACATCTTTCTTTGATCCATCAATTAAAAACATCATATTCCCTTACTCGAACTACGTGGGTTCTGAATTCATTTTCCTAAACAAATGATACGTAGGTATCCCATCTACGATAACGATCCCAACTCTGAAATAATCCATGTCCTTCTGAATAACAATAAACATCAAGTGCCCCATTGAGTGGCTTTAAAACCAGTATGGTCATCATAATGACCAAGAGACTTTTATGTGTCAAATGATACCATTGACTAAGAATATCTAACAAATATAGATGATTCTCTATCAATGAACAACCTAGAATACATATAAAAGATTCTCTAAATTTCCTACATATCAATCATTGATTGTCAGATCTAAAGGAAAGCTCGTTTTATACTTGGTAATGTAATAAGGATTCACAAACATAACTTAAATCTATAAAGGGAGTCCCATAGTAGACAATAATTCCCCTCAAAAAGGTGTGATGAGTCCGACCTCCCATCCTCTCGACCAATGCAAATTCCTAAGCCTCATCAATATACAACTAATGAGAGCCTACTGTTGGAAAGTAGGTTCAAATGGATATGGAATCATTGGATGTTTCCGGTTCTACGAACAAACCCATTAGAAACCGCTTGGATTTTTTGAATCTTAAATCAATAATATCACCCCCACATTCCAGAGGGAAAAAAATGGTGAACCCGACGTGAATCCTTAACCAAGTTAAAATGATGTTTTACTTATTTTTTAGGCACCTATTTAAAACCCAATGAGAGGGACAACAAAAACAATCATTGACATATGTGCTCATCCAAAAGATGTAGTGGATGAATTTATCTTGATTACATCTGTTATAACAAATAGGCACTCTTTTACAAGATTTTCTACATTCTAAGAAATGGCTGCTCTCAAGTTCACACCTGTGAATACCGCTGCTGCGAATGCCACTACTGCTACTCCTGCTAGATCATCGTCCGCTCTGAGGACAACATCACCTACTCAGCGTCTTCAACGCTGGGTATCAAACACACTGGTTAAGGAGTACCGTCAAAACAGTACTATTCCAACTCTGGAGGCTGCCCAACAAGCCCTCCAAGTGAACAATTCACCCTGGTCATCTAGACAACAATGACCAATGATTAAGAAGCAGGTGATGCTAACCACCGTCTCCAACCGTTTTGGGTCGTTATCCCCGGAACGCAATCACCATTCGCTCCCTTATTCTGGGTAGGTGAATGAGAAGGTCCCCCAGGGCCTTAATTCAAGAAGAAAGGAGTTCTTCCCAAGGGTGTATATTAACAATCGCCGCCAGACTCGTGCGGCAGTGCACCCTCAACATGATGAGGGTGTCAACTCCAGGAATTTGACTCAGGTTCCTCGAACCCAAGCAGGCAAGAAGAATCACCAGAGGAGAAATCCAGTTAACAGTGAGCAGATTCTCATCTATTCCATCTCTGGAGAAGTCCACCAACCAAACATGGTGGAAAGAAACGAGCGAGCACACACACCCGTCCGTTTTAATTCCGTTGTCCAGCAGACTCGTCTGGAAGTATCACGCTAATCCCACCAGGCAATTCCGGTGGAGCACTATAGGCAGGAACATATACCTTTTTATACATCATCATATAGTCAGTAGGCTCGTCTGACTACATATAATGGAGATTTTCAACCACGTTCGGAGAAGTGCAATCAGCAGGCACATACACCTTCTATTATTGATCAAGCCTACCAACAGTCTCTCTTGGTAGCACAAACAGAAGTAAGTCGGAAAGCTCCGGCAATAAACATGAGGCAGACTCAACTTTCTGCCCCCACACTTGAATACTGTCAAGATTCACTGATAGGAAAAGGAGGACAGGAGCAGGCACATACACCTACTCCAAGCACAGAATGGATGTGTATCCATGTTCCGACAACTGAAGTCACCAAGCATATTCTATCAATAGTGAAAGAGCAGAAGAAAATCCCTGCTCATATTTTGGATGCTTGACAGGAAATTATAATAGCTTGAGTAACATCTCAGGGAAAGACACATAAATCTATCCCTATCAGTGGAGTGACAGATCAACAATTCACTTTGGAACAGACACACACATCTGTTCCAGTCCAAGAGGGTTGTGGCGCGTACTCCCCCATATCATACAGACAACCAAGTCAGGCACGTAAACCAGATTTGAGTAGAGATCGTCAGCCTAACCTAGCCATCTCTTGTGATCAGGCACATACACCTACTCAGAGAAGCCACTTTCATCAACAAGTGGTTTCCAAGGCGAGTAATAAGGCTTCTAAGAAGAAGACCCTCCCAGCACAGTCAAGAGATCAAGAGCCAAACTGTAACAAGGCCTTGCTCAATGCTGGAGTTCTTGAAGCCCTCAGACAGTTATCTGTTGGAATTCAAGATTCTACTCCCTCATTTCCCAATAGTGGGAACATTAATTACGAAGGTATTAAATAGACACTTCCTCATGAAGTCTTGCTTCATGAAAATTCAGTCGATCTCGAAGTTTCATCTTCATATGAGATCCACAGGAACCCTTTGTGTGGTCAGAAGACCAAGGAGCAAGATATCTCATCTTTTGATGTAGCCCACCATAGTGGTCCTCCCCATGATGATGAATTTTTCTGAGAAATTCCTCTCCGTAGTAATGATGTACATTGCCAAGAAAATTCTCTAGTGGACAATGTAGTGCTGATAAATCCCTCTTATCTTGAGGCACTTGCAAATGTGAAACCTGTCATGTCTGATGCTTCATCGCAAGTAGGTGAAATACTTTCTCAATCAGAAGATAGACCAGGGTGTAGGTCATTATCTGAACCACCCCTAAGTCATGCATCTTCTAGTTTGATCAATGATTTATCTACCAATCTTGTTGAATCCGATGAAGCAACAAAGAAGCACCGGATTTGGTCAAATCAGGTAGAAGAATCTTCATTGAATGATAAAGAGGAAATGCTGAACACGAGAAAACAACTGGCGAAAGGTGAAGTGTCAGTCATGTTTTCGCCTCTCGCTGACTCTCATTATGATATTCCAAAGATGTTGACGGAAGATGGAATTCATGATATTCATCTCAACATATGGAAAACTCTTTGTCTGTTGACAAAGAGAGTATTATCTTATTATGAATATGAAAATCATGTTAAGATAATAGATGGGTTACAACGTCAGATTGATTTGGCATCTCTATCAGTCCCTCGATATCCGAAGGCTGAAAAGCAGCAGAGAGCCCTCCAGTGTTCATGCCTTGGTGGACTAAGAAGATTGTGCCAGTTAATTTCCAATTCCCCATCTGGTATTCATGTCAGAGGATGCGGTGTTCATGGAGCACTACATTTCACTATGCTCTCCAGTCAGTAAAGCCCACCGAAAATGGTCTCATGCAATGTTATTACCCATGGTCGTCCATAGTCAATGGGTTTTGTTTGTAATCAAAAGCTTTCCCAAGAACAGGCCTCAAATAGTTCTTCTAAAAATCAAGAATACAGAGAAAAAGTTGTTGAATTACTATGACATCAAGCAAACGAGAATATTGAACGGGCCTCTCGTATGGAGCAAGCACATCATCAGGTGACAGAAGGGTCGGAAATCATCCAACGGTCTTTCGAGCTGGGTGATAAAAGTGGATACAGGTTGATGCATCCAGCTAATTTCCAGACTAAGTTCCACAAGATCAGGAGAGCTTTTATGTAAGTCTCATACATAGCATGTCAAGAGCCACCCCAGCTCGCTAGACTGGGGACTCTTTTAAACCTACCCTCAGAATCAACAAATAGGATTTGAGGAGTTGAGCAAAGACAGTAAGAACATCCCCAATCCACTGGACTGGGGACTTTTTCAAATCATCAACCCCCTCCTCAGAGAAAGTCGGCCTTTTCTTGATTGGGGAAGAAGCCACAGGAGGAACGAAGAGCCAAATTATCAGGAGATTCCCTCCAAATTACGGTTCGTCAAGAAGTTCCTGAGGGGTCGAATCAACAAAAGGCAATGTCTCATTAAAGACAAGGAAGAAAACAATATAACAAAAATGATGATATAAGGGATGTGATGCGTTAGGCATCAATCAATGTAATTAATGTCATTATTGTTGATCCACCAGATGAGGCTCACTCGGGGGGGGGCACAGATGAAGAGGTTCCTGCTCAGGAAGTTGTACGCACAGACACAAATGAAGAAGGTGTGTGTACACAAAATCAAAGATTTACCGAAAATCTGGGTGTTCCTTCAAATAACCCACTTCCCCCTCTCTGAAAGGGATCGAACAAGGGGTAGGGAAAGAATCGAGTTGCATATCCTTTCTCTGGAGAAGTCCAATCGCTCTCACTAGAGTAAATATTTGTGCAACAAGAGGAAGAAATAAAAGAATTGAGGAGGTTGAACGCAGAAATACTTCAAGATAGTCTTCCTCCTAAGCGTGCTAGAGTCAGTCAGTCAAGGGAGTTTGTTGCAACTACTGAGACGGATCAAGAATATCCTCCTTTATCAGTACACCCTCACAGGTCCAATCCTATGGGTCAAGTGCAACAACAATCGGTAGTGATTCCATCGGTTACAGTACTAGCCACCACATCTGTCCAAGCTCCAGTCATTGCACCTTCCCAAGTCCGAGTTCAATCGTATGTTTCTCAAAAGTTAATAACTACCATTGAGTCATTAACATCCTGGTTAGAGACTATAGAAGGGAAGCGTGTGCAGGTTCAACCAGAAAATAAATCTTACCCTTAATGGGTTGATTCAATCTCTCCCCCATCAAGTTTTGGGAACCATGTATTCCTTACATTCAATGGATCAGGCGACCCTGAACAGCATTTGACACATTACGTGTCTTATTGCGATCCTATGATGGGAACTCTAGAGCATCAAGAAGTAGTGAAACTCAGATGCTTCGTGCGAACCTTGCAAGGACCAGCCTTTGTCTGGTACACAAGCTTACAATCCCGGTCAATTACCGGACGGGAAGATCTCCGTCAACGATTTCTTCTTCAATTCAGCTCAACTTTGCTAAAGACAACAGTTTTCGATCTTACAAACTGTAAGAAAAGGGAGAATTAAAGGGTCTCAGGTTTCATTGCTCGCTGGAAGGAATTAACATATTCCCTGATCTTAGCACTCCCTCAAGAGGAACTATTGCCAATTTGTGTGGCAAATCCGTGTGACGAATTACGCACACCGATGATCCCTGTAAAATACACAACAGGGTTTCGAGACCTTTCTTCAATAGCTCAACAGATTGAAGATTCTATTATACATATTAAGGCCAAATCTCATGTAATTCCATCGTCTCCAGGAAGGAGAATTGGTAAAGCAGAGACTGCTACAGTTATGCTTAAGTAAGCACTTGTACCTATTTCTACTTCAAAACCTCCAACTTCTCGAAGGGCTCCAACTCCTGAGCGCCAACAATAGAGTCTGTTTCGTCAATATGATCAAAGATATCAAGGAAGAAAACAATTTTAGGATTTGAAAAATAAAAGTTTACTCTTTCTGAAATGAACAAGTCCCTAGTTATTTCATTTCGGCTCTCGAAAATAATTTGGTTCAATTGACAATGCCCAAGAGGCCAAAAAAGGAAGGACATGAAGATCGTCTCAACTATTTCCTGTTTCACCATATGTTAGGGCTTCCCATTCAGGAGAGTTTTGTTTTCAAGGGCCTCCTGCAAAAGATGGTCGACTCCGGACAAGTCAAACTGAAAGTCTCTTCAGCCCAGGTAGCATGTGTTATTGCTACAGTTCCAAAGGAGGAAGCCGAGTGGCAAGAAGTCAAAAGAAAAAATGCACAAAATATGATGATTGGATGGTCAGAAAGACGATAAACTGAACTCATGCTATTTTGCGAATGAAATTGATGAAAACAATTGTAACTTCTACCCTGAATGCCGCAGCAAAACCCTCTTCATCAGAGGGAAAATCTTAAAAGAAACAACACAATTCCAAGGAGGAACAATCAGAAGAATATGAGTATGTGTCAAGGCCTAAGATGTCTTTGACTCTATCAGATTTCATGCCATATACTTCAAAGAAACGGGCACCGTCCCACCAAACGGCACAGCCTAAACAGGCTAATCAGGCAGAGTCTTCATCGGATGAAGAGTTGTTTTTAGATTCTGTTAATATGATTCAATTAATATATCCATATATCATTCGTAGTTTCTATTTCGATGAGCCTGAATTCCTTGTATCAAATAGAGGAATCAGAGGAAGTTCCTGAGGCTCAGGATACAGGGGATGACATGGATCTTTCAGAAGCCACTATTCTAATTCTACCCCTGCTATAACTGTGTACGTAGCAGAAACTTGTGGTAGAGCCCTTCAGCGAGCTCAGAAAGAACAAGAAAGTTCTTCCACCAATAGAAAATTCAGTCCTGGAACAATTATTTTGGAGGATCGGTTGGGGGTTCCACCTTCATCCTCTCAACATGTAAATAGATCTAATCGGTCTAATATTCAAAAACCAGGAATATTGCCAACTCATATCCCGATGCAAGATGCATCAACTTCCAAAGCATCAATTTCCAAGGTACTTGCTAAACCACATGTTCCTGTTTGGAAATGCAGACCTCTGGATCAAAAGTATGATGTATTGAAACACTTGGACCAAATACCAGCCAAGTTATCAATTCTGGATGCTTTGAATCTGTCAAAAGATCTTCGGGAGGCACTCATCGAGGCGTTGTCAAGTCCTCAGGAGTTTGAAACTGAAATTGCTGCAGCTGAAGTCTATCACATAGAGAATAATCCTGCAAAATTCCATAAAATAATATCTTTTACTGATGAAGATGAAGATGATGTTGTGCATGGGAATATTAGACCTTTGTACTTATCTAGCAAGGTCAATGGCGTAGACGTCTGAAGAGCTTTCATTGACAATGATTCAGGAGTCAACCTCATACCCATTCGTACTCTTCGTCGATTGGGCCTCAAGGAATCTGAATTATCTCATTCTACCATGATGTTACAAGGATGTGATAAAAATGAACAAGAACCACTGGGAGAATTTACACTCAAAACTTAGTTTGGAGATCTTGTATCCAATTCAGATTTCATGGTTGTTGATCAAGACTCGGCCTTCAACATCTTGCTTAGAAGACCCTGGCAACATCAACATGAAGCTATCCCTACATCATACCATCAATGTCTAAAATATTGTTTCGATGGTCAAGTTGGGACATTGTATGGTGATAAGGCCCCATTCAAGACATTTGAGTCTCAATACATTGAGGCGGAATTCTATCACATGAAGGAAAATGATAAATCCACAACCAGAGAGATTACCAAAGTTAATGCTCCATATGGTGTAGAAAAGATTACAATAAATCCATTTACACATGTGAGTACAGATTATGTGTTTCCTATCAGTCAAATGATAGTATAGACCTAAATCAAAATACTCTTATGGAAAGATCCATAATGTCAATTACGACAATTGAGCCAGACAACATGGGAGAAATTGGTGATCCTCCAGGCAATGATAAAAGCTCAAATAGAGATTTTTTTCATTTTATATGTTGAAATCCAGCAATTCTATACTTCGCCAACTAGGCCAGAAGAATTTATAGAAACATCTGAGGTGAAAAGTGATGTCGATTCTCAATCCATCATCTCCTCTTTATTTCCCAAGGAAGACCCTTCATCATCAATCGGGTCAGAAATGGAAGCTTCTTCTTCAAGATGTTCAAATTTTAACATCTCTTCTGATCATGGAAATTCTTCTTTATCATCTACTATGCAAGTATAAATGGAAGAAATAACACATGTTGAAGAAGAAGAGGAAGATCTCAGAGATTCTCCTCCAGCATTTGAAGATGGTATCTCTACCACCATGGACGAACTCATGGAAATAACTATGGGTACAAAAGAAGATCCATGCCCCACTTTAATCAGTGTGTCCATGACTCTTGAAGAACAAGATATGTATATTTCCTTTTTAAATAAAAATTAAGAAATATTTTCTTGGAACTATACAGAGATGCCCGGGCTTGACCCTGATGTTGCTACTCATCATTTGGGTTTACCAGAAGAGCATCGAGGATTTAAGCAAGCTGCAAGAAGAACGCACCCAACTTATGCTTCCAAAATTAAAGCTGAAGTGGATAAGATTATCAAAGCTAAATTTTTCAGAGAAGTTCAATATCCCATGTGGTTGGATAATATTGTCCCTGTAAAGAAGAAAAACGAAAAAATTAGAGTCGGCATCGATTTCAGAGATCTTAATCGGAATTTTCCTAAGGATGATTTCCCAGTTCCGATTATAGAACTTTTAATTGATGCAACAGATGGCTATGAAGAAATTTCCTTCATGGATGGAAATTCTGGATATAATCAAATCCGAATGGCCCCAGAAGATGAGGAATCCACAGCCTTCAGAGCCCCTCAGGGTGTGTTTTTCTACTGGGTAATTCCCTTTGGATTAAAGAATACAGGCGCAACATATCATCATGAAATCCATCACAACTTTAATCCCCTTTTAGGGAATTTTGTTGAATGTTATGTGGACGATTTTGTGGTCAAATCCAAACAAGGTTCTAATCACATGGCTGATTTAGAAGTCATATTCTGCAAGCTTCGACAACATAATTTGAAGATGAACCCCTTAAAATGTTCTTTTGGGGTAACCTCAGGAAAATTTCTCAGCTTTGTTGTACGCCATCATGGTATTGAATTCGATCCTAAGAAGACAAAGTCAATCCTTTGTATGTCACCGCCTCGAAATTTGAAAGAATTGAGAGGAATTCAAGGACACTTATCCTATATTCGTAGTTTCATCACCAATTTGGATGGCAAAAGTTTACCCTTCAACAAATTGATGAATAAGGGAGTCACTTACCAGTAGACTGAAGAATGTCAAGAACCATTTGATATTCTAAAGAAATACCTCTTGAGCCCACCGGTACTTATGCCACCTGTTGAAGGAAGACCACTTATCCTTTACGTGACATATTTAGATCAATCATTGGGTGCCTTTCTTGCTCAGAAGAATGAAGCTGGGAATGAAAACAGCCTCTACTACCTCAGTCAGACTATGCTTGAAGCAGAAACCCAATATTCAAATATTGAGATGTGCTTCCTGGCATTAATCTTTGCATTTCAGAAGTTGAGATACTACCTATAACATCACGAGGTCCAATTGGTATCTTGCAATAACCCGCTCAAATTCATCCTTAGCCGTCCAATGCTTACAGGACTTCTGGCAAGGTAGGTAGTTATTTTGTAGCAATTCAACATTCAGTATGTGTCTCAAAAGGCAATAAAGTTCCAAGCTCTAGCTGATTTCCTGGTTGAACACCCTTCAGTGGAATACACATCTTCAGATATTTAACTCCCTGATGAGGAATTCTTCTCTATTCAAGAAAGTCCCCAGGCATGGGAAATGTATTTTTATGGTTCTTCTAGAAGTCCAAGAGGGAGGAAAATGGAAAAATCCTAAATTCAATAAAGTTGGCTTATGAATTGTGATTATTTCTCCATAAAAGGGAGTGTTATATTATTCCTTCTTATTGTTGGAAGGTGGTACCAATAATGAAGCAGAATACCAAGCTCTTATCGCAGGCTTGGAATTGGCGCTTCAAGAACAGGTGAATCACTTAAAGGTGAAAGAAGAGTCAGACCTGGTAATCAAACAAGTCAATGGGGATTTTGCCATCAGAAAGGAAGAACTAACCCCTTTGTATGATTACGTCAGAGAGTTAATGGTGGAATTCTCTACAGAACCGACATTTTCTTATGTCCCAAGATCACAAAATGCTCAAGCTGATGCACTGGCTAATATAGCCACATCTCTGGATGATCCAAATCAGGACGAGACAACCATCAGTATTGCCCACCGTCATGCAATTTCACCTTATGTTCGAATCAGAATAGAGGAAATTAATTAAATTAGTCCCATTCCTGAACTGTATGGTCATACTATAGGATGGATATCACCTATCAGGGAATACCTTCAAAATGGAAAACTTTCACCTAATAGAGCTGAGAAAGAACAAATCTGGCGATGTGTGGTCAATTTTACTCTTTTTGATAGCCCAGATCACCTAGAGAAAATTCTCTACAAATGTGGTTTTGATGGAGTTCTTTTCAGATGCATTGATGGTGAAGAGACAATGGCTATCATGAAAGAAGTGCATGCAGGAGTCTGTGGTGCCCACCAGTCTGGACATAGACTGTTTGATCAGATTCGAAGGCATGGATACTTTTGGCCTTCAATGATACAAGATCGTGTTGATTTCACAAAGAAGTTTCATTCATGACAATTACATGCCAACTTCATTCATCAAACTCTAGATTTTCTTCATACAGCTAAATACTCGTGGCCATTTTCCACATGGGGAATGGATGTGGTGGGACCTTACCTTCGGCTACGGCCAAGCAGTTTAAGTATATTCTTACTGCTGCTGATTTGTTTTCCAAATGGGCATAGGAAAGACCTCTTCAGGAAGTCAGTTCTAAATGCATTGTTAGCTTCATCAAGTCTAACATCATTACCAGAATTGGTGTCCCTCATACCATATTGACGGATGATGGCACCAACATATGTTCATCCGAGGTGAAGAAGTTGTATCAAGAATACAACATTAAATCCAACCATTCATCTTGGTATCATGCAGCAGCCAATGGCCAGATAGAAGACTTCAACAAGACTCTGTCAAATATACAGCAAAAGATGGTGGATAAAGATAAGAAATTATGGCATGATAAACTCTTTCATAATTTATGGGCATATCAGACTACCACTCGCACTGAAACGCGATCAACTCCATATTCACTGGTTATGGAATAGAATTCCTCTTTCCCATTGAAGTTCAACTACCCTCGCTCAGAGTAGCCATTTCTGATCAGTCATCTACAGATGAGAAATCTCAAAAGCGATTGAATGAATTGGAATGGTTAGATGAGAAAATATTGTGCACTTTTCACCACTTGGAAGTCTATTAGAATCGAATAGCTAGAGATTTTGACAAAAAAGTTCGTCTTCGTTCATTCACTCAGGGAGAATTGGTATTAGTTCTCAGAACTCCAATGATACCACGAAATAAACCTCCCAAGCTTGAGCCAAAATGGGAAGGACCTTACTCAATACATAGGGTCTACTCCAATGGATCTTATTCATTAATCTCGATGGATGGAGAACTCATCACTACTCCAACCAATGCCAGATTTTTGAAGAAGTATTTTGTATAAAAAAAAAATATATCATCATTGGTCCGGTATGACCTTAAATTGCACCACCATCCAGCAGGACGTTAAACTGTATAGCCAATGGTCCATGCATATGACATTAAATTATTGGCATTTTTCGTCCAACATGATGTTAAATTGTGAAAAAGTTCCCTAATTCGTCCAACATGACGCTAAACTATGTCCCCTTCACCTTCCTTGCTATATGACATTAAACTATACAACAACGGTCCATGCATAGGACCTTAAACTGTTTTCACATCCCTTACGTCCAGCATGACATCAAACTGCACCATCCACGGTCCATGCATATGACCTTAAACTATTATCACTTTCGTCCAACATGACGCTAAACTGTATGGTCCCTTTTTCATCCAACATGACGTTAAACTATGAAAAAGTCCCTAATACGTCCAACATGACGTTAAATGGTGTACTCTTTTTTCCTCACTACATGACATTAAACTGCACAGTTCCCATTTTGTCCAACATGGCATTAAATTGTATTGTCCCCATCGTCTTAATTACATGATGCTAAACTATACGGAAAGTCCTTTAATACGTCCTACATGACATTAAACTGTACTCTGTCCCTGCTACATGACATTAAACTGTGAAACACCAATAGTCTTAACTGCAAGATTTTAAACTGCATAGTCCCTTTATATTTCCTACATGACATTAAACTGTGCATCATTAGGGTTGTTGCTACCTCTTGTTTCTCACACTGAGTATGAATCATGTGAGCTAGAGAAAACTTCAACCATAACACTCTCTCTGGGCTGCTAACCATGTGTAAGTCCCAACACAATTTTTTAGGTCATTGTCCCCAAGGACAACTTGATCACTAATTCATTCTTTAATTGAACTACGCGGACTTTGATCCTTGCCTTCCAGGCTGGGAACGTAGGAAAGCCCCCAAGGTTCAATCCCAAAACCAATCTCTTCACATCGGTTCACCTCCATCTCATACGATGTTGATTCGTGAAACTTCCCCTAGAATCAATATCTTTACATTGGTTCACTTTCTTCCTTGTTATACGACGTTAAAATATGAAACAATTTTGTCCAGTTTGACAATAAACTACAATATTCTTTGATACCCTCACCTGAGAGGGAATCATTATTTACATTTATTTTCAATCATGTTTCATTTTAATGACTATGTGTATACATAGAAATACATGAACCTTTTATCTTGGGTTAAACCATCATTGCACTAAATTCCCCTTTCACCCTTCACATGTAAGAATTTAATTTGTACAGAGGGTAGTTATAGAACTACGTGGGCTTGATTCCCAGCCTTATGGGATACGTAGGAATGTTCGAGTGTCCCTCAAATCCATCCTCAAGTCTTTTGGGCCAAACCCCAAATTCCACTTTCAGTCCCTTGGCTGAAAAGTCCCCATGAAAGCACACACTGTGTATTTCTTATAATGGTCTGAGATATATGACCCTAAACTGAGGTCTCCAATCCTTTTGTCCCACACGACATTAAACTATAGATTAAGTACTACGTATGGATTGATTCTCATCCTTATGGGATACATAGTGAAGTCCAACATTTCAATTCAGGACCCAGCCACAACACGATTATGGTTAGCATTGATTTGTGTATCTCTGTATACATTGGACAATACCCATATTTATGTGTCATAATCATAAACTTAAATATTTTCATATCTTCATAACCCTTTTCTTGAATTTTAGTCACAAAAATGTCAAATTTCTGAGAGTTCTTTTACCTGACTATGTAGTACGTGCCCTTAAGCGGCCTTGCATAAACAGTCTCCATAACAGATTTGTCAGCCAAAAGATACTATTATTTGACTATGCAGCAAATGCCCTTAGGTGGCCCTACATAATTCCACCCCCTAATGGGTTTTTCAGATACTGGTAACTTCATTCTTGGGAAGAAAGCCTCTTTTGTCCTTAGTTGTCTTAAATTAAAATATGTAGGGATCCGAAAAAATAGCCATCCTTAACATACTTGTCTCGTATCCTTTTTCATGATCTGAAAGCATCCGAGAATATGGTTTATATTCTCCTTACCTACGTTTGGGGCAGACCTTCGTAGGAGTGATATTCATCCAGTTCATTGATAATCTTGTTTGGAAATATCTTCTCCATATTCAAGTACCTCTTTCCATACAACAAACTCTATACTTTGGAAAATTGTAATCTCCATAAACATTCAAAGGATTTTTAGCACTAGGAAAGTAAATTTCTGAGAGTTATTTTGCCTGACTATGCAGCACATGCCCTTAGGCGGCCTTGCATAAACAGTCTATATAATGGACCTATCAGCCAAAATATTCTATTTATTTGACTATGCAGCCAATGCCCTTAGGTGGCCCTGCATAATTCGACCCCCTAACGGGTTTGTTAAATAATGGTAACTTCATTCTTGGGAACTACTTATTCTAATGACTTTTAGCTCTTTTTCATATCATTCCTCATATCCAAATTTTCTTAAGTTATAGTTTACATATTTTCCCTCATACTTGAGTATGGTAATTTGTTTTCAGATAAATTTTCAAATAATTGAGTCAATTCTAATTCATTCGGTCAAAGATATTTCGACCTTAAACATTAGCCTCTTTATGTCCGATGTGCATGACTTTAAACTGCCCACAAAAGACAAAGGAAATTTGAGTAAAAGTCAAGTTCCAGCTCACTAAACATACATTTTGTATGATTTAGGTAATATTGAGAAATTAAAAGATTCAAAGTTTGTAGGGTTATTTATAATAATCCTAGTAAAAATAAAACTATTCTTACTATGCCCATTGTATTAGGTAAAATTTAAAGCAGGTAATAGGAAAATACGTGCACAAGTGATTGAAGATGAAAGAATTCTTTCCGTTTGATGCACAAGAATAAGAGGGACATCCATAGATTGGAGCATCTTCTCTTTTTCAGGAAATTACAAAAGACTGTCAACATAAGTCTTCAACTGATGAACCGCATCCCGAGCTTCATCAGCAGCTACTTGAAGCTCAAGCACTTGACCAAATTCACTCTTTTCAGCCTGATGGAGTGCCTTCCTGGCATCCACAATGGTCTTCATACCATTCGTTTGAGCTCCCTCCAGTGAATTATTGAGTTGGTCATGTTCCCCAGTAACAACATCTAACTGTTGCTGGAAGTTCACCTGTTGGATGACTTTTTCTTTGATCTTATGCTTCAGCTCCTTCATCTTGGCAGCATAATCAGCTTCAGCTCAAGATACCGCAGCCTCAAATTCGTTGATATTGACTGACAGCTTCACCCTGGCCAGATCTTCATGGCACTTTTGCTCCTACTCCCTTCCTAATATGACTTGTTTCACCACGGTATGGATCTCTTGGTATCCATAACTGCCAAGTCCTAGCATGACGAACTGGGATGAAAACTAGGAAATCTATGATGATAGCTCTTCTAAAGGCACCTCAGATATTATATTCCATATGTTGTTCCATGCCTTGCGTCGTGATAAGCTGAGTGCCTTAAGCACCTTTGGGTCTGATTCAACATCATCATCACAGGGGGGCATGTAATCTGGGATTGATGAACTTAAGGAAGTTCCATGTTCTACTTCTTCCCCCCTCACCCTGGTTGCTTAGCCTTCTAATACTATTTGGGTGGAAGTTGAGACCTCACCTCCAGTTCTAACCATCGAAGTTGATAGCCCAGTTTGATCAATTAAAAGTATGTTTTGTTTCATAGAATAATGTAAATTGGTTGTCTATCTTGAAAACTCAGTAAAATCATTACCTAACAGTAGATCAGCAGCTTGAGAAGACTCCTCCCCATCTTTCCCAGTTTCAATAGGATCTTCAAGATGGGTCTCATGAGGTTTTACTGGATTTATCTCCATTTGAGCTAGTTTTTCTACAATGGTAGGGTTGACATCAATGACCACACCCTCTTCAGGCATTGGCAGTTCAGCAGCTTCTATGGATGGAACTGTATATTATTTTCAGCCATGATTAGAAGTGTAAATTATAATAAAAAATATTGGGCGAAGGATAACACTCACGCCCAAGGTCTTCTAAATCACATGATAACTTAGCATGATCATAAAATTCTTCGAAAGACATGCCATGATTCATCATTTCATCCAATGATATTTCAGAATCCTAGTTAGTCTCACCAGTTGGAGAATTTGATGTATCCTCTTGGAGACCCTCATTCTGCGGCCCCAGACCCTAGACAGCTTCTTTAGGAAGGATGGTAGTTTCAATTGCTACGACCGCCAATGATTCTGGTGCAGGTTCTTCTCTACTTGTAGCAGCAGCAGGAGCAGTACTGGGAATAGATGTTGGCTCTTTTTCAGAAGTTGTCAAGTCAGCATGAATTTGCATTTATTCCACAGCACCCTCTGTGGTCTTTGAAGGTGGATCAGTCCTTTCCCTCAGAGGGGAAATTGAAGAATCCCTTGTAATCCCAAAGAAAATGAGCAATCTTTTTCATGGTTTAAGACTCGTGATTATCCGAAAGACTTACCACTGCTAATGAAGCGTTTAGCTGTGGTCTTCTTCCTCCGATGCTTTTGCTTCCTTGTCTTTTTGGGAGTGTCAACAGCCTCCATTATAGGTACCTGAATGGGAGAGGGGAAATCCATGTGCAACTCCTCATCCATGGCCTGCTGGCCCAGAGATATCTTGCCCGGTTCACGAGGAGATTTAGTAGCAGCCCCGATGGCAGTACCACCAGGGCTATACTGTGGTGAAGGAACCTTAGTAGTTTTGGCAAGCTGCAAGATGAAGAAAACAATTTCCTTGAATAAAAATGCTTCGACTGAAATCATGTTTCAAAGAAAATAGGGTAAGAAAACTTACATCTTCATGAGCCACATACTCATGCCACTCCTCATCAGTGGCGTCTTTAACCATCGTTTACTTCACCCGCATGGTGATAGGGATATAATCTTCGGTGGCATATATGTAGGCCTTCAAATCTTTGACATAGGCTCTTACTTTATCAGGGTTATCCTTGAAATGAATATTTGCAGGAGCCTGAAGAGTCCCTATTCCAGGAAGACGTAACCCATCACATAGCTCCATCCAGATAGTTTCAGTATCACAGTATACATCCCACCATGCCTGGATGGCCTCTAGTCGTAGATATGTAGGTGTAATAGAAGGCTGTGAAGAGGGTCCTGAAATCTTTGATTTTAGTTTCTTCCAAACTCCTACAACTATAAGAAGAGAATGAAAACTTGTTACTCTATAAAGTTACTTGCAATTAAAATTGCCTCGATAATGTAACTCACCAGGAGTTGATGGAGTGGCTCTCTTGATTATGATAGGAGGATTATATACGGCACGAGGCTGTTTTGAATCATGTTGTATCTCCTGATAATCTGATGAATCAGCCTCAGTTGAGGAACTCGGTGAACCAGTTTCAGGAGTGGAAGAATCACCTACGACCTGAATTGTTTCTTTCCCAATGGTTCTCTTCTTCTTCCCAACCCGATCAACATGTTTATTCAATATGGCCTCAGGATAGGACGTTATCTAGTTTTCAGCGTACCATACGGTCAAATTGCTTACCACTTCAATATTTGGTATGTCAAATACTGCCCCAGTCCTTTCCATAGCCATTAGCAACCATAGTTGTCGACCAACCATTGGATGCTGCTCTGATATAACATACATTGGAGGAGATACAACAGTTGTCCGCAGACACATGAATTGGCGTGCAAATCGATATGCAGCATAGGCCTCACATATAATTTCCCCATCAATTATGGTGGCCAGTACACCATCTCTTCAGGCCAGCATGTAAGTCCTCTTTTCCAAGATGGCTGATCTATTGTCAACAAATTGCCTTGTCAGCGGATTTCCATAGGGAAAGAAATGTAATTTCTTATGGATACCCATCCTTGGCCTAATATCATAGGCATTTAAGGACAAAGGACAAACCCCAGAGAAGGCCTGGACAGACGGCCTGAAAAAACATCCAGGAATATGTATTCCATTCTGTACAGCATATGTCCGGAAGTGAGTTGAGATCCATCCCTATAAAACATGGAATGGTCCCACTAATCTCAAAGGATACTTACCCATATAGACGTGAAGTAATCTCCTGTGAATCTTTTCCAAAACTGGGGTAGCCAACCCCACCATCTTCCTCTCAGCCAACTTGGTTGTGATAACGAATGTCCCTGGCCTGACGCCTCCCTTAAAATCTCTAACTGGAAGAAGATAAACTCTGATCTATAAGCCTAAAAAGCCTGCCAGACGGGTCTTCTCTGGGATTTTATGATTCACTTCATTCCCCCATTTCTCAAACTCTCCTGCCACCAGAGTCAGCCGGAATGTGCCAGGAGCACTTCTCTTATCCACTCTAGGGAAACTAGTAGAACGAGTACAGGTGGGCCCCTTTTCCCTCTTCTTCTTGAGAAACACATTCATCTATTCCTCTGGGTGAATATCTCTTCTAGAATGAGTCTTTGAAGTCTTTGATATTTTGAGCTTATGATAAATCATCAATAATTCTTGAACCAAATTTGGAGTCTTTCCAGATCATTCAAAGTTGTCTTTCGAGGGATGAATTCGTCATACATATCACCAAAAATTGGAACCCCTGAGATCTTGTAGACATCCCACAAACTAATTCCTACTTGTCCATGGGTCAGATGGAAAGAATTCGTTTCTAGGCTCCAGCGGCTATGAATCTCTGGTGCAAAATTATCATTCCTATAAACATATGTCTGCCCAGCCCAGACGACTTCATAAACTGCAGCTCCCTTTAGATCCTCAACAAACTCTTCACAAGTTTTTCGCACCGAATAATCCCACATCCAAGTTGGAATCACCCCTCCTCTAGAACAGAATTCTCATTTCTCCTTCCAGCATTTGGATTGATCCATCTGAGAATTTCGAAAGATTTAAGGATAACATTGTGGTTGCAGCTTCGGTTTGTGAAGTTTCAGATCTGGTGCACAAGAGATATGATGCATTATATAGGATTTCTTTACTGTTCTAGCATTAGAAAATGTTCCTGCGATTGAGACATTCACTGAAGAAAAGTTGGTATACGACTGAAACCATGAAGGCGAGAGATAGTTCTTTGCCTCTGGAATATTGACATCTTGCATATGACCATGGCCATACATAGGCAGATAGATGCTGTGTGGGAAATCACAATGATATTTCTTCAGATACTTAGCTATTTCTAGGACAGTACTGTCGTAGATAGTATAGTAATCATGGCCAACGATCTCCATCATCTCATCAATTCTTTTGCTCGCCAGTTCATCAGTCGTTCCGATTCTATTTGGAGCCATTTGATCTGCAAAAAAGTTGAATAATTAACTCATAAAGTATGTTAATTTTTTCTTAAAATTTGTGAAGGATTTGATGAAATTTGCTAAGTCATTAAGGCATGAAAGTCCCATAATTGGTGTGAAAGTCTCTTGCGGTCACGCAAGTATTGGTCATGCAGGTATCACCGCGCAAGTCAAAATACATTAACAGAAGTGCGATGCAAGAAACAAGAAGCGCGAAACAGTAGACTCACTTGCGTGGACGAGCAAAAGCCGAGATCCAAGCTGCGCGCCGAGAGAAAGAAATCCGTGAGAGAAGAGTTATTTGCATGGAATGAATCCCTCTATTTATAGACGTGGCCATAACCCTGTGTGTCGTACCCTACGCGATCAAAGGTCCTACCCCTGCGTGCCAGACCGTGCATGCCTGAAGCTCATTTGCGCGCCAGACTTTGTGCAACCCAATTTCTTTTTGATTCTCGATTTCCTCAGAGTCAAATCCTCAATTCTTTTGGATCCAACTCTGAGGGGGGGGGGGGGCTTTTGTTGATGCTCCTATCATCACAGAGTCTAAATATTGGAAAAGGGGAATATCTTAGCTCAAAGTGATTCAACCTTTGGAAAAATATAAAAAAAATGGCAAAGGAAGGAGTAAAAAGAACATTGTGCAAGGGTCGCGCAAGTTCTAAAATGGTCGCGCAAGTACACATGCACATCGATGTTGGTCGGGCAGGTCACTTGTGTACCCTAGGTGATAACCGCCCGGGGTCTTCTCTAGCCTATAAATACCCCTAGTGGGCCCCACTTTCAGGGGAGAAACTTTTTCCAGAATTCACATACAGAGCTCTGAATGCCCAAGTCTCTTCTTCAGGTCTTCCGAACACTTCTATGGTAATTATTTACCTAGAATTGAAGGTCTAAAGAAGAAGATTAAGGTATAAATTTTAGAATTCACTAAAACTTGTGCACCTAAGTGGGTTTAACCTTAAGGTAAATGGACACACTTGCGTGTCACCCTACTTCTTCACCATAACTTGTGCGCCATATTCTGGGAAGCCTCTCAGGATAATTCTAAAGTATTTGGTTTAGGATCACCCAAGTGTTACCCTACTAGTTAACAATCGCGCAAGTACACATGTGCCGCGAAGGTATACCTACACGACTAGGGACTTGCGCGCCTACACAGTACTTTCACGACTCCCCAGGACTTGCGTGCCCATGCAGTTTGTGGGCGCCTGCCAGGACTTGTGTGCCCTTCCTTTTTGGGTTCCCTTCTTGCCCATTTAACCCCTCTTATACCATTCCGCATCTCCTATTCATGATTAAGTCTTCAAGACATTCTTCAAACCCATTTATGGAATGTTTTCTTGATTAACATCCTTATCTGAAAGGAATTCTGTAAAATATCTCTCAAAAACTAGTGATTTACACATCTTTATGTCACTAAAGATTGGGATTTCATTCATTGAACCTCATCCTTTAAGATGAGAGAACCCCTTTACCTGGGCCTCCTTTTCAAGAATAAGCCCCAGTCATAATTCTCAAATCTGGGCATCCTCCTTAGGAGTAAGCCCCAAGTCCTCTTTAACATGGGCCTCCTTTTTTGGAGTAAGTCCTAGTTATTATTCCCATTAATTTTGGGCATCCTCCTTAGGAGTAATCCCCAAGTCCCCTAATCTGAGCATCCTTTTCAGGAGTAAGCGTCAATCTTAAAATTCCCAAATATGGGAATCCTTTTCAGGAGTAAGCCCCAATCTTAAAATTCCCAAATATGGGAATCCTCCTTAGGAGTAAGCCCCAACCATAATTCTCTTAACATGGGCTTTCTTTTCAGGAGTAATCCCCAGTCTCAAATATGGGCATCCTCTTCCGGAGTAAGCCCCAAGTCCCTTAATTTTTCAAGTCCCCTAACCTGGGCCTCCTTCTCCGGAGTATTACCCAGTCTTAATTTCTCTTAACCAGTCCTAATTTACTTTTTGATATGGGTCTCCTTCTCAGGAGTAAAACCCATTCAAAAGTCCCCTCCTAATTTGGGCCTCCTTTTAAGGAGTAATCCTCAAATTTGAGTATCCAAATCTCCATAAAGTACATATACCTTTACGGACCCTGTTCCTAGATTTCTTCCCTAATGTAAATCCTAATCTTCATCTATTTAAGTATTTATACATATATATGCCCCACATCATTTCTTATGATTGCATCTTTCATGGCACAATTGTCTCGTTTTACCAATACCTCTTGTTTCTCACACCGAGCATGACTCACGTGAGCTTAGAGTGCAATAGTAATTATTACATCATTCTTTGAGCCATAAATCATAAACATCATATTCCCTTACTCAAACTATGTGGGTTATGATTCCTTTTCCTAAACAAAGGATACGTAGGTAGCCCATCTGCGGGTATGATCCCAACTATGAAATAATCCATGTCCTTCTAAATGACAATAAACTTCAAGTGCCCCCACTGAGTGGATTTAAAACCAGTATGGTCATCATAATGACCAAGAGACTTTTATGTGTCAAATGATACCATTGACTAAGAATCTCTTACAAATATATATGATTCTCTATCAATGAAGAACCTCGAATACATATAAAAGATTCTCTAAATTTACTACATATCAATAATTGATTGTCAGATCTAAAGTAAACCTCATTTTATACTTGGAAATGTAATAAGGATTCAGAAACATAACATAAATATATAAAGAGAGTTCTGAAGTAGACAATAATTCCCCTCAAAAAGTTGTGATGAGTCCGACCTCTCTTCCTCTCGAACAATGAAAATTCCAAAGCCTCATCAGTCTACAACTAATGAGTGCCTACCTTTGGAAAGTAGGTTTAAATGGATATGGAATCATTGGATGTTTCCAGTTCTACGAACAAACCCATTAGAAACCTCTTGGATTGTTTGAATCTTAAATCAATGAGATCATCCCCCATTCCAGAGGGAAACATATGGTGATATACCTTATTAAAAAATTCATATTGAATGATGTTTTCGTGGATCATCATCTATTTAGAAGATGTAAAAATTTATGATTTCATAGAAACAAACTGTTGAGGGGTGCTTCAACCTAACTGAGTGTGTTCCATATTCACAAATGGGTCACCCTAGTATTAATTTAATGTAACATCCTAAAAAATTATAAATAATAAAGTGATTTATCATTCTATACAACATGACTATCAGAATGAAATATTAATTTGTATATGAATCACAAATTATGATATCTAAATCCTATATTAAATTCAAATCTTTAATAAATAGATTCAAAAAAAGATAAATATCATTACTCGATTTTTTGTTCCGAACATTAGTAGAGAAAACAGGAAACGTCTTAAATTCATGCATAACCATGGTAGAAATTTTTAATTTACCAATATAATAGGTTGTGTAACATAGGTGATAATTTTGACACAAAGAGGATTCATTCTATTTATAAATAGCACAACACAATGTTTTCTCATATCATTTATAAATTTAGTATACTCGTGATCAATTTAATTCCAATGAGGAGAGTCTACTGGGTGATGAAATTTTCCATCTTGAATTCTTGTATCTTTATGTAATGTAAATTTCCTTAGAGTCTCATCACATTCTTATAGGCACCCAAACCGTGGAATTATTGGAATGCAGCAACAAATTTCAGAAGTATTGATTCAACTTTTTTGTATTAAGATGCACCGCACATAGAGAATTTTTTTAAGTGATTAATGGTCCTTGTGAAAATTATGGAGTTATTTAGATTAGAATATGCTCTATCAGAGATCATTAAACATACCATTTTTTTAGAATCATATATTTATAAGGGAATATCATTATGTTCTAGAAGCATATCATTTTAGAGGGCATATGGTTCAGTAAATCAAATGTTACTCAATTTATTTCCATCTTTTTAAATTATATTTATTTTTTTAAGGCAGATAATGTGGTATATTTAGTTCAACCAGTATACAATGGTGTCTTTTCATATATCTTTAACTTATTAAAAATATTTTTATAATCATAAATTTCATCATCAAATATCATTTTTATTTCCCTAATATTACATTTATCATAATTTACACTTTTAATCATATCCTCAATATTATATTCATCTTTATTAAAACTCTTAATTATATCAGATGGTACCTAAACCTTAGTATTATCCCAGTCAATAGCTATATTCGGTTATTCCCCTTGTTCAGTCCAATCTTTATAAATTCAATCTATTAGATAATATATTATGAATTCTTGCAACTTCTATATATTAATTTTAATTGAATAAGAACATCGTAAAAATAAAAAATTATTTTACAAGGTTCAACAACACTATATATCTCAAACTTTATGAACTCTTTAACTCCATACTCATTATATTTTTTCATGTGATTGGAATCCATACATTTTTGAGTAATATAAATCATATTTAATGAAAAACTATTCATATTTATGATAAATAAATAAATACAAAAAAGGTATTAGCTTAGAATCCCTATAGACTATTCTCTATACATACACACACAAAGGCGCCATTTCTGATATAAATTTTTATTACATAAATAACTTGTTAAAACATATTAAAGTGAATAATTATATGAATATAAATTTTTATAAAACTCATTTTTTTATTATAAGAATTCATATATCATAAATTTTTCTATTTTTTAAAATGGAGTCATCAGGGGTGATAATTCACTCTTTATCACAATAAATGTTCACAAGAAACCAAAACAAATACATCTGAATGAGTATTAGAGTATATATAACAAGATCTCATAATCAAAACATATATAAAAAAATTACTTATTTTTCAAAAGTTGTTTACATTTTTCAAAATAAATTAATCACATCGATTATGGTTATTACATTTTTAAATTTATAAAGACTCAACCAAACAATCAATTATAAAAAATATTTGTTAAAATAATGAAATTTATTCATCTCAAAACAATAAGAGAACTAGATAAAAAAGTAATCGTAGAATTAATTTCCTATAAATTATCCTAAAACCACCAAGAACCCATGGTTATAGACTAAAATGGGTTCTTCCATAATAGATCAGGAAATAAGAGAAGTGGTGGATGAAATCCATATATACCAAAAAGAAATCTTAGTAATAATTTGGTTTGAATTATTTACACAATGATTTATGTGATAGTTTTTTAGGGGTTTTCATGGAATTTGTTTCCCTGAATTATTTAACGTTCAATTTATTTTAGGTACAATTTTGTCTGATAAGTCCCAACTTCATGCATTTATTGTTAATAAAATTACTCTATTCCCTTTTACATTTATTATTACATATTTTATCATAATATTGTATCATCTTTTTTCATACATTATATACGAATATTATTCAAAACATATTACACATATGTTTTTCTTGTTGATTGAACATATTATCTCTAAATTTCATAACAATTTCATCTCTGAGACATTTTTTAGAAGTTATGAAGGGTAAACTTCAATTTTTATACCTTTTTATCATTACTAATCTTAAAAAAAATGTTCATACTTAATTGATATCATAGTGAGCTTATTAACCTTTAGATCTATTATATTATTTGATCCCCAAGTTCCTTTCAATTGGACTCACAATATCTATAAAAAATATTGATTATTTTGTAAGCATTATTATTTTACATGATATATGTTTCACCCAAGGATTTAAACACATTGACTAAAGTCATTAAACATTGATACATATTTCTAGTTGGATTACATAGAAGGAAATATATACTTTAATATTCTATATAAAGCATCACCCTATTAGTTTCTAATAGTTGAAAAATGAAAATAAAAGGAATTTTTGAAGGATCTAATATCTACCACTCTACCATTATAGACTCAATCCCAAAAAAATAATATCGTATTAAAACAAAAAAGTGTTATTGTATAATGTTTATAAATAAATGGAGGAGAAATTTTTAAAATTCTGGCACTTGAATCCTAGAGACAACTTCACAATCCAACTCCAAGACATAAAAGACAGAAAGCCCTAAACTATGTGTGGGCTTTGAGAAGATAAGAAGAAAAATAAAAAAATGAGAAAATTATGCAAGTATGATTAAAAACATGTGATGATCAATAAACATACCTTTGATTGACAATAGATCCATTAAATGAATTTAAAGGAGGAGGCATCAGGTTTATACTTCTGTGAGATCTTAAATGGTATACAGAGTGGTGGTCTTTCTTATAGCTCTTTTAAAATAAATTAAAGAATTTTATTATTTCTTGTAGAAAAGGTCTAATAAAACATACATTTTTCAGTGTAAAAATGAAAATATTATTTCATCAATGCAAATTTGTAGCTTTATCAGTGATAAATTTAGCACTGCTAAATACCATTTTATAAAAATTAAAAATTAAAATGAAACAAAAAAATAAATTGCTTCTTATATAAACATTAATTATAAAAATTACAAAATTAATTTAAAATAAGAAAGTAAAAATAATAAAAATTTATAAGTTAAAAACAATTTAAAAACGAATTTGTAATATTAAATTAATAAATAATATTAATTATATAAATTTTTAAAATATTAAAAATAAATAAATAATATCAATAATTAAAATTTTAAAATATTAAAGATGAATGAAAAATGTTGATTATATAAATTAAAAAATATAAAAATTTATAAATTTATGTAAATTCAATATCTATTACAAATAATATAAATAAATAAATAATAAAATAAAAATGTATAGATACTAAATTTCTCATTTAAATTAAAATATTTATAATAAATTAAAAAATTAAAAATGAATAAATAATAACTGTATAAAGATTTAAAAATATATAAAAATAAAAATAACTAAATACTAACTATGTAAATTTCAAACATATTAAAAATACTAAGAATTAATAAATAAAAACTTTTAAATAAATATTATTAATGAATAAATTAAAAAAAATATCAAATAAATAAATATTAAAAATGAATTGATTACAAAAAAATATTAAAAGTGAATGAGTTTTAAAAATTAATAAATATAAAAAATTAATAAATAGAAATAATATTAAAAAAATTAATTAATTATTTTAATTATTTAAATAAATGTAATATTAAAAATAATAAATATTAAAATAATATATATATATATAATTATTATAAATTACATTTACAAATAAAAAATTTATAATAGATCAGAAACTGATAAATAATTAATAATGTATAAATATTTAAATACAAACATATAAAACCAAAAATGAAAAAAATATTAATCATATAAATTACATACATATTTAATGTAATACGTAACAACACATGTTTTTCTAGACTGTGAAATTCAGCAGAAGTTGGAATTTATACTTTCGAATTCTCTTAATGGGTGAAATTGTCATTTTACCTTTAGAAGAAGATCTTGGATATTTTTTTGATAACTTCGATGATCCTGAAAATGGGGTTTTACCCTTGGATAGGATTTTAGTGGAAATCTTTGTTATTCTAAATTTTATGGAATAATTATTATTTAATATTTAATTAATTAAATATTAATTTATTTTCACATGTTCGTTCAGCTATATCTTTTCAATGGAGTGTTATTTAGGGATTGTTTCTCCTCTTTTGAGTCTATAATGGGGGTGGGGGTCCTATAAAACTCATAAACTGATGTCAGGGGTCATGGTTGGGCCCCTTTTTCTTTTTCCTTACTTTTTTCTCCTTTTCTTTTCCTCAATTATTTTTTATCCTCACCTATATTATCACATACTCCCACTTGTGGGATTCCCCATCCAAAAAACAGAGTTGAAAAAAGTAATGGGGGAGATAAGGGGAAGGGAGGTTCCACCATTAAACTCAGGAGGATCTGTTTCGCGCAATTATAGTAGAATGCGAATGCAGGCAAAGCTTTGGTGGATTCTTCCTAATGGTAGTCCATTTTAAAAAATTTGTTATATATCTTTATAAATTTATCCATTTCTAATTTTAAGGACTTATTATGACTGCTTAATAATCCTTTTGGGTCGATCTATAACAATTGTGGAGAAAACAGTGGTTTTGGGCCATTCGTAAGGGTTTTGCTGTTTCAAATCCAGATTGCTTGGTGTGTACTTCCAAAACACATGTGTTTTTTTTTCTTATTTGGGAAATATGAATTTTTAAAATCAAATGTTAGGTATAGGTAGTACACATCATGTAATGGTGCTTGAAAAATAGCCAGTCACATGGCCAGGCAACCCATGTTGGTGCACTTGGCCATGTAGGGTACATGACCAGTTGTCGGGTGGGTTACGCATCCTGTATGAGTACATGTCCAAGAAAAAACACATGGGAAGGCCATGTTTGGTACACAATTAAGTACCCCATGTAGAGTACATGTTGATTACATGTTTTATATATTAGTTAATTGTGTTTACATAAAAATATCAACTAAAGTACACACCAATGTAGGGCTTTGAGTGCGCACATTATATACTAGGGTATAAAAGTTGTTTACTTCTCCTTTGATACCCTTTTAATGGTTTTTTTATAACCCTTGGAGTAAAAATTAGATTTATGTTTAGTCTATTTTGATCATTTTTTCACATAGATCATGAAGATGTAAACCTTGGGGTGATTCAAGGATTCATTAAAGGTGTTTTGGGGTGATATGCTCAATCATAATATTCTTCCTCGAGAGGATAAATTCAGTTGTATCCAATAAGTGAGACTTGTAATGAGACCCAGTTGAGGATCATGATAAATGGTCATTTTACTTGGAGTGATTTCTCTAAAGACCTCATCCTATGTGTCTTTAAGATTCCCTAATTAGTGATACTAAGACATAAATTGATGAGACAAATTGGTAGGGTGTTTGGACCGACCTGGAGTGAGACCTTGACCTAAGATGGGCCATGATCCATCCTCTTAGACCAATTTAAAGTAGGTTTCTCCTTATTCTTGTGAGGTCTTTGTCTGTTAGAGACCATTGGGTGACTAAGGATCGCTTATAGGATGCCTCTTTTTATATTTCAACTTAGATAATCTTATATACAATGCCTCCACTTACCAAATATTTTTCAAGATGCATATAAGATTACTCTTATTAACAATTATTCTAGAAAATCTTGTGTCATGCCTCTATTAGTTTTATATTTATATGGATCCAAATAAGAATTCATTTTATTGCTACTGACTTTGAGGATCATGTCTATGATTTCTCACTTGTGTTTTAACCTGGGGGCCTTTGTGGGTTCCTTGATGTTGATCGAGCCAGAGCTAGTGTGTTATGGGTTTGGATAGATATGTTAGCGGGTGACACCAAAAAACTCATAAAAACTTGTAATATTGATAAATTATAGTATTAGTGATGGATTAAGGAATTCATCCAACCTCAATCCTTATTACACATTCACTCTATCATTGTTGATGTGGCTATGATTACATATGTGCTTCCTAGAACTCAATCCTTGGGGCCAGGTGTGATGTTATATTATAATGGGGAAGACCCCAGTTATTTCCTAGGATCCAACTCATTATGACATGAGTGATATTTAGATTCTTGATACAGAATTCCATGGATGGGATCATTGACTAAATTAAATTAATTTATACATGATTGAAATTAGTGGAAAAAGACATTTCGTAGTAAACATAGACTTCTAAATTAGTGCTTGAGATGTTCTCAAGGATGGATAAAGAACACCATGAGTGACGCTGAAGATACTCCATAGGTTCACGGAGGATGTACCATTTCTTCAATGTTTATTCTTCCTTGATTGATACTTGTATTCCCTACATATAATTACATGTATAGGATCATATAAAAAATTGAATTACCACATTGTTTATTTTTTCTAGATCGATAAAAGGGTTCCTAATACAGAATGCCTTGGATGATCTCATAGGTAAGATGAGATTATATTAAGACTTGAGTGATACTTAGATTCCTAATATAGAATTCATTGGATTGGATTATGGGATAAATGAAAGTATATTATTCCATGAGAGACACATTGTTTTTGTATATAGAATTCCATTGATGAGCTCATAGGGTAGATGAGATTTTATTATGCTTGGATGATACTTGGATTAATAATATAGATTTCCTTGGATGGGAACATATAATGAATGAAACTACATTAATCCATGAGGGAAACTTGGATTTCTTATTTGAAATTCCAGAAAAAGTATTATTATAATGACCCAAACTTTCATTAATGGAAATCCCTCTTGATCAAATTAAATGTCTCTTTATGTAAAATGTTTATATAAAATGTCAACTTATTTGGTTTTATGTTATGAATTGTGACTATTGCTAATATAGTCGTTGAACAGTGATCACATGATTAGTATTATATAGGGATTTAACAAATCCAATTTACTCAGAAAGAGGAAGTGATGACCTCATCCAGTAAATGTGCCCCATACGAAGCCCATTTTTCAGGGCATAGAAAAGAGGTGGCATCATTGGGCTTCGCTCTTAGCCAAGCCCAAGCTGAGATTGAATATGTTACGCTCAAGTAGGACCGCCTACGAGAGAAATGGAATTTGATAGAGACTACCACCCGAGCGATGTTATCCGAGCCACCCCAAGAGTCTGTCACCATCGCACACTTTACTCTTCAGTTTAATGTAGGTGTTATAAGGGGTTATGTAAGAAGACTCTAGTTCTATGGTTATGTACATTATTTTTTTATATAATAATGAATATACATTCATTTTATTATTGTAACCTAGTAAATAGTTTTTCTTTTTAAAATCACAAATAGTATTTTTAGTTAATGTTCTACTAAGAAATATATTTTGATGAATTAATGGATTTATGAATTAAATAATATTTAAATAAAATAGTATTATTGTTATTAAATTATTTTTTAACAAATATAAATGATTATATAATTTTATGAATGCAATTGTAATTTTTATACAGGTTTGCAAGCCGTTTTTTTCATAACCCGTGAATTTTTTATAAATATCTGTTTTTATTTTAAAAGTGAAAATTAAAATATTTAGGAAATTATTTATATAAAATAAATATTATTTCTGGAATCAGGACGTCGAAATTATCCAACAGTGTATTTTTTATAATTTTCCGACACTCTCAAATTTTTGGGTAAACATTAAATAGTTTTTAAATATATAATGTGTTTTATGACATCATAATGACCCAATAGTGAAGTAATAACATACTATAAGATTTATGTTCGGCCAATATAGGTTTTACCATTAAAATAATGTGGTTTTGGGTTTGTTTAAATTACATTACAAAGCATTAATGGACCCTTCAAGACTTATTAAACATCTTGTCTTTTTAAATTGTTTTCCTTTAGAGTGCGACTCACCTCCACATAATAAACCCCATTATTTTAAGAAGTTCCGACTTTGGCCTTGTAAAATATAGTTTTCCTCTTCCCTTTTTCCAAAATCCATGGGCAAAAACCATGGGATGGTTTGTTTTTTGGATTAGTTTAATGTGAGGTGTCCCAAACCTAAATAATAAAGGATTCCCTCACCTTTCCTATATAAATCCACCCAAGCTCCCAATAAGCCTCTCTCAAGCCTCTCTCATGCCTATGGAAGCACACTTCCAAGTAAGGGTTTTTTCTTCCTTTCTCATTTTTTCCAATTTTCTTAATGTTGTTATGCCCTTTTAATTTCAATTATAAATGTTGGGGTATGGTTTCACACCTCCCCCATACTGCCCTATTTATGTTTGAATGATGGGATACCCCTTTCTCTCTCATTAAATTCCTCCCATGTACACCCGTTACTATGCTAAAATTCTGAAATAAATTTCTCTCTCTTCTTTTACATTCAGGAAATTCTTTTGTATCATGACTCTAAATTCCATTACAATTGTTGGTACATGTATCTATATGACCCCCTTACTATCCATTTAATGTACATATGATGAGAGGCCCCTTTATCTCTCATCAACCATTTTTATGAATTCTTATGTCACGCTCTTACGCTGCTGAAATTGCCCTGATTTTCTAAGCCAATATCATTGTGTAGTGAATATCATGCCCATTTCTCTATCAATTATATTTACCTTTATGAACATTTACTTATTGATTATAAAGTTCCATGTCTAAATTCCACATTCATTTTTCATGGAATAAATTATTATGTTTTTGAATCCATGATATATGATCTACGTGGCACACTTAGGCATGAAATGTAATGTTTAAGAAGGGTACGCCCCTATAGTTCTCCAAAGCATTGGGTAATGTATAGTATCATGATACATCATGTGCAATGTTTGTTTACTCATGCTAAATAAAATTTAAATGAGGTTTTACTCGTGCTTCATGTTCAATGAGGATTTACTCATGCTCCATGTGAAATGAGCCTTGGCTCATGCTAATTCCATGTTAAGTGTTGTTTCCACATTTCCATGTTATGAGTATCATTCTTTATCATGCCTTTATGTTTATGATTCTATTTTTCTCTAATGATATGATTATTGTCTAACATGTATTGTATTCCTCATGTTACTCCATGATTATTCCCTTACTGAGCTTTATAGTTCACCCTTTTCTTATGCATGTCCTCATGATATCCCATGGAATACTATGTACGAGGGAATGTAGTGGTCATGTAATGGAAGTTTTCAATAAAGATGTTGTTTTTCATGTTTTATGTTTTTATGTAATGATCCTAAGCCACATAGACACTATACCTCTCGATCTTCTATGAGGTATCAAATGATTTTTATGTTATAAATAATGTTTAACTGTATAATAAAAAAGCAGGGTTGTCATACTCATAGGTTAAATGAAATTTTGTTATGCCTAATTACTAATAGCGGACATGAAATTTTGTATACATGTTTGAGATTTCAGACTGAGTAACACATTTTTGTCACATATTTTAGAAAAATAAAGTTTCTAATTGTTTTCTATTACAACACAATTAATGAATAGGGTTATCTCACTTCAGGAGATTCACGATTATCTACTTACTAATTCAATTTCACCTAATAACTACTTATTTTTGTTATTTTTGTTATTTTATTAAAATAATGAAATTTGAATGAAATAAAAGACTGAAAAAATAAACTATAATGAAATAATGGGGTGTGGTTAGAACATAAAGAACATGGCCTTTATAGTTTATCTAATGGGTTACTTAATTCTTTTTCTTTTGGTTTAAATTTAGTTTGATAATCAAATTCTAAAATCTCATGCATGAATTATTATCCTTGTATTTATTGGTCTGAAATTTATAATTTAAATACAATGATAATTCAATCTCCTCCTATAATCAAGGTTGATGGAAAACCTTAATAATTAATTTTACTCCTAGGACTTAACTATGTCCTATGTTGTTTCATCCATTGAACAAATCAACTCCATAATATAAAGGGCTTATGTCTAGTAGAAGGAAGGAAAAATAATTAAATAAAAAAATATAAATGAGTTTGAGTTTGTTGTGGTGGTGGAAAATCTCCACACTCATTATCATCACCCTTGATCACTGTATACATAAATAGAAAATTAAAATTTAACTGCACGATTCATGAAACACAACTTACCTCCCCTGGGCCAAGCCTTGGTTTATCCCCTCATTATCGAGGGTAGGAGGGCACTATGGAAATAATGAGAAGATTGGAAGAATAATAATAAAAAAATAAAATTAATAATAATGATAAATAATAACTAAAATAAAATAAAATATAAATAGAATATGAAAATAAAATAATAGAAGAATATAAAAAAGAGGAAGATGAAGATGAAGAATTAGAAGAATAATAGATAAGATTGTAGAAGAAAAACGGGGTACATTGAATTTAGATAGAATGTATGATTAAAATATGTGTAATGAAATAAACTAAAATAATAATTATATAGTGAAATAAAAGAAGAATAGAATGCTGGAGTGGCTGACCTCCTCCTCACGTATTGAGTTCACCTCTTGGGTGGGAAGACACCCATTTCTATAAGTGAAAAATGAAAAAATTCTCCATTATCCTTCCACAGTTAATGGTGAATTATTATTTTAAAATAATATTAATATTCTAATCAAGATGTGTACGGGTAATTTGTAAACACCCAAATATTTCAAGTGTTCATAAAGAGTGTGGACTGTGTGCTCTAACGGGGCCACCTCTAGCGTGCACGGTGTGCAAGGAGTGCATGGCCACGTGAAATGTGGTAGTTCTTAAACGCATATTTTTATATCTTTATAATTTATAATTAGTTGATCCTCAAATAATATGGCATTTATAGTGGGCATATGAATCTTCAAAAGAGGTTGACTATGGTTGTCTACGGTCACAAAAGCGATCCATGGTGGCTTAGAGTAGCGTCATTAGCAGGCGATTCGAGACTAATCTCTCCCAACACTCCCATGGTGTATTCTAAGGTTTTACAGTGGCAGTGGACCAGTGTCCAGTGGTTGAGTCAAGTGGTGAGGTGTGTCTGCACATTTTTGAGGCGTGGGTAAAAAGAAATGGTAGTGTTTGAGTTAATATGAATAGTTCCCATGACACAGTTGTCCCACATTCGAAACACATTAGGATAATGTGAGTGTTTATTAATCAATTCAAGGATGACACTACTTATAAAGCCTACAGCATGGTGCTCTCCTTGGTACAAAGAACACATATAACATGGGATGTGTCGCACCTCACATCTTGAGCTAGCATTGGCCCGCCTCTGCACCCACATCCCTGTCGGCCATATACTACACATGCCTCGTCCCCCACACGTCTTCACACAAGCCAGCACAATCTATCACTCCTGGTGGTTTTCTTGGTTGGTTGGAAACTTTTGGGATGGTTAGGTAGCTAGCTTCTATAGTTTGAGGGTCATATCAGCTTGGAAATTATTTTTTACATGAAATATATTAAAAAAACAAAACACTCTTAATATTATATTAATAGAATGATAAAATAAATATCAAACTTCAAATTCTTAAAAAAAATTATTCATTTAAAATAATTCTAATTCAACATTTATAAATTCCCATATATTAGTTAAATAATTCATTTTATGGGATTATTTAGTAAAACCCTTTGAAAATCATTAATAAATCACTTAAAATTGTGCCTGAAAAATGAGTGTTTCACATACCCCCATATTTAAATTAGGCTTATCCTAAAGTATGAAATCTTAATATTGAATTTAATAGGTCATCAATGCTACTATTTTTTAAAATTCAAAGAAATTAAATAAAATAATTATCAATGTTTAATAAAACTTTCAAAAATACATATAAAATATGAATTTAATTTATCAATTTCCTAAGAAATAATCAAATCTATTATATGACGTTTTCCTGTTAATAAATTATGGATCCAATCATTTCATTAATTTAATTTCCTCAATTTATAATTATTAAACTTTCCAAATTCTAATTTACCTTAATTTTTAAAATTTTATATCACTAAAAATGATAAAAAATCATGTAGAGTTAGGATCATATCATGATAATGTGATATTTATCCATAGTATTGTAAAGGAACTAAATTATAAACTTTGTAAATACAAAAGGAAAATAAAATCTTGATGGCTTTTAAATCAGGGTTCTAATGACTCTAAGGATTAAGTGTCAAATCCTAGACTTTTCTAGAGAAATCTAGGGAATGTTTTCAGGTACTTTTTGTATTTATTAAGTTCCTTTGGTTTGGGTTCTGACATAGGGATTTTTTACATGAAGTTTTAAGGAACATGGGAAGATATGCGGTTGTGCATGGTTTGCGCACGGTTTGGCCAAACCGTGTGCAAGATAACCATGAAGACAGTGGAAGTCATCATGGTTGGTGAACGGTTTGCCTAACCTTGTACCTTCGAGCAGTGAAGATACTGGAAGACCGCATGTTTGGTGCACGGTTTGGCCTAACCGTACGACCTACCAGGTGAAACCATGCATTCTGAGTAGTTTAATCTGAAATTTGGTTTTAAAACCACCTAAACCACCAAATCCTCTCTAATTAAACCTAGTCTTGGGCCCAACAATTTATGGGTGATCTCAGAGACTTCCAGGGGTATTCCAAGGTGATTTGAACCTATTTCTTTGAGATCAAATGCTCGTATTGAACATCAGCTCTCTTCCCGATAAGTGGATTTCATTTCATTGCTTGTACCGTTCTTTCATCTATCTTTCCTTGATCTTTTCATGGAATTTCTCCATTTTTTCATTGATCTAAACCTATTATTTGATATCTAGATCTAGTATTATGGATCTAGATACATATTTTCAAGATCTTGATGCCTTTGATCTTAATTTTGGTTTAGGGATTTGGATCCAAAGCTTGATTGACACCATTGTGCCACTCAGATTTTGGGGATTTCTGTTGGGATAACTACCATTAATAAACCGAGTAAGGTGGTCTAAACTGAACTCCAATAGTTTTGATATATGATCGGTGAATGTTATTTTTGGATTTGATAGCTTCCCTTTATAATTGAATTCCTAAATTGGAGTAATCAGGAATGTGGAATTTAATTGAGTTTTCCTTGGTGATTAATTGGTAATTGAATCACAGAGTAAATGAAAGGGGGTATCCCAAATAGATATTTTAGATATTTTTTTGGGTTGAGATATTTTAATTTATATATTGAATTTATTGTGTTAAGATAATTAATTTGGTGGAATTATTAATGAAATGATGGTTGTCTATGTAGGATAATTAATTGTGAGAATTAATTATGTGTCATGATGTTGACCAAAGATAATTAATTGTGAAAATTAATTATGTGCCACAATGTTGATCAAAGATAATTAATTTTGCGAATTTATTTATGTAAATTTCATATTTGATATATATAATTAATTGTGAAGAATTAATTATGGAATGAGAATCATGTTGATTGATTAGTTAATTGATGAAGTAATGAATGTATTGCGTGCTTAGTTAATTGTGGAGTAACTAATGGCCTTTGAAATGTTTAATTAATATTTGGATTAGTAATGTACTATGTGGATAATTCTTATGAATTAACAAATGATTAAATGGTTGAGATTTTTTTTGTTCTATACATGGAATTCTATACCAATTAGAAGTCGGTACTTGGACATGGAATTCCTCACCAATAGTAATCTAAACATGAGAATATGGGGTGTTACGAATGATTACCTACACTGAATGAGAAAAGGAGTGATAGGAATGATAACCTACACTCAATAAGAAGTTAGTTCTAGGCATGATGACCTACACCAAATGAATGATAATAACGAATGATGATTCCATTGAGATTTGTGGTGCTGGGCCTGATGACCAACACCAAATGATTAATGCTATTGAATGATGATTCAAATGGGAAACATGAATTGAAACAAGGCCTAATGTGACAATTTAGGATTATCTGAAAATGAGATAACTTTTTAAATTATGGATTGTATTTATTTCTTCATATAACTACATGCACTATTTTTGGATTGGACTCGTTTTAGACACTGTTGGTGGTGTCTTACTGAGTTGTACTCACACCCTATTTGGTCCGCCTGATAGGCACCCGATTAAACTTTTTTGTTGAAGGATTGGATAAGTTCAAGGTCCTGGGATATGTTTCAGTTTGGGATTGGAGCATGGGAGAGGGAACTGAATGTGGTTTGGGACTCGTTTTGGAGTTGTTGTTTCTTTACATTTAGTTGCATTGTAGAAACTTGACACTTTCATTTTCATATCATTATTTATCACTCATATGAGTATTGAATTTTCTGTTTTTTATTGGCATATGTCATGGTATTGTTCAATTAATTGATATGCCTCTGCACTTGGTTTTTTTTGTTTTCTTCTATTAGTGTTTTATTCTAATAAAAGTGGGTATAGTCTCTCCAAGATTGACTTACCAGACCCTCGCTGCTAGTCAGAAGCCTCTGGTGTATGGGGAGGCATGCTTGAGGGCATGTGGCCGACCAACTTGGGTCATTGTTCAGTGGCTCTGGGGTCGGGATGTTACAAAGTTGTATCAGAGGAGTTTTCATTTATTTCTTCTTATTTTATCTTACTATCTTTGGGAAAGGTACATAGTAGACTAGGTAGAGTCAAGGAATGGTAATGAGCTCATGCATTGGAGTTGCAAACCCATGTACAGGGGAAAATGTGAGTACTCAGGGTGGGATTGTTTTTTATTGTTGTTTGTTGTTACAGTTGAATATTATTTCACATTGGGTGGACCACATGTGGTGTGATGTGATATTTGTTTTGAAAATTGTTGAATTTTTAATTGCGGCCTAAAGAGGCACGATACTTGAGTCTATATGCATCATTCTAGGAACTAAGGGTTGTTGTGACATGCATCATTCTAGGAACTCATTGGAAAATGGTTATGAGAATTTTGTTGAACATGAAGTGTTTTTACTTGTTGTGAGATTGAAATAATGATGAAAAATGAGAATAAATTGGTGTCTAATGAAACCTTGATTGATTAAAACAGTATGAAAAATTAATTAATTATTGAATTAGTTAAATTGAGATAATGTGATTAATTAATGGATGAATTAATTAATTATAATGTATGTACCCTGGTTAACCAAGACCTCAAAGTAGGATGTTTAATGGTAGTGAAAAGGCCTCAGTGTTGACCGTGTGGTGAGAAAAAGTGGAAAGGACCTGTTGAAACTTGTTTTGTTACCTTCTCCTATTATGTAAATGTTATAAGGTTGCATTATGATACCAAATACGTGTGTTTATATTTTTAGAGATATGCCTCCACAATTTTGTTGAGGGGGAGACTGAGGGGTATACCCAAAAAAGAACTTCTAGACAAGGAGACTGAGAAACCATTGTTGAAATCTAGGTAGGAAGGGGAACTATTCTAAGAGAACTTTTCCTGTTTCATGTAATTCTTGTACAGGGACCCAGGGCGAGTTCAAAAAAGAATGTCTGAGTTGACATGGGAGTTCAAACTATAGAACTATCCTACTTTTACTTGATATGGTGTACCTGATAGAGAATAATTCTGGATTGAATCCATAAAGATAATATTTGACCATTTTGAGACTCCGACTAGGAGGAGGGCCAAGTTGGCTGCTTATTTGCTACAGGGTTTAGTGAAGCACTCTTGGGACATTCAGGTATGATATGGACAGACTATTAATATGTTATGGAATTACATTCTGGAGAAGTTCTTGGATCACTTCTATCTGGACACACTGAGATAAGAAAAGGATTTAGAGTTTATGAATCTAACCCAATGAAGCATGTCCATAATTTAGTGCACTAGAAGTTTCACATTTCTAAAAAAACATTCTCCATATTTGGTGGCATATAAGGCTTTTTCAGAAAAACGATTTTAGGATGGACTTAAGTGTGAAATTAAGTCCCATGTATATATCATTAGGTTGAAGAAATTCTCCGAAGTGGTTAATCTGGCTCTCATTTTAGAGGGGAACCTAAAGGAGGATTTCAGTACTAGAGAGGTAGCTAGATGATCAGGGAGTGTGCCTTCTAAGATCAGAATGTGTCGTCATGAGAACCTTAGTCCTCAAAGTGGTAATCATGGTGGATAGTCAGGAGGAACAGTTTCACTGGATCTTACTCATGTGATTTTCCACCAGTACAGTAGGAAATGACACTATCTTACAAATTTTATTCAACCACCAGTGGAGTACTGATTTTGTGGAAAGATAGGGCATATACAGAAGTCCTGCAAGAAGTGGCAGCAGGCTAGTGCAGAGGGAGCAGCAGCTCAGAGTCAGAGTGTGAGAATGTGGTATTCTACCCCATATAGGTCGGGAAGCTTGAGTTTACTAGTAGAGGTGGTATAAGTAGTAGACCTGGTACATCAGGGTATGAGCACCCATATTAGTGGAGTGGTGCTACTTAGGGGAGTCCAGCGACACCACAAGGAATAGGTGCATGATAGTGACATGTAGTGCAACGTACACTTGTCAAGAGTGAGGATGGTCCCTCGATAGTGAGAGGTACTATTCTAGTGATTTATACTTTATTTAGTTCCTTGTTTGAAACTAGTTCCTCTCATTCCATTATATTTAAAAATATTGTTATTGGATTAACTATAGAGGTTGAGTCCCTAAGTGGCATGATGAATATCGATAAATTATTGGGAACACAGTCTAAGGATATCTGTTTATGAAAAGGGTTATTTCTAGAGATTTGGGAGTATCATTTTCATTTAGATATCTATGTCCTAGATATAATAGGCTTCTACCTGATTATGGGTATGGACTAGCTAATCACATACAGAGACCACATAGATTTTTACCATAGTAGAGAGACTTTCGCATCTCTTGAGGGTGACCAGTATGTTCACCATGGAGAATTGGATATCCATACAGGATGAGCTGGGCCATTTACTCAGAAACTGGGAGAGCTCACGTCCCATGCTTCTAGTCTTTTGTTGGATGATGGGAGTGGTAGTCAAGACATCCTTCCACCAGTAGTAGAACTATTTCAGGATGTCTTTCCTAAAGACTTTTCAGGGTTTCCACCTAAGAGAGATGTGGAATTCACTATTGATCTCATGCTAGGGGATGATCTGATTTCTATTCCACCATATATAATGGCACCAACTGAGCTGCAAGAAATAAAAACATAGTTGGAGGAGTTGGAGGATAAATGGTTTATCTATCCAACTATGTCGCCTTGGGGATCACCTATTTTGTTTCCAAATAATGTCGATGGGAGTTTACGCTTGTCTGTATATTATCGGAAGATGAGTAAAATTACTGTGAAGAACCGATATCCTCTTCCACATATCGATGATCTGTTTGACTAATTGAAGGGGGATTGTGTGTTCTCAAAGATCAATCGGACATCAGGATATCATCAGGTGAGATTTTGGACCTCTAATATACTAAGAATTTCTTTCATGAGCTGGTATGGCATTTATGAGTTTTTCGTAATTCTGTTTGGGTTAACAAATGCTCCAGTGGTGTTTATGGCCTTGAGGAACATGATATTTCATCCATACCTATATCAGTTTGTGGTGGTGTTTGTGGAATATATCTTGGTGTACTCTAAGAATCATGGTGATTATTCCTAACATCTTGACATCATCTTGGGTACATTGAGAGAGCATCAGCTATGTGCCAATATATCATAATGTCAGTTTTGGATTGACAAGGTACACTTTTTAGGGCACATCATCCTAGAAGAAGGTGTGGTAGTGGACCCAAAAAAGTGCAGGCAGTGATTTCTTAGGAACATCCCAAGAATTTCTTTGATATCTGAAGGGGATTAACTTGTTATTATAGGAGGTTCAACCAATAATTTTCCCATTTTGAAGCACCGCTTCTAGGTTTTAAATAGAAAGGTATAAAGTTGCATTGGATAGGAGCATGTGAGAAAGATTTCCAGGAGTTGAAGAAGCACTTGACATTGGAACCAATTTTGATCTTACCTGAGTTGGGTGTGGAGTACATAGTGTATTGTGAAGATTCTCTGACTAGACTCATAGATGTTTTGATGTAAGGGGATTGAGTTTTTTCTTATGGGTCTCGGCAGTTGAGGCCACATAAACGGAATTACCCTACGTATGACCTCGAGTTGGAAGCAGTGGTTTATTCTCTTAAGTGTTGGTGACCCTATCTTTTGGGTGAAAAGTTTACAATTTTTACTAATCACAAAATCTTGAAGTATATCTTTTCACCACATTATTTTAATATTCTTCAAAGAAGATGGGTAGAATATAAGTAGTATTTTGATTTTGAAGAGGCATATACACTGGGAAAGGGGAATTGTGTGGATGATGGATTGAGAAGAAAAACTCTGACTTAGTTGGTACATGAATCAAGTGAAAAGTGAAATATGATGAATTTTATTGCAGAAATGCATGTGGTATTTCAAGAGAGTCAAGAGAGAATGACTATGGTTTCTGTAGCAGTAGAGTCTACACTCTTGAGATAAATCAGGGATAAATACTATGAGGATCGGGAGTGTTTAGCCATAATTGGATGATTTGAAGATGGGGAGACACATTTATATTGGATAATATATGAGGATGAGATCCTCTAGGTGAAAAATAAGATTATTGTGCCTACAAGTATGTGAGAGTAACTCATCCAATAATTTCATGCTTCAAAGTGGGTGGTACATCCTGGGGTGACAAAAATGTACCATGAACTACGATGATAGTTTGGTGGCTAGACATGAAAAAGGAGATAGCATGGTCTATAAAAGATGTTTCACTTGTAAGCTGGTGAAGGTATAGCATCAAAGACCTTGAGGCCCACTACAACCGTTACCTATTCCGAAATAGAGGTGGGATGACATGGCTATGGTTTTTTTAGTAGTACTTCCAGAAATTCTTAGGGAGAATGACTCTATTTGGGTCATTATGGATCGAATAAAAAAGGTATCAAACTTATTTCCTATCAGGTAAACCTTTATATTAGAGTAGTTTGGTGAACTTTATGTGAGAGAGATAGTTCATTTGCATGAGGTTCCACAGACTATAGTTTCAGATCACAATTTGTGCTTTACTTCACGCTTCTAGCAGGGCTTATAGAAGACCCTTATTACACATGTTCTGTTAGGTACGACCTTCCACCCACATACATAAGGGTAGCCAGAGTGTACCATATAGGTGTTAGAGGATATGATGTGAGCATATGTGCTTGAAATTGGTGGATCTTGGGAGAAGAAATAGGTTTTAGTGGAGTTTTCCTAAGACAATTGTTATCATGAGACAATAAAAATGGAACCATATGAGTAACTTTATGGAAGACCTTCTAGGTCACTACTATGTTGGTTAGAGGTGAGTGAGTTAGAGCTATTGGGACCGAGTCTCATTCAGGAGACATCGGAGCAGGTGCAGTTGATTCAGAAACGTATGGCTATGACTCATAGTAGGAATAAGTCGTATGCTGATAGACGGAGACGACCCTTGAGTTTACATAGGGTGATTGTGAATTCATTTGGGTTTCTCCTAGATTGGTTTACCATAGGATACGGAGGTAGGGAAAGTGAACACCCAGATTTTATGGACTGTTTGGGGTGCTTGAGAGAATCGGGTCGTTGTCCTACCAGTTATCACTTCCAAAGAAATTCAGCGCTATGCATGATGTTTTCTATGTGTCACAACTTTGGAGGTATCACCCCAAACCTTATCATGTGATTAATGTGGAATAGGTTGACCTAGATATGGATTCGTCATTTGAGGAGCATCAGATACGTGTATTGGGTCACAGTGAGAATGTGTTATAGGGAAAGACAGTGCCATTAGTTCATGTGTTATGGAAACCTTGAAATGTGCAAGAGGAAACTTGAGAATGGGAAGAAAAAATGATGGCTCAAGGGCCTAATCTTTCTGGCTCAGAATTTTATAAATTTCAGAAGTGCATCTTGAGGATGAGCTATTATAAGGTGGGGATATTGTAAGATCCTGACCTTTTTTAGGGTAATCTCATGTGTGTTTTTAAGTACCTTTTGTTTTTATTAAGTAACTTTGAGTTGTGGTATGACCTAGGGTGTGTTTGGGTTATGTTTTAAGGAACATTTAAAGAAAGGGGGCTGTGTACGATTTTCCTATCCATGCGCCATTGAGCCATGAAGATAGTGGAACACCGCATGGTTGGCGCACGGTTTGGCCTAACAGTGCAGCCTGCTAGGTGAAACCATGCAAACAGAACAGTTTAATCTGAAAATTGGTTTTAAAACCACCTAAACCACCTAAACCTCTCTAATTAGACCTAGGCATGTGCCTAAATTTTTTTGGGGTAATATTAGAGAATTACAAATGGATTCCAAGGCTATTCGAACACCGTTCATTGAGATTAGAAGCCCGAATTTAAGATCTTCTCACTTCTCGGTAAGTGGATTTCATCACATTGCTTCTCCTATTCATTATTCAATATATCATTTATATTTTCATGTAAGATCAAAATTGTTTATTAGATCTCATCCTATGATTTGAGACCTAGATCTAGGATTTTAGATCTGGATCTATATTAGAAAAATCTTGATGTCTTTGATCTTAATTTTGGTTAATGGATTTAGATCTGAAGCTTGAATGATAACGTTATGCCACTCGGATTTTGGGGATTTCTTTAGGGATAACTTCTATTAATAAATTGAGTTAAGTTGTCTAAATAAAACACCCAAAGTTGTGATTTATGATATGATGATATTAGTTTATGATTTTTTAGCTTCCCTTGATAATTGAATTCTTAAATTAAAGTAATAGGGAATTTGGAATTGAATAGAGTTTGCCTTGGTGATTAATTGATAATTGAATCATTGGAAAAAACAAAAGGGGGTTTCCCAAATAAATCTTTTGGAGATCTGTTATTGTTTGAGATATTGTAATTGAGATATTAAATATATTTTGTTAAGATAACTAATTGGAAGAATTAATTATGAAATTATGGTTAGATATGTAGGATAACTAATTGTGAGAATTAATTATGTTCCAAGATGTTAACAAAAGATAATTAATTGCGAGAATTAATTATGTTCCATGATGTTTGTCAAATATAATTAATTGCATGAATAAATTATGTCATGTTGAGAATTTATATGGCTAATGAATTGTGAGGAATTAATTATGGGTTGAGGATTGTGCTGATTGATTAATTAATTGGTGAATTAATTAATGGATTATGTGCTTAGTAAATTTTTGAGTTAACTAATGGCCTTTGAAAAGTTTAACTAATCATTTGATTGTTAATTGAATGTGTGGATAATTGTTGTAAATTAAATAATGATTAAATGGTTGAGGTTTTTGTGGTTCTAAACATGGATTTCTAGACCAATTAGATGTTGGGACTTAGACGTGGAATTCCTCCCCAATATTTATCTAGGATTGAGATTATGGGGTGCTAGGAATGACGACCTACACCGAATAGGAAAATGAGTGTTGGGTATGATGAAATACACTCAATGATAATGTGGTTCTAGGCACGACGACTTACACCAAATGAATGATAATAATGAATGATGATTCAACTGATATTTGGGGTGTTAGAAATAAATACCTACACCAAATTATTACGGATATTGAATGATGATTCAAATGGGAAACATGAATTGAAACTAGGCATAATGTGATGATTTAATATTATGTTACAATGTGATAATTATTTAAATTATGCATTGTTTTTATTGATTCATAAAACTGTATACACTATCTTTTGACATGACTCGTTTTAGACACTGTTGGTGGTGGCCTACTAAGTTGTAATCACGCCCTATTCGGGCTGCCAGATCGGCACCTAAGTAGTATTTGTTGTTGTAGGAAAGGATAAGGTCAAGGCCCTAGGATAGGCTGTTGTTTGGGACTGGATCATGGGAGAGGGAACCTGATGTGGTACAGGACCTGTTTTGAATTCATTGTGTCTTTACTTTTAGTTTAATTATAGACATGCGACACTTGAATTGCCAGAGCATGATTTATCTTTCAACTGAGTATTGAATTTTCTAGTTTGGAATATTATATTCCATGGTATTGTTCTGGTTATTTATATGCTTCTGTACTTGGTTATTGTTGTTTGTTTCTATTGGTGTTTTATTTTTATAAAAGAGGGTATATTCTCCCTATGACTGACATAGTAGACACTTAATAATATTTGGCACCCAATAGCATATGGGGAGGCGCTTGAGGGAATATGGAAAAGAGGGCTCAGGGCACTATTCAGTGGCTCCTAGGATGGGATGTCACATTAAGGTTGGTAGTAATTGATGTTTAAAATTTTTTTCGGATGGAGGATGCTTCTCTCTAAATAACAATTCATGATATCAATGTTAACTGTTTAATGAAAATATCCCCTTAAATTTAGAAACTCCCAATTTCGCCAAACTAAAATTAAGGCCATGGTTATACTTTTTTTGAAATATTTTTTCATTTTTTTATTTTTTTATATGTGAGGCCTAGAATAAATACCACATCCACCACCGAACCACATGCGATAAAAAATCATCATTTTGGTTGTGGTGATTTTTTATTCTCCCAAGTGAAAACCCAATTTTAATATATTATTTATCTTAATGATTATTTTTTGTATTTTCTTTTGACAGTGGAAAACAATTAAGTACAATGAATAAATCAACATCCTTTCTTAATACACACATTTCAACACTCACAAATTTTTTTCTTACAATCTAGTGTATCCCTTTCACCATGGATTCCCTCACCCCCACACTTTAACTTTAAAATATCATAAAAATATTAAGAGTTGGGTCGGAATGGATAAAAATGGATTGAAATGTGGATTATCCCTAACAAGGTCATTCATAGTCTCTGCAGACTAAACAATTATTGATGTAAGCATGAACTCAAAGATAAGTTATTATCAAAAGATTCCTCAATCATTTAATTTCATTTCATAAAAAAAGATTTAAAAAGTTTCAATGAATTTTTGAGTCAGTGGAATGTTCCAAGGTCACTAAATAAATATGATCAATATGGAATCCCGCCTTTATATTACATAACTTTTCATTATATTTTACAAATAGAGGATCTTTAAACTCTAGTGTCTCGGAAATAAAGAACATAAAACCTGAAAACATAAAACATTATTCTAATAAACTTGTAGGGATTCGTCATAAGTTCTTCCTATGAAAAATTATTCCATCTCATAACCTATAGGCATACATCAAAGGAACAGGTGAGCACAAGGCCCAGTTAGGAAAACAGGGGAATCAGTTTACTGGTGAAATCAATAAGAACTTGATAAAAAAAATAAAGACATGTGAAATAGAATTAGAGGCATATCACAATAAAAATAATGTGAATAATAACATGAATATGTGGATAAAACCTTTAATTTCTACATTCATGAACATATCACCATGTTTTATCTCCAAGGATTCATAAAAATTACCAAGGATATTCACCACGGTATCGTGAAACTTGTCATCTCTAGAGATTAAATTTGTTACCCAATGAATTGGAGAACTATCATGGCACACCATTAATATGTCTTTATCTTCATGTGATCCACATATATAATAATCAAATATTTCATAAATAACCCATATAGGGTAAAATTAATGGGTTTCACTTCAAAATCGTGACGTTTTAAAAGTGATTAGAAACACGATCGTTATGTCATTTATAATCCTTGGAAAAGTATAGAGGGTTTAATGTATGTCAATTACAGAATGAAATAGATCAATTTTATGTCTTGATTAATACCTCTAGAAATTAAAATATATTTGGGTATTCATATAAATAAAACAAGAAAAGTTTTGAGAAAAAGAGAGATATATTTTGAGACAAACTTTCTACAGCATAACAACTATATAAAATGGTTTTAGAAAACAAAAAAAGATAAGGGACAAGGGAATCCCATAAATAAATGAATCATTTAAGGTATAGGTACATAATAAAAATAAATAATAACATGGTGTGGAATGACACGCCACATGAAAAGGAAATATGAAAGAAAAGAGAAAATGTGATTTCTTTTATGAAAATTCGGCAACCTAACGACGTCACGTATAATTCAGAAAAATAATTTGATGAGAGTGGAAAGGGTATATAATAAATTGGAAATTAAATGTATAGTAATAAAGATATAGAAGATCATACCCCCACATAATGAAATGGAAACTAGAAGACATAACATAAAGGATTTCATGACTTAAAAGAGGAGGGGGAAAGGTTCCATTACCCTGAAGAGTTATTTCAAAAGCGTAAAGGTTGGGACCTTGTGGGGCTTGAGAGCACCCAATGAGGACTACTTGGAAGGTAAAAACACTATAACTTCATTTATAAGTATTATGTTATGAAATTAATGAGGGAATGGCTTGGTATTTATAGGAAAAGTGGGGTAATATTTAATTAATTTCCAAGGGACACCTCATCGGTGGTATTTGGAAAATCATGGGCTTGCACCTGGTATTTGCCCAGGGTATTGGCCACTTGCGACACCTCATAGCATATATTACAATTAAAAATTCGACTAGAATGATTACATCATTATTACATCATTAATTATGTCATTAATCACACTGAAACTCAAAACTGTATTTTTACTATTCATCGAAAATTCAACTATTTCAGAAATATCCCAGAAATATACCCTAACCTAATATCAAAGATCTGAATTGAAAATTGAATTACATTTTATGAGAATAATTTTCTAAATATTTTTAATTTAATTTTTGAATAAAATCATTATTTATTCCAATTAAACAACTTTAAATCTATAACACATTTTTTTAACACCTTAAAAAAGTAATCAAGGTCCTGTAAAATTATCGTATAACTATAAGAAAAAAATTAAGAATTTATGATTACATTTTATGAAAATAAATTTTTATTTTAAATTATTAAATTAATTATAAAATTTTAATTAAAATATTTATGACATATAAAAATACTAATACTTATATTATGTTAATTTTTACATTTTTAAGATGTCTAAATTATATTAATACATTCATGAGTAAAGTTTCTATTTTTTTGGCCGATTCAGTATTCATTACTATTTATAAGGGTATATCACTATTCATACTTTACTATCCACTAAAAATTAAATTGATCTTATTAGTATCTAAATTTCTTACCGGTCACAACTTAAGAAGACCATTTCATGAAAATAAATTCACATCATTAATTATTTAATGTTTACATGAATATTTTAAAATACCCTCTTTACAAAATTCATCAATAATATTCATCCGATATTTATCCAAACATTTGAAAATAGACAATTTTACCATAATAAGAAATAAAAATTTTATTTATACTAAGGAATTACAAAAAAGTATCTAAGGCCTCGTTAAATAGCCCCTTATAACACCTACATAGGACCTAAGTGTAAGGTGTGTTTTGGTGATAGAATCTTGGGGAGACTCAAACAACATTGCCCGAGTGGTGAATTCTGTCAGCATGAACTTCTCCCTTAGGTTATTCCGTTCAGGCTTCACATGTTGAAGCTCGGCATGGGATTGGTCTAGAGAAAAGTCCAGAGATACTACTTCCTTCCTAAGCTCTGACAGATGGGCTTCGTATAACCCGAGTCTATTGGATGAGGCCATTGACTCTTCTTTCTGTATTAACCAAGATCACTTGTATTTATAATCAATAATTGTAACATTAAGAGTCTAGTTTCCAATGTTCATATTGACCAACGGTCATATAATAATCAAAACCCAATAATATCACTTCATTAGTTAAAGGATATAGTTTTGTGGAGTATAAAATGAAATAACACAAAAATTTAGGAAACTGATATTATTCAAATGTTCGGGTTGTTACATTCTTCCCCCTTTAAGAAATTTCGTCCCCAAAAGTTAATCTTGTACCCTATGAAGAGAAATGGTGTGGGTACTTCTACCACATAGACTCCTCTGGTTCCCACATGGCTTCTTCGCATTTGTGGATCCTCCACAACACCTTAAGAAGGTTAGTAGTCTTGTTGCGTAGAACCTTGTCTCTACGATCCAAGATCTCCACCGGCTACTCATCATAAGAGATGTCAGGTTCCAGTTGTACCACATTTGGATTTAGTACGTGTGAAGGATCATGTATGTACTTCCTCAAGATGGATACGTGGAAGACATCATGAACATGTGCTAGATATGGAGGAAGTGCAAGCCGATATGCAACTGCTCCTATGCGATCAAGGATTTCATAGGGGCCAATGTACCTAGGGATGAGCTTCCCTTTCCTCCCAAACCTTATGACTCTCTTCCAAGGTGAAATTCAAATAAAGACATTGTCATCAACATCAAACTCCAAGTCCCATCGATGGTGGTCATCGTAGCTCTTTTACCGACTCTGTATAGCCTTAATGTGTTGTTGGATGGCTTGAATTTTTCTATCATCTCTTTCACAAGATAAGTCTCAACAAGCTTTCTCTCCCCAAATTCATGCCAAAAAGTAGGATTTCTACATCACTTACCATATAGAGCTTCATAATGTGCCATTTGAATGCTCGAGTGGAATCTTTTGTTGTAAGAGAACTCAACAAAAGTGAGATGTTGATCCCATCCTCCTTTGAATTCCATTGAGCATGTTCTCAGCATATCTTCGAGTGTTTGAATAGTCTATTCAGATTGGATATCAGTTTGGGGATGATAGGCCATACTAAAATTCAATTCAGTGACGAGATCATGTTTAAGTCTTCTCAGAAATTTTGATGTGAACCTTGGATCATGATTAGATACGATAGAAAGTGGAACTCCATGCATCCTTAGAACTCTCTTCACATAAATCTTGGCAAGTTGACCAAGATTGAAATATTCCTAAATAGAGATAAAATGCACAGTCTTTGTGAGACGGTCCACAATAACCCATATCGCATTGTTTCCTTTGATGTTCTTAGGAGACTAGTGATAAAGTTCATAGTGATATTTTCCCACTTCCATGCTGGTATGGATAGTGGTTGCAATACCCCTTTAGGAAGTTGTCGCTCAGCCTTCACTTGCTGAAATATGAGGAACCTTTAAGTGTAGTCTACAATCTCCCTTTTCTTATTATCCCACCAATAATGATCATGAAGGTCCCTATACATTTTTTTGCTTCTTGGATGTATATAGAAAGTAGATATATGAGCTTTATCCCTCAAACCTTTCTTTATTTCCATAATAGATGGAACACATAGTATTGTATGAAATTTCAGTACACCTTCTTGATCAATATTGAACTCAGAAAACTTCCCATCCTTCACAGCCTTAAACTTCTTATGTAATAATGGATCCTCTTTCTAAGCTTTCTTGATCTTCTCTAGTAATGACGGTTGAGAAATCATTTGGGTTAGGGTTGATGATGTTCGTTCCCTTATAATTCCCATTTCCAGTTTTACTAGGTCATTGATCAAAGGATCTATTTTAATCCTCATCATGGACAGAACAACTAAGTCTTTCCACCTTAATGCATCAACGACTTTTTTTTCACTACCAGGATGATAATGAATAGAAATATCACAGTCTTTGAGAAGTTCCAACCATCTCCTCTGTCTCATGTTAAATTCCTTTTGTGTGGAAATATACTTCAAACTTTGATGGTCTATTTATATATCACATTTCTTCCCATAAAGATAGTGCATTTATATCTTAAGATAAAAAACGACCGCAGCCATATCCAGATCATGCGTAGGATAGTTCTGCTCATGAGTCATCAACTGTCGAGATGTATAAGCAATGACTTTGTCATTTTTCATGAGGACACACCCAAGTCCTTTTAGAGATTCATCTCTAAAAATAATGAATCCTTCTCCACTTGAGAGAAGATTTAACATGGGTGCAGTAACCAATCTATTCTTCAGCTCTTGGAAACGTTGCTCACACTCCTTTTTACATATGAACTTGACCCCTTTTCAAGTTAACTATGTTAATGGATTAGAAATTTGTGAATTTTTTTTCACAAACCTCCTATAATATCCTTCCAATCCAAGGAATCTATGAATCTCAGTTATTTTTGTAGGCTGAGGCAACTCCTCTGCAAATTTTGTCTTTGCAGGGTCAATTGTGATTCCTTCATTAATAACAATTTTCCCCAAGAAAGAAACTTACTAACTGTAATTCACATTTGCTGAACTTCCCAAAAATCCTCTCCTTCAATAGAGTCTGAAAAATAACCCTTAGATGATCCTCAAGCTCCTTGACACTTTTGGAATATATCATAATATCATCAACAAAAACTACCACAATGTTATCAAGGTAGACCTTAAAGACTATTCATCAAATCCAAAAAATAGCAGGTGCATTAATCCGTCTGATGTCCGTAACAAAAAACTCATAATGCTCGTATCTTGACCATAAGGAATTTTTTAGAATATCTACTTTCTTCACCCTCAATTCAGAATAACCAGATCGAGGATCAATCTTAGAGGAAAATTGTGCCCCAAGAAGCTTGTCAAATAAGCCATCAATTTTTGGAAGAGGGTATTTTTTATTCACTGTGATCCCGTTCAGTTCTCTATAATCAATGCATAGCTACATCAATATATCCTTCTTCTTCACAAAGGGAACTGGTGCTCCCTAAGGAGACACACTCGGTCAGATAAAACCCTTCTCTGGAAGATCTTGGAGTTTTTTTTTTAACTCCTCTAGCCCCACATTTCCATCCTATATGGGGTCTTTAATTTCATATGTGATATAGGTATGTGTTCAATGGAGAACTCTACCTCTCTTTCTGGGGGAGGTTCGGGTAACTCCTTAAGAAATATGTCAATGTATTCTTGGATGATGGGGACATTTTCTATCCTCAAACTCGCATTTCCTTCTTCTTCTTCATTGATCAACTCCATAAAGAATGGTATATAAGGTTCTCCTAGACAAATATCAGGTTTAGATATCTCTCCTTGGAAGATAATTGTAGGTTTTCAATTCAATACTACTGATATTTCCTTGCTTCTGCATTTGATCTTAGAATTATACTTTGAGAGCCTGTCTATACCTAGCATAATTTCGAATTCCAGCATAGGATTGAATACTATATTTTCGATAATATTTTTTTCACTTAAGTAAATACTAGAGTTTCAAAACACTGACGATGCTTGGATAATCCCACCAAGGTCTTGGCCGATAACTCTACTTTTAGCAAATTGGGGGTTGGTTCTAAATTCTTTGCATACATGGATAAAATAAAGGAATGCGTAGAACTAGAATCAAACAAAGTACTCGTTAGCTTTGAGAGATCAACAAGAGTACCTACCACTACAACATTTGGCCTTTGCTGAGGATAATGGTGATTCCCCTCCATTACCCTCAGATTTGAATACCGATTGGAAAAGTGCCCAAGTTTTCCACACTAATAGAATTGGACATCAGTTACGGCTTGTACAATCTTCCCCTATCATTAGTGTTGGGAAGTTTTGGTTTCACCTCACTACGACAATTCCATGCAATGTGGCCATCTCTACCACAATTTTAGAACTTCCCGTTCCCGAGCAGGTAGTTCCCTGAATGCTTCTTCCCACATTTATTACATGTGGGACATTGTACTTGCTTGCCTCCTCTTCCTTGATAGAAGCTCCTACCTAGGCTTGGCTTCATTGATCTCTTCTTTTAATTGGATTTATGAGACCACTGTGTCTCTCCAAACTCCAGTTCGACTTTCATCGCAATTCACATGATCTCCTCATAGCTATCATAGTCTCTGTTGGCTAGATTATTCTGCAGATGAGGTCTTAGATCCCCGAAGAATCTAACAACCTTACCATTTGGTTCCAAGAAAAATCTAGATGTGTAAAGTGAAAGCCTTGTGAATTTTATCTCATAGCTTCCCACATATTAATTTTCCTTCTTCTTCAGCTCGAGAAACTCCTTCTCCATTCTTATTCTCATCGATCGAGGGAAATACTTGTGGAAGAATATCCCTCTGAACTCTTCCCACTCCATAGATTCAACTTCCACTCTTGGCTTTGTGTTTTTAATAAATTACCACCACTGATCAGCTTCTCCCTCTAAGCGACAAACTGGCAAGGTAACCTTCTCTTGTTCAGAACAGCGGATCAGAAAAACAATCTTCTTGATAGAGCTGATCTACTATTCAGCAATCAATGGGTTGGTTGATCCACTAAAGATTTGTGGTATTTTATTCATAAAGGATTAATAGAAAGTTGTTCCCTTCATAGTGAGATCGTTCCCTCAGCTTGATTCAAGTTATTTCACATAACTTGAGTCAGTTGGTTCATCATTAATTTGAATGTCTCCATTCTAGATTCCATCGGAGGGCCATCAGTGCATGGTCTATTGCGGTCACCATTTGCATGGTTCCTCCTATTGCTTGACATTTTCAAAAATAATAAAACCTCAAGGAGAAACTTATTTTAATTACAAATCTCTTAACTAAAAATAATTTTATGTCTTAAAACAATAAGCTTTAAACAATTAAATTTCTCTATAAATCAATTATAATGATTCATAAAAAGCTTGTGATTAACCAAACATATACCCCAAGAGTGTTGTAACTAAGAGTATAACAAGGCCCATTATCGTGTACCAAGATACCCCTAGTCAATCCTAAAACTCCTTTTCAAAGTTTTTACTCCTAGGTATATCTATTCCAGAGCCTCCTCTACCTGCTCGTATCCAGATCGGGATGTATTTGCTTGATAAACCACTTACTAAATACTCACCAAAATACTAGAAAGTATCCCTATATTTAAACTTTTATATAGGTTTCTTCCTAAAGTTTTCATATCCAAATTTCAATAAATAACTAAACTATCCTTTGATACCAACTATGGAATCCTGCCTTTTTATTACATAACTTCTCATTACATTTTACAAATTGATGACCTTTAAAGTCTAGTGTCTTAGAAATCAGAAACATAAAACATGAAAACATAAAAAATTATTATAATCCACTTTTAGGGATTTATCATTAGTTCTTCCTAAGAAAAATTATTTCATCTCATAACCTAGATACATACATAAAAGGAAAGGGTGAGAAGAAGGCCCAGTAAGGAAAATAAGGGAATCAGTTTACTTGTGAAATCAATAAGAACAAGATAAAAAACATAAAGACATGTGCAATGGAATTTGAGGAATATCATATCGAAAATAACTTGAAATTATAACTTGAATCTATGGCTACAACATTTAATTTAGACATTAATGAACATATCATGAAGGTTCATCCCTAAGGTGTCATAAAAATTACCAAGGTTATTCACCAAGGTTTCGTGAAACTTGTCATCTCTAGAGATTAAATTCATACCCAATGAATTAAATCACTCTCAGGGCGCACCCTTAATATTTCTTTATTTTCATGTGATCCACATATATCATAATCAAAAATTTCATAAATAACCCATAGAGAGTAAAAGTAATGGGTTTCACTTCAGAATCATGACGTTTTAAAAGTGCTTAGAAACATGATCGTTATGTCTTTTATAACCATTAGAAAAGGAAATGGGGTTTCATGTTTGTTGATTTCAGAGTCATATAGATAAATTTTATGTCTTGATAAATACCTCTAAAAGTGAAAATATATTTGGGGATTCAGATAGATAAAACAAGAGAATTTTGTGAGAAAAAGAGAGAGATATTTTGAGACAAAATTTCTACAACATAATGGCCATATAACATGGTTTAAGAAAACAATACAAAGAGAGGGGACAAGGGTATCACATTAATAAATGAATAATTTATAGTATAGGTACATAATAAAAAGAAATAATATCATGGTGTGGAATAACACACCACATGAAAAGGAAACTTCAAACAAAAGAGAAAATGCGATTTCTTTTATGAAAATTCGACATCCTAATGACATCGGTTATAATTCAATAAAATAAGTTTATGGGAGAATAAATGGGCTCTCATAAATTGGAAATTAAATGGAAAGTTATAAAGATACAGAATAACATACACCTACATAATTATATTGAAGCTATAAGATATAACATTAAAGATTTCATGACTTAAAAGAGGAGGGGGAAATGTTCCCAAACCTTGAAAGGTTACTTCAAAAGCTTGAAGGATGGGACCATAGGGTGATTGAGGGAACCAAGGGAGGACTTCATGGGAGGTAAAAATACTATAACTTAATTTAGAAGGATTTTGGAATGAATTGAATAAGGTAATGGCTTGGTATTTATAGGAAAAATGATGGAATAATTAATTAATTTCCCAAGGACACCTCATCGGTGGTATTTGCATAACCATGGGCTTTCCCATGGTATTTAGCCATGGTATTAGCCAATTGGGACACCTCATAGCATATCTTACTATTCACAAGTCAACCAGAATGATTACATCATTATTTCATCATTAATGATGTCATTAATCACACTGAAACTCAAAACTGTTTTTTACTATTCACCAAAAGTCAATCTATTTTAGAAAAATCCCAAAAATCTACCCTAACCTAATATCAATGCTCTGATTCCAAAAATGGACTCCATTTTATGAAAATAGTTTTCTAAATTTTTTAATTTAATTTTTGAATAAAATCATTATTTATCCCAAATAAACAACTTTAAATCTATAACTCATTTTGTAATCCATTAAAAAAGTAATCAAGGTCCCATAAAATTATCATATAACCATAAGTCAATAAAGTAACAATTTATGATTACATTTTATGAAAATATATTTTTACTTTTAATTATTAAATTAATTTTAAAATTTTAATTAAAATATTTATGACATACATAAATACAGATACTTATATTATGACCATTTTTACACTTTTAAGATGTATAAATTATATTTATAAATTCATTGGTGAAGTTTCTATTATTTTGGCCAATTCACTATTCATTAATATTCATTACTATTCATAAGGATATATTACTATTCACACTTTACTATTCACTAAAAATTAATTAGATCTTATTAGAATCTAAATTTCTTATAGGTAACAACTAAAAAGGACCAATTTTTGAAAATAATTTCACATTATTAATCATTTAAAGTTAACATGAATATTTTAAAATAACCTTTTTACAAAATTAATCAATAATATTCATCCTATATTTATCCCTACATTTGAAAAACAAAAATGTTACCATAATAAAAAATAACAATTTTATTTATACTAAGGGATTACAAAAAGTATTTAAGGCCCCGTTACATAGCCCCTTATAACACCTACATAAGAACTAAGTGTAAGGTATGCTATGGTGATAGAATCTTAGGGTGGCTCGGACAACATTTCCTGATTCGTGATTTCTTTTAACTTGAACATCTCCCTTATGAGATTTCATTCATGGTTCACATGTTTAAGCTCATCTTGGGCTTGGTCCAGATCAAAGCCCAGAGTTTCTCCCTCTTTCCCCAACTCATACATATGCGCTTCATAGGGCCCAAGTCTAATTAATGAGGCCATCGACCCTTCTTTCTGTATTAACCAAAATCACTTGTATTTATAAACAATAATTGCAACGTTAAGAGTTTAGTTTCCAACGGTCATATTGACCAATGGTCATATGACAATCGAAACATAACGGTGTCACTTCATTAATTAAAGGATGTGGTTTTGTGGAGTCTAAAATGAAATAACACAAAAATTTAGGAAAAAAAATATTATTAAAAAGTTCATGTCATTACAATCAAGATAAAATAGGAAATATTTGGCCTATAATTCCTCTTGAAAATGAGATATTTGATATTACACAATCACTCATGGAATCATCTATAATAACTAAAAGTTCACATGAATTTAAGAATTTCAAAGAAAGAAAAAATGTAAGGAAATTTTTTTTAGATGAATCAACTAGTTCCCCCAAATCACCAGTCCTCGTTTTAATATCCATGCTTAACTCTAATAATTCAATTTTACATTTTACTCATTCAATATCATTATCATTGAAATTTAGACCATGAGATCACAAGATTAATAAGATATTAATTTCTCCTATATAAGTCAAGTAAAGATAGAATTAAAAGTATGGACATGAAATTTCTAGTTTAACGTTCAAAATAGGTTTTTAGACAAAAATGTATGGGGTTTAAAAGATTAAAAAATGTGAAACCCCATTTGAAATGAAACATTATTCTTCATCCTTCAAATTTTTCTTAGTGGATTCCTTATTCCATCATGGGCCTAGAAAAGAAAATTAATCATATAACCATAAGGGAAAAAAATTTAAAACAAAAAAAATCATAAGGGGAGTGGGTTACATGCTAAAATAATTCTAACAATAAAAATAAAATTTTTAGAAAGCTAGTGAAGATAAATCTGGGTATGATCACCCAAGTTGGCCCTGAAATTTTTTTATATTCCATAGCTTAAAGGTGGGTGGTAATTCTTGGATTTGATCCACTACGTTAGGATTTTCACAACTTTTAATTGTTATATTTTGTTTAATAATGACCCATGGATAGATTCTAGAAGATCCATCTCCTTCACGATTTGGTATAGCATGCATGGTGGGGTAGGATGAACTATGGATCATACACCTTTTTGGTTTCAACTTGTACATCCTCCTGCTTCTTCTCCAGTTCTTTCTCAATATGTGATACATTAATTGAATTTTAAAAGGGGGGTTTAAACTTATTTTAAATTAGATGGAATTTAAACATTTTTAATAAAAATCAGAATTATCCCTTTCAATATGGAAAGCCTCTGTCTTATTCTCCTAAGGTACAATCACTTTTATTTCCTCAAGGACATCCTTTAACTCATGTTAAATTAGTGTTTTAAGTTCCAGGTGTTCCACATAAGTTCCATGTGTTTTTTATTTATATTTCATTAAGTAAAAATCTGGATTTACAAATATGAAAATTCAAAATGTTGGGAGTTAATACTCTATTCAGATTGAATAAAATAAAATGATAGAGATTTTGAGATTAGATCAATTTAGGATTGAAATAAAGACGTAGATGCACAATTACAATAGGGGTGAATTGTATGTTTAAAAACTTTCGTTTTTAACCTTAAGAAAATCTATGTTTAACAAAGTAAAACTAGGTGAATTCACAAACCCTCTTTGTTTCATAAATAAAGGGATAATTTTAAGGGACTATATCCAATTATGAAGAACCTAAACTTGAACATTTTTATCTTAAAGAAACATAATAAAGTTTATCTTAAAAAAATATTCTATCTTAAAGCGTATAGAATCAATTATACAAGAGTAAGTAAAAGTACAATAAAGTATAAGAAATTTATACTTTCTAACTATAACTTAAAATACAAGAAATAAAAAACTTTTAAAATGAAAAAAATGAATCTATTAACACAATTATAAGGGTATCCAACATCCTTGGATAACGGTCCCTTTATTTATACTTTCAAGAAAACTTATCTTACCCACACTAGGGTAATCCCTCAATAAGAATATCAGAATCTATCTTGTTATCCCCAAAACCCCTCAATATCTAATGGGATTAGCACATATATCTTTATATCACTAGAATCCTTCTATTGAGAAACAACAATCAGATTCACACTAAGCAGACTGATCAAGTTTTTCACAACTAGAACAAGTTGTTTACATCATTCGAATAAGGAATATTGAGTATAGCTCTCATAGCACAAATTCTCTCTCTAAAATTCAGCACATCCAACACTTTTCAACTTACAAAAATATTCAAATGGTTGGGGTATTTATAAGAAAATTTTCCAATGGTTGTCTCCCTCTTCCAACAATCATATATTTCTTTGAATTTCATAGGGTCTAGGATAGGTTTCACTCTACCAACAGTTAGTTAAAAACAAATTATAGGACATCATTTCATTGTAACATAATCATGTGTAAGAAACAATAACATGTAATAAAAACATTCTTAAGTACATGAAACTTATGTAAACGAGGATATGATAATGTTATAACTATATCATAAAGAAAATATGTAAAAGTAACATGTTTGACTAATTGGATTATAAATATTGTGAGAAATGGAGTCTGAATATGTATACAAACATTGTATGGTAAAATATAAATTTGAGTCTGTTTTAGGATAGAAATTATGTTTGAATTTCTGAGAATTTAGAGTCAAAATTTCTGAGAATTCATAGGCCGATTGTTTTAGGATTTGGAGTTGGTTTCTCTAAGAATTTAGATTCATATTTTCTATGAATTTGGAGTCATATTTTCTGATAATTCATAGTAATAATTTCTAAAAATTCATATTCTTATTTTTTGAGGATTCGAGGTCAGAATTTCAATGAATTTGAAGTCATATTTTTGGAGAATTTAGAGTCATATTTTCTAAGAATTCAGAGTCATAATTTTTGATAATTCAGAGTGATAATTTTTGAGAATTTGAAGTTATCATTCCTGAGAATTTTGAGTTTGAAAATAGAAGGATTTAGAGTGTAAAAATATTGTGACTCAATATCTAAGTAATTATATGGTTCTGAGATTAAGATTATAATTTGATTATACTTAAATTAATTTTGTCTTTACCACACCAGGGTAAGCCCTCGATTAAAATATCGGAATTAGTCTTTATATTCCCAAAAGACCTAGATCTCAAAGGTGATCAGAACCTCTGTATTCCTATCCCCAGAATTCCTCGATTGATCAGTAATAATCTAATTCTCTTTTAGTAGGATGAACAAGTTGTTCACAACTTGAATAAGTTGTTCAGAGAATTTTCACAATGCAAGTTGACCAGACCTCTCACAGCACAAATTCTATCTCTATAATTCAGCACATCCAACACTTCTCAACATATAAAACTCTAAAAATGGATGGGGTGTTTAAAGGAAAATGTTCTCAAGTTCGGTTCCCACCTCTAATAGTCATATTATTCCTTGAATTTCATAAGGACCTAGATAGGTGTCACTCAGCCAACAGTTAGTTAAAAATATATTTTATGACATCATTTAAATGTGACATAATCTGGTGTAAGAAACAATAACATGTTAGAAAAATATTCTTAAGTTTAAGAACTTAAGTAAACCTAGGTCCAATAAATTTATAATAATATCTTAAAGAAAATATGTAACATTAACAACTATGAATAATTGGATTGTCAATATTGTGTGAAATCGATTCTGAATATGTTTACAAATGGAGTCTGGTAAAATAAAAATTTGGAGTCAAGTTTTGGATAGAAATGAAGTCTACATTTTTGAGAAATCTTAATAATAATTTATAAGAATTTAGATTCATATTTTCTAAAAATTTGAATTCAGATTTTTTGAGAATTCTGAGTCATATTTTCTGAGAATTCGGAGTCAAATTTTATAAGAATTCAGAGTTAGAATTTTTGAGAATTTGAGGTCAAAATTTATGAGAACTTGGAGTCAAAATATCTGAGAATTCAGATACATATTTTCTAAGAATTTAGAATCAGATTTTATGAGAATTCGGAGTCAGAATTTATCCATTCCTTCATGTTTTGAAAATCACAAACACTTTTCACTTAAAAGATTATTTTCTTTCTCTTGAAAAATTTAAATTCTTAACCATTATCTTTATTTTAAATGTTTTTATTAAAGATCAGCATCCTAACATAATCAAATTTCCTTTATAGAGAGTTCCTTTAAGTATAATAAAATTCAAATCTAAACCTTGTAACCTTGAAGTTCTTTAGATTTCAAGTCTCGCTATTTTTCAGACACTGATTCCATTTAATTTCAGACTATGTTTCATCCTGAATTTTTACTCTGAGTTTCAAAGAAATCAGATTTTGAGTACTCAAATTTTTTTACTCCAAATTCTCAAAATATTTGACTCTGAATTTTAAGAAATTATGACTCTGACTTCTCAGAAATTTTGAATCAAAATTATCATAAATTATGACTCCAAGTTCTCAGAAATTATAACCCCAAATTCTCAGAAATTATGGCTTTGAATTCTCAGAAATTTTGAGTACAAATTCTCAAAACATATGACTCCAAATTCTCAGAAATTATGACTTCAAATTCTCAGAAATATAGACTCCATTTCTATCCAAAACTAGACTCTGAATTTGAATTTTACTAGACTCCGTTTATATACGTATTCAGACTCTTTTTCTCACTCTATTTAGAATTTGATTATCCATACTTGTTAATGTTACATATTTATTTTAAGATATTGTTCTAACTCTATCGGATCCTAGTTTATTTATGTCTATTAAAATTAAGAATTATTTTCTTACATCTTATTATTTCTTACACATAATTTTATTACAATGAAATAATGTTGTACAATTTTTTTAATTCACTGTTGGCTGAGTGACACCTATCCAGGTCCCTCTAAAATTCAATAGAAAATGATACCATTGGAGGAGGGAGTTTACCATTCAATCCTTCACCTATAAGTACCCCAAACATTTGAACAGTTCATTATGTTGATAAGTATTGAATATGTTTTATTCTAGATAAGGAATTTTTGCAGCAAGAGCTCTGTTCAACTTGCCTTGTGCCAATGTTTTGAACAACTTGTTCCGCCTAGTTCTTTAAAATTGAATTATTGATGATAAATCAAGGACTTTCGGAGAAATAAAGAAAAAGGTTCCAATCACCTTAGATATCCATGGCTTGTCAGGGTATCAAGATGGATTTTGATATTCTTATCGAGGGATTACCCTGTTATGGGTAAGACAAACTTTCTTGAAAGTATAAATCTAGGGACCTTTATCCAAGGTTGTTGGATACCCTTCTCTTTGAGTTAAAAGATTAATTGTTACTTGTTCCTTTTAAAAAATTGTCATACATGTTGTTTTATGTTACAGTTAGAAAGTATAACTTTCTTATACTTACTTGTAATGGTACTTAGTCTTGTATACTTAATTCAATATGCTTTAAGGTAGAATATTCTTTTAAGATAAACTTTATTATGTTTCTTGAAGAAATTTTTTTTTAAGTTTAGGTTCTTTATAATTGGACCTGGGACCTTCTGATTATCCCATTGTTTAAGAACCAAAGAGGGTTTATGAATTCACCTTGTTTAACTTTCTTAAACATAGATTTTATTAAGTGTAAAAACAAAAATTTTTAAACATAAAATTCACCCCCTCTAATAATTGAGAATCTAAATCTATTTTTTTAGCCTATAATTGGTATAAAAGTAGGGTCTCTTAAATACTTATACTTACATATAAGTTTTCTAGATCAACTTTCCTTGATTATCTTTATGTGTTCAAGGTTTTCTTAAAATTTTCTTTATAAAGTTTTTGTTTATAAACTTTTACTACTAATCCTTTATGTTGAAATGGTCTTTTTTACTTTCTTATAGAATAGATGAAATGAATGTTGGTTCAGTAGAAAATTTCAATATTATCATACCTCAAATATTTGATCTGAATGATTATGAATATTAGAGATATAGGAAGAATACCATTGTTATTGACACTGGAGTAAAAAAGTTTGTCATGCTCACTGGAGATTAAAAGATACCGGAAAACGAAATCATAACATTCACAAATAAGGTAAAATAAAAAAATAAAATAAAATAAAAGGTAAGAAATAATCTTTTATGTTCCACTACCAGGAATATCTAAATCCAAATATCATCTTTTGAAGCTGTGAGTAGTATCTAGAAGAAACTTGAAGTTACACACTATAGAACTTAAAAAGTGATAGAAACTAGAAGAGATATGTTAAAAGCCAAATATCATGGATTTATATTTTCCTATAGAGATATTTTTTTAAAAGTGAAACCAAGATTTGTGAATAACATCAAAAGTACTCAATCTATTGCAGAAAATAGACTTGATGATGAAATACTTGTGTAAAAGATAATTGATATCATTCCCAGTGACTGGGAATCTAAAATAACAGATATTGATGATAATAGAAAAGTTTAAAACGTCAATTTTGATGTGTTATTTGGGAATCTTATATAGAATGAAACTAGAATTAAGAGAGATATTGAGATAAATAAGAAAACAAATGGTAATGGCACTGTTTCTTTCACTACTACATCTAAATCCAAGTCTCTTGAAAGATTTACTAGATCAAAAGCCATGAAATCTGTTTTTATATATGAATCAAGTGACAGTGATCATTATGAGAATGAACTTTCCAATATTTCTTGAAGGATGATCAAAATTATGGAGAATTATTATTTTCAGTTTACATATAAGAAGAAAGATAGAAAACACAAGAATGATTCAGATGTAACTTGTTATGAATGAAAAACGGTTGTACATATCAGACCTGATTGTCCATTACTCAAGAGAAGAGACAGAAAGAAAGTCATTTAGAGAGAAAAAATAAGGACTACAAGTCTATGTCTATGAATGTATTGAAATAAAGTGACACTTGTAGTACTAGTGGTCATGATTCTTCTGATGAATCTTCTGGTGTTGAATCTTCTGGAAAGAAGAATATTGGTTTTATAACCCTATCACCTAAAAAATCATTTTTTATGGCTAAGGAAAATACTTCTGAAACCTTAACCAAAGTTTCTTTAAACAAATCTTCCAAATGTGGAATATTAGGAATCTTCAAATGAAGAATATTTCTTATTCGAAGATAAATATTTACATTCATTTGAATAAGTAAATAGGTTTTCTAAGATGCTTGAGAATCAAAATAGTATGATAAATAATAAACTTTAGAAGGTAAATTCTAGAATATCTATCTTTACTGAAGAAGTATCAGGTCTTTACAAATATCTTGATAAAATAAAGTATTTTAAAAATGTTTCAAAAAACAACAAGGAATTTAATTCTGAGAAGATTAAACATTCTAAGAATATTATTTATAAACTTTCAATGTGGTGGACATTGGGAGAAAAAAATTTCACTAAAAAAACCCAATCTTTAAGTTTTCATAAATCATAGTTTTCTATGAAAATGTGGATACCGAAGATTTTACTATCTAACAATTCAGGACCCAAGAAAGATTGTATTCTGTAAGTCTAGCTATTTAATTTTAATAAAACCAAAGAAAGTTCCAAAAAAAATACATGGTACATAGATAGTGTATGTTACTTGAACATGACTGGTAACAAAAACATCATTGAAAATATTATTAAGATGAAAGAAGGAAAAGTAAATTTCGGAGATAATGCCTGAGGATAAATTTTTGGTATACGTAACATTGTTATTCTTAGAAAAGCTTTAATTTAAAATGTTTTATTTGTTGAAGGTCTTAAGAAAAACCTTATAATCATATGAAAAATATGTTATGAAGTTTACCTTTTCAATTTTTGGAATGATAAATGTTTAGCACACATTTCCAATGAAGAGTTTATTCTCTCTACCCATAGGCATGATAATATGTATACACTTAACTTGGAAGACCGTAATATCCAAGACATACCTTTCCTTTGTGTAATAGAATATCAATAATGGTTATATAATAGAATACTAGGACATTGTAACCTTCGGAACCTATGCAAAATTTCAAATAAAATACTTCTTAAGGATCTATGAGATCTTAGATTTGATTCTTCAAATGTTTGTGATCATTGTCAATATAGAAGGAAACACAAGTCAAGCTTTAAATCAATTATTGAAGTTAAAACTTCTGATGAATTATAGCTAGTGCATATGGATCTTTTCTATCCAACACAAACTGAATGTATCAAAGGAAAATACTAAATATTTTTTTAGTTCTTGACTACACTAGATTTACACGGGTCTATTTTCTTGCAATATAATATGAAACCTTTTCTTATTTTATATATTTTTTATCAAAAGTTAAAAATGACAAAAATATTCCTTTGATAACTATTCATAGTGATCAGTGGGGAGAATTTAAAAATTCATATTTTGAATAAAAAAATAGTAAGAAGGGTATTACTAATAACTTCACCGCTCCAAGAACTCCTCAAAAAATGGTGTTGTTGAAAACAGAAACTCAATTCTTTAATAGATAATGAGAACCATGTTGAGTGAATATTATATTTCTAAACACTTTTGGGATGAATTAGTTAGTACTTCTTGTTATTATATAAAGCTAGTTTTAATTAGGCATTTTCGTAAAAAACACCTTATGAATTGTGGACTGGAAGAAAACCTAAAGTTTATTGATTCAAAATATTTGGATGAAAAGTATTAATCTGGAATAATATAGATAACATACATAAATTCACACCTAAATATGATGAAGGAATTTAAATAGTCTATTCCACTACTTCTAAGGCTTATAGTGTTTTTAACAAAAATTCTTGCACTATTAATGGAATATTACATGTTAAATTTGATGAAATGGATCCATTTGTTTTTAAGAAACCCCAACCCACATCTCCAGTTGTGTTTCAAAAATTGATTATCAAACTTTGATAGAAGATTATTCTAATAAGTAAAATACTCAAGAATATGTTTCTGAAATATTTACCATAGAATATTTTTTACCTTATGTTGATGAAAAGGTTTTAAAAAACCCAAATCATTTGTTTCATAAGAATCATCTCAGTGATAGTATCATTGTTGATAACAATAAACCTATAAGAACTACAAGTTCTTAAAGAAGTGAAGTAGAACATATATAATTAATTTCCCAAGTAGAACATAAAAGAACGGATGAATCTTTTGGTGATGATGATTGGATTAAAGCTTTGCAAGATGTATTAAATTAATTCAAAAGGAACAATGTCTGGACCGTGGTTTGAAGACCTAAAGAAACTTCTATAATTGGTGTAAAATGGATATTTAGAAACAAATTTGATAAAAATGGAATCATTTTAAGAATGAAGGAAATATTATTTTCTAGAGGCTATAATCAATAAGAAGGAATAGAATCTAAATAAACCTACAATTCATTAGCTAGATTTGAATCTATTCATATTCTACTAGGATTTTCTATATTCTTTAATTTAAAACATTTTAAAATGGACATTAATTGTTCTTTCCTTAATAGAAATGTTCAAAAATAATTTTCTATTAAAAACCTCATAGTTTGGAAGACACAAAACATCCTAAACATGTTTTCAAACTTAATAAAGCTTTATATGGACTTAAAAATCCCCTATATCTTGGTATGATAGAATTATAGGATCTTTGTTACAAAAAAAAATTATGTTAAGGGAATGAATGATCCAACCCTTTTATAAATAAAGATAAGAAAAATGTTTTGATTTTTCAAATTTATGTGGATGAAATTATATTCTAATAAACTCAACAATCATTAACAAATTCATTTGCGAATATTATTAAATCTATGTTTAAAAGGAGTATGATGGGTGAGTTAACAATTTCTCTTGGTTTTAAAATTTCTCAAAAACTATGAGAAACTTATATATGTCAACATATGTATATTAAATATCTTCTTAAGAAGTATGGATATAAAAACACATTAATTATAGGTACTCCAATCGGTACCTCAAACAATCTTGATCTTGATGAAGCTGGGAAACCAATAGATCATACATCGTTTTGAGCTATGATAGGAATTCTATTATACTTAACAGCTAGTCTTACAGATTTAATGTTTTCACTATTCTTATGTGCAAGATATCAATATAATCCAATATAATCTCTTTTAAAAGTATTGAAAAATATTTTTCTCTATTTCAATGGAACCAAGGATTTAGGACTTTTCTATTCTTCTAAAATGATTTTATTTTAAAAAAATTAAGATGCTAACTTTTGTGGTTGTAAAATGTATAGAAAAATTACATCTGGAAATTTTCATTTATTAGTAGATTCGTTATTTTTTTCATTCAAGAAATAACACTCAGTAGAACTTTCCATGACTAAAGATGAATATGTAGCGGCTGGAAGTTGTTGTGCTCAAGTGTTATGGATGTCAAACACACTCATAGAATATGGCATGAGTTTTACCAAAACACTAATAATTTGTGATAATACTAGTACTATTTCCTTAAAAAAACCCTGCAAACCACTCTGGTGCAAAACACATATATATTATGCATCAATTTCGTAGGGATCACACACTTAAAGAAGACACCATTCATCAATTTATCAGAACGCAAGACCAACATGCTGACATTCTTAAAAAAATAAATACCCTCTTATATATTTGAATACATCAAAAAAAAATTAGAAATGATAAACACAAGGTAATCATCCATATTAACTTTTTATTAAAAAAATCCTAACATTAAGTTACACCTTTTCATCAGGGATGGGGTACATATATTTTCCCATTTTTTAATAAAATTCTCGAAATATAAAAAAGAATTCCTTAATAAAATTTTTGGAATATAAATATTTTCTTTCCATAATAAAATTTTTCGAACCTTCAATTTTCTTTCCTAAATAAAAAATCTGGAAACTAAGTTCTTCAATAAGAACCTTATCAATATTGACAATTCTTTATGAGCAATCCAAAAGGTATGTTTCCAAACATAAATCTTCGTAATTTCATTTTTTTCCCTTTTTGGTATTTCAATATTATTTTAAGAAAACCTTATCTGATTCAAATTCCTTAAATCTGGTTTTTCCTTAACACCTAAAACTATCAGAACCTATAAATCCTTCTTCAACATTAATATCAATTGTCAGATTAGATAAAGATAATATCAACCATTTTATCTATCTGAGAATTTGAATCGTCACTGCGAAAGATATTTAATGGGACCCCATGTTCTCATCCAACATCGGTTCTCTCATCCTTCAGCACCAAGCCTCTACCGCTCTACAAGTGTTTCATTCCATTTTCCTCATTTCTTTACATTCTACAAGTCACTTGAGATTTCCACTCATACTTTGATGTAGTCTCAATCAAGAAAGGAACCTAAGGATTGGATTATGTTCAGGGAAAGGTTAATAGTTTAGAATTTACTCTCCAAGTATTATTCTTTGATTTCAAATATTATCAAGTTAAATGAATAGTAAAACTTATGTTTTTACAAGGAGAATAATAAATACCCAAGGTACCCAGACCTTGAAGTGTAATTTTATGATTTTTTTCTTTTCTATGAGCAAGGAGGAAAATATATGTTTAATTTTAGAAGTTATGAGAAGTCATATTCTTTTTCTTTGAACAAGGTCACTAGCATCCTAAACATTCTGCATGAATGTGAGGAAATCCTTTTCTCACACCATTTTCCTGATAAGGAAGTCTTCTTTGAAAAGGTGAAAGAAATAGCGAGACTTGGAATTAATAATGTCAAGAAACCCAAAATTTCCCAACTCTCATTAAACCATAGGTTGGTTGCTTTGTGGATACAAGGATTCCTTATACCAAGGAAGGGTGATAAGAATTCACTTAAGATTTTGTATATCCTTATCTAAGATTTTATTAGTAAACCTAAGTAATATAAATCAAGTGATGTACATCCTTCTATCAACGAGTAACATTACTAATAGAAATATGAAGTCTCAGATTTTGATGTATCCAGTGATAATTTCAAAGATTATAGTCTTGTATTTAGAATCTTTTAAAATCCCCTGCACTTAAAAGGCTAGTATCTTCAAGATTATGTTACCCATTGATGATAATTTGAGGAGAATTAAGATCGATTTCAAGGGTGAATCAGGTGATTTTTTGCATCTTCTCGAGAGGGATAATCAAGGTAAGAAAGTTGAAACAAGAGAAATATCAAACCCTTCCCTAAAGAAAAGAAAAGAAGAAGAACCTCAGTTACCTGAACTTATTATACAACTTCAATTAGAACCCCCTAAACAGAAGAAGAATTTTTTTTTGATGAAGTAGTAGATAAGTGGAGAGAGCAGAAGAAAAATAAGAAGGAAAGAGATTCTATTTTTTGTCTTAGATCCTACCGAGGCTAAGGCCTTAAAGATTTAAGGAATTGAAGAACTAGAAAGTAAACCATAGGATAAAAGGACAAATTAAAGAGAGTCTCAAGAAATTTATTCAATATTTGTTAAAAATTTTGAGAAAGCTTCATAAAAAATTCAGGTACCATAATCCTTCTTGAATGATGCTTCATTTCTGGAACAGATTTTTGAAGAGGAATAAATTCAGCAAGAAGAAGAATAAGAGAAAGATAGTAAAAACTTTAATTGAATGGTTGAATTATATCATGAAGAGAAGAGTCTATATGGTAATATTTCATAAATAACTTCAAAATAATTATCAACCAAAACTGCTTCACAAAAGAAAAAACAAAACTCAAAAGAAGATGAAGTTTATCAAATGGAATTCCAATGAAGAAAGTGAAGATAATGATGATTTGTTATGGAAGACAAAGAGGAAGTTAATATTTGAGAAAAATAACTTGAAGTGTCAAAAGTTGTTGAAAAATTAGTTTCTAAAGGAATTTCTATCATTCTTGATAAACCTTTGAAAGATATAGTTTGATCATCTAAATTCAATGAATGTTGAATAAGTGAAAGATACTATTCTAGAGAAAGATGCTTCATATTCTAAATCATCATCATCCACGGGCCATGACATTGTGATGCAGTCTTTGAAGAAACTTATTGATTAAATACCATTATTCCCAAACATTGAATCCATATGTCAGCTTATTTATCATTCAGTCAATATGAATTCAAAATCTAAAAATCTGTTTATAGATAAGTTAATCTTGAAAAAAAACAGATTTCAAAACCTTCATGTTCAATTATGAATCTCATAGAAATTCTTTTTAGAAGATTACCACTTGGTTGAAGTCATTATTTGACGATCTTAAGTTAGTTAGTGATTATATGGATTTAGTCAAAGATGCCTTTAACAAGTCTGATGGGAAGTTCAAGAATCTTTCTGAAAGACTGAATCAAGAGTTAGCTGCCCAAATCCAAGAGGATAAATATCTCTATAGAAAGATTATTTCCATTAGTATTACCGAAAAGAGAGAAAGGGATACCATAGATCAGTTAGCACAGAAATTCAAATTGAAAGAAGAATTTATCAAGTCACAAGAAGAAAGGATTTAGTCTCTCGAGAAGAAGAATCGAGACCAAAATGAATTACTCAAGAAGTACCAAAAAATTATAAGAAGATAAAGAAGAGGAAGGCTATCCTCAAAAATTTTCTTCCAGATAAGAAGAATGGAAATTGATTTTCTTAAAACTCTGATATTTTTTGTACTATAATATTTAGTTCAAAGTTAATGAAATATCTTTGTGATAATTTTTTTCATATGTGTTTTTTCCAAACATTTCAGGTACAAAATTTTTCCCCCTCCATCCCTTTTTGAATATCACAAAGGGGGGAAAATTTTAAAAAGAACATCATATTAAGATGGTGCTTTTGTCAAAATAAGAATTTTCTTAAGAATGGGGGAGCTTGATATTAAAGAAATATTTCTTAAGAAAAGGAAAGCCTTTTCAAGACAGTTTCTTGAGCCAATGAATATGATCATTAAGGTTACATAACCTAAGGGGAGTTAGTTGTATTCACTAAACCCAAAATATAAGTTGTCTCGCTTGTCGTTGATTAAAGTTATATGTGTCCCAAATTAATTACCCGTTCTTAGAACATTAGTATAGAATAAGTTCGAGGTCGATCCATAGGGAACCATGGCGTGCCTTATTTCAATTGAGTTAATACTTAATTAGGCGAAGTATGCATAATTTAAAAGCGATTGGGTTGATTTTGGGTTTTGATTGAAACTAAATTGACTTACTTTGAAGAAATGGATACAGTTTGAAGGAAAACAACGGGTAAATTTTAAAGAGTTTTTAAAATGGAAAGAAAAGACATGTCAGGGATGTGGTAAATAAGGAGTTCTTATGCAGACTGTTTAAATGGCTGTGTTGTTCATAATAATTCAATCATTCAGGATTTCATTTTGTTACAAGATTTCTTTGGTCCGGTTCCTCTTGTTTGGAATTAGAGCAGCTGACTCCATGGTCCATTAGTCAGTGTTCTTAATTCTATATTACATCCAGTCCATTATTTGAATCAGTGAAAACCTTCCAATGGTCATGGATGTTTTCACCGTTACTTTTCTTTTGTATCACTGAGAATCCTTCCCTTAGTTTGGCTATGAATACTCAGTTATATTAGACAGTGGTTTAAGAAGAGTAAGTTGAATTACAACGATTAAAACACAACTATATAAAACAACATACAAATTATGATTCCATCATCCACATCCCCAACACGAGGGGTTTAGTTACACATAGAAAGTGGGAGAGAAACGACACACGTCATACCTGACGAATTCATCGTGTAAGCGTTGAGGTAGAGTGTCGGAAGGTGGAATGGCGGAGTGACGACACCTTGGTAGCTTTAGGAATGGTGATAGTAGAGTTTCTCTTTCCTATAAATGGTTCTGAACTCCCAAATCCGTAGGCCAAGGCTTCTTTTTATAGAAAAATAAAGTACACTACATGTATAGAAAGTACACGCCGTGTACTTTTCGTCAATGCGCTTTGGCGCCAATTTCTCCACGGGTAGGGGGCCTAACACGCCGTCTTTGACTTTTGAACATGGCGCCGCCTGGTATTTGGGTGTACACGGCATGTAGTGCCTCCATACTTGTCATGTAGTATCATAAGTTTGGCCACCAACCCCTTCTAAAATAGCAGACATGGCGTGTAAAAGTTCAAACACGCCGTGTCTTCATCAACAGCCACATGGGCGTGTGGACATTTCTTCGGTAACTACCGCTTCTAGAAAGTAGTACACGGCGTGTAGCGCTGCCACACACGGCGTGTATCTTCTACCTGCTGAAATGGGCGTGTACTCCCTCCTTCAGTCCGTGTCCCTGTCTGAATGTACACGGCGTGTATAAAAGTACACGCCATGTAGTTTCAAAATTTTCACAGACTTACCTTGATCCGTGTATTTAGCCAGAAAGCTCCTTAAAGTAAACAGATTCACCAAAATCAAAGAATATGTTCATAAAACAACAGATATTTACTGAAAACTTGTTTTTATCTTCAATTATATATTTGGAAATGTATACCGAAATTGGGTGCATCAAATTCCCCCACACTTAGTCTTTTTCTTGCCCTCAAGAAAAATCTCAACATCTAATTAAGAGAGCCTATAATTTAAAATGAAAAAATTTAATTAATCAAACGTATAACTGATAAAGTTACTGAGGAAAAATTCTGAAAGTCACAAACAAATTCAATTCATAAGATATTAAAATCATGCCTCATATATAATGAAATTAACTACTTTCATCCTCTTTCAACACATTTTTCAACCTTTCAAAAATAAGCTTGCCATTTGATGATTTACCTTACCAGTCAAAATCACACTCCACACTCAAGAAGTTTTTATTCAGAGTTATGCTCAATACAAGGTATATACACTCTATCCATAGGTTTGCAAGATATCTTGTTATCTACTTCAAAAAAATTGAATTACAAAAATCAATAGGGCTTTATCAATAAGGTTCAGATGTTTCTGTGGCTAAGGGTTGGTAGGTTTAGATGTGAAAATAAATTCTGAGGCTTGAAAAAGGAAGGCTAATTCCTTTAAACAACATTTCATGATATTCAAAGTAAATCTCATTGAAAATACATCCTTCAAAAGCTCAGTCAAATGCTTTTGTAATTGTCACCATCTTCCTTAGGCAAGTAGGGTTCATGGGAAAATAAGCATAAGGTCCCCTTGTTTTTTGTTTTTTGTTGTTGTTTTTTGTTAATTACAAAACACAAGGGCATCCCTTATGAATACAATGAGTAGATGTTTGGAACCCATTCTTCCCCAAATAATCAAGAGGCACTCCCCCACACTTTATTCCATGGCTGTACAAAAAAATATGCCATGTATTTCCAACTCCCTCTTTAAAGCTTAAATGAATAATCATGCAATGTTTAAAAAGAAATAGGGTAGGAAGGGAAATAGGCTTATAATGTGGCTTCCTATAAAGTATGTTCATGGCTTCTATGGGATTAACAAAGATTAAATGTAGTGTATGTCTCAAGATAAGGGGTTGAAACAATCTAATGCCTCAATCATGTTAAAGTAATTCAAAAAATTCTTCATGTTTCGAAAATAAAAACTTGCAAATTCTGGTAGTGATGCATATCCTAAGAATCTCTCAAGAAAGAGGGTATTAGAGAAGAAATATGAAAAAGGGTTTAGAATACCTCTTAGGAGTGGAAAAATAATAAAGGGACAATCAGGTCATGACATGCATATAAATGATTAGCCTAATTAATGTAATTTAATCAAGGATGAAAGGTTTCAATTGAAACTATATCAGTAATAATTTTAAAATACGTAAAAACTAAAATAAGCATGTAACCTTTCCAAAAGTTCTACTAATAACTCTAGAATTTATAAGATTAATTAACCAAAATTTCTTTACATTTTCAAATATAGAGTCTAATAATGATGTCTCCTAGGTTAGTTTAAGGGAAAAGACTAAGGTGAAAGATATAGATGCTCCCCCACACTTAATACTGCACATGGTCCACCAAGTGAAATACTATGGTAAAGGGTGGGCAACGGGGAGAAAAGGGGAAAAAATGAGGGAAAGTAGTGGAAGAAGTAAATCAAAGAAGATATAAAATAGAAATGGAAAAATACTCCCCTGGGGAAAAGTGATGCCAAAGGCGCTCCATGCCCGTACCTGTGACTGTCGAGAAAAAGGAAAACTACAAACATGCATACCATCACAGCACAGAAAATGACAGGATAGATATATAATATAAAAAATTGTCACTATCATGGGGTCGCCTCAGGGGAGGCATCATCCTGTACAGAATCGGCCGGTAGAGATGGCGTAGGAGGCGTGGAAGGGTGAGGCTCTGACTCGGCATAGGGAAGGGTAGCTGAAGAAGTAGGAGACGCAGGTGCTAGACTCGGGATAAAAAGCTCAGCAGCATGCTCTGGCCTGACAGAAGTGACAGTAGTAGAACTCACCGTAGTCATCAGAACGGAATCTGTGGCTGGCGCAGGAGACGGCGGTGGAGCAGCAGCAGAAGGGCTAGGAACGGAGGCAGAGGCTGGTGGCTGAGGCAGTGGAACACCAAGATGCTGAGCTATATGAACCAACAGATTCTCCATCCGGTCCTGGTGGTCATCCAGACGAATCAAATGGAGTTCAATGGTGTTCTGGCGGCTGATGATAGGGCTAACTTCTGCTCCATTGTGGCTAGGCGGAGGGAAAGGGTCTGATCGACCGAGGGTGCGGGGGTAGGTGGGATGGGGGATGGGATAGAAGAAGGAAGGTCATAAGAAGTGGGGTTAGTAGGAGGTGGGTGAGGTGGAGAAGCTGGAGGGGGTGGGGAAGGAGGAGCGGGGTCAGCAGCTGGGTCAGGGTCAGCAGCTAGGGCAGGGGGGTCAGCAGGTGGCAGGGCTCGAGTCTGAGCAAGGATGTAGGCACCCCCTGCTTCTAGACCAATCCCATGCGAATGAGCATGAGGAAGTCCATCCACTTGGGTGAACCTATCAAGTCATGAGGAAATGAGGGCTCGAAGACCCCTAAGTGGTGGGAAAGACGGGTGGTGTAAAACCCGTCATTCAGGTTTCCCACACGGCCGGTAAACATGGAGTGGAAATAGGAGGCGACAAGATAGGGGAGGTTTGAGTAGGCGTGCCGGATGACACAGGTAAGAAGCTCCATGTCATGGTCGGTCATGACCCCCATATCCTCATGGCAGGGAAAAAGGATGTCGCTGAAGCCCCGGTGGGTGAAGTGAAGGACAGGGTCGGCTATAAGAGTGCTCTTCTGGGAAGTGGGGGAGTACCGGTGGTCAGGCCCAGCGATCTCACGCCACATGGAAATAAGGTCAGAGCGCTCGGGCCGGGTCAAGTCAGAAACGAGGGGTGGTGTGATAGGATGGGGGTAGAAGTCGCACCCTTGGCCAAACTCTGGCATAGTAAAAGGGAAACATCGGCCGCCTAGCCAGAATCAGACTATGGGTACTACATCGCCAGGTGTCTCCCAGTACTTCGCTCCATCGAACTCAAAGGAGGCCGCAAACTCCAAAAATAAATCTCGAAACACAGGAGTGCTAACCTGGAAAATTTTGAGGAGTGCGGTGTGCCCGAGAAGTACCTCCAGCTCCTCCCAAATACCGATCCACTATGGAATGCTACTTTCAAGGTACCAGCCACTCAATGGTATCGGCCAACGAGAGAAGCATCAGATCCTGTCGTATGCGAGGTCGGTGACCGGGAAGACCGTGCAGGGATAGGGAGCACCTGCAGGTCTCGGCCTAGGTGCCGGTGTAGCAGCAATGTCTGGCTCCGGAGGTGGATCTGCCAAAGAAGAAGGTGGCTCGATGGAAGGTATGCTCGAAGAGGGACCAGCTACTGAGGTAGGTAGTACAGGTAAAGTGGCAGCTGGTGCAGCAGAAGTAGGCCCCACCTCATCTGAGGGAGTGAGTGGCGGCATAATGGCCAATGGAGGGAGCTCAAAGACTGAAGCGTCGGGGTCCGGCTACGTAGGTGGTCAGAGTCGGATCCGACGATAGCTGGGCATCTCGCCCTCAGTGGAAGAGGCTGACCGCTTCCTGCGGGAAGGATCATGATCTGCCATATCCTAAAATAGAAAGAAAAAGAAAACAAAACAACAGAATAAGAAAAAAGTAAGAAAATAAATCAATGAAAATGTGAGAAAACTGGAAAATAAAAGTACACGGAGTGTACTCCAGAGTACACGGTGTGTAGTCAGAATATAGAGTATCCCGTGTTCTCTGGAAAGACACGCCGAGGGTGGAAATAGACCATGTAACAGGACACGATGTGTACCGAACATACACTTCGTTTTTACTCAAAGTGCCGGTGGTCTTGTATTATAAATGACACGACCATGTTGTTATCAATTCAACGAAAATAATACACGCCATGTAGGTACAGTCCACGGCGTGTACTGCACATGTAGAACATGGCCGTGTAGAGGGTGAGACATGGGCCAGCTACAGATATAAAGTAAACGGCATGTACCGAACATACATGTCGTGTTCTGGAACATGGGGTGACAGGCCGTGTTATGCGCCACACACAAAGGAGCCAAGGGAAATGGTCTACACAGTGTGTACCGAACATACATGCCGTGTATGAAAAAAAGGTGTGTGAGGCCGTGTAAAAAGGAGTACTCGGGTACGACAGAAATAAACAAGAACATAGTGTGTACCAAACATACACACAGTGTACAATCAAATTTTGAAATATTTTGTGTGTGGCTGTGTACAGATGTACACGGCATGTGTTCTTCATTTCGTGGCTGTGTACAGGCAAAAGCAGAACGTTCGGCTGATCTGATAAACACCCTAAATGATTCTATACACTTGAAATAGAGGGTGCAGAACGGCGTACCTGGACTGAGGATCACAATGTGAGAAGAATCATAACTTGTAATGCCCCAAATCGACGGATCTGGCAAAGGGGGTTCAGATGGCGTTCAGGAGAAGAAATGGGAAGAAGGTGAAGAATGGGGCAGCCGTGTATCCCGATTTTTTATATATATAAATAAATATAATTATTATTGTAAACTATATAATAATTATTATTAATAATTAAAAGTAGATATATATACAAATTCTATTATACATAAACCTATACACGACATATATTTGGAAATAAACGGCCTGTATTTTAAAATGAGAAAAAGAGTAGTACAATCTTTGGTCCGGTGATTGGGGCGGGATTCGACCCGGCGAACGGCCGATTCGAAATATCGCCCTCACCGACTGGGGAAAAGGTTGTTCTTCTATTCATATTTATTTTATATATATATTTATTCTATACGGCCTATACACACCGAAAGAAAGAAAAGCACGACGTGTGGTTTTTATTTAGGAAAGGATGGGGGTGAAGTGGGGAGATTAGCGTGATTCGAAACCAGGTCTTGTGAACCTGGTGCCGAGACGTTGCCAATCCGCCAACTTCACCCACATGTAATTTCTTATTTTTAAAAAGTTTTTAATTTATATTTGAAAAATCATGGCACACACGACGTATATCGGAGTACACGTCGTGTGGTTTTATTAAAAGAACAAATGATGGAAATGGGACGGTTGTCTGGATTCGAACCCGGGTCTTTTGAAACCGGATTATGATTCGAGCCAACTGGTCCATCCCCACCATGGGTTTTATTAAACACATTTATATATATATATATATATTGAAAAAAACCACACACATCGTTTAATTAAAAGGAGGAACCCCGTTCCGAAGGTAGGTCAGGAGGATTCGAACCGAGGATGGCTCGAATAAACTCCAGTGACTTTTCCATCGGCACCGACATCATCCCTGGTTATTTATTTGTTATTTTATATATTTATACTATTAAGTTTCTAAATTAAAAAGGATTAGTACATGCCATGTATATAAGTGGGACACGGTGTGTAACCTCTGGGTTGCCTCCCAGGAAGCGCCTTTTTTTAGGTCATTGGCTCAACCTACTTACCTTGCTTACCTGAGGTGTATGGTGGACAATGTTCCCACCATGTTGTCTGTAGGATGGTAAGATTTCAAGCGCTGCCCGTTTACCTTGAATGGTTGACCATCTTTTCCAAAAATTTCTACCGCTCCATGATGGAATACGCGGATAACGTGGAATGGTCCCGTCCAACATGACATTAACTTCCCTGGAAATAAGAGAAGATGAGAATTAAAGAGAAGTACCTGATCACCGGGTTCGAAAGATTTTCGTGATGTCATCCGGTCATGGATGGCTCTTGTCTTCTCCTTGTACAATTTGGCGTTCTCGTGTGCCTCTAATCGGATCTCGTCTAGTTCCGACAGTTGGAACTTCCGTTTCTCATCAGCTACCTTTAGATCAAAATTTAGGTATTTGACCGCACAGTAGGATTTGTGTTCCAATTCTACTTGAAAATGGTAGGGCTTGCCATAGAAGAGGCGGAATGGGGACATTCCCAATGGTGTTTTGAAAGCAGTTCGATATTCCCACAAGGCATCATCTAACTTCTTGGACCAGTCCTTCCATGAAGTGTTCACTATTTTCTCCAGGATCTGCTTGAGATCACGATTGGAGAGCTCGACCTGTCCATTGGACTGGGGATGATATGGTGTCCCCATCTGATGCTTTACTCCATACTTCGACAGTATTCCTCTCATCAGTTTGTTGTCGAAGTGGGTACCTCTATCGCTGATCAGTACTCGTGGAACTCCGAACCTGCTAAAAATATTTTTCTTTAAGAAATTTATGACTTCCTTGGCTGTGTCGTGTGCTGTAGCAGTAGCTTCCACCCATTTGGAGACGTAGTCGATGCAGATGAGGATGTAAGTGTTCCCAAAAGATGAGGGAAAACGACCCATGAAATCTATTCCCCAGGAGTCGAAAATCTCGACCTCCAGGATGGGGTGCTGAGGAATCTCAGCTCTACATCCCACATTACCTGTCCTCTGGCAACGATCGCAACAGGAAACAAAGCCCCGGGCATCTCTATGCATGGTGGGCCAGAAAAATCCAGACTGCATGATCTTAGCTATGGTACGGTCTGGCCCATGATGTCCTCCTACTGGTGAGGTGTGACAGAACTCCAGGACACCGTGAACTTCATTCTCCGGGATGCAACGGCGGATCACTCCATCTGCACAGGATCAGAATAGCAGAGGATCCTCCCAGAAGTACCTTCTCATATCAGAGAAAAATCTTTTCCTTTGCTGGAAGGAGAGGTCAGGGTGAACGACACCTGTAACTAGAAAATTAGTGATATCAGCATACCATGGTCGAGGTGTTTCGCTGACTGAAAATAGGTGCTCATCAGGAAAATCCTCCCTAATCTCCCGATCTTCTTCCTTCTCCAAGTGTGGCAGCTCGAGGCAGGAGAGATGGTCAGCAATGAAGTTCTCACTCCCTTTCTTATCCCGGATCTCAAGATCGAATTCTTGTCGGAGGAGTACCCAGCGGATCAATCGGGGCTTCACGTATTTCTTGTTGAGTAGGTACTTTAGTGATGCATGGTTAGTGTAAATAATAACTTTAGACAAAACTAAGTAAGAACGAAACCTGTCAAATGCAAAAACCACTGCAGGCATCTCCTTTTCTATGGTGGTGTAGTTAATTTGTTCCTCGTTGAGCGTCCTGCTGGCATAATAGATAGGTCAGAAAATCCGGTCAAGTTGCTGGCCTAAGACTGCTCCCACTGCGTAGTCTCTCGCATCGCACATCACCTCAAATTGTTCCTCCCAGTTGGGGGAAATCATAACTCGAGCTTCCACAAAGTGATACTTTAGATGTTCAAAAGATCTGACACATTGGTCATCGAACTCAAATATGGAATCCTTGGTTAGAAGATTGGTGAGGGGTTGGGATATTTTGGAGAAGTCACAGACAAACCGCCTGTAAAAACATGCATGCTCCAGGAAGCTGCGGATGGCACGGATGGAAGTCGGTATTGGTAATCGTGAAATTAATTCAATCTTCGCCGGGTCCACCTCTATCCCATTCGATGAAATTCTGTGGCCAAGGACTAGGCCACTTTTCACCATGAAATGACACTTTTCCCAGTTCAAGACTAGGTTAGTGTGCTCACATCGTTCCAAAACTAGTTCTAGGTGCTGTAAACAGATGGTGAATGATTTTCTGTAAACAGAAAAATCATCCACGAATACCTCCAGGATTTGTTCCGCCATGTCTTGGAAGATGGACAACATACAGCGCTGGAAGGTGGCGGGGGCATTACACATGCTGAAAGACATCCTTCGATAAGAAAATGTGTCATAGGGGCATGTGAATGTGCTCTTTTCCTGATCCTCTGGAGCAATGGAGATTTTTTTGTAACTGGAAAACTCGTCGAGGAAGCAATAGAAGTAGTGCCCTGCTATCCTCTCTAGCATTTGATCCATGAATGGCAAGGGGAAGTGATCCTTTCTTGTGGCATCGTTTAGATTTCAGTAATCCACATAGACTCTCTAGCCCATGATAGTGCGTGTAGGGATGAGCTCCTTCTTTTCATTTGAAATCACAGTGATACCCCCTTTTTGGGTACCACTTGGAGAGGACTCACCCACGTACTATCCGAGATGGGATAGATGATGCCTGCATCCAATAATTTGATCACCTCCATCTTTACAACTTCCTTCATGGGAGGATTCAGGCGTCGTTGTGGTTGCTAGTATTGCTTGGCAACCTCTTCAAGTAGCACCTTGTGAGTGAAAATGGTAGGGCTAATGACCTTCAGATTAGCGACGGTCCACCCAATAGCATGCTTCCGCTGTTTGAGAACCTGCAGAAATGCATCTTCTTGCTCCTGTGATAGTTCTGCATTAAGTATAACATGCAAAGTTTGATTGGGTCCTAAATACCCATACTTAATAGAAGATATAAGAGGATTCAGTTCGAGTTCAGGTGCCTTTAAAATTGAAGGCACAAGTGGCTGCAGATTGTCCCGTTCCAAACTATCAGGAACAACTGCACGCTTCCAATAGTGGCCACCCTGGCCTTCTATGAATTGCAAGTCTTCTGGCGCTTCTTCTAATAGAATATCTGGATCAGTTAAATTATTCTAAATAAAAGAACATACCAGATCATCCCCTTTGTCACTAAAATGATTAACCATGGTGGACGCTACATAACAGTCCTCATGCTCTGACATAGAATCATGTTTGATGGCTTTGAGGATGTTGTAGGAAACCCTTTCATCACCTACCCGAAAAATAATCTCCCCTTGGTGCACATCAATCAGTACCTTCCCTGTTGCCAAGAAAGGTCTTCCAAGTATAAGAGGTGCTTTCTGGTCATCCCCCATGTCGAGGATGATGAAATCAGCGGGAAGGAACAGCCTACCCACCTTGACCAGTACATCCTCTAGTAGTCCCTTTGGGTGCTTGATGGATAGATCAGCAAGTTGAAGGGATATGCGGGTAGGCTTGAGATCATGGAGTCCCAGCTTCTTGAAAACTCTGAGGGGCATGAGGTTCACGCTGGCCCCTAAGTCGTAGAGGGCCTTCCCAAACTCGTAGGATCAAATAGTACAAGGAATGGTGAAACTACCTGGATCTTGGAGTTTGGGAGGAATGGAATGTTGAACCACCTAGGAGCACTCCTTCGTTAGTGCAACAACGCCCAAATCCTCCATCTTCCTCTTATTCGAGATAATTTCATTCATGAATTTTGCGTATGTTGGCATTTGTGTCAGGGCCTCCATAAATGGTACGTTGATATCTAGCTTCTTGAAAACATCCATGAATTTTCTGAAGTGGTGGTCCAGCTTCCTCTGTTTCAATCTTTCCGGAAAAGGTAAGGTAGGCTTGAATGGTTGGATTACTTCCTTTTCTTTATTTTGTAAAGACTCTTTCTGCGGGATTTTGGATGAGAAGGGGTCGGTATTGGTACCTTTTTCATCAAAAGTGAGTGTGGATGCACCTTGCTGTACTGATTGGTTCTGGTGGAGATCTTTTCCACTCCAGAGCATGACAGCATTGGTCTCCTCCCTTGGGTTCTTTTTAGTATTCCCCGGTAGTGTACCGGGCTGCCTCCCTGAGAGTTGATTTGCTAGCTGGCCAATCTAATTCTACAAGCCTCAAATCGAAGCTTCCTAATTCTGGAACCGAGTCTCAGCAGTAGATATGAATTTATTCATCAGATCCTCTAACCTTGAGGTGTTCTCCTGCTGAGGTGGTTGTTGAGTCGGTGGAGGAGGTGGTTGTCGTGGCTGTTGTGGATGAGGGTTTTGATACCCTTGTTGCTAATAAGGACCATGCTGGGGTTGATGCAGCCTTTGGTATTGGTTCTGATATGGAGGCTGGTTGTAGTTGGGCGGTCGCTGGGGCGGAGGATTCTGCTGTTGTTGGCCCCAGCCTGTGTTCTGTTGATCTCACCATGCCGGGTTCTTGTACTGCTGTTACTGGTTGGGCCCTTGATTTTGGGCAACATAACTCACCTCGCTCGTTGAGGGGCCTCCAGCCGAACCCGGGCATTCTCCCATGATGTGGTTATCACCACAGTCACCACATGTTGGATGGTTCTCCGCATGAACTTTAGATGCTCCTTTGAGGTTTAATGCGTCGATTTTCTTGGACACAACGTCCAACTGAGCAGCTAACATAGTGGTAGCGTCAATTTTGTACATACCTCGCTTTTGAGTCCCTCGCTCGGAGTGCCACTGGAATCTATTGGCTGACATGTCTTCCAGTAGTTTGAATAATTTTTCGGGGGACTTCCGTATCACCGTACCTCCAGCAGCAGCGTCCACCACGGACTTGGTATTCGTGGTAAGTCCTCCGTAGAAGGTGTGGACTTGCATCCAGAGTGGGAGTTTGTGATGGGGGAATTTTTGTAACATCTCCTTGAAGCGTTCCCAGGACTCGTACAATGACTCAGAGTCCTGTTGCTGGAAGTTATGAATCTCGTTCTGGAGTGTCACTATCTTGGATGGTGGGAAGTACTTGGACAGGAACGCCTGGGCATGCTCCTCCCAGGTGAGGATAGATTGTTGTGGCAGCCCCTTGATCCAGTCCTTCACCTAGTCCCGTAGAGAAAAGGGGAATAGGCAAAGACGGATGGTGTCCTTGGACACGCCATGGTACCGAAAGGTGTCACAGATCTCCAGAAAGTTGGAGAGATGGGCGTTCGGGTCCTCACTGGCCAGGCCTCCAAATTGGATTGTGTTCTGGATAAGTTTCATGATAGCAGGCTTGATCTCGAAGTGTTGGGCCTAGAACGGAGGACGAACGATGCCTGTATCAGCTCCATGAATCGATGGAAGTTCGTAATCCATAAGGGCACATCTTGGAGGTTGTTGTTGAGGGGGTGGAGCTTGCATAAACTGCTCCTTAGGGGTAAAGTATGGTCATGGGAAGAGTTGTTGCGGAGGCCGTTGGTAATCCCTTGGGAGGAATTCCATGAAGGCTCCAGGAGGTTGATCCGGTAGACCAGCAGCAGGAGGCTGTTGATCCTGGTACTGATGCTCAGTTGCAGCATCTACGGCCGGTGCATCCTCTTCCTTGTTCGCCATGGGTTGTGGTTGATAGTTGTGAGTTTCTATCCATGTACGTCAATGATGAAGCAAGGTCCGTTCGATTTCCGGGTCAAGCGGAACTAATTCCGAAGACTCGCCACTACTGGATCGTGTAAAATGTCTAAACATACACTTTAAGCTCTGCACAACACAAAAACGAAAACCAGGTGTAAAAGGGAAAAATAAAAAAGAAAATTTGAAATGGGATTACCAAAGATATTTTTGATAATTTTTTATTTTTATTTTCACTTAAATAAATTATTAACATAATTTAAATCTTAGCACTAAAACCAAATGGTGTTCCCCGGAAACGATGCCAAAATTTGGTCTCGTTTGTCGTTGGTTGAAGTTATATGCGTCACAAATTTGTTACCCATTCTTAGAACCTTATTATAGCATAAGTTCGGGGTCGATCCACAGGGAACCATGGCATGCGCGAATTCAATTTAGTTAATACTTAATTAGGTGAAGTATGCAGAATTTAGAAGAGATTGGGTTGATTTTGGGTTTTGATTGAAACTAAATTGATTTACTTTGAAGAAATGGATACAGTTTGAAGGAAAACAACAGGTAAATTTTAAAGAGTTTTTAAAATGGAAGGAAAAGACCTGTTGGGGCTATGGTGAATAAGGAGTTCTCATGCATATTGTTTAAATGGTTGTGTTGTTCATAATAATTCAATCATTCAGGATTTCATTTTGTTGCAAGATTTCCTTGGTCCGGTTCCACTTGTTTGGAATTAGAGCAACTGACTCCTTGGTCCGGTAGTCAGTATTATTAATTCTTTATTACGTCCATTACACTATTTGAATCGGTGGAAACCTTCTAATGGTCATGGATGTTTTCACCATTACTTTTCTTTTGTATCGCTGAGAATCCTTCCCTTAGTCCGGCTATGAATTCTCAGTTATATTAGACAGTGGTTTAAGAAGAGTAAGTTGAATTACAATGATTCAAACACAACTATATAAAACAACATACCAATTATAATTCAATCATCCATAGCCCCAACACGAGGGGTTTAGTTACACATAGAAAGTGTGAGATAAATGACACACGTGATACCTGATGGAATCATCATGTAGGCGTTGAGGTAGAGTGTCGGAAGGTGGAATGGCGGAGTGACGACACCTTGGTAGCTTCAGGAATGGTGATAGCAGAGTTTCTCTTTCCTCTAAATGGTTCTGAACTCCCAAATCCGTAGGCCAAGGCTTCTTTTTATAGAAAAATAAAGTGCATGGAATGTATAGAATGTACACGCCGTGTACTTTTCGTCAACGTGCTTTGGCGCCAATTTCTCCACGGGTAGGCGGCCTAACACGCCATCTTTGACTTTTGAACACGGCGCCGCCTGGTGTTTGGGTGTACACGGCGTGTAGCACCGCCATACATAGAGTGTTGTATCATAACTTTTTCCTCCATCCCCTTCTAGAATAGCAGACACGGCGTGTAAAAGTTCAAACATGTTGTGTCTTCATCAATGGCCAAATGGGCGTGTGGACTTTTCTTCGGAAACTACCGCTTCTAGAAAGTAGTACACGGCGTGTAGCGCCACCACACACGGCGTGTATCTTCTGCATGGCGACGAGGGTGTGTACTCCCTCCTTCGGTCTGTGTCCCTGTCTGGATGCACACGGCGTGTATAAAAGTACACGCCGTGTAGTTTCAAAATTTTCACAGACTTCCCTTTATCCGTGTATTTAGCCAGAAAGCTCCTGAAAGTAAACAGATTCACCAAAATCAAATAATATGTTCATAAAACAATAGATATTTGCTGAAAACTTGTTTTTATCTTCAATTATATATATGGAAATGTATACACAAATTGGGTGCATCAATAAGGGAGATAAGTTTTTATTTCAAGTTTTCCAAACATAATATTATTTTTAGAAAATTGGTTTCTGATTTCCAAAAAGGGGGAGATTATTAAGTCAATAAGTTATATTATGAATTCTCCATTCCTTTATATTTATAAAATCACAAAAAAAAATTCCGTAAAATCATATTTTCTTTCTCTCAGGAAAATTTACATTCTTAACCATTACCTTTCATTTACATTTTTTCTTAAATTTCCTTATCCTAACTTAATCATATTTCCTTAAGACCGAATTCCCCAAAGTATATTGAAATTATTATTTAAACCATGGAAACTTACAGTTCCTTAGATACCCAATCTCATTTTTTAGACTATGATTCCATCTGATTTCAAACTCCATTTCATCCTAAATTTTGACTCTGAGTTTCATTGAAATCCTATTCCAAGTTCTTGGATTTTTTGCCTCTGAATTCTCATAAATTTTGACTCCAAATTATCAGAAATTTTGACTCTGAATTCTTAGAAATCATGCCTCCAAATTCTCATAAAATATAAATATGAATTCGTAGGAAATATGCCTCTAAAATCTCAAAAATATTTACTCTTAATTCTTATAAAATTAGACTCAGTTTCTATCCAAAACTAGACTCTAAATTTTTATTTTACCCAACTCCATTTGTATACATACTTAGACTTTATTTCTCACTATATTTAGAATCTGATTATTCATACTTGTTAAGGTTACATATTTTCTTTAATATACTTTTCTAACATTATCATATCTAAGTTTACTTATATTTACTAAACATAAGAATGTTTTTATTACATTTTATTTTTTCTTACACATGATTATGTTACAATGAAACGATATCGTATAATCTATTTTTAACTAACCGTTGGTTGAGTGATATATGTCCAAGTCCCTTTAAAATTCAAGAAACAAATATAACCGTTGGAGAAGGGATCTGACCATTAGAACCTTTGACTATAAATACCAAATCTATTTGATTATTTCAATATGTTCAAAAGTACTAGATTTGAGGATTTCTAAATAGGGTATTTGTGATGCGAGAGCTCTGCTCAATTTTCCTTGTACGAATTTTGTGAACCACTTTTTATAGCTGTGAACAACATGTTTAACCTACTTAGTGTGAATTTGATTGTTGTTGGTCAATTGAGGGATTCTCGGGATAGGATGAGAGAGGTGCTAATCACCTTATAGATTAAGAGCTTGTGTGGATATCAAGACATATTCCAATATTCTTATTGAGGTTTTAACCTGGTGTGGGTAAGACAAATTTTCTTGAAAGTATAAATCAAGGGACATTTATCCATGGTGGTTGGATAACCTTATCTTTGGGTTAAAATATTCATTGTTGTTTGTTCCTTTTACAAGTTTCTTATTTCATCTATATATGTTACTATTAGAAAGTATAACTTTCTTATACTTTCTTTTACTTGTACTTACTCCTGTATACATGATTCTATACTCTCTAAGGTAAATTATTTCTTTAATATATACTTGGTTATGTTTCTTTAAGATAATATTGTTTAAGTTTTAATTCTTTATAATTAGACCTCGACCCTTACAATTATCCTTTTATTTAACAACTAAAAGGGTTTATAAATTATCCTTGTTTTTATTTGTTATACATGGATTTTATAAGGTTAAAAATGATAGTTTTTAAACTTACAATTCACCCCCATATTGTAATTGAGCATCTAAATCTATATTTTAATCCTACAATTGTTATGTCAAAAAGCTATCTTATGACTTCTCTATTACTTTATGTTTTGAAAATCACAAACACTTTTTCCTTAAAAGATTATTTTTTTATCTTAAGGAAATTTACATGATTCACCATTATCATTATTTTACATGTTTTTATTAAAGTTCATTATCCTAACTTAATCATATTTCCATAAGACATAATTCTTTTATATATTATAATATTCTAATCTAAAACTCAAAAATGTATAGTACCTTAGATACCGAGTCTCGATATTTTTAGACTCTAACTCCATCTATTTTTATACTCTTAATTCTCAGAAATTCTAACTCTGAATTATCAAAAATTCTGACTTTGAATTCTCAGAGATTTTGAATCCAAATTCTCAGAAAATGTTACGCTGAATTCTCAGAAAATCTGACACTAAATTCTCATAAAATATTTCTATGAATTCTTAAAAAATCTGAATCCGAAATCTCAGAAAATCTGACACTAAATTCTAAGAAAATATGACTTCGAATTTTAAGAAATTCTGACTCTGGATTCTCAGAAATTCAAACTCCATTTCTATCCAAAACCAGACACCGAATTTGTATTTTACCTAAATCCATTTTTATACATATTCAGACTCCATTTATAAATATATTTAGAATAAGATTATTCATACTTATTAATGTTTCATATTTTCTTTAAGATATTGTTTTGACTTTATCAGATCCTAGTTTACTTTTGACTTTGTAAATTTAATAATTTTTTTCTTACATTTTATTATTTCTTACACATGGTTATGTTACAATGAAATTATGTTGTATAATCTTCTTTTAACTAACTGTTGGTTAACGGAAAATTGTCCAAGTCCCTCCAAAATTCAAGGAAAAAATTTACCAATGGAGGAGGGTTCCATACATTGGAACCTTTTCGTATAAATATCCCATCCATTTGAAGAGTTTTATATGTTGAGAAGTTCTGGATGTGCTGAATTCTAGAGATTGAATTTGTGTTGTGAGACCTCTGCTCAACTTTCTTTGTGTGAATGCTGTGAACAACTTGTTCTAGCAATGACCAAATTTTTCAGCCTACTTTGTGTGAATTTTATTATCGCTGATAAATCGAGTTCTATCAGGGAGATGAAGATAGAGTTACTGATCACCTTATAGATTGAGGGATTACGGGGATAGTAATACATATTTCTATATTATTATCGAGTGATTTCCCTAGTGTGGGTAAGACAGACTTCCTTAAAGGTTTAAATCAATGGACCATTATACAAGGTTGTTGGATACCCTTATCATTGGGTTAAAATATTCATTATTACTCATTGCTTTTACAAGTTAGTAATTTTTTCTATTTCAAGTTATAGTATGAAAGTATAACTTTCCTATACTTTCTTGTACTTATACTTACTCTTTTAAACTTGATTATATATTCTTTAAGGAAGAATATTTCATTAAGATAAAAATTATTATGTTTCATTAAGATAAAATTATTTAATTTTTAGGTAATTTATAATTAGACTTGGCCCCTTCTAATTAACCCTTTGTTTAAGAACAAAAGAGGGTCTATGAATTCACCTTGTTTAACTTTGTTAATAATAGATTTTATTAAGGTTAAAAAATAAAGTTTTTAAACTTAAAATTCACCCCACTTGTAATTGAGAATCAAAATATATATTTCAATCCTAAAATTTTTAAGTCAAAAAGTTATCTTATGAATTCTCCAATTCTTTGTGTTTTGAAAATCAAAAGCACTTTTTCCTTAAAATATTATTTTCTTTCTCTAAGGGAATTTACATAATTAATATTTATCTTTATTTTACATGTTTTCCTTAAGGTTACTTATCTAAAATAAATCAAAATTCCTTAAGACCGAATCCCATTAATTACAATAAAATTCTAATCAAAAACTTGGAACCTTAATGTTCCTTAGATACCGATTCTCACAGTTTTTAGACTCCAATTCAATCAGTTTTCAAACTCCTAATTCTCAACAATTCTGACTCTGAATTTTCAATAATTTTTACTCCGAATCCTTAGAAATTATAACTCCAAATTCTCAGAAAATTTGACTCCAAATTCTCATAAAAGAAGACTCCAAGTTCTCAGAAAATCTGACTCAAAATTCAAAGAAAATATGACTCCAAATTCTCACAGAATCTAAATCTAAATTCTTAGAAAATCTATCACCAAATTCTCAGAAATTCTGACTTTGAATTGTCATAAATTCATACTCTTTTTAATTCCAAAGTTAGACTCTGAATTTTTATTTTACCAAACTACATTTGTATACATATTCAGACTCCCTTTCTCACTATATTTAGAATTTGAATATTCATAATTGTTAACTCTACATATTTTCTTTAATATATTGTTCTAACTTTATCAGATCTTAGTTTACTAAAGATTCTTAAACTTAATAATGTTTTTATTACATGATATTGTTTCTTACACATGATTATGTCACAATGATACAATTTCGTATAATCTATTTTTAACTAAATATTGGATAAGTTACACCTCTCCATGTCCCTCTAAAATTCAAGGAAAATATTATTTTTTGAAGAAGTAGAAGACCGATGGAACCATTTTCTATAAATACACAATCCATTTGAATAGTTTTGTATGTTGAGAAGTGGTGGATGTGTTAAACTCTAGAGAGAGAACTTGTGATGTGAGAGCTCTACTCAACTTTCTTTGGGCAAATGCTGTGAACAACTTGTTCATCCTACTTAGTGCAAATACGCTTGTTTATGATCAATTGAGGGATTCTGGGATAGGAATACATAGGTGTGGATCAGCTTAGAGATCAAGGGCTTTCAGATATACCAAAACTGATTTCCATTTTCTTATCGAGGGCTTACCCTTGTGTGGGTAAGATAGACTTTCTTGAAAGTCTAAATCAAGGTACCTTTATCCAAGGTTGTTAGATACCCTTCCCTTTGGGTTAAAATATTCATTGTTACTTGTTCCTTTTTCTGGTTTTTTATTTATGCTATTTTAAGTTAGAGTTAGAAATTATAACTTTCTAATAATTTCTTGTACTTGTACTTACTCTTTTATACTTTTTTCTTTTCATTTTATGGTAGAATATTTATTTAAGTTAAACTTGATTAAGTTTCTTTAAGTTAAACTTGTTTATGTTTGGGTTCTTTATAATTGGACCCGGGCCCTTCCAATTATCATTTTTTTAGTAATCAAAGAGGGTTTGTGAATTCACATAGTTTATCTTTTTTAAACATAGATTTTATTAAGGTTTAAAACAAAAGTTTTAAAACATAAAATTCACCCCCTCTTATAATTGACATATACATCTATATTTTGATCTTAAAATTAACTCCTATAGTAATTTCATCTTTAATATATTATTCAGTAGTGGGTTTCTCTTGAAGTTGGATCTCAGTGAAAGGATGTAGGTACACATGATCTGCCATATTTTTTTCAAATTACACAACTAAGGTGGATTCATTCTCTCCCATGGATAGATACGTATGCAATAGTGTGGGTACTTCTACTTTGTTATTAATGGGGAGATCATGTTGCACCTTATACTTTTTCAAGAAGATATATAGGTCTTGTCGATTTCCCACATGTATATCTATAGAGAATTATTCCTCATTATGAAACCACTCTTACTCATCATGTTCACCTTAGATCAGGATATTCAAATGGATGGTTTTTTATGGTAATTGATTTTTTTCCTCCAATTATTTAATAGATTCATCAAAATTGGGAAGCTCTAGAGGTACTTCTTCCATCTTAATAAGTCTTTGAATAGCAGCTGTAACACCCAGATGTATTTATGAAATATTTTCTCTAAATATTTTTTATTCTTCAGTTGTTTAATTTTCACACAAACATGAGTTTAAATGAACCCTAATATTCCCTTAATAAAAAAATTACCATTATATCATAGTTGTTATGTTAGTCGGAATAATTATAACTAACTAATGAAAATGCATTATGAAGTCATTTGCTATTAATTATATTTGAAAAATATAAATCACTTAGATATTTGTATTTTTGAGTGAATTATATATGGTAATGAAATTAATGAGATATATGTGTTCTGTAATTGATAAAATATTATTGATATTCCTCCAATGGATAGTTTAGTCAAAGGGTATGAATAAAACCCTATTTTATGTATAAGAACCTTTTTTAAGGTAATTTTACACCTTTGAATGGTGAACCCATTTTAAATTAATATTTTGTCGCTTTAATAATTTCTATATGAAAACATGAAAATTTTATTTTTAATAGATATATAACAATTTAATTTTCATAAATTTATTTTATTTTTCTGATAACAATCATGTTTTGATTAATAGTAAAACTATGTGGAATTTTAATTAAAAATAACTTTTTTCTTTAGAATAATTTATATGGTTAAATTATAATATTTAATAGTTTGAAAGTATAAATAGAATATATTTTAACCATTTAATATAATTTATTTTAATGTCATTGATTTTACATTGAATTCGAAGTAAAAACATTTCAAACATTTGCAATGTTTTGACTTTTAAAACTCATTTTCTCATTTCAACAGTGAGAATAATTTAAAATCAATTACTACAACTTCTTTGTTTTGAATTTGGAATAATATATTCAATATTTGGAATCAAAAGGTCCAAATTTTTTAAGTAGGTACCTTTTATTTTTGGAAATTATGATTTGTAACATAAGTAATTATTTTATTTTCCAGGGTTAAATGGTAAATCTGGTATATAAGAGTAAATAAATAATAATTAAATCCTATAAAAATACTCTAAAATGTTTTCTAATCCTGTTGGTCAAGATATTTTTGACCAAGGGAATCCTTGGGTTGATTTTGGGACCCCATGGATTCACATGGATTTGAAAATGACATTTTATAAGAATTAATTTAAGGTAAAGATAATTATAACCTAAACACATATCCTTTACTAAATTGATTTTAATATATGGTTATATAACAGATATCTATGTCTATAAATAGTAATTACAAATATAAAAATATTTACTATGTCATGGTATTTTATTTATAATTTTAATACATTAGATAAATATATTTATTTATGATATAATTATTATGTAGCGATTACCTAATTAATTAAAGATTCAAATAAATTAATTTAAAAATAACAAAACAATCGTAATTTGTTTATTTTTATGTCATATAATAATTGTATGGATGATATTTACATATTAACTTTAAGTTACTACCTTATTTTTTATGTAATCAGGTTGTTATGAATTTAAAAAAAAGTCAAGTATGAATAGTGTCCAAAATTGACATAATTCATAACTTAAAACATAAAATATTTTATTAATTGATATTAAATTCCTAAATATCTAAGATTTGAAAAAATGGTTAATATGGGTCCAAATATTTCATAAATCAATTTTTGTGGATATTTTTACATGATATAGTAATTACATTAACGCACAATGTGTAAATAACATGATATCACGGTAAGATTAAAAAGGTTAAAATGAGGGTTAAACCAAAAAGATAAGGATAAAAAATTATTCTAAACCTGTCTAAAAATTATTGGATGATGGTTATTCGAACCAAAATCATATTATATTTCAAGTAAATAATTTTTGGACCATTTTTAGTTGAATTTGAATTTATAATAAATTATTACTTTGAGAGTTTCCTAAAGTGCCCCTCTCCTTTATTATAAAAGGTCACCTACTCCCTCTCCTATTAACTCCATTTTGAGCCTTCAAGATAGGTAGACTCCTTCCCATTTCTCTCATTTTAATAGAGGCACGTCGAAAAAGAGGTGTTCTCTTCTACAAATTCTTTCAAATTTATTTCTTCTTCTACTTCCTATTATTTAGTTGTTTTATTATAAAGTGATAACATTGGTATCACTAATATACAAATATGTTATTATAAAAATGAGAAAATACTATTTCACATTCTATCCATCCTTCATAAAATGAAATCATCGTGCGTGCGTATGTATAGATTACCATCTCCAAGCTGTGGTGTAATCTATTTTTCACCATCACCTTAAAAGGATGGATATAATGGTAGAAATAATAACTATATATGATTATTATAACATGATACTATTTATTAGATTCTATACACCTTACTCTTCAACACCATTCGATAATTATGGAAACGATATCATCACACGTGCATATGTACGGTTTACCGTCTCCACGGTGCGATGTGATTCGTTCTACAAAATCATCATTAAACCATGATTATATAAATTAATTGAATAAATAAATATGAAATATATTATTCTAATACCATATTTTAAATGATATAACTATAACCTAAAAATAGGAATAAATAACTTATCAGAAAAAACATACATAAAAATATAAAGTACTTAATACCCGAATAACGAGTGACAATGAAATGTTACTAACAAACAGATGAAAATATGATCATAATTATTATCATAAAAATAATTATGATTTTTTAATAAATTATTTACAATATTTAAATCATTATACATGTGGTTTGGATTCATATAAAGCATATCATACCTAAGGTAAGGGATAAATTTTGCATTCTCATTTTTTCTGGGAGTGTCTATTCTTAAATATCTACTGGGGATATATTTATCATTCACATCCATGTTTTCTAAAAATATTCTCATAAAATGGGCACTGTTATTCTATGTATGGTTAATGTCATTTTTACCCATTTTTACTTTTACTACATGGTTTGGAAAGAATCTATCTTTTGTTTACCATACGAGGTTCTTTTTGACATTTCCGTAAAAAGTACAAGGAGAATGTTTTTTAACTTATACGACATGAATGGATTTTTACATCTTTATAAATTCTTATTTCAATTAGGCTTCATCTACACATTTACCATTTTATTTTCAACTCAATTATTTTCTTTTAAACTTACTTGATATTTTAAGAAGAGAAAACATTTTTAAAGGAGAAATGATATTTTCCTCAGGAATGAAGCTCAAGTGTTTTATAAAAATTATTATCAATGTAAGATTACATAGGTTTATGTTCATATCCTTGTTATTAATATGATTTTATTGTGTTTATTGTTGAGTGTTATTTATGATATCAAGTTGGTTTATATCAAATATAATGGAACGTTGTTTAAGAATCCAATTGGATTTCATGTGTTATGCTATGGTGAATGTTTCTATGTTTTGTGGCTCACATAATAATGGTTTCATTATGAGATGGGTGGGACCTATATCTATCTCTAATTCAATGGGTAAAAATTTATATCTCATAATATAAACATTTTTGGAATGGAAAGTTAATCTGGTTCAGTGATACATGGATGAAACGAGGAGAGAACTCAATTCAGTAATGGACTTTGTCTGCTTTGATTGTCTTTGAAAAGAGCCTTGACTAATATGAAATGATTTTCTATGCTTATGTGTGTATGGAAAAAAATTTCATGTCTTATGTTATTACTATGGGGATTAAATTAATCTTTTATGATTTATCCTATGATATGATATTGTGATCATTAATATACAGGATAATATTTTCAAATGTAATGTTCTTATGAATATTATATGATTTTTATTTCATTATGTTACCCTTACTGAGAATTTGAGATCACCCTTTTATATGTTTCTTTTCCCCAGGACATGAAGAAGGGTATTAAGTATGATGTGCCAAAAATTATTCTAGATGTGATGAAATAAACGGGAGACAATGTAGATGTTTTATGAACTAGTTGTATATGTTTCCTAGTTTCTAAAGACTTTATACTCATACTATCCTAACATGGTTTTGTTATATGTCATAATAAATATACTTCAATTCTGAAGTTATATTAATGTATGTAAAGAATGGGTCGTTATAATAGCATTAACTTGATTGAGCATCATCACTAGTTCTCAAAGTAAGTGATCTATGTCATGCCCATTCATCATATATTTGGCCATATAAATTAGTTACCTAATCCATTTATATAATATTTATTTTTAAACATTTTGAACCATAGTTTCTTTCACCTGTGAGTGACTATTCCATGAATTAAAGAAATAATCATTTGAAAACATCATAGAAAAAGACCTTTTATGGTTTTTATTATAAATCAATAAAAAAATATCTACTGCGTGAAACATAAAAAGATAAGTAGAAAACTTATTGGATTCCTAGAAATGGTTCCAATTTTGATGAAAACCTATCGTGGGGCATAGAAAGGAAAAATTTCTAATTTTTTACTAGTGCAGTATAGTGGATGACCAGGTTCTTTTCACTTGAGGTGCTTCATAGTTTTCTACTTACTAAATCAATTTCACCTATGAAATAATTTTTTTTGTTTTTATTATTATTTTCAAATAATAAAATTTAAATGAAAGATAAGATTTCAGAAATTAAACTAACATGAAATGGTAGGATGTGGTTAGAAAATAAAATACATGGCCTTTATGGTTTCATAATTCTTCTTGTGGTTGTTAAAATTTAGTTTGATACTCTAATTTGAAAATATCATGAAATAACAATTATCCTTTTATTTATTAGGTTTGAAATTTTTAATTCCAATACAATTTTAATTTCATGTCTGCCTATAATCATGGTTAATGGAACACCTCAATAGAAAATATGACATCTTTTAGGACTCGACTATATCGTATGTTATTTCTTCAACTAAACGGATCAACTCCATCGCATGAAGAGATTATGTCTAGTATAAGGGGGAAAATATATAAATAAATGAATATAAATCTTTTTGAGTTGAGTGTCATGGTGGAGAATCATCAGACTCATTCACATCACCCACTGTCACCACAAACATAGGTAAAATATTAAAATTTAATCACAAAATTCTAGAAAATCCACTTCCCTTCCTTAGGCCAGGGCTCAGGTTATCCCCTCATTATCAAGGGTAAGAGGTCACCATAAAAATAATTAGAATAAGAGAAAAATAATAATAACAAAATAAAATTATGAAAAATGGGAGATAATAAGAAAACTAAAATAAATGATAATTAAAATAAGAAAAAAATAATGGACATAATAGAGAGAGGAATAATAATAATAATAAGAACAAGAAGAATATTATTATTATTATTATTATTAAGAGGAATAGAGAATATTGTGTAAGAAAACAAACTAGGCACTATGAATTTAGATATAATGTATGTTAAAACTATATGTAATGAAAGAAACTAAAATAAAAATTATAGAAATAAATAAAATAAATAACAAAATGAAGTAGTGGTCAGACTCTTCTTCATGGTGTGGGTTCATATCCTATGTGGTCAGTATCCTCTTTTTATATATTAACAAAACAGAAATTTCCATGCAAAATTCCTTGGTCAAGGTTGAATTATTATTTTAAAATAATATTGGGATTATCCCCTATATACAAGTGGTATTTTTCAAACATCCAATGAATTTATGTGGTCAGATATAGCATAGATAGTCAGCTTCAACATGGCCTCCTCCAGAATGCATGGTGTGCATGGTGTACATCACCATGTGGAGCATGTAAATTATTCAATACCTCATTCATTATCCTTCTAATTTGGAAGTGGTGGATCCTAAAATCATCTAACCTTCATATTGTCTAGATGAAGCTTTAAAATAGGTTCTTGTTGGTCAGCTAAGGTTAAAGAAGAAATCCATGGTTTCTTGGAGTGCTAGAATTGGTAAAAGGATCGAGGCTAAACTATCCATGTTCTCTCATGGTGTATTATGATTTTTTGTAGCAGCAATAACCTGATGTCGTGTGGCATAATCGACCAGTGAGGTGTGTCTAAGTGAGAATGAGGTGAGGCTAAAGAAAAATAGAAGCATTTTAGTTAAGATAAATAGTACCCAAGACCCATTTGTCCAATATTGGAAGCGTAGTAGAATAAGGTGAGTATTTATCAATCAATTCATGGATTAGTACATATAGAATACTACACCAGGGTGGCCTCATGGATACACAACACACACATAACATGGTCTGCATCACACCCTATGGCTGAAGCATGCTTTGTCCCACCACTTTACTTACCTCCCTTCGGGACACACATTCAATGGGCATGGCCCCCTTGTGGTTTCAAACATGCCAACTCAAGAAGGCCCTCCTAGTGATTTTCTTGGCCAGTTGGCCCCTTTTGGGTTGGCTAGATGGTTGGATTCCACTAATTAAGGGCTGGCTCAACATAGAAATTATTTATTTTACCTAAAATATATTAAAAAAATACTAAACAGTCGTATTATTATTCCAAAAAAAATGTTAACAAAAATATTGAACTTCAAATTCCTAATAAATTATTCATTTTAAATCATTTTAATTACAAATTTATAATTTCCCACAATTTCTATAAATAATTAATTTTAGGGGATTATTCCTTAAGAAACATTGAAAATCATTAATAAAACACTAAAAATTATGCATGAAAATTGAGTGTGTCACTAAGTCTTCTATCATGATTTTTATACTATATAATTTATATATTGGATTGGTGCTCCATGCACTATCACTTTGATGTGTGGGATATGTATCTGAAAAAAACTTCTAGGTTTTGGGTAATAGTTAATGAGTGAATTTATGAGGCTTCGCTAGGTATTCTTTGTATACAAAGACCACAGGTTATCGATTTGTGTGGATTCCTTGGTTACATACATCGTGTCCTAGTTTAATCTATACAAGGTATAATTCTAAAATAAATTTTGAAATTTTCTAAAGTATTTATGGTCAATCTAAATCAAGTATCCAAGAGTCGACTGTGGTTTTATTTTATTTACTTAATTCTTAATGTTTTGACTGGGTTAAGAATATTGAATGAGAATGTACTTATAGCAACATACTATAGGTTCATATTTCGAGTGCCTAAATGAGATTTATTTATCACCCCTATATATGCACCATGGTATCTATGAAAATATTATGTCTTACTTCAGATTGGTCAGGGATACATGATGTATAGGGTGAGGCACAATGTTGCATGACTGGGTAGAGATTCTCTTGTGGTGTTCTTCTGATCGAGCCAAATCAGATTAATGGTTTCGTGGAGAGAATTTATGTGGTTCATCTCATAATTAGTATTTAATCCATGTAATTTTATTTGAATTTATTTTATGTACTCTTATGTGCAATTGGATCAGTGGGAGATCAATTATTGTATGTAATACATAGTAATTCAGGCCTTTACTATATTTCAACTTTTATTATAATGTCTTTTATATTTATTGATTCTACACTATTTTTATTTACTAATATGGATTATGTTTGATTATTTACACAATTTTCTTACTCTAATATAGCGGTATAGTCTCCTCTCACACACATCCAAGGACCCCACTCCTAGTCAGTATCCTTTAGTGTATGAGGATGCGTGCTTCAGGGTTTGTGGTGAACCAGATATTGGCACTGGTTTAGATGAATATGGTCAGAAAAAATAACAATTATTATCAGATATATTCATTTCGTATTTTCTAAAAATTTTGATATAGTAGATATGAGTACTAATAATGTGTTTTAACCTGTGATGGACATCATACTAGTGCATTGAGAACACATGTATAAGTAAGAAGTTATAATTTCTAGGGATATGGTATTTCAATTTCTAATATGATATTTTATAGTAGTAAATGATTTACACTTTGATCAAAACACATGTTGTGATGATATTATGATTTATTGTGGAATTTTGGATCTTGGCCTATTAGCGGGAAGTGAGTGATAGATTTTGACTCTTGTCAAGTAAAGGCAAGATGAATCTCATGCATCATATTTAATAAGTAAGGTCCACATGTAATAGGACATCTAAAGTGTGATTATTACTGATGATATATACTAATTGTTTAAAGTGTAAAAAACAACCTATATAGTGTTTCCCAAATATATTGTTGGTGGAATTTTACTTAATTAGGCTAGATTGTATATATTTTTCATTCTTATGGATGACTATGTAGATCTATTGTGAGATGTTTAATAGTGAGGATAATTACTTTTTACTCATTAATGGGTAGTGTAGTAACCCTAGTAGGTCGATAGAGAACAAGATTACCATGGGGTTGACCCTTACAGGGCGTTATTACCCAAGTTTGGTAATTTAAAGTTACGGTACAATTTATATTTTGTTTCACTACATAACATGGAATGAAATTCTATTTAACCGGACCATGTGAATTTTTTACTCTATGGATCCTTGAAATAATGTTGGTTAATACCATTTAAGCTTCTAGATTAGTATCGGTAGTTGATGATTTTTTGTACACCCTTTGAGGATATATCCTTTACAGGAGTAGTTCACTAAATTTCATAATAACCTATGTGGATTTCTTCCATTAACATTGCTATGATATTTTACCTAACTTACCTTTATTCATTGTTATCAATTATAATCCCCTAGTTTTATGTTTATAGGTGTCTAACCGATAATAGTGAATGAGAACCTTGAGGGGTATTACTAGATGAATATTCCTGGCGAGTGTTAGTTTATTATATTTTATATGTTCATATCATGAACCTCCAGGTAGTAGTTCCCTACAAGGATTCTCAAAAATTATTAGGTCCCCGTAGGATGATGCTTGGAAGGTGATTACATTGTATTTCTTTAATTAAATTTGTAGTTACTAATGGGTTTCACATAAATGGGTTGAAAAGAACAACTTATACGGTGTTTTCCTCAATTTCATGGGAATTGAAAAACAATATGATTGAAACCATATTGATAGGTTTTGGCCTCAGTAGGTCGATGTTATCCTAACCTCCCTTATAGAGGGTTGAAGGGAATGATAAATTCCTCATGTTGAGTCCAGCTTGTGGATGACAACCCACAAGATATGAAATTAGTGAGAGGTGTGACCTATGGGATATGTGGTAGGAACTAGTTCCCATGCTATGAGAGTTGATCTGTAGGGATATATAGTGACCAAGGATTTTCATTCATGGATATTACATATTTTAATATAAATATATGTTACATTATAAAAACACATTCTTGAGAATCATAATAGTTTAGTGCTTTGGAAACATGGAACAAAATATTATTAATTCATAAAAGATCTCTAATGTATCTAATAAATATCATCCCATTTACTACACCAACTTTATGTCATTTCTCATAACCATGGAAAGAAAACATAAGAAAGGGTGAGCTCAGAAGCTCAGTATTGGTAAATAAAGAAGATTCATAAGTATAACATGAACATAAGTGTATGTGAACCTAATCATAACATTTGAAAAACAAAACCATCATATAAAAGAGCATAATCCTAACTCAGGGAACAAATATTGGTAGTTTATTAGATATGAATCACAATATATTAAAAGAAAATGATCCATGAGATTATAACATTGGAATACGACATAGAATATTTATATTTACATAAGCAAAGAAAGTCATTTCCTTATTAGTCAAGGCTCATTTAGAAAACATATAAGGGCACTCTATGGGAAGCTACACCTCTTGGGTGGGACACACCACCATCCCGAGTGGTATCCCTTTCCATATATTTGAATGTTATCATTACCCAAACCATTATATTTTTCATGGTTCACCCCCAAGACCCTCAAAGTGGAAAAATTCCATTACTGAACAAATTTCACTCCTTGTTCTAGTCCTATCTATCTCATGAGATGTAAATATTTAACCAATTTATTATAGGGTGATATAGGTATCACTCATATTCGGTTATAATGTTACGACCATCCTTGGTTATAATGTAACCATCATCACACAATGAAAATCATACATATGTTTTCCACAAGATCTTAAAACATTCATCATATCATAACCCATGAAATGTAAAGGGTTTTATAAGCATTTCATCATTTCATAACATGTGGAAAAGAGTCTTAATTCATAATAATTTCAAAATTTCATCATTGAATAATCCATGAAAGGAACTGAGTTTCATAAGAGTTATATCATCGTATAACCCATGGAATAGAAATGGATTTCATTAAAATCTTCTCATCATAAACATTAAAATTTCAATTAAATAATAATAATGGTATTCGTGGTTCATTTCCCTAGTAAATCATAAATTATATCAAAGGATATCATCTTATATATGGGATTATTTTGGAATTTCACTAGGAATTTTTCTTAATGAAAAAATAATCTTTCTTAAAAATCACTTTCTAAAATATACAAAAATTTCCAAATAATATTCATTGAAAATAACATTGAAAACATGTAAATAAAGTTTAAAAATAATTTAAAAAGTTTTTGAGAAAAATATCCTCTCTTCTTTTGTAAAATAATTTATTAAAGTTAAATATATTTCTTTTAAAATAACCATGAAAATTTTGAAAGTAGTCTTCAAATAAAATAATGGACATTATTATATGAATTTTAAATCATGTCCAATATGTTAAAACTAAAAATCCTTTCACATTTTTGGTAAATCACAAATAGAAATTATTTAGAAAATTATAGGAAGGTTCTATTAAAAAAATTAAAACATGGGTAATTTTTTTTAAAAATCATTTGAAAACATTTTAAATTTTTTTTAGGAAACATGGTTTTAAAATAAAAAAATAGTTTTTGAAAGAAAATTTTAATTTTAATAAAAACATTCTTTTTAAACTCTTAGTTAAATGAAAATAGTAAAATAAAGGGCGATCATTTATTCTCTGTACATAACCACTAAATAATAAAAGAAAATTTTTTCTTAAGATATAGATTATAATAATTGATTATCAGATATAAGGTCATAAACATTCCTTATAAATGATAAAATTTTAACATAAATTCTTTACCACTCGGGTACCTTTGAAATGTATGAACCATAAAAGAAAAACAATAAAATAAATTTAAAATATCATGAGGATAAATAAATTAAATGTTTAGATGTCAAATATTTTGTATATACACCTAATAAAATAGTATAGATCTATAACATAACATATTTCTAATAGAAGGAAAATTGAGATAAAACTCTCATACCGCTTTGGTAAAGTTTTTACAGTAAACACCATGAAAGATAGATCCTAAAGTGGATATTAAAATACCAATAATTCTCTGTGTAACAATCATAAAATAAATTTATGGGTAGTATAGACACCATATAAAATAAATTGCTGGTGAACTTGGCATGTATATCATAGATGTAAAAAGTGAGACAGGAATCCCTTAACATAAGTATTGATTTCCATCATACATGTTCAAACATAATGTATATTCAATATAATTTTATTATAAATTTATTTCAGAAAAATATTTATATAGTTCATACCTTATATTATTTTTTATTACCTTTTGTTACCCATTTATTAACAATTCCATGTTAATGTTACATTTTGGGTAATATCTACTTTGTTTTTCATATATGTTTTTGATTTGTTATAATTTTTTCCTATTATTTCTATCATTGTTAAATAATTTAAAAGACTATAACCATTATATAAATTTTATATATATTCATTATATATATATTTGTTGTAATCCACAAGATTTAGTGATTGAAAATAAAATACATCATTAATGGAGGCGTTAGCTCATACGTACACATGAACATTGATTCCATTTTATATTTGGACTGAATGAAACAAATTTATATTCTATATTATCATTTTAGATTGTTTTTAATGTCATATATTTCATATATTTTCATTAAACTCATCCATAATATCTTCCATGTAAAGCATGAACTAATCTCATCGCTTCGCAAGGCGGTAGTTCACTGTACTCACAATTAATGTTATCATATTCAAAAAAATGGAAAAATATGAATGTATGTATGATATAGAAACTAAATAAGACTAAAAATTTCATATATAAATAAAAAATAAATAATTTTATCAAAATATTATATATTGTAATAGAAAAATGAATGGTATCGGTTAGTGAGGCGGTAGCCTTCCGTACAAATGAACGATGATTTCATTACTCATTTGTAGGAAGTTGAAGTGGTCATGGGTAGTTACTTTAACAGAAAAAATTAAAAATTTTGGGAATATAATTATGATATTATTTAATCATGTTATAATAATAATTTAATGAGGTTGAAAAAGAAATAAAACAAAAACATTCCTTGATGAATGTTACCTCTTCTTCATGAATCCTTCTTAGGTTTGCACTAAAAGCCTTCCTCGGTAACATTCTATCAAAAATAAGGATTATAGGATTAGGGTAGGGAAGTTTGGAATTTTTTTGGGTAGGTATTGTATAAAATGGTGTTTGATGGTTTGAATAAGATATGAGAGGCAGCGGTCTTTTATAAGTGGGGAGAGGAAGTAGGTGGCATTTTTAAAAATAATTTAGTGCTCCCACATTTTTCATATGTCACAAGAGTATAAAAAGGGTTATTCAAAAAATATAGAGGTGTATTATAAGAAATATGTCCATAAAATTGTTTTTAGACTACTTTATAGGTCACTATTACCCTCATCCTTTTAGTTTTACCCCCCCTATAAACCCATTTTTACCTTAACTGTGGTAATTAATTTTTACTACCCTCAAAATTCACTTTGATCAAAAATTAAGTTAAACTTATTATATAATATTAATTATTATTATTACAAAAAAGGAATCCATTTTTCAAATTCAAATAACAGAAGTAGAAAATATTAATTTATAACTAATTCAGTAGACATTAGGAGAAAGTGGGTTTTAAAGAGAAAATGTTCAAAATTTTACAAAAATATTATATATATGTATATTTTTTAATTTATTTAATGTGCAATTCATTCCAATGAAAAATATTGGATTAAAATATGTATAATTGAACTATTTTTACCATAAAACCAATTTGATATATAATTTAACTTTATAAATGAATTAAATGAAATGACAGTTTTCAATTAAAATCTAGTATTTTTTACTATTCATGAAAAAATTAACCTTTTCATAAAAATACTAAAAAATAAAAAAATGATAATTTTTATATTAAAATTTAAAAAATGAATTTTATTTTATCATATAAATTTTCTAAAATTAGTAAACAATAATTTTAAAATAAGTCAGCCAAAGGTGACCAAACGTTTTTTAGTAAATACAGTTTTTAGCGTAAAATTGGATTTATTCTTGTCTATTATCTAGAAAAACTAGTAGATGAATTTTAAACATTTTATTGAATATTTAATATATAAATTAAAATTATATAACTCAATAAATTTTATTTATTTAATTTTTTAGGTAAAACGTATTTTTGTGCATAAAAATAGTTTTTTTAGAAAAAAAATTTTTTATTTTAAAAAAGGTTTTTATTTTCATTTATAACTAATTGAAAAATTAAGAATTAATTATATATACCTATTTAAACCATATATTTAAATAATTTAGTTAATCTTACTCATACCCTCTATTCTAATTGCTATGTGATAACTATTATATAATAATATTTTAATAGTATATCATGTTTCCTTTAAACTCAGTGATGTGTGGAATAAATTCTAAGCTCAATATTGTGTGTAACATAATCCAAATATATTGTTGCATGTAATTTAAGATAAAATCCTTTTAAATCAAGACAAAATTAGTGTCTCATTTCACAAAAAATAATGAAAATATCAAATTTATTTTAAAAATAATAATTTCAAAAGATCTCGAGGTGTTATATTCTACCCCTCTAAAAATGAAATTTTTCCTTGGAAATTAATCTTGGTCATAAAAGGTTTAACACATGAAAATTAAATCATCGAAATCTAAATCACATAACTAAATAACAAAACTTCCATTAAAAAGGGACATTTTGAAGCACAAAGGATAAGTGAAGTGACTCATAACTTGTTTCCACCAAGGAGAACATAGGTGGGAAGTGATGATTTAGACATTGAATAAAAGATTAAATAATTATATATAGGGATAAATATCAATGGTCATAAGAAATTGGGTGGTCTAGAGAAGGTTAGTGGCCATAATACTATAGACTAAATAGGTGTGAAAAAGTTCATCAATATTATCAAAAATGGTGATAATAGGACACCATTTAATTTCAAGATCATTTTCCAAATATTAAAGAATTTTTATAAGAATATTCACATAATCTATTAAATTAAATTTTATAAGAACAATATAACCCATTGGTTGGGCCTTGATCAATTTCCTCTTCATGTCATATTCCATGAAATAAAGGGGAATTTCTTATGCCTAAATCACTAAGAGATCATATGATCCATAGATATAACAATAATAAATTCCATATATCATTAGTTGTCTTAAAAAATGGTTAACATGGGTTATCAAATATGCAGAAATATATTCATATGGATAAAAAATAAATTAATATCTATAATCCCATTCAAAGTTCAATATAAACCATTTCATAAATTATTAAACTTATGACCCTTCCGAATAATTAAAATCCAAAACATTAGAAAGGTGGTCACTAAATTTCCAAATTGAACTTATCATTAATCCAACAAACAACACAAAATAATTCTTGATTATCACATATCAAACATGTGAATACTTTAATTTTGTTTTCACTTAAAACTATAATTACAACAGAACCTCAATGAAAACAAGTATTCTTTATCATTTACTGAATAAAACCATATATTATTTAATATGTTCTATAGATATAATAATTTTGTGAACTCCACCAATGATAACATAAATCTCTTTGTCAACAAAAGAATTATTAGTTATGAGGTCATCAATACTATCTAATTTACTTGACCCTTATCAATCGTCTCTTCATACAAACTAATCACCAATTTCTCAACATCAGGAACATATTAAGGTTACCTTACCATAATATCACTACTGTAAAATGGGACTATACCCATGGTTTAAAAAGGAATGATGGTATATATGGTATTTTTTGACTTATACCCATTGTTTTATTAAAACAATGGGTATACTAACACCGACTTGAACTTTTATCTGGCTCCTCCTATTGAGTTCTCATTTCCTCCCCCGGGTCTCCCCCACATCTCCCCTGATCCCTAGACTATCTGCCATCTCCTCTGCTCCCCATCCTTGACCTCCCTCCCTTTCCTCTGCCTCATAGCCGCCACCTCCCACCCTCTGCCTCCTTGCCTTTTCGGCCACCTTCACCTCCACCTCTTAGCCCTCGTCTCCACCTTCTATTTATCTCCTTTGCCTCCACGAATTCCTCCTACTCCATTTTTCCATGTCTGCCTCTTCCACCACCTCCTCTCAGCCATGACCACCTCTGACTCAACCTCCCAGACCTCACCTCTGCCTCCTCGGTAGCCTCTGTCTCTGCCTCCTCCCAACCACAACTGCCTGCACCACCACCTCATTATATATTGTTGTAAAGGATCCCTAAGTTTTGATTCATCCATATTCTCCAAGTAATTCTTGGGTTTGTTTTGTTCTAGTTTTGTGATTCAAGGTTATATTCTCTATTATCTTCTACATATTCTCATAAATTTTTAACCAATTCTTATGTCAATTTTAGCCAAAACCTAGGGATGTGTTTTTATAAATCTATCATTGTTATTTACTTTTGGGTTTGTTGGTAGTTTTATTTGTCATCCTCTTCTCATATCCAATGGATTTTTATCACATATGTCAGTTTTGAGGTGTGTTTTATCTATTAATTATTATTTATAATTTAAAACATGATTTATTATAATTTAAAACATAGAATATTAATGGATTATATCCTTTAGTAATTTTTTAAAATATTTTTTTCAAAAATAATCTATTTTACACTCTATATCATTTATAAAAAATGGGTTTGTTTTATGATTTTTTGGAGTAAATTTGTTTTAAATTTCTTATACACGTATTTTATTTTTTATAATTCCATTTTGTCTCATTAAAAACTATTTCTTAACCCATGATGGGTATTTTAATTTCTAAAAAAATAGTAATTTCCATCATTATAAACATGTTTTTGTCGATAATTATTAAATATTATCTTTGTGATTCTTGTAATATTATTCAACTTGTCTTTTAAAGTAAATTTTATAATATTAGTTTTAATATTTTTTCACATTCATATAAAATGTTCAAAATTTGTATAAATGTAAATTTTGTTTCATTTTATTTTAAAATTATCATGTCAATGTATTGAAATTTTTTGGTTTCGAAAATTACTTTCGTGATTTGGTTTCAAAGAGTTAACAATGTATTGTTGGAACTTTAGAGAAGTGTTTTGGATCATACTATGATTATTTATTTGTTGTGATTGATGTTTGAATGAAACATAGATTATCATGTATGGGATAACTTATGGAAGAGGTGATTTGGGTTATTATAAGTTGTTTATTATTTATGTGATTTATCTTGTGTTTTTTATTCTCATCACTACATAATTGGATAGTGGAACCTGGGAACATGGATTAGGAAACCTAGGACAAACTAAGTTCTTTCTACTCATCCTCTGTGTCTCTATAACGAGTGACAAACTATATAAAACACCACCATCAGACTAGTGAGGGTTTTGTATCTCAATCTTTTTAGTCGACGGTTTCTCCCAATCAAGTGAAGTCATTTCACTATTTAACCACAACCTTAGTTTTCTTATTTCAACTCTCATGATGTTATCTAATTTTATTTATTTATTTTTTGTATTATAATTTATTTACATTGAGTTCCATTAGTTTATTTAGTGAATGATTTCACTATATTTATTCTATATTTTATTCTCCATTACTTATTGTTGTTATAATTTATAATTTACATCTCATATCATTAGTCTCAATAATTTTTAAAATGTGTGATAACCAATTTGTGGAATGTTTTGAAAGTAAATTTGTTAAAAAGTTTTTTTAAATCATTTTGCTAATATTCTTTGATTTTAATGGAATTTTAATGTTTTCCATAAAAAGGGACCAACCTGAGTTTCTCTAGTAAATTAGTGGTGTTTCATAAATAATTTAGTTTAATTTTAGAATGTAAAATATAGATTTTAATTAGGTGTTTTGGTTTTCTTAAAAGATAAAATGGCCCTAATTTCATAAACTATCTTTCAAACTATCATAAAAGGTTTTTATTATAAATTAAAATCTATACGGTGTATGGAGGATACAACTTGAGAATTTGTATTCTCATGCCTATATAAATTTTAAGTTCTTCTCATCTTCTACATGATTTCTCATTTTCTAACACATTTCTACTAGATGCATCTAGTATGGGTATGGTGTGGAGGCATGATGGTGACCATGGGTTATATGGTAAAATCACTTTGGTGTTGTCCCCTTTTTTTATTTTGTACCATGTATTTATTAGTAACATTGTCCTTATTTTATCTCATGACCATCCTCTTATTTATCTCATCTCTTTTGTATTATAAATTTCATGAATTATTATATATATGATTGTTACTTATTTCTTATGTTTCGTATTTTGAAACTATTTATTTGATTTAAATGAATGTTCAAATTATAGAAGGGTTATGTGAGATTCTCACTATATTTCTATTCTATATATTGTTAAGATAATTAGTTGAAACCATTCCTTCATGGTTATATTTAATGCCTTAGTAATTTTCTATAGCCCACAGTGATCAAGAACATGTTTTAGATTATATCACCAGTAGTTTCATGTGACAATTTGAAGGGTTTCCAAGATTTTTCCATGACATAAATCAATTTGTAGACCATTTGACCCCTATGACTTCCATTATCCTCATCTTACGGTCATTTTAATATTCTAAGTGGTTTCAACAAATGATTCTCTTGATTTTTTACTGAAGATGTTGTATGACTATAAAGAAAAGAATAATCAAGATTTTTTTCCTGGACTTCACGGAGAACCACATAATCACACATTGGAATTTTCCTTAAAACAAGTATATATACTACCAAGATCCTTCTCTTTAGGTTTTTTGAAGTTCATCTACAACGGAATGAAAACATTTTTTTCTTTATTTCTAAAAATGGGGGCGAGGACTCCAGAGTACAAAGCCTATCAAGAGCAGGTTATGAGTAATTTCTTGAAGTTTTCATAGTTGTTCTTAATCAATGTAAATGGGTTAAAAGTTAAATTTAATGATACCACATTAAATCTACGATATCCAAATTTTGACCAATTTTTCATGCATTTCTAGAAAATGGATATGAACATGCTTCTCGTGGAACTGAGAACAATTTCTTTTTGGTGAATTTTAAAAATAAGGTACATAAATAACAATCCATGGCACATTAATTGATTTTGTTTTATTTTTCTAAACTATGAATTTATTTATAATTTTTAAGGTTTTTGAATGATGAATAGTGGAGAAGCTATTGGAATCTGTTCATATAGTAGCAAACAAAAAATAATGTTCATGGAGATGCGTCTTCCATAGTTGTTGATGGAACTAGGATGGGTTAATACCTTTTCCTTTCCACATGTTTCTTTCATATTTAATATTCACATAATCACATTCATGTAAATGCATGCTTTAGGAACCCTAGATCTTACCTCTAAGGGTTTTGTTGATAATAATTTTTTGAAAGTAGATGAATTATTCGATGCTTCTATTAAGCTCGCTCTAAAAAACATGGTCGAAGCTAAAGATAATTAAAGTCATTTTCAATTAAATTTTTTGTTCAGGTATTCATTGCACTTGATTTTAAGAAGTTTTACAAGTTTTTGGTTCCTATTGTTTTTTATGGATGGGATAAAGCTGAAGGATTTTTTGGCAGTATTGTAGTTTGCTTCTCGCATCTTATCTAAGATAGAAATAATTCGGTAATAGGTTGAAGATTATTCCAAAAAATTTACAATTATTGAGTTTGAGAAAGAATCTATGAAGTATAAGATTTTAATTTGTGTTATGTTGTTTCTTGTCAAGTATAATTATTTTTTACCACCAAAATACTTCTTGTTCAATTTTTTATGGATCTAATTATTTTAATGTTCATTTATGGTGTCTATCTAGAGGTTTATATGGGATTAGTTTGTGGGGTTCAGAATATGATTTTTCATTAGTGATATGTATAAAGTCATGGACTAAAAACAAACCTGACCTATTTTTTTAACAAAAAAGTCTAAAATTAGTTGATATAATTATAAATCTTTCTCTGAAAATCAATGTATGATAATTCTAATCTCACACACATTATATAGGATAAACCTAATCTGGCTCATAATATCTCCCACATCCCTCCTCAAGCTAAAACATATATATTTAGAATTCCTAGCTTGGTATGTAATAATTGAGTAAGAGCTTTAAGAATCCCCTTGTAGAAAATATCTACAAGTTGATATGTAGTGTGAACATGTTTGATAGTAATGTTATTCTCATAATACTCCCAAATGAAGTGATAATTATCTTTAATGTTTTTTTTCACATGGAAGGTGGAGTGAAAATTTTAAATTCCACTTGATTATCACTCGATATATGTGAAGACTCCTATTAGGATAACCTATCAATCGGTACTTAAGACATTGTATTGGATTGAGAAATAATACCTTAGTGGCTTCTATTTATTTACTTTTCCTTTCTAATAGAAATCTGACATATGGATGGGTCAATCCTAATTTTATTTATATTCTATGGTTGTATTAATTAAGAGTATTTCGGATAAATTGTTCATATGCAGTGATTCCCAAACTAGAGCTCATGAGAAATTCCAAAAGAAAAATACCCCAAAATGATCAAACCATCCACCAAATTCATGGGTGAACCCAACAACCTTTTAATAATTTTTACATGAATGATAAAACCATCTTAAAGGAATATATGAACACATGGTACCCCATGTTGTGGGATTACCCACTTAAAATTTCTTCACTATAGTGCGATCAGAAGCAGACTCATGTGTTACATTTCACACATTTTTCATTGACACTTGGAGAATCAAGAATAAAGAATAAATCTACCCCCTTGACAAGTGATGGAATTTATCACAAGATTTGGTAATTCCCAAAGAACAAACATAGTCGTCAAATTTGGATCCATATTTGAGTAATGATGTTCTTCATATTTAGAGGATTAAAAAAGAGGATCCCAAACATGAATTTTAGGAATTTGGAGATTCATACTGAAAAATTAACTAGTTTCTCCTCACCCATGTCTATGTAATAGTCTACCAACAATATTTAATCTCACTAGATCAGGTAAAAATTACCAAAAAATAAATCACTCACTATCCAAATCCCTAATATCAAATTCATCTGGTTCAGATAATTCCCCTCAAATGTTCTAAAAATATTACTCTTCAACTCACTTATTATTTTAATAATAAAACTAGAAATTAGTATTTCATCAACTTATAATATAATTATAATGAAAAAACCCTAATTAAATACATTCTAGTATAACAATTGTTAATAATTTCTTGGAAAAAACACAGTATCCTTCATTAAATCGTTGTAATTTTTCTTCCACTCTCTCGGAACATTCATTGATCCATAATGGATCTAGTTTATCCTACACACAACAACCAAGTTATAATGATCCATAAAACATGCTGGTTACTTGATGTAAATTTATTCATTTAGGTCTCCATGAAGAAAAAAATTCCCCATCCAACTAATCAAGATGATGTCCTTCCAATGCAATTGTACTTAACAATTTCTAAAGAGTCGTATGTTTAATGACTTGATAAATTAAATCTTAGAAATATACACTTTCCATAATTTGAAAATATTTTATAACTAGGTATTATTTGAACCCTCATTTATCTTCTAAGTATCCCATTATCTAATAATCCCATTTCTCTTATATGGTATTCTTTCAAATTAGGTCTCTTGTTCATATCCGTTAATGTAGAACCAAGAAGGTAATCGATTACACCCCTCATAATTAACACACACAATTTTGAGACTTCTTGTAACACCCCGCCCCTACCTCATGGGATTGAGGAGGTGGTGATGGTTACTAGGTCCTAAGTGACATTCCCAAGGCGCTAAAGGCTGGAAATAAATGTTGAGGCCTCCGAGAAAAATTGGGGAATGGTGTTACCTTAAGACAAAATGAACCAAACAACCACAACTAAATGATGCATGTCAACCAAACCAAACTCATACATTACCCAAGAAAACCAGATAATCCATAATCTCACATGCCAACACAACCCAATACAACATCAGAGTACAATGTGGAAGACTCAACAAGAACACCACGAGCCATGACACCACCACAGCTCCACACCAAGCTCCAAGCTCTCAGTTCCACCAAGACATCACAACACACCACTAAAGGAGGTTCATGCCTTACCTTTTCCCACGTCATGGTACACAACATCTGCAAAGACACCAATGTGACAAAGTAGGGTGTGAGTACTAAAACTCAGTAGGATTTCCCCAAATGACTTCCCTACACACACCACTAGGGTAAAACCGTTAGCAAATTTATATAAAACATTTTATATAAAATAAAACAAAAGTGAAACCATTTTCCTAAGTCAAAGGTGCCCTTAACTGGCCATCACATCCAAACCAAGCAACCAAGGGAAAGCCAACCAAACAAGCCACAAACCATTTCATCATTTATACGTTATCACAAAAACTTCCATCTTGCAAAGCAATGGACAACAAAAAATCAAAATGGTGGGACTTCTGCCCAACCCGTTCACCCATTCACACCAAGACAATCAAAATGGTGGGACTTCCGCCCAACCTGTTCACCCATTCACAAATAGTGGTACTTCCCGACCACTGCTCATATGGTGGTTCTTCTGACCACTATCCATCCCCATTTTATAGTGATACTTACCGCCCACTTCCACACAACATTTTAATCAAGCCAATTCCAAGCATATAATTCACCAAGGTCACAACCACATGCAATCAACCAATTTCCATTGCATATCAATTCACTTCAATAAATCACCTATTTATTGAAAACCATTTTCCATGCCAAACAACATTTGAATAAAACAACCCCTTTTATTGAAAACCATTTCCATAAACCATTTTCACAAATAAAACTCTGCAACCCATTTTAAAATCTCCATTTTAAAATCCACAACAATAGCATTTCACCACAAAACCCCTTTTTCCCAAAAATGCCCAAAATATCACCCAAGGGATTTTCCACCAATTTCGCACACCAAAAATCAATTAATTTCATGCACAAAAAATTAATTGTAAAAATGAACCACTAGTTTTAACCAAGTGGAGTTGAGAGAGAAGCAACCTACCTTTAGGGTTCCTGAGAAAACGACCCACAATCCACCGCACATCAAAACCGGCGAACGCACCACCGAAACCTCTCTAGATCCCTTTCCCTAAAATTCAAAAGCCTTAATATTAACATCCAAGGCAACCCCAACCCTATATCTACACACAACAAGTTTAGATCTAGAAAACCAAGAAAGGGAGGGATGTAGATCTAGAGGAAAACATAAGAGAAATAAGATGAGAGACTTACCCCAGAGAAATCACCTTGAAACCCCTTTGAATCGATTCCAAAACATGTGGGAGAGCCCCTCCAACACATGAGAACCGAAAATCCTAAGTGAGGATCGAGTGGGTGGAAGAGAGGAGTGAAATTAGTCAATCCCGAGTGAGCTTGGGTTTTAAAACCCTAACTTTAAGTGGTCGCACGGTTAGCCCGCACGGTTTGGAAAACCGTGCGCATGCCACTGCCTCGAGAGCCAGAGTTCGCACGGTTTCCTCGCACGGTTTGGAAAACCTTACGTAGGATGTGCGGAGCCTACTGTCTCCCCCTGCACAGTATCCTGGAGCATCTGCACGGTCTACACTAACCGTGCTCAAACCGTGCACCCCTTTAAAAGCCTCCAAACTCATCCAAAACCATTACAAACTCTCCCAACCTCTTCCCAACTCATCCCATGCACTTTAAACACATAAAAATACATAAAAAATCTACATACCTCATATCGGGGGAGCTACATTCTCCCCACCAATGGACTTTCCATCCCCAAAAAGTAGTGAACCCTCCCTTTGTCGAAAGAGCCCAGGCCACTGCTCGATCATCTCTTTCTCCCGCTCCCAAGTCTCCTCTTGAATCTTACCATGTTTCCAAAAAACCTGAACTAAACTGATGATTTTACCACGCAAGACTTTCTCTTTCCTATCCACAACCCGCACTGGCACGTGAACCAACGAAGCATCCGGTTCTAGCTCAACATGATCCCATAGAATCACATGGTCACGATCCGGCTGATACCTTTTCAACTGTGACAGATGAAACACATTGTGCACCGAACTGAACTGTGGTGCAAATCCAAACGATAAGACACCTTACCAACCCACTCAAGAATCTCAAAAGGTCTAATATACCTTGGAGATAACTTTCCCTACTTTCCAAACCGATGATTTCCCAACCTAGGAGAGATCCTCAAGAACACATGATCACTCACCTAGAAAGACAACGGTCGTCGACTATGATCTGCATATGATTTATGAAGAATCTGAGCCGTCTCTATTCTTTTTCTGATCAACATGATCTTGTCTGTCGTCTCCTGGACAAGGCTTGGTCCAACCATTGAAGAATCACCCATTTCCACCCAACATAGAGGAGAATGACACGGTCTCCCATACAATGCCTCAAACGGAGCCATCTGTATGGATGCCTGATAACTGTTATTGTACGAGAACTCAACCAACGACAAGTGATCCTCCCATGAGCCACCAGAATCCATAAACCAAGCCCAAAACATATCCTCCAGAATTTGTATCGTCCTCTTGGATTGACCATCTTTCTGGGGGTGATACATCATGCTCAAAGTCAGCTGCGTCCCAAGGGATTTCTGCAAGGATTTCCAAAAACGATTCGTAAATCTCGGATCTCTATCTGATACAATCGAAACTGGAACACCATGCCTCTTTACCACCTCCCGAATATAGATTTTGGACAGGTCCTCCATCGTATGAGATTCATGAATCGGGATGATATGGGCCGACTTCGTTAGCCGATTCACTATCACCCAAATGGTATCATGCTTCTTGACCATTCTTGGGAGACCTGTGACAAAATCCATCGCTATCTGCTCCCACTTCCAAATAGGGATTGGTAAAGACTGCAACATTCCTTCTATCCTTTGATGCTCTTCATTGACCTACTGACAATCCAAGAATCTCGAAACAAACTCAGCCACACTTCTTTTCATACCATCCCACCAGAACTTCCCTTTCAACGCTTTATACATTTTCTGAATTCCAGGATGAACAGACCACCTGGAATGATGATACGCCCAGAGAAGATCCTCCTGAAAATAAACTGGTGCAACCATCTGATTCCAAAAACACAAAACTGAATCTCCATTCAGTTTCCAACCCTCAATGGTCTCCCCACCATTGACCCTCGACCCCACGGTCACACACTCAGAATCGGATATTTGTGCCTCTCTAACCAGGCCAACAAAGATAGGAACCAACGAAACTAAAAATAAGACCACTCTATCACCCTGGTCCCCACATTCCAACCACATATCAGCTATAACCGACATCAACTACCACTGTTCCGATGCCTATTTCACCATCTGAGCATATGATTTTTTACTTAATGCATCCGCCACCAAATTTCCCTTACCTAGTGTGTACATCAAGTCAAAATCAAACATCTAGAGATATTTCATCCATCTCCTTTGCCTCAAGTTCAAATCCCTTTGTGAGAAAATATGTTTCAAGCTCTTATGATCTGTATATACCGTGAATTTCTCACCAAAGAGATAATGACGTCATATTTTTAAAGCATGGACCACTGCTGCCAACTCCAAATCACAAGTTGGGTAGTTCTTCTCATGCACTCTCAACTGCCGTGAGCCATACGCAACCACATGATTCTCTTGCATGAGAACTCACCCCAACCCTGATCCCAAGGCATATCAATACACCACGTAAAATTTTCTTGGTTCTGGAAAAAGAAAGATTGGTGATAATGTAAGACGACCCTATAACTCTTCAAAACACTGCTGGCCCTATTCATTCAACTAGAATGGAGAATTCTGTCTTGTCAATGTTGTCATCGGAAAATCCAAACGTGAAAAATCATGAACAAAAAGCCGATAATACCCAACTAGACCAAGGAAACTCCATATCTCAAACACATTCTATTTGCGGTTTCCATGATATAAAAGCCTCTATCTTTTCTAGATCCACTGAAACACCCTTTTTCAGAAATCACACGGCCAAGAAAACGAACTTCCTGTATCCAAAAGTCACACATTGAAAAGTTGGCATACAATCGATGATCCCTCAAGATCCCCAGCACTGTCTCCAAGTGCTGCTCATGGTCCACCCTTGTCTTTGAATACACCAGAATATCATCCACAAACACCACCAGTAATGAATCCAGATATCTCTGAAATATCCGATTCATTAATTCCATAAACACCGCTGGCGCATTCGTTAGACCACAGGGAATAACCACGTATTCATAATGTTCACATATACTTCTGAAAGCTGTTTTAGGAATATCCTCCTTCCTCACCTGCAATTGATGATATCCCAACCTCAGGTCGATCTTGGAGAACCACTAGGCTCACCTCAACTAGTCGAACAAATCATTAATTCATGGACGTGGGTATCTATTCTTTATCGTAACTTGGTTTAGTCTACGATAATTAACACATAGACTCAACGTTCCATTCTCCTTTTTCATAAAAAACCCTGGCGCTACCCACAAAGATGTGTTAGGCTAGATAAACCCTTTGTTTTCAAACTCTTCCAACTGGACTTCCAATTCCCGCAATTCAGCTGGTGCCATCTAATAAGACGGAAGTGAGATAGGACTGGTACCCGAAAGGAGATCAATCGTAAACCCCACTTCTCATACGAGAGGTAACCCAGAGAATTATTTGGGAAAAATATCCATGAACTGATCCAAGACTGCTGGAAGAACACTATTCTCAACACTGTCTACCGATTCCAACAACAACACCACCAACTGATATGATAATGTACCCATTGTTGGTGCCAACAAACCCGTTGCACCCTGCCTTCCGTGCTTCTCTCCTCTAAGGAGATGTCTAACACCATCGTGTGTCGTAAAAGCCACTATCCGCACATTACAGTCGATGTGGGCCTTAAAATCCACCAGCCAATCCATTCCCAGGATTACATCATACCCATCCATCTCAAGCATTTAGAAATTACACATTAGATCAACCTTGCCCACAATGATACAACATTATCTACACAAGAAGGCTCGACACTCTCTTAGACCCAGAGGAGTTTGATGTTTTAAAACCAAGGGCATAATTTCTACCCTTAAACCCAGTAAATCAACCACACATGCAACAATAAAATAGTGTGAAGCACCCGTATCAAACAGCACTAGCATCAAGGTAGAATTTAAAAGAATAGTTCCTCGCACCATGGATGGTCCTTACTGATCATCAAACACAACTTTCTCATCTCTGAACACATGTTTTCTTGACACACTCTACTCTTTATTTCTCTGTTGAGGCATCATGGTATTTTGAGAATCACCATGACCCACTTCACTCTGCTGTCGAGGGGTATGCTGCTGCCCCCATCCCGTCGAAGCATACGACGTTGGCGATCCCTGAGGAGTGTCACGCACACCCAAACATGGAGCATTCTAACAATAACGCTGCAGATTCCCCATCTTCTTACAATTATGACATGCTCAGGGTTGTTTCGTACAATCCCGCTTGATGTGGCTCGTAGAACCACACTGAAAACATCCCGGGTTTCTCTGGGGATTTGGAGGAAGATTTACCGATCCTTCCGTCAGATTATATGTCATGTTACTGCCCTGAGAATAAGTGTCCCTCCTTCACTTGAACCCAGCGTTAGATTTCCCACTATTCCCCATGGGTACCAACATGCTTCCCCCTCCCAGATTTCCCAACAGATCCCGCTCAGCCACCGAGGCTCTATTCACCATCTCTGTGTAATCATCTATACACAGTACTGCTATCTTCGAACGGATCTCTTACCTTAATCCCGCTTCAAAGATCCTTGCCTTCAACGATGTGCTACTCGCCACCTCGGGTGCAAACCACACAAAGTTCATAAATTTAGTGGCATATTTTGTGATAGACATAAGCTCTTGCTTCAAACTGAAGAAATCAGTCATACGCTGAATTCTAAACGTATGTGGGTAGAATTGTTTATTAAACAATTCCTCAAAGCCTTCCCACCTCATACCTTGGTCCATCCCCACTTGGACTACCAACTCCCACCACTGAAGGGTAATATCTTCCAACATATACGTGGAAAACTTCACTTTTAACTCTACCAGTGTTCCCAAGAACTCAAAGATCTTGTTCATTCTATTCAACCTTGCTTCTGCCCTTTCTGGATCTGAATAACCCTTGAAGATGGGTGGATTCTACTTTTGAAATTGAACCACAAGATCCACATGCGTTGGTTCATCAACTTTGTATCCACTTTCCACATCTTTTAAATCTTGCACTATGCTTTGCACTAGCTGCTGGTTCACCTGAGGCTCAGGTGCAACCACATTCTCACCTTCCTCCTCCGGTTGGTCTCTATGACGCCTACCCGAAGCCATTTCTATAAACAGAAAACAAACAACTATGAGTCTAACTTCCATAGACATCACAAAATCCCATTTCAAATCACATTACACAACACTATCCCAATAAGGCTTTCCACCAGTTCACATTTTTCCACATGTGCCAAGTTTCACCATTTTGAAAACCAAACCATTTTCAAAATACCAATTTATTCACATTACAATTTCACATATTCTTATCACATCATAAATAATTATAACCCAATGAAATATGAATCCTAGAGGGAATTCATTTCTACCATTCATGTCATGCTCATCTCATTGGCAACACCCATGACAATGAGAAATCTGATGCCTATAAGTGTCTCCAAAACACTTGTGTACCCAACTCCTTGGTAACTTGAATTACAGCATAAAAGGGTTAGCTACGTCCTTTTATGCTATACATTCCATGTTGTTACACTCCTACACCTTGATACCATCCCGACATGTACCACAACGAATGTCAACACCAAATCCGAGAATGAACTCCAAAGGACCGAACAAACTGATACCACTTGTAACACCCCACGCCTACCTCATTGGCTTGAGGATTCAGTGAGGGTTACTTGGCCTTAAGCGATGTTCCCACGGCGCTAAAGGCTGTAAATAAATGCCAAGGGCTCTAAGAACAATTGGGGAATGATTTTCACTTGAGACAAAACCAACCAAACAACCACAACTAAATGATGCATGTCAACAAAACCAAACTCATACATTACCCAAGACAAACAGATAATCCATAATCTCACATGCCAACAAAACCCAATACAACATCAGAGTACAATGCAGAAGAGTCAACAAGAACACCATGATCCATGACACCACCACACCTCCACACCAAGCTCCAAGCTCCTAGTTCCACCAAGACATCACAACGCACCACTAAATGAGGTTGATGCCTTACCTTTTCCCACGTCACGGTACACAACATCTGCAAAGACACCAATGTTCCAAAGCAGGGGGTGAGTACTAAAACTCAGTAAGATTTCCCCAAAGGACTTCCCTACACATTCCATTAGGATAAAACTGTTAGCACATTTATATAAAACAGTTTATATAAAATAAAACACAAGTGGAACCATTTTCATAAGCCAAACGTTCCCTTAACAGGCCATCACATCCAAACCAAGCAACCAAGGGAAAGCCAACCAAACATGCCAAAAACCATTTCATCATTTATACGTTAGCCCAACAACTTCCATCTTGCAAGGCAATGCACAACAGACAATCAAAAAAGTGGGACTTCCGCCCAACCCATTCACCCATTCACACCAAAACAATCAAAACAGTGCGACTTCCGCCCAACCCGTTCACCCATTCGCAACTAGCGGTACTTCCCGACCACTACTCATATGGTGGTCCTTACAACCACTATCCATCCCCTTTTTATAGTGATACTTCCCACCCACTTCCACACAACATTTCAATCAAGCCAATGCCAAGAATATAATTCACCAAGGTCACAACCACATGCAATCAACCAATTTCCATTGCATATAAATTCACTTCAATAAATCACCTATTTATTGAAAACCATTTTCCATGCCAAACAACATTTCAATAAAACAACCCTTTTAATCGAAAACCATTTCCATAAACCATTTTCACAAATCAAACTTAGTAACCCATTTTAAAATCTCTATTTTAAAATCCACAACAAGAGCATTCAACCACAAAACCCCCTTTTCCCAAAAAACCCCAAAACATCACCAAAGGGATTTTCCACCAATTTCGCACATCAAAACATAATTAATTTCCAGCACAAAAAATTAATTGTAACAAGTAACCACTAGTTATAACCAAGTGGAGTTTATAGAGAATCCACCTACCTTTAGTGTTCCTGAGAAAATGACCCACAAGCCACCGCACCTCAAAACCGGCGAACGCACCACCAAAACCTCTCTAGATCCCTTTCCCTAACATTCACAAGCATTAATATTAACATCCAAGGCAACCCCAACCATAGATCTACAAAAAAATTGTACATCTAGAAAACCAAGAAAGAGAGGGATGTAAATCTAGAGGAAAACACAAGATAAACAAGAGGAGAGACTTACCTATGAGATATCATCTTGAAACCCCTTCGAATCACTTCCAAAACGTGTGGGAGAGTTCCTCCAACCCTTGAGAACCAAAAATCTTGAGTGAGTATCGAGTGGGAGGAAGAGAGGAGTGAAATGAGGCAATTCTAAGTGAGCCCGGTTTTTAAAACCCAAACTTTAAGTGGTCGCACGGTTTGGAAAACAGTGCACTAACCGTGCACACGCCACTGCCTCGAGAGCCAAAGTCTGCATGGTTTCCTCGCATAGTTTCGCAAACTGTGTGTAGGCCATGTAGAGCCTACTGTCTCCCCCTACACGATTTCCTAGAGCATATGCACGGTCTACACTAATCGTGCTCAAACCGCGCACCCCTTTAAAATCCTACAAACTCATCCAAAACCATTCCAAACTCTTCCAATCTCTTCCCAACTCATCCCATGCACTTTAAACACATAAAAATGCATTAAAAAGGCTACATACCTCAAAAAAGGGGGGCTACACTTCTTAACATTGTTAATGTTTTGTGCTTTCCATCACCTATTATAAGAAAATAGGGAAAATCAACTACATACCACTACACTCATTTCCTCCACCTAATAGCTCTCAATAATTTCCTCTATAGCTGTGATCCTTATAATAGTTAAGTTTTTAGGTCTTATACACTAAATATTTTTATAGTGATTCCATATTCCTTGATAATTCTCATACATTAATCCTCAAAACACTATTATATTTTTTCCACCTTCTAGTGATTACTCCAGATATGTCAGCAGATTAAGAATAATATGGTCTATAGATCTTTTGAAACATCAATAATATCGATATACCTAACTAGTTAAATCAAAACTTTCAATGATACTTTTTTGTCAACCAAATTTTCCTATTGGGTCTATCTATTTATAGGATATCATCAATAAATTCTAAATTCTAAATTCTGAATTCTGATGACCTTATAAGAGTTGTTTTCCTAGAGTAAAAATACTAATTTTTTATCACTATATTCAGAAATGTAACATGATAAATATATATACTCCATCATGTATTCCTATATAGAATCATTATATAAATAGATAAATACACTAAAAATAATTATGGGGGGTTAGTAAATCTTCCTTCTAGATAAATAGTTCAGATAATGTCACTAGCCAATTTTTTATGATAGACTCTTATGGATTATGTAAGTCCCATTGTTCACTGCTTTAACCCAAAACAACTGGTAGACCCCCTCTTGAGTCCTCATTATTCTTTCCTTCTCTACGAATATCTAGTTCAACATTTCTAGAATTCTATCATGTTCCAGTGTCCATGGAATGACTATTTCAAAACTTATCCAATTTCTCCAGCATAGACTCTATTACCATTTTCTTGATACTCACAAAAAGTTTCTATCCATAAGGATATTCCATTGCATTTGACTTCATTTTATATGATTTCCCCTTACTATATGATGATTTCAAAAATTTAACATTTGTCCCTGAAAAATTTCACCCAACCTTTGCATGTGGTATCATCAATAAAGGCCACATATTAGAGTGATCCTCCATGATAATGCACTAGATACATCCTTGATAAATTGATGTGAACCAAATCTTACTTATCATTCTTTTGTGAAATACGACTATATAATTTTTTTGGATTGGTGTAGCATGATCAGATTAGGATTCGTTTGGGTTGAATGCTTGTGCTTTTTATTTTTCTATTGGTCAACTATAGAAGAAAGGTTGTATTTTTTTTGTTGGTTAAGCATCAATACCCAGAATTATTGAATCATGTGTATATTGTGTCTGGTGTGATAACATATACCGATAATTTTGTAAACCATGGGTGTAGATGTATTCCCACTATTTAAATGAAATTGTGGGTTTTATGGAAATCTCTAGGTAAATACCCATGGTTTCTATAAAACCGTGGGTATAGATCTATACGAATGCCTCGATATCCCATGATTTATGGAACTGTGGGTATATCCCTTACCCTTGGTTTTATGGGATATACCCATGGTTCAGAATCGTGGGTATAGGGTATTTTTCATGTAGTGTCTAAATATCACCTTTCCATTGAATCATCATTTAATTCCATTCGCATCATTCAATATATTCTTTCAAATCCTTAATAAAAAACTTATAATAAACAATAACTCTATATTACATGATTCGTAAAACATAATATTTAAATTCTAACAAATAAATTCTCTATTCACCCCACTACCTTCTCAAAACATTAACTATTCTTGATCATCTAGTTATTTCACACCTCTTTCTTTTTATATGTCTTTTTAGTTTTCTCATCATCATAAACATAATAATTACTCAAACAAACTTGTTTATTTTCTTCATGATATTTCCACTTAGAACATCAATTTTTAAAATACCAATACTATTCAAATGTAAAGAAATTAAAATTTGATGTTATCTTAGGGAGACCATTATTCTCATCCATTTTATTAGTTGATCTTTCCATTTTCCCTTGTTAGTTAATTTATTTATTTTCTTCTTTTCCATAGTCAAAACATATTCTTGTTCGTCTAAGAAGACCATTTGGGTGTATCTTCAAACATAATTTATATATAGGGAAATTAATCTTACTCCCTCAATGGTATTCACTACCAAAAGTCTAAATGAGAAATTTCATTCTCTTATTTGGTGAGTTTGAGAGTTAGTTAATGTATATGTTATTAATAATGTTCTATGAAAACTAATTACGCATAATCAAAATTTCCTTCACTCCAGTCATCATCCCATTTGGCTACTCATCTAGAAATTGTTCATCACATTCAATGTTAACTCACTTCCTTCAGGTTACCACAATGGACTAAAACTAAAATAATATATTTTGATAAATGATAATCATACATTAAATCTATATAATCATTAAAAAATAACTTATAGGATGTATAAATCATGACAACTTTTTTTAATCTATGAAACCTTAGATTTATCCTAATCCATTCTTAATCATCCTATATTTAAATCCACCATGATAGTTCATAAATACTTTTTTAATTTCTAAACCAGATACCATGAGAGCATCAAATCATGTGTACAGTAGGGCCAATTTTCATTTACATTTAGATAACAGAGTCCATATTAATGTACCTTCTTATAGTAATTACCCCTAGGAACCTCTATGCTAGATCCACATTAGATTGTAGAATTTAAACTAGGATTTAATTTCTGGGAAACCAATTGTTATATCCTTTACCAAAAGTTCGAGGCATTTTCATACACTTTGAATCATCCTTAGACTTATCCTTAGATACATCCCTAAAAATATCCTTATTATTATACCTAGGTATCTCACTAATATTTTTTCATCCGAGTTTATAAATATTAACTAAAACATTACAACAGTTTTAACTAAAGAGACCCAGGTTTTTCATACATGGATATTACAACTTTTTAGATGAATATTCATTACAATATATAAACACTTTTCTAAGGACCATAATATTTTAATTCCTTTTGAAATGTCAAACACAATCTTCTTAATTCGTGAAAGATCTTAAATCTCTCCCATAAATATATTCCCCAACAGTAACCTTAATTAAAACCATTATTATTAACCTAGGGAAAGAAAACATAAGAATGGGTGAGCTCACATGCTCATTCAGGGTGAAAAAAAGGAATATGGCAGCATAACATGAACTTAAGGGTGTGATAACATGACCATAACATTTAAAAACCATAACTTGAATATTAATGAACCCAATATTGATTAATTACATAAATATGGGTAGTTTATAAGACATGAATCATAATATAATAAAACAATATGAGCCATGAGAGAATAAAATCGGTATAAGACCTAGAATTGTGACATACACAAAAGTATAAAAATTATTTCCTTATTAGTAAAGGCTCATTTAGAAAACATACAAGGTAAATCTTTGGGTGGATACACCTCCTAGGCAGGACACAACACAATAACCAAGTGGAATCCATTTCCTCATAGTGGAATGGTTTCTCTCCCCATACCAATATAGTAGTCAAGGTTCCCATCCATGATCGTGATAGTAAAAAAATCCCCTTATTGACCTAATTTCACACCCCATTCAAGACCATTATATACCATGAGATATAAAACATAACAAAATGAATTTAAGGGAGATATAGGTCCCACACATATTTGGTTATAGATCTTAAAATATTCATCATATCACAATATAAGAAATGAAAAGGGATTCTTAAACTTTTCATCGTATCATAACTAATGAAAAAGTGGCATGTTTTATAAACATTTAATTATTTCATCATAGTATAATTAATGAAAATAATTGGGTTTTATAGAAGTTTTATCATGGTATGTCCCATGGAATAGAAATATGTTAAATAATTATCTTATCATCCTAAATAAAAACCATTCAGAGAAATAATAAGAATGGTATCCTTATTTCATTTCCCTAGTAAAGCAAAAATTATATCAAAGGATGTAATCTTACATGGACAAGTATTTTTAAATATCACTTGGAACTTTTTTTAACTAAAATAAACATTCATTAAAAATAACTTTTTAAAAAATAAATCTTTTTCAAAATCCATTTCTTTGAAAATAAAATAGAAAAATCATAAATTAAGTTTAAAAATTTCTTTAAAATTTTTTTTTGAAAAATACCCTTTCCACACTGAATTTTTTTTTTAAAAACTAAAATATTTTAGATATATATTAATTTGAAAATAAAATTGAAAACTAATAATGTAATATTCAAAGAAAATAATTGACATGATGATGGGAATTTTTCTTCATGTCATACATTTTAAAACAAATATTCTTTTAACATTTTTAGAAAAAGATAAATGACCATAGTTTGGAAAATGGAAAGAAGGTACCTTTCAGAAAAAATATGTAAAAAGTAAAACATGGGTAAAATTTTCTTTAAAAAATCATTTGATAAATGTTAAAAATATTTTTCGAAAACATTTTTAGAGAAAATGGTTTTGGAAAAAGTTTTTTCAACCGAAAATATGATTTTTCACCAAAATAATTTTTTTGAACTATTGAGTAGATGAAGAGAGGAAAATGAGGGGATAAAATTTATTTTCATGAGATAAACATAGAATAATAAAATTAATAATTTTATTTAGAGGTTTATCATAATATTTGGTTATAAAAAACATAGTCATAAACATTCCTGATAAAATATGAGATTGTAACATAAAATTTTTACCAAATTGGTAATTTTGAAACAAAAGAACCAGGAAATAATAACATTAAAAAAAATTAAAATATCATTAGTATAAATAAATTCATGATATTAAAAGGAAAATTGGAAGTATATACACCACATACAATTATATAGGTGTATAACATCTCATATGTCACAAAGAAGGAAAACTCAGACAAAAATCTCATACCACTTTCATAACATTTTAACCCAAACCCCATAAAAGAGAGATCCTAAAATGGATATAAAAATCCCAATAATTATAATTAGAATAATAATAAAATCGATTTAAGTTCTGTATACACATCACATAAAATAAATGGTGGCGAACATGACATGTCTCTCATGGAAGTAAAAAGTGAGATGGAAATCTCGTACCTTAATTCTTGAATTCAGTAGTAAACGTTCAAAACTCCTGTATAACAAATATAAGTTTATTATACATCTATATTATAAAAATATTTTCATATATCATACCATTTAGTATTTTATTATGACATTTTATTACCAAATTATTAACAATTTCATGTTAAAGATACATTTTCAGTAATAATTTATTTTTTTCATATATCATTTGATTGTTATATTATTGGTCCAATTAATTTGATCAAGGTTTCATAATATCTAGAATTATAACCATTATATAAATATAAAATATATTTAGTATATATTTATTTATAGTAATCCATACAATTATGTGAAATAAAATGAAATACACTATTCAAAGAGACGGTAGGTCATATGTATGCATGAACGGTGTTTCCATTTTCTTATTGGATTGAATGAAATAAAGTTAAATGATATATTATTATACAAGAATCATTTTAATTTCATATATTTCACATATTTTAATTAGTCTATTCATTAATAGATTCCATGTAAAGCGTTAATGAATCACATTACTTCACGATATGGAAGTCTGACGTGCACAAGAGCGACATTATCATATTCACACAAAATATAAATCGTGAGGGTATGCATTATATAAAAATTATATAAGTATAATAATATCAAAAATATCCTATATAATTAATAAATCCATCATTATTCCAAATATTAAGATGTGGTAACGGAAAAATGAATTACATAGGTTCATGAGGCGGTAATCCACCATACACACAAGTGATGATCTTGTAACAAATTTAATGGAAGTAGATATATTTTTAGGTCATTAAATTAACATAAGAAATATAATTATATGAAATATATGGACTTTATTATATAAATATGGTATAATAATAATTTATTAAGGTGGTGAAATAAATAAATCAAAAATTCTTGTTGATGAATGTTAACTCTTATTCTAGTATCCTCCACAGGCTTGCACTAAAATTATTCTCTATTGGATTCCTATCTAGAGTAAGGATTCAAGGATCTTGGTAAGGAATTTAAGAGTTTATTTGGGTATGTATTTCACAAACTAAATGTGTTTTATGTTGTGAAATAGAGAGGAGAGGGTGCCTTATATAAGAGGGAGAGAGGACACACTTGGTATTTTGGAAAATAATTCAATGCTCCCACATTTTTAATAGGTAAAAAGGTTCCAAAATGGATAATTATATAATATTATAGGTTTAATGGTATAAATATGAAAATAAAATAATTTTTATACAAATTTATAGGTCATTTTTACCCTTATAGTTTTGTTTTAACCTCTTGAAAACTAATTTTTACCTCAAACGCAGTAATAATTTTTTACTGCATTCACTATTCATTTTGCGAAAAAATTAATTTGAAATTTTCATATAATTTAAATTACGATTATTCAAAATATTCAATCCATTTTTCCAAAATAAAATAATAGAATTATAATAAATTAATTTAAAATTAATCACCCAAATGTTATGAGAAAGTGGGTTTTTAATGAGAAAATATTCAAAAGTTTACAAAAGTTTTATATCTAAATTCAATAGGAAATTGGTTCAAATGAAAAAAAATTTGGATTAATGGATATATAATTGAACTAATTTTAATTTAATACTAATTTATAATATAATTTAATATTATAAATAAATTAAACAAAAATGTAGATTTCAATTAAAATTAAATATTTTTTACTATTCATAAAAATTCAAACAATTCAGCCTAATATAATTTTGATATCAAAATTTCAAAAATAAATTTTATTTTTTCAAATAATGTATCTAAAAGTTTTTAAAAAATTAAAATAAGGTGCAAAAGGAGAGAAAACTGTTTTTTTAGAAATTACAGTTTTGACTGTGAAATTAGATTTATTCATATCTCTTGCTATAGAAAACATTAAATAAATGTTAATATTTTTATTGAATATATAATAAATAAATTTCATTGAAATAATTCAAAAAAAAATTATTTTTTAAATTCTTTTAGGTAAAATGTATTCTTGTTCATAAAAATAGATATTCAGATTGTGATTTCCTTTCTTTTCAAAATGTTTTTTTCATTTATAACTGATTTTTCACCAAATAATTCATTATATATAAATTTTTAAACCATATATATTCATAATTTACTTAATACTACTCATAAAATATATTTTAATTCCTCGGTTATAACTATCATATAATAATATTTTAATAGTGTGCTATGTTTTGTTTAAACTCGGTGTTGTGTGAAATGTAAGATAAACGTAGTATTGTGTATAACACAAGTTAAACTTAGTATCGCATATAATAAAATATAAAATTAGAGTATATCAAGGAAAAATAAAATATGGGTGTCACAAGAAATAAAGAAAAGATGAAATTTATTTGAAAATATAATAATTTCAAGAAATATCATGGAGTTATAGGCTTGGTGGGAGAACTAGAGGCCCTTTGTTTTGACTCAGAACCTTATAGATAAACATTTATTTTGATCAAGGGAAACCAGAAAGGGGGATTGGACCAAGTTTAAGGAACCCTTCCTAGGTATAGATCTTCATTGTATTCCCATGTTGAGACTAACACATGGGAGGTGATCGAGTTTTATGATATAGGAATGATGCTTTCTTGGGTTTCGGTTGAAGAACCTAAGGTGCTTATGTATTGAGACTAGCTATTATGGGGAAGACTGTTCAAGTTATTGGCCCTTTTTACCAATATTTTCTTGTTTGATGCTTTAATTTCATAAAATAAAATCTTGTTAGGGGTGATCATGGAATAAATTTTGGCTCAAGTAATGGGCCCGATTTTAAAGGGGGTTATAAGGGAGATTTTTTATTGTTTAAACTTACATTAAATCTAGCATAGTTCGCTACCTTATAATAGATTACTCATGGGAGCATGAGTTGGGTGATAATAGTAAACTTTAGTTGTGCATAGTTCCATTTAAATGATTAATTTTTGAGTGTATGTGTGTAATCTGAGGACCATTAGTTTTAAAGAAATGCATGAGGGAATACTGACTTGGATATTTGGGTAAGATTAATTGAAGTTCCCCTATAACGAGGGAAGTATTTTAAATAAATCAGGTATTGAATAGAGGTAGAAACCTAGCTAGACCTAGACACACAATTCCAGGAGACGTGGTGTCAAGAGTTGGTTAAAGGAAAATATATTATTGTTTAGTGTGAGTGTGACTTGGTGAGACTGATACATGCCTATTTAAGGAATCTTATCATACTACTCCTCTATAGATGATCATCCCCAATATCATGGAAACATTCTGAGTATTCTATGAGATTTTCTACTATATGATAGTATTTTTAAAATATATTTTTTTATTGATGAATGAACTCTTAGAGAGTTGAGCTCAAGGAGAGATATATGGTTATTCATATGGTGGGGATTTCACCATTGGCCCTTAGAGGGTGATGATCCTCATTATGATTTTAGATTTAGTTTTTTTTCATGGAAACCGATCTTAGTAAGTGGGAACAAGAAATTTTTTCATACTTCCATGTAGGTTCTCCTGTATGAGTGGTTTTGGTTGTCCCAAAAATCCCCTTAAGTGATGGAAAAAGTGTTGGACCCTGGGCTTGGAGCTCACTTGTGAGTTGGTGATAAGGGTTCTCCTCTGGTGTAGAGTATTAGATCAATCGTGATTAAATGTCTTCCCTATGGGAAGGGTTGTTAACATTGTGAGATTAATAATTAGAGTTTGAAGATAACATAGTTGTGCATATGATCAAGATGATAGAATTATTGAGCTTAAACACTAAGGATTATCAGGGATCAGAAATTTTTTTGTGGGGAGGTTGTAAAAACCAATTATTTTTCTAACTATGAAATTCAGAAGAAATTTAAAATTTTAACTTCAGATGCTCTTAAGATTTATAATGGTCAATTTCCCCCATAAGATGATCTCGTATAATTTTTATGACCACTCTGTTGTTTTTGGAATAGGGTGTTTCCCCAGGAAAAAGTTTGGAGGAAAAATAATCCATTTAAATTTTCTCGAAATAATTAATATTTAATATTTAATTATTTAAATATAAATTTATTCACACATATTTATATGACTATATCTTTTTAAGAGATCATTGGATTGATATTTTACCTCTATCATTGAGTCCATAATATGGGGTTTTTTCTAAGCGAGGCCTAAACTCATATCGGGCATCAAGGTCGGGTCGAGGTGCCTTTTTCTTTTTCTTTTCTTTTTCTTTCTTTTCATTTTATTTCTTTTCTTTTACTCTTTTTCTTATACTCTTATGGATTAATATGTGTATACACTATTGGATTCCTCTTTTCATGACTATGAGAGAAAATATCGAAGTAGAGAAATGGGGGATACTAATGGAGATGTCATTGTGGAGCTTAGAAGGAGTTTTCTCATTATGTGGTAGTGGTGGAATGTAGATGCGAAAAAATATTTTGAAAATTCTTCCCAAAGGTAGGATTTTTATATTATATTTTTCTATAATTCCCAATATATTTAACTATTTCTAGTATTAAGGACTTATTATGACAAATTATGGCCCTTGAGGGTTGATCTATATTTATTGTGGTGAAAATGGGGTTTTAGGCTATTCATAAGTGTTTCTTGTTCAAAAATCTTGATCACACAATGTGCAATTCAAGAACACATGTTGTGTGTTCTCCCTATTTAGGGAAGATTAATTTTTATAAGTACACACTATATACTAGAGGTACATTCCATATATAGGTGTCTATCTATATAGCTAAGCACGTGTCTAGATAGTCCATCTAGGGGAACTTTGTTATGTAGTGTACATGTCCAGACCCCGTGTGGGTTACACATTGAGAATTAGAACACATCTAGGATAAAACACATGGCTATGCCATATTTGGTACATAGCTAGGTACCCCATGTAGGTTACACACCATTTACATGATTTACACACTATGTAAATGGGTTTTAAATACCAATTATGGATAAAGTACATGCCTATGTGGGCCTTTGAGTGTGAACATTGTTTATTAGGTTAAACACATTGTGTGCTTCTCCCTTGAAACAATTTCTGGGTTTTTTTATGTTTTGATTACCTAGATCTATAATTGGACTTATGATTAGTCCATTTTGAGAGATTTTTTTCATATATCCCCATTATGGAACCCTTGGGGAGATTTTAGGAATCTTTAAAGGTGTTTTGGAGTGATAGAATCAATGAATATATTCTTCCTCAAATGGAGATATCCATTTGTATGGTCTAAGTGATACTTTGAATGAGACCTAGTTGAGGGTATTGATAAATGTTTAGTGGATGTAGAATAGGATATTTGAGGTCTTTCTCAGATGTATCTTGAATATTCCCTAGTTAGTTGGGTTCATATTTTAATTGATGATAGATATTGATTGGGTGTTCAGACAAACCTAGAGTGAGAACTTTATTATATATAAGCCATGATCTATCCCATTAGACCAATGTTCTATTGATTTCCACTTAGTCCTATGATTAAAAAGGATTTTATATGCCAATGTGTGTCCTAGGATCATCTATATAATCCATCCACTTAAGGCTTGATTTATAGGATCCTTTCTACAATGCCTCTTCTTACCTACACTTTCTGAGGATCCTATGAAGGATAACTCTGATTACTTATTCTTAATATGGATATCATATAGGATTCCGCTTATAATTTCCTATTTTTTAGGTTGACATGAGGGAATCTATTGCAACCCAAGCTTATCATTCATGAATATTACATCATTTTAGATGAATATTCAGTACATTACAAAAAATACATATCTGAGGACCCTAATAGTATAGCGTATTTGGAAACCCGGAAACAAAATCTATTATCCTGGTGAATGATCTTCAACATCTCCCATAAAGATATACACCTATATTAATTCAATCTAAAACCTTTATTCATAACCTAGGTAAAGGAAACATAAGAAAGGGGTGATCTCAAATTCTCAATAAGGCTAAATAAGGGAGATATGTAAGCATAATCCTAATCATAAGGGTATGGGAACATGATCCTAAAAAAAGAAGATCATACCCTACATATCAAATATCATATAAATGAATCATCATATAAATATTGGAATTACATATGACATAAATCATACAGAAATTAACATCATGATCCATGAAATCATAATGAAGGAATAAGAAAAAGTCTTTTTGAAAAACATATAAGAGTAGAAACATTTATGTAATGTCTACCTACTGAGACCTTTATTACATCTTAGGCTTGGGATATGAACCATGTACCTATTGCAAGCATGGCCTAACACCCCATGTTCCCTCTTACTTTAAGGTTTTGGATACAACCCATTTACCTTCTAGTTTTTGGTCTTGGGTTACAACTTGTGTACCCTCTTTATTTTAGGATTGGTTTATAACCCAAGTACCTTCTTGTTTTTTGGTCTTGGGATAAAACTATTTTAACTCATTTCTGTTAGGCTCGGGCTAAAACCCATTTAACTTCTTTATTTTGGGCTTAGGCTACAACCTTTGTACCCTTTGAGCTCATATACCACTTATCATTACCCAATGCATTGGAGAGAGATATAGGTCTCACCCATATCATAAATAAATACCACATACATGTGCCATAAGATTATTAAAACTTTCAACATATCATGATCCATAAAGAGATATAGGTTTTATAAACATAAAATCATAACCCAATAAATGTAATGGGTATCATTCACTTTTCAACTCATCATAGCCTATGAAAATATATAGGTTTCATAATCACTTCATGAATACATAACCCATGAAAAGAAGAGGGTTTCAAAAGAATAGAACCCATGGAAGTGAAACGAGTGTCATAAGCATCATTACATCAAAACATAAACCACTCAAGAAAGAATTATGAATGGAACCTTTTTATAGTTTTCTAAAATTGAGTGAGTAATTTCAAAGTATGTTATCACAGATGGAAAAGAACTTATAAGTTTATTTTGATAGTATTTCTTGAGGTAAATATCATTTCTTCCTTGAAAATGGCTCTTTGAAGCATAAAATATTTTGAAAACCCAATTTCCATAAAAAATATAATAAAATCTTGAAAACCTTTTGAAATTTTTTTTGAACATCTCTTTTGAAAAAAAATTCAGAAAAAATAAAATTTGACATTAAAATAAATCTTCAAATAATTGATGGCGGATAAATCCATACATGTCGTACAAGTTAAAGAGAACATTCCTTTTTCACGTTAAAAAGGATAGAAAATTGCCTCCTTCAAAAATTTAAAAGGATATTCCTCTGAAAAAATTGGTAAAATAAAAAAGATGATAAAATTTTATTTTAACGATCATAGGAGATCATCATAATATTATTGGAAATTTTTTTAAGAAAACATAGATTTCTGACCAAAGAGAGGTTAAAGTTAGGCTCTTATAAAAACACTTTCTTAACTATATTATATACCAAAGAGTAAAAATATGGTAAAAATACATTAATATATAATAAATAACTATTGGGGATGAAAATTCTTGAATTTATTCAGATATTTAATATAATAATTCCTCAAAGGAAGCATAAATGTAAAAAATCCTGAAAAGCATGGAGATTGTCTCAATAAACTCTTATAACTCGGTCACTTGATATCATACTCTCTATGAAAGAAAATTAAATTATATGAAGCTTAAAATATCATTAAAATAATGATATTGATGATATAACATGTGAACAGGAAGTATATACACCTCAAAAATAGCTTTGGTTCATAATAAAACATGAGTCTTAAGGATGGAAAATTGAGACAAAACATTTTCACTAGTTTTGTAACTTTTAAAACATAAAAACAATGAATGAAAGTAATTTAAAATGATATTTTAATAATAATATATTTAGTTATATGATAAAAATAATAAAATCATATTCAGTACTTACACCACAAAAAAAAGGAAAGTGTGGCGAATATTGCAAGTATCTCACAGGTATAAAAAGTGAGATGAAATCCCCTTACCTTGTGTCTGGGCTCTCATCATACTCATTTGAGTAACCTATATAATAAATATAAATTTACTATAATTATTTTATAAAACCATATTATAATATATAATACCATATATTTTTCGATTATGACCTTATATTACCCTCTTGTTAACCATCTTATGTTAAGGTTTCACTTTCGGTAATATTCGCTTTGTTTTTCCTATTTGTCTTAATTTGTTATTTTTTGTGTCCTTAAACATATATAATGATTTAATAATTTAAAACATTCTATAAATATAATTTATATACAATATATTTTTATTTTAATAATTCATATAATATATAATTTGTATACAGAATACACTATTCATAGAGATGGTAGGACATACGTACGCATGAACACTATTTCTATTTAATTGTTATATTGAGAGAAAGAAATTCAAAGAAATTTATGTATATATATATCATTATTAAATTAGATTTATGATATCATGTATATCATATGTATTCACAAAAATAAACCTTAATACAATCCATGTAGTGTATAAACAAATCATATCACTTTGAGGGGGTGATAGTCCCTACTTCCTCAAACGAAATTATCGTATTTATATAAGATGAAAATCATAAAGGCATGCACCAAATAAAAATTACAGAGGAATAAAGCCATTATAAATATAATATATAACACATACATATATATATATATTCCATCATAATTTCCACCATAATAGGTGGATCTTAAAAAATCAACAATCGTCATTTTGTGAGGCAGTGGTTAACCACACACTAAAACATTATGTCTGTTACCCATCAGATAGAGGTGTGTGTGTAAGTTTGATTTAAAACAATTATCATAAAAATATCCTATTATATTTTAGATACTTTATTTGTAATAAAGTCATGTAAAAAAATAAATTGTATTGGTAGAGAAAGAATGTAAAATAAATGAAATTGGGAGAATGTGTTACCTCTTAATTGGGTAAATCCTTTTGGTTTGTGCCAAAAGGATACCTTGAATTGCCTTCTCCAAAATGTTGATTTAATGATGAAGATAGTGATTTTGGGAAGTTTATTTTTCATTTATTTTCTGAACCTAATATTTTTTATAGGTGTGAGTAAGAGGGAGAGTTGTTAGCCATTTGTAGGGAAGCAAAAGGACTCGCTAGGATTTTTACAAAAAAGTTAGGTGTACACATGTTCCTACCTAAAAAAAGTCATAACGTACCACTCAAAATCAATAATAGAATGTAAATGGGCGAAATATTGACATTAAATTTGTGTTTGAAAAGTTGATAGGTCAATTGGGCCCTTAAGTTTATGTTTTAGTCCCTAATTAAGCTTAATTTGGCCTTAATCATTGTAATTAATTTTAATCACTTTTAAAAATCATTTTATTCCAAAATTTACTTGGTATTATTAAAATATAAATATTATAATGAATAAAAAAATTAAATTTATATTTTTTAAATTCAATTCATAGAATAGGGAAAATTAAGAATAATGGTAACCCTGCAATCGGGACGAAATAACGAGTTTTTAATGTAGAAATTTATTCAAATGTTTGTTAGGGTTTTATATTCAATTTCAAAGTGAAAGTGAATGTAAATAACTAAATTCTATTAAAAGATGTATAATATATATAATATTACATTAATAAAAATTTAAAATATAATTTAACATTAAAATTATTTAAACAAAAAGTCAATTTTTAACTAAAATGAAGTAGTTTTTACAATTCATCCAAAAATAATGTTACTCAGAAAAATCCAAAAAATTCACCCTAAGATAATTTTTACATTATGAATTCAAAATTGAAGTTTATTTTATAAATTAAATTTCTAAATATATCTTTAAATAATTTTATTATTTTTATAGAAGGACATTAAATACGGCTCGTTCGAGAAAACAATATTTTTAAACAAAAAAAATGAATTTACCAAAAATCATATCTTTAATTATAAATATCTTTTATTTATATAAAACCACTATAAAATTATTTGAAAAGTATTTATAACTATTCATGTTTCTATGTTTTAATAGATAGGGTATAACTAACTCATTTAAATAATTATAACAATAAAATGATGTTTTTTAGAAACTCGATATTGTATGTAACGTAGGCCAAATCAATTTTACGTTTGAAAGGAATTTTTGACATAGTTCATTTAAATAAATAAATTAAAATTAAAATTATTCAGGTAAATCAATTTCGTGACCAAAATAATATTTCTTTTTATATTCAGTTATTTTTCCTATTCAATTACGATAAATTAAAAAACTACGAATTCCTATTATATTTTTTAAACCATATATTTCAATAAATTAATTAATAATATTCATAAACTCTAACTTAAAATCAAGGTTTTATCTTATTATATTTAATAATTATTTTTTAACAATATATTTTTTTTAGTAAACCTTGGTCTTGCGTGTTACACAAGTCGTCAAGGAAAGTCATTGTTACATATAACGCAAGCTAATATAGTTGTTTTATGAAGAGAAATCCAATTTTTATGTTGTGTTTAGTGAACAATTAACTTGGTTTTTTTTATAACATGATCCAAAAAAGTTTTTTATTATAATCTATTATATATTCAACATTGCGTGAAATGAAAAATATTAAAAAGGGTAAATTAATTTGGAAGTAAATAATTCACAAAATATATGGGTGTTATATTATACCCCCCTTAAAATGAATTTTATCGTCGAAATTCATTTGGGTTATCCAAGGTTTAATACTAGAAAGTTTCATTAATAAAACCCCTCATAATAAAAATGAATACTAAAACTTCCCATAAAATGGAATGTTGGAACCATAATGGTTACCCAATTAATATATAGTTGGGTTTCCTTATAGGAGAACATGATATGGGTATAAATACTAGAAAACAAAAAAAGTGAAAATATTTGTAGGGACTGATTAAGGTCATGAATCACAAACAAGTAAATAGTCAATGAAAATTTAGGGCCTCCAATTCATAAATTTGTAATGAATTAAATTTCCATCAACTCAACTAAAAGTACGGTTTTAGGACAACACATTTTTTATCTTTATTTAATCATTTAGTAATTATTTTTATTAGCCAAGAATATATGGAAATATACTAACTTGATGTTATGCATAATACTAACCTTTGGTTATGGATTGATAAATCCCCACATCAACTCTTAACTTAATAAATTAATGGGACTTACTTTTTTTATGAAGTACTAATAGATCATTAGATCCATGATAAGTTAACCCATATTTAATCTTGTACCATCAACACAAACATGTTATCAAGTACGAATAAGTCCTCACATGGTGAGATAATACATTAATCTCAAAAACATTAATTGAAGATTGACTTAATCTTTCCAAAAATTGTTATCCTTATAACCCATTTGAAAGATGAAAATTTAAATCATTAGAAATAAATTCATGAAAACAACTTAAAATTGATCCCCCACATATCAGAAAGTACCACATAGTTTTCACATGCCAAACATGTGAATACCCCCGTCATATGTTCCCTTGAAACATTGTAATAACCTAAATTACCATAAATCCTTTTGAAAAACAAGCATGATTTCTTATTCTAATTATTACTTGACATATTCTTTAAATCCAAGATGTTGTATAATTCATCCTTGGTGACACAGAACACTTTATGAATAATCCATTTTAGGGTAATCTGTACCATCCAATTTACTTATTCATATCTAGTATATCTTTATCCAAACATTATTATCTTGATTCCAATCATTAATTTAGGGTGGCCTTCCCTTAATCAAAACATAACCTTCTTATGAAATCAATTTTCCATGTCTTCATCACCATTCAACATGTCCTTTTCAATCCTTAATGAAATCATATACTAAAAATACTAAAATAATTCATAATCTTTAAATTCCAAATTGTAAATACTTTATTCAAACAACTTTATTCTTAAAACATTATTTAGTCTTTATAAAAATATTCTTTTAATTCTGTTTTCTAAGAATATGAAGAATGAATCATGAATAAAGGTTAATCAACTTCAATCTAATCATGGTTCTTATGATTAATGTAAATAATACTAGAAGAGCATCACATACCTTTCACATGTCATTTGTGGCCTCTTTATATTGAGAGATATAAAAAATAATCGTACCGCCTTTCGGATTCTATTTTTGAGAATTCCACTTGGGAAACAAATTCTCATAATGCCCATACCTTCCTTATCTGAAAATTTTAATTTTAACCATGTTCCTTTTAATTATCACCATTAAATAAAACCAGAAAATATTGTCTCATAAACATTTATCATAATGGGATACCATATAATCGAGAAAAAGGACTTATAGGATGCCCAGATTATGGCTCCTACTTATTTAATCTATGACACATTAGTTTTATCCAATGTTATTCACAGTAATAATATATTTAAATCTTTCATGATGGTACGTAAAGAGTCAATTAATTCCCACATAATATCCCCTGAGAGTGTCAAAATATGTGTGCAGTAAGGCCCGGTTTCATGTATCAGATTACACTGAGTTAGCCCCAAAACATCTTGTTTGATTTGTTACTCCTAGGTATATCTATCCTAGATCCACATCCACGTATAGTATCTAGATAGGGATGTATTTCGAGGAAATTATTCACTTTATCCATTAAAAAGTTCAAAACATTTTCTTAAATCTCGACTCATCCTTATACATATCCTATTAGACATCCCTATGCAAAATATACCTAGAAATATCTATATAGTTTTCTAATGCTAGTTTCCAATGGTTGATTAAACCTTTCCTATAATGATAACTATAGTAAATCAAGCTCATCATAAGTGGATATTAAATCATTTTAGATGAATATTTGGTACATTACAAAAATAATTTCTCAAGGGCCATAATATTTTAGTGTATCTGGAAACATAGAAACAAAATCATTTATCCTGGTGAAAGATCTTCAATATCTCCCATAAAGATCTCTACCATTAGTAATTCTACCAAAAACCTTTTTCAAATCCTAGGGAAATAAAAAATCAGAAATGGGTGAGATCAAATGATTAGTAAGGGTATTAAAGGGAGGAATGTAAGAATAATCAAGAGCATAAGGGTATGAGAACAAGATCCTAAAAATAGAAGATCATACCCTGCATATCAAATATCATGTAAATGTTTCATGACATAAATATTATAAATTTATATGACATGAATCATAAAGAAATAAAAAACATGATCCATTAAATCTTAATGAAGGAATAAGACATAGTATTTTTGGAATAAATATAATAATAGAAACATTTTATTTCAAGGATTACTACTAAGATCATTATAAAATGTTAGGCTTGGGCTGTAAACTGTATACCTATTATGGGTTTTGGAAAAAAACCCATATTTCATCTTACTTTCAAGATTAGGCTACAACCTATATACCTTATTATTTTCAAGATTTGGCTATATCAAATGTACCCTCTTGCTTTTAGGCTTGGGATACAATCCATGTACCGTCTTGTTTTTGTTCTTGGGCTACAACCCATGTACCGTCATTCTTTTAAGATTGGGCTACAACCCATTTACCTTCTTGTTTCTAGGATTGGATTTAAACCCATGTACCCATTGAGATCATATAAAGCTTACCATTACCAAATTAATTATAGGTAGATATATGTCACACCCATCTCATAATTAAACACTTCATACATGTTCCACAAGATAATTAAAACTTTCAACATATCATAACCCCTAAAAAGATATAGGATTTATAAAAATCAAATCATAACCCATAAAATCTAATGGGTATCATCCAAAATTCATCACTTAATAACCTATGAAAAGATATAGGTTTCATAACCACTTCATGAAATAATAACCTGTGAAAAGAAGCGGATTTCAAAATCATAAAAATCATGGATGTGAAACAGGTGTCTTAAGAAACATTCTATCAAAATATAAATCACTTAAGAATGAATTATGGGTGGAACCTTTTTATAATTTCCCATAAAGTTTATGAGTAACATAAATAGATGTTATTATATATTTAAAATAACTTGTAAAGATATTTTTAATAAATTCTTTGAAGTAAATATCCTTTCTTCCTTGAAAATAGATCATTGAAACAAAAACAACTTTTCAAAAAAACCATTTTCCGAAAAAAGAAATATAAAATATGTATGTAAACATTATGAAAAACATTTATTTGAAAATACCTTTTAAAGTAAATTTCATAAAAAATAACCTTTAATCATGAAAGGAAAGCTTCAAAGTACTGATAGTGGATAAATCTGTACATGTCATATGAGGTAAAAATAACGTTCCTTCTGTATGGTAAAAAGGATATAAAATTTCCTTGTTCGAAAAGAGATAATAATATTACATTGAATAAAAATTTCAAACAAAAAAATTGTAAAAAATTATTTTAATTATCATTTTATATTATTAGAATATTCTTGTAAACCTTTTTTTAGAAAACCTAGATTTATGACTAAAGAGAGGGTAATGTCGATCTTTCATAAAAACACATTCTTAACTATTTTATATACCAAAGAGTAAAAATATGTTACCAATAGATCAATGTATAATTACGAACCAAATTGGATTAAAATTCATGAATATATTTAGATATAGAATATAATAATTCATCACAGGAAGCATAAACGTAAATAATCTTGAAAAGTGATAAGATTGACTTAATAAACTCTTATAACTTGGAAACCTGGGATCATAATCTCAATGTAAGAAAAATAAATTACATTAAGTTTAAAATACCATGAAAATATGTATATTCAACATATAACATGTAAAATGGAATTTTATACACCTCAAAAAAAAGTGTATCGGTGCAAAACAAAACATGATCCTAAAAGAAGGAAAATTCAGACAAAACATTTTTATTGATTTGTTAACTTTTGAAACTTAAACCCCATGAATGATAGTTCATAAAAAGAATATATTAATACCCATAAATTTATTATAATATATATATAACAAATTCATGGGTAGTAATTACAGAAGACAAAAGGAAATAGTGGATAACATAGCATGTATCTCATAGAAATAAAAAGTGGGGTGAAATCCCCTTATCTTGTGTCTTGACTCTCGTGATACTCGTTCAAAAAACCTATATAAAAAATATAAATTTATTATACCTATTTTATAGAACCATATTCTTATATTTAAAACCATATATGGTTTTATTATAACCTTATATTACCTTCTTGTTAAACATCCAACGTTAGGGTTTCACTTCGGGTAGTATTTCCTTTTTTTTCATACGTGTCTTAATTTGTTTTATTGTTGGTATGTATACATATATAGTGATTCCATAATGTAAAAAATGAGATAAATATAATGAATATACAGTATATTTTTTTTATAATAATATATATAATATATAAGTCTGAAAAGGAATACATTATTATGCAGTCGGTAGGTCATATGTACACATCCACGTTATTTCTGTTTAATTGTCGGGTTGAGAGAAATAAAGTAAAATACGTATATGTATATAAACATAAAAATATATATAAAAATATATAATTAATAAATTGTATTTATTATATCATATATATTCACTAAAACCATCCTTCATACAATCCATGTTGTGTATGAATGAATCGTATCGCTTTGAGGGGGTGGTAGTCCCCACTTCCTCAAATGGAATTATCGTATTTACATAAGTTGGAAAGCATAAAAGTATGATACAAATAAAAATTAGAGAAGAATAAATATATTATAAATATAATATATATCATATAAAATATATTTCCAATAATTATTGTCACCATGATAAGTGGTAATGGAAAAATAAACAATCATCGTTTCATGAGGCAGTAGTTCATCGTACACAGAAACATTATGTTCATTACCCATTAGATGTAGGTGTGTGTATATGTAATTATAACCATTACCATAAAAAAATATCAGTATATTGATGATACTGGTGTTTTTATAAAATAATGTAAAAAATAAATTGTAGGTATGGAGAATGAAAGTATAATAAAGGAGCTTGAGAGAAGGCGTTACCTCTTAACCGGGTAAATCCTTTTGGATTGTGCAAAAAGGCTACCATGCATTACCTTATTCCCAAATGAATATTCAAGCAGTAAGATAGGTATGTTGTTAAGTGTATTTGGTAAGTATTTTCCAAACAGAATAGGTTTAATAGGTGTGAATAATATGGATAGTTGGTGGCCTTTTATATGGAAGGAAAATGACACACCTGGAATTTTTAGAAACAAGTTATGTGTACATGTGTTCCTACCAAAAAAAGTCATACCAAACCACAAAAACAAAATAATGGATGCTTTGTGGACGTAATATGGACATAGAATGGGTTTTGACCAAGTGGATAGTTCTTTTGGGCTCTTAATGTTAAGTTTTAGTCCCAAATTGGGCTTAATTTGCCTTTAATCACTCTGATTAATTTTAATCACATTTACTAATCATTTTGGTTGAAATTAACATTGTATTGTAAGAATGTAAATATTACACTAAATACAGTGGTGTATGTCAAATTTTTTAAATTCAATTTACAATCATGGGAACATTGGGATTAATTCTAATCCCACAGACTGGACGAAATAACGAGTTTTTAAAGTACAAAATTGGTCAAATGTGTGTTTAGGTTTTATATTCAATTTCAAGGGGAAATTTATTATAATGACCAAAATTATGTTAATAGATTTATAATTTATCTAATATGTCTTAAAAAATTAAAATATAATTTAACATTGAAAATTATGTAAACCAAAAGGTTGTTTTTAACTAAAATGCAGTAGTTTTCACTATTTATCAAAAAATAAAGTTTCTTAGAAAAATCCCAAAAAATCACCCTAGGATAATTTCAGTGTTATAAATTTTAAAATGAAGTTTATTTTATCAAATTAAATTCCTAAATGATTCTAAAATTAATTTTATTATTTTTCACAGAAGGATATTAAAAGCGGTTCATTTGAGAAAATAGTATTTATATATATAAAAGGACTTTACCAAAAATCATATATTTCATTATAAATATGTTTTATTTATATAAAACCATTATAAAAATAATAATAAGTAGTTCTTACTATTCACATTTCTATGTTTTAATGGCTATGTTATAACTAACTTGTTTAAATAATTATAACAAGAAAATGATGTATCGTAGAAACTTGATGTTGTATGTAATGTAAACAAAGTAGATGTTCCATGTAAAAGGAATGTTTGAATTAGTGAATTGAAATACATAAAATTTAATTTAATTTATTAGGGAAAAAAGCTTTATTATCATGATAATATTTCCTCTCTATTCAATTGGTTTTCATATACATTTATAATTAATTGGTAACCTATGAATTCCTAATATATCGTGTAAACCATATATTTACAAAAAATAGTTAATAATATTCATAAACTCTAATTTAACATCAATTTTTTATCTTATTATATTAAATAATTACATTTTAATAATATATTATTGTTTTGAAAACCTCATTCTTGCGTGTTACGCAAGTCATCAAGCAAATTCATTATTGTGTATAACATAACCTAACCTCAGTGTTTAATGTAGAGAAAGACAATATTTGTTTTGTGTGTAGTGTATGATTAACTTGGTATTGTGTATAAATCAAGCCAGAAATAGTGATTTAATTTAAAATATTATATCTTAAGTGTTGCATCAAATGAAAAATATCAAATAGGATAAATTAACTCAAAGAAAAATAATTCATAATTTCTTAGGGTGTTACAAATTCCTTTTATTATGTGCTGACTTATAGGATCCCAAGAAGGATGCCTCTATTTTTTAACCTAAGGGTCCTAGTGGGTTCCCTAATGTTAAAATACCCTAAGCAAGTGCATTATGGGTTTGGTTATAGTTGGTAGTAGTTATCACCTTTGAACCCATACTGAACTTGTAAGCCTAAGGGGTCGTAGAAATAGTTAGGGTTTTAGAAATTCAACTAACCTCACTCCTTATTAAACATTCACTTGATTATTGTTGATGCAGCAACGATTCATGACAGACTTCCTAGAACTCGTCCCATGGGGCTTGATATGATGTGATTCTATGATGGGAATACCCAAAGGTACTTCCTAGGATATTAATTATTTCACCTTGAGAGATACTTGGATTATTGATATAGAATTATTTTTATGGGATCAAAAGATTATTGAAATTATTTTATGAATAATATAAATTATTGAACATGGTCTTCCACATAGGAAATGGTTTTTTAAATTTACACCTAATTTGTTATCAGGGATTAGTAATGATCCGCCTGAGTGACACATGAGATACTCCTCACCGTCTGGTTGGATACACCATTTTAATATTGTATATTATTCCTTGAGTAATATTTGAATTCACTATGGGTAATTCCTTGGAATATCTAATAAGACATATGGAATTTTTACATTGTTTATTATGACTTGATAAAAAATGGGATCCTAATACAGAATTCCTTGGATGGCCTCATAGGGTAGATGGGATTATGTTACACCTTGATAGACACTTGTATTTATGATATGGAATAACTTGGATAGGGTTATATGTTGATTTAAACTACAATATTCCTTGAGTGATATGGAAGTTCCAAATATAAAATTCCATGGATGGGCTCAAAGGGAAGATGAGATTATATTATACCTTGAGAAATATTTGTATTACTCTTATAGAATTCCTTGGATGATCTCATAGGTCGGATAAAACTACATTACACCTTGAGAGATACTTGGATTGCTCATATGGAATGTCTCATACTAAATCATAAGTCAAATGAAATTATATTCTGCCTAATTACAAATAGTGAACATTATATTCCACATGTGTAGTTGAGATGTCGGACTGAAGCAATGGACATGAGTTGTATACTTTATGAATTTGGTGTTGGATTGATTCTCTTGGAACTATCACTTTGATGTGTGATTTCAGTATCAAAGTGATATGTCTAGGTACTAGCTAACAGTTAAGGTAATAGCATGAGACACGTACTCCCAGATCTGGTGAAACAAATATAAAATTTACATTTTTTGAATTGATACCAATAAATGTGGATTAATATTTCCCATCCAAACCTAATAACATCAAAAGGAAATATTATATCACATAAAAACACAAGGAAAATTTTGGTTTTGTGTTTTAGATAATTATGAAAAACTCTTAAATAAATATAACTCTTGAATTCAAGAGAGCAATTCTCCCACTATACCCATATTTCCATATTTTATATTAAATATTCAACAGATCCTACAAAATTATCCATATATAAAACCTTTCTAGACACAAATCATTTTTCATCATCCTTCATAACTTATGAAAAAATATGAACATAATGATGGTGATCTAAAATTCACAACAATGGTAAACATAAGAATTAAAAATTTAATATCCTAATTGAGACTAAGATGAGAATAAAGGTTTCATAATATAATTATAGTTTATGAGCATAAAATAATGGAATTTAAACCCATCAATACTTGTATCATCAATCATGAAACATGTAATAAATCTTTAACAAATGATAGAGTCATTGGTATTAATAATAATGAGCCATGGTATGTCAATATTAATCAAATTAGAAATTAAAAACACATATCTCTTCACCCATAAGAAGTAGTATATATTTTCTTTTGAGAATAATCTCATGGATTACCTTTTTTAAATCATTATATTTCCACAATAAAAATAGAGCATGAATGGATAAATAATATAGGTAATTTAGTTATCATTTTCTTATCACTCTTATAAATGGTATAAAATTCATAGTTACAAATATAATAACATTTATGGTTACAAATAAAATAACCATCATTATAACAACAATAATAACCATCACATTATATTACCATAATCTCTTAGGAGAAACCAAATCAGTTAACCTAGTCCCTATACCCAATTCATTGTATAGTTGGAATAGGCTCACCCATCCTCAATATATAAAGGAATGACCCTTCACCGTAAACATTTCTCAGTAACCATAACATTAATAAAGTATATATAGATTTTATTTTCTAAAAAACTCACATAAACATCAATTCTTCCTTTTATAACTTGATTAACTTGTGGAAAAGAAACGAGTTTCATGAAAATCTATTTGGAACAATCATAATCTATCCAAAGGAATAAATTATGAAGGTATAATTAAAAAATATCCCTAGAGGATAATAAGTAAGATAAAGGGCTGTTTGAATTTATTAATAGAGATACCTTTAAAATAACATAAAAACATTCTTAAAGAAAATATCATTTTCACATTGAAAATTCATTTTAAAAACTATAAATCCATAAAATATTCTGAAAAACATTTCTTTCAAATAACCCTATAAAATTATAAATGTGTCTTCAAGGAATATAATATTCAGGTTGGTGGTAAAATCCATTCATCTTGTAAATGTTTAAAATTAACATTCTTTTCAAAAATTTTAAAAAAAAGATTCAAAAGTGTCCCATTTAGAAAACTTTAATAAATTTCATTTTTAAAAATTTTAAAATAAGGTAAAAGATCATATAAAATAGATTTAAAAAACATTTATTTTTAGAAAAAAAAATTAAACATTTTATAAAACATGGATATGAAAGAAAAATATTCCATATCTGAAATAAGATACAAGATCAGTATCACTTAAAAATAAATTTTTTGATGTTTATTAAATAAATAATAGAGAAAATGGAAATTAAACATCTGAACCACATTCTTAATCATAGTTTAAGAAAAGATATTTGGTTCAAGAAAATAATTTTATATAATTTCCACTAAAAATATCCTTTAATATAAAAAGTTTAGAAAAGAAAGGAGATTCTAAAAAAAGCTTGTTCAACATTGGTATCTTTTCCATCATAATCCTCATGAAATAATAACTTCAAATTAAAAATTATATATCATTAACATAATGATATTTGTGATATATCATTTTAAATTTATACACCACTTAAAATAACACATGTGCATATCGTAAACTCATGTCCCGAAGATAGTGAACTTGAGACAAATAACCATTACAAAGATCATATCAATGAATTGAGAAAAAATAAATGGAGATATTATCTGTAAAAAAAATTAATTAAAAAAATTATAAATATATAATAAAACAATAAGAATAATCCACACATAATCGTGTCATAGAAAATCCAATGACAAAGATTTATTACCTAATAAAGAGAAATTGAGTTAAGAAACCCTTTACAACTTGGTAACTTTCAATTAAAATCCACTTAGACAAAGTAATTAAAATTGTAACTTAAAATACCATTAAGTATTAAGGATACATGAAATTTAATTTAAAATGGTATTATATACACCATATAAAATAAATTAGGTGCAAAATAATAAAATATTCCTCAATTTAGGGAAATGTAGACAAAATCTCATACCTTAAGTCCAAACTTTCCAGGTATCCCCTTTAAATCCTATATAATAAAATCATATAAATTTATTGATTTCTTAAGAAATATTTATAGTATTAATCACTTATTCTTAAGATATTTATTTTATTTTTCTTAATGTCATTTCTAATTACTTTATTAGTTAAGTCCACATGATGTGCTTTGAGGATTTTCAATTCAAAAGTTCAAAATGAAATATGTATGTTGACCGAGGATGAAGAGTTCATTATTTCATCATATAAAAAATAATAATCATGAAATTATTATTATTTTTATACATAAATTATAATTTTAAAACAAATCATTATATTTGGTTATGAAAAATGAACAATGTCACAATCATGGAGACGGTTGGTCATACGTATGCATGGGAAACGTTTTAGTTTTTCCATTATCATTATGAAAAGAAGGTTAGTATTATTTTAACTTCATATAATGATAATTATGTCATATATATTTCATATTTAATATTTCAATATAATTACATATATATCATCAATACGATGAGGTGATGAAAATTGAATCACATCGCTTCGTGGCAGAGGTACTCCACATGTTAGAATACAAAACATTACCATTTTTAAATGAAAGGAAAGGTAAGAAAGTAAGTGATATATTGAATTTTAGTAATGGAAATTTTGTAAAAAAAATAATATATAAATACTAATACCATTTTTATAACCATATGTGATAGGTCTTCATGGAAAATTAATTACATCAGTTCACAAGGTGGTAGTCCACCATACAAATGAAAGATGAATTATTTTCCCATTTGATAGAGGTTAGGGATTGATGTAGGTTATCAAATTAACATAATAAAATCTCATTTTATTAAATAAACTAATTTTATTATATAACTATGGTTAATTAAATTTTAAAGGAGGTGGAATCATAAAAAAAATCTCTGTTAAGAATTATACCTCTTCTTCAAAAACCTCCATTTCATAACACCTTAAGACCACTGAGGTTAGTATTATTACATAAATAAGGCCCCTATAACATGGGGAGGTATTTTTTTATGTTATTTAGGAAATTATTTCCAAAAAATGGTTTTTAAGTTTTAATTAAAGAGAATGAGTGATTCCATATTATAAGAGATGGGAGGGGAACTCTAATAATTTCTTAAAATATGAAAATAATATAAATTAATTTCAGTTTCCAAATGTATCTAAATAAATTATATTTTAATATAATAATATTATGAGTTGAAATATTCTCAGTAAATTAAATTTTTACATCTTTTGACTATTTTTTATCCTTATATTTTGTTTTTAACCCCACATTAACCAATTTCAAACTTACCATGACAATAATGTTTTTTATACTTTGAGAGTCATTATACATAATATAAAAGGAAAACATACCCAAAAATAGACCATTTTTTATTATATAAATCATATATTATAAATTTGGGGAATATAATTGTTTTATTAATTTTATATCATTTAATAAAATATTATTTATTATAAAATATCATTAATGTAATATTTTAGAACAATTCATTACTTTGACTATAATAACATAAAGCTAACCAATGAAATTAAAAAAAATTATTATATTCATGACCTGTTATAATCATTAATAAAATTTTTGTATCACATTAATTGTCTTATATTATATTTATTTTTATATTTTTAATATCATTTATTTAATTTTTCCATTAATTGATAATTACTGCATTAGATTTGTGTACGCATTTAATGTAATTATTTTTTCAATAAAAATTAAAAATAAATCATCCTAAATAATATGAATAATTTAAATTTAAAGTTAATATTTATAAATAAAAATATATTAATTTATTCCCATGTTATAAATATTATAATTATTAAAAACAAGAGTCATATCTTTTACTTTTCCTTAAATAAAATATTATAAAATCATATTCACCCCAATGTAGAAAAAAATAATATAACCAAATATTGGATGATTTTAGATGATATTTAATAATTCTATAAAATTAATTAAAGTTTTATGGTCTTTTTATAGTCTCTATCATATTATTTTTAACCTTTAAATACTTGATTTACCCTTTACCAAGGTAAAAAAACTAATATGGTTACTATTCATATTAACCAAAAATAAAAGTGGCCTATTTAAAAAAAATTAGAAATACTAGTTCCAAATATGGAACTGTTTTTTAAAAATTCAAAACCTAAAATAGATAGAATTTAAAATCAAACCAAACTAGAAAAATAAGATGAAAAATGGTTTTTCATATAATTTACATTTTTAATATAAAATGTTTTTATAATAAATTTAAGTATAAAATTCATTTCAAAACCCATTATTAGATTATTTTATAAAAAATAACTAATGAAATTTTAAAAATGATAAACATTATAATTTTACTTTTAAAATATTTTAAAATAAAATATAGATTTCAATAAAAATCAGTATTTTTCACTATTCACTAATAAATCAATCCTTTAGGTAAATAAAAAAATTTCACCATAGGCTAGTTTTTATATGATGATTTCAAAAAAATTATTTATTATATCACATAAAATTTATAAAACATACATAAATTATTTATATTATTCTCTCATAAAAATCAATCAAAAACCATTTTTGATGAAAACATAACTTTACAAAATAAAATGGTCTTAGAAAAACTTGAGTGACTATTTCCTAAAAAATATTCAAAGAATTTTTATTTATTAGAACATTTATGAGTATGTATTTAAAAATGTATTTAATCATTTTGATACCCACTAATTTAATGGTTAGGTTATAATGGACATATTTAAATAATTGTATTTCAAGGTTCATTTATGTTTGGTGTTTTGTGTTGTACACATTATCAAACATAATTTAATTACTTAAAAATATCTTGATATTACATTCTACCCCCCCCCCATTATAAATTTGGACCTCACAATTTAACTCATGCTTGGATATGTGGGGTTTTAATTTTTGAAATACCTTTGCTGAAATCCCATATCAAAAAAAGGTTAATAAAATATCCACTTGAAAATATAGAAAAGTGAAGTACGAAGGTCATATAGAATAGCGCATATGTGGGATTAATTATTGGAAAACATTAGTGATTATGGAAAACATGGAGATAGAAGAAATAAACTAACACCCAAGTACTGATTGATTGTGAAATAGAACATGGTCATGAGAATGTTAACCATCACAAAACCATAAATGTGTGATGGGTTAAATGACCATTCATTTCCCGGTAAGAAATGTAAATATACAATACTTTTATTTCAAGACCCCTTTCTATAGAAATGAGGATTTATTTTATCATATATACAAATAAAATTAGTAAATATACTTACTTTATATGTATAATTTCATCATCTAATCGGTTACCACCACAATCTTATATTTTTTCCCAAAGGATGAGTATTCAAGGTGAATTTTTCAAGCTTGGAGCACTAAAATTAACATATAATGGATAATATAACTAAAAAAATGATCAAAAGATATTCCTCATATTTTTATTTATTAACCAAAACCAAATATGGTTAGAACAAGATAAGATAATTTAAAAATTTATAAACCTTCAAACAATATTAATCACCAAAGGCTCAAAAATAACTCCCAAAGTGAAACTTAGATAATTTGATAAATAATTGTATCTAAAGTTATCTAATATATTCTTGACCGATTTCAAAACCCAAAAATTGTAATTATTTGATCAAATGTTCTTCCAAGAAAAATTTAACATTTATCTCAAAATAACATTAGTCAATCATAAAACCCAAAATGTTATATGACCTAATCATATATTCTCTAAAGTATGATATTAATTTACATAAATAACCTAAATCACCATAAATCCAAATTAATATCACATATTATTCCAAAATATAATTCAAATTTTATTCCTCAAATAATAATTCATGTTAAAAATAAACGTTATATATACCTAAACCCAATAAATCATATCCCAAAATATCATTAGTCACCTTAAACTTCCATCACTTAAAACCTCAAAAGGGTTGTTTAATACTTTGAACTTATTATCAACTTTAAAATTATGAAACCATTATTTTATCGATTACTACTAAGATAAACCCATATAAAAATATCTTAATCTAAAAAGTTATCTAAACCATACTCTGATACCAACTAAAATAGTTGAAGACCTGCACACCCAGATTCGATGCTAATTACATAAACTTTATATTTCTGACATTGATACTAATTAATGTTACACAATTTTTTACATATAAACCTTCCAACATCAAAAATAAATATTGGACTTCTTACATATCTAAAAACCTTTTAGGTTTAGATTTTTAATGAACTATGAAAAACTATTGTATAAAAAACTCTTGAATTTAACAGAATATTTCCCCAAATATATTCATATTTTCATATTCCATATTAAGTCTTCAAAATATTCCATAAAAGTCTTCAAATAAGAAACCTTTATAGATAAAAAACATCATTATTCATAACTATGAGAAAATGAAACATAATATGGCTAAGATCAGATGATCGGCTTGGGTAAACATAATAATTAACATTTAAATGTAATAAGTGAGAGAAGTATGATCCTAATGGTAAGATTAAATAATCATAGTTCATGATCATATCATAATGGAATCCATAACCATCAATACTAGGATCATCAATCATGATACATGGAATAAATCTTTAATAAAGGAAATAGTCCTTGGAATCAATAGTCATGAGCCATATGAATTCAATCTTGATCAAAGGAATCATTAAAAAACATATATATTTTCAGCCTTAAGAACTATCACATATTATCCATTGAGAATAAACTCGTCAATTACCTTTTTTCAATTCGAATATTTGCCTAAAATCCTAAACAATTCAAGATAAATAATATAGTTATATTTAGGATTAATTTTCATATCACTCTTATAAATGGGAAAACCTTAATGGTTACACTTGAAATATGATTTTTGGTTAAACATAAAATAACTATCAAGGTTACAATTGGAATATTCATTACAGTATATTCCCATAATCTCTTAAGAAAACCGTAAATGGTTAAATCCTTCCCTTTTCCCAATGCATTTATTAGCTATGACAGGAGTATCGTACCTTAGTTTATTACAAAACCACTCATCATCATAAAAAATTCCCAATAATCATAATATAAATTAGGTACATATATACTAAACTTCATAATGAAAATCAAATAAACATCCATTATTCCTTTCATAACATGATTATCTTGTGGAAAAGAAATGGGGTGAATGACAATCCCATAAAAATCATAATTGATCCAAAGAAAGAAATAAGCATGGTTTCATTACAAAATACGCCCAGTGGATTATAATTAACATCATGGGTTGTAGGCATTGATGAATTGAAATGAAATTAAAATATCATGACAACATTTTTTTGTATAATAACCACTTCACATTGAAAATCCACTACAAAACTAAAAAATCAAAAAATATTATAAAAACCCTTTCTTTAAAAATAAACTATAATGGTTGTTTTGAGAAAAATAATATTAATGATAGAGGGAAAATCCTTTCATGTTTTAAATGATAAAAATAAACATTATCTTCAAAGAAAATATAAATTAAATCAAAAGTGGCCCATTCGGAATACTTTAAAAAAATTAATTTTTAAAAAAGTTACAAAAGAAGGACAAAGATCATAAAAATATATTTAGGAAAACATTTATTTTTAAGAAATAATATTTTTTAAAACATTTTAGAAAATATGAATATGGAAAATAAATATTCTCAATATAAAAAAAAAGAGAGAAGATCAGTATCATGTACAAAAAACTTTCAGGATGTTTATTCAATCAATAAGGGAGGAAATTTATATTAAACATGAGAAAAAATCAAAATAAAAGGTGAAGAAAATATATTTTTTTCAATAAATTAATTTCATATAACTTCCTCCAAAAGTAACCATGAAAGAAAAAATCCCAAGAAGAAATGATATTGTTACATAAAGCCTTTTCCACTTGGGTAACGTTACCATCATAAACCCCATGAAAGAAAAACTTCAAATAAAACATTTAATATCATGTATATAAGGTTATTAAAGATATAAAATGTCAAAGGGGTAGTATATACACCACATAAATGAATACAAGTGCATGTCATAAATATATATCCCAAAGAAATATAATTTGAGATGAAAACCCTTACAAATATCACATCGTTGAATTAATAAACAATAAATATAATGATTATGAGAAAAAAATTAAATAAAAAAAATAAGTTTAAATAGGTAATAAAAAATTATATATCAATTAACACATAATAATTGAAAAAAAATCCAATGAAAAAGAGTTATATCCAAATGAAAACAAATTAAGTTAATAAACCCTTTACCACTTGGAAACTTTAAAATCAAACACACTTGAATGAAATAATTAAAATTGAAACAAAAAATACCATGAGTTATGAATGATTCATGACATATAATCTATAATTTCATTATATACACTATAAAAATAAATTAATTTCATAATAATAAAATATGTCTCAATCAAGGGAAATTGAGACGAAATCTCTTTCCTCGAGTCTATACTTTCCATATATTCCCTTTAAATATTATATAATAAACTCATATAAATTATTTTAGTTGTTAATAAAATTTTATAGTTTTAATACACTTTTATTAAACAATTTATTACATTTATCTTAGTTACATAGTTAATTGATTTATTGGTTAAGACCACATTGGGCGTTTTGAGGATGTTCGGTTCATAAGTTCAAAAACAGTTTTATTGGTTGATTGAGGTCAAAGATATAATTATTATATAATATCCAAAATAATAATAAAAATAACTAAAAAATTATCATTTTTATACATAAATTATACTTTTAAACCCATTCCTGAAAAATGGTTATGAAAAATTAACTACATTATAATCATGGATATGATAAGTCATACGTATGCATGAGTAAGATTTCCATTTTTAAATGATCATTATTAAAATAAGGTAAGTATTATTTTATAATTAAATAATGATCATTATATCATAAATATTATATTAATTATTTAAATATAGTTATATATCTGTTATTAATGTGATGTGGTGATGAAAAATGAATCACATCAATTCGTGGAGGTGGCAGTGCACACCACTACTACAAATATGGCTTATAATAGCACAAAAAACCACCTTTAACAGTGGTAAAAAGCACTATTAATCTCAAAAAAGATAAAGGGGGTGTCCCCTTTATCAGTGCTAAGAATAGCGCTGATAAAGGGGGAATTTTATCATCTCTAAAAACGCTGATAAAGGTGAACCTTTATTATCTATAAGCAAGAGCTCATAAAGGTAGTCTTTATCGGCACTATTTTCAACGCTGATAAATATATAATATATCATCACTCAAAATAGCGCTGATAAACACAACCTTTATCAGCGCTATTTTGAGCACTGATAAAAACTACCTTTATCAGCACACAAAATAGCACTCATATATTATCCATTTATCAGTTCTTAACTAGCGCTGATAAATGCCAAAGATCCTATGCAAAACCAGAACCTACACAGAACCTGCCCAGCACCTGCACACATTACAGCGCCTGCACAGAGCACAAACAACACCTACACAAAGCACAAACAACACCCACACACAAAGCACAAAAGAACAAAAATGATAAATACATTTACTTGAAATCATGAATACAAAACAACACACTTCTATACACATTTCAAACAATTTTTAATTTGGTTACAATTACATTTATCCAACAAACAGTTAAAAACAATGATGTTCCTTCCTTTTTGCATTCATTGGCTCTAAAAAATTGATGTTCATGGCGGTGGTATCCAAATAAAGCATTCGAACTGAGGAAAAGGATTTCACCTACATAATAAAATAAATATTATGTTAGTAATACAATAATGAAATAAATAATGGGTTTGCTAAATGGAATTATACTAGTGAGGCACAAAACATAAAATAATAAATTAACGAAGAGACACAATTAGGTCAATGCCCTTAACTCAACCAGAAGTCCAATAAACTATCTTCAGTTCATAACAACCAAAACTGAGTCCATGATCACATGTATTAATGTCCAAAATCATTAAATTACATAATTAGTTAATTTTAACCAAAAATCCAGCAAGATATAATAAGCGCCAAACTCATCGTGTAATCCAACAAAGCCAGAATGCTAAAAAACTAGGTGTGATCCACTCCTGATGCACCCCAAAGCCTAGAAAACACTAAATCCCCAATCCATATTACTAATTTATGAAAAATTAAGACTAAATTTTTTAAAACCCATAAATAATTCTTCCACAAAATATAATCTGCATCAAATAATGATTTATTACTAGTTTATGAAATTTTGAGACATGCTCTAAGAGTCATATATAAAAGTCCCATGACGAACAATGATTTATCCATACTATGGTATAATAATAACACCTAGAACCCTAAAAACTGAATGCAAATCTTTGAGTAAGAAGTTAGAGAAGCAAGGAAGATGTAGGAGAAGATACCACAATGATTCGAAATGACGAACAACCAATAATCCACTCAGGTCTAAGGGGAAGGAAGGAGGAGAATGGGGTTTGGACACCCCCTAAGAACATGGTGCCCTAAAGAAGAAACCTGAGGAGGTTTATACTTTATAAACCCATCACCCACATAAAAATAAGTTTTAAATCATGTTACATGAAATGAACCAAGTGGTGACATCACTATATTTTGGGTCCAAACCCTTACTTGACCCCTTTTCCCCATTCATGACCATTATCACCCTATTAAATGAATTCAAGTTGTGAATTACCCTTTCACACTATGAGTATCCTAATGCTACAACATTTCAATAGAATGACTACCCAAATCATTCTTGATATCCTCCCAAAACCCAATGACATCCCTCTAGCCCCAATACTTGTCTGAAACACCTATTAGAACTGGTATATTGTACCTTTTTTGATGATTTTTTTTTGTTATTATGGAATTCCATAATTCCCCATTGGAAGTGTACCAATGTACTAATCAGATTTTATATGATATACCATGAAGATTCTTGTGTCCATGTATTAGATGAGATATCAATGGAAATTTATCTCATTATGATACATACCAACACATCAAATCTGAGCATTAGATACCTTCAGGTTTTCTTCAACTACTTCCAGTTCTGACATGGAAGTGGGACAAGATTTCTGTGGGATATAAGGTTAGGTTTTCATGTACCCCTCGATGGAAGAATTAAATACGGGTTTTGATCAATTGGATGACCAAATAATCTAAATTTATATACATTTTATATGAAAACAATTATTAGAAAATCAAAATTCAATTTTTAATTGAGATTATCTTTTTACATGGATTTAATTATAGTATAGTATTTTATAGGTAACCTCATTTTACATCTTGTTTTTGGAGAGGTCCCAATGAGAAAATGGGATGCCATGTATTATTGAGCATGACATATGTTTATGACACTTTCTGCTGGGGCACATTTCTTGGAGCATGTTGACATTCGATGGCGGTGCATTATACCACACATTCATTCGTTACAAAGGTGAGCGACATTCATCACTTATAAAGAGATGTCTTCTCCTTGATTGAAATAGAGTGATGGGATGTCGTTCATTCCATCCATGGATTCCTCCTCAGAATTCATTACCTAGTATGAGTCTCCCTTATAGAATACGACGTTGTTCAGGAAACTTATTCCTGGTTCCATCTCTTTATGGATGATGGTTAATTACAATGATTATATCAGGACATTCCAAAGGGTCATTACAGAGCATAATACTTCGGTTAGGAAAGTATTCACATTGGGAATCAGTGGAATGTATGTACACTAGAACATTGGTCACATGTATTCAACGTCGTCAAAGGGATTCTCAACGAAATGGAAACCCATGTTTAAATTGTGGTAGTCCATGAGTTTAACATCCCAAAGGGATAGAGGGTCATGATTTAATGTCTTATAGAGATGTAATGGGTGGATCAAAAACACTTATAAAGGTCGATCAGGTAGGTACATCTCTAGGATAGAGCACCTGGAATGTTTACCTGATAGATGGATCAAAACTCCCAATGAGGTTTGACCCAAGTGTGGTGCATCTCATAAAGGTAAGGTTTCTCATTTTGAAGACTTATTTGGATGCCACTAAGGTAAAAATAGGAGGGAAAATAAGCGAAGGTGTACCCTAGTGAGGGGGTCACCATGGTTTACCATTGGTTGGGATTTAACCTCATGGAGGCTTCCTACGTACCCTATTTAGAATACAAGGATCAAAACCCATATATTTAAAAGAGGTATGGTGTGGGTATTACCCATGGTTAGCTTCCCTTCACACTAGGAATACTCTTGGTTGGATGAGTATGGGTTTTGGGGGGCTTATATATTGTCAGATTCCTAGGTTCTTCTAAGAGTAGCAATGGGATGAATGGGACATACGTGCTAATATGGACCATGTGAATGGAGTGATCCTTTTAAAGAGGCACGATGAACAAAAAACATGTGGAGCTGTCTGTAAACATTATTTATGGTGGCCATGGGGATCATCAGACTCCCCATACCCACCATAAACACCTCAAAACATCACAAGGACCAGATTCTACATGATGGTACGTTACAAGGTTTAGACTTTTGATGATGTACTGGTCATTTGAGCTTGGATTTCATCACAACAAGCCTTTAAATTACTTGAATTATCATGGGACACATATTTTGGTTCCAAAAAATCCCTCAATGATACCGATTATCTCATGCATCTACCTAGAAATAATTGTGCAAGTCAAACAACAACACATGTTCTCAAATACAAGTTCAAGAAAACGAGATAAAGAACATTGAAATTTCTTAAAAATGAACCATGGGGTACACATGTGCTCAAATACTATCTCTTCATGTTGAATCTTATCCCTCTACTTTAATTTCAGAAATATTTATATTTAGGCCCTATATCTAACAGAAAATGGTGTATATAGACCATATTTGTTGTTTCCATCCATCGTTTGTTGGAAAATGGATTTTGGTGATCCTCGGTGGTTTCTTCGTTCACCCCATACGCACTGCACACCATTATACCTTACTTAAATATTGATTTGTTCAAAGATCAATAATATGAATCCGAGGATAAAAAACATTGAGTAATAAATTAAGATGTCAATACATCGAAGCATTCTCAATTCACCAAATAAGGTTGGAGGATAATCAATGATCATATATAGATAACATAAGTAGTAGGAAGTCACCTTTATCCTATTTGTGTACAATATTCCATCAGGTATGTTGCCCATTCTTTTCTAAACACATGTATATCATCTTCTGAATATGAGTTTTTGCGACAGTCATGGTAGTACTGAAGAAATATAAATACATAGAGGATTAATAAATATTTTAAATGAACTCATAATTATTTTCAAAAATACCTCATAAGGGATGCTAGTTTGTTGATGGAATATGATATATTTCATAAATTTACAAACATAATAACCACAATCCTTTCCGTTTGTTTGTTTTGGACACTGCAGAAACATCGACAACAATAAGTAATTTGTTTTGATATGTGTTTGGTTAGTGAAATGTTATTATATATACCTGGATACTTTTCCAGTTTTATATCTTGTAGGCTTGTTCATCCTTATGCCCTGGATTCATTCCATGCATTAGACGATATTGATGCACTGCCCTATCATAACAGAATCCTCATTAAAAGATAACATAAATTATTTAACTAGATGTTTAGTTTTAAAATGTTGGATCTAGTGTATTTAAAATTAACAAATTCCATCATGCATGGTTGGTTTGTTGGATATCCATGCATTGAATCCAGAAAATAAATCATTGGAGTATCCAAATTGACTGCAATCAGCAACCAATGCTCCCTAAAAATAAAAAAAGGAATAAGTAAAGAAAGAAATGAAAATATATTTTATATGATTAAATTGTAGAGTTTTACCCCTACATCATTGGTAGTAAAAAGATTCTGTCATCCGTAATTTTGTTTTCAAACGATTTGAGAAGGGATGACATTATTGCAGTCTCTTTATCATAATCTATTTCTTCTTTTGAAGAGGTGGTGTGAGGACTAACGAGTCCATATTTTTGTTCATGGGGAAATCCCTTCAATTGTTTTTCATATATACATCTGAAACAAATATAAAATGTATTTAGTCATAATTTTCAGGGTATTTCAGCTTTTATAAAATCAAATCATGAAAACTTACCTCATGTAGACATTTACAAATGAGGCGCCTATCCATTCATACTTGAGGAGTTCATTTACATTTTCGGAACTAATGAAATCTGATGTTTCCTCTCCATACATATCTTTTTTGAAATCAACTATGTGAGTATTGCCGTCTTTCAACATTGTATCCACATGAGCCTGCAATGATATTAACTGTGGGTATAGAACGGGCGGGGTGAAGGTGCTCTCAGTAGATCATTTCAATCGGTTGGTTGATCCTTGAGATAGTTTTGAGCTGATATTTCATTTCACCCCACATTATTTGTCATTCTATAATAACAATCCTCAGTACAGACCTTTTTTCATTAAATGTCAAAGGTCCATCTTGAAAAATAAATTGGAAATGGATACCTTTTTGTTGACATGTTTTTTTACAAGAATGGTCGGCCATGCGATGAATGTTCCAACAGCTTGTTCAAACGTATGAATGTCATCATCATCATTTGGAATAGGTATCTCAACACTCATCTCATTAGCTATGTTAATTGACACTCTAAGATGATATTTTGGAAGCTGTCTATTGTGTAGCATGTCGTTTTGCATATTGAACACAATAGCCCTCGCTACAAGACGACCGGTGGGAGTTGATAAATATAAATCACAGTCATTTTCAACCTGTGGAATATTAGTACAGGAAAGGTATCAGTGTCTATGTAAATAAAATTTCACAAAAACAATTATTAAAACATTGATTACCTCATCTAAGTGAGGTTTTTTAGGGGAATGGCTCGCCTCAAAGCTGGTGGGGGTGGGGCGGGATCATCACGCATGGGTTGTTGTTGAGTGGTTTCTTCACTTTTCCTCTCCCCCATCAATTTTACTATCATCTCTCTCTAGTATTGTAATTCTTCTTAAAAAATAGATAATTGTTCTTGCATCTTTTCCATTTTTTCATTTTAACCCTCCTCTTGTTTTTGTTTTTGAAAATATGTTCGGGGTGTCACCCCAAAACCCGCACCTCTGACGCGGCCATACTGTTTTGGCTACTTCAAGGCTGCTGAAAGTATGTCTGCATCTGGTGTGGTTTTTGTTGATTATTGTGACTATGCCAGATAGAAAATATATAAAAATAAGTAGTTAGTGTATTGTAATAGCGATTTAAAGAAAATGAAATTTATATTATGTCATAAATACACATGTTTCCCACACTTTTTGTGTGTTTTTGTCTATTAGTATCCACTCTTTATTTACACGAGCCTCCTTCCATAGCACATGGCGTGGGATGGATATGGATTTCGATTTCGATTAATCAATCTGCATATAAATAGAGAAACATGGTTATGGTGTTGTTTTATGTCACATACTAGTAGTAGGGTAGATTTAAAAGACGTACCAAATTTTTCTCATGTTCAGTGTACCCCATCTTTTTCGGTAAGGGTACACTGGTTCTGTTGCGAATTTTTAATTTTTAGCACTCAGTAGTTGTTTCATAAATAAAAAACTATCAATCAGAGTGATGAATACAAGAAAAATTAAAAAAACGTATTACCCCACACAATGTACATGAAAAGTCTGGTCCCCACAACGGTTGCTAAACGCATCCCACACTCCTTGGGATATCATGTTTGCATAAATAGGAGGTGGGTACGCCTTGATTTTCCCTTCTATATCTTTAAGATGATATTTTGTTAAAATTGTGTGGAAACCTCTATGAATCCTTCCTACAACTCTTAATACATATTCCTTGTGTGAGGAATCTACTATAAATGCACTCTTCAATGGATGATGAAGAGTAATTCAATGTTTTGGTTTTTTATTTTATTTTAATAAATTAAAAAAATGATATCATAATATTACTGTAATCTCTTCCCACATTAGTGTCTTCAGCCCGATGACAACGTGGTTCCACGACTGTACATCAATCGGAACACATTGCCGAGTGATGATTCCAATGTAGCTACTAAAGATGGCTTTGTGGGGGTTAACATGTTGGCCTCGCTTATTCCATCCCACCTCAAATTTGATTTCTTTTACTTTTTACTTTAGTATTTTGGCTAACGCTGTCAAACTACAACGCGCTTTTTTTGCGCTTTCATGGTTTCATTTCCTACCATTTCCTCAGATGTAGCATCAATATCTTCCCCTGGAGCGCTAGCATTGGAAATGGGACCAATAGCAATAGGTTGAAAAACCTCTTGTACCTCAGCACTGGGACTAGCAACAAAAGGTTGAGAAACCTATTGTTTCTCTGGCCTGGGACCACCAGCATCTGGTTGAGAAACCGGTTGTTGCTCTGTAGTGGGACCACCAGCTGCTGGATGAGAGACCTTTTGTGCCTCGGGATTGCGCGCATCAGCAGGTGCAGAAGTCATTATCTGTAGAAGTGGTTTAATATTTAATTTAGACTACATAAAAACAACAGCGAACAGATAATAACATAACATAACACAATGTATGATACAATAAACAAATTACCCGATTATTGTACTCTCTTTTTTTCTTTAAAGGATGAAGAGATTTGACTCCTCTATCGACTACGTAAATCCCTTCATTGTGGTATCCTCTGACATACAAAACGTCTTCTACATTGGGACTGCTGCGAAATGAATATGAAGTTCCTATAAAAGGGTCAAACTCAATTGAAATTTCATCTGACCCTTCAGTTGTTTTTTCGATAACAGAACAACTGACCAATTTCGGTTTGCAGGGTCTAGAACATAAAATACTTGTACTGCCTGTGATGCCATTATAAATGGTTCGTCTTTCTCCCCTTCCTTACTGAAATCAACATTCATGAATCCTAATTCATCTATTTTAACAGCACTCCTGTTATCAACCCACTTGCATTGAAAAATCGACACTTTGAATTTCGTATAATCCAACTCCCATATTTATTTAATTATGCCAAAGTATGACATATTCGCATAAATTGGATTTTTGTCCTTAGCACTGGAAACATGCATCGCCTCAGCCACAAGTGTAACCCAACTATTCTACATGGTACTGTCTTCATCATGGTCATTAGTATAGAATGTATAACCATTAACAGCATAAGCATTGTAATATAATACGTACACACTTGCTCCTCTGGATAGCCATCGAAGTCATTCTGAAATTGAGTCTGGATTTTCATCTAACTACTTAAAAATATGGTCTCGAAACCATCAAATAAACTATCGATTATGTGTATCTAATATCCATTTTTCACCCCTAGAAGGATTCAAATGCCTAAGAATTTTTTTGTGGGTTTTAACATATGGGTCAACATCGAAACTGTTATGCAAAACGTAAAGGTGGGCCTACTCCTGATCTGTGATATTGATTGTGACAACCTCTCTTCCAGAAATTCCTTCACCCTCAAGCCACTCAGTGTGACGAGATTTCAGTAGGCCAACGATTTCCACACCAGACAGGTATTCGGCACAAAATTCAACAGCTTCTTCAACAATATATTGCTCCGTAATACAACCCTCTGAGCGACTTCGGTTTTTGACATACCCTTTAAAAATGATCATATAACATTCAATGGGGTACATCCATCTATAATTTACAATACCACATTGTCGAATATCTATCACCAAATGAACCATCAAATGAACCATAATATCGAAAAATTTTGGCGAGAAGAACATTGCCAATTCACATAATATGGCGGCAATTTCTCTTTCCACAGTTGGCAATTTATCCGGGTCTATAACTTTGCTGCATATAGCTTTGAAGAAGAAACAGAGCTTTGATAATGTATAACAGACATTCTTGGAAAAAATGCAATGTAAAGATATAGGAATTAGATCTTGCATCAAAACATGGCAGTCATGTGATTTCAGACCCTTTAATTTTAAATCTCCCATTGAAATGATGTTCTTGATATTTGATGAATACCCCTCTGGAACCTTTACGTCATTCAAGATGTTTCAAAACTGATATCTCTCCTTCCTAGAAAGAGTTTAAGCTGTAGGAGGTAGAAATGTTCGTTTTTCACCCTTCACTGGTGCCAACTCTTCTCGTATTCTCATCTCAACCATGTCCAATCTAGCCTTAATTCCATCCTTTTTTTGTTGGGTGAATTTAGCAACGTTCCGATGACACTATCACATACATTTTTTTCAACCTGCATAACATCAAGAAAATGTATGACATACAGAAAATTACAATATGGTAATTCAAAAAAAACTGATCTCTTTTTGCAACCAGTTTTCGTAAGGTTTTTCGAAAATGGTTTACCAAAAGTAGTGTCCAAATATTTTACTTTCTCAAACAATTGATCACTTGTTAGTGGAGACAGTGTTGTACATTCTTCTGAACTTCCATCGAATGATGTTGTCCAAGATCTGTACTTATGTCGTCGGGGTAGAAATCTGCGATGTCCTAGAAACACGGTTTTCGATGAATGTTTCAACCTAATTGACGGTGTACCTTGTTCGAAAATGGGACACCCTTTAGTTACCATATCCTGACAAATTTCCATAAGCAGGAAAGTCATTTATCGTCCTGTACAACATGGATTTCATAGTGAAATGTTCATTTTTGTAAGCATCATACAACGTGACACCTGAATCCCACAATATTTTCAAATCCTTGATCAATGGGCCCAAATAAACATCAATATCATTACCCGGTTGTTTTGGTTCTGATATAAGCATAGATAACATGGTGTATTTTCATTTCATGCATAACCATGATGGTAAGTTATAGTTTACCAACATAACCGGCCATGTACTGTGATTTCTACTTTGAAAACTAAAAGGATTCACCCCATCTATAGATAACGCCAAACGAAGGTTTCTTGGCTCATTCCCAAATTCAGGATACTCATGATCAATTCTCCTCCACTGAGGAGAGTCTGCTGGGTAACGTAGTTTCCCATCTTTAATTCTTGTATCTGCATGCCATGTCAATTTTCCTGTAGTCTCCTCGCTTCCATATAGGCGTCTAAACCTAGGAATGATTGGAAAGTACCATACAACTTTTGTAGGACTACAATCATCTTTCTTGTATCGGGAAGCACCACACTTTGGGAATTCTTTAAGTGATTTTTGGTCCTTGAGAAACAATATACAGTCATTCAGTCAAGCATATATTCTTTCAGAGATCATACCCATCGATCGTAGCATTCATTTGGCATCGTATGTTCGGCTTGGTAGTTCATTATCTTATGGGAGCATGTCATTCAAGAGAGAAATTAGTTCCATAAAATTGGCGTCACTCCACCCGTTGCCTGCTTTCAAATTATACAGCTTCAATACGGCTGACAATCTTGTATATTTAGTGCAACCAGCATACAATGGAATTTTTTCACAACTCTTTAACTTCTCAAACAATTTTGGGCAATCACGATGTTCATCTTCAACTGTCCTTGTCATTTCCTCAATACGATCTTCATCATCATTCACATCTGTAATCACACCCTCCATACGATCATCTTCATTGTTCATGATTCTAATCATATCAGATGATCTATAAAATGTCGTGTTCTCTGATTCACTACCTACATTCATTTTTTCCCCGTGTTTATTCCAACATGTATAACTTCGATCTATTCCGTGACAGATTGGGTGTTCTTCCAACTCCTCTAAGCTAATTTGTCTTGAATAACAACAACGTAAACATGGAAAAAGGATTTGAGAAGGGTCACATGCATGATCTTCTGCCAACTTGATAAACACTTTCACGCCATCTTCATACTCTTTTTTCAACTGATTGGCATTCATCCATTCTTTATTCATATTCATTGTCTTTATGGGTTCGATCTCGAACTTGCCTAATATTATGTTTTAATTAATCATGTTGCATTGTTTGGGTTTTATAAAAACAAATCATGGAACAAATTCCTTTAAACACATGTGAAATCCATATACATAGTGTGTCTAGTAGGGTGAACATCGTGTATGTATAAGATACTTGATTAAATCTGACATATATCAAATTTATTCCAAGTTAGTCTTACAAAGACTGAATGATTCTTTTGAAAATACATGACATTTAGAACAACTTGAGCTAAAGGCATGTACTTTAGATACATATTGAGTCACCTCACCCGCTATGCATCACATTTTTTGTGGAATACACGGTGTGTAGTCCTTACATGACCACTAGGGGTGTATAGTCTATACACATCAAGTCTCTATGGTATCTATACATGGTGTGAGTGAAGTAAAACACATGTCATATGGTTCTACCATTATTTCATGGAATGTACATGGTTTCATGCTGAAGTATATGTCTTGGAGATACATTGTGTGTGACCTAGGTTCACATGACATGTAACATTTAAAATGAAACTTACTCCAAGTTTGAGTTAGAAGATTAGTCATGTGGTGTAAATTTTGGAGATAAATGTTGTATGGAATTAAAATATATATGAAATCCATGTATGGTGAAGCATGTTCCATGTATTTTAAAGTGTCTCCTAGATCCCTCTAGAAGTGGTTTTCTAGGATTCAGTGGAATTACACTAGTAACAAAGTGGTGGTTCCATTCAAATGGGTAAAGTTTGGATTGATATTTAATGGTGGAAGAACTAAAACATGGAAAAAATGGCATATCAATCATGCCAACAACCGCAACACCATATAAAAACAGAATCGTGATCACAATCGCAACACCATACAAACAAAACAATCAAAATTTTAGATTTTACAAAGCATCCCTTATTCAATTTTGTTTTTTAATTCATGGGTTATCACAGAAGTTTTATCATCCTAGGGTGTTCATTAATAAGTCAAGTATACGTAAATTACCAATTTATATATTCCAATGTTCAACAAGAACCAACCAACATTCAATTAATTTAGTGCACAAACAAGGACCACCAACGGCCACAATTTTCAGTGGGGCGTTTATCCCGTACATTTCACATTATAACCATCAATATCAAACAGTAATAACATGAGAACAAGAGGAAGCCAATGAGTAACAGGAGAAAACTCACCATGAGGGTGTCGTTAAGAACGCGACAGAGGTGCGTACGTCGCAGAGGAGAGGCGCACAACAGAGGAGATTTCAAACTGAAAAGAAAACATAAAATAGGGGAAACCCATGAGAATAAAATAATCTAAAACCGACGACACCATTTACCACATCCCACAAACACCAAAAGACAATGCAAGCAAATAAATTAAAATTTATTGATAGAAATCACTATCTGATCACTAATTTTTATCCAAACTATAGGTGCAATCAAATCCAAATAGGAAGTAGAAGTATCACATACCTCGAGAAAAGATATCCAACCATAATAGTGATCAAGCATAGGACAATGTGAACTAGATGGAACTCAGGATGGGGATTAAGCCATCATGTAATAATTCTAAGAAATTGGTGTGGTGAAAAAAGCCCAAAATCCTATTAGTATTTGTGGTGTGATATGTTATACTCAACACCCGATGTAAGTGAGAGTGATTTTCCTATATTCTCAACAATTACCTTACCATCTTATGTTATCCTCCATAAATGTGTATTTTAATTTTAACTAGAATGGGGAATTACCTCCCATCCATCAATTTAATTAGGACCATTTTTATAAATAAGGCATTATTCACATTCATATTTATATTACAAAACATGAAGAAAAACATCTCATATGTCCCATTCTCCATGTACAATTTCATTTAACAAAATGAAATACAAAATTATCATTCTATATAACATGCGGTAGATGGTGTTCCCTTTCAACACATTACAGATAATTTCAATTCATTTAATTAATTCATTAAATTAAAATAAATCCGTCATTTAAAATTCATTCCTCTTGATTATTACACATTCAATTTTACCAAGAATGGAAAATTCACTAATAAGGATCAAAGGGTCTTAAAAATGGGCCATAATCAACATGGAAATTTCCTATATGGTAAATTCCATTAAGAATCTAGGCCAAACACCTATAATGTGTCTTCAATTCCATTTATATACCCTTGTATCAAGGGAAACCTCAATTAAAAGCTTTGACATAAGCTAAATAGGTGTTAAGGGCAATTAATAATTTGAAATTAAAGAGATAATTTTACTTGGCACACTCAAGGGGTGTCCATAAAAGAGTTCAATAACATCTAACCCATGAAAAAAGATTCAATAGGTGTTATTGAGGTGCAACAATTAAATAAAGAACTAAATAATATCAATAATCCATTTAATCTTGCAATAACACCCTAAATCAGGATTTCACACGGTAGAAAACAATTTACCAGAAAATGAATAACAATAATGGTAGAGGTGGCGGCGGAGGCAGTGCCGGAGGCGGAGGCAAAAGCGGAGGCAAAGGCGGTGGCGGCGGTAGAGGCGGAGGCAGCTGTGGCAGTAGAGGGGGAGGCAGTGGTGGTGGCAGAGGCAGCGGCAGTCGCGGCGGCTGGGGTGGAGGCGGAAGAGGTAGCGAGGGTCGCGGTAGCGGGGGCGGCGGCAGTGGCAGCGGAGAAGGATGAGGACGAGGAGGAGGAAGGAGGAGGATGAGGAGGACGAGGAGGGGGAGGAGGAGGACGAGGTCACGGCGGCGAGGGGCCTGGTTCAGCTTCTACGAGATCTTGACCGCGTGTGAGCGAGGATGGCCTGTTAGGGTTATTAAATAAAAACCGATGGAACATTTATTAGTGCTCGTTAAAAGCACTGATAAAGGTATGTTTTATCAGCGCTAAAATAAAAGCACTGATAAAACATTCATTTATCAGCGCTCTTTCAGCGCTGATAAAGAGATACCTTTATCAGCGCTAAAAAAACGCTGATAAATGTTACCTTTTATCAGCACTAAAACAAGCGCTGATAAAGGAATACCCTTTTTTAGCGCTTTCTGTTTAGTGCTGATAAAGGGCAGCGCTTCCCTTGCCCTGTTTTGTGGTAGTGCACATACGCTCAAATGATGTTATCATTTTTCAATGAATGGGAAGGTAAGATATTAAATGATATATTATATTTTTGTAATGATAAACATGTAATCTATATCATATATAAAAATTAATTTTATCATTATAACCAGGCATGAGAGGTGGTGATGGGAAATGAATTAAATCGTTCCACGAGGCCGTAGTCTTCCGTACACACAAATGATAATTTAATTTCCTTTTTTATTGATTTTGGAGAAATATATATATTATTAAATTAAAATAATAACATATAAAAATATATAATATACCTTTTCTATCATATAAAAATGGTTAGGGAATATTTTAATGAGTAAAAAGAAAAAATAAATTAGAAGCTCTCACTTAAGAATAATCTATCTTCTCCGAAAAACATCTTTTTCTTAACACCTTAACATCGTTACGGTTGATATTATAGCAAAAATATTGCCTCTATAACATGTTTAGCTATATTAGGAAGGTATTTCGGAATATAATGGATTAAAAATAGGTTTTTAGGTTTAAAGTAAAGAGAAGAAGAGCATCCCATTTATAAGAGAGAGGAAAGGCACTCTTGGAATTGATAAATATATTAAATTTATATAAATTAATATAGATGAAAAAATGGATAAAAATTGATAATATTAGAAAATAATATGATTATGAGTCAAAATAATCTCATAAATTAAGTTTTTCAAATGTTTTTACTATGTTTTTACTCTTATTGTATGGTTTTAACCCCCATTTTCCCTTTTCACACTTATCGCGACAACAATACTTTAACCTCTTTGACGGAAATCATAGTTACAATAAATGTTAAAAGGATCATAAATGGACCATATTAGATATTATAAACTATATTATAAACACTTTTTAGAATATAATACTTTTATGGATTATATATCATTTAATAAAATATTATTTATTATAAAATATCATTAAAGTCAAATTTTAGAACTATTTATTAATTTGACTTTAATAACATCAAGAAAAAAAGAACCAAATATTTTATTACATACCTAAAATATTATATTAATCTATAAAATTCATGGATAATTTTAGTTATCTCAAATTATATTTATTTTAATATTTTTAATATCATTTATTTGATTTATTCATTAATTGAATAATCACTACATCAACATTGTTTAAGAATTTAAAGTAATTATTTGTTCACTAAAAATAAAAATTAAATTTCTATGATTAATATAAATAATTTATTTCAAAGTTAATATTTATAACCAGACATATGTTCTTGATATCCCAATGTTAAAAATATTGTAGTTATTAAAAACAAGAGTACGACATTTTCTACATTTCTTTACATTAAATGTTATAGTGGTCATAATCACACCCAAATAGAAAAAATCCATATAAACAAATATTGTATGTGTATGGATGATATTAACTCATAGAATAATATTAACAAAAGTGTTAGGTTCGTTTTATAATCCTTATCATACAATTTTTAATACTTAATTTTCCGATTGACCCTTTATAGTGGTAATAAAAATTACTAGGGTTATTATTCAGATTCACCTAAAATAAAAGGGAAACATTTCAAAAAAAATTGGACCTACTGATCCAAAAAATAGAATCAATGTTTTTAAAATTAAAAATTGGGAAGTGATATAATTTAATTTAAAATCAAACTTGAAAAACGTGATGAAAAGTAGTTTTTTAGAAAAAAACAATTTATAATTATAAATTTGATTTATATAAATTAATTTATAAAAATAATTTAAAAAGTCATAATTATATTACCTTAAATAAAAAATTACTAATGAAAATTTTAAAATATAAAAATATTAAGTTAATTTGTAAATACTTTAAAATAAAATTCATTTTTCAATAAATATAATATTTTTCATTATTCATGGATAAATCAATATTTTCAGAAGAACACCAAGATTTAACCATAGGATAATTTTGAAAAGACTATTTAAAAAATTATATTTATTTTATAAAAATTAATTTTCGAAATTTCACTAAAATAATTATATTTTTCATTTATAAAAAGAAAAAACCATTTTTTATGAAAACATAACTTTGATGAATAAAATAGTTTTACTAAAAGTTGAGTGATTATTTCCTAAAATGTAATGAATAAAATTTTATTGATTAGAATATTGATATAAATATTTAAAAAAAATTAGTTAATATTATTCATACCTTCTAATTTAATGGCTTGGTTATAATGATCATATTAACAAAATATTATTCTGTTGTTCGTTTAAGCTTGGTGTTACGTGTTATACATGTTATCGAACATTATGTCCTTATTTTAAAATCTCAGGATATTATATTTATTGAGTGTAATGATGAGGTTTAGTTCAGGTTTCCATGGATTTAGATCCCATGGGTTATCACTATGCATGGATTCCTTATTTGCATACCTTGAGTCCTGGTTTTATCTATAATAGGTATAGCTCTCAGAAACATTCTAGCATTAGCCAAATCAGGTATGGTCGATCGAGATCATGGAAAAAATGATACATTATGGATTTATTTTATTTACTTTATTCTTCATTTTTTTGGCTAAACTGATCATATTTCACACGTATACACTTATGAAAAAAAAATTATAGGTTCTTCATTGGGGGTGTCCTGCTGAGATTTATTTCCCACCCACTGTACGTGCAACATGGTGTGCATACAGACCTTCTTTATGATTTCTGGTTGAGCATGGATACATGATAAATATGTTGATTCCCATGGTTTCATGATCAAGTAGATCTACTCATTTGTTTTTCATATGATCAAGCTAGATCAGCTCAACAGACTCATAGAGACCGGGTATGAGGTTCATCTCAGAGTAGTAGCAGATACATGCACTTTTATTTCAGTTTCTTTTATATAATCCTATATATAAAACTATCCCAGTGGGAAATCAGTTGTTTTATATATGACATGGTCATTCAGACCATTACTACATTTGATATTTAATTATAGTATTATTTATATTTCTTTCTTCTGCACATTGATTATTAACTTCTTTTGATATTTTTTGGCTACTTTCTCTAGTTACTTACTCTCATATGAGGGATTAATCTCCTCATGGACACTCCCTCAGCCCTAACTGGTAGTCAATAGCCTCTCGCATATGAGGAGGAGTGCTTGGGTCCTTTTGGTTAATAGGGTTGGAGCATCGATATAGTGGCATCTGGGCCAAAATGTTACATATAAAATATTAATATTTAAAAATTTATAAATAACTCTAAAAAATGAAAACATTACCAAAATACTAAATGAGAAAATATTTAATGTGAATAAATCATAGAAAATATTAAAAATTAAAAAAAATTAAATGAATAAATAATATTAAATGAATAAATGTTAAAATTGGTAAATTTTAATAATTAAAATTGAATAAATTAAAAAGAATATTTAAATAAAAAATAAATTATATTAAAATTATGATCCCTCAAGGTGAAACTCTATAGTAGCATCTCACACGAGGTCTCAAGGAGGTCTCAGGTTAAAGTCTCGATGAGTTCTTTATTGCTGATTGCGTAGGACATTAGTTGTACTTTCCCCCCTCATAAATGCATTGTAAATATTAACTATATAAGTTGAAAAAATATTAAAAATGAAAAAATATTAAAATAAAAAGGAATAAATATCAAAAATTAAATTTAAATAAAAAATATTTACCCTGAATTACTAATTAAAAATAAATAAATAACAATTGTATGAGGAGTTAAATATAAAATTAATAATATAAAAATGAATAAATATTAATTATATAAATTAAAAAAATATTAAATCTATTAAAAATTAATAATTAAAAATATATAAATAAATATTAAAAATGAATAAAATATCACAATATTAAATTTTTGTGTGTGTATGTATATTTATATGTAAACTTAAATTAAATATATTTGAAAAACTAAACGGTCATTCCTGTGATTGTGTATCTGTATGTCAGTGTGTGGGTGGACGTACTATAAAGAGATATGTAAAATTGAAAAAACAAATGGCTTTTATTATTATATAATTACATATTCATATATATATACACGCACACAAACAAACACTTTGTATAAATACACATAAACATATATATAAATACACATACATACACATACATCAATATACATGCATAAACATATACATCCACATACACACACATATAGATACATACACATAAACACACATACAATTATATATACATATATACATATGCATAGACATACAAACATACTTTAACACCATGAATCCAACAACCCGTGGAAATTGTCTATCTAACTACATTGTCTAATGGTGAAATATTTCACAACCAGAAGTATCGAATAGTTTAGTAGTATTTGGAAACTAGATATATACATGATTCCCAGATTGCATTTGAAAACATGAAATAAAGCATCAAGTTCTAGCAAGAAATTTATTATTTATTTTACTATATAACTAAAATAATTCATAGATCCTTTAATAGTATCCTAGGGAAAATAAAATAGAATATAGGGTGATCTCATATGATTAGTAAGGGAAATCATATAATAGAAGATTCCATAGAATAAATAAATCGTGAATAATATAGAAAAGATAATTAGTAATAAAATATATCATATTCATAATATCATAAAATGGTAATATATACATGGAAGAAATAAAAATAGAAATAATCATATAGATATCAATGACAAGTTTCATAATGATAGAATGCACAATTTCAGACATCATAATATTACTATTAAGGTTGAATTCCAGTACATCATATATAAATAGGTAAGCAATACATCAAATACCCAAACAGGTTTGTCTCAGGATACCTGTCAATGTATCTAGGGGATATAATGATCCTGTCCCATATCTTAATAAATCCAATACATTAGTATTATAAAATAAATGGATAATAATACCATAATTAATCAACAAAAACATTTACTCTGAAAAGTTAACATATGAAAGTTTAATATTTTTCCAAGTCAGTAACTAAAATAACCTAATTAAAATCCATCCAAATATATAGGGTGGAAGTTATCATTAGAACATATATCCAATAAAACATAAAAATCCTTAAAGTAGGACAATGTATTTGAAAAATACCTTTTACAAAGACAATGGAAAGTCAATTTGAGAATAGAAGAAGTACCATATTCTTTTAAAAACATTTTGAAAGTAAAAAATATATAATATTGAGAAAAATTAATTTCTTTAAAACTAAGAATTGAAAATTTTAAAGTAAATTTTACTGTAAAGAATAGTTAAGGTAGTGGGAAAATCTTTTCATTCGGTAAAGGTTTAAAAAATCATTACAAAATTTTTATAAAAACTAAAAAGTACATCACTCAGTAAATGAAATGAATTTTCATTTTAAAACATGTAAAATTAATATGTAATGATATGATAATAAAATATATTTAGTTTAAAACATAATTTTTTTAAATTTCTTGCAATTGAAATTTAAATGTAAACAATCCCGAAAAAAATGAGATTGTAGAATAAGCCCTTACCTCTTATTTCCGCTTGGTCAAACACATTTTAACCTACTAAAAAATAAATTTTAATTTATTAAAAAAAATTATAAGAACATTTTTCATCTATATTTATTTTTTTAAGTTTCTTTTAAAATCAATTCTCTTTTATTCATTGAATAGTTCCAGTTTACATTAACCACTTAAAGTTGTTTGGTCAATTTCTCCAAAATTAACTTGGTATAGTGAGCATAGTTAAACGTGCTATAAAATGGTTCCATCATCTATAGAATTTTCATAATTTAATGAATATATTTTTTCCATTTAATTAAATTTTGTTATCCTTTATTAATTGTGGTTATATAATAATAAATCACATCACTTTGTGGAGGGGGTAGTTCACATATACGCAAAAAAAATGTTATCATTCTCAAACAGATTGAATGGTAAAAAGTTTGGTGACATATTATGTTTACATAATAATTATTAATTCATAAATATAATATATATTCATTAGTTATATATTTATAACCATCCAAGTAGTTTTGTAATGAAATGGAAATTACACCAATGTGTGGAGATTTTAGGTTGTATGTATTCACAAGTAATGTTTTCATTTTCCATGGGATAAAAATAAGGTATAAAAAGGATATACCATTAACATAAAAACATATTAGTATATTAAACATTCTGATCAAGTGTTGTTTTCAACAACACTCTATTTTATTAAGGGGAGATCATTGAGAACAATACTCTATCTCTTTATCATGATTTTGATGTTCACAAAGACCCTTATTTGTAATTCTAATGATTTTACTTTGATTATATTTTAGGAAATTAATATTCCTTATTTCTATAATTTGGAATAATATTAAATCGTTTAATCCATGTGGAAAGTTTGACAAAGTGTTTGGAAATCATTTTAGCATATTCTGGAAACACTGTTCATGCTCTACGTGTTCGGAAATCACTTTTTCATGTTTTGAAAACATTGTTTATACCCTACATTGAGGAGTGTAGTGTAAGGATGGAATCGGTTCCCTACATTACAAAATATCAGAAAAGTATGGTTAATAAACCATACGTTATAATAAAAAGTATGGAACAAGAACCCTACATTTGGAAGGAACCTTATGTTAGAGTTATCAGAAAATTATTGAAGAACCCTACATTAGTATAGAATGTTATGTTTGTTTCTTAAAATTAGGTTTAATCAACCTTAATTTTGAAAATAGCCTTAAAATTTATCAAATAGTTTGGATCATATACCTTACATTTGGAAGTTGATAGAATTATGGATCATCAACCTTAAATTTATAATGAACCTTAAAGATCATGTATCTTATGTTTTTCTAAAAAGGAAAGTATGGATATTATACCGTACATCTGAGAGTTGAAGAGAAAATTATGGTTGATCAACCTTAAGTTTTGAACTTTAAATTTCCAACCATACATTATCACCTTTATATTTTAAACCTCATTCTCATAGAATGTATGTTACGCATTTCAACCCTACATTTGGCATCAAAGATTTAAATTACAACTTTATTGAGAAATGGTCTTTATGCAGATTAGTAGGCTTATTTCAAGCTAAATTCAACGCCCAATTTTAAAGAACGTCTTTGACTGTTTCAAATCCATTTATTTGTGATTAAAATTATCGATTTAAGAGGATCTTTTCATGTTGAATATTTAGGGGAGTTATGACTGCTCTTTCATTCAAACATATGAATATCGCTATTCTAAATGCCACTTTCATGAATCTAAATTTTTTACAGAAAACGCTCATCATTATTCTATATATATATGTGATATTTTATATTAATAAAGTGTGAATCATCAAGAAAATATATAACAAGATCTTAAGATCTTCACGACTACAGTTTTATTGAGTCATTCGAGATTTACAGATCAACTGCTACCAAGATCTATCAAACTCTGTATTTATGAAGAAGAAGAAGAAACATGTTGTAGATTCAATGTTTCTACATTGAATATATTTTGTGAATCCATTATTGTTGGAGTTTCTGAATTTATTACTATATCAATTGCAACTGGATTGACTCAGAACTTCCCTTATCTGAAGAACAACTTTTCTGAAGACAACGATCTATCTACTAGAAGTTGTGTGTTGTTGCAACTGTGAAGATCAACAGGAAAGTATTTCAATACAAATACTCTTTTTATTTTGAGTAACCATATTCTCATACTAAGTTGTGTATTCATTTCTATGTATGAACCATAAATATCTCTTTTTAGATTTAACTTGTAAAGGTGTCAACTGCCCACACTCAGTTGTCGATGGTTTGTTGGTAAGATGACCAGATAGTGAAAATCACCAAGCTCGTGGAGTAGAGCATTGTTAGAGTGGACTAGGGGCCTTCTGTTCCCCAAACCACTATACATCCTTTCCTAGTTTGTCTATTTACTTTCTCCTTCATAAAAAATCAAATAAAGATAAAAGGACAGACTTTGTCATTATCGCAATTTGCGAAGAATTTGTAAGACACAATCCCCCCCCATTGTGCATATTCAGTAAACCCCGATCCAAAAAATGTTATCAAAGGAGGTGATTTTGTCAAACCTATAACAATCTGAAAGTGTTTGGATTATGTAGGGCACAATGGCTGATAAATGAGGTGGTATTTCAATGGTTTGAGATCCCTACTTCAACAATGAAAATTGTGGATTCTGGAAGTCAAGGATGATCATTTACATAAAGAACCTTGGATAAGAAGTCTACTCAAAAATTATAACTCCCTATGTGATTCAAAAGAAACCTGAAACATTGAGTGCTGATACAGAATAAGAGTACAACATAAAATCAAAATCTATGAATACTATAATCTATGGTTTTGGACTATATGAATTCAATAGAGTATCTAAGTTTCTGACTACTTATGAAATGTGAAAACAATTACAGTTTCTTATGACGAAACTGACAATGTCAGATAGATGAGGTATTCCATAGCTAAATTGAAATTCGACACATTCAGAATGTTTGATGGAGAAAGCATCACCCAGATGAATGGAAGGCTAACAGAAATTATTAATAATATCACTACCTTGGGAGATCGTATCAAAAAAGTAGATCAAGCCCTGAAAGAACTAAGAGTACTACCACCTATATGTAATGTGATATCAATGGATATTAGATAGTCATCACAAGTCAATGATCTTACAATGAGAGATTTAATTGGAACTCTTATTATGTATGAAGCTGAGATGCAAGATGAAGCAAATGAGCATAAATCCTTAATCAAGAGAAAAAATACAGCATTGAAAGTAACATCCCAAAAGGAGAGCAGAAATATGGAGAAATAAATAAAAATGAAATTAGATAATTATGATTCATCTAATTTAGATGTGGAACTAGCTTGGCTAGCCATAAAATTAAGAAAATTATATATAAAGAAAAAGAGATTTAGAAAATCTTACAAAAAGGATGAAAACGAACCGAGGGAAATCAGATGCTATGAATGTAAAAAGATGGGTCGCATTAGACCTGAATTTCCTTAATTAAGAGAAGAAAATAAAAAGAAATTTTTCAAAAATAATGATTATGGGAAAAATACAAAAGAGAAATGAGAGATAATTGGAGTGTTTCTAAAAACTCCAGCAACTCATCAAAGTCTAACTCAGAAAAAGAAGAATCAAATCTAAAATCAAATATATGCTTTATGGAAGAAGCTGATGGGGAAACAGATCACAGAAGCTGAATTGAAATATGGTATATGGACAGTGGAATCTCTTGGAATATGAGTGGTAATTCATTGAATTTTAGAAAATTTACTCAATAGGATGGAGGATTAGTCACATTTGGTGACAATGCCAAAGGTAAAATTGTTGGCATTGGAACTACTGGAGATCCAGAAGCGGTCTCAATTAATAAAGTTCTCTATGTTCAAGGATTGAAACACATCCTGATAAGTATCTCTCAACTCTGTAATTATGGTTATTTTGTTTATTTTTCTAACAATTGTTTTTCTGTTTTTAAAGATAAAATGCTTAAATTTAGAGCCGCTAGAAATGATAATGTTTATACTTTGGACTTAAATTCCTTGTGCAAACAAAAAGTAAACTGATTAAATACTAAGATAAATTAATTGTGGATATGGCATAAATGACTTGGAAATTTTAATATATATGATTTACATAAGTTGTCTATGAAACAAATAGTTTCTAATTTTCCTAGTCTCAAATTTGAAAGTGATAGATTCTGTTATGCATGTCGACTTGGCAAGCAGCACAAATCATCCTTCAAATCTATTAACAAAATTTCTACATCTAAACCTCTAGAACTTATCCATATGGATTTGTTTGGACCTTCAAGAATAAAAATCTTGGATGGTAAATTATATATATATGATTTAGTTGATTACTATTCTAGATTTACTTGGATATATTTTCAAAAATATAAAAATGAAGATTTTACTATATTTGAAAGTTTTTGCAATGCTATTCAAAATGAAAAAAGTTTTAAAATAATTTCATTAAGAAGTGATCATGGGGGAGAATTTGAAAATCTAAAATTTAATTCCTTTTTCTCAAATATGGGTATTAAACACACCTTATCTGCACCAAGAACACCTCAAAAAAATGAAATTGTTGAAAAATTAAATAGGGCTATTCGTGAAATGGATTGGACTATGCAAAATAAATACAATCTTCCTACCTATTTCTGGGTCTAATCTGTAAGTAAAGCCTTCTATATAATGAATAGGGTTTTAATCAGGCCAATTTTTAAAAAGACACCCTATGAACATTGGAATAACAGAAAACCAAAAGTAAATTACTTTAAAGTTTCTAGATGCAACGTTTACACCTTAAACACTGAGGAAAATCTTAGTAAGTTTGATCCAAATTATGATGAAGACATTTTCTTAGGACAATCTACAACTTCCAAAGCTTATAGAGTTTTAAATAAAAAGTCAAGTATTTTTGTAAAACCCCGAGATTTTATGAAAAATATTCTTTTAATTTCATTGTTGTCTTCTATTATACACCACACCAAGTTTATGTTGTACTATACGCAACACCGTATTTTCTTATAGTATATGCATCACTATTCTTGGCTCGTGTTACACACAATTTCAAGTTCATTTTGTGTAAATTATTCTACGCAACATTAAGTATAGATTTTGTTTAATGTATAAATGAAATAAGTATTGATTATGTTATATGCAACACCAAACAAAGCTTTCACTAAACGAAGTCCTGACTTGGCTTGCATTACATGCAATCAAGACCTTCCTCGATAGTGTGTGTAGTACGCAATACTGAGTTTCACTAAACGAGATATTATTATAATATTATTATGAACTTAACGTTATGAATAGTAATACCCAATTTTTGAAATTTTATAAATTTTATTTTTCAAAATGGACTTCATTTTTGGATTCGGAATATCGAAATTAGCCTAGGGTGAATTTTTGGTATTTTTCTGAAAACTTTCAATTTTTGATGAATAGTGAAACCATAGGGTTACTATTTAAAAACCAACTTTTTATTTAAATAAATATTTATTTTATTTAAATTTATTTTAGGTCAAAATTGATACATAATACCTATATAAGTTCAATGTAATTCATTGGAGTCATTTTATAATAATTTTCGATATATAGAAATTTTATTGAACTTTTCACCGTCTTTTACCAACCTCCTAGGAGCTTTTTGCAAACTTACGTAAAACTTAATTTTACCGCTTCTATGAGTGGAATTTTGAAAATCCAAGAGACACAGTTAATATCATGGACAAAAATGTGGTTCAATGAGATGAAAATAATTTTTGGTGAATACTAACTTTTTACTTTTATTTACCACGGTTAAAAGTAAATAGGGTAATTAAGGGTAAAAATGATATTATTATTACCCTAAAACATTTCCTACTTCTATTAGATAAGTGTAATTCGACTAAAAATAACCCTAGGATTAAAATATGACCATTTAGGTCCACATGGATTAGATTAGGACATTTATTATTAATATATTTAAGGAAGGGTTAAAATAGTTAAAATCAAAGTTTAATAGCTAAATAATTTTTAATATAGGGTTATACATAAGATAAATTCAACTATAAATATTAATTATAAAGATAAAAATATTCCCTACATAATGGTATTTTATTTATAATTTTTATACATTAAATATGTTAATTTATTTATTACACAATGATGATATAGTAATTACCGTATTAATGAAATATTAACATAATTGATGTTATAAATACAATAATAAATGTAATTTGAGACTTTTTATGAAATAAACTAATTTTCTAGGTTAATATGACATGTTATTATTTATTTAATTAACTTTTTTAGAACTAATCAGGTAGTTATGATTTTCACAAAAATCAATTACCAAATAGTGTCAAAATTGACATAAAATAGTATTTAAAACAAATATTATATTATTAATAGTTATCATATTCCTAAAGATCCAAGGTTAGGCCAAGATACTTATATAATGATAGGTGTATTATTAATGGACCACTTGGGGGTCTTTTTGATGTATATGGTAAGTTTATTAACTATATAATATAAAAATACAAAGTGACATGGTAAATGTCAATCTAATTAACTAAGAGTTAAAACTAAAATATAAGGTTAATATAATGACCAAAACCTATCTAAAATATATTGGATGAGATTATTTAGACCCATCCCCACATTAAATTCTAAATAAATCAATTTGGAGCTATTATATACCGAATATTACTTTATTATAAAATAATATTTTAAGTTTTTCCAAAGGTGATCCTCTCCTCCTTTATAAAAAGGGCACCCCTTCCCTCTTCTCTTAACACCCTTTTGAGCCTTGAAGCTCGGCCAACCCTGCCCATTTCTCTTCTCCACTTCCCTAGAAACATTCTGGAGGTTCGGTTTTTCTCAAAAGACCAACTCTACTTCCCTAAGAATAAGTTTAAAGGAGGTGCGTTGAGGAAGAGGTAATCTCTTCTACCGACTCTTTCAAGTTTATTTCTTCTTCTACTTCCACTTATTTAGTTTTTTCATTATAAATTAATAACACCAGTATTACTTATATACTGATATGTTATTATAAATATGAAAAAACCATATTTCACCTTCTATCCATCCTACGGAAAAAGAAATCACCGTGCGTGCGTACGTACAGAATACCGTCTCCACGCCGTGGTGTAATCTTTTTTCAACCACCAACTTACTTGGATGGGTATAATGGTGTAAATAAATAACAATATATGATTATTGTAAAGTTATATTTATTCTTAAATATTATACATACACTTCAATACAATTCCATGATCATGGGAATGATATCATCGCTCGTGCGTACGTACGGACTACCGTCTCCACGACGTGATGAGATTCATTCTCCATGTTAACCATTCATGAATGATTATAAAGTATATATAATGAATAATAATGAAATATATGACATAATAATGATACTGTATTTATTTATATATATATTTGTATGTCATCTACTTAATTCCATTCAATTCAATAAGGAAACGAAAACAACGTTCATGCATACATATGGCATACCGTCTCCATAAACGGTGTATTTCATTCCATTTATTGATCTATCATATATATGTGTGTATGGTGAATATATATTATATATATAAATCATTTTTTACATTCTGTAATTAAGTAAATCAGGATATAATTAATAATATCAACAACAACAAGTCAAAACACGTATGATAGATGAAACGATTTTACCCAAAACGCTGCTTTAACATGGAATTTACAAAAGAGCGGGTAATATAAAGTCATAAGTGAACCATATATGATATCATAACAATTAATATGATTCTGTAATAAGTCAATGACATTAATTAAATCATTATATAGGAGGTTCAGATACATACGAATCATATCGGACGTAAGGTAAGGGATAATTATTCAAATCTCATTTTTATCTGAAATTGTTTATTCGTAAGTATTTACTGGGGTTATATTTATCATCCACATCCATGTATTATAAAAATGTTTTCATAATATGATTACAATTCTTCCATGTACTTTTAAATTCTTTTTTAACCTTTTTTGACTTTTACCACATGATATGGAAAGAATCATTCTTTTATTTACCATACAAGGCACTTTTTTACTTTTCTGAAAAAAGTACGAGGAGAATGTTATTTTTTAACTTATACGGCGTGGACGGATTTTTATGGCTTAATAACACCTCATTTTCATGAATCCTACTCTACAAGATTTCAGGATTATTTTCAACAACACCCTTTTCTTTTAAAATTGCATGGCATTTTGTGAAAATAAAATGATTTTGAAGAAGAAAGGATATTTTCCTCTAGATTTCATTTGAAGTGTTTTATCAAAACTATTTTCTATCTAAAATGAAATTATTTAATATGTTTATGTTTCAAGTATAATGTCTCCATTATTTACATGGTTTGATTCTTCTTATGATGAAATGTTATCCATTTTTTATGGATTATGTTATGATGGCATGATGTTTAAGAATCCCATTTTATTACATGGGTTATGCTATGATGTATGATTTATGATTTTGTGGCACAAGAAATAATGATTTCATTATGAGATGGGTGGGACCTATATCTACCTCCAATGCATTGGGTTAAGATTTATATCTCTTGAGATAGTCATGGATCGAACGGTAAGTTAATCTGGTTCAGTGTTACAGGACTGAAATGAGGAGTGAACTCAATTCAGAAAGGGACTTTGTCCACTATGATGGTCATGGCAGTAATTCATTGGCTACTATGGAAATCATAACATGTGCTTAATGGTTTCCACAATTACATTTTTTATTCCCATTCTATTTTATCATGATTAATATTTCTTTATGATCTATTCCTTATGTACTTCCATGTTTTATGTCATTGCTCAAGATTTTGATGTTTAAACATTATGATCATGTTTTTAAGTTCAAATGTATATGATTTGTTTTATTTTATCCATGATTACCCTTACTGATCATTTCAGCTCACCCTTTATATGTTTTATTTTCCCCAGTAATTAAAGAAAGGTTTTAGGTAAGAAAACAAAAGGGGAAGATCTTTATGGGAGATGTTGAAGATCTTCCACCAAGATTAGAAGATTATGTTCCGAGTTTCCAAAGAGACTAAACTGTTACGATCCTTGAGTTTTGGTTCTTATTATGTATTACATATTCCGAAAAATTAATGTAATGTCCATGTATGTCATGATTTGGGTCTCTACATTTGGTATCAGAGGAAAGGTTTAGTTAACCTTTGGAAAGTAGGATGCGAAAACTTTAGTGAAATCCCTAGAGATATTTCTAAGGTATGTCTAGGGATGTACCTAAGGATAAGTATACGTATAGGTTATAGCCCTAAAATTCTGGAAACAATATTAGAATTAAACCTAAGATGTTAGATATCGAAGGTACTCCCCCTTTATTATGTTGTTTTCCCTAGCATGATTTTTGTCTCTCACACTATTCTTTTTGGGTTTTAGACGATGGCTGGAACCCGAAGGAACCGTGTTGATCAATGTAATGGAAAATGCAATGATTGTCCTCCTGAACAATCTAATGTTATGGTAGATGGAGTGAAAAATATTATTATTATACTTACACAAGCTATGAACCATTCTGGACTTCCAAATGAGCAGAAAAGGGAACAATATTCTATTGAGTCCTTCATGAGGAAACGTCCACCTTCTTTCTGTGGGTCTTATGATCCACTGGTTTCTGAACAATGGATTAGTACCCTTGAAAATATATTTTCCATACTTCACTATTTGGAACATGAAAAAGTCATTCTGGCTCTTTACCATTTAGAAGGTGAAGCAGATCAATGGTGGACTCTAATTAAGAATACGAGGCCCCGAGATGAAATTGAATCCATGGAATGGAATGAGTTAAAGAACTTATTTTTCAATAATTACTTACCTCATATTCTTCTAACAAATATGGAAAAAGATTTACTTGAGCTTAAGCAAAAGGATGATGAATCTGTTGGTATATACGAAGCGAATTTTACAAGGATTGCAAGGTCTGCATCTGGCTTTATCATCCAACTTGAAAGTAAAGTTGATCGATTATTGAGTGGCTTAAAACCAAGTCTTTGAAGGGAATTAGCTATAAGAGACTTCAGTAGCTATGAAGAAATTGTGCATTGTGCTATCAAGGTAGAAATGGAAGTTGGTGTTACATATTCATCCCATGGTTTGGACAAGAAACGAAAGATGGAGTTCAAGGAGAAATCTCAGAATAATTGTGAAAAGAAGATGAATGTTTCTTTATGTTAAAAGTGTGGAAAGAAGCATGGTGGAGATTGCCTAAAAGGTACTAGAAAATGTTTTTAAGTGTGGAAAAGAAGGTCATCGAGCAGCTGAGTGTTGATGTAATGGAAAAAGGGATGCTAATGATGTGAATAGAGAAAAGACTGTAGATAATGCACCACCAACACTTCAATGATTCAAGTGTAATGAAATGGGCAATTATGCTAATCAATGCCCTAATCCAAGGGTTAATTATGATCGACATGAGCAACCACTTAAGGAAAAGGACAAAGGGAAGTCAAATGCGATCACTATTCGTGATGTTGAATATGACAATGATGTGGTGTAATGATTAAGTCTTTATGTAATGGGATTCCAAAATAATGTTGTATATAGTATCGTGGAATATTGGAATATTTATGTATTGTTCTATTGTGGTTTTCAATAATTTTATGGTACCAATAACCATGGAAAGTGATTGAATTATTTTTGGAAAGAAGATGATATGCGCATAATGAAGGGATAAGGAGAAAATGAAATGTTTGACAGTATTCATGATCCCATGACTGAAATAAGGAAAAAGTTATATCGTGGTTTGAGTATATAGAATTTTTGGATTTTGGTACATGGAAAGAGTTAACTTTTGATAGCATTCATGTTTTCACTATGATTCAATGGGTATTCATTTTTCAAGAGAATACATGATTAAGGTATTCACATGTTTGGAATGTGAGAAACAAGATATATCTTATATAGGGGAAAAATGAAGGTATTCACATGCTTGGTTGATGACATTTCTAGTAATAATTTTCTTTATACTATAAGATTGGACAGAAGTATTTTTGATAAGCCTAAAGATTGGAATGGATTATGTTCGACATAAGTTAGTATTGATTAAGGCCATAACTTTTTCGATATTATTAATGGAATGTTATAATAATTTAGTTTTAGAAAAAGGACAACCTGCAGGACATGCGACAAACCATCGCGTCGGACAAGGATACGGGAATCGAACCCACAACCAAAGTGCAACAATCTTTTATCTCCCACCACTAGCCTACAGGAAGTCCCTGGTTAGTAGAAACTAGTTTTATTTTATGAAGCGCTATGATATCTGAAGTATAAGTCCATTTCAGAAACCATATACGATTAATCTCAGCATAGATGGACTTCCATATGTTTAATAAATTGTGCTATACTTTTTGCAATAGAAATAGATGGAATGACCTATCATTCTATCGCATAATCTACTAACACTTCACAGAAGACAAATTCAACATAATTTCTTTAAGAGTTGAAGTGGAAATTGTTCGAGGCACGAGAAATGGTGAGATTGAACCAAAATCAACTAAGTATTTCTTCTAATTCAAAATTTTTCAACTTTAGGGAAATGATATTGAAAACCAAAAATGTTGTCCTAGTGCTCTTATATCTGATAAATTAGATGGTACCTCAGATCATCACAAATTTATGGCATTGTGATTGATGTCTTTTTCATAGCCATGTTCTCTACCACTCCCCATCAGAACTTGATGGTTCGATTTTTTCTTCCATATCCATATTTTCACCTATGTTCTGTTATATGGAAACCCAGTGATGAGTTACTTTGGGTAATCGTTACATTTCACACTTTAGTTTTTAAAATTAAGTTTTAGTATTCCTTTTTAGGATGTGGGTTTCTATGAATAGTAAACTATTTATAACCCTGACGAATTTTGAAGGCGAAATTCATTTTAAGGGGGGTAGAATGTAACACCCCGAGATTTTATGAAAAATATTCTTTTAATTTCATTGATGCCTTCTATTATACACTACACCAAGTTTAGCTTGTACTATAAACAACACCGTATTAGCATACAATATATGCAACACTATTCTTAGCTCGTGTTACACACAATCTCAAGTTCGTTTTGTGGAAATTATTCTACGCAACATTAAGTATAGATTTTGTTTAATGTACAAATCAAATAAGTCTTGATTATGTTATACGCAACACCAAACAGAGCTTTCACTACACGCAGCCCTGACATGGCTTGCATTACATGCAATCAAGACCTTCCTCGATAGTGTGTGTAGTACGCTTTACCGAGTTTCACTAAACGAGATATTATTATAATATTATTATCAACTAGCCGTTATGAATAGTAATACCCAATTTTTGAAATTTTATAAATTATTTTTTCAAAATGGACTTCATTTTTGGATTTAGAATATCGAAGTTAGCCTAGGGTAAATTTTTTGTATTTCTCTGAAAACATTCAATTTTTGATGAATAGTGAAAACACTAGGTTACTATTTAAAAACCGACTTTTTATTTAAATAATTGTTTATTTTATTTAAATTTTTTTAGGTCAAAATTGATACATAATACCTATATAAGTTCAATATAATTCATTGGAGTCTTTTTATAATAATTTTCGATATATAAAAATTTTATTGAACTTTTCACCGTCTTTTACCTACCTCCTAGGAGCTTTTTGCAAACTTACATAAAACCTAATTTTACCGCTTCTGTTAGTGGAATTTCAAGAATCCAAGAGACACTGTTAATATTAAGGACTAAAATGTGGTTCAATGAGATTAAAATAATTTTTGATGAATAGTAACTTTTTACTTTTATTTACCACGGTTAAAAGTAAATAGGTTAATTAAGGGTAAAAATGATATTATTATTACCCTAACACATGTCCTAGTTTTATTAGATAAGTGTAATTCGACCAAAAACAACCTTAGGAATAAAATATGACCATTTAGGTCCACTTGAATTAGATTAGGACATTTATTATTAATATATTTAAAGAAGGGTTAAAATAGTTAAAATCAAAGTTTAATAGCTAAATCATTTTTAATATAGGGTTATACAGAAGATAAATTTTACTATAAATATTAATTAGAAATCTAAAAATATTTTCTAAATAATGGAATTTTATTTATAATTTTTAGACATTAAATATGTTAATTTATTTATTACACAATGATGATGCAGTAAATACCTTATTAATTAAATATTCACATAATTGATGTTATTAATACACAAATAAATGTAATTTGAGACTTTTTATGAATTCAACTAATTTTCTATATTCATATGACATGTTAGTATTTATTTAATTAACTGTTTTAGAACTAATAATGCTGTTATGAGTTTCATAAAAATTAATTACCAAATAGTTTCAAAATTTACATAAAATAGTTTTTAAAACAAATATTATATTATTAATTTTTATTATATTCCTAAAAATCTGAGGTTCGGCCAATATACTTATATTATAATAGGTGTATCATTAATGGACCACTTGGGGATTTCTTGGATGTATATGGTATGTTTATTAACTATATAATATAAAAATACAAAGTGACATGGTAAATTTCAATCTAATTAACTAAGAGTTAAAACTAAAAGACAAGGTTAATATAATGACCCAAACCTGTATAAAATCTATTTTTTGAGATTATTTAGACCCATCCCAACATTAGCTTCGAAATAAGTCAATTTGGAGCTATTATAAACTGAATATGACTCTATTATATAATAATATTTTATGTTTTTCCAAAGGTGCCCCTCTCCTCCCTTATAAAAAGGGAACCCCTTCCCTCTTCTCTTCACACCCTTTTTAGCCTTGAAGCTCGGCCAAACCCTACAAATGTCCCTTCTCTACTTCCCTAGAAACATTCTGGAGGTTCTGGTCTTCTCAAAATACCAACTCTACTTCCCTAAGAAGAAGTTTAAAAGAGGTGCGTCGAGGAAGATGTAATCTCTTCTACCGACTCTTTCAAGTTTCTTTCTTCTTCTACTTCCTCTTCTTTAGTTGTTTCATTATAAATTAATAACACCAGTATTACTTATATACTTATATGTTATTATAAATATGAAACAACCATATTTCACCTTCTATCCATCCTACAGAAAAAGAAATCACCGCGCGTGCGTACGTACGGAATACCGTCTCCACGTCGTGGTGTAATCTGTTTTCAACCACTACCTTACTTGGATGGGTATAATGGTGTAAATAAATAAATATATATTATTATTGTAAAGTGATATTGATTCTGAAATATTATACATACACTTCAATACAATTCCACGATCATGGAAATGATATCAACGCTCGTGCGTACATACGGACTACCGTCTCCACGACGCGATGAGATTCATTCTCCATGTTAACCATTCATGAATGATTATAAACTATATATAATGAATAATAATGAAACATATGACATAATAATGATACTGGATTTCTATATATATATATATATATATATATGTATTTCATCTACTTAATTCCATTCAATTCAATAAGGAAATGAAAACAGTGTTCATGCGTACGTACGGCCTACCGTCTCCATGAACGGTGTATTTCATTCCATTTATTGATCTATCATATATATATATTTATATGATGAATATATATTAAATATATAAATCATGTTTTAAATTATTTAATTAAGTAAATTATGATATAATTAATAATATCAAGAACAACAATTCGAAACACGTACGATAAATGAAACGATTTTACCCAAAATGTTGCTTTAACATGGAATTTACAAAAGAACGGGTAATATAAAGTCATAAGTGAACCATATATGATATCATAACAATGAATATGATTCTTTAATAAGTCAATGAAATTATTTAAATCATTATATAGGAGGTTCGGATACATATGAAGCATATCAGACGTAAGGTATGGGATAATTATTCCAATCTCATTTTTTTTCCGAGATTGTTTATTCGTAAATATTTACTAGGGTTATATTTATCATCCACATCCATGTATTATAAAAATGTTTTCATAAAATTATTACCATTATTCCATGTAAGTTTAAAGTCTTTTTTTAACCTTTGTTGACTTTTACCACATGATATGGAAAGAATCCTTCTTTTATTTACCATACAAGGCACTTTTTGACTTTTCCGACAAAAGTACGAGGAGAATGCTATTTTTAAATTATACAGCGTGAAAGGATTTTTACAGTTTCATAACACCTCATTTTCATGAATCTTACTCTACAATATTGCATGATTATTTTCAACAAAAACCTTTTCTTTTAAAATTTCATGGCATTTTGTGAATAGAAAATGATTTTCAAGAAGAAAGGATATTTTCCTCAAGACTTTATTTCAAGTGTTTTATCAAAACTATTTTCCATATAAAATGAAATTATTTAATATGTTTATGTTTCAAGTATAATTTCTCCATTATTTACATGGTTTTATTCCTCTTATGATGAGATGATATCAATTTTTTTATGTGGATTTTGTTATGATGGCATGATGTTTAAGAATCCCATTCTATTGCATGGGTTATGCTATGATGTATGATTTATGATTTTGCAGCACATGAAAGAATGATTTCATTATGAGATGGGTGGGACCTAAATCTCCCTCCAATGCATCGGGTAATGATTTATATCTCATGATATAGACATGGCTGGAACAGTAAGTTAATCCAGTTCAGTGTTACAGGACTGAAACGAGGAGTGAACTCGATTCAGAAAGAGACTTTGTCCACTAAGATGGTCATGGTAGTAATGTCTTGGATACTATGGAAATCATAACATGTGCTTAATGGTTTCCAAAATTACATGTTTTATTCCCATGATATTTTATCATGATTAATGTTTCTTTATGATCTATGCCTTATGTACTTCCATGTTTTATGTCATTGGTCAAGATTTTGATGTTTAAACATTATGTTCATGTTTTTAAGTTCAAATGTATATGATTTGTTTTATTTTATCCATGCTTACCCTTACTGAGCATTTGAGCTCACCCTTTATATGTTTTAATTTCCCCAGGATTTCAAGAAAGGTTTTAGGTAAGAAAACTAAAGGGGGAGATCTTTATGGGAGATGTTGAAGATCTTTCACCACGATTAGAAGACTATGTTCTGAGTTTCCAAAGACACTAAACTATTATGGTCCTTGAGTGTTTGTTATTATTATGTATTACGTATTCCTCAAAAGTAATGTAATGTCCATGTACGTCAAGATTTGGGTCTCTACAATTGTTGAAGAATCAATTCATGTGAAATTTTATGAATCTAATCCCTTTGAAAAAAGGAAAGACCAAATTGATGAATCTAACTCTAGTGATAACATGATAATTGAGAACTTAAAAGAATATTTTGAAAAATATTTAAATGAAATTTAATCAAGTTTAGAAGAACATGACTTTGAAGAACCTAATAGTGTAATACCTAGAGAATCTAGAACCCTAAAGAATCATCCTTTAGAAATTGTTATAGGAGACCTAGATGCTAGAATAAAACCTAGAAGAAATATAGGAAATATTGTTGAATTCTCTATCTTTCAATCCCAATTATAATCTAAGACATTAGAAGATGTCATAGTTGATGAAAGTTACATGATAGCAATGCAATAAGAACTAAACCATTTCAAGAGAAATGAGGTTTGGAATTTAGTTGAAAGACCTTAGAACTATCCAGTTATAGAAACTAAATGGGTTTTAGAAATAAACAATATGATCAAGGAATAAAAACTAGAAATAAATCAAGACTATAAGTTAAAGGATATAATTAGGAAGAAGGTATAGATTATGATGAGACCTTTTCACCTATAGCTAGATTAGAAGCAATAAGAATCCTTTTAGCCTATGCATCTAATATGAACTTTAAATTATTTCAAATGGATGTTAAGTATACCTTTCTAAATGGTTACTTATTGGAGGAAGTTTATGTTGAGAAACCTCCAGATTTTGAAAATTCACAAAAACCAGATTTTTTTAAACTTACTAAAGCTCTTTATGGCCTTAAAGAAGAACCCAGAGCTTGGTATAAAAGATTAAGTTCTTTTCTTTTGAAAAATGTTTTTACTTTTGGATTTGTTTACCTCGGAATCCGGGGATGACCGCCTTGATGGGAGTTTCAAACATTCCGATCGGTTTCTAACGAGTTTGTTCGTAGAACCGGAAACATCCAATGATTCCACATCCATTCAGACCTACTTTTCAAAGTTAGGTGCTCATTAGATTGTGGACTGATGAGGCTTAGGAATTTGCATTGGTTGAGAGGATGGGAGGTCGGACTCATCACACCTTTTTGAGGGGAATTATTGTATACTCCGGGACTCTCTTTATAGATCTAAGTTATGTTCGTGAATCCTTATTACATTACCAAGTATAAAATGAGCTTTCCTTCAGATCTGACAATCAGTGATTAAATATGTAGGAAATTTAGAGAATCTTTTTTATGTATTCGAGGTTCTTCATCGGTAGAGAATCATCTATATATATTAGAGATTCTTGGTCAATGGTACCCTTCAACACATTTATATAGAAGTCTCTTGGTCATTATAATGACCATGCTGGTTTTAAAGCCACTCAGTCGGGCACTTGAGGTTTATTGTCATTCAGAAGGACATGGATTATTTTAGAGTTGGGATTGAACCCGTAGATGGGCTACCTACGTATCCTTTTTTTAGAAAAGGAATCAGAACCCACGTAGTTCGAGTAAGGGAGTATGATGTTTATGATTGATGGCTCAAAGAAGGATGTCACAATTACTTTTACACTCTAAGCTCACGTGAGTCATGCTCGGTGTGAGAAACAAGAGGTATTGGTAAAAATTAGACAATTGTGCCCTGAAAGATGCAATCATAAGAAATAATGTGGGGCTTATGTATGTATGACTTCCCGGATAAATGAAGGTTATGATTTACTTTAGGGAAGAAATCCAGGAACAGGGTCCATAAGGGTATATGTGCTTCATGAAGATTTTTAATACTCTAACTTGGGGCTTACTCCTGAAAAGGAGGCCCCAATTAGGAGAAGACTTATGATTGGGTTTTACTCCTGAAAAGGAATCCCAGATCAAAGGTAAATTAGGACTCGTTAAGAGAAATTAAGACTGGGGCTTACTCCTCAAAAGGAGGCCCAGGTCAAGGATTAAGGTTCGGGGCTTACTCCTGAGGAGGATTCCCAAATTAGTGGATGTGGGCTTATTATTAAGGAGGACGCCCAGATTGGGGAACTTTAAGAATTGGGGCTTACTCCTAAGGAGGATGACTAAGTAAAGAATTATGACTGGGACTTACTCCTGAAAAGGAGGCCCATATTTGAGACTGGGGCTTACTCCTGAAAAGGAAGCCCAGGTTAAGAGAATTATGGTTGGGGATTACTCCTAAAAAGGATTCTCATATTTGAGACTGGGGCTTATTCCTGGAAAGGAAACCCAGGTTAGGGGATCTGGGGCTTACTCCTAAAGGGATTCCCAAATTATAGGACTTATGACTAGGGGGTTATTCCAGAAAAGGAGACCTAAGTTAAGGATTCTCTCATCTTAAAGGATGAGGTTGAATGAATGAAATCCCAATATTTAGTGACATAAAGATGTGTAAATCACTAGGTTTTGAGAGATATTCCACAAAATTTCTTTCAGATAAGGAATTCAAATCAAGAAATCATGCCATAAATGGCTTTGAAGAGTGTCTTGGAGACTAAATCTTGAATAGGAAAGGTGGAATGGCTTAAGAGGGGTGAAATGGGCAAGAAAGGCACCCAAAAAGGCACGGGCGCGCAAGTCCTGGCAGGCGCGTAGGTACTGCGTGGGCGCGCAAGTCCTGGTCGCGCAGGTATGCCAGCGCGACACATGCTGTACTTGTGCGACGGTTAACCAGCAGGGTAATACTTGAGCGACTCTTGATTAAAGCCTTTATAATCCTCTTGAGGTTCTTCCAGAAGATGGGAGCACAAGTTCTATTGATGGAGCAAGGTGTCGCGCAAGTGTGGCCTTTTCCCTTAAGGGATGGCCACTCAGGCGCGCAAGTGTTGATGATTTTTAACACTTAGGCCTTCCTCCCCCTCTTTAGATCTTCCGTTCTAGGTAAGAAATTAACTTAGAAGTGCTTCGGAAGCATTGAGAAGAGACTAGGGCGCCGGGAGCTCAAATCTGAGTTTCTGAAAAAAAATCCTCTTGCGAATGGGGGGCCCACAGGGTCTATTTATAGGCAGGAGAAGACCCCGGGCAGTTATTACTTAGGTCGCGCAAGTCACTTGCGAAACCACTAGACGGTGTGCAAGTGGACTTGCGCGACCGTGATAGAACTTGCGCGGCACCTGTGCTTTTGATCCCTTGTTCATGTCTTTGTCGATTTTTTATATTTTCTTCAAAGGATGAAATCAATTTGTGCTTAGTCATTTTTCTTTACATTCCATTGGACTCTGTGATGAAAAAGGAGCGTCAAAAAAAGTCCCCCCTCAGAGTTGGATCCAAAAGAAATGAGGATGTGACTCTGAGGAAAAGAAGACATCCAAAGGAAAGGTGGCACGCAAGTCTTGATGGTGTAGAGGGCGGCACGTAAGTGCACATCGTGCAGGGCCTGGTATGCAGGGGTACGGTGCGCAGGGTTCTGGTCGTGTCTATAAATAGAGGGCCTCACTTCCGTACAAAGCATCTAGATTTCCAGATTTCAAACCTTCGAGCTCTCGCCGTGCAGGTCACTTTAGCAACGCAGATTGCTCTGTTTTCCGATGTTTCTTTGCTGTCGCACTACTTGTATATGTATTTGTACTTGCGCGGTTTATACTTGCGCGTCAAAAACTAGCACGACACTTGAACACTTGCGCACAAAGTTTAGGCTTGCGCGCCTTAATGCCTTTTCCATTTTCTCGAATTCTTTCACAAATTTTATGAAAAATAAACCCATTTAGTTTATTCAACTTTTTTGCAGATTCAATGGCTCCCAAGGGAATTGGAACTGCTGATGAACTAGATAGAAAGTAGATTGATGACATGATGAACATCATTGGCCATGATTACTGTGATATCCGTGACAGCACTCTCCCAGATTTGGCTAAGTACTTGAAGAAATATCATCTTAATTTCCCACAGAGCATCAATCTGCCTCTATATGGTCATGTTCATTTTCAAGGAGTCAATGTCCCAGATGCAAAGAACTATACGCTTGAAATGCAGCTGCACTTCTACTCCTCTATTTCGGTTATGCTGTGCATTAAGAGAAACAACAATGGTGTGAACTTTCAAATTCTTCCTCCATGACATTTCCTTACAGATATGAAAATGGCAAACCCATGGGCTGAAAAAAAAATTGTTGCTGATTGGTGGAGAGAAGACAAACATGGAATTAGAGCAATATCTGAAAAGAGTACTCTCTCCAAATGGCTCTTTACTTCCAATGCTCCATTCTCAAATCCATGTATCCATATTCCAAGTCTCTTGGACAGAAATAGAGTCACTGTTTGATCAGCAGAAAATTTTCTCAAACCGCACTCAAGAACATCCTTTTACAAATGTTCCAAGAAGAGATGGTATCACTGCATCTCTTATTGTATCTGGTTGAATGAATTATTTATAGGTGGTTGCTGATGAAGCTCGGGATGTGGTTACTGATGAAGCTATGGATGTCGTAAATCAAATGAAGATTTATGTTGAAAGCCTCTTGTAATTCTTGAAAAAGAGAAGAGACTCGAGTCTGTGTATGTCCTTCTATCTCTTATGTATCAATGAAAAACACTTTCATCTTACATCATTTGTACCTGCATTCTCTTTTTCTACATGCTTTAGATTTTACCTAAGCCAATGGGCCTAGTAAGAAATGTTTGATTTTTACTAGGATTAATGTAAATAACCCTACAAACTTCAAACCTTTTAATTTCTCAATTTTACCTAAATCATAAAAAATGTATGTTTAGTGAGCTGGGAACTTGAATTTTATTCAGATTTCCCCTATCTTTTGTGGGCAGTTTAAAGTCATGTATGTCGGACATAAAAAAGGCTAATGTTTAAGGTCAAAATAGCTTTGACCAAAACGGATTAGAATTGACTCAATTCCTCGAAAATTCATCTGAAAACATATTACCATACTCAAGTATGAGGGAAAATATGTAAGATATAACTTAAGAATATTTGAATCTAAGGAATGATATGAAAAAGAGCTAAAAGGCATTAGAAGAAGTAGTTTACAAGAATGAAGTTGCCATTATTTAACAAACCCGTTAGGGGGTTGAATTATGCAGGGCCACCTAAGGGCATTGGCTGCATAGTTAAATAAAATAGTATCTTTTGGCTAACAAGTCTATTATGTAGACTGTTTATTCAAGGCCGCCTATGGGCACGTGCTGCATAGTCAGGAAAAAGAACTCTCAGAAATTTACTTTCCTAATACTAAAAGCCAGTCAAAGTTTATGGAGATTCAAATCTTCCAAAGTATAGAGTTTTCTATATGGAAAGAGGTACTTGAATATGGAGAAGATATTTCCAAACAAGATTATCGAAGAACTGGATGAGTATCACTCCTACGAAGGTCTGACCCAAACGTAGAGAAGGATAATATAAACCATAGACTTGAATACTTTCAGATCATGAAAAAGGATATGGGACAAATATGTTAAGGATGGCTATTTTTGTGGATCCCTACATACTTTCGTTTAAGACAAATAAGGAAAAAAGAGGCATTCTTCCCAAGAATGAAGTTACCACTATCCAACAAACCCGTTAGGGGGTTGAATTATACAGGGCCACCTAAAGGCATTGGATGCATAGTCAAATAAGAGTATCTTTTGGCTAACAAATCTGTTATGTAGACTGTTTATGCAAGGCTTCTTATGGGCACGTACTGCATAGTCAAACAAAAGAACTCTCAGAAGTTTGACATTTTTGTGATTAGAAGTCATGAAAAGGGTTATGAGGATCTGAAAATATTTAAGGTTAGGATTATGACACATAAAGATGGGTATTGTTCAATGTATATATAGATATATAGATCAATACTAACCATAATCATGTTGTGGCTGGGTCCTGAATTGAAATGTTGGACTTCACTACGTATCCCATAAGGATGAGAATCAAGCCATAAGTAGTTCTTAAACTACAGTTTAACGTCATGTGGGACAAAAGGATTAGAGATCTAAGTTCAGGGTCATAGAGCTTGGACCATTGTAAGAAATACACAGTGTGTGTTTTCATGGGGTCTTTTCCGCCAAGGGACTGAAAATGGAATTTGGGTTTAGGCCCCAAGACTTGGGGCTGGATTCGAGGGACACTCGAACGTTCCTACGTATCCCATAAGGATGGGAATCAAGCCCACGTAGTTCTATAAATACCCTCTGTACAAATTTGGTTCGTACATGTGAAGGGTGAAAGGGGACTTTAGTGAAATGATGGTTTAACCCAAGATAAAAGGTTCAGGCATTTCCACGTATGCACGTAGTCTTTGAAATGAAACATGATTGAAAAATCAATGAAAATAAGGGTTCCCTCTCAGGTGAGGGTATCAAAGAAATTTGTAGTTTATTGTCATACTGGACAAAATTGTTGTATAGTTTAATGTCGTATAACAAGGACGAAAGTGAACCAATGTAAAGATATTGATTCTAAGGGTGGTTTCACGAATTAACAATGTATGAGATGGAGATGAACCGACGTGAAGAGATTGGTTTTGGTCTTGAACCTTGGTAGGTTGCCTACATACCCAGCCTAGAATGAAAGGATCAAAGTCCGTGTAGTTCAATTAAATAATGAATTAATGATCAAGTTGTTCTTGGGGACAATGGCCTAAAAAATGATGTTAGGACTTACACATGGTTAGCAGCCCAGAGAGAGTTTTATGGTTAAGGTTTTCTCTAAGATCACGTGAGTCATACTCAGTGTGAGAAACAAGAGGTAACAACAACCTTAACGATGCATAGTTTAATGTCATGTAGGACATATAAAGGGACTTTGCATTTTAAAGTCTTACAGTTAGGACTATTGGTGCTGCACAGTTTAGTGTCATGTAGCAGGGAAAAAATATAGTTTAATGTCATATAAGATATATCACGGACCTTCTGTATAGTTTAGCGTCATGTAGTTAGGACGATGGGGACAATAGAGTTTAACGTCAAGTTGGACGAAAGGGGGACTATGCAGTTTAATGTCATGCAGGGAGGACAAAAGAGTACACCATTTTAACGTCATGTTGGACGCATTGTGGATTTTCTTTCCACAGTTTAACGTCATGTTGGACGAAAGTGTGAATAGTTTAAGGTCATACAGGACCTTTGATGATTATGTAGTTTAACGTCTTTCCAGATGTAAGGGAATTTTATACAGTTTAGCATTATGTAGTTAGGACGTCACAGTTTAATGTCTTGCTGGACGTAAGGGACTTTTATACAGTTTAGAGTCATGTAGTTAGGACGTCACAGTTTAACGTCTTGCTGGACGTAAGGGACTTTCAAATAGTTTAGGGTCATATGCATGGACCGTTGATGATGCAGTTTAAGGTCATACAGGACCTAGTTGCAGTTTAAGGTCATACTGGACCATTTAGGGAACTTTTAAACAGTTTAACGTTGTGTGGGACGAAAGTACAAATTGTTTAAGGTCATATGTATGGGCCACTTCTGTATACTTTAACATCATATAGCAATGATAAAAAGGTATTTTTCAGTTTATACAAAATACTTCTTCAAAAATCTGGCATTGGTTGGAGTAGTGATGAGTTCTCCATCCATTGTGATTAATGAATAAGCTCCATTGGAGTAGACCCTATGTATTGAATAAGGTCCTTCCCATTTTAGCTCAAGCTTGGGAGGTTTCTTTCCTGGTATCATTGGAGTTCTGAGAACTAATACCAATTCTCCCTGAGTGAATGAACAAAGACGAACTTTTTTGTTAAAAGCTCGTGCTATTCGATTCAGATAGACATCCAAGTGGTGCAAAGTGCACAATCTTTTCTCATCTAACTGTTCCAATTCATTCAATCGCTTTTGAGATTGATCATCTATAGATGATTGATCACAAATGGCAACTCTGAGCGAGGGTAGTTGAACTTAAATGGGCAAGACGTCTTTCGTTCCATATACCAACAAATATGGAGTTGACTGAGTTGCAGTGTGGGCGGTAGTCCAATAAACCCATAAAGAATGAAAGAGTTTTTCAGTCCATGACCTCTTATCTTTATCTACCATCTTTTGTAGTATATTTGAAAGAGTCTTGTTAAAGTCTTCTATCTGGCCGTTGGCCGCTACATGATACCGAGATGAATGGTTGGATTTGATGTTGTATTATTGATACAACTTCTTCATCTCGGATGAACAGAAATTGGTGCCATTGTCCGTCAATATGGTATGAGGGACACCAAATATGGTAATGATGTTAGACTTTATGAAGCTAAAAATGAATTTAGAACTGAATTCCTTGAGAGGTATTGCCTCTACCCATTTGGAAAAGAAGTCAGTAGCAGTAAGAATGTACTTAAACTGCTTGGTCGTAGCCGAAGGGTAAGGTCCCACCACATCCATTCCCCATGTGGCAAATGGTCATGAGTATTTAGCTGTATGAAGCAACTTTGGAGGTTGATGAATGAAGATGGCATGTACTTAGCATGAATGACACTTCTTTGTGAAATCGACACAATCTCGTATCATTGAAGGCCAGAAGTATCCAAGCCTTCGAATCTGATCAGACAGTCTATGTCCAGACTAGTGGGCACCACATACTCCTGCATGCACTTCTTTCATGACATCCATTGTCTCTTCACCATCAATGAATCTGGAGAGAACTCCATCAAAACCATGTTTGTAAAGAATTTTCTATAGGTGATCTGGTCTATCATAAAAAGTAAAATTAACCACACATCGCCAGATTTTTCTTTTTCAGCTTTATCAGGAGCAAGTGTCCATTTTGAAGGTATTCTCTGATAGGTGACATCCATCCTATAGTATGACCATACGGTTCAGGAATGGGACAAATTTCATTAATTTCCTCTGTTTTGATCCAAACATAAGGTGAAATTGCACAACGGTGGGCAATACTGATGGTTGTCTCGTCCTGATTTGGATCTGCCAGAGCTGTGGCTATATTAGCCAATGCATCAGCTTGAGCATTTTGTGATCTTGGTATATAAGAGAATGCCGGTTCCAAAGGGAATTCCTCCATTAATTATCTGACGTAATCATACAAAGGGATTAGTTCTGCTTTTCTGATGTCATAATCCCCATTGACTTGTTTGATTACCAGGTATGAATCACCTTTCACCTTTAAGTGATTCACTTATGCTTGAAGTGCTAATTCCAAACCTACGATGAGAGCTTGGTATTCTGCTTCATTATTGGTACCACCTTCCCAAAATAAGAAGGAATAAGGTAACACTGCCTTTTATGGAGAAATGAGGACAATTCCTAAGCCAACTTTGTTGAATTTAGGATTTTCCATTTTCCTCCCTGTTGGACTTCTGGAAGCACCATAAAAATACATTTCCCATGCCTGAGTACTTTATTGAATAGAGAAGACTTCCTCATTAGGGAGTTCAATATCTAAAGATGTTTCTTCCACTAAAGGGTGTTTAGCTAGGAAATCAGCTAGAGCTTGTCCCTTTATCGCCTTTTGAGACACATACTGAATGTCGAATTGCTACAAAATAACTGCCCACCTTGCCAGACGTCCTGTAAGCATTGGACGACTTAGGATAAATTTCAGCGGATTATTGCGAGAAACCAATTGGACCTCGTGATGTTGTAGGTAGTGTCTCAACTTCTGAACTACAAAGATTAATGCCAGGCAGCACTTCTCAATACTTGAATACTGGGTTTCTGCTTCAAGCATGGTTCTACTGAGATAGTAGAGGCTGTTTTCATTCCCAGCATCATTATTTTGAGCAAGGAATGCACCCAATGATTGCTCTAGAGTTGTCTTGTAGAGGATAAGTGGTCTTCCTTCAACAGGTGGCATGAGTACCGGTGGACTCAAGAGGTATTTCTTGATAATGTCGAATGCTTCTTGACATTCTTCAATCCACTGATAACTGACTCCCTTCTTCATCAATTTGGTGAAGGGTAAACTTTTTCCTGCTAAATTGGCGATGAAACGCCGAATATAGGCTAAGTGTCCTTGAAATCCTCTTAATTATTTCAAATTTTGAGGAGGTTACATACCAAGGATTGACTTGGTCTTCTCAGGATCGACTTCAATACCATGATGGTGTATAACAAAGTCGATAAATTTTTCTAAGGTTACCCCAAAAGCACATTTTAAGGGGTTCATATTCAAATTATGTTGTCGAAGCTTGCAGAATATGACTTCCAAATCAGCCAAGTGACTAGAACGTTGTTTGGATTTAGCTACCAAATCGTCTACATAGCATTCAACAAACTTCCCTAAGAAGGGTTTGAAGATACAATGCATGGCACGCTGATAAGTTGCACCTACATTATTTAAGCCAAAGGGAATTACTCCGTAGAAAAACACACCATGAGGGGCTCTAAAGGCTGTAGATTCCTCGTCTTCTAGGGCCATTCGGATCTGATTATATCTGGAATATCTATCCATGAAGGAAAGTGCTTCATAGCCAGCTTTTACACCAATTAGAAGTTCTGTAATCGGAACTGGGAAATCATCCTTAGGACAATGCCGATTAAGATCTCTGAAATCGATGCAAACTCTAATTTGTCCGTTTTTTTCTTTACAGGGACAATATTAGCCAACCATTTGGGATATTGGACTTCTCTGACAAAGTTAGCTTTGATAATCTTATCCACTTCAGCTTCAATTTTTGAAGCATAAGTTGGGTGTTTTCTTCTCACGGCTTGCTTAAATCCTTGATGTTCTTCAGGTAAACCCAAATGATGAGTAGCAACATCAGGATCAAGCCCGGGCTTTTCTGTATAGTTCCAGAAAAATATATCTCTATTTTTCTTTAGAAAAGAAATATACATCTCTTTCTCTTCAAGAGTCATGGCCGCACTGATTAAAGTGGGGCGTGGATCTCCTTTTGTACACAGATTTATTTCTCTGAGTTCATCCACAGTGGTAGAGATACCCTCTTCAAATGTTGGAGGAGCATCTCTAAGATCTTCCTCTTCTTCTTCATCATGTGTTATTTCTTCCGTTTCTACTTGAATAGTAGATGATAAAGTAAAATTCTCATGATCCGTAGAGATGTCAAAATTTGCATATCTTGAAGAAGAAGCTTCCATTTCTGACCCGATTGATGATGAAGGGTCTTCTTTGGGTAATAAATAGGAGATGATGGATTGAGAATCGACATCATTGTTCACCTCCGATGTTGCTATAAATTCTTCTAGCCTAATTGGTGAAGCCTAGACTTGTTGGATTTCAGCAGATGAAATGAAGACGCCACCATTTGTGCTTTCATCACTGCTTGGTACATTACCAATTTCTCCCATGTTTTCTGGATCGATTGCCATAATTGACATTATGGATCTTTCCATAAGAGTATTTTGATTTGGGTCTATCTTGTCAATTTTACTGATAGGAAACACATAATCTGTACTCACATGTTTAAATGGATTTACTGGAATTTTTTCCAAACCATATAGAGCATTAACTTTGGTAATCTCCTTTGTTATGGATTTCTAACTTTGCTTCATGTGATAGAATTCCGCCACAATGTATTGAGACTAAGATGTCTTGAACGAGGCCTTATCACCATAAAATGTCCCAACTTGACCATCGAAACAATATTTGAAACATTGATGGTATGATGAAGGGGTAGCTGCATGTTGATGTAGCCAGGGTCTTCCAAACAAGATGTTGAAGGTTGAGTCTTGATCAACAACCATGAAATCTGAATTGGATACAAGATCTCAAAACTGAGTTATGAGTATAACTTCACCCAGTGGTTCTTGTTCATTTTTATCATATCCATGTAGCATCATGGTGGAAGGAGATAAATCAGATTCCGTGAGGCCCAATCGACGAAGTGTACGAATGGGCGTGAGGTTGAATCCTGAACCATGGGAAATGAAAGCCCTTTGAACATCCACGCCATTGACCTTTCCAGACAAGTACAATGGTCTAATATGTCCATGCACAACATCATCTTCATCTTCATTAGTAAAAGATATTATTTCATGACATTATGCAGGATTATTCTCTATGTGATACACTTCAGCTGTAGCAATTTCAGTTTCAAACTCCTGAGGATTTGACAAAGCCTCGATGAGTGCTTCCCGAAGATCTTTTGATAGATTCAGAAAATCCAGAATTGATAACTTGGATGGTACTTGGGCCAAGTGTTTCAATATATCATACTTTTGATCCAGAGGTCTACGTTTCCCAATAGGAATATATGGTTTAGCAGGTACCTTGGAAGTAGATGCTTTGGAAATTTATGCATCTTGTATTGGGAAAGGAGTTGGAAATATTCTTGATTTTGGAAGATTAGACCGATTAGATCCATTTACTTGCTGAGAGGAAGAAGATGGAACCTTCAACCGGTCTGCCAAAATAATTGTTCCAGGACTGAATTTGCTATTGGTAAAAGAACTTGCTTGTTCTTGTTGAGCTCACTGAAGGGCTCTAACATGAGTTTCTACTGTGTACACAGTTCTAGCAGGGGTAGAATTGGAATAATGGCTTCTGAAAGATCCATGTCTTTCCCTGTATCCTGATCCCCTAGAATTTCCTCTGATTCCTCTGTTTGATACAAGGAATTCAGGCTCATTGAAATTGAAACTGCGACTGGCATATGGATCTGTTAATTGAATCATATTAACAGAACCAAAGATTAAATCTTTGTCTGATGAATACTCTGCCTGATTAGCATGTTTAGGCTATGGCGTTTGGTGGGGCGGTGCCCGTGGCTTTGAAGTAGATGGAACGAAGTCCGCCAAAGTCAAAGACAACTTAGGCTTTGACACATACTCATCTTCTTCTAATTCATTTTCTTTCTTTGAATCATGTTGTTTCTTTGAGGACTTTCCCTCTGACGAAGAGGGTATTTCCGCAACATTCATGGCAGAAGACACAATTGGTTTCTTTAATTGTATTCACAAAATAGCATGAGTTCGATTGATTATCTTTCTGACCATCAAATCATCATACTTCTGTGCATTTTTTCTTTTGACTTCTTTCCATTCACCTTCCTCCTCTGGAACTGTAGCAGTGAAACATGCTACCTGGGCTGAGGAGCCTTTCAATGTGACTTGTCCCGAGTCGACCATCTTTTGCAGTAGGTCTTTGAAGACAAAACACTCCTAGATGGGATGCCCCAACATTTGATGAAAAGGGAAATAATTGGGACGGTCTTCATATCCTTTCTTGTTTGGCCTCTTGGGCATTGGCAATTGAACCAAATTGTTTTCCAGAGCCGAAATGAAATAACCAGGAACTTGTTCATTTCAGAAAGAGTATGTTTTTCTCTTCAGATCCTCAAATTGTTTTCGCCTTTGATCTTTTTGATCGTCTGGATGAAAAGGCATTTGTTGTTGGTGCTCAGAAGGTGGAGCCCTTTGAGAAGATGAAGGTTTTGATGTAGAAATAGGTACAGGTTCTTGTTTAAGCATAACTATAGTAGTTTCTGCTTTACCCATTCTCCATCCTGAAGTTGATGGAATTACACGAGATTTAGCCATAGCTTGTGTAAGGAAATATTCAATCTGCTGAGCGATTGAAGTAAGGTCTCGAAACCCTTCTGTGTATTTCACAGGGATTAACGGCGTGCATAATTCATCACGCAGATTTGCCACAAAGATTGGAAACAATTATTCTTGAGGGAGTGATAAACTCAAGGAATATGTTAATCCCTTCCATTGAGCAATGAAATCAGAAACCCTTTCATTCTCCTTTTGCTTGCAGTTTGTAAGATCAAAAAATATTGTCTTTGGAAAAGTTGAGCTGAACTGAAGGAGGAATTTTTGTCGAAGATCCTCCCATCCAGTAATTGACTGGGATTGCAAGCTTGTATACCAAACAAAAGATGGTCCTTGCAAGGTTCGCATGAAGCATCTGAGTTTCACTGCTTCTTGCTGCTCCGGAGTTCCCATCATAGGATCGCAACAAGACACGTAATGCGTCAAATTCTGTTCAGGATCACCTGATCCATTGAAAATAGGGAATATAGGGTTCCCAAAACTGGATGGAGGAGAAATTGAATCTACCCATTTAGGGTAAACTTTCTTTTCTGGTTGAACTTGTGCACGCTTCCCTTCCATATTTTCTAACCGACCTGTTAATGACTCAATAGTAGTTATTAACTTTTGAGAAACATCCGGTTGAACTTGGACATGGGTAGGTACAACGACTGGAGCTTGGACAGATGTGTTGATTGGTGCTGCAACTGATGGTAGTACTTCCAACTGTTGTTTCACTTAACCCATAGGATTAGACCTGTGATGGTGTACTGATAGAGGAGGATATTCTTGATCTATCTCAGTAGCTGCAACAAATTCCTTTGGATGACTGACTCCACCATGCTTAAGAAGAAGACTACTCTGAAATAGTTCTGCATTCAACCTTCTAAATTCATTCATTTCTTCCTCCTGTTGTGCAAACCTCTGCTCTAGTGAGAGCGATTGACCTTCTCCAAAGGATGGATATGTAACCTGGTTCTCCCCTTCCCTTTTTTGGATCCTTTTCGGAGAGGGGTAAGTGGGTTACTTGAAGGATTACCTAGGTTATGAGTAATCCTTTGACTTCGTGTACGCACACCTTCTTAATTTGTGTCGGTGCGTACATCTTCTTGAGCAGGAACCTCTTCATCTGAGTCCTCTGAGTGAGCCTTATCTGGTGGATCAGCAACAATGGCATTAATGACATTGATTGATGCATAACTCATTGCATCCCTTCTATCATCATTTCTGTGATACTGTCTTCTTCCATGTCTTTGATGAGACATTGCCTTTTGTTGATTCGATCCCTCAGGAACTTCTTGATTAACCGTAATTAGGAGGGAATCTCCTGATAATTTGGCTCTTCGTTCCTCTTGAGGTTTCTTCTCCAATCGAGAAAAGACTGACTTTCTCTGAGGAGCGGATTGATGATTTGAAAAAGTCCCGAGTCCAGTGGATTGGGGTTGTTCCTGCTGTTCTCGCTCAACTCGCTGAATCCTTTTTGTTGATTCCGAGGGTTGGTTTAAAAGATCCCCCAGTTTGGTGAGCTGGGGTGGTTCTTGACATGCTATGTCTGAGACTTTCTTGAAAGTCCTCCTGATCTTGCGAACCTCAGTCCAGAAATTAGCTAGATTAATTAACCTGTATCCACTTTTATCACCTGGTTCAAAAGACCATTGGATGATTTTCGACACTTCTGTCACTTGGTGACGTGCTTGCTCCAAACAAGAGGCCTGTTCAATATTCTAGTTTTCTTGATGCAAGAGTAATTCGACAAATTTCTCTCTGTATTCTTGATTTTGAGAGGAACTAGTTGAAGCCTATTCTTGTGAAATCTTTTGATTACAAACAAAGCCCATTGACTGTGGCCAGCCATGGGCAATAACATTGCATGAGACCATTTTCGGCAGGCTTTGCTTACTGGAGAGAATTGTGAAATGCAGTGCTCCATGAACACCCCATCCTCTGACACAAATACCATATGGGGAATTGGTAATTAACTGACGCAATCTTCTTAGTGTTCCAAGTCATGAACGTTGAAGGGCTCTCTGCTGCTTTTCAGCCTTCGGATATCAAGAGACTGATAGAGATGCCAAATCAATCTAACGTTATAACCCTTCTATTATCTTAAGATGATTTTCATATTCATCATAAGATAATACTTACTTTTTCAACTGACAAAGAGTTTTCCATATGTTGAGACGAATATCATGAACTTCATCTTCCATCAAGATTTCTGTAATATTATACTGAGAGTCAGCCAGAGGCCAAAACATGACTGGCACTTCACCTTTCTCTAGTTGTTTTCTCATGTTCATCATTTCCTCTTTATCATTTGATGAAGATTATTATACCTGATTTGACCAAAGTTTGTGTTTCCTGATTGCTTCATTGGATTCAACAGGAATAGTAGAGAAATCATTGATCAAACTAGAAGATGCATGACTTAGGGTGGTTCGCAGAATGACCTACACCCTGGGCTATCTTCTGATTGAGAAAGTATTTCACCTGCTAGCGATGAAGCTTCAGACATGACTGGTTTCTCATTTTCAAGTGCCTCAACATAAGAGGGATTTCTCGGCACTACAATGTCCACTGGAGCATTTTCCGGGCAATGTGCATCACTAATGCAGAGATGACTTTCACAACAAAAATCATCATCATGGGGAGGACCACCATAATGGGTAATAGAAAAAGATGAGATCTCTTGCTCCTTGGTCTTCTAACCACATAGAGGGTTCATGTGGCTCTCATCTGAAGATAAAACTTCGAGATCGACCGAATTGTCGTAAAGCAAGCCTTCATGAGGAAGTGTCTGTTGAAGACCTTCGGAATTAATGTTCCCACTATTGGGAAATGAGAAAGTAGAATCTTGAATTTCAATAGAGAATTGACTGAGGGCTTCAAGAACTCCAGCATCGAGGAAGGTCTTGTTACATATTGGCTCTTGATTTCTTGTTTGTGCTGGGAGGGTCTTTTTCTTAGACGCCTTCTTGCTCGCCTTGGAAACCACTTGTTGATGAAAGTGGCTTCTCTGAGCAGGTGTATATGCCTGATCATGAAAGATGGCTAGGTTAGGCTGACGATCTCTACTCAAATCAGGTGTATGTGCCTGACTTGGTTGTCTGTATGCTATGGGGGAGTATTCCCCACAACCCTCTTGGACTGGAACAGATGTGTGTGTCTGTTCCAGAGTGAATTGTTGATGTATCACTCCACTGGTAGGGATAAATTTATGTGTCTTTCCCTGAGATGCCACTGAAGTTGTTATAATATCCTGGAAGGCATACAGAATATGTACATGGATCTGCTTCTGCTCTTTCACCATTGATAGAATATGATTGGTGACTTCAACTACCGGAACGAGAATATATGCCCATTCCGGGCTTGGAGCAGGTGTATGTGCCTGCTCGTGTCCTCCTTTTCGTGTCATTGAATCCTGAAAATACTCAAGTGTGGGGGCAGAGAGTTGAGTCTGCCTCCTATTTGTTGTCGGGGATTTCCGACTATCTTCTCTGAATGCTACCAAGCGAGACTGTTGGTAGGCTTGATTAATACTAGCAAGTGTATGTGCCTGCTGATTGCACTTCACCAAACGTGGTTGACGAGATCCATCATATGTAGTCAGATGAGCTTGCTGACTAGCTGATGATGTATAAACAGGTGTATGTTCCTGCCTATAGTACTCCGCCGGAATTGCCTGGTGGGATTAGCATGATGCTGCCAGACGAGTCTGCTGGACAGTGGAATTAAAACGGGCAGGTGTGTGTGCCTGCTCGTTGCTTGCCACCAAGTTATGTTGGTGGACTTCTCCGAAGATGGCATAGATGAGAACCTGCTCATTGTTGACCGGATTCCGCCTCTGGTGGTTCTTCTTGCTTGCTCGGGTTTGAGGAACCAGAGACGAACGCCTGGATTCGGTACCCTCATCATGTTGAGGGCGCACTGCCGCACGAGTCTGGCAGCGATTGTTGGTGGGATCCCTCAGGAAGGACTCCTGTCTGTTTGAATTAAGGTCCTGAGGGACCTGCTCATTCACCTCCCCAGAATAAGGGAGTGAATGGTGATTGTGTTCTGGGGATAACGACCTGAAACGGTTGGAGACGGTAGTCAGCACCGCCTGCTTCTTGATCACTGGTCGTCGTTGTCTGGATGACCGATGTGAGTTGTTTACTTGGAGGGCTTGTCGGGCAGCCTCCAGATTTGAGATGGTACCGTGATGACGGTACTCCTTAACCAGTGTGTTTGATACCCAGCGTCGAAGACGCTGAGAAGGTGATATAATCCTAAAATCGGACGATGATCCAGCAGGAGTAGCAGTAGTGGCATTTGCAGCAGCAGTATTCACAGGTGTGAACATGAGAGCATCCATTCTAGAAATGCAGAAGATCTTGGGAAAAGAGTGTCTGTTTGATATAACAGACGTAATCAAGGTAAATTCATCCACTACATCTTTTGTATGAGCACATGTGTCAATGATTGTTTTTGTTGGCCCTCTCATTGATTTTTAAATAGGGGCCTAACAAATAGGTAAAACATCATTTTAACTTGGTTAAGGATTCATGTCGAGTTCACCATTTTTGTTTCCCTCGGAATCTAGGGATGACCGCCTTGATGGGAGGTTCAAACATTCTGATCGGTTTCTAAGTGGTTTTTTCGTAGAACTGGAAACATCCAATGATTCCACATCCATTCGGACCTACTTTCCAAAGGTAGGTTCTCATTAGTTTGTGGACTGATGAGGCTTAGGAATTTTCATTGGTCGAGAGGATGGGAGTTCGGACTCATCACACCTTTTTGAGGGGAATTATTGTCTACTCCGGGACTCTTTTTATAGATCTAAGTTATGTTTGTGAATCCTTATTACATTACCAAGTATAAAATGAGCTTTCCATCAGATCTAAAAATCAATGATTAAATATGTAAGAAATTCAGAGAATATTTTATATGTATTCTAGGTTCTTCATCGATAGAGAATCATCTGTATTTATTAGAGATTCTTGGTTAATGGTACCATTCGACACATTTATATAGAATTCTCTTGGTCATTATAATGACCATGCTGGTTTTAAAGCCACTCAGTTGGGAACTTGATGTTTATTGTCATTTAGAAGGACATGGATTATTTTAGAGTTGGGATCAAACCTGTAGACGGGCTACCTACATATCCCTTGTTTAGAAAAGGAATCAGAACCCATGTAGTTCGAGTAATGGAGTATGATGTTTATTATTGATGGCTCAAAGAAGGATGTCACAATTACTTTTACACTCTAAGCTCACGTGAGTCATGCTCGGTGTGACAAACAAGAGATATTGGTAAAAATTAGAAAATTGTGCCATGAAAGATTCAATCATAAGAAATAATGTGGGGCTTATGTATGTATGACTACCCAGATAAATGAAGGTTATGATTTACTTTAGGGAAGAAATCCAGGAACAGGGTCCATAAAGGTATATGTGCTTCATGGAGATTTTGAATACTCTAACTTGGGTCTTACTCCTGAAAAGGAGGCCCAAATTTAGAGAAGACTTATAATTGGGTTTTACTCCTGAAAAGGAATCCCAGATCAAAGGTAAATTAGGACTGGTTAAGAGAAATTAAGACTGGGGCTTACTCCTGAATAGGAGTCCCAGGTCAAGGATTATGGTTTGGGGCTTACTCCTGAGGAGGATGCCCAAATTAGGGGACTGGGGCTTACTCCTAAGGAGGATGCCCAGATTTGGGAACTTTAAGAATTGGGGCTTACTCCTAAGGAGGATGCCTAAGTAAATAATTATGACTGGGACTTACTCCTGAAAAGAAGGCCCATATTTGAGACTGGGGATTACTCCTGAAAAGTAAGCCAAGGTTAAGAGAATTATGGTTGGGGTTTACTCCTAAGGAGGATGCCCATATTTGAGACTGGGGATTATTCCTGGAAAGGAAACCCAAGTTAGGGGATCTAGGGCTTACTCCTAAGAGGATGCCCAAATTAGAGGACTTATGACTGGGGATTATTCCTGAAAAGGATACCCAGGTTAAGGATTCTCTCATATTAAAGGATGAGGTTGAATGAATGAAATCTCAATCTTTAGTGACATAAAGATGTGTAAATCACTAGGTTTTGAGAGATATTCCACAAAATTCCTTTCAGGTAAGGAAGTAAAATAAAGAAATCATGCCATAAATGGCTTTGAAGAGTTTCTTGAAGACTGAATCTTGAATAGGAAAGGTTTAATGGCTTAAGATGGGTGAAATGGGCAAGAAAGGAACCCAAAAAGGCATGGGCGCGCAAGTCCTGGCAGGCGCGCAGGTACTGCATGTGCGCGCAAGTCCTGGTCGCGCAGGTATGCATGCGCGACACATGATGTACTTGCGCAGCGGTTAACCAGCAGGGTAATACTTGAGCGACTCTTGATTAAATCCTTTATAATCCTCTTGAGGTTCTTCCAGAAGAGGGGAGCGCAAGTTCTATTGAAGGAGCAAGGCGTCGTGCAAGTGTTGCCTTTTCCCTTAAGGGATGGCCACTCCGGCGCGCAAGTGTTGATGAGTTTCAACACTTAGTCCTTCCTCCCCCTCTTTAGATTTTCTATTCTAGGTATGAAATTACCTTAGAAGTGCTTCGGAAGCTTTGAGAAGTGACTAGGGTGTCGGGAGCTCAAATCTGAGTTTCTGGAAAAAAAATCCTCTTGCGAATGGGGGGCCCACAGGGTCTATTTATAGGTAGGAGAAGACCCCGGGAGGTTATTACTTAGGTCGTGCAAGTCACTTGTGTGACCACTAGATGGCGCGCAAGTGGACTTGCATGACCGTGATAGAACATGTGTGGCACCTGTGCTTTTGATCCCTTGTTCATGCCTTTATCGATTTTTGATATTTTCTTCAAAGGATGAAATCAATTTGTGCTAAGTCATTTCCCTTTACATTCCATTGGACTCTGTGACGAAAAAGGAGCATCAACAGGATTGGAAGATCCAATATTTTTTAAGAAAACTGTTAACTCTAATGCTTTATTGGATCAAATTTATGTTGATGATGTAATTTTTGGTTCAACAAACAAAAAACGTTGTCATGTGTAAGAATATGTGTTTCTTCGAAAAGTCGTTTTGAGTAGAAATTTGATTTTTTGTTGTTGGATTCTCTTAAGGGGTAAAATGGTCATTTTCCCCAACCAGATGATCTCGGATAATTTTTCTGACAGCTCTGTTGGTCCCTAAATAGGGATTTTACTCTAGGATAATAGTTTGGAGGAAATATGAGCAGTTTAAATTTTCGCGGAATATTTAATATTTAATATTATTAAATTAAGTATTAAATTATTCGCGTAGGTTTGTTCGGAAATTACTTTCAAATGGATCATCGTATTTAGATTTCTTCTGTGCCGTTGAGTCTGGAATGGGGAGTTTAGCCTAGGGAACGCATAAACTCATGTCAGGAGTCGGGGCCGGCCCGGGCCCCTTTTTCTTCCTTTTCATTTCTTCTTTCCTTTTCTTTTCATCTCTCTTATTTCCTCCTCCTCGTTGCGCACATCTCCTACACCACTTCTCCTTGGCTGTGACCTATGGTAGAATCTTGAGATCGAGAAAACTGGAGAGATGGAAGGTGAGAGTGGTACCAATTTGAAGCCCTCGATGTGCTGAGTCGGCGTGCGGCATCCAGGAGCCGTGAAATCAACCGAAGCTTCGGCGGTTTCCGCCCAAAGGTAGTTCCGTTTTGGTTTTATCCATATATCCCCATAAAACATGTCATTTTATGTCTTTTAAGCATTATATTTCTTTCTTGTGGCCTCTCAAGGCCAGATCTAATGTTTTGGGGGCGAAAACGGGTGTTTTCGGTGTTTTCAGGGTTTTCCCGTTAGAAAACCCAGAATACACTGCGTGTATTCCTGGGGTACATGCCGTGTGTTCTTCCTGTTCGAGGAAGGTGAAGTTTTATTAAGTACACGTCGTGTACATTGAGTACACTCCATGTAGTGGGTGGCCGTGTGGTTGGCCGTGTGGAGTAGAACACGGAATAGTGTCTTTTTTAGGACTACACGCCGTGTACTTTAAGTACACGTCGTGTAGTGGTACATGGGCATGTGATCGAGTGAAAACGAACACGGCGTAACATTTATTGAATATTACATGCCATGTACAGTAAAGTACATGCCGTGTACTATTACACAGGCAGGCCCATTGTGCTCTGGCCATGTACTCTGGCCATGTACTGCTTCAGTTTAGTAATTTTGAGATATCATGGGATCTGGAAGTCAGAATTGGGCGTGTGAGTAGCCTATTCTGAGATTCTTTTCACGTAGATCACAATGGTGGAATCCTTTTTACATTTATAGTTAATATAAAGGTAGTTTTTTGGGTTTCAATCTAAATGGAGCTGTTCTTCCTCCACTTATCGAGTTCAGTTGTCACCGGAGAGTGAGACTTATGGTGGATGATAGGTTGGGTGTTCGTACCAACTTAGTTGAGACCTTTAATAGGAGATGAGCTATGAGATATCTTCTGTAACCCATGCTTTAGGGGAAGTTTCCCTTGTGAGACGTTCCCTTCTAGCCTATGAGGCTTTGAGACCAGATACTTCTAAGGATCCCCTAAGGGATGCCTTTGATTTTGTGCAGACCTATAGAGTCCCCTATAGGATCTCTCTCTTGTTCTTTCTTTGATAGGAACTATGTTACGGAATGCTTATGTTGTCCTTCCTTTGAGGATCCAATGTAGCATTCCTCCCTTACTCCTTTCTACGGATCCCGCGTAGGATGCCTTCACTCGTGTTTACCTGGAAAATTCCAAGTATGATGCTTCCTTAGTGTTTGACTTGAGGGACCCAGTGGGTTCTTGTTGTTTGAATGACCCAGAGTTGTTATGTCATGTTGGGTAGAGATGGTGATCTGGTGTCACCTAGAACCCATTCCAAACTATTAGTCCCTTTGGGTTTTGGATGTATCGTTGGGTTGGGCGTTCGGGCCACCCTCATTTTTGTTTATATCTAACTTGGTTTTGCAGATGTTGTAGTGTTTACCAGAGGTGCTTCCTGGTTGGTGGCTGGTGAGCCTGACGTGAGATGTCTTTCTTGTTTGTTGGGATGCCTACTATTAATTGTGTTCCTGAGTAGAGGTGTTTTGATTTTAAATGGGGTTATTTAACTTTTTGTGGATGTGTTTACCCATGTTACTTGATTTTTAGCCTTGGGTATAGATTTCCTGTTAGGCTGTTGTTTTCCTGCCTTACTTGGCTGCTTGTGTAGAGGTAAGTTGATCATGTTTGAGGATTATTATTGTGCTTGTATGTTTTTTCCATGCCTTGTTCTGTTACGACCTTTGGGCCGTGTTAGCCTTTGGTCGTTATACTTGTTTCCATGACTTGTGACCGTAGGATGGAATGATATTCTTGACATGCCTATTTCTGTAGACTGGTTAGCCAGTTAGCCCTATAGGTGTACTTTGGCCTTATAGCATTATTATGCACTAACTGGCATGGGACTGTGAGAACATGGTGCTATAGACTATAAGGGATATACCGAGTGAACTTCCCAGAGAGTCATGGATATTATAGACTATAGGAGGGTAGACCGAGTGTGCTTCCTCAGAGAGTCTTGGACATTATAGACTAAAGGGGATAGACCGAGTGAGCTTCCGAGAGAGTCTTTGATATTATATACTACAGGAGGGTAGACCAAGTGAGCTCCCTCAAAGAGTCTTACTTTGTTTGAATGTTTTAAGAACCTTCCCATGCTAGAGGAGGAATTGACCGAGTGAGCTTCCTTAGAGATTCTGTTGTATACCCGAGGTTATAGGAGGAATTGCCCAAGATAGATTCCTCATAGAGTCTTTAGACCTTGGGGATAAAAGGTTTAGACCACGTGATCTTCCTCAGAGAGTCCCCGACTACCCTAGACTATAAGGGGAATTGACCGAGTGTGCTTCCCTATAGTGTCTTATAATTTCGTATGGCCAAACCAGAGGGGTTAGGTTGAGTGTATTGCCCAGAGGGTTGTTGGTACTTCTTGGATAGGATCAGAGGGGTTGGCTGTGAGTACTTCCCAGAGGGTTACCAGTTGTGTTATCTGTTGCTTGTGATTGATTGGTTGAACTAGAGGATATCTTGTCTTTTTTTAGCTTGTTCATAGGCATATATCCGTCATTGGCCGAAGCAGGTACATGTCGATGGGATTACGGACCCAGAGATCGACTTATTTTGATATACGGCTTGAGTGGCACTATGTCCAGCTCAATGCCATTGAATAGGATGTCCAAGAGATCGGGCTTATGGTTCCAAGGATCGATTTCTGATGTTGTTATCACTTCATCATGAATATTCATTTTTATGTATATGTGTATAGGTATGGGACTATACATGTGTACATATAAAGATATAGACATCCATGGTGGCACTTTTCGAGTTGACAGGGATTACATACCCTGAGTTCAACTGTGGTTGCACGTTTGGTTTACTTCCTTTTGTTGTGTTCCAGCTAGGCTGAGTACATTGTTGTTGCATACACTTTTAGCAGCACAGTTATAGGTTGCTTTTCGGGGTTCCCTACTAAGATTATTTCTCACCCCTACACGTGAACCTCGGTGTACATGTAGACCTTATATCATATTTTCATGTTGAGCACAGGTTGCATGGTGGATAGGGCTGAGGCCCAGTGTTGCATGATCGAGGAGAGCTGCTCGAGTGGTTATACTAATCAGGCTGCTGCAGTTTGACAGTGTTTGGAGATCGGGTACATGCATTGGCTCGGAGTTAGTAGTAGAGCCCTGTACTTTTACTTTCAGTTTCCTTTGTACTTGTATTTGTATGGTCGGCCCGGTGGGTGACCAGTGTTGTATTGTATTGCATAGCTGTTCGGTCTTTTACAGCATTTTACTATTACAACTTGTTCTATTTCATTTGTTTACTGCTTCCACACTCTGTTTACTTTCTGTTGTGTATGATACATAGTTATTTCCGTTGTTTTCTTACTCTGGTATGAGGGCATAGTCTCCCCACTATCACACCCTAGGACCTCACTTCTAGTCAGCAGCCTCTAGCATACGGGGAGGCATGCTTGAAGCCTTGTGGTGAACCGGCTAGGAGCACCGGTTTAGTGGCTTCCGGGTCGGGACGTTACATCATGAGTTTTAAAATTTAATGCAAAAATAATTTGAAATGAGTATAATGGTAGAATTTAATTTCTTTTTAGGACTTCAAATTTATCAAAAATATTTTGAAAATGTTTTAAATAAAAGCAAATACATTACTAATTTACTAAATAAATTTGGACTTGAAAACATCAATACATATAAAACTCCTATGTGTACTAATATAAAACTTCATTTGGATGAAACTAGAAAATTAGTTGACAGCAAGTTATATAGAGGTGTGATTGGTATTTTATTATATCTTAGCGCTATAAAGCCATAAATAATGTATTCAGTATGTCTTTGTGCTAGATTTCAATCTGATCCTAAATAATATCTCTTAAGTGCTGTCAAAATAATTTTTAGATATTTAAAAGGAAATATTATTAAATCTCTTCTCTATCTATAATCTTATGAAATTTAATTTAATTTCATATTCATATTCTGAATTTGGAAGTTTAAGATTAGATATTAAATGACCTTAGGGACTTGTCACTTTTTAGGAAAATATTTATTTCCATGGTCTATTGAGAAAAAACACTCAGTTTCCCTGTCAACAGTTGAGGTAGAATATGTATCTACTGACAGTTGTTGTGCACTAGTTTTCTGGATGAAAAACACTCTTATGGACTCTGGACTAAATTTTAATAACCCAGCTATTTTATGTGATAATACAAGTGCTATAAATATTTCAAAAAAACACTATTAATCATTCTAGAACTAAGCATATTGATATCAGACATCATTTTCCAAGAGATCATGTTCTTAAAAAGAATATATTCATAGAATTTGTATGAACTGAAATTAAATTAGTAGATATTTTTACTAAACCACCTCCCACTGTGAGGTTTGATTTTATTAAGGGGAACTAGGTTTATTTAATTTTAAATGAAATTTTAATTTTAATTTTTATGTGGTTTTTTCTTCACTGTTTTAAATAATTTTAATTATTTGTTTTTAGAATAATTTAGAATTTCATTTTTATTTTTTCCACATCAATTTTATTTTATTTAAATATTGTAATTATTATTATGTAAGTAAATGACATGGGAATCAATGATGTCAGAAACCATTTCAAATTCCAAACCCGTTCATTTTCTCAAAACGTTTCAAAACACCGAAAACCCTTACCACCTTCATCTACCTTTGTTTAAACCTTCAAAACCCTAACACTTAGAGCATTCAAAACATTGAAATAGAAATAGAAAAGAGAGAGAGTCAAGAAAAGAGAATCTAGTAATGCCAACTGTCAGCGCATGATGGGAAGAATGATTCTACAGGGAAAATTAATCGACCTCAAATGGTTGTATCGAACAGATCTCAAACTGAGGAAAGCCCTCGCTTTTCAGAATTTCGAGCATACTTTTAGTGGAAAAAATACAGAGCTTCTATATGAGTCAGAGCTTAGTCAGTTTTTCTAATCCATTCAGTTGAGTCTTTGAGATACAGAGGACACCATAGTTGTGAAAATTTAATATTGGGATTTTTCAATTTCATCTTTAGAAATAGATAGAATCGTAAACTGACCTCATGAGTGAGTTTATCATTTCAACTTAAATAATATTGGAGATTATGAACATAAATCAGAGGACATTATTTTATTTTTATTTGGATCTAAAAGTATAAGAAAAATGTTCTTGAAGGATCTGGAACCTGATCAGATGATTCTTGCTAAGTTTGTGCAAATAGGTATTGCACATAGGTTGTCAGAAATGGAGAAGAATTTTTTTCCTAACATGTACATGATTTTTTTCATATGAGTGAAATCAAATTAAACTTTCTGATATATATGGTAAGATATCTCAACTACTACTATCAACCAGAGGCTAGAATTAACTTTTAACCCTATGGAACGTTCATTTCAAAATTATTTTTTAAGCCTGATATGGTAAGATTACAAGATGCCAGAGTAAGACGCCATCATAGCAATATTTTCAATGCTAGAACTCTAAGGAAGATTAGATTCTTCTGGAGTACTGTGAAAGAAATGCTTATGCCTGTTGGAGATGAGGAAGATAAGGACTCGGCTCAGGGGGAGTAACCTGCTAAGTCAAAGGAAGGAATCGCTGAATCAAGAGCAATTGGAACCTCAAGAAGACTGAGATATGAAGTATTTTATTCATATGCTAATTAGGAATGTCAAGAGGGACTTTAGAGGAAAAGACATCGAGTGGCTCCAACTGGTGAGGAGCCCGTTCAAGCAACTGTTGATACAACTGAACCTATTCTAAGCTATATATTTATTAGAGATCCTGCATTATAGTAAATTGAATAAAAAATAGTTTCCCAGATTGAGGTGACTCCTCGTGTGGAAAAAGAAATTGTGCCTCAAACTATTGAAAAGCCTAGAGATGATGAAGTGGTTGGACCAGAATTAGTTTAAGAGGAATCAACTCAAGGGGAACCTATTTTAGAGGTTATAGTCTTGGAAGAACTCAATGAAGAAGATTATCAGAAAGAGAAACATCCTACGGATGTGAATTTAAAAGAGAACGCTTTTAAAATTCACACTAAATTTATTAGTGAGGATTTTTCTCTGGATGAGTCAGGGAAGGAATCGAAGGAAGAATCAATTGAGAATCCAGTACAAAGAGAAGATGAAGAGAAATCGGATGACAAAATGAAGGACCTTCTATGTAATAGTGCTCCATTATCTGTTCACATGGATAATCAAAAGCATCTTATTTATCAACTTACCTCAGATGAATAAGGGGTCATAGTTCCGTTAAACAGATTCACAGAGATGCCAAATTAGTTTATATAGAAGTAAAAGAGGTTACATGAGTTTTTTAGATTCAATTTGATTGAAGATATCCATCTAACTTAGTAAGGAGGGGATCTCAAAGTCCATTTAGGTGATAAACTGATGAAAAGGTTTCGACTGCAAATTTCAGAGCATAAGGAAGTCATTCAGAGGTGTCGATACCTGTTTCCCAAACCATTTTAGCCCAAACTTGGTTTTCATTGTCATTATTGTACATGTAATTATATTTTCAATAAAATATACTTGCATCTCATTTTCATATAATTTGATTTGTTTTACTATACTAACTATGTCAAAATTCCAGTAATACAGTTTCCAATATTGGTAAATAGTTTATCAAAGCATTTACTTAAGTTTAGTTCTACATTAAAATGTTTTTTATTCCTTCTTCTATCATTCTTTTTGATATCACAAAAAGGGGTAGAAATATGGAAATACACAATATATTTTTTTTTGGAAAGAAGTATGGGTAAACACAAAAAAATTATTTATATATAAATATTTTACTTAGAGAGAGAAAAGAAAACTTTCTATTTTAAGGGGTTAAATTTTTAAAAGTTTTTTTAGGAGAAATATTAGGAATTTATTTTATTTATAAAGGGGAGGATATTATTTTACTTTATAAAGGGTAGAAAAGGTAAAAATTAAGAAATAATTTTGTTAAAATAAAATATTGTTTTTATCTTTGTAAAATTATAAACTTTATACAATTAATTTTGTAAGATAATTTCATTGGTAATTTCATGGGTTTTTTGATCATCAAAAAGAGGGAGATTGTTGAGAAAGTGTTGTTTTCCACAACACTCTATTTTATTAAGGGAAGATCATTGAGAACAATTCTCTATCTTTTATGATGATTTTGATGTTCACAGATACATTTATTTGTTATTCTAATGATTTTACTTTGAGTATATTTTAGGCAATTAATATTATTAATTTATCTATTTTTGAATAATATTAAAGCGTTTAATCCACATGGAATATTTTACAAAGTTTTCAAAAATTATTTTAGCATGTTTTGGAAGAACTGTTCATACTCTACGTGTTCGGAAATTACTTTTGTGTGTTCTAGAAACACTGTTCATACCCTACATTGAGGAGCGTAGCATAAGGATGGAATTCGTTGTTTACTTTATGAAATATCAAAAAATTATGGTTAAGTAACCATATCTTATAGACAAAACTATGGAAGAAGAACCCTAGGTTTGGAAGGAACCTTACATTCGAGATATCAGAAAATTATAGAAGAAGATCCCTATGTTAGTATGGAATGTTATGTTTTTTTCTTAAAAGTATGGTTCATCAACCTTACTTTTGAAAACAACCTTAAAATTTATCAAAAAGTATGGATCATATACCTTAAATTTAGAAGCTGATAAAATTATGAATCAACAAACTTACTTTTATAATGAACCTTACGAATCAGGTATCTGATGTTTTGCTAAAAAGGAAATTATTGATATTATACCGTACATTTGAGAGTTAAAGAGGAAAGCATGGTTGATCAACCTTACATAGTGAACTTTACGCTGTGAACCTTATGTTATCAACATTATGTTATCAACCTTACATTCTAAACCTTAAGTTCAAAGAATGTATGCTTTGTAGTTCAACCCTATGTTTGGTTTTTGAGATTTAAATTATGACTTTATTAAGCAAAAGTCTTCATATAGATTATTAGGCTGATTTCAAGCCAAATTCAATGCCCAATTTTTGAAGCATGTCTTTGACTGATTCAATGTCGTTTATTTTTTATTCAAATGATCTATTTAAGAGGAGATTTTCATGCCAAATATTCAAGGGAGTTACGAATGCTCTGTCATTCAAACATTTGAATATCGTGATTCTAAAGGAAACTTTTATGGATCTAAAATTTTTAAGGAAAATGGTCATCGTTATTATATATATATATGGGATATTTGGTTTCAGAAAATAAGGGAGAATCATCATGAAAATATATAATAACATCTTGAATTCTTCAAGACTATTGTTTTACATATTCATTCAAGATTTACAGATCTACTGCTACCAATATCTATCAAACTCTGTTTTTCTAAAGAAGAAGAAGAAACACATTGAAGATTCATCATTTTTACATTGAAAATATTTCATGAATCCATTTTTTGGAGTTTATGAATTTTTTTCTACATATATTTCAACTGGATCGACTCAGAACATCCCTTATCTGAAGAATATCTTTTACGAAGATGATGATCTATCTACTATCAGTTGTGTGATGTTGCAACTGTGAAGATCAACTGGAAAGTATTTCAAGACAAGTAATATTTTTATTTTTAGTAACCGGCTTCTCATAAAAAGTTGTTCATTCGGTTCTGTGTATAAACCAGAAGGCTCTCTTTTTAGTTTTAACTTTTAAAGGTGTCAACTGCTAGCACTCAACGGTCTATTGATAAGAGGACCAGATAGTGAAAATCACCAAGCTCGTGGAGTAGAGCATTGGTGGAGTGGACTACGAGCCTTTTGTTCCCCAAACTACTATATATCCTTTCATCCTTTAACAATGTATTTTCTGCAGCATAAACAGTCTGATAAAGATAAAAGGACAGACTTGGTCATCATCGCAATTTGTGTTGAATTTGTGAAAGACATAATTCACCCCCTCTTGGGCATATTTGGTATAACCCGATCCAAAACAATATACTAATATAATTATGGTAATATGTTTATTGGTGATTTATATGAGGTTTAAGAATAATTTAACATGGAAAATCTCTATAAGAACATATATCTCTTCTTTTGGTATACTTCTTTGGATTACACCTTAATCCTCATTGAAGTTATATTTTTGTGAGACTAGGACCACTAAGACATGATTAATGATTTTTTTAAGGTACTTTTTTAGGGATTGGATGAGATAAGGGGGTTAATTTGTTTTTGTAAGAGAGGACAAGGGGTTCCCTTTAATAAGTGAGTTGGTTTGAAAACTTGTAAATAATTAGAAATTTATTTTATAATATATGTATTAATCAATTAAAGTGGATCGAAATCGTCATAAATTTGAAAATGATAAATATAATTTATAAATAAAACCAACCAATGAAATTTAATAAATCATTTTCTATTATCTTGTGTCCTTATCCCTTTATTTTAACCCTTTTAATTCATTATACACTTAACCAAAGAGATAAATATTTACCATGGTTACTATTCATTATAAAAAAACAAAATTTAACTTGTTACCAAATATTTATTATGATTATTAAATAAAATCCCTTTTACAAGATTAAATTTCATGAATTAGTAAAAAAATAATTTTAAAATATGTTGGTAAAACACAATGAAAACTTTTTTAGAAATTTTTTTTTTAAAGCATAAAAATTATTTCACAAAAAAATATAAGTTTAAAATTGACTAAAATGAAATTAATAGGATTATTTAAATTAAAATTATACTTACTTTATTTTAATCCAAACCAAAACTGAAATTAATCTTGTGAATACTTGATAAAGAGAGAAGACCTGAAACCATTTTTTATTCGAATACAAACATTACATTGATTTTCAAAATGTTAAGGATAGATTTATAAGGTCAAAATTATATTTTTTTTATAAATTTTTTAATTATAAAATATATATTTCTATATAAAAATTTTCATAAATTTTCTAGTTATTCTTATACCATTTTAGTTTCATTAAAGTGATCATTTTTATAGAATCAGTATTTTTCACTATTCAACCAAAAATAAACTATTCATAAAAATATCAAGAAATCACCACAAGATAATTTTGACTTGACGTATAAAAAAATAAAAGAATTTATTTTTAAATCATATCCTTGAATAAAGATAAGGTTAATATATAATAGTTTATTTAGAAAAAAATCTTCGTTGTTGTAATTGAAGATTTGGTGTTGCATTTTACCTCCCCCCCCCCCAATTTCATACATTAAATTTATAGAATTTCAACTCATGAATAGATGTTTTCAGTTCTTCCTTATGGATTCTTCTTCTAGTTCCCATTTTTCCTATTTTTTCTTATGATTCCTCCAAAGTACATTTACCAACAGATTCATCTAATTCCTAATAAATTGTTCCCTAGAGTCAATAATATGAATAAGATCTTTATTTTAAGATAAATAAGGTTGCAATTAATTTCCTCATAGGATAAAATGTGATTGGGTCCAGAATGTTCTTTCTCGATAATGATATATTGAAAATATCAAAAACTTTAGAGAGACTAAGTGGTATTTCCAAATGGTATTCCATAAGACCAATTATTTGTAGAATTTAAAAAGGACCAATGTATCTAGGAACTATATTCCATTTATTATCAAACCACAAAACATCCTACCATGTAGATACCTTCAAGAAGACATAACCTCCCACTTTAAATTCTAAATACTTCCTTCAGTTATTAACTAATATTTTTTTGCCTACTTTGATTTTCCTTAATATGATTATGATTAGTCTTCACATTCACAATTGTATCTTCCATGAGATATAGGCCTTAAATATTCCTTTCATTAAATCATTCCCAACAACATGGAGTATGAAACCTATTACTATATAATGATTTATATAGTTCAATTTTAATGGATGAATGGAAGCTATTATTATATGAAAATTTTACTAGAGATAAATATTTATGCCACATAACTTGAAATTAAATTTATCATGCCCTCAACATATATTCTAATGTTTTAATATAACTTTCATAATTCCCATCAGTATGAGTATGATATGTAGTGCTCAAATATATCATCGTGTTAGAGCCTTCTAAAGACTCTTCCATAATTTTAATATAAACTGCATATCATGATCGCATACACTTGAAAGTGGTCAACCATTAATTCGCAAAAATTTATTAATATGGAGTCTTTCAATCCACTTAAGAATCATACCCTCCCTTATAGTAAGTAAATGTGTGGAATTGGTAATATGATCAATAATAACCCATATAGAATCACTGTTTCTAAGATTATTTGGAAATCCATTGACAAAGTCCATAGAAATATCATCCCATTTTTACACAGGAAAAGGTAGAGTTTTCATTACTCCTTTAGGATGTTGTCTCTTAGCCTATACCTAGTGAAAAACTTATATTGTTGATACATAGTTTTTAATTTCACATTTCATATTATCTGACTAAAATATTTCCTTTAAATATCAATACATTTTGGTGACACCGGGAGTATAGTGAATTTTTATATATGAGATTCATCTAATAATTATTTTTTAGATCTGTCATGGATAGAAAACAAATAATGTTTCTAAATTTCAATATGCCATCTTTATAGATAAAATCTACCAATATATCATAATTTACAGCTTTGATTTTCTTTTGAATATTATTTTTATCAAGCTAGTAACTTTTAATTTTCTCCAATAAGGATGGTTTAGAAATCATTTAGAATATATGTGATGTACCCCCTTCCTTGATGGTTTCCCAATCTATAATTACTAAATCTATGAATATAGCATCTTTAAAAATGCTTATTTTATTTAGAACATCATGATATTTCCTAATCAGGGCATAATCCACCATATTTTCCTTTAGAGGGTGGTAGTGTATTGAGTAATCATAATCCTTGTGAACTTATAACCATTGAATTTTCCTCATGTTAATATCTTTTTATAAGAGTATGTATTTAAAACTTTCATGGTTTTCATATATTTCATATCATTCACCAAAAAGTTAATTCGTTTATATATTCAATGTAAACATTATGTCTCCCAACCCAAGATCATGGGTTGGATAATTATAATCATAAATCATTAAATTCCTTTATAAATTTGAAAAACACTCTTGTAATCCATAAGGGCACATCCAAGTACCTTATTTGATGCATCCTAATATATCACAATCCATCCCCCTCTGATGGTATAGTATATATCAATAATTTGACCAATTTTCACCCAAATTCTTAAAAAAATTATTTAAATTCTTCTAAACATATAATCTTAACCCTTTTTGTGTCAACTTGGTTAATGGTTCAATTAATTGAAAAAAAATATAGCAAATCGTTGATAATGATTTTTTCATCTAAGGAAACTATGAACCTTAGGTATATTCATTAGTGTTATCCATTTAATCACTACATTTCTCTTCAAAGGATCAACTGATATTCTAGTCTTAGAGACAATATATCCAAGAAAAGTAACTACATGAAGCTATAATTCACATTTTATAAATTTAATATATTACTCATTTACTCTAAGACTCCCAAGAATTATTCAAAAATGACTCTTATGCTTATCATAGATTTTACAGTAAAAATATATATCATCTAAAAATACCACAATGAATTTATCAAGATAATACTTGAATACTTTGTTCATCATATCCATAAAAATATAGGGTGTATCAATAAATCCCAAGGTAATTACTATAAATTCATAATTTACATTACTTTTATAAATTTAATCTTAAGAATATCATCCTTCATTACTCGATGTTTATGATAACCAGAATGAAGATAAATCTTTTAAAAATATTGAGATCCATGAAGTTGATCAAACAAGTCATCAATATGGGTCATACGATATTTATTATTTATAGTAGTGGAATTCATTTCATTATAATTTATATACAAACTCATAGACCCATATTTATTCTTAACAAAAATAATAGGGTCTCCCCATGCTTAAATATTGGGGCATATAAATCATTTATCAAAAAACTCATGTATTTTTTTCTTCAATTCTATAGTGGCCATCATATAGGGAGTAATAAATAGAGTTTTTACATTAGGGATGAAAAAAATGGAAAACTAAACTTCACGCTCATGTGGATTTCTATGTATTTATTCAATAAATGGATCAAAGTGTCCTTGAAAAATAATTTAATCGTCTAATATAATGATGCCTAACGAGTGCAAAATAGGGTTTTACACACTGCTTTCTTAACATCAGTTACCTAGTGATGTTACTGCAAGAAACATTGTAAATATTTTTTTCATTTTTTTATAGTAAACCGGTATGAAAATTTTTATTTCACATATATTATTAAAATATTGTCAGAGAAATTAGTGAAAATATCCAGAATGGGATGTTTTTTTCACATTGGTTATTGAATAACTATTGTAAAAAACCCTTTATCATGGTGGTTATTGAAAATAATAAATGTCATAAAACATAATTCATGTTAGTTAATGTATAAAAAATGTGAAATATATATTTATTTCTATATTTTACATCATTTATACAATAACTAACAAAAAAATAATTTTTAAAAAAAAGTCAAATTAGATATAATTTCACAGCTGTGCAACGGAACAATCAAAACTAGAAAACAAGATCACAAACATAACCCAAAAATAGTGACACAAATTAAAATAATTTAAACTTTATAATTTGAAATTTAAACTTTAAATATATATTAAAAATAAACAAAAATTTAATCAATCCTATAAAATAATTCACCCATGCTCCTTGTATGTGATTTAGCTCATTTTCAGAAAAAGGGTAGGTGTCATCCAAAGCAAAAAATTAAAAGGAAATAAATTGAAATTTGTTCTCAATAAAATTATAAGATAACTTAATGTAAGGGTTATGATAAAATTTATCCTTTTGGAATTTTTTTTCTATTCCTTTTGAAATTATTTTGAAAATAAATATTAGAACATAATATCCATTTTACTTTAATCATTGTTTGTGATGACTATTCTATTTCAAAATATGTTTTTAATTAGAATTAGTATTTTATGTACTTGTTTCCAAATTTTATTAATTATAAATGACAATTCACCCATGCATGCACATATTTTATCTTTTTCTTCCTCATTCCTATTGTGTTTTTAAATTAATTCCATGTCCAAATTTAAAATGAAATGTGTGAAATAAAATTTAAATTCATTATAATATACATGTATATAAATAATCCATCATACGTGTCCAACACATTATGGAAAAATTCTCACACTTCACTAATTATAAATCATAATCATTATGTTCAGTTAAGATAAAAAACACTTTAGGAAATATAAATCACATTTCCTTCAAGATAAGGAAGAATCGAATACTGAATTAAATTATTTTCAAATATTTTATCAATACATATTGTTCTTTATGTCTCTTTTATTTCCATCATTATTAGTGAAAGAAAAAAACCCCATATACTTCTATCATATCATACTAAATAAAAATGGTATAAAGATACCAAATAAAAAAAAGATAAGTATTATATTTTTTTAAATTAAAATAATAAAAATAAATATGATAATAAATTTAAATGGAAAATAATTTCATCACGTTGATGCCAAAAACAATATTCTATTATAATCTATATGATATCTCTATTTAAAATCATCATAGCCATATCATGCATATAAATTTTAGAATCAATTGTAAGCTCCTAAAATTACAAAAAAAAAAGATAAATAAATTTATAATCTATCAGGTCCATAATAAATAATATTTTTAGTCATAGAAATATGTACTTTTTGTTGTCTATATAGTATTTATTTATAGTTAAAGTATTCATGTAAAAAATATAGATAAATATATATATTTTAAAATGTTAAAAAATCACACTAATATGAAATAAAGGATATAATTTATACATACCTCAATGGTGATTTTTTAGATAATCATAGATGAAAAAACAAAAAAACAGTTGATAATTTTTTTCAATTATAGTAACCACATCTATAATAAATAGTAATCTTGTAGGTCTATCTATAATATCTTCCATTACAACCATAATCTGAATAATATTTAATTTTTAGTGGTGAATGGTATCCAAAATATAATATATAATCTCATATTTAATAATATGATGTTGTGGGTCATCAAAATATAACTCACAATATATGAGAAGTTGTGGAGGAGGAGGTATAAGAGTTGGATATGCAGGAGGAGGTGGAGAAGTGGGATATAGATACAAAGCTGGAGGAGGGGGATTTTCAGCCTAAAAGGGGATTTTCAGCCTAAAACTATCTTTAAATGTCTAAAAATATCAACTATACCAAATATTCAATATTATCCCCCATCATCTCACCCATATTCTAAAATTTACATTCTAAATCTTTTATTTATCCTTTATATATGTCCTCCTTTAAAGAATCTCCAGAATGACCAAACACGTGTTTGACTGATAAACACACCCTGTACCCCTATAGGTGACCTAGGTGTTCAAGACTTTCTAATGATGTGGCCATAATATCCCTCATACAATTAGGTATGAAGGTCCCCAAAGTGATATTCTCCTCAATTGATTCCTATATAGAATATTTGAAAATTTCATTAGTGAATCAAAATATATGAAGAGTTGAAATTACTAAAATAACTTAAATAACTCCTTATAATCCTCTTACTTATACCCATCAACTATCTTGTAAAATATCTTTCAATTTATCATTCAGGACCCCTTCCATTTTACATATCTATCTGGGTGAGTAGGGTCAAACTCTATGGAGCCTGAAGACACAACTCTCATTTTTTGAAAATTTTCAGCCATCATTTTCTATTTTAATACCCTATACCCTCCTTGTGATAAAGTATGAGGTTATACATTTTTGGATTGCATATCCGGATGAGAACCCCAAATTGGATATAAATTAAGGACAATAAACCCATTAATATGATCATTAATAATAAAAAACTTCTTTAAGATAACTTTTTTTACCAAGAATGATTCATGTATTATGCTTTCAATAAACTGGTTTCAGGTATCTTCATCAAGAAAATTATATATATCACAGGTATTTTATTGTTTTCTTACACCAAAAATTAATTTTGATGTGATGTTTGATTTAAAGTGCATGATATGAGTTGGGAAGAGGTTGGGAGAGTTTGGAATGGGTTTGAAAGAGTTTAGAGGCTTTTCTTGGGGCGCACAGTTTGAGCATGGTTTGGGGAAACCATGTGGGTGCTCCAAAAAAATGATCAGGGGGAGGTAGTAGTATTCGCATGGCCTACGCATGGTTTTTCAAATGGTGTGAGGAAACTGTGCGGAACCTTTCTCTTGAGGAATTAGTATGCGCACAGTTAGCGCACGGTTTTCCAAACCGTGTGGACTAACCGTGCGGCCAATTAAAGTTGGGGTTTCTAAGTTCGGGATCCCTTGGGCTTGACCTAAATCACTCCAATCTTCCTCTCACTCAAGAGTCACTCAGGTTTTTTGGTTCTCTTGGGTTGGAAGGGTTCTCCCACTCGGTTGGGAAGCAATTCGAAGGGTTTTCGAGGTGGTTTGAAGAAGGTTTCTCCCGGGTAAGTATCGCCTCTTGGGTTCTTTGTGTTTTCATCTAGATCTACTCTTCCCTCTTTCTTGGTTTTCTAGAGATACACTTTTTGTGTGTAGATCTAGAGTTTTGGTTGCCTTGGATGTTGATTTTAAGGCTTGTGATGGTTAGGGAAGGGGATCTAGATAGGTTTCGGAGGTGTGTTCTCCGAATTTGAGGTTCGGTTGCTTGTGGGTCGAGTTCAACAGAACCCTAAAGGTAGGTGGCTTATCTCTTGACTCCACTTAGTTATAACAAGTGTCTCTTTTTTAAAATTAATTATTTGTGCTTAAAAATTAATTTTGATTAGTTGTGCGAAATTTGTTGGAAATCCCTTAGGTGATGCTTTGGGGATTTTTGGGGAAAAGGGTTTTTATAGTGAAACGCTCTTGTTGTGGATTTTAAAATAAAAATTTTAAAATGGGTTTTTGAGAATTATTTGGGAAAATGGTTGATGAAAATGGTTTTAAATAAATATTTTTTTTTATTGAAATGTGGTCTGGCATGGAAAATGGTTTTCAATAAATGGATGATTTATTTAAGTGGATTGGTATGCGATGGAATTGGTCGATTGAATTTTTTTGTGACATTAGTGGGTTATATGTTTGGTTGTGATTGATTGGAATGTTTTGTGGAAGTGGAGAGAAGTACCACAATAAAAAGGGGATGGATAGTGGATGGAAGGACCACCATCAAATGATAAGTGGAAGAGAAGTGCCACTAGGTGCGAATGGGTGAACGGGTTGGATGGAAGCTCCGTCATTTTGTTGTTTTGGTTGTTTTTTTGTGCACTGTTTTGTAAGATGGAAATTATTGTGCTAGTGTGTAAATGATGGAATGTATTGTGGCATGTTTGGTTGGCTTTCCCTTGGTTTCTAGGTTTGGGTGTGATGGGTTGGTAAGGATGTGTTTGGATTATGGTAATGGTTTCACTTGTGATTATTTTATAAAAACTATTTTATATAAATGTGCTAATGTTTTTATCCTAGTGGCATGTGCAGAAAAGTTATTTGGGGAAAACCTTCTAAGTTTTAGTTCTCACCCCCTACTTTGGCACTTTTGTGTCCTTGCAGATGTCGTTACCATGATTTGGGCAAAGTTAAGGCATCACCCTCCTTCAGTAGATCATTGTGATTTCTTAGTGGAGCTTGGAGCTTGGAGCTTGGTGTGGAGCTATGGTGGTGTCATGGATCGTGGGGTTTTTTTGTTTAGTTTTTTCTTGGTACTCTGATGTGGTGTTGACTTGTCTAGTTGTTTTGGTTTTGGGATGCATTGTGGAACAACTTGGTTGTATTTCGGGAATACCTGTTGGAATATTTTATTGACATGAATCATATAGTGGCTGTTAATGGATTGTTTGGTTGGTTTTATCTGAAGGGAAAATTGTTCCCCAACTTGTTCTTGAAGCCCTCGGCATTTATTTCCACCCTTTGGCACCTTGGGAAAGTCACTTAAGGACAAGTAACCCTCACAGCCTCCTCAAGCCAATGAGGTCGGTGAGGGGTGTTACAAGTGGTATCATCTTGTTCGGTCCTTTGGAGTTGATTCTCAAATTTTGTATTGACATTTTCTATGGTATATCCCCTGAGTTGGGATGGTAGAAAGGCGTTGGATTGTCGAATGTGGAATGTATAGTATAAAAGGACATAGCTAACCCGTTTATGCTGAACTTCAAGTTACCAGAGAGTTGGGTACATAAGTGATTTGGAGACACTTATAGACATTAGATATCTCAAATTCATGGGTGTGGCCAATGATATGAGCATGGAATGCATGGTAGAAATGACTTCCCACTAGGATTCATATTTCATTGGGGTATAATGATTTATGGTGTGATATGAATGTGTGGATTTTGAAAAATCTGAATTGGGTTTCAAAACAGAAGGATTTGAAACATGGAAATAGGTGGTATTTTGAAAATGGTCTGGATTTCAAAAACAAAATAGTGAAATATGGGAAATGTGAACTTGTGTAAAGATTGGTTGTGATAGTGTTGTGTAATGTGATTTGAAATGGGAATTATTGATGTCTACAGAAGTGAGACTCATGGGTGTTTGTTTTATGTTTATAGAAATGGCACTGGTTATGCTTTGTAGAGACCAACCGGAGGAGGCTACAGAGAATGTGGTAGCACCTGAGCCTCAGGTGAACCAGTAGTTAGTTAAAAGTATAGTGCAAGCTTTCAAAGCTGTGGAAAGTGGAAATAAAAAGGATGAACCAAGGCATGTGGATCATGCGGTTCATTTTCAAAAGAAGAATCCACCCATCTTCAGGGGTGATTCAATGCCAGAGGGGGCCGAATCATGGTTGAATAGAATGAACAAGGTCTTCGAGTTCTTGAGAATGCCTGTAGAATTGAAAGTGAATTTGTCCACGTATATTTTGGAAGATCTTTCCCTTCAGTGGTGGGAGTTGGTAGTCCTAGCAGGGATAGACCAGGGAATGACATGGGAAGGCTTTGAGGAATTTTTTAATAAACAATTCTACCCACATACGTTCAAAATTTAGCGCACAACTGAATTCTTCAGTTTGAAGCAAGAGCTTATGTCTGTGACAGAGTATGCAGCTAAGATTATGAACTTTGTGAGATTTTCACCCTTGGTGGCGGGTAGTAAATTTTTGAAAGCTCATATCATTGAAGCTGGTTTGAGGCAGGACATTCATTCCAAGATAGCGGTTCTATGTATAGATGATTACACAGAGATTGTGAATAGAGCCTCGTTGGATGAATGGGTTTTTCTTGGAGTTTCGGGTGGAGGAAGCATGGTAGTACCCATGTGGAATAGTGGGAACTCTAACGTTGGGTTCAAGCGAAGGAGGCACACGTATTCCCAATGTAGGGGCATGACACATAATCTGGGGGCAGGATCAGTGAATCTTCCTCCGAAGCCCCAGAGAAAGCCGGGATGTTTTCAGTGTGGTTCTACGAGCCACATAAAGCGGTATTGTATGAAACAACCTCGATCATGTCATAATTGTAAGAAGATGGGTCATCTACAGTGTTATTGTCAAAATTCTCCAAGGTCGGGTGCGCATGACACTCCCCAGGGATCGGAGACATCATATGCTTCGATGGGATGGGGATAGCAGCACACCCCGCAATACCAGATTAAAGTGGGTCATGGTGATTCTCAGAATACCACGACGCCTCAGCTAAGCAATAAAGAGCAGAGTGTGGCAACAAAGGAATTTTTTTGAGACAAGGAGGTCTTGGTGGATGATCATTCGGGACCATCCATGGTGCAAGGTACTATTCTTTTAAATTCTACCTTGATGTAATTGTTGTTTGATAAGAGTGTTTCAAACTCTTTTATTACTTCACATGTGGTTGATTTGTTGGGTTTAATGGTATAAATGATTCCTTCAGTTTTGAAAATTCAAACTCCTCTAGGTCAAAGAGAGTGTCGAGCCTTCTTGTGTTGAGCGTGTTGTATCGTTGTGGGTGAGGTTGAGCTAATGTGGAACTTCTCTGTGCCTAACATGGATGGGTATGATGTAATTGTAGGAACGGATTGGATGGTGGTGTTTAAGGCCCACATCGACGGTAATGCACGGACAATGGATTTTATGACACATGATGGCATTAGACATCTCTTTAGAGGAGAGACGCATGAAAGGCAGGGTGCAACGGGTTTGCTGATACTAGCAGTGGGCACGTTATCATATCAGTTGGTGGTTTTGTCGTTGGAATCGGTAGAGGGTATTAATCAAAGTGTTCTTCCAACAGTGGTGGATCATTTCATGGTTGTTTTTCCAGAATAATTTATTAGGTTACCTCCCATAAGAGAAGTAAAGTTTACAATTGATCTCCATCTGGGGACCAGTCCTATCTCACTTCCGTCTTTTCGGATGGAACCTACTAAATTGTGAGAATTGGATGTCGAGTTGGAAGAGTTAAAAAACAAAGGGTTTATCCATCCTACCATGTCTCTGTGGGCAGATCTGGTGTTGTTTGTGAAAAAGGTGGATGGAACTTTGAGGATCTGTGTTTATTATCGTAGACTTAACCAAGTTAATATAAAGAACATATATCCACTTCCACGAATTGATGATTTATTTGACCAGTTGAGGGGATCCCAGTGGTTCTCGAAGATCAACCTGAGGTTGGGATATCATCAATTGCAGGTGGGGAAGGAAAATATTCATAAAACTTCTTTCAAAAGTAGATATAGCCATTATGAATATTTGGTTATGTCCTTTGTTCTAACGAATGCGCCAGTGCTATTCATGGCATTGATGAATCAGATATTTAATAGATATCTGGATTCATTTGTGGTGGTATTTGTTGATGATACTCTGGTGTATTCAAAGACATGGGTGGAGCATGAGAAGCACTTGGAGACAGTGCTGGAAATCTTGAGGGATCAGCGGTTGTATTCCAAATTGTCAAAGTGTGACTTTTGGATATAGGAAGTTCGTTTTCCTGGCCATGTGATTTTTGAAAGAGGTGTTTTAGTGGATCCAGAAAAGATAGAGGCTGTTACTTCCTGGAAACCACTAGAGAATGTGTTTGAGATACAGAGTTTTATCGGTCTAGTTGGGTATTATCAACTTTATGTTCGTGATTTCTCAGGTTTGGCTTCACCGATGACAGCTTTGTCAAGAAAGAATGTTCTATTCCAGGGGAATGAATAGTGCCAGCAGTGTTTCGAAGAGCAAAACGGTTTCCTAACATCATCACCAATCTTGGTTTTTCTAGAATCAAGAAAAGGGTACATGGTGTATTGCGATGCATCGGGATCAAGGTTGGGGTGTGTTCTCATGCAAGGGAATCATGTGGTTGCATATGGCTCACGGTAGTTGAGGGTGAATGTGAAGAACTACCCAACTCATCATTTGGAATTAGCAGCAATGGTCCATGATTTGAAAGTGTGGTGTCATTATTTATTCGGTGAGAAATTCACAGTATATACAGATCATAAGAGCATGAAGCACATTTTCTAACAAAGGGATTTGAATTTGAGGCAAAGGATATGGATGGAATATCTATAGATGTTTGATTTTGACTTGATGTACACACCGGGTAAGGGAAATTCAGTGGCGGATGCATTAAGTAGAAAATCATATGCTCAGGTGGTAAAATAGGCTTCAGACAAGTGGAAGTTGATGTCATTTATAGTTGACATGCGGTTGGAATGTGAAGACCTAGGCGATACAGCAGTATTCTTTCCGATTTTGTTGACTCCTGACTTGGTTGGCCTGGTTAAAGAGGAACATATATTTGATTCTGATTGTGTGACCATGAGGTCGAGACTCAATGGTGGGGAGACCATTGAGGGTTGGAAACTGAATAGAGATTCAGTTTTGTGTTTTTAGAATTGGATGGTTGTACCAGTTGCTTTCCTGGAGGATCTTCTCAGGGCGTATCATCATTCTAGTTGGGATGTTCATCCTAGAATTTTGAAAATGAATAAAGTGTTGAAAGTGTAGTTCTGATGGACTGGTATGAAAATAAGCGTGGATGAGTTTGTTTTGAGATTCTTGAATTATCAGCAGGTCAAGACAGATCATTAGAGGCTAGCGGGAATGTTGCAGTCTATACCAATCCATGTTTGGAAGTTGGAGAAAATAGCGATCGATTTTGTCACAGGTCTCCCAATAACGGTCAGAAAGCACGATTCCATTTGGGTGATAGTGGATCGGCTAACAAAGTCATCCCATTTCATTCTAATTCATGAATCTCATACGGTGGAGGATCTGTTCAAAATTTATATCTGAGAGGTGGTAAAGAGGCATGGTGTTCTAGTTTCGAACGTATCTGATAGAGATCCGAGATTTACATCTTGTTTCTAAAAATCCTTACATCTTTCCCTTAGAACCAAGTTGACCATGAGTATGGAATATCACCCTCATATGGGTGGTCAATCCGAGAGGATGATAGAAACTTTGTAGGATATGTTGTGGGCTTGTGTTATGGATTTTGGTGGCTCATGGGAGGAGCAATTGTCGTTGGTTGAGTTTTCATACAATAATAGTTATCAGGAATCCATACATATGGCTCTGTTTGAAGAATTGTATTGGCAGTCGTGTCTTTCTCCACTATGTTCGGTGGAAACGAGTGAGTCTTTGATGGTCGGACCAAGCCTTGTCCAGGAGACTACAGAGAAGATCAAGTCGGTCAGGAAGAGAATGGGGACAGCTCAGAGTCGTCAGAAATCGTATGTGGATCATCGTCGATGGTTATTATCGTTCGAGGTGAGTGATCATGTTTTCTTGAGGATCTCTCCTAGGTCGGGACATCATCAGTTTGTGATGAAGGGAAATTTATCTCTGAGGTATATTGGACCTTTTGAGATTCTTGAGCGGGTTGGTGAGGTGGCATATCGCTTGGCTTTTCCACCTAGTTTCAGTGCAGTGCACAATTTGTTTCATGTGTCACAGTTAAATAAGTATCAACTAGATCGTGTGGTAATAGCATTGGTTTAGTTCGGGTTTTTTGGCAGCATGGTCAGATTCAAGAGGAGACTTGGGAGCGGGAGAAAGAGATGGTCGAACAGTGGCCCGAGCACTTTTGACAAAGGGCGGGTTCACTACTTTCCAAGGATGGAAATTACAATGGTGGGTAGAATGTGGCACCCTCGGTTTGAGTTATATAGCCTATTTTATGCCGTTTTATGTGTTTAAAGTGTATGAGATGAGTTGGGAAGAGTTTGGGAGAGTTTGGAATGGGTTTGATGGAATTTGGGAGCTTTTCCTGGGGCACACGGTTTGAGCATGGTTAGGGGAAACCGTGCGGGTGCTCCAATAGTCTATGCAGGGGGAGGTAGTTGGCTTCACATGGCCTGCACACAGTTTTCCAAACCGTGTGTGGCAACCGTGCAGAAGCTTGCTCTCGAGGCAGTAGCGTGTGCACGGTTAGCGCACGGTTTTCCAAACTGTGCGGACTAACAGTGCGGCAACTTAATGTTGGGGTTTTTAAGTTCAGGCTCCCTCATTCTTGACCTAAATCACTCCAATCTTCCTCCCACTCAATCCTCACTCATTTTTTTTGGTTCTCAGTGGTTACAAGGTTTCTCCCACTCGGTTGGGAAGCAATTCGAAGGGGTTTCGAGGTGGTTTGAAGAAGGTTTCTCCCAGGTAAGTCACTCCTCTTGGGTTCTTTGTGTTTTCCTCTAGATCTACTCTTCCATCTTTCTTGGTTTCCTAGATCTTCACTTTTTGTGTGTAGAAATAGAGTTTTGGTTTCCTTGGATGTTGATTTTAAGGCTTCTAATGGTTAGGGAAGGGTATCTAGAAAGGTTTTGGTGGTGCCTTCGCCAGATTTGAGGTTTGGTTGCTTGTGGGTCAAGTTCGCCAAAACCCTAAAGGTAGGTGGCTTCTCTATCAACTTCACTTGGTTAGAGCTAGTGGTTTTTTGTTACAATTAATTTTTTGTGTGGAAAAATTAACTCTGATTTGTTGTGAGAAATTGGTTGGAAATTCCTTGGGTGATGTTTTTGGAGTTTTGGGAAAAAGCTGTTTTACGGTGAAAGGCACTTGTTGTGGATTTTAAAATAGAGATTTTAAAATAGGCTGTTGAGATTGATTTGGGAAATTGGTTGATGAATTTTTTTTTTCAATAAGGCGGTTGTTTTTATTGAAATGTGGTTTAGCATGGAAAATGGTTTTCAATAAATGGATGATTTATTGAAGTGGATTGGTATGTGATGGAATTGGTTGATTTCATGTTGTTGTGACATTGGTTGGTTATAATATTTGTTGTGATTGATTGGAATGTTGTGTAGAAGTGGTGAGAATTAACACTATAAAAAGGGGATGGATAGTGTATGGAAGGTCCACCATCAAAAGATAAGTAGACGAGAAGTTCCACTAGGTGTGAATGGGTCAACAGGTTGGACGGAAGCTCCATCGTTTGGTTGTTTTGGTTGTTTTGTTGTGCATTATTTTGCAAGATTGAAATTGTTGTGCTAGTGTGTAAATGATGGAATGTCTTATGGCATGTTTGGTTGCATTTCCCTTGGTTGCTTGGTTTGGGTGAGATGGCTTGGTAAGGATGTTTTTGGTTTATGGTAATGGTTTCACTTGTGATTATTTTATATAAACTATTTTATATAAATGTGCTAACGGTTTTATCCTAGTGGCATGTGTAGGGAATTCATTTGTGGAAAACCTATGGAGTTTTAGTACTCACCCCCTGATTTGTCACTTTGGTGTATTTTCAGATGTCGTGTACAGTGACGTGGGAAAAGGTAAGAAATAATAGTCCTTTAGTGGAGCATTTTTATTTCTTGGTGGAGCTTGGAGCTTGGAGTTTGGTGTGGAGCTGTGGTGGTGTCATGGCTCGTGGGGTTTTTTTGTTTAGTTTCTACTTTGTACTCTGATGTAGTGTAGACATGTCTAGTTGTATTGGTTTTGGGATGCATTGTGGAACAACTTGGTTGTCTTTAGGGAATACATACTGGAATATTTTATTGACATGCATCATATAGTGGGTGTTAATGGATTGTTTAGTTGGTTTTGTCTTAAGGGGAAATCGTTCCCCAACTTGTTCTTAAAGCCCTCAGCATTTATTTCCCGCCTTTGGTGCCTTGGGAACGTTGCTTAAGGCCAAGTAAACTTCACTGCCTCCTCAAGACAATGAGTTCGGGGCGGGGTGTTACAATTTATTTCATTATGATGTGAAATCATGAGTCAGAAACTTAAAATATTTTAGTGACACAATTTTTTTTTGCATTTCAAGAATATCCCTGTAGTGATTTTCCACCACGAAGGCATTAAAAAATAAACTTCTCCATTCTGGATAATGTCTAAAAAATGGGTGGACTGTATGTTCATTTTCAATTAGTAGTTGGAACTAACTCTAAATGTATTCCCATCAAGAGTAATTCCAATATTGGATTCAACTCATCATTTTCATTTCCTTTAATATCTATCAATGTTCTAATCAAAATTTCACGAATATTCCCATTCACATGATTGACATAAATGTTATGTTTGACCTTATGATATCTCTAATACAGAGGTTCCAAAATATTTGATCATTTCTTCCAAATATTTATATATTTTTAATATTTTTGTGTACTTCCAAAAGTGACATCAATATTATTCACCCCCTCAAAATATTGATTACTGTAAAAAGGTTTTGGTAAAATATCAAATTCCGATGATACATTAAATGACTTTTCTTAATCTGTTATAAGAGTGATGCATAAATAAAAACCTTTAATAACTCATGTATAGTTTTTTTCTTCCATATTTTATTTGATAATATGATGTTAATTCCTTTGAAATTAGACCAAGTTTATGCCCCTTAACACTATATTAAAAAAGATCTATATTTTGGGGAGTTATTTATAGTGAACATAAACATTACATGTTGTAAAAAATGATCAATTTTATAGGAATCATACACTCTAATACCTTCATCCCAAATAAGATTAAAATCATCAATTATGGTGATAAGAAAATTTTGATATAATTTCATGGTTGTTTTGGTCTTGAAATAAATAAACTCAACATGATATATTTTTTTATGCATAAAAAATTCTGGTGACAATTTGTAAACTATTAATAAAAAAAATTATAAACTTTTTTTTCACTAATTCTTCGATATGGATTCATTTCATCTATGGACAGTCCAAATCTACGATTTCTGACTTCATTTTTGAATATAAGAAACTATTGAACAATTTTATATCATAGTGAATGATCGAATAGATGAACTAATTTTTTTACTAGATATGAACTCATTTTCATGCCATCTTAACCTTTTTCATCATTTGAAATTATAAATAAACATTTTAAATGAGGAATTATAGGAATATTTAAAATTTCCTCGAAAGGAGTATTTATAACTACTTAATCAACCTGTGATTTTTTTCAACATTTACCACGATGTCCCACATTTAAGACTCTCTGATAGACCTTTGTATTCATTCCTATATAGCACACATTCATTCAAGTAGGAAAATATCTTCATATACCTCAAACCTATCATGAATAACATTTTATTTTCATTATAATGTAAATTTTAGAGATCATTTTATTTAGGAAGTATGTGTCTCAAAAAAAATAGAAATTCTATAAAACTCTTGTCACTCCATCTATTTTTATCCTTAAAGTTAATCAATCTTAAAATCATTGATAAAACTGAAAATTTTATAAAACCTAGATACAATGGTTTTTTAATATCACTATATAGATGATGAATTATTGATGCTTTCCCCATATCCTCTAATTCAATATCATGAATCATTTCATCAATTTAACCAGACTTATTATCTTAAAAATCATCATCATCAATAGATCTTGAATTTTTTTCCAATTTTAATTGGGTGAATCCAATGATTGTATCTCAGATTGAAACCATGAAATATTACATGCTCTTTAATTTACATACATTTCAACTTTTGTATATTTAAACATTTTAATCATGTAAATAAAAATATGACATTTTTTGGAACATATCATTTAGAAAATTCTAAACAAATATCAATACATTTGGTATATTCATCACTTATTTGCAGTTCAGTAATCCAACGTTGAATTGTTATTATCTATAGACAAATATCAAGACTTGAAAATATTTCATTTTATTTTTAATTTAATTTAAAATTTACATTTAAAAATAATAAAAAAAATAAACATAAAATATATCACAAATAAAATAAAAGCAATATATTTTATAGGCAAAAGTATCACGTTGATCTTATTTATTTATCATTCTTTCATAAAAATTCCAAAAACTAAAATGATATAGAAATAATAAAATTAATTTTAAAATGTTGACCACAAATAAAACACAATTATTCCTTATTTTCATTAAGTAATTTCATAATTATATTTATTTTTTTTTCAAAGTAAATTAAGAAATATAATCATATAAAGGGTCAAATATTAGAGAGTAAAAAAATATATTATAAAACATGATAAATAATACAATAAAATTCCTACCCTTATGCTAAAATTGAAATGAAAGTGTAACATAAAAAATACTCATTAGGATCACCAAAAATAGATTATATATGAATAAAATTTTAATAAAAATATAATCATTATAATTTGATATTATTATAATAATTCAAATATTTACAAATGTGTCATATATTATAAAAAATTAAATAATTAAAATGATTCAATTTAGAAATTCAGATATATTCATGAAATTTTTAATAGAGATAAATAACATATTAAAATCAACTCAACATTCAACCTGAGTTAAGAACTATCCAGCCTAAGGGGGTTTAAAAAATAATTTAATAAAATTATCTCTATATTAACAGCATGATCGTGAAATATGTATTACATTAGTGATATCATTAAGTAGAAATTAGAATGTTTTTATGCTCATAATACTATCATACAATCAAAATTATCATCTAAATATATATTACCATTCCTCCAAATTCAAACCCTATCATCCATTATACCTTTTAAACACCCATTCATAATGTAGGAAAAAAAAACCACAGACACCCATTAATTAGTAAATTAAAATTATTTATAACACAAATTCATAAAATAATAATTTAATTAAACCATAATTTCAAAACATGTATTAATCAAATTAAAAATACCTTATATGAATGAATAATAAAAACTAAAAATATGAATCATGGAGACTTGCCATGGAGAATTGGTGTCAGAGATCATTCAAGAAAACAACAATCCCAGAAAAATATTCATCAAATTAAACATAATTTAGACACATATAAATAAGAACAATAAATACAAACCACATAGAGATATTGGAGAGAATCCATAGAATAGTATCATGATGAATGATAAGACTATGACGATGGTGTTAGTGATGGTGATGGTGATAGAGATGACAATATAATGAATGAGGGTTTGGATAATGATGAATAATGAGATAAAAGATAACAACCTAGTGTTTAGGAGAAGAAAATGGGGGTCTAAAAAGGTATAAATGAACAATCAACCCATATTATGAAGGTTTTTAAAAAGTTTTTTATATCAGTTTTGAAAAATAGATGTTATAAGTTAACTTACATCAGTTAAAAAATTAACCAACACAAAAAAACATATTTCACATAGGTTTTATAATAATCAAAATGAATGATAAAAACATTATGTCAGTTTGATATTAACCGATGTAAAAAAAACATTTATAACCTGAGTTTTTAAAAACCAACAATATAAACCCTTTATAAAAAATGTATTTTTCACTAGTTCCGTTCACATTCAGAGGTTGTGACCACTCTTCTTCTGAAAGAATTTTTTTGAGAGATATTGGAGGTGAATCTAGCCATAATTTAGATAATGTAGTGTCCCATCTAAAGACAATGTATTCTACATCTTTGTCACGACCCGACCCAACGGGGCTTGAGCCGCGACTCCCCAAGCCCGCCTCCAATAGGCCAGGGGCAGGCTTCTGGTGCCGAGTAGGCTATCACAGACATGAGAGGCATTAGCCTAAGGTACCTGTACACACACATCCACAAACACCTCCATGAAATAGGGCAGAGATATAGAAAACTGAAAAGTAAATGCATGCATACAACTATCCCACAACCAGAGTACAACAGAAGTACAAAAGGGCAAAACAGGGCCCCCCAAAAGAGAACTACAAAAGTGCGTCTGAACTGCTATGAAGAAGGGTAACGCTGCCACACACGCCCACCAGAAAGCTCCCTCGGCACCGCACCGGCAATCACCCTGGTCAGTCTCACTCACTCAGCTCCGCTTGCTCCAGGTCCTCCTGGGACTCTGTCGAAAGGCTTGTGGTCTGCACAAGACACAAACATGTGCGGGAAAAGCCCATGTAGGGGTGAGTGTAAACATACTCAGTAGGCACCCTAAAAACCCAAAACCCAAAGAGAGCAACTGAAAGGCAACAGTCCACTCATCCCATCCAGAGGGAACCCACATGAGATAGAAACTTCATCTCATGACCATCCTCAGCTAAACACAACTAGTCAGCTCAGCTCAGGTGTATTCCCATACATACACCTTGAACAATCCAGATATACTCAACTCACGCACTAAGCCACAAGAGGTACCGACCTCATCACCAGCAACTGTCCACAACTAAGAGAGTACACCACACGATCATTGTCATCCCAGATGACACTCACCCGAGAGAACACTCCATCAGTTTTCTCACAAACCTCACAGACGCTCACTCGAGAGATCATGCTCGTCGGATAGAATCACTGAGGAAACCTCGCTGAAACAACATAACCACCAAACTCCTTGGATAGGGTATCGCTCCTAGGGTTCGCTAGGGGATACCAGAACCCACTCCAGTATACGAATCTCACAGATAAGGGATCACTCCCAGGGTCCGTTGGGGGATACCACGACCCGATCTGGCATACATAGTTCTCATAGATAGGGGATCACACCCAAGATCCATTGGGGGATACCACAACCTCATCTGGTGCTCGACAGAAACACATCACTCAGATAGAGGATCATCGCCCATATAAAGGTGGTCATGATGATACCAGAACCCTACCTAGTATAACTCACGATGTAGGGGATCGAACTGAGGATGCCGCAACCCTACTGAAACCACGTGCTGAGTAGGGGATCACATAACCAATGATACCGCAACCCTACTATACACCGCATGCTGAGTAGGGGATCGTATATCTGAAAATTCCACAACCCTACTGAGTACGGCCCACCACATTGGGGATCATAATCCCGATGATGCCACAACCCTACGAGGCTAACCAGCTCGATAGGGGATCACTGTCCGGGGATAAACGGTCACAGTGATACCAAGAACTCGATCTAGGGTAGCGATGTTAGAGGATCCCACTTCGGCCCACCGGAGGGATACCACAACTCTAACAGATTAAACATCACATCAAGAGGATCACAAGCCTAAACTAGGGTTGTGATTCCGAGAAAACCCTCGTAGGAGCGAACCAAGGGAGTACCATCAACCACTGCTAGTCCAAACGTCGCTAACCCGAGTGACCCGCCACAACGCCACACCGCGCATCTCCAAGGCCGATACCGAGGCCACCATCACGTTCCACGTGAAAAAACATGAAGGATAGGCTATTTACTTGCCCAAAACGGAGCACCGGTGAAAAAGTAACTATTCGTCATAGCTAGCTCGTGGGGGGCCCACTCAACGATCCTAAAACCCATCGAGCAGATCATACCACGGGGATCCCCTCGAAGAAACAAATGGGATCAACTACTCGTTCGTCCTAAACGGACACCTGGTGAAAAAGGAACTATTCACTGGAGCAAGCCTGGGTGGGGCCCATGCCTCAATCCTGAAACTCATCGAACGGATCGCACCATTGCGATCCTCTCGGAAAAACACACAGGATCGACTATTCATCCGCCAAAATCGGACTCCTGGTGCGAAAGCTGTGTTTTTCCGCAAACACCAAAACCCGGCCTCATGGGGCCTGCACCCTGTTCAGAGTCCCAAAAACCGGAAACCATCACAAAAAGTCAGTCGTACCATCAGGGTCTCAACGCCACTGACAGCACATCATTCGGATGCTCCGGGTAGAAGTTACAACGGCCCGAAGTCATAAAATAATAAAGTATTATTATTTTATACGATGTTTCTAACTCCCGTTCCACAATCTCTAACCCTTAAACCCTCAAATTAAGTTCAAAAGGTCCATCTCGACGCAAGGTGTGCGTCGTCGCAAACGGCTCACAAATCGGAGTTACGGTTTGCGAGTTACGGTGGTTTAAAAAACCCCTGGAAAATCTTGGCCTGACCACCGCCAGCCTCGCCGGAAACCACCGCGTCGCCGCTGGATTCTGCCGCGCCACTGCCTCCGCCACTGGAAATCGCCGCCCCGCCGCCGCGCCTCACCGGATTCTACCATGGCTGCCACCATAATCCGGGTTTTCCACCGGAAAACTTCCGGAAACCCCCGGGAGCACCCCAGTGCTCCAAAATCAGATCTGAAAAAGGTTTCGGAAACCTCGGGACCCGAACTACACAACCCTTATGCAAATTTGAAGAAAAAACAAAAAAAAGAGATCCGGGATTGAAAAACTCAAACCACCTACCTCGCGGGTGAAACACCGAAGCATCAGGTGTAGATCGACGCCGGCAACGCCCTGAAGCTAGATCTGCTAACGAACAGCGCAAAAAACGGACAATTTTGGCTCTATCTGGCGAAGAAACGGAGGATGTGGGATGGGTTCGTCTGGAACCACACGTAGGAGGTGGGAGGGGAGAGATGAAATAGTTTTCCCTTTTTTTATTTAATAAAACAACTCATTTCACTCCCCACCAAGTCGCCACCATCCCGGCACCCGATGCAGACAAAGATAAGGTCACCCCTAGGATAAACACGCCGTTCTGAATGCAACAGTGGACTCAGATTTGCGATACGAGACTCCATTCAGAAGTTATTCAAGCCGATGCTCATAAACCAACTTTTCCACTTATTTATGAAAACACCACTGGTGGTGTTTTCCACCGTAGGCCCGCGCCCGCAAAGTTTACACCTCGCCTTGGGTAAACAGCACGCTCCGGACGCAACCATGCCCTCGGATTCCCGCTCTGAGATATCAATTAGGAGATATCACACCCCCGCCACATGTATAGTATAAAAATACTTAATATTTTTATAAAATTAATTCTGGGCACACCGGGCCTCGGAATCACACGTCGTCTTCGCGCCTAGCTTTGGAATCATTCGTAGAAATATTCTGAAATCTGACAGGGCTAAAAAACCGAGTCTCTACAATCTTCATCATGAATTATAATATCCTTCATAGGGAAATAAATTTTTCCATTATAATTTTAAAGTCTATCTATACTAAGGATTATATCATATTAAACCATAGGTATAATAATAAATTTTACAAATAAGGTATATCTATTTATCCTAATAGGAAATGAATAAAATAACCTAGTTGTAATATTATTTTGGCTATAATTATTAATTCAAAAAACCCTTCTTAATATTCTAGGTAAATATCTAATTTTCCTAGAAAGTGTGGAAGACATAAAAGAGTTCAAAGAACCAAAATCAAATTAAGAATTATCCAAATTTGAGGATACAATAAAATTACCTATATTCACATATTTAGGAACTTCAACCTCAGATATAGTGGTTTCATAATATTGTCTTTTATCCCTTAGAATTTTTTTAAGAAATTACACTGAATTTTGGAGAATTTGTTTGAATGGTGCCCCATCTCATTAAAAATAAATCATGGACATTGGATATTCTTTCTTTACCATTCAATCATGATCCTGATGGAATTTATCTCCACACATAAGGAAAACCCTCATTCTATTCAATAATTTTCCATAGTGTTTCTTTTCATAATTATTACAAGTAGTAAATTCCACCCTTCCCTTCTTCACTTTTAAAGTGTTTCTTTTTCCGATTGGTCATCCACTGGCTTCTTTTCTTATTTTTCCTAGAAAACATAATACATAGAGAATTATTTCTATATATTTATTTCACATGATATTATATCCTCATATAAAAAAATGTCTAAGAGACTAATTCCCTTTGAATTTTAGTCATGATCCCATCAAAGAAGTGTTCAATCATACTTCTTGGATTGTCTGCATAATATGTAGCCTGAGTTGTTAACCTTGTAAAGTTTTCTTCATATTCAGAAAAATTATCTCTTATTTTTTCTTAGATTGAGTTATTTTCTCTCCATATCATCTCATTCCTCATAAGGAATTTATTTTTCAAAGAATATATCATTGAAGTTATTTTACTCCATAACATTTATTTCATCCGACTATTTAGTATTCTTGATCAATGTCCACCATTGATAAGTGTCTCCCTTAAGATGATAAAATACCACAATAAGTTTATCTCATTAAGTGTCTCCCTTGAATTATATAGTTTGTTATTGTATGAAGTCAACCAACATTATTGTGTTATGTTTGGGATTAGAATGATACTTTATGTGGACAATATTTTTGGTCATAACATGACTCATCTACCCCAATGTAGTTATTTTTTTATAGATCCAACTTTAGTTTCATTGTATTTACCATGAGGGAAATACTAAAGTATATTACATTCATTAATATGGTTTTCATTCCTTCCACTAAGAACTATTTCCAAAACATGGATTTTTCTGAATTATGTCATAACATTGTCAATTTTAAATCATAGTGTATAATTCTAAATCTAGTGTAGCACTTGACACAAATTGAAAATTTATTCATAGATAATATAAGAATCATAAGAGTAGTATATTTTTAAATATCTTATAATCATAATAATATTTTCAAACCTTTCATAATGGTTTGTAAAGGTCACATAAATTAAAAAAATCATATCCCCCAAGATTGTCTAGCTAGGCGGGTGGTCTTTGGACCTCTCATCATGAACCAAGTGAAGATCAAGTTTATACTCAATCATCCTTTTTTAGGGTGATTACAATAGTGACCTAGGCTTGACATACCAAGATATTACATCATTTTAGATGATTATTCAGTACAATAAGAAAAATACATTCTCGAGAACCGTAATAGTTTAGTGTATTTGAAAACTTGGAAACAAAATCTTCTATCCTAGTTAAAAAGAATCAAAATCTCTCATAAATATCTCTACCTTTAGTACTTCTACCTAATACATTTCTTCATAAACTGGGTAAAGGAAACAAAAAAAGGGGTGACCTCAAATGCTTAATAAGGGTAAACAAGGGAGACAAGTAACTATAAACATGAAGATAGGGGTATGAGAACATGATAAAAACATTAGGATATTATACCCTGCATATCAAACATCATAAACATGAGTTCTATGATAAATCATAGCAGTTTATAATACATTAATCATAAGGAAATAAACATCGTGATCCATGGAATCATACGATGTAATAAGATATATCATTTGAGTCATACATATAACATTAGAAAATTTTATTTCAAAGCTACCAAAAAAAAGAAATATATAACATGTCAGGATTCAGCTATGACATGTGTACCTACTGCGGGATTTAGCTAACAAAACACATTCCCTATTACTTTTAGGATTAGTATAAAATCCATTTACCTTATTGTTTTTGAGATTGGGCTACACCCTGTGTACCATCTTACTTTTAGGCTTGTGCTACAATGCATAAACCTTATTATTTTAAGGAATGGGATATAACCTGTATACCCTATTACTTTTAGGCTTGGTCTACAACCCATGTAAATTCTTTTTTTGTCTTGGGATACAACCCATTTACCCTCTTACTTTTAGTCTTCGGATACAAAACATATACATTCTTGTTTTCGGGCATTGCATCTCATACTATATACCCTCTTGTTTTGGGCATGGGATGTTCTCCTGTATACCCTCTTGTTTTAGGGTTGGGATGTCCTCCCATGTACCCTTTGATCTCATAAAATATTTATCTTTACCAAATTAATTAGAGGGATATTTAGGTCCCACAACTCACATAATAAAATCATACATGCATGTGCCACGAAACCTTATTCATATCATGACCCATGAAAAAAATATGGGTTATATAAGTAATAAATCATAAACCCTGAAATGAAATGGGTATCATTAACATTTTATCACAACATAACCTATGGAAAAGATATAGTTTTCATAATAATTTCATAAAAGTACAAACCATGAAAAGAATCGGGTTTCAAAAGCATATAACCCAGGGAAAAGAAATATATTTTCATAAACATATAACGCATGGAAGATAAACAAGTCTCATAAATACCATTAAATTAAGCCTAACCCATTAATAGAAATTATATAAATGGAAAATTTTGGTAATTTCCTAGAAGTTAATGATTGACATTAATAGATTTCATCTTATATGGAAAATAATCTTTAAATATCTTTCAAAACTATTTCCTAATGAAAATATCTCTTCTTTGAAAAACAATTTTTAATACATAAACCCATTTGATAATAATTTTCATATAAAATTACTTTAAAATTTATAAATAAGAGTTGAAATAATTTGAAAGTATTTTTCCTTAAAAATCTATAAAATAAGCTTTAAAACATTTTAAAAAACTTTTTCTTTGAAAAAAATTTAAAAATTTATAAAGAAATTTCGAAAATGCTTTGAAAATAACCTCTTAGAAAATACTTTGAAAACTTATAAATAGTTATTGAAAATATTTGGAAAAATATTTACCTTGAAAATAAATTCAAAACATAAAAATATATATTGAAAATGTTCTAAAAACCATTTTCCTTGAAAACTTATAAAATAATCTTGAAAAAGTTTTGAAAACCATGATCCTTTAAACAATTATATAAAAAAATAATTGAAAACGTTTTTAAAAAAATTTACATGAAAATTTATTTTGAAAACATTTCCTTAAAAAAATTAACCATTAAACCTGAAAATAAAGCTTCAAAGTATTGATTTAGGATAAATCCCTATATGTCATACGTGGTAAAAAGAACATTCCTTTAGCATGGTAAAAAAGGATAAAAAAATTGCCTCATTTGGAAAGTGACAAGAAGATTCCATTAAAAAAATTGGTAAAAGAAAAATTGTAAAATTTTATTTTAATGATCATATAATATTAATATAATATTTTGGGAAACCATTTTTTGAAAACATGGTTTTGAAGGAACATAGATTTATGACTAAAGAGAGGGTAAAGTCGGGTTTTATTAAAAAAATAACTATATTTTGTACCAAAGAGTAAAAAATCATAAAAAAAATTCATATAGCATTAATAAACATAGGAGAAGAAAATTAATAATTTTTTTGAGAAATGGAACATATTAACTCATCAAAGAAATCATAAATGTAAACAATCTCAAAAAGGGATGATATTGTCTCAATAAACTCTTATAACTTGGTATCTTGGGATCACACTCTCTATGTAAGAAAATAAAATTAAATAAAATTAAAATATCATTAATTGAAAAAGATTCATGATAAAACATATAAAATGGAAGTATATAATCCTTATAAAAGATTTTAGGTACATAAAAAACTTGAGTCTCAGAGAAGGCAGATTGAGACAAAACATTTTTTACTAATTTTGTAACTTTTGAAAATTAAAACCCCATGAATGAAAGTTCATAAAATTATATATTAATACCAATAAACATAGTTATAATATACATATAATAAAATCATATTCAGTGCTTACACCATACAAAATTAAATAGTGGTGAACATACCATGTATCTCACAAGAATAAAATGTGAGATGAAATCCCCTTTACCTTATTTCTTGACCCTCGTCATACTTGTTCAAACCTCTTGTATAATAAATATAATTTATAGTTAATCTTATATATAAACATACTATTATATATAATACCATATGTGGTTTTATTATTACCTTATATTACCCAATTTTTAACCATCCTATGTTAAGGCTTCACTTTAGGTAATATTCTCTTTTTTTCAATGTGTCTTAATTTGTTATATTGTTGATCCGTATAAATATATAATGATTAAAAAAATGTAAAACATGATAAAATTATCATTTATATATAGTATATCTATATTATAATAATCTATATAATATATAATTATGAAATGGAATACATTGTTCATGGAAACGGTAGGTTGTACGTACGTGTGAATGTTATTTCTGTTTAATTGTCGCGTTGAGAGAAAGAAAGTAAAATACATGTATGTATATATACATACATATATTACTATTAAAGTAGATTTATGATATCATATATATCATATATATTCACTAAAACCATCCTTAATACAATCTATGTATTTTTAGAATGAATCATATCGCATTGAGAGGGAGGTAATCCCCACTTCGTCAAACGAAATTGGTGTATTTACATGAGATGGAAATCAAAAGTTATATTCCAAATAAAAATTACAGAAGAATAAATACATTATAAAAATAATATATATCATATATAAACATATTTTCTATTTTAATTTCCACCATGATATGTGTTATTGGAAAAATCAACAATCATCATTTCATGAGTCAGTAGTTTGTTGTACATAGAAATATAATTTTTGTTAACCATTAAAAGGAGGTGTGTGTAAATATAGGCCAAAAACATAAAATAAAAATATACTAGTATATTTAGGATACTATTTTTATTATATGATAATATAATAAATATATTTTTACGGGGTGGAGAAGGAAAATAAAAAAAAGGACTTGACAAAATATGTTACCTCTTAATTAGGTAACACCTTTTGGTTTATGCCAAAAGGCTTCCTTGAATTGTCTTCTTCCCAAGGTAAGGATTCTTTGAGTAATATATGTATGTTGGGGAGTTTATTTTTCATGTATATGAAAAACCTTAGAGGTTTTAGAGGGTTGGGTAAGTGGGAGTGGTGGTTGCCTATTATAGGGAAGGAAAAGGACCCACTTTGAATTTTTAGAAACAAGTTAGGTGTACACATGTTCTTACACAACAAAATTCATACAAAAAAAACAAAATAATAGAAGATATATGGATGAATTATGTACATAAAATGGGGTTTGGAAAAGTTTATAAGTCATTTGAACCCTTAATTTTAAGGTTTAGTCCCTAATTAAGCTTAATTTGGCCTTAATCACTATGATTAATTGTAATCACTATGATTAATTTTAATCACATTAACTAATAATTTTATTAAAAAACTAACTTTATATTATTATAATATAAATATAATAATTAATACAATTGTGTATGTTCTATTTTCAAAATTCAATTCATAGAAGCAGGAAAATTGAGATTAATGTCGATCCCGCAGATGAGACGAAATAACGAGTTTTTAAAGTATAAAATTGTTCAAATGTGTGTTAAGTTTTTATATTAAATTTCAAAGTTAAATTGATTATAATGAACTAAATTTTGTAAATATATCTATAATTGATCTAATTTGTCTTTAAAACAAATTTCAAATATAATTTAACATTAATAATTATTTAAACAAATATGCAATTTTTAACTAAAATGCAGTCGTTTGAACTATTCATCATAAATGAATTTTCCAAGAAAATCCCAAAAAAATCATCCTAGAATAATTTCAAAATTATTAATTTAGAAATAAATTTTATTTTATCAAATAAAATTAATAAATAAGTATAAATTTTATTTTATTAATTTTCAAATAAGAACATTTAAAGGCGTTCATTCGAGAAAACGGTATTTTTAAACATAAAAGGACTTTACCAAAAATCATATTTTTCATTATCAATATGTTTTTTACATAAAAAAAATTATAAAATTATTTTAAAATTATTTATTATTATTCATATTACTATTTTTTAATCACTAGCTTATAACTAACTCTTTTAAATATTTCAATAACAAATTGATGTTTCATAAAAACTCAGAATTTCAAATAACTTACACCAAGTTAATGTTCCATGTGAGAGGAATGTTTGAATAAGACCATTTCAGGATATAGATGAAAATTTCAATTATTTGGTTAAAACATCTTTGTGACCATAATAATATATACTGGTGGAAATCCCATCTATACCAACACATTTCTCCCAACGGTTTAAAAAACATTGGGAAAAATATATTATAATAACAGTTCTCTATAACTATTTGTATAAGCTTGTCCACTACTAGGATAGAGTAGTCTAAGGTGGGTTTTGAAAATATTTTAATTAAATAGTTGGCATAGATTCAGTTTTACCAATGATTTTTTTAAACCATTGGGATAGAAAATCCCCAAATACAGTGCATGGACAACAGCAGTCCATAACCCATCCCATCTCGAACATTTTTTCCTAAACGTGAGCTATATGTGAAACCTACTTCCCAACCAGCTCTCGAGGGTGATAACTCTACTTTCCAACAGGACAACTCTATTTGATTCAAGTAATTGTTTTTATTCCACTTTAAATTTGTACATCTTCCATCATTTATTTTATATTTTTTCAATCAGTTTCATTATAATGTATTGTGTATTATGATCCTTTATGAACACATTCCATATATAATTTAATTTCCAGTTTTTTTTATTTATCTTTATGGAATAATTTTGTTTTTTTTGGTGTTGTTGTGCATTATAATTTTTTTGTGTTTTTATTGTTTTTTGTGGTTTTGGTTTTGGTTTTTTTTGTTTTTTGTGGTTTTGTTGTGGTATTTTAGGTTGTGGTTTTTGTTGTAGTTTTTTGTGGTTTTGATATAGAAGAGATCAATATGATCCTGAGTTATTTTATTCATTTTTTATTTTAAATTTATGTTTTATTGACATGATATCATTGGTTATACATAAATACAGTTATAGAATTTTTTATTCTAAGAGGAATGACAAGATAATCATGTATTATGGATATACCCCTAAATTTTGTCTTTGAAATATCACACTCTAACATTAAGATGATGATACCATCACTATAAGTCATTCAATGAAGTGTTTCTTCCACCTGAACCACTACAGTGTGTTTGGGGTCATTGTCATGTGTTAATGGTGATAGAACCAAGATTTACTCTATTACATGATCATTTAGTCTACTTCATCAAGCGATCTGGTTATACACTTGTAAGGAATAATTTTTTGAAGTTCAAAATGAGTGTTAGTAATTCATGTCACAATTTTCTTAGTTATTCATAAAGAATTTTTAAGGAATTTATATGATTTTATATCCTAGGAAGACACCCCCAATAAAGGAGTAGAACCATCATAGAACTCACCAAGGATGTTCATGCCTACACATTATTTTCTCTTTGATATATATCTCAATAAATAAAATATCATGGTTAGGTTGACATAATTATTCACTACTAGATGATAGTATTTTAGGTCTTTGGAGGTGAACCTGAGGTGTTGTTGTGAACCTACTTGGATTCTATTGTTTTCATTTATTCTAGGCATTAAAATTCAATATTATAGTGTTTAATTTTCCTTACAATTTATGGATAATTATATGGTGACAGGAATGTGTTGGACTTGTGATAGTCCTAAAATAGGTGATTCATGAACCCATATCTAGTTGTAATTATAGGTTAATAGTATTATGAAATTTTTCTTCTTTATTATAAATGTTACATTTGAGATATTTACTCAAGTATGATGTTCTTATTTGGTATTGTAATTTGTGGTTTTGACACTTGGACCATACGGGAAATATGATTGTGTACATTCATCAAATGTGGCATGTAGGATTCACATGACATTTATATTCTTATGTGTGACTGAATTTTCAAATGACATAGATTTTAGTAGTATAATGTGTCCATAATGGGTTTGATATAGATTTCATATATAACTTGTTATAGGTAATATACCCACCCAAACCACAGTGTTTTTTAAGTGAAGAACATATGGATATTATTATTGGATGTTCTCTGATGATGTAAATAAATTCCATTGGTGAAACGAATGTATTTTATCACTTGGGGTTCTATTTAATAATTTTATATATTTGTAATTGTTTAAAGTATTAAAGGTAATCATAAAAAGATGGTTCATGATGGGAATGATTCCCCTTGATTATTTTGATACCCTTATGATGGTAAAAGTGAAGAAATGTAGATTTATTTCTATAATTTTAATTTAAATTACTTGAATTAGTTTTGGAATCCTGATTATATGAAGAGGTAATGATTTAGTAGATACCTAGAACTATAGGTTTCGAGAACGATTTTTGATGAGATAGTTGATTATGATGTGATATGGTTGGATCTAGGATGGATAGAGAATGTGTATGTTATTTGTTGTTTTATAGTAATTCATGAGGGACTAGTGATCATTTATTAATCCATGACTTGAGTGTCATTCATTAGTATTGTTTGGAAGAAAGCGCCAGGGGTGTTTTTTTCTAGATTAACATGACATGGTGGAGAATCATGGTCAATTTTTAGTTGAATGAGCATAGGTTTTATGGAATGTGACTCATTGGAGAACGAGTCTGGTAGTGTGATCGGGTGATATGGGAGTGTACACTCATTGGTTTTGTAACACCTTGAGTTTTAATGAATTAATATTATTTTTGAATAAATTCAAATTCATTAGTGGCTTGCATTGCATGCTACACCAAAAGATTGTCAATATTATTAATGAATATCTTACCATTTAATGAATATCTTACTATTTAATACTTTCAAAAAATATTATCAATTTGATTAATTAATTATTATTGTTCCATAGTGGATAATTTTTTAATAGTTGAGTATAAATTTTATAAAGCCTCAAATGAAATGGGTGTATAAAACATATGAGGGTATTATGTTACTTACTTCTTCACATTAAACTTTGTTTTCTTAGATTTATTACTACACCAAAGAGAAAGATTCATTAAATAATTTAATATTATATGAGTCATATATTTAGAGATTATTCATCAACCAAAGTTGATCTGATACTGAGTTTCATCAAAAACTCAATACACTATTCACCCTCTATGTTTCATTTTCATTTGAGTTGTGCATGTGTTTAATTTATATTTACTTATCACTTATCTTATTATTTAAAAGGGTTTATTCTGATACTCCTTGTTTCTTATTTTTATATATTTTTCAAGTGAATAACTACAATAGAGGCCGGTTGTATCCTGTATATTCTTTTGTGTAGTTATTTCTTGTAAAACCTGATCCATGTTATGGTTCATTTTATTATTTTAAACAAATGTGCTCAGTAGTGGCTTACTATCATGTGAAGAAGACTATGTTCTATATTGGAACTAAAGAACATCTTTTTTAATTCCACTATGTGTCATTTTAATTTCTCTTACAGAGTCTCAAATCAATTTTGATATAATACACTAATTTCCAATTCTATGTTTCAACATGTATCTACATATTGTGTCGGTTATGGTTTTATATGAAGTGAAAATTTCCCATTTGCATAAAAATATTTTCAATTTAACTTCAATCTTATTGAATTTAATTCAATAAATGATTGATTACATTTTTTTTACAGAATGGATAGAATTTCGATGTATGAAAGTGATCGGATCTCAATCAATTTTCAAAATAATTTGGAGATCTTTTTAGATTTCGCATTTGAAAATGCTTCAGATAGTGGTAGCATTCACTTAAAATGTTATAATTTTATTATAAGACCTTGGTTGATCTATGAATAACTTAGCTACCATATAACCAAATATAGTTTTCAAACAAACTATTATGTGTGTTATCACAATAGGGAGAAAATTTAATCTCAAAATGCTGATGATTCAAATGAGAGGACTAGATTAGAGAATTTGATATATGACCAGTTTTTGTTTATTTTTCACCATGAGAAGGAAAGGATGTCGACACAATAATGATTCTATACAGTCACACATGATGTGTCCTATTAAAATGATGATCTTTACAGAGTGAAAAAAAAATTAATGATGATGCGACGACTCTAGTAAATATGCCTTGTGGTAAAATGAAAAGGTTGAAATTTTAAATTCAATTATTTCATGGGAAAACCATGTATGGGATTTATAAAATTTCTATCAATTACATTATTACCTTACTGAATCAATTACTTCTAGATTTTTTAGATATTCCCCCAAATCACTATATTGCATTGAAATTTGTTGACGAACTTGGATTTTCAAAAAACAAAATCCATGCTTACCTGAAAGATTGCAGCTTATTCTGGTGGGGGAACCACTAAAATAAATGATTTTATCAAATTTGGAAGACCCAAATGGAAGCCAAAGGTAGATGGAGCAACATCCCTTGTTCCATAGAAATTAATGTGGCACTTTCCATTGATCCCAATACTCCATATTCTTTTCATGTCTGATGAAATATCAATAAAAATGAAATGGAATGATACCGAGAGAAAGAATAATAATGAAGAGTTGGTTCACCCTACAGATGGATTTTCATGGATGATATTTGATTCTTGATATCTTGATTTTAGAGCTAAAATATGTAATGTGATTTTGGGTCTTTCATGTGACGGTTTTAATCTGTTCGGATATATTCTTACTTCGCACAGCACATGGCCAATTCTCATAGACATTTATAACCTTCCCCCATGGTTGTGTATGAAAAAAGATTTCACTTTAATGATTTTACTTATATATGGCCCTTCTGATCCCAAAAATTATATAAACATATATATGAAACCTTTAATAAAAGAGTTGAAACTTCTTTGGGATGTGGGTGTGCGCACATATGATTCATGTTCGAAAGACATATTTCATATACGTGTTGCACTAATGTGGATGATCAATGATTTTCATTCTTATGAAATGATTTCTGGATGGACCACGAAGTGAAAACTGTCATGTCATGTTTATATGAAGAATAATCGATCTAGAAGACTCAAATATCTTGGTAGTTTTAGTTTTATGGGAAATAGATGATTATTTCCAATGAACCATCCATATAAAAACAATCGTTGAATATTTGAAAATACCATAGAGACTGACGATCCACCATAGCATATGTTTGGAACTGATGTGCTTAATGGATTGAAAGATTTCAGTTTTTTCATTCGGGAAGGGTCAAATGAAATCTAGAAATAGAAATAATGTTTCCAATGATACATGTAACCATTGGAAGAAGAGGAGTATATTATTTGAGTTATTGTATTGGTCAACCAATTTCTTATGTCATTTCTTATACATAATTCACATTGAAAATAATATACGTGAAATGTTGCTTTTGATTATTCTAAATTTCAAGGGAAAGACAAAATATGATTTACGATCTCGGTGTGACTTGTTGGATATGGGAAATATACCATAATTACATCCTATGTGTATCAGTGAAAATAAATGGAAAGTTCCATATGCTTCTTTTGTGAGGACACCTGTAGAAAAAATAATCAATTTCTAGAAGTATAAGAGACTATTAATGTTACTGATGGATATTCAAGAAATATATCAAAACGGGTCAATAGAAGAGAGTTGAATCTAATAACTTTGAAGACTCATGATTATCACATCCTTCTGCATGAGTTGATTCTAATATCAATATGTCATCTTTTTTCCAATAAAGTAAGGGTGTTAGTTATTTGGTTGTTCCATTTGTTTAGATATCTTTGTGCTAAGAAGTTTTCCAAGTCTTTCTTGTAAAAAAATGATGGTAGAGACACCATTAATTTTGTGTGAGTGAGAGATAATATTTTCTCCATCATTTTTCACATGCATGTTGCATCTAATTATCCATATTCCAACTGAAATACTTCTTATAGTACTTGTTTATTTTAGTTGGATGTATCCAACTAAAAGAAATATGTACACATTGAAATCTTATGTTCAGAAGATGAATCATTCTGAAAGATCAATCGTGAATGGTTACCTGGCTCAAGAATGTATGTATTAATACTAAATGTATTTATCTAATATTACTATGAGAATGAATAGACCATTGAGAAATTAAGAATAACAGTATGAGAAAATTAAACCCAGTTTTCCCTCACATCCTTAAATAATCAGAATTCCCAAATCATATACATTGCCACATTAATCCTTGAAGATTGATAGATGGAACATCGAACAGGGTTGTTCATCTATGATTTGTTCTATGACTACATCAAGTAAGTATAATGAACATGTATATCTTATCTACTCTCTTGTAATTTTACATATCTATTAAACTATTTATATTTTTATCTATAGGGAACATAAAGAAATGATAAATAGAAATAATACTTATTTATCTTTAAGAAGGATATAGACTTTTCATAGTAAATAGTTTTCTACTTGGTTGAAATTGAAGGTAGAAATATTTTTGTAATAAATAAATAAAATCAATATTTAATTAAATTTAATATTTGTTTATATTTCAACTATCTAGATTTCATGGAGACTCTGTTTTTGAGGAAATAAGAGCATTTTCTTTTGGTCCTAATACCGTGGTTCGTGAATGCAAAACAATTATGATCAATGGCTATAGATTTATTATCACTGAACGAGTAAAGAACATGTGAACACAACATGATAGTTTTATGATAACTTCCACAACAGACTGTTTTGCCAGTGCATTAGATATTTCACATAATTTTGAGAATTTAGCTTATTATAGAGTCATTAAGAAAATAATAAAATAGGATTATTACACTCTTGGTCAAGTAGTGATGATGAAATTCTAGTGGTTTGATTCGATGATGAGGCAGGACATCTTTATTGATCATTGTGGATTTAGACTTATTGACATGAATCACACTCTTTCTACTGATGAACTATATGTATTGGCATCAATGAAGAAACATGTTTTTTATGTCAAAGATCATCATCAACCTAAGTTTTTTTCATTATTGAATTAATTACAAGACATGTTATCGATAATGGTAATGACAGAATTGACAGCATTCCTATTACCATTGGAACCAATCCATTTATTACTTATGGTAACTCTAACAGCTTTATTGTCAAAGTTGATTGTGAACCTGAACTTGTTGTGGGAAATATATAGAATCATCCATCCATGTTCTCAATTTTTTTGGTTTAAATCGACTTGAGTTTTTAAGGTTGGTATTATTCAAATTGATTTAATATTGGTTACAAATATGTTGTATCCAACTTGAATTGTATTGAAAACTATGAATACGACATTTCTTACTTGTTGAAAATTTCAATGCTTTATTTACCATGTATAAAATTAGTATAACTCTAAGACCCCCCTTTAACATTTCAATGGTTTATTGAACATGGATTTTTTACCCCAAAACCCATGAATCCTCCTATCACATCTCATATTTTTTTTTGGGTTACACATTAGTTATCTTTTTCTAATTACTTCCATATTTGTTTTAAAATGTAGGTAATAAAACCTATTGAAGATTTTTGATTAAAAAGGATGACAAACTATCATCATCGCATAGTTGAGATGAGAGTTCCTCCCCTAGTGCGTGTTGTGATTATTTTATACCAAATATATATATTTAAATAATATATAATGTCATGTGATTTACTTTTTTTAAATTTTTTTTCGAAGGATCTACCATTGAGGTGTAAATTATTTGATGAGAAACCAAGTAGTGGTCCTAGAACTCAAGCCAATGGTACAACGGTGGGTGGAACAAGAGATAGGTGATCTAGTCGGCATACCTGATTAAACCCTACCCCTCCCACTAACGTACCTTATATCCCATATTATTATCCTGATGTGTCGTTAGGGACATAGAGAATATTTACGCCTCCCATGTTTTCACCACCCATTTCATCTAAGACTCCTCATCCTTCTATACCATATTTGATAAAGATTCCCACTCCTCATACATATCATGCATGTGGTCAACCATCCATACCCTCTTCTTTTACTTCAAAATCCTTCTCTCTGTGATTCTATATTCTATCTTCTTTGACACCTGCTCTGGTACAGTCTCTGCCTACGAAGAATACACTGTGACCCACTCCACCAATATAGGGTGTTCCTTCAGTTTCTTTGGATCCAGCGACACCCATTTATCATACTATCGTAGTTATATTTATAGAACCCTAAAAAAATTTATATCATTATATATTTTCATTATAACATGTATTGACGTAATATTTTTTTTCCTTTCATAATAGATACATCTACTGATAGGAAGTGGGGCTGGGTTCGTACATGCATGCAAGCAGTGTGGAACTACCACACGCAGTTGATGGTGGACTACAATGAAGTTAATTAAATGATTGAAAAAATAGGGCATCAATGTTGCAGTTTTTTGGCGATGCATGCCAAATACTCCGACATCATTCCTGTCAACCTGCTCTCAGGGAGAGAGTTTCCTAATAAAGTCAAGGACAATTCTTGGGCACAGATAGGGGTAAATAAATGTTTTATTTAATGTTATATATAATTATTTAATTTATATGAATTAATATTTTGTTGTCGGCTTCAGTTTAATTTCCCCGATGGTGAGGGTTCACGGTCATCCCGTCTAAAAGTGTTTGGTGAGAATTGGAGAGCCTATAAGAACAATTTGTAGATTAGATGGAGTTCTAGAGTGGGAATATAGTTATATTTAGTACCTTTCGTGGATTATTTTTTAAAATAGTGGTATTGGAAAATGATTACTCATTAGACTACTATCATGTATAAGGTATTAATCACATTTGGGGGATTTAAATCAAAATTTTCATCTTTTTTATTGGTACTATATTTTGTATTATTGAATTTTATTTAGGAATCATTCGAGAAAAAAACAAAAAAACATTGACGCTAAAAAATTCCTTTACACATTGAGATATACTATGATGTTATATCATGAGAGGAATCAAGTACGACAATTGTTTATAATTTTTCTTTAATAGTTTCACTTTCTATTATTTCCCCTATAATTTATTCAATTTCTAAAGTTTTCCTATAACTTTAGTTATAAAATTCATTATTGGTAACTTATTTTTAATTTTGGTTTCCTAAATTTGATGTCATTATAGAAGAAATAATTGAATATCAAAGGATTTTTTCCTCGAGAAAAACTGTTTTTCTCGAGTAGAAGGAAAAAAGATGGAAGTGTGGTTAACGAACAAAAATAGTAGCAGGTTATAAGTTTTACACTGTTGATTTCAAATTTTAATATCTATTTTGTAAATTAATAATCCATTTATATTTTTCACAGGCTTCTTCAGAGGCCCTTGATTCCCAAGAACCTGATAATTTTGGCCCAAATGATCACTTACATCAGGTGTTGGGAGATGAGCACCCTGAAAGAGTACACTGCCGGCCTAGGAAGAGTATAGTAATTAAAAGGTATTGGCCCTCTTTAGGTACTAGTTTTAGTTCCACTGAGTTGGAACAGGTTAAGGAATATATAAAATAGGTTGAAAAAAGGGCGACACAGGTGGAACAATGGTCTTCTAGGTCAATCATTGAATTTATGAAACTGATGAAATTTTAATGTCCAGCACTTCCAATAGAGGTCAGAACATCTTGTGATGAATATATGTCGTCAATTTGTTCAATATTTAGTTCACTATGTGGTAGTTCTAGTGGTGGTCGAGACAATTTAGTTCATGGTGATGATGATGACTAGTAAGAGGCCAAGGACAAGGATGATGCTGAGGATGAGGGTGAGGAGGAGGCCGAGGTGGAGGACGGGGGTGAGGTGGAGGGCGAGGAGGAGGCTGAGGATGAGGGTGGGGATTAGGATAGGGATGATGATGGGAATAAGGATGATTAAGAGGATGAGGTTGATGAAGACGATGATGATAATGATGGTGATGAGGGATAGATTGATCTGTTACATTTTTGACTGATATTACTAACATTTGGTGTTTCATGATATGTTGGGACTGAATATATGTGTGATTAGGTAGGTCACATTATCTTTATTTCATTATCTATAAATAAAAAAACATTACTTGATATGAAGTTTGGGATTCTATGAATTCCCTTTTTACATGGTAACAAAGATATTTCGCAATTCTCTTTTTACATACACTTAAATTATTTGTGGAAGAACTTGAGTTTATTCATTCTCATTATACCAATTATTTGTCATATTTCTCTGATTCGTTTTATTTTGATGATTTACATTATGGCACACCATTTTTTGATCTAATCTCATTCACATATCATGTTGTACTTGATACTTTGTGTTTTTGTATTTGTTACCAAAAATATATTAATTTTATGATAAATTATGAATCTTCTTGATCTGGTTTGTATGAATATATCATGGTATACTATTTCATGATCCTAGAAGGTGTTTTTTCCATATTCATGTAATAATATCTAGTAAATAAGAATTTCTTGTAGCCAAATATATCACATGACTAGATCTAGTCATTGCTACCATAACAGTTTCTATTTAAATATTAACCACATCGTTCAGCACACCACTCTGGGAATCTCTAGAAAACCCCACCACTGATTTATCAATCATAAAACTTAAACCTATTATCCATCACATTTTCCTCAAGGAAAATCATCTCACATGAATGTATATTGTCCTCCTAAAACCTTATTCATCAATTATATTTTTTATATGTCACCATCATGTAGGTCACACCACCAAAATACCTTACCCATGATTGTATCAATAGATTGAAATATATATCATTTCAGCTCACAATAATTATAACCCCTTTAGGTTAGATTCAGTGACCCATAGGTTTTCTTAAATCAATTTTTTATATTGGAATCGTGAAATTCCATCCATCAAGATAATATCACATCTTACTTCATGGTAAAATATTCCCAGGGTTTATAAGGTCACACCAGGATTCTTACTCGCCACTATGCCCTTAGGCCCTAGTCTATTCACTTGAAAATAAATCCATATGTTTATAAATTACCACATACAATCCTTTGAATCTACCATATAGTAATGATATCATTACTATCAGCCCACTACATGTCACTTGAGGTATTGTATCTATCTAAAGAATTAATAAACCTTTTTTATTCATCATCCTCATTCTTCCACTATCAGTCTCCAAAAAATCTACATCCTCTTTTAGTGATTACACTATGTTGTAGTGGAATGTTCATGTAGTTTCTATATCCGCAACCACTTAATCAAAGGGAATTTGGGGGACAGTTAAATTGAGGAAGGTAAGGAGGAATCATGCCTAAAAATTAAATATACACACCACTAAAATCACCCTTAATCATATAGGATTTAATAGAGAAAAATGGATATGAGGAGCTAACCAAATGGACTTCCATGTTGTCACCATTTATTATTTTTTTGCAGATCACCTATATTTTGTGTATATGTTTAATACTCTATGACATAGTGGTTCCAACTTTTTTATGGTTGACACATGTGTGTTTGGTTTGGTTCCACCATAAAATTGTTTATAAAGATGTTTGAGAGATGGGTTTTTAATTTAATGACACTACTGTGATATTAATATTTTGATTTCAAAATTGATGTTTCAATTTAAATAATGATTCAGCCTAAAAATTTTATTAATATGCATATTTTCATTAATTTAAAGAACATGGTTTTTTAGAAATGTTAACGGGTTTGTGATTTTTGAAATTTCCTAGGTAGGTGGGGAGGGGTGGGGTTGGGTTGTGTAGGTGTGGGTGTAGGTGGGGAGGGTTGTGCAATGGGGAGGGGGATGTGCAGGTGGGGGAGGGTTTTTCAAGTGGAGGGGGGATATGCAGGGGGAGGCTACTGGGGGTGGGTGGGGTTTGGGGGTTGTGCAGGTGGGGAGGGGGTGGGGGTGGGTGTGTATGTGGGCAGGGGTGTGTAGTTGAGGAGGGGGGGGGGGCAGGTTACTGCCTGTTACTGGAATTGAAGAATGGATATACCGAAATATTAAAACAGTTGGTATATGTGTGAAAATCGAATCTATACCAACAGTTTCATATAAACCATTGGTAAAATTCTATACCAACGGTTTATAAACCATTGGTATAGACCTCTAAATTCAATATTTACTAATAGTTTACTAAAGTTGTTGGTAAAGGTATATACCAATGATTTTCAAACCATTGGATTATACATGATATTTCAAATTTTACAACTGTTTTAAACTGTTGGTAAAAATGTATATCAACAGTTATGAGAAACCATTGGTATAATGTGAATTATGAATCCATATAACAATGGTTATTCAATAACTGTTGGTATATGACTATCCCAACACCTCAACAGCCAATGGTTTGGACAACCATTGGTATAGGTTACACCAATGGTTGTCTAGTCTATACTAATGGTTTAAAACCATTGGTATAGAATAACTTTCCATTAGTGGTATATTTTCTTTTATATTCAATCATTTTACATATTCATTTATAATTAATTGGTAACCTGTAAATTCATATTATATTATGTAAACCATATATTTTCATTAAATGGTAAATAATATTCATAACCTCTAATTTATCATCAGTTTTTATCTTATTATATTCAATAATAATATTTCAATAATATATTATTGTTTAGAAAACCACGGTCTTGTGGGTTACACAAGTCTTCAAATAAATTCATTCTTTCATATAACACAAGCTAACCACAATGTTTTTTATAGATCAAGCCATAGTTTATATTGTATGTAGTGAAATATTAACTTCATGTTGCATATAGCACAAGAAAAACCAAGTGATTTAATATAAAATATTATATCTTCAGTATTGCATGAAATGAAAAATATCAAAAAGGATAAATTAATTCAAAAAATAATAATTCACAAAATCTTGGGGTGTTACATTCTACCCCCATGAAATGAATTTATCCCCTGAAATTCATCAGGGTTATCAAAGGTTTAATAATTTAAATTTCCATTCATATAAACCCACATTGTAAAAATAAATACTAAAACTTTCCTTAAAAAGGGAAAGTTGGAACCATAACTGTTACCCAAAGTAATATATTTCTAGGTTTCCCTAGAAGTAAACATAGGTTGGGAGTGAAGATTGGACATGAAGGAAAAGAGTAAATATTTATAAGGATTGGTTTAGGTCATCAATCACAAACAAGTTACTAATTAATGAAAATATAGGGTCCTCAAAGTCATATATCGGTGATGATTTAAATGGCCATCATCTCAATAAAAATAAGGTATTTGGATAACACATTTTTTTATAATTACCCAATCACTGAGTAATTATATATATTAACCAACAATATATGGAAATATAATTACTTTATGTTATATACAATACAAATTTTTGGTTATTCCTTAATAGATTCCCACTTCATCTCTTACCCTATGAAATTAAGGAAAATTATTTTTTACTAAAGTACTAATAGATTATCATATCCATGATAATTCAACCCATAAATCTTTAATTACACTCAACAAAAATTGGTTATCCAATATATATAAGTCCCCATGTGGTTATATAATACATTAATCTCAAAAAAATTAATTGAATATTAACTTAAGCTTTCCATAAATGATTAACAATATGACCCTTCTGAAAGATGAAAATTTATATCTTTAGAAAGAAAGTCATGAAATCGGGTTAACATTGATCCCCCATATATCATAAAGTACCACTTAGTTGTCACATTCCAAACATGTGAATACCCTCATTTTATATTCCCTTAAAACAAATTAATAACCTTAATTACCATAAGTCCTTTTGGAAAACATGCATGATTCCTTATTCCAATGATTACAAGATGTGTTATTTAAATCCAAGTTATTTTAAACTTCATCTTTGATGACATAGAAAACCTATTCAATAATCAATTACATGGTAATATTTATCATCCAATTTACTTGTTCATATCAGGTATATCTTTATCCAAACATCATTATCTTGGTTTCAAACATTAATTAAGGGTTACCTTCCCCTAATCAAAATATCACCTTTACCTAAAATAAATTCTTCATGTCTTAATCACCATTCAACATTTCCTTTTATACTCACCATTAACTAAAACAAGAAAATATATTGTGATAAAAATATATCATAATGGGATTCCATATAATCATGAAAAAGTACTTATATGATACCTAGATTATAGAAACTACTTGTTTAATTTATGACAACTTAGGTGTATCCAATGTAATTCATTGTAGTCCTCTATTTAAATCCATCATAATGGTTCGTAAAGAGTTTTTGAATTCCTAAAGAATATCCACATTGAGTGACAAACCAGGTGTGCAACAAGGCATGTTTTCTTATACCATATTACCCTGAGTCAAACTTGAGACATCTTTTTAGATTTGTTACTCATAGGTACGTATATTTTATATTCACATCCACTTGCAGTATCTAGACATGTATTTATTGCTAATAAACTACTCACTCAATCCTTTACAAACATTCCAATAAATTTTCCTAAACGTTGACTCATCCTTATACTTTCTTTAGGGATATCCCTAGAAATATCCTTAGAAATATAACCTAGGTATCTCTCTAAAGTATTATCATACTAGTTCCAAAGGTTGACTAAACCTTTCCTTTGATATCAACTATAGAGACCTAATCTTGACATACCTTAATATTACATTATTTTAGATAAATATTTAGTGCATTACAAAAATACATGCCTGAGAACCGTAATAGTTTAGTGTCTTTGGAAATATGGAAAAAATATTTTATCCTAGTAAAAGTTCTTCAAAATATCCCATAAAGATATCCACCTCTATCACTTATACCTAAAAACATTCTTCATAACCCGGGGAAAGGAAACCTAAAGAGGGGTGAGCTCAAACACTCAGTAATGGTAAACCAGAGATACATGTATCTATAAACATGAATATAGGGCTATGATAATATGATCATAACATTATAAGATCATACCTGACATATCAAAGATCATAAACATGGGTTATGGGATAAATCTTGGTAGTTCATAAGACTTGAATTATAATGATATAAACATTAAGATCCATGAAATCATATGAAGGAATAATATATAGGTTTTTTTCATACATATAAGACTATAAATTTTTATGTGAAATCTACCTAAAAAGACCTTTATAACATGTTAGACTTGGGATATGACCTATTTAATTGCTGTAGGCTTGGGTTAACAACCCAAGTTCCTGCTTACTTTTAGGCTTGTGATACAACCCATGTAACTTCTTGTTTTCAGACATGGGATACAACCCGTGTACCCACTTACTTTTAGGCATGGGATAAACCCACGTAGCTTTTTTCTCGGGCTCGGTCTATAACCCAGGTACCATCTTACCTTTAGGCTTGTGCTACAACCCATGTACCTTCTTGTTTTCAGGGTTGGGATACAACCTGTTTACCCTATTACATATAGTATTGGGCTAAAACCCATGTACCTTCTTGTTTTTGGTCTTGGACTACAACCTATGTATACTATTACTTTTTGGCTTGGGCTACAACCCATATACCTTCTTGTTTTAAGGCTTGGGATTTCCTCATGTATACACTCTTACTACGGACATGGGATGTTCTCTTATGTACCCACTTGTATCGGTCTTGGGATTTCCTCCTTTGTAACATTTTAGATCTAAAACATTTATCATTACCTGAAGAATTAGATGGAGATATAGGTCCCACCCTTCACATAATTAAATCATACATGCTTGTGCCAAAAAAACATTCATCTTATCATTGCCCATGAAAAAAATATGGGTTATATAAACATAAAATGAAAATCCATGAAATGAAATGGGTATCATTAACGTGTTATCACATCATAACCTATGGAAAAGAGATTGGCTTCATAATAATTTCATAAAATCATAACCTGTGAAAATAATTGGGTTTCAAAAGCATAAAACTGTGGAAAAAAATAGATTTTCATAAACCTATAACCCATGGAAGAGAAATCAGTTTCATAAATACCCTGACATTAAGCATAACCCATTCATAAAAAAATATATGAATGGAACCTTTAGATAATTTTCTAGAAAATAATGAGTAATATCAATTTATTTCATCATATATGGAAAATAATTTTGAAATATATTTCAAAAAAAACATTTTTGGGGAAAATATCTTTTCTTCCTTAAAAAATAAATTTTAATACATAAAACAATTTCATAATAATTGTCATATAAAAAAAATTAAAAAAAAAAGAAGAACTAATATCAATTCAAAGCATTTTTCCTTGATAACTTATAAAATAATCTTTAAAATATTTTAAAAAACATTTTTCTTCGAAAACACTTTGAAAAATTATAAAGAAAGTTCAAAAATATTTTGAAAATAATTTCTTTAAAAATACTTTCAAACTTTATAAATAGTTCTTGAAAAAGTTTTGAAAACTATTTTCCATGAAAATAATTTTAAAACTTTTAAATAAATCTTGAAAATATTTTGAAATACACTTTCTTTGAAAATTAATAAAAGAAGCTTGATAAAATTTTGAAAACCATTTCCCCTGAAAACTTACATAAAAAAGTTTAAAAACGTTTTCAAACCCATTTTTCTTGAAAATATATTTTAAAAAACTTTATTAAAAAAATTAATCTTTAAACATGAAAATCTATCTTCAAATGAAAGGTGATGGATAAATTTGTGCATGTCATACGAGCTAAAAAGAACATTCCTTTTGCACGGTAAAAGGGATATAAAATTGCCTCATTTAGAAAGAAATAAGAATATTCCTTTCATAACATTGTAAAAATAAAAAAAGGATAAAAAATAATTAAATGATCATAGGATATTAGTAGAATATTCTTGGAAAACTATTTTAGGAAACATGTTTTTGAAGGAACATATATTTCTGACTGAAGAGGGAGTAAATCCAGGCTTTCTAAAAAACACTTTCTTAACTATCTTTTGTACCAAAGAATAAAAAATGATACCATTTCATAAATATAGCATGAATAACCATATTAGAAGATAATTCAGGAATTTCTTTGGATGTGTAACATAGTAACTCATCAAAGGAAGTATAAACATAAACAATCTCGAAAAGCGATGAGATTGTCTCAATAAACTCTTATAACTTGGTAACTTGGGATCATAAACTCCATGAAAGAAAAGGAAATTAAATGAAACTTAAAATATCATGAAAATAATTATATTCATGATTAAACATGTATAATTTGAATTATATGCACCTTGAAAAAGATTTTAGGAGTATAAAAAAGCATGAGTCTCAAAGAATGCAGATTAAGAAAAAATATTTTTTTACCAATTTGGTATCTTTTGAAACATAAAACCCAATGAATAAAATTTAATAAAAATGATATTTTAATACCCATAAATTTAGTTATAATATATATAGAATACAATCATGGCCAGTAATTACACCACACACCAGTGTAGAGTGGTGAACATAGCATGTATCTCATGGGAATAAAAAGTGAGATGAAATCCCCTTACATTGTGTCTTGAATCTTGTTGTACTCATTCAATGCACCTATATCATAAATTTAAATTTGTTATAAATCTTTAGAAAAACCATATTATTATATCTAATACCATATATGATTTTATTATGACCATATATTACCCGCTTGTTAACCGTCCTATGTTAAGGATTCACATCAGGTAATATTCACTTTGTTTTTAATATGTGTATTAATTTGTTATATTGTAGGTATTTATAATTATATCATGATTCCAAAATGTAAATAATGATATAAATATAATTTATATAACATATATGTGTATTATAACATTCTATAGAATATATAAGTGTGAAAATGAATACACCATTCACGGAGACGGTAGGTTGTATGTATGCAGGAACACTATTTCCATTTAATTATCGGGTTGAGAGAAAGAAATTAAAATAAAATTATGCAAATATAAATATATATTTCTGGATCTAAATATAGATGTAAATTTATCTAAGATGGAACAATACAAGAGGGGGTGAGTTTTAGGTTTAAAAGTTTTGTATTTAAACTCTTACTTTAAGAGATCTTAAACTAATACAATTCATAAAGACTCTTATAAAACAAAAAAAATGATCGGATTGGACCTGGATCTGTTGGATCTATTATAATACCAAATATAATGAAAACAATAGTATTTTAATTGAATACAATGATCATATTATAACAAATATGAATGATTCTACCATACATCATATAGAATCTATTAATACAATGTGTAATGTAAATGAAAGTATCGTAATTAAAACAATTACAATAGAAAATAATATGAATAGAATGAGAAAATAAAATGATTCCATTTCTAATACAAATAACAGTAGAAATGTAAAGGGATATTGCAGTTCTTTTATACAGAATAGTAGAGTATCCTTTCACATAGGATAAAAGGTATGTCTTACCCCCACCTGGGTAAGACCTAGATATTCTGATCGGCATGTCTGTCTTCATATCCACAGAAGCCCTCAATTCAGAAGGTAATTGAAACCTCTGTCTTTCAAATGCTTGAAATCCCTTGGTACAATGATCTGCAGCACCATCTTCCTATCCCCTAAATCCCTTTATTTTTATCACAATGAACAGTCAGACAAGGAAAAAAACACTTATTAAAACACAAGAACTCGGAACAAGCCATTATGGTCTGGTATCTTCAAGGATTTTCACACAAAGCAAGAAAGATGTTACACCATCTCTCTGTAGAATTAAAATAGTGTCTTGTATGTTCAATCATCCAACTCTCTTTTTCTGGTTTAAATGAACTTTTATTTATAGGCCTCCAGTCCAATGGTCATATTTTATTTCAACCATCATATTTCTCTAAAAAACTCATAGGGACTTGGCCACCATGAAATATAACAGTCAAAACAAAATAGAATACATGACACCATTTTTATTAGTATATAACTAACTTCACAACATCATTTTGGTTAGAAAAAAATAAGTACAGAAGAATAAAATAATTATTATGATGAATTATAAAGTGAAACCTGTATGCGATATTAGAGTAATACATGAGTACAATGCATTACATTATTATAATACATAACATGGTTGTGATGCATAACATGAATAAGATACATGTTTATAATGTATAACATGATTATGATACATAAAATGGATACTATGTATAACATGGTTATGATACTTAACATGGTTACGAAGTATAATGTGATTACGATGTGTAACATAATTATGATGAATAACGTGATTACGATGTGTAACGTGATTGTGATGTGTGACGTAATTACAATTCATAATGTGATTACGATGTGTAGCATGATTACGAATTGTAATGTGATTATGATGCATAACAACATATGTGGTTTTAATGAATAAAAGATATGTGGTTATGATGGAAAACAATATATATGGTAACGAAGGAAAACAAAATATATGGTTACGATGGAAAAAACATATTTGGTTATGATGAAAATAACATATATGGTTATGAGGTAAAACAACACATGTGATTATTATGGAAAACAACATCTGTGATTATAATAAGAAACAACATGTAATTTGTGATTTTCAAAAAAAAAAGATCAATGGGAAAGTTGAAACACATTTTGACTCAAAAATCTCCCCATTTTGGAACGCACAAAACAAAAATAAACAATAAAGACATTTTTTCCTTTGAGTTTAGCAACTCTTATGAATGTAATAGTGAATATGACTAATTCCTCCTTTGGATAAAAAATATTACTAAGTTTCATATTCTCTTTACTTTTAATTTTGACTTCTCCCTCTTAAAAAGTTATTCATCCTCTTTTCTTTTTATGAGAAAAATATTTTCTATAAATCAATTTCTTCTTATCTAAATTATTCTCCCCCTTTGTAATTTTCACAAAGAATAAGGGAAAATATTATTTTCATGTAAGGAGTTAGAGAAACACAATACGAACCAATAGAAATTACTCAGAATGAGATAAGTTTTTCTTACAACAAGATTTCAAAAAAAATCATTCTTTCTTGTTTTGTATTTAAAAGAGGTTGAACACAGAGAGCTTTATCTTCTTGAAATATTTTCTATCCTCCATAAATTTGTCAAGAGATTCTTTCTGAGCCTTCATCTTTACATCATGTTCTTCTATAATCCTTTTTTGTTTCTAGAGCCTTTGTTGATGGGGTCTATTGATTGCTTCCTTTGATTTAATCCTAACTTCCTAGGAATCGAAATCATCCACTCTGATTTTATAGGCATTATCTAAGATTACAACTATATTTGATAACAAAATAATTTCATTACATGCAATTTCCAATTTTTCCTTTAGATGATCAAGCTCTTTTAAGGCTATTAATTTTTAGGTACTCAGTCCCTGAAAGGCCATTACGTTTTTATTCATGTTAGTGACCAACTCTTGGAAGATTGAATTGTCATCATTTATATGCTTCACCAACTCATTAAGATTATCCACATGAAACTTGATATTATCATCAATCTTGCATGATCACTTAACAAATTTTTTACAATCCTTTCTATACTTACCAGCACATTCTTTGAATACATTAAAATTGGATTCAAGATTCAAAAACACGTCCATCATATTCTTGATAGAATCTATTCTTTCATTATAACTATCATCAATGATTTCTATACTGACATTAATTTTTGGAAATAAGGGGATAATATTTTAAAATATTTTTAAGTCTTTTTCGATGTATTGAACTCCCTTCACTATGATTGTCCTTTATGAATCTGTATCTTCATTGTATTCTGAAAGATCTCAAAAATGTGTTTTAGTGCCGAAAAAAGAAGCTGGTTGATTTTGATTCTTATAAGATTCTTCATCACCTTATATATCTGAGAATTGAATTACTTTCATGGAAGTATTCTTTTAAGAAACTCTTTTTGATAATTGGGGATCAGGAAATGGAAACTAAAAAGATGGAGCTTCTGATGATTCTACTGAAAGATTTTTCTTTTTTCATCTTAATTCTATTCCACTTATTCATATTCTTATTGTTTTTGTTCTTCTTCTTCTTCAGTTTCATGATTGAGACTTTGTGTAGCTGATTGTTCAAATGAATGGTTCTCTTTCCCTTTCTATTTTGGATCTGGTTGAGTTTGAACAACTGGTTCCCTTAAGACAATTCCAGTTCTACGTTCCTCAGATATCATAAGAAGACTATCAATATCAATAGCTTGAGCCTTTCTTTTCTTCATTCTCTTTTTATTTTATTCTTCTTTTAAGGTATCTTCAGTTCTTATTCTTTCTTTCGGGGCTTTAGCTAGGTCTAAACCAAATTAAGGACCACCTTCTTTTCTTTCTTCCTTATTCTTCCTCTACTCTACCACAACCTCATCTGATACTTATTTTTGTTTCTTTTATGTCTTTGGAGTTGTAGCCTTATCTATTATTATTTTTCTTGAAGTTAATTTGGACTGTTTTTAAGGTTTTTCACTCCCTTTGGCTACTTATTTTGCTTTTAAAGCTTCCAGATCCTTCTGAAACTTTTTATATTAAGGATTTAATCATAACTGGAGTCTCCTAATCATATCCTTACTAATGAGATGATCCTTTAAAGTTTCTAGATCTGACTTAATTGATACATTGCACAAACATAGGAATTCTTTTAAAACATTGTTAAGATATTAGGAAATAGGATCAACTGATACTTTGTTGCACCAGATTTAAGTTTCTTGATGGTTAGGAAAATAAAACGGATAAGATTGAACTTCCTAATATTCACTATGTATTCAAGAACATAGACATCAAAAACTTTCAATGTTTCATTATCAACATTTCTCAGTACGAAGAATCCTTGAGTCCAGAGGATAATGAGATAATTGTTAGCTGAAAGATGATTTAACTTCCTCTTCTTATCATTAATCTCAAAAATAGATTCATCTTAATTCCTTTTATCAAAATTTGAATCAATTTCCAATATTTTATGAGATGGACATAGATCATTTCCCTAATACGGAACTCCTAGGAAAGAAGATGCTTGTTTAATTCAGGTTGTTTGTTTCTTATCATACCTCATAAACAAGATCTTGAGTCCATTATCTATCTCCATCATTTTATAGAATTGTAACACTTCCTCATAAAACACAAAATCTAGATCTGATTCTAGTCTTTCAAAACACAAATATTTCCATCCTTGTAAATTTATTATCCTTTTAAACAAATAATCATAAGACTCATAAAAATCTCATGAAAAATAACCTTTTCTCCATAAAATGTAAGAGAAGAGAAATATTTTGGAGACATTTGTTTCCGAGTTGAAGCAGTTGACACGGAAAAGAAAGACTTGAGAAATAATCTCAAACACAGAGGTTTTTCCTGATTACAAAATATGAGGACTTCATTGATTATGAAAATTGAGGTAAACTCTAATTATAAACTGTGCTATCTATTTATAGAGCATCATAACTTTGGATAAATTTAAAATGATTTCGATGTGGGATGGGTAAGGAAGGTTTCTTTTAAAAATTAATTTGATGGTCAATATTTTATCTAAAAGATTTGATGGTTGAGAATGACTTTGAACTCTTGAGGTTTTCTAAAAAAATATTCAGAATGAATCCAATTATGGGTTAAAAGAACGAATTGAAATACCAAAAATTTGAAGTATAATACAATATATATGGTTTTAGATGTTGTACCAATTAGAGTATCAAGATATATATATTAGTTTCCATATATTGTTCTTATGATAGAAAAACATTAGTAAAAAAAGTAAAACCAATAAGCATATGAAGATGATGAGAACTCTAAAACCAATAAGTTATTATAATACTAATAAAACATGAAACTGATAACCATGAAACCGATAAACATGAAACTGATAAAAATAAATTCGATAAAATATAAAATAGGTAAAATATAAAACGGATAAAATGTAAAACTGATAAAATGTAAAATCAAAAAAATGTAAAACCGAAAATATGTAAAACAGATAAAATGTAAAACGGTTAAAATGTAAAACTGATAAAATGTAAAACTGGTAAAATGTAAAACTGATAAAATGTAAAACTGATAAAATGTAAAACTGATAAATTTTAAAACTAGAAAAATGTAAAACTGATAAGCTGTAAAACCAATAAAAGGTGTATACTCACCCTTTGAAAAGGTGTAACATAATGTAAGGAGAAGGTTTAAAAAATAACTAGATGTGAATGATTACTTTATAGTGATCATTACTAGCTTCTGTTTAATGTATTAAAATCTATCGAAAGATAATGGTTTTTTGAAATTTTCAGCAAGTTTTATTGGAATTCCGATGAATTGTAAAACAATATCTCTTTTTAGTGTGTGGCCTCTAAGAAAGTGATGCCTAATATCTATGTGTTTTTCAGGTGAGTGATGTGAAGGGTTTTTACTAATAGAAATGGAACTAGTATTATCCCATAATATTTGAGTTTTGGAAAAACATAGTCTACAGTCAGTTAGTGTGTGTTGCATCTACAAAACTTGATCACAAAAACTTCTTGCTTCTACATATTCAACTTCAGTAGTGGAAAGTGCTACTAAATGTTGTTTTTTGCGTGACCAAGAAACTAATGAATCTCTTAATAAATTACATGCTTTGGATCTACTTTTTCTATCAAATTTAGAACCACCAAAGTCATCTTCTGAAAAACTTTTTAGAAAAAAATCATTTCCAAAAGAATAAAATAGTCCAAAATACATGGTTCATTGTAAGTAGAAAAAATTCTTTTCACTACTTTTAAATGATATTCCTTTATATTAGATAGATATCTTTCACATAATCATAATGAAAACATTAAATCTAGATGACTAGATTTTAAGTATAATAAACATAAAATCATACTTCAAAAATATATTTGATCTACTAGTTTTCCAACTTCATCAACATCAATGAATTTGAGGTACCGATTAGAGTTCTTATAATTTTATTGTTGTCATATCCATACATTTTATTTAGATCTTTCATATACTTGTGTTGAGATCTATAGGCTCTTATGATTTTTTAGGGTTTGAAATCCTAAATAGAATGTTAATTCACCCATAAAATTAATTTCAAACTCATATTTCATGAGATTTGCAAAGGAATCGGTAAGAGATTACTGATTTTATCTGAATATAATGCCATCAATATAGATTTCAACAATGAATTTTTTTTTTGTTTTCCATTTTTATAAAAAGAGTTTGATCTATAGTTCCTTTATAAAAAAATTTTGTAATGTAAATCATATAAGTCTATCATACCAAACTCTAGGTGCTAGTTTAAGTCCATGTATATCTTTGGTAAGTTTAAAAACATGACTAGGATATTTTGAGTCAACAAAACAAGGAGGTGTTTCTACAAAAACATTTTCCTGTACATGTCCATTAAAGAAAGAATATTTTACATCTATTTGATAATGTATATGGTTAAAGAATGCTGCAAAGGCTAATAGAACATGAATAGATTCAAGTCCAGATACAAGAGAATATGTTTCTTCATAGTCTATTCCCTCTCATTGATTATAGCCTTTATTAACAAGTCTTGTTTTATTTCTTAAAATGAATCCATTTTCATCACATTTGTTTCTGAAAACCCATTTTACTCTAATTATAGTTGTTTCATTAGGTATTTTAACTAAGGTCTAGAATTTATTCCTTTCAAATTCATTTAGTTCATCTTTCATTTCTTTAATCCAATCCCCATCACCTAAGGCCTCATTCACTATTTTAGGTTCATATTGGGAGAGAAAATAAAGATGTTCTATTTCATTTCTCAAGGAATTTGTTGTCCTCAGGGGTTTATTTACATAAAAAATGATATTATCACTATGATGATTCCAAAGAAACAATTGATTTGAGTTTTTTAAAACATGTTAACAAACATAAGATAGAAAGTCTTATGGGGTAAATATTTCAGAAAAAAATTCTTGAGTATTTTCTTTTTCAGAAGTGATTTCAATCAATGGTTGATAATCAGTTTGCGAAAACAAGTCTATTGATATAGTAAGGGGTTGTTTAGAAAAAATAATCAGTTTCATAAAATTTAATATACATTGTTTCCTCAACAGTAATATAGATTTTTTTTAATAAATTATAAGACTTAGAAGTAGTGGAATAACCTAGAAAGATTAATTCATTGGATTTTGGTGACATTTTATACAGGTTATAATTTCTATTCAATATGAATAATTTACATCCAAATACTCTGAAGTACAAAACTTTAGGTTTTCCCCCAGTCCATAATTAATATGGTGTTTTATTAAGAAAGGGACTAGTTGAAAGTAGATTTATAGTTTAACAAGAAGTACATACAGCTTCATCCCAGAAATACGTAGCAATTGAGTATTCACTCCACATGATTCTTGTCATTTCCTAAAGAATTAGATTTCTACTTTCAATAACACCATTTTTCCGATGGGTCCTTGGAATACAAAATTTCTAATTAATATATTTCTTACTGCAAAATGTTTCAAAATCTGTATTTTGAAATTCTCTACTAGGATCACTTCGAATAGTTATCAATGCTAGGTCTTTCTCATATTTAACATGGGCTCTAAAATTTTTGAAATTGAAAAAGGATTTAGATTTATTTTATAAAAAATAGACCCAGGTAAATCTAGTGTAGTCATCAACTAAAACAAATACATATTATTTCCCTCTGATACTTCCAGTTTTTGTTAGACCAAAAAGATCCATGACCACTAACTATAATTAATTAGTTGTTGAAACTTCACTAATTTATTTAAAGATAGTTTTATGTTTCTTGTCATAATAAAAAGAGTCACAGACTTTTGAAGAATCAATTATGAGTTCTAGTAGATACTTAACAAGTCTTTTCTTTGAGAGTTTTCAAAGGTTTCTGAGGTTACAGTGTCCTAACCATCTATTCCATAACCAAGATTGGTCTTCCATTGCACTTAATCGTGGAAAGTATTGGCTCCTAAGGTCTTCAATGTTATGTGTGTATACATTCTCATGCCTATGGGTAGAGATAATGAATTCATCCATGTAATTGTGAACTAAACATTTATCATTCCAAAAATTCAAAAGGTAACCTTCATCACATAATTGACTTATGATTATAAGGTTGTGCTTAAGAACTTTCACAAAAAAAACATTTGACATTAAAAAATTTCCAAAAATAACAATATTACCTATACCAATCCATCCAAGATCAAATTTTTTTTATTTAAAAGGAGAAAAAAACATGACCCAGACTAAGGGGGCCTGAAATAGTGCAGGCCAAGCGCATCCCCTATGACTAGGTTCACACCCTCAGGATTCAGACAGTTAAAAGATATGATATGAGTGAAAATATAACTCTGGTCTGCTAAAGAGGCCAAATGATCCACAACCTTGTTACCCTTACTCCAAGTGTTGGAGAATTGAATATTGGAGCCAATAAGAACTCTTCATTTACAGACCGTGTAGGAAATGGACCATGGAGTCGAACCTTTCCCGCTTAGGGAATCATGAAGGTCCTTGGAATCTGTTTCCACCTGGGATATGACCAGGATCTCTTGCATGCATAAGGTGATCCCAGAGAGCAGAGCTTTGGCCTCATCTTTAAGAGTAGTTCCATTTCCATAGAATGAGGAGTAAGCCATAACCATTTTCCCCCGGAGTCACGAATCACAACCTCGCCTTTCATTGCACCCATTTCACAGGATCCATACGAGTTTAATTTCAACCCAATAGTAGGAGGATACCAACAAACCAAGTTCCCTTGAGGCTTATCAAAGCAAGGAGGAGGATGGTTCCTTACCTGAAAAAGCCACAAAGAGGGAGCACACTCCCAGTCGGAGAAGCGTGAGGCCAAGTCTGCCATAAAAAAAGCGAGTCCTCGCAATGATGGACCTCTTTGAGGAGGCTTGGCCATCGAATATGTCAATATTCCTAGCCTATCAAAGACTCCAGCACCCAGCATTGTAGATCACCACCCATGACATATGTTCCTTTCCCTCCTCCATCGATCCAAGGAACCATCTATCAAGGAAAGAAGTGTCCCTGATATCCTCATATGAGAGAGCTGTTGTTCCTCCAAAGGCAGACCAAAGATCCAGAGCCTATTCCCCTTCATGGAAGAGATGATGAGAGATCTCCTCCAGCCTACTACTATAACAATGGCACCAAGATGCCACACTGATTCTAAGATTCTTGATATTTCCGTCAGTGGCAGTGGCCTGGTTCCTGATTCGGCAGGATAAGAAATTAAGCTTGGTTGGGATATTCTTACACCACATCACCTCATTCCAGCTCCCATGGGAAAACCAGACAATAGCCATCCTCCAGAATTCCCTGCTAGTAAAGACACCTAAAGATGAGGGAGTAAACACACATTTATCTGGCTCAGCATTAAATACAATGGCCTCAAGAAGGTTTTGTTGCTCCTCATCCAGATCCGCTTTCGTAAACCTTGGATAGAGACTTTATTCCCTTAGTGTGATTAGAGGTGGAGGGCACTCGGGGAATCCAAGAATAGAGCCTACCCAATTGTAGCTCCAAAAAGATATATCCCCTGCACCAACCAGCCAAAGAGAACTCTGATGAAGAGACTGAATCAGAGGATAAATAATCGACCAGAAGGGAGAGACCAGGCCATGCATCGTCTCCACATTACAACATATGAAGGAAATGGACCTTCCCCAAAGATTATGATCCACAATAATTTCCCACGCGAGTTTCGCATGCATGCAGTGGAGCGTGCTCTATAAACTCCTCACGTTGATCCCTCTGTCGTAAAAGGTTCGGGCCAACCTTTCCCACGAATCCCAATGCCTCTTTCCTTCTGACATGGCATCCCATATGAAGCTTCAAAGTACCTTATCGATCATTCTTATGACACCTCGTGGCACATAGATGGATGCCAGATCATGAATGGGAATGGCAGACAATACACTATTGACCAGAGCAATGTTTCCTCCGAACTAAAGGAAACAGTTCTTCTAGTTAAGCACACGACTAGTTATCTTGTTAACAATCTGATCAAAGACGCGAACCTGAAGCCGTCCTGAGGAGATGGGTGTGCCAAAGTACTCCATCGGAAAGAAGCCATGTTGTATGTTGAGACGGCTGCATAATGAGAAAATGCGACTGGGAGTGCATCAGTGAGAGATAAAAATGTTACTTTTTGTGTTGCTAATTACTTTCCCGCTCAAGTAGCATTAAAACTCCAGGATGGACTTGAGTCCTCGAACAGAGTCCCTACCTCCATTCATTAAAATAATCATATCATCCATGATCATTAGATGGGTTATCAGAGGACTGCTCATCTTCCTTTTGTAAGGTCGGAAGTCTCCAACAGAGATCCCTCGGTTGATGAGACGATAGAGAATGTACAGAGCCATGATGAAGATGCTAGGAGATATCAAGTCTCCCTACTGAAGGCCCCTTGTCACTTTAAAAAAACCACAATACTTCTCTGAGAAAGAGACCTCCATCCATGAGGAGCTGAAACTCCTAAAAAGAAGATCCTAAACCTTTCTTGAGAACCCCATTGCCGCTAAATCTCTGTTGATAAAGCTCCATTAAAGCCGATCGTAAGCTTTATCCATATCTAACTTTATCACCAGGTTCGAACCGTGGGACTAAATGTTAATGTCTCTCATAACCTCCTGTGCAAGTGCAATAGATCACTATATGGAGTGGCCCCTTAAAAACCTGTGTTGTTTGATGGAGATGCATCGGGGTAGAATAGTAGACAATCTATGATTTATCACACTTGCAAGAATATTATATGTTAAGTTTCATAAACTTATTGGCCGATAGTGAGACAGAGAAGAAGGGTTTTTAATCTTCGGAATGAAGCACAAGGTGGTCTCACTTGCAACCTAAGGCAGGCTCCCACCACGGAAATAGTCCTGAATCAATTCTGAGATGTCCCCCTTAACCACATCCCCCACCCCTCTGTAGAAGGAGCCTAGAAAACTATCCGGACCGGGTGCACTCTCGGGGTTCAGATTAATCATTACCTTGAAAATTTCTTCCTCGTCTGGAATAACCTCCATGATGTCATTAATGGGAGAGATATCAGCCATGGAATCACCTCCTAGAAGTCTGCATGATCACTGGGATAACCATCGGGAATATTTGAGTTAGGACCAGCTAGGAGGTCCCTAAAGAAGTTATGTTCCATGCCCCCCATAGTCTCATAATCCTCTTTATACGTCCTGTCATCGAGTAGAATGTTCGGATTGGTCTTTCGACATTTTTCTTGGATGCATGCATGGAAAAAATCAGTGTTCTTGTCTCCCTCATGCAGCCATTTCACCCGAGATCCCTCTTGATCCAGAATCTCCGGATTAAGAATCATCTCCACCTAGAAAGATTTATTTCCGGATAAATATTCAAACATTTAGTTTCTCCAAACCTCCTCGAGGCTGGATTCCATGTTGTCGATATTGTGTTTCAAGTTTTCCATATCCTGGTCGAAGGGAGGTATCCCTCTGGCCCATTCCTGAAGCCCACATTTTAGCCTCTAGAGTCAGTTGTGGATGGCTACCCATGTATGCCCACACGAAGGTTCTCCCCACAGTTCCCAAACAAGCTGATGAAACCCTGGATAGTGATGCCATAGATTACAGAACCTGAAAGACTTCGGATACACCGGCCCAGGACAAAGAGACACCAGCAAGGGGGAGTGATCAGAAATACCTCAGGCAAGGTGAGTAACATTGGAATTCGGGAACCTATTTATCCCAGATGAATTTGACAAACACTGGTCGATTCTTCTCTAGCTACGTTTACTACGCCACTAGTTGTTGCACCAGGTGAAGCAGGATTCCAAGTACCCCAAGTCCAGAAGCCCCTTCCCCACCATAAAATGAGCAAACTCCAGACTTTCTTTTTAGGGAAAGGCCCCTCTCCCTTTATTCTCCCCAGATCAAGGATGGTGTTGAAGTCCCTCACCATAAACCATGGGAGATCATGCGGATCGAATTGACCCAGTTCACTCCACAGTCTCTAGCGGGCCACCACATCACAGCTTCCATAAACAAAAGAAACGTAGATGCTCTCTGTTCCCACAATGACTTTAGATGTAATGAACTTGTCACCCGCATTGATCATAACCAAAGAAGCCTCCTTAGACTAGAAGACCCAGATGTGTGTGTTCAAGTCTGCTTGCATGGAGCCATGCAGCTTCACCTTGCGGCTAAACTCCCAGATCTTTGTTGGGTTCTACTTATGCTCGAGTATAGCCACAACATAAATATTATGTTTCTTAACTTCAGATATGATGAAATTTGTCTTCACTCTAGCACACACTCCACGCACGTTCCAAATAAGAAGAGATAACATTAAACAAACCGGGGCCCATCTTTGACCCCAGTCTCTATGGTCTTCTTACACTGATAGGAGGATTCATCCCTGAGGTGTCTCGAGCGAGCACGCGTGCACACCCCATGACTCTGAGATGAGGGACCCAGGGCAGAAAGAACCACATGAACAACAGGAATAACAGGGGAGGGAGGGGAGGAAACGACTCTCACCCTTTTCCACACCCCTGGACTCAGAGGAAGAGAGCAAGCGGGGCCTTCCAGGCCACCACCTTGAAGCTTTTGGGGGCCAACCTTCAAGAAAACACCCTGGGAAGAGGGTGAGCTAGGCACATTAACCACATCCTCCTGCTCCAAACAAAAAATGGGGAGGGACGTTCGAGCCAGTGGAAAGAATTCCCAAGTATCCAGAAAGGGTAGAAAAGAGGCTAAGTGATTGTCACAAAGCCACCCTACAACAAGATTCGGAGGGCAGGGCAAGGAATCCAGAAGTGTTGTGACCATCGGGGGTGGAACCCCTGGCCTAAATACCTCGAGAACCTTGAAAGAGTTACTCGAAGCTAGAGATAAAGGGAGCTAAAACCCAAGCTCAGGATCTTCTGACTGGGCTAGGGCATCCCCTGAAAATTGGACCGAGCCTCTATCTGAAACAGTCTCTGAAGCTCTAGCCTAGAGAGGGGCAGGGATTCTATCCAGAGAAGACTTAGGAGCCGAGTGGGGGCCTCCTCTATTCCTATTTCTGCAAAAATACCTGGAGTTCCCCTGGAGACAGCAAGAGGTGAAGAAGCTAGGAAAAATTGGGAACACAATAGGTTGATCTCATCCCTCCTCACCTTGCACCTTCAACGAAACCTTCTCCGGAACCTACTGGGAAAGATCCAAATTCACACAAATTCAGGGCACCAAAATATCCTCACAGGAAAGAGTATGCTCATCTGCGCATAGGAAACCTCCGAGAGAATCCCCTATGGCCTTCAGAAGAGATCCATTTTGGAAAGGCAGGGGTAAACCAGGAAGCCCAAGACAAACCACCGATCATGAGTTTTCATTTCCCTTATGCGAAACCATCGACCAGGGAAACAGGATAAACCTCTAACGCCAGCAGGATCTGGGAGCTTTACACCAAACATGAAAAAAATCCTCCTTCATCTCCAGCACCACTGAGAAAGAGGACCGATGAAGCACAAAAACCTTTACCAAACCTTCCAGCCCCCAAGAGGCCACAAACCGCCTGAAAACCTCCATGGGGGGTTCACCTCCCCCAAATGAGCCACCAGCGTCCACTTGAGACAAGAAGCCACCTCCATAAAAACCTCTGGGGGAAACTCCACCAAAACACTAGAGTCGTCAGGAGACACCACCAGAGAAACCGGCCACACTGCCGAGAAACAGATCTGTTGGGAACCCCTAGACGAACAGTGCGCGACATCTCTAAAAGAGCTAGCAGGCTAGAGATACCTCGAAAGGGGACCTGGGGGAGATAGAGGAGTAGGGTAAGAATCGCCTAAGAAGACTCCGAGATTGAAGGTCGACGGAGGTGACAGCGGCACTCAGTCGTCGCCAGCCGAGGCAGCAATGGTCGAATTTTTTTTAAAATCGACAAGCGCGTGAGGCGTGTTATTTGAAGATGCAGAATCCATTTTATCAATTTACCTATACCAATGATTTTTCCTTGATAATTATTTTGAAGGTCACTCTTACAAATTTAATTTCAATGATATTTTCAAATAAATAATTATTTCCAAACATATGTTAAAAACATCCACAAACCATGTACCAAATATTCTAGTTGTTGGTACACTTTTTCTTTCCAGAAAAAATGAAACAATTATAATTTTGGAAACCAAACTTGTTTGGATTTGAAAGTGTTAGATAAAAGAACCTTAGGAATCCACTTTTTTTTTAAAGTGATATTTATAAAATCCTAAATATTAGATTTTATTAAGGGAACACTTTCTTTCCTATTGTCCACCAATCTGACACTTAGTACAAAATGGGGCACTTTTAGGAAAAAAATATGTATGCCTAAAAACCGGTTTTGAGGAAGAATAGCCTATTCCATAATTATTTCTTAGAGGATGAACTTGAGAATAGATCTTATCAAAGTTTTCATTACCAGAAATAAATTTTGATATAAGTTTCTTAAGAGAAAAAATTTAATATTTTAGTCTAATCACTAAATTTTTATTGTCACAAGAAATTGTTTTGAAATTGTTTTTTGTTTCAAAATCACTTTTCTCTCAAAAAAGTTTTTTAAAGTACATAGAAATTTTATCCTTCTCAAAATTTACTTCTGTAAGGTTTTTTAAATATTTTCCAAAATCAAGATTTTTCTAACCAAGACATTTTCAAATATATGATACTTATTTTGTAAGAATATATATTCTAGAATTTTTCTTATCAATATTTTTCTTGAGTTTAAAATTTTCATTCTCAAGTAGTTCGTAAAATATGGATACTTATTCAAAAGAATGTAAATTATCTTCTGCTAAGGAATATTCTTTATCCAAAGAGCAAGAATATTTCTTAGGAGGATAATTGGAATTTAAAGATATATTTGTAAGAGATTATTCATCGTTTTCCTTAGCCATTAGATAATGATTTTCAATAGGTAGTCAAGATATAAGTCTAGTATTATTATAAATAGAATATCCATATTCTGAAGATTCGTCTGAAGAATAACCACCACTTTCACTACAAGTATCATTTTCTTTCAATACTTTGTTATTCCAAGAATTGAAATACTTTTTCTTGTTTCTGTCAGAATTTTTATCCTTCCTTTGTTTTCTTTTAAGAAAGGGGAATTATGGTATAATATGACCTGCACTTTTACATTCATTACAAGTTGACTTTGAGTCTTTCTTGTTCTTTCTATCTTTCTTTTTGAATCTGTTCTGAAAATATTTCTTTCCCACAATCATGTTCATTCTTAAAATAATATTGTCTAGTTTGTTATTTGAATGATCACTTTCACTAGATACTGATATAACAACAGATTTCTTAGCTTTGGATCTTGTTACCCTTTATGGTGTCTTGGCTTTAGATGTAGTGGTAAAATATACACATACATTACCATTATTCTTCTTTTTAAAATCTTAATCTCTTTTCATTCTTGTCACATGTTGTAAGAGAGTACCAAATAATTTATCAGGAGTGATTTAAGTAGCTTTGCTGTTCTCATCAATAGTTATCCACAAGAAATTCATCATCAAGACCTTTTTCTGCCATATATTGAAGACTATTGACAATTGTCATAAATCTTTGTTGAATATTGCATACCAGTTCTCCATAGGGAAAAATAAAACCATGATATTCATCTTGGAGCATAGATCTTCTTGTTTCTATAACTTTAGATGTACAAAAATGTGTGACTTCTAGTTTCTTCCAGTTATAGTTGGTTTCTTCACATGATGATATCTGACTATATATATTCTTGGTCATAAAACATTACAGAGTATTATGTACCTTGTAATTTAGATTATATTCTAGTTTCTATTGGTTGATGAAAGTTTTATCTTCCTTGTTTAGAATTTTTTAATCTCCAGTTATCATCACAAAATTATCTACTCCAGTGTTAATAAAATTTTTTTTATTAAATCTCTCCATTAAACACAATCATTCCCATCAAAAGTAGGTGGTCTTGTTGGGTTTTGATTATCAATTGATCCAATATCCATTCCTTCCATCTTATAAAAATACACTTTTCTACTCCACACGTTAGTATAGCAAGTAAATATAAATAAAGGGTCTATAACAAAAATATAATTCTCTTAGAAAAAGAAACAGGGCAATTAAAATAAATATGTGGAACCCTACTTTGATACCAATTTTTAGATCAAAATATAGATGTAAATGTATTTGAGATGGCACAATACAAGAGGGGGGAAGTAGTCAAAACAAAATTTAATTTTTGAAACATGTTTTGGTCATTATTCTTTATGTATTCAATTTAGAATTCAATTCTGAATTTTGTATTACATAGTTTAATTGACTTATGAATTTAGAATTGAATTCTGAATTCAATTTTGTATGTATTTAATTACCTTTTTGAATTATGTGTTATACTTGAATTGAATTATAAATTCAATTCTGTGTTATACTTACATGTAATTGTTGAATTTTGTATATGTATAGTTACAAGTAATCACATAGGGGGGAGGCAGGTTGCTGCCTTCTATTGGAATTACAGGAAGTCTATACCAACAGATTAAAGTCGTTGGTATATATGTGAAAATTGACTCTATACCACCAGTTTCTTTTAAACCATTGGTGAAATTCTATACCAACAGTTTATAAACCATTGGTATAGACCTCTGAATTCAATATTTACCAATATTTTACTAAAACTATTGGTAAAGGTATATTCCAATGGTTTTCAAACTGTTGGACTATATATGATAGTTCAATTTTTACAACTTTTTTAAGCTGTTGGTAAAAATTTATACCAACGGTTATGAGAAACCATTGGTATAATGTGAATTATGAAGCCATATAATAATGGTTATTCAATAACCATTGGTATATGACTATCCCAACCCATCAATAGCCAATGGTTTGGACAACCGTTGGTATAGGTTACACTAATGGTTGTCCGGTCTTTACTAACTATTTAAAACTATTGGTATAGAATAACTTTCCATTAGTGGTATATTTTGTTTTATATTGAATCGGTTTATATATTTATTTATAATTAATTGGTAACCTATGAATTCATATTATATTATGTAAACCATATATTTTCATAAATTGGTAAATAACATTCATAACCTCTAATTTATCATCAAGGTTTTATCATATTATATTAAAAAATAATATTTTGATAATATATAATTGTTTGGTAAACCTTGGTCTTGTGGGTTACACAAGTCATAAAATAAAATAATTGTTGTGTGTAATGCAAGCTAACCTCAATGTTTTGTATATATCAAGCTAAAGTTTATGTTGCATGTAGTGCACGATTAACTTCGTGTTTCATATAACACAAGACAAACCAAGTGCTTTAATATAAAATATTCTATCTTTAGTGTTGCACGAAATGGAAAATATCAAAAAGGATAAATTAATTCAAAAACTAATAATTCACAAAATCTTGGGTTGTTACACACTATCTCCTTTAAAATGAATTTCTACCTCAAAATTCATAAGGGCTATAAAAGGTTTAATACTTTAAATTTTCATTCATAGAAACCCACCTTGTAAAACTAAATTCTAAAAATTCCCTTAGAAGGGGAAAGTTAGAACCATAATTTTTACCCAAAGTAATATATTTCTAGGTTTCTACATAGGTGAACATAGGTTGGTAGTGAAGATTTTACATGGAGGAAAAGCATAAATATTTATAAGGATTGGTTGAGATCATCAATCACAAACATGTGACTAATTAATGAAAATATAAGGGCCTTAAAGTCATAAATCTGTGTTGATTTAAATGGCTATCATCTCAATAAAAAATAAGGTATTTGGATAAGGCATTTTTTATAACTATCCAGTCATTGTGTAAATATTTATATTAACCAACAATATATGAAAATATACTTACTTGATGTTATGCACAATATAAATGTTTGGTTATGCCTTGATAGATTCCAACTTCATATCTTACCCTAAGAAATTAATGAAATTTCTTTTTTTCTAAAGTACTAATGGATCATGATTTCCATGATAAGTCAACCCATCAGTCTTTAGTTACCATCAACACAAATAGGTTATCCAATATCTATAAGTCCCCATGTGGTTAGATAATACATTAATCTCAAAAACATTAATTGAATATTGACATAAGCTTTCCATAAATGGATAACCATATAACCCTTCTAAAAGATTAAAATTTAAATATTTAAAAATAAAGTCATGAAATTGGGTTTACATTGATCCCCCATATATCATAAAGTACCACTTAGTTGTCACATTCCAAACATGTGAATACCCTCATTGTATATTCCCTTAAAACATGGTAATAACCTTAATTACCAGAAGTCCTTTTGGAAAACATGCATGCTTCCTTATTCCAATGATTATTAGATGTATTATTTAAATCCAAGATGTTGTAAACATCATCTCTGATGACATAGAACACCTTGTGAACAATCAATTTCATGGTAATCTTTATCATCCACTTTACTTATTCATATTCGGAATATCTTTATCTAAGCATCATTCTCTTGGTGTCATACATTAATTAAGGGTTAACTTTCCTTAATCAAAATATCACCTTTCCCTGAAATTAATTTTCCATGTCTTCATCACCATTCAACATGTCCTTTTAAATCCTTAATGAAAATTTATACTGAAAATACTCATATAATTTGTTATCTTTGAATTCCAAAATGTAAATACTATATTCATCAAAATTAATTATTAAACCATTACTTAGTATTCATCAACTTATTCATTATTATCACATTTCAATAATATAAAATATGAATCATGTATTAAGGTTCTTAGACTTCAATATAATCATGCTTATGTTTATTAGTGTAAGAAATATTGGAAGAGCATCACATACCTTGCACATGCCATTTTTGATCTCTTAATCTTCAAATATATAACAAATACTAGTTACAACTTCCTATTTATCTTTATGAGATTTACACTAGGGAAATAAATTCTTATAATTCCCATACATTCCACATATGAAACATTCAATGTTAACCATGTTCCTTCTAATACTCACCATGGACTAAAACAAGAAAACATAGTGTGAGAAACAAATATCATAATGGGAAACCATATCATCATAAAAAAAGTACTTACATGATACCTAGAATATAGATCATACATGTTTAATCCATGTCACCTTAGGTGTATCCAATGTTATTCATAGTAATCTTCGATTTAAATCCTTCATGAATGTTTGTAAAGAGTTTTTGAATTCCCAAAGAATATCCTCATGGAGTGTCAAACCAGTTGTGTAGCATGGCCTGTTGTCATGTACCAGATTACCCTGAGTCACACCTAAAACATATTTTTATATTTGTTACTCCTAGTTACATATATTTCAGATCCACATCCACTTTTAGTTTCCATACATGTATGTATTTCTAAGAAACTACTCACTCTATCCCTTACAAACATTCAAATAATTTTTTGTGAATTTTGACTCATCCTTATACTTTACTTATAGGTATCCCTGGAAATGTCCTTGAAATATACCCTAGGTATCTCTCTAAAGTATTCTCATGCTAGTTTCCAAAGGTTTAATAAAAGTTTCCTTTGATATCAACTATATCTACCCAAGCTTGACAACCATGAATATTACATTATTTTACATAAATATTTAGTTCATAACAAAAATACATGCCTAAGGACCGTAATAGTTTAGTGTCTTTGGAAACATAGTGATTAGTCACTGAAAGTGGCTAAAATTAATTGTTAATATCTATAAATTAATTGTTCCAAAGTCCATAAACATTGTTTTTAGTGCATTACATAAATATAACTTCATTTCTCAGCTAAAATGCAATTCTTGTTTAAAATTAAAATTTGGGCACAATCATTCATTTGTTTGTGTACAAAATTATATTCATTTTCTGAATTTGAAATTTTGGGATATTATTTATATCTTTGTTTGGAACATTTTATCTTTTAGGTCCGATGTATGAATCCCAAGGTAAGATGGATAATTTTTCACCCAAATGCAGAAATTTGCTGGAGAAAGCATAATGGGCCTAATGCACATCAAACAAATGTGGGGCTCACAAAACAAGCCCAATGAAACTAAAATTTATACAGTAGAAAGATAAAAATATGAAGATCATTTTATTAAACTGTGGCCAGAGCTAATTATAAATTTTTCATGATGATAAAGGGTTCTGAAGCTGAGATTTAAATGGTGGACCCGAAATTAATGCACATAAATCCGTCCTACCATTTCGACCATAACTTTGAAAAGGCTCAGCCAAATGTCCTGAAATTGTCACATCGGATAGAGGAAACATTGATGAAGATATTTTTCTTCTACGACCCCTCAATATTCGGCCTTCATAAATTAAATATTTGAACGTCAAAATGGTGGACGAATCTGGACAGTTTTCCGGGTCAACTTCGAAACGTCAATTTCCTTTTGATTATTCACCCTCGTTTTGACTCTATTAATTGTTCGGGGGTGAATTGATTGTGGGGGGTGGACCTAAGGCTCCTAATATTCCTATATAAGGAGATGGTGTTAAAGGGAATTATCATCTAACATTTTTCTTTGAATCCATGTTTTTCTTTCATCCATTGTATTTCTTTCGACGGTAATTTCCTGCTTTCAATTTGTAATCGCATCGTCACGTTTTCCCATTTAAGTTTTTCTTTCACGTTTATTATTTTAATAAAATTTATTCTTCTTCTTCACTTTTTATTTTCCTTTTCTTTACACGTTGATACCATTGAATCATGGTGTGAAATTATTCACACCAGTACTTGTGATTTCAATCACACAACGGTGGAGTGTTCGTTCTTTTAATAATTATCTTCTTCTTCAATTCCTCCCCATAAGTCTATATCCCGCTTCCATTGGTAGAATAGCATCAATGGAGGGCTAACCTCTTAAGGGTTCATCTAAGGGAGTATCAAGGTTAGGGATTGAATGTTATTTCATGTACTTAATATTTAAATCTATTCATTATTTTAGGATTTCCATTTGATGAGTTACATTCTTTCTCATCTTTTCCAACTTTAATGATGATACATTTTGAGTGCTAGTACGATCTATTTCCTTTGAGTTCTCATTAAATTGATCCTCAAATTGAATTGGTGATTGGCCTTGGAATTGTGTAGGGATTAAATTGGTGAATGATTTGGAAGAATTATCTCATTGTTTGGATATGTCTTGAATTAATGACATGAAATTTTCTAAGAAAATAAATTCATCCAATCCACCCCAAGAAAAACCCTAAGATCAACCCACCATAAATAATTTTTTAGTTCACATCATTTTTATTATATGATTTTTATATTATATCTTTATTTCTCCAATTAAAATCTACCTCAAAGTTGGCCACTTCATAGCCAATCCATTTTTCCCCTTGAACAATAAAATGGGCCCCATATCTTTTGTGATGCACAACACTTTATCATGCTTAATTGAAATTGGATGAAATGTGGCGATGAATTTGAACAAAGGAATGAGCTTGGTCTTGGGATATGCTTATGGACCTATCTTGTTTTAAATAGTTTTTATGGGTTCCATAATTTTTTTTGGTATGAGATATTTGGGTGAGCAGTGTGTATTAAAATGTTATTGGAAAAGGGGAATTGAATTTCATATTTGTAATTTATTTTTCTCAGGACTAGCAAAACTCAAGTTGGGGGGTGTGATTAGTCACTGAAATTGGCTAACATTAATTTTTAATATCTTTAAATTAATTGTTCCAAAGTCCATAAACATTGTTTTTAGTGCATTACATAAATAGAACTTCATTTCTCATCTAAAATGCAATTCTTGTTTAAAATGCAAATTTCGGACCAATCATTAATTTGTTTGTGTACAACATTATATTCATTTTCTGAATTTGAAATTTTGGGATATTATTTTTCTCTTTGTTTGGAACATTTTATCTTTTAGGTCCGATGTATGAATCACAAGGGAAGATGGATAATTTTGCGCCTGAATGCAGAAATTTGCTGGAGAAAGCATAAGGGGCCTAAGGCCCATCAAAGAAATGTGGGGCTCACAAAACAAGCCCAATGAAACTCAAATTTATAAAGTAGAAAGATAAAAATATGAAGATCATTTTATTCGACTGTGTCCGTAGTTAATTCTAAAGTTTTCATGATGATAAAGAGATCTGAATCTGATATTTAAATGGCGGATCCGACATTAATGCACATAAATCCGTCTCACCATTTTGACAATAACTTCCAAAAGGATCATCAAAATTTCCTGAAATTTTTACATAGGATATAGGACACATGTGCAAAAATATTTGTCTTCTACGACCCCTCAGGATTCGGCCTTCATAAATTAAATATTTGAATGTCAAAATGGTGGACGAATCTGGACAGTTTTCCGGGTCAACTTCGAAACGTCAATTTCCTTTTGATTATTCACCCTCGTTTTGACTCTATTAATTGTTGGGGGGTGAATTTATTGTGGTGGGTGGACCTAAGGCTCCTAATATTCCTATATAAAGAGATAGTGGTAAAGGGAATTATCATCTAACATTTTTCTTTGAATCCATGTTTTTCTTTCATCCATTGTATTTCTTTCAATTGTAATTTCCTGCTTTCAATTTGTAATCGCATCGTCAAGTTTTCCCATTTAAGTTTTTATTTCACGTTTATTATTTTAATAAAATTTTTCTTCTTCTTCACTTTTTATTTTCCTTTTCTTTACACGTTGATACCGTTGAATCATGGTGTGAAATTAGTCACACCAGCACTTGTGATTTCAATCACACAACGGTGGAGTGTTCGTTCTTTTAATAATTTTCTTCTTCTTCAATTCCTCCCCATAAGTCTACATCCCACTTCCATTGGTATAATAGCATCAATGGAGGGCTAACCTCTTAAGGGTTGATCCAAGGGAGTATCAAGGTCAGGGATTTAATGTTATTTCATGTACTTAATATTTAAATCTATTCATTATTTTAGGATTTCCATTTGATGAGTTACATTCTTTCTCATCTTTGCCAACATTAAAGATGACACATTTTGAGTGCTAGTAAGATCTATTTCCTTTGAGTGCTCATTAAATTGATCCTCAAAGTGAATTGGTGATTGGCCTTGGAATTTTGTAGGGATTAAATTGGTGAATGATTTGGAAGAATTATCTCATTGTTTGGATATGTCTTGAATTAATGACATGAAATTTTCTAAGAAAAGAAATTCATCCAATACACACCAAGAAAAACCCTAAGATCAACCCACCATAAATAATTGTTTAGTTTAGATCATTTTTATTATATGATTTTTAAATTATATCTTTATTTCTCCAATTAAAATCTACCTCAAAGTTGGCCACTTCATAGCCAATCCATCAACAAATCATAGTGTCTCAAGGTTTATTCTTCGGTCCCTGTGGATTCGATCCCTACTTGTACTTAAACGACCACTTTTACCAGTAGGGTAAATTTGGGCACAACCACATGGAAAAAAATCTTCTATCCTAGTGAAAGATCTTCAAAATATCCCATAAATATCTCCACCGTTATCACTTCTACCTAAAACCATTATTTATAACAAGGGGAAAGGAAACATAAAAAGTGATGAGCTCAGAAACTCAGTAAAGCTAAGCCAGGGATACATGTAACCATATACATTAATATAGGGGTATGATAATATGATCATAACATTATAAGATCATACCCGACATATCAAAGATCATAAACATGGTTTACGGGATAAATCTTGGTAGCTCACAAGACTTGAATCATACAAATATAAACATCAAGATCTATGAAATCATAAAAAGGAATAATACATAGGTTTTTTTCATACATATAAGACTATAAAAGTTTATGTCAAATCTACCCAAAAAGACATTTATAACATGTTAGACTTGGGCTACGACCCGATTACCTACTGTAGGCTTGGGCTAATAACCCATGTGCACTCTTAATTTTAGGCTTGGGATACAATCCATGTAACTTATTATTTTAAAGCATGGGATACAGCTTGTGTACCCACTTACTTTTAGGCACTGGATAATACCCATGTACCTTTTTGTCAGGCTTGGTCGGTAACCCGTGTACCCTTTTACTTTTAGGTTTGAGCTACAACCCATGTGCATTCTTGTTTTCATGCTTGGGATAAAACCTATATACCTTATTACTTTTAGTATTGGGCTACAACATAAGTACCTTCCTGTTTTTGGTCTTGGACTACAACCAGTGTATCCTCTTACTTTTAGTCTTGGGTACAACATATTTACCATCTTTTTTTAGGCTAGGGATTTCCTCCCGTATAAACTCTTGTTTCGGACATGGTATGTTCTCATATTTACCCACTTGTATCAGTCTTGGGATGTCCTCCTGTGTACCCTTTGAGATCATAAAAAATTTATCATATCCAATGCATTGGAGGGATATATAGGTCCAACCCTTCACATAATTAAATAATAAATGCGTATGCCAGAAAACATTCATCATATCATGACCCATGAAAAAAATATGGGTTATATAAACATAAAATCATAATCCATGAAATGAAATAGGTATCACTAACATGTTATCACATCATAACCTATGTAAAACAGATAGTTTTTACAATAATTTCATAAAATCATAACTTGTGAAAATAATTGGGTTTCAAAAGCATATAACTGTGGAAAAATGGATTTCCATAAACCTATAACCCATGGAAGATAAATGAGTTTCATAAAGACCCTGAAATTATGCATAACCCATTTATAAAAAATATATGAGTGGAACCTTTAGATCATTTTCTCGAAAAGAATGATTAATATCAATTTATTTCATCTTATATGGAAAATAATTTTGAAATATATTTCAAAAACATTTTTTAGGGAAAATATCACTTCTTCTTTAAAAAAGGATTTTTAATACATAAAACCATTTGATAATAATTGTCATATAAAATACCTTTAAAACTTTAAAATTATACTTGAAATCATTTCAAATCCTTTTTCCTGGATAACTTATAAAATAATCTTGAGAATATTTTAAAAAACATTTTTCTTCGAAAACACTTTGAAGACCTATAAAGAAATTTCAAAAACATTTTGAAAATAATTTATTTAAAAATAAATTCAAACTATATAAATAGTCATTGAAAAAAAAATTGAAAACTATTTTCCATGAAAATAATTTTAAAACTTATAAATATATCTTGAAAACATTTTGAAATACACTTTCCTTGAAAACTTATAAAATAATATTGAAAACATTTTGAAAACAATTTCCCCTGAAAACTTACATAAAAAGTTTAAAAAAGTTTTCAAACCCATTTTTCTTGAAAATATATTTTTATAAAACATTGTTAAAAAAATATTTAAACATGAAAATCTAGCTTTAAAGGATTGATGGCAGATAAATTCCTACATGTCATACGAGCTAAAAAGAACATTCCTTTTGCACGGTAAAAATATTAGAAAATTGCATCTTTTAGAAAGAGAATAGAATATTCCTTTAAAAACATTGGCAAAATAAAAAAAATTTAAAAAAAATTTAAGTAACATTGGATATTAGTATAATATTCTTGGAAATCCTTTTTAGAAAACATGGTTTTGAAGGAACCTAGAATTCCGACTAAAGAGAGTAAATTCAGGCTTTCTTAAAAACACTTTCTTCACTATATTTTGTACCAAAGAGTAAATAATGGTACCAATTCATTAATATAGCATGAATAACCATATTAGAATAAAATTCATGATTTTATTGGGATATGGGATATAAGAACTCATCAAAGGAAGCATAATCATAAACAATCTCCAAAAGCGATGAGATTGTCTCAATAAACTCTTATAACTTGGTAACTTGGGATCACACACCATATGAAAGAAAATGAAATTTAATGAAGCTTAAAATATAATGAAAATAATTAGATTTATGATATAACATGTAAAATTGAATTATATGCTCCTCAAAAAAGATTTTTAGAGTATAAAAAAGCATGAGTCTCAAAGAATGCATATTGAGTCAAAACATTTTTTATCAATTTGGTATCTTTTGAAACTTAAAACCCCATGAATAAAAGTTCATAAAAACTATATGTTAATACCCATTTATTTATTATTAATATATATAGAATAAAATCATGGTCATTAATTACACTACACAATAGTAAATAGTGGTGAACATAGCATGTATCTCATGGGAATATAAAGTGAGATAAAGTCCCCTTACCTTGTGTCTTGACTCTCATTGTAATCATTCAATACACCTATATAATAAATATAAATTTGTTATAAATATTTAACAAAACCATATTATTATATATAATACCATATATTATTTTATTATGACCATATATTACCCGCTTGTTAACTATTCTATGTTAAGGTTTCACATCGGGTAATATTCGGTTTGTTTTTTATTTGTGTCTTAATTTGTTATATTGTAGGTCCTTATAATTATATCATGATTACAAAATGTAAAGCATGATATAAATATCATTTATATAACATACATGTGTATTATAATATTTTATAAAATATATAAGTATGAAACTGAGTACACCATTCAAGGAGACGGTAGGTTGTATGTATGTAGGAACACTATTTCCATTTAATTATTGAGTTGAGACAAAGAAATTAAAAGAAAATTATGCATATATACATATATATTTCTGGATATAAATATAGATGTAAATTTATATGAGATGGAATAATATAATATGGGGTGAATTATAGGTTTAAAAGTTTTGTATTCAAACTCTTACTTTAAGAGATCTTAAACTAACACAATTCACAAAGCCTCTTATAAAACAATACCAATGATCAGATCGGACCTGGATTTGACGATTATAATATAATACCACAAATTATTAAAACAATTGTATTTGAATTGAATAAAATAATCAGAATATGGAAAATATGAATGATTCTACTAAACAACATATAGAATCTTTTAATACAATATGTAATGTAAATGAAATTATTATAATTAAAACAATTACAATAGAAAATAATATGAATATAAAGAGGGAAAAATGATTCCATTTATACTAAAAATAACAGAGAAAATGTAAAGTGGTATTACAATTATTTTATCCCAAATAGTAGGGTATCATTTCACCTAGGATAAAATGTATGTCTTACCACCTCTTGGGTAAGCCCTCGATACGGTGATTGGAACGTTTGTCTTCCTATCTATGGAAGCCCTCATATAAGAAGGTAATTGACACATCTATCTTTTAACTACTTGAAATCCCTTGGTACAATGATCGGAAAAATCGTCTTCCTATCCCCAGAATCCCTTGATTGTTATCAAAATGATCAGACGCACAAGGAAAAACAAAGCACTTACTGAAACACAAGAACTCAGAACAAGCCATTATCGTTTGGTATCTTCAAGGATTTTCGCACGAAGCAAGAGAGAGGTAAAACCATATCTCTATAGAATCACAATAGTGTCTTCTTTGTTCAATTATTCAAGTCTCTTTTTCTGGTTCAAATGACCTCATATTTATATGCCTCCTATACAATGGTCATATTTGATTTCAACGGTCATATTTCTACAAAAACTCGAAGGGACTGGTCAACTGAAAATATAATGGACAAAACAAAACATAATACACAACACCATTTTTATTAGTATTTAACTAACTCCATGAAAATATTTTTGTTAGAAAATAATAATTACAAAAGTATGAAATAATGGGTATGATGAATTTTAATGTGTAACATGTATGCGGTATTAGTGAAATACATGAGTACAATGAATTACATGAGTACGATACATAAAATTGTTATGATGAATAACTTGAATATGATACATGTTTTGGATGTAAAACAAGATTACAATACAAAACATGGATACAATGTATAACATGGTTATGATTCATAACATGGTTATGATGTATGATGTGATTATTATGTGTAACGTAATTACGTTGCATAATGTGATTACGATGCATAACGTGATTCTTAAGCGTAACCTAATTACAATAAATAATGTGATTACGAGGCATATAATGATTATGATTCATAATGTGATTATTATTCATAACAACATATGGGGTTACAATAAAGAATCAAGATAAGTGGTTACTATGGAAAACAACAAATATGGTTATGATGGAAAACAACATATATGGTTTTGATGAAAAACAACATATACGATTATGGTGGAAAACAACATATATTGTTATAAAGGAAAACAACATATATGTTTAGGATAGAAAAAAATGGATGTGGGAAAATGAATCATCATGTATAACAGCACAAGTAACTCTCAAGAGAAGAGAGTGGGGACAGATGAGGTACTCAACCATCCAACCTCCCACTAAGATATTGGGAAAGCACTCTCACAAAGTCCACTGGGTGTCAGTAGAACTAACTGACATGGGTGGGGTAGCTTATGAAATCACAGAATATACATTATATAATATAGGTCACAACCACACTATGTGAATAACATAGTATTATACACAATTACATCTAACATCGCTTGGACTCCCGACTGCCATAGCTAATACTAGATATCCAATAATCATACAAGAATTTAAAGAGATACATTAATTACTTCTTTTATTTTTAATAATTTTCTTTTTGTTAATTAATTCATTGACCATTAATTAATCATTAAAATTACTCCACATTACCTTAAATTAATCATCAGAGTAAATTCCATGCCCCCGGGCAAAATCAAAATAGGTACAATGATTTATCAAGATTAATATGTTTTAGTATTTACATTCCAATAACTCCAACCTCATGGGTTAAGAATTATTCATTATCATTCCACATACCAGGTACTCTAGGAAAACCATAATAATACACCACAAAGAGGAAACATGCAACCAACCGCATCTGGTTTCCTTAAGTAGTGGGGAAAGAAATATAGGAAAAACAAGAAACCCTACCATCGGCCATCAAAAAGATTGATAACCGATAATTAGATCTCTAAGAATCACATCAATGGGTAAACCCATCTTCAAACCATTCCATTATCCCCAGTTTTATCCCTTACACCCACATTCAAATCTCAATGCATCTCACCTTCACAGGCATCAACTGCTTAAACATCATCCATGCCTCCCCACCCACATCACATCATCCAATATTGGCTTAGCCATCCCATAATCACATCAAATCAAGGCCACCCCACCCCATATCACATCATTCATACTAGGATCATCCATATCAGGATCCTAACACAAGGCTCATTTCAGGAGAACATCAAAAAATTAAAATGAAAAATGAAAACATAACCAATACGGAAAATGGTCCCTCAAAACAAGGTATTCAGTATTCATATGAAAATGGGTTCTCAAGACTCCAAAACAAGGCACTAGACCTTCTCATGTAAGGAGGAAACTTGGGCCCATCAAATTATATTTATCACACAACTAGTTCTTATACCATATTTAATTAATCGATTAATTAACCCTAGATTCCAACTATGGGAAACCTAAGGTAACAATATATAACAAGTTATCAATGGAAAAACATTCTCTTAGAGTTTATTCTTTTTTCGAAAAACCTAGAGAAGTACCATTCTCAATTAACATGTCTTTTATTATTATTATTATTATTAATTATCAAGCTCTAGGTTCATCAACAAATTTCATTATATTGTTGAATAACTAATTCAATTTAAAATGCATACATTCATCAATTTGATCAACATCAAATTCCAACAAACACCGGATTAAGAACATGCCCCTTATTAAATTATTCTTAAACCAATTAATTATCAATTAGTTCTAGATTTACATTCATTATCAATTTAAACATCCAACTCAAAGCCTAATAATATAATGAAAAAACATAAAATGGATATCACACTGTCTATAAAAATAAAATTTAACCTATTATCTCGGTATAAAGCATAGAGAATGACATGTGATCGATATCCAATATCATTAATCTAGTTAAATATTTATTAGGTTAATTCCAATTCAATATAAAGGTATAATGCATGACCAATTTTCAATTTCATGTAAATGAAAGAGAACGAATTGATCCTCTAACTCAATGGTATAATGACCCATTATTTTCATAAATATATATTACACATAAATAGATGAATATTCATTATATAACATAACAAAACCACACCCTAACCGTATGGGCTTAATGCCTATAGAAACTTGAATATATAAAGAGTTGTTTCATAAAAAAATTATATTGTATCATACTTATTCCTTCACAACTAGAAGTCTTTTTGACATATCATAATTTAAAACTTTCTTCATATACTAGGGAAAAGAAACATAAAAAAATTGTGGGCTTAGATGCCTAGTACGGGAAAACAATCCAGATATCACTCATAACATAAGCATATAGAAATAAAAACATTTGGATAACATTTGAAAATTATACACTTCATATCAAATATCATAAAATTGAGTCATGGAATAAACAATAAATGTTCTTAAAACGTGAACCATAAGAGAACGTGATCCATTAGAGAATAAAATTAGAATAATACATGGAATGTGGCATGCACATAAGCATAGACAATTATTTCCTAAGTAGTTAAGGCTCTTTGAAAAAAACCATCATAGTGGAATGGGTTTACTACCCAGACCATTATAGTAGTCAAGGTTCACTACCATGAATATCATAGCAGATAAATTCTTTTCTTGAATCAGTTTCACTTCCCTCTCTAATATTTTCTTATGAAACTAGTTTCACTTATAATTCTAGTCATGTCTATATTATGATATATAAATCATTAATCAATGCATTGGAGGGAGACATAGGTCTCACCTATCGTAGGTAACAATGTAACCATCATACTTGGTTATAATGTAACCACCAACACATAATGAAAAACTTACATGTTTGTACCATAATAACACAATTCATTCATCCTATCAGAACACATGTAATGAAGTGAGTTTCATAAACATCTCATCATAACATAACTCATGGAAAATAAATTAGTTTCATAAATATCACACCACCATAAAAATAAACCAATAATAAAAATAATAATGAAAGTATCCTTCAATAATATCCCAAATAATTAATAAGAAACATCAAATAATTTTATCTTATACGTAAAATAATTTTGAATGATCAAAAGAAATAATTCTTAAAAAATAACATCTCCATTTACAAATCATCTCTTTTTAAAGAGCCATGCAATTATAAATGAAAACGTTTTATTTTTAAAATAAAATTATAAAATTTTAATGGAGACATAAAATCATTATATATTCATGATGGTAGGAAAATCCTCTCATATTGTATAAGTTAAATAAAATATTCATCCTATATTTTTGTCGAAAAAGTCACAAATAAACCTCACTCTAAAAATGAAAAAAAAAATCATTTCAAAAAAATTGTAAAAAGTAAAAAATGAGAAAAAATGAATTTAAAAATAATTATATAATATTAAAAATAATTTTGGAAATAATTTTATAAAACACATACATGAAAAAAAAGATATATTTTTAAGGGAAACTTTAAAATTATTCCTTTTAAAAGAAAGTCCCTTAGAAATATTGTATCATTAAAATAAGCGTTAATAAAATTAATTGATTATGTGTGCTCACTTTAAATACACATAAAAAGTGTAAATAAAATAATTATATAGTCAAAAGTATCTCCACATATAATATCATCATGACATAATCAGTGAATTATATGTTTAAAGCAAAAAATGGAAATCATGTTATGAATCCCCTTTCCTCTTTGTAATCTGTCGAATTGTATGCTCCATAAAATTAATAATTATAAAATGAAATATTGAATAAAATTAATACAATTATATTCATTACATTATATATATAAATTCTATATATACATCACACATAAGAAATAAGTGGTGAATAAGGCATATGTCTCATAGAAGTAAAGGTGGCCTGAGAACCTGTTACCTCACAGTTCCCTTTAGTTTGAAGTAATTTAACCTCCTCAATAAAGTATTAAATAATGTTATTAATTTATTATAGAACCAAATTAATATTTATAATATATTATATGATTCTTTTATAACATCTTACCATATTTTCATTAATAATATTTCATTATTTTCCATGTTTTGGGAGTGTTGGTTTCAAGGTTTCATAATCGGTTCACTTGTGTATAGTTTTGTATTTTTTTCAAATGGAAATAAAACACCATAAGTGAAATAAAATTCTGTTGATGCACATTCATAATTTTAAATGGTCCCTTATGTCATTTTTATTTTTTACATGATGATGATTCATTTAATAAAATGTTAATGATAAATGTTTAGTTTATTTTGGTTTCTTTTTTCGACCATCGTGATTTAGTTTTGTTTTATTTAATATTATGTATATATATTTGTTTAAAAAATTAAATATATTATAATATACCTTTAAAAATTTTATTTAACAATAATAATACTTTTCTGACCATCCTTGGAGATGGTAATGAAAAATGAAAAATCAGTACAGATCTGGTTAACAGACATAATTGAGACAATCGTTTAATTTCTTTCAATAAGAGGAGATAATAAAATATAAGGATGTAATATATTACTTTGGAAACATAAAATTACATAATTTACATTATTATAGAGTTATTATGCTGTTATGGATGAAGAAGGTGAGGACAAGGTAGAACAAGAAAGGAAAATAAGAGGGGTGGTTTGAGAAAATTACCTCTGGAATATCACCTCATTAAAGGATCCCTTAAAGACCTAGGAACTGGTATTTTGGTGAGAAAAGAATAAATTAGAAGTGTTAGTATGGTGAGAAAATCTTTTTGGATAGATTTAGAAGTTTCAAGTCTGTTGAGGATAAATGGGGTTTTGAGGAGTGGTATTTATACTTGAGGAGGGGTGTTTTTAAGTGATTAAATAATGATTATTTTATAATTAAATCCACCCACATTTTGGTGACATTATTTAAAAAAAATATACTGATAATTAAGGTTTTAATCCATTTTATGGTTAATATACACAAAAACTACCAACTTAAAGTTTTATATTTTAGGTATTTTATGCTTTTACCTTTTAACGTTAACTCATTTCATTATTTTACATAAACTGGTGTAAATAGTTTTTTTATCATGTTAAAAATTTTATTACTAAAAATTAAAATATCCTTCAAAAATAATTTTCACCTTATGATTCTAATTATTCAATTCATTTTACTAAATTCAATACATATAATTTCCAAAATTATATTTAAAACAAAACCTGGAGACATTATGAAAAAATGTGTTTTCAACAAGTGTGTTTTTCATGAAAAAGATGATTTTATATTCAGTCTATGAATAATAATTCAAATTTAATGAAAATAAATTAATATTTAATGATATATAATCTATACATATTCTTTAGAACATTCCCCATTCGGGATTATTTTAATTAATTAAAAAATAAAAACATTATGTTCTTTAAAAGAGTTTTTTGAAAAATCCTATTTTTAAACCCAAAAATTTACTTATACTAAAATATGGTATAAATATTATTTAAATGTAATTAATTAGATTTTATCTAACTAAAAAAATACTTCAATTACTTTTTTTTCATTTTAAAATAAGGAAATGAATTTTAATTATAATGAAAATGATGGTTTCATAAAAATCGATATTTTTAAAAATTCTCTCAAAAATTAAACATTTCATAAAATTCTAAAAAATTAATCCAAAATTAAATTTACATGCTGAATCAAAAATTATTTTAATTTTATCAAATAAATTTTTTGAAATTTTTAAAAAATAGTTATATTTATTTTATCATATAAAGTAATGAAATTTTTTTTTGATGAAAACATATATTTCAAGAAAAAAATTACTAATAAAAATTATGTGTTTATTTAATAAGAATAAATTAATATATTAAATATGAGTAGGAAAATTATATATTGCAAAATGTTTTTAGTACCATTAATTCTCACTAATTTAATTTCTAGGTTATAATAGTTGTGTAAAAATAATAATATTTTGGATCTCTCTTAAGCTCGATGATTAGTGCAATGTATGTTATAAAAGAGATTAAATTTATTTAAAAAGATACATACCATAAAATCTTGAGGTGTTACATTCTACCCCCCTTTAAATTAATTTTTCCCTAGAAATTACTCACTCAGATATAAACAAATGAGGATACATTTTCCTCAGCACATCCTTTAGTTCGAATTTAGCTCCCTCAAATTGGTGGTTTCGCCAAAAACCATCAACTATGTGAGTGGTATTTTTTCATAGAAATTTATCCAGACGTTCTAGAATCTTTAACTGTTGTTATTCATAAGAATTATCATGCTATAATGGTATGAACTATAATTTTAGTACATATGAAGGATCAGGTATGTTCTTCCTTAGGAGAGATACAAGAAACACATTATGAACTTGAGAGAGATTTGGTGGAATTTCCAATCGATAAGCGATTATCAAAATATAATCAAGAATTCAAAAAAAATGTTTTCTTATAATTTAAAATTTCAATTCACAAATATAAGGTGGGTATTTGAAAAAATTTGGGAAACCCGCAACTTAAAAAGGGTCAATTAAACTTCCTCTTAAAAAGAGGGAATGTAAAAGGAAAAGATCACCTCATAACTCGGATTCCAATTAGGTTAATATTATTTGAAAGTGAAAATATGGACATGGAAGATAATTATAACTATCATGTTATAATAGATAATGATAAACAATATGGTTATTATAAGGTTAATGACCACAAAACCATCGACCAAATATGTTTGAAAATGGTAATTTCTTTTTTTAGATATGATTGTAATATGAGAAAATTTTATTTCAAAATCATTTGAGAAGATATACTTACTATATTTCATCTCATAAGAACAAAATCACTCTTTTTGTTCCTTTATCAATCTTCTATTCATTTCTTACTCATTGAAATGAATTTGAAATTGTAATGCCTATAGAACTAGTTGATTATAAGATCCATAATTGGATGAAAAGTCAATCATTATATCTCCAGTTATCATAAAAAATTGGTTAGAATATATTATTCAATGTTCATGAATATTCATATGGTTATGAAATACATTAATCTCTAAATCCTAATAAAAATTTTGATATAAAAAAATTCAAAAATGGTTACCCTTATGAACCTTCCAAAAAAATTAAAATCTAAAACATTTGAATGAAGGTCACTGAATTTTTAAAATAAACCTATCATTAATCCCCCAAACAAATTTATGTAGCTATTAATTTTCACACTCCAAACATGTGAATACTTTTATCGATTATTCTCTTAAAACATGGTAATAACCTGTATTACCATAAAAATTAATTAAAACAAGCATTTTTTCAAAAATTTACTCTTTCCTCATACCATAAATCCAAAAACTATAAACTCAATCCATAAAACACATTTTCATCATATTACTAATCAGTTACAAGTTAATAAATACTAACAAATTTATTTTATCACAATCAAACATATATTTATGTCATTATTATCCCAAAATCAGGTGCATATTAAGGGTCATATTTCATGTAATCATGTGTTCTATAAAAATTTAACCACCTTCACTTTTCATGGTTACGAGTACTATTTAAAAACTAATTTCAAATACATAAGGAAAAAATATAGTGGAACAATCCTTAGATGTTTCATTATACTCTAATTTCTATAGAGTGAGATAATCACATGAAATTAACTAATGTATGAACAATAAGATTTTCATAGGTCCCACTCATACAAAATTAGACATCAAATTCCCAACTGAGGATGGGAGGATAATTGTGCTCTAATTAACGTGATTTTATTTTTCCATTATGATTTCATAAGATTTCCTTTTTTTAATTTCCCATAAGAGTTTTTTTATATTTTAATCTATATTAGAACTTATTTTAGGGAATTGATTCGCATAATATCCAAACTCCTTTAATTTAAAACACTGGAATGTGGGTGGTGCATTCTGTGAAGCTTTATCTCTTTTCATGTCATTATCTAACTTGTTCTCATCACATTGGAATTAATTTTCTAGATGGAATTTCTTTCGACACTTGAAACATTTTTCCGTCCCCATAAGATAATTTCCTCTAAGTTTCTTTCCACATATTTATCATAAAGGATAGATGATCTTCTTCTCTCCTTGGTTTTTAGAATTTCCAATGAATTTCATTTTTATTTTCCTATAAAAACCATAAGATTTATGGGTAACTACAATTTCTATATTCACTATGAGATCACATCAAAAAAATTATTCATAGGTACTAAAGTTTCTAATGGATAAGTCCATTAAATTAATTGGTTTTAATCCATAAAATAATTGATCAATTTTACTTTGAGAACTAATAATTAAACTAGAGGCATAACTTTCAATCCGTATAAAAATTTCCTCAAATGTACTAATGGATTCATCATCCTTTTTCTTCATCTCAATAAATTACTTTTTGATATTTATAAATTGAATATGAGGGAAGTACTTATTATATAATATCTCCTTAAACTCATATCATTCCATTGATTCAATTTATTCTTACTGCCCCATATTCTTCATAATATTCCACAATTGATCTAATTATCCTTATATATAATAAATAAGTACTACAAATTTTTCATATCTCGATCATTAAATAATAGAAAATATTTTCTCAGTGGTGTTGATACATTGTGAAACCACTATTGGATCATAAGATCCAATGAAATAATGTGAATATTTCCTATTTAAGGATTAAATAGAATTTAGTTCCCTTCTTTACTCATTAGAAAAAACTAGTATGATTTATAACATATGTGAGTAGAGAAATAATATTTTCTATTCTAGATCCCATAAAATTGATTTACATAGAATTCAAATTGTTTCATTTCCCATCTGATTCAGTGTTAATATAGTTCCCTTGGGTCTCATCTATTTACTAAAACAAAAAATAATAGTGTGAGTAGCACTAATAATACTAGTAAAGACACATAATCATGTAAAATTACTTATAAATTTTCAATTTATGCCACCTTAGGTTTAAATTATGTTATTCAAGATCATTACTAAAACTCTATGATTGTAACCTTACACTTCGGTTTCTTACAAAGGTTTTATCGTCCTTGTTTCCAAAGGTAAACTAAGCCTTTATATGATAGAAACCATAATGACCCATTATTTTCATACATAGATATTAAATCTAAATAGATGAAGATTAATTATATAACTTCACAAAACTACGCCAAACCCATTTGGGTTTAGTGTCTTTGGAAACCTGGAATCATAAATAATTGGTTCATAAATCATCCATATCATAAGAATATGTGAAAAATAACATGACCATAACATTGGAAAATTATATAATGCATATAAAACATCATAATCTTAAGTCATGTAACAAATAATATAAGTTCATAAGACATGAAACATAAGATAACATGAGCCTTGAGATAATAACATTAGCATAAAAATGTAATGTGGCAAACACATAAGCATATAAAATCATTTCATTAGTAGTCAAGGCTCTTTTCCAAGACTATCATAGTGGAATGGGTTCACTCACCAAATCATTTTAGTAGTAAAGTTTTACTCCCCAGACTATCATAGTGTAAAAATTAATTTATTATATCAGTTTCACTTCGTTTTCTAGTGTTTTCTTACTAAAATGGTTCCACTTCCTATTCCATCCCTATCCATATCATGAGATATAAATCATTACCTAATGAATTGGAGGGATAAATAGGTCATAATCCATCATTTCTTATAACATATCCACAATAATTAGGTATAATTTAACCACCATAACATAATTAAAACCATACATATTAATTCCACAAGAACATATTTTATTCATTGTATCAGAACCCATGTCATGAAATTAGTTTCATAACCATCTCACCATAAAACAACTCATGGAAAAGAAATGGAATCAATAAATACCATTCCACCATAAACATAAACAAATAAAAATAATAATAAGGATATTATACAAGAATAATAACCCCATTAAATCATAAGGAACATCCAATAATTTTATCTTATAAGAAAAGTTATTTTTAAATATCACTTGAAATAATTATTAAAAAATAACATCCCCATTTTCAAATTATTTCTATTTAAAGATCCATACAATTATAAAGTAAAAAATTTAAAATAACCTTTAAATATTGTAAATGATTTATAAAATCAATAAATATTTACTATAGTTATAAAATATTATCAAGCCATATAATTTAAATAAAAACTTCCTTCCATATTTTTGTCAAAAGAGTCACAAATAAACCTCATTTATAAAATAAAAAACCATTTAAATCCATTTTTTAAAAATTAAAAACTTGTTAAAAATTACTTTAAAATAACATAATATAATATTAAAAATAATTCTAATTTTTTTTGAAAACATTGACATGGAAGAAAAATATAGTTTTAAGGGAAACTTTAAAAGGACAAATATTTAAAGAAAGTCCCTTATAAATATCTTATCAACGAAGTGAGAATTAATTAAATTAATCAATAATTTTCATTCCTTGTAAATATGAAAAAAAAGGTAAAATTATTATCATAATATAATAAAAAAATTCAACACATAATCTTATCATGACATAATCAATAAACTAGAAGTTTAACCCAAAGAATGGGAATTGGGTTAAGAATTCCCTTTCCACTTTGTAATTAGTCAAATCGTATACCCCATAAAAGTAATAATTATCAAATGAGATAATAAATAAAATTAATATAATTATATTAATGATATTTTATATCAAATATCATTATATACACCACACACAAGAAAATAATTGGTGAGTAATGAATATATCTCACAGAAGTAAAAGTGAGATGAGAAACCCTTACCTCACAGTTCCATTTAGTTTTGCATAATTTAACCTCCTATATAAAGTTATGAAGAATTATATTAATTAATTAAAAATAAATATTCATATTTATAATGCCTTATATAATACTTTTAGAACATCTAACAACCCATTCATTAGTAATATGTTTTTTTATTTTTATAGTTTCGAGTGTGTTTGTTGCATGGTTTCTTATTCGGTTCATTTGTTTATAATTACGGATTTTCTTATCAATTGAAAATAAAACTCCTTAAGTGAAATTAAATGGTATTAATTCACATATATAAGTTTAAATAGTTCTATATATAATTTTTCATTCTGATGTGAGGATGATTCATTTGATAAAATGTAAATGATAAATTTTTAGTTTATTCTTGTAGGGTTTTTCTGACCATCACGAACTAGTTTTGTTTTATTTAATATTTTATTAATATATTTGTTAAAAAAATAAAATAGGTTATAATATGAATTTTAAAATATTATTTAAGCATAATAACACTTTTATTACCAGCCTTTAATGCATTAATGGAAAACAAAAAATCATTATTTGTAGAGATGGTTAACCGCTATAATTTGGACAATGGTTTCATTTATTTGAATTAGAGGAGGTAATAAAATGGTTGGATTTAAGATATTCTATTATAAACACAAATTTTATTATTTTCATTATTATTTACTATTTATGACCTCATGTATGAATGAGGTGAGGATAAGGGAAAAGATTGAAGGAAAATAAGAGTGGTGGTTTGACAAAATTACCTCTTGAATATCACCTCCTTAAAGGATCCTTTAAACACATTGGATTTGATATTTTTATGAGATCATAAGAAATTGGATGTAAGGATATTATTTATTAGAGTTTTTTAAGAGATTTTAGGATATTAATGTCTTTTTATTATAAAGGGGGTGGTTAGGAGCGGTATTTATACTTGAAGAGGGGTGGTTTTAAAGATTGAATAATGATTATTTTATATTTATAACCAACCACATTTAGGAGGCATTAATTAAAATAAATTAGATTGATAATTAATGTCTTTAAGTATGTTTATGGTTGATAAAAACATCAACCACCTATTTAAATTTTTATTTTTGTAGATATTTTAATCTTTATCCTTTTAACTTTAACTCGTTTCATTATTTTAACTATATTATGGTAAATATTTATTTACCACGGTAACATTTTTTAGGAAAAAAATAAAAGTGACCTTAAAAAATAATTTGGACATTAATATTCCAAATATGAAATCCATGTTCCAAAATTTAATTAATATAATTTTCAAAATTAGATTAAAAACAAAACCTGCAGACGTGATGAAAAATCTTGTTTTCAAGAAGTGTATTATACAAGAAAAAGATGATTTTATATTAAATATATGACTAATAATTATCATTGTGTAAAAATAAATTAATATTTAATGATATATAATCTCTAAATTTTATTTACAACATTCCCCGTTTTAATTAATTAAAAAGGATAAAAATTATGTACTTTAAAACAGTTTTTAGAAAAAGCCCTTTTTTAGACCCAAAAAAAGTACTTATACCAAAATAAGGTATAAATATTGGTTAAATGTAATTAATTTTATTATATCTAACTAAAAACTAATTAATTTATTTTTATATCAATTTTAAATAATTAAATTACTTTTAAATATAATGAAAATGAGGGTTTTACAAAAATATGTATCTTTTACTATTCACTAAAAAATTAAACATTTCAGATAAATCTCATAAATTCATCCTAATAAAATTTTGAAATTCTGGATAAAAAATGATTTTAATTTTATAAAATATAGTTTCTAAAGGTTTCAAAAATTAATTAGAGTTATTTTCTCATAGATTGTAATAGAAATAATTTTTTAAAGAAAACATATATTTGAAAAAAAATGACTCAGCTACAAAATATTTGTTCATTTACTAAGTATAAATTAATATGTCAACAATGAGTTCTACAAGTATATATTTCATAATTTGTTTAATACTATTCATTCTCCCCAATTTAATGTCTAGGTTATAATGGTTGTATCAAAATAATTATATTTTGGAGTTCTTTTAAGCATAGTGTTTCATACAAAATAAGTAATCGAAAAGGTTAAATTTATTTAAAAAATTTACTATAAAATATTGGAGTGTTAAATATAGAATCAAAGTTCATTACATAAGAATGCACCAATGTTACATATCTCTAATCACCTCTCTAGTAATAAGCTTCATCCTTCCAAGTTCACCATCAAAAAACTACAACAACAAAAAACCAAGAGAACTCCATTTGAATACTAAAGATGATCCTCCATTTGATAGAAAGAAGAAACAAGGTGAATCTAATCAAATATATATTAGAAAAGAGGTATAATTTAACTCAAATAAACTCATATCAAAATATATCAATGACATAAATCCAAGGATTGATCCTCATAAAAGTAATCCCAAATCATTGGAAGAGAGGATACTGATCACAAAAATTCAAGAGGAGGGTTGTAGGTTTGGAGAAGACATGAGGTCTATAGTATTTATAATCAATAATAAATAGGTAATTTACATTGCATATAACCCTTACACATCATGTAAATGTCTAGTTTAAGATTTTTTTTAAAAATTTGTCACCTCAAATAATTAAATACTGATTATTTTCACACCATGAAGCACCCCATGAACCTAACTCAACAAGTCATTAACATTACATACAAAACATGAAATCCCCTTACACGTTTTGTATTAGCCCAACTTCTATATTTTAACAACCAAACCCATCTAGACATAGTCCAAGCCTCCTCAAATCACTTTGAGCCTCATAAACATGCAAAGGGTCGGTCTACAAAAATCTAGGCCCTTACATTAGATAACTATCAAAAAATTATCTTCCTATAGAATCCAATACAAAACATAGAGAGGATAAAAAATGGGTCATCCAAACATCCACCCTTTGAAATACCTCTCAAGGATCTCTCTATCATAATAGATCAACCACCTCATTATAGAAAATAAAGGGAAACCATGTAATAGAAACAACTATCTCCTAATACTCTACTAGGGGAGATACCTCTCAAACAAGAGTAATTACATTATTAGAAACAAGAGGAACCCATATAATAAACTATAAAGGAAAAATCAAAAAAATTAATAACATTACACTATAAGAGGAAAACATCAAATAACTCAGGATAATGAGTGCACATCTGCTACTCATGTCCTCAGTTTCTCTCCACCATACCATAGTATCACCACAATAAATGACCCAAGGGAATAACATTCCCACACAACTCATTATCCTAGAGATCCAACATCTCTATAGGCCACTCTATGAAGGTTGCATCATTTTCAACATCATTCTTTCCCAAATCAATGACAAGAGAGTAATCATGATGATAACAACATAGATGTGACATGTGAAGAACATCTTATATTCTTATCATCTATGGGGGAAGTGTTATTTGATAAGCCATGGATCCAATATATGTCAACAGATTGAAAGGAATAAAAAACTAAGGAGAATGCTTACTCTCATGACCAAACTGTCACTACCCATGATGAGGAGTCACCTTTAGGAACATGTGATCTTGAACATAAAACTAGATATGTATCATCCTATGATCAGCAAAGAATTTATGATGATCTTTTCTTGCCTTAATACTCTTGATAATTACCTGTACCATATATATCATATTTTATACTAGTTTTGGACACGGAATTCCAACCTCTCTTACCCCGGTCTGGAAAAACAAGAAATGAAAAGGTCATCCATACAAGTCTTAAAATGGCTCTATACCAATGGAGGAATAGAAAATAATATTATAAGAAAACTCAACCAAGTGAAGGTTACTCATCTTGGAACCTCTATAATCTAAAACATAAGAGAAAAACATGTCTTCAAGATTCTGTATGGTCTACTCTTTCTAACCATCCATCAGCAGATGAAAATTAGTTTTAAGGAATAAATGAGAACCAAATTCAAGCTTGATACCTCTACTCAAACTATAGGTAAAATGAGGATATTGATCAGAGATGATTATCTTAGGGACTCTTTCGAGTCACACCACTTCCTCGAGATACTATCTTGATAAAATCTTCACTAAGATAGACTCGCAGATTGCTAAGAAGTCGGCTAATTTCATCAAATGATCCACTATCAAACATATTTCATCATAGCCTCCATAATATTAAGGTAAACTAAAAACTAATTCCATTAAAAATTTTCCAACTTCAACTAGGGAAAATTTAACAATTTTAGAAAACCACCTAGAACACGATTCTCAGCCTACACCTTTGAAAAAACCAAACATTAAGAAACATATTCTGCAATATCATTGTTTATCCCAAGCCACCAAAAATGAACCCTCAAAGCTCGGTACATATTAGTCACATCGGTATGTACCTCAAGAGTTGAACTATGGAACCCATAAAGAAACATATCATACATTACTAAAGGAATGAAAATACTTCCTTTTAAAATCACTCAGTGTTTCCCATCCTCAAACAAACCATGAGGGGAATTTCCAAAAACAACTCGGTCCCTCCAAAACTCCACCTCAGAATCCCCCAACAGGGACTCCTCCACCTGTTGCACCAAATATGATTTTACTTTAATCTGTAAAAGAGAACCTTTTCCTCCAAACTCTCTTATATCTAGATTCATTATTGATAGATATTCTATCTCTCTCTAGGAATCTAGAAATTCACAAACAGAATCACTACGTGACTTCCTCCTCAACACATCAATGGAAAAATTTACCTTTTTGCCATATATAAAATTTAGAATTCGTGATACTATAATAATTTCATCCACCAATTCTGATGCAAGTTCAATTCACATTGGGAGAAGATATACCTCACTATCTTATGGTCTATAAAAACTATAAAACACTCATTAATCAATTAATGTCCCCACAACTCTAAATAAAACACAACTATTGCTAATACAAGATCATAGGATGAATATTTATTCTCATGGGGATTTAACTAATAAGACCCATAAGAAACAACTGATCTATGATCCGTCAAAATTCACCCCAATCTAAGATGTGAATAATCAAAGAAAACATGAAATTGAACTCCTTATACTAGAATATAAAGGACTAGAGCACTGACCAACTTCTTCTTAAGATACTAAAAAACTTACTGACAAAATTAATTCCACAAAAAAACCTAATCCTTCTTGCTCAAAGTAATCAAAGGAGTCACAACCCAAGATAAATCAGCTACAAACTTCCTGTAATAGCCTACAAAACAAAGGAAACTCTCCACATCTACCCCTGTCGTAAGGGTTTCCCAAGAACAACCAACTCTATCTTCAAAGTATCCATAGATACTCTACATTGGATCCAAAAATTCCCCAATAAACAGACTTTACGATCCCAAAACTCACACTATGATAACTTCTTGAATAAGTTCTCAAAATGAAGAACTCTAAAAACAGAAGGCAGATGCTCTGTAAGATCCTAATTATACATGGAGTACACAAGGATTTAATTAATTAAAACCACCAAGAATGTATCCAAGAACCCTCTAAAAACTGCATTCATAAACCCCATGAACTCAACTAGATCATTTATCACACCAAACAGCATCACAATGAACTCATAATTTCCATGATGAAAAAAAGTAGTATTCTGAATGTCCTCATCCTTCACCCATGTCTGATTATACCCTGACCGAAAATGGATTTTGAAAAACCAATTTTAACCCTTTAGATAATCAAATAAATCATCAATTCATGGAATATGATAGTGTTTCTTCACTTTTACTTGGTTCAAGAAACAATAATTGATACGAAGAAGCAAAATTACATCATACTTTTTCATGAAAAAAATTGGTGCATCCAAAGGTGAAACACTCAACCAAGAAAAACCTTGTGAAACATATCATTGAGTATTACTTGTAGCTCTCACAACTTATAAGGCATCATCCCATGCATAGATATTAATATAGGAGACACGTCTGATTTTAGCTCGATCGAAAACTCGATCTCCCGTCATGGGGGTAATGCTAAAACCTCCTTTGGAAAGACATCAACATACTATTCCACAACCCTGGGAAACAACAACTACTAAACCTCTGATGAGCTCATCATCAACTTATCCATCAATGAATATAAGGATAGAACATGCCTCTAACCCATCTCTGGGTATCTCTCTCCAACAAACATTGTTGGATCTCCATCAACATCATAAAACAAAACCTAACTCCTCAAGTAATCTAAAATATCCTACACTGATTACAACCAAACCATGTTAATGATGATGTCATATGGTTGTATATGTAAAAAAGGAATTCTCATCAAGAACAGTTCCACCCCAACACTAGCTCACAGTCTCTATATACTTTATAAAAGTCATCTTCACCTATAATAGGCATAGTCAACACCAAGGGAACTGGATGCCTCTCTACCTCAAGTCCCAAGTAATGGATGAGAGTAGGATATATAAATGAGTGAATCACTCCTGAATCAAACAAGAATTCATCCATGTAGAAAATAAGTAAATGGTACCTCGAAAAACATTCGGCATGCCTAGAACTAGGAATTCTAAAGCATGAAGTTGACCACAACCTACCCAATGGCATCTCTAACTCTGCTAATGACCACCTCCTTGGTCACTCTCTTCCATCTAAAGATGATGATCACCCCAGGGTTGTACTCTTCTAACACAGTTTCCTCTACGCTGGTCCCAAAATATAGCACTTTGTTGCTACGGCCTCGGCTGAAACTACCTCAATAGAGGAACCTAAAGTGGAAAATCTAGAATAGGAAAACTACTCAGAAATACAATAACTCTCACAACTGATGACCTCAAACCCTATTATAAAAACACATGTATGATCCCCTGGCATAGGTCTGAGATTTTCCACCCCTAGAGAAATGAGACGATGAGGGATGGGACCTACCCCTGGCTGTAATGACATTTAATTATATCAATGGAAATTACCTTCTTATAATTACGTGTTATATTATAAATCACATAAATAGAAAATAAAAACTTTATAAATTAAGAAATAATGAAGTAAAATGTATCTCTATATGTTAAGGAATATATATCGAAGAAATAGAAAATTGAACTTTGGAATAGTAATGCGAACCTTATGAATAGTAAATCATCCAAATGAATAATAACCTCACCCATTAATGTATTGATAAAATTTAGGCATCTTATGAATTAAATTACGATATAATTATATCATAGTAAAAGTAAATAATTTTTTTGAAAACATATTAATTAACTTTTATTATTTTTATAAGTTATAAATATTTAATTACAATTTTGTGATTAATTTAATAATTTAAAAGAAAATTATTTTCATAAAATGTATTCATAAATTAATATTTTATTTTTTATGCTTTTATGATAATTTTATGAGACCTGAATTAATTTTTCAAAGTCTTACAAAATCAGTTATAGTTTTAAAATATGTATTTCTCAAGTAAATGATGATTTTAATTAAAATTAAAATGTATCATATTTAGAAAACTATTTTCATAAAATGGAGTTCATTTTTGAATTCCAAACATAAAAAAAATTCCTGGTAAATTTTTGGGATTTTTCTAAAAAATTTGATTCTTTGTTGAATTGTAAAATAAAATAATTTACAATAAAAGGAAAATATATGAATTATGGAGTAATAGATGATGTATGGATGATATAGGACCAAAATATCAAACTATCATTCAGTATTTTAATATTTTTGTTTATAATTCTCAAACTATTCATAGTATTGATCCAAAATAATAAACTAATGATTAAAATAATGAGAAAACACCCCTCTCTTCTACTATAAATACCAATCATCCCCCTATTCTCCTCACACATATCAAGCCTTGTACCTTGTCCAAATTCTATTCAAATCTCCTCTCAATCCCATCCCACACATCTAGAATCATTTTTTCTTAAAAAAATACCAAAACCAATCCTGAAAGGGGGATCTCAGGAAGAAGGAATCAAGAGGTAAACCCTCTTTGTTTTCTTTTAATTTCTCATCATGTTCCTTTTTTTTCTTTTTCTCTCCTCGCCTACCTTCATATAGATTGTATGATAACTCCATTACCTTAAATATACTATAATTGTATTATTATAATTGAATAATCCATCATCATCTCTCTTTCCCCCTCCTTTTATACTAAATATGAAAACATCATCAATGGTGTGTAAATTTACCGCATTCAAGAACGACGGGTTTTCAATTTATATTAACCTCTTAAAGGATGGTCATTAAACAATTTTTATGTTTGAAACAGATTATAATATATGTATTATATCTTATTTAATGGTTTGGAACAATTATATATACATGATATTAAATAATAAAACAAAACTAGTTTGCTGTGATCGAAAAACATATACAATTAGGCAAAAGGATTATATTTAACATTTAATCTAATTGTTCATCTTCATATCTGTACTAAAAATAATATATAATTTAAATTAAAAATTTTTTATTCAAAAATAACATATTAATTCAATTTTTTATAATTATACCCTTTCTACATGAACTTGCATACTCATTTACAAGAGAACTGATCATGGAAACTATGAAAACGAACACTCCCGAATGATAAAATTGAACTCTATAACTCATCAAAAAGGACATGAATTAACGTAATAAAATTATAATAAATCAATTAAATGTAAAATAGGTTATTTTATTATTAATTAATGAATCTAATTTGGTTATTTAGGACATTAAAATCTTGTTAAGAACACCTTCAGACATAAATTAATAGATTCTACCTGAACCTCTATTATTCCTTTAGGTTATTCCTTCTCTATTTTACCAAAATTAAATTATCTTTAATTTCCATTTAAATGTGATAGATTATTTTTATATTTTCCTAACTCATGTATCAAGATCCATTCATCCTTATTTTTTTGGAATATACATGTTTTTAAAAGGTTCCCTGCTGAATTCTTCCTGATAAACAACCCTAATTTAGTAGAACTTCGAGAATTATTACCTATTTACAAGTGCACTCCATAATATTTTTTAAGAAATAATTATTTTTATAAAATTACTCATTTTAATATGAAAACATTCTTTCTTCACTTCTCGTTTTATGTAAAATATTATTCCATTTTCTTCTTAAAATTCCCTTTAAGATTTTCCTTAATTTGCACAAAAATGTTTTAATTTTAAAGTTTCTTAAATACTATTTTTACATGTTATCAGAACATTTTGACATAACTTATCATGTTCTATTCATCTTTTCCTTTATTAATGATCACTTAGGATATAATTTCTTCTTTTTTGGGACATTTTTATGATACACCCATTTATTATGCATTATGCCATGATTATGATACCCATTTCCTTACATGGGTAAACCTTTTGTTTATTTTTCATGTGGAACACATATTCATGAACATGTTGTGATTGGTACACATAGATATATATATAATTAATTGGGTAATGTTTAGTCTCATGATACATCATGTGCAACTATCTTGGTGGTTAGCCTTGACTCGTGCTCCACGTGCAACGGTCTTGGTGGTTAACCCTAACTTGTAATCTTCTATGTACAATGATACTTGACTCAGGATAAATTAATGTTTTATGTTTCTTCCACATTACAATGATCCCATTATTACATGATCCCATGTTCTATATGTTATGTTTCCATATGTTTATGCCTTTTTATGTCATCTTGTTATTTCTTCTGACCCATGTCTATGATTTATTCTTATGTTTATTCCCTTACTAGGATTTTTAGATCTTACATTTTATAAATGTATTGTTTAGGTTATAAAAATTTATATGCAAGGACTCAAAGGAAGTTAAGAGACCGCAGTGGATGATAAATAAAGAAATGCTTTGTTTAGTTTCATTTTTCAGTTTTACGTACCCAGTCTTCAAAAGACACTATACTTTATGATCCTTGAACTATAATTTGATAGTTAATTATGTTTGAAATAATTTAACAATATATTAAAAGTTATAGGTTCATTATAGTTATAATTAGAGTATGGTCAAGTTATTTTTGGATATTAGGACAAGAGAACATTATTAATAACTTTATCGATAATACTGAGTTTATGAAAACATCCCTAAATTTTGGTAAGTATAGAATAAGTGGTTTATCAATAAAATGCATCATTTTCTCGATAATACAATTGGAAGTGGTAATAGCATAGATTTACTTAGGACTAACAACTCTGACAAGGTGTTTTGGGCCCGACTTGGCGTAATATGGTACATGAAAACAGGCCTTATTTCACACCTAGTTTAACACTCCCGGGGGATATTCTTTGGTAAATTCATAAGCACATTATGAACCAATTTTATGGGAAAAATAAAATCTCAAAATCATATATGTTAGGAAACATATCATGGATAACCTAGATTAAAACCTAGGGAATCATTAGTTGGAATAAACTTTTGTTTTACAAGTTTATCCTTTAATGTTTAAGGATTCCTTTTATATGATTATTAGCTAAGTATTAAAGCCCCTAATTGCACTTTATTTCCTTAGTTAAGGGCAGGAAATATAAGAACTCATGCCAACAGTCTATGTGATAGAAAATGTGATGATTTAAGTAATTATATGCCAAATATGATGGTAATGAGTGCTCTAAACTTCATGGAAGTACTTTCTCATGGTTAGTGGATATTTTGTTCTCCACCTCAAAAAACAGTGTATTAATTCCATTGAAATTAAATTCTCAGTCCTTTGGTGCTCAGAAGAAGAGAAATTTGTGCTGGTGGTCTATCATTATTATGGGGAAGCTCATCAATGGTGGGAACTGATCAAAAATAAAAATTCCAAGGAGCACACTGATTCCATGTATTTTGAAGAATTTAAGAAAAAAAATCAATAAATATTTTCCCTAAACCCTTCATCTCAAGATAGAAGGAGAGTTCCTCATAATTAAGAAGAAGGGAGATGAGTCTATTAGGGAATATGGATAAAGTTTTACAAGGATTTCAATGTAAACATATGGATATTTCAAGAAAAATAAATTAAAGTTGGATAACTTATTTTGTTGACTAAAGAATAGTCTCTTAAAATCATTGACAATTCAAGACTTTACCAGCTACGAGGAGATTGTTTGTTCTTCCTTAAACGTTGAAATGGAGATCAGATACTCTCAGTGGTATCATGAGCACTGTGAAAAAAGAAGGAAAATGGATTATAATATGGGTGAATAAGAAAATAAATCCCATTATGGAAAAAAGAAGGAATATCCCATGTGTAAAAACAGTTGTAAAAATGTCCTAGGAATTGTCTAAAGTAAACTAGGATATGATTCAAATGTGGATTAATGGGAAATATATCCCAGAAATACTGAATGGGCATGAAGAATTACACTAATGTGGAAGAATAAAGGGAGGTTCAGATCAACACTCATATTGTAGTGCAGTGTTTCAAATGCAAGAAACATATGAATTTTTCTAACCAATGCCCTAATCCTAGGGTTGTCAGAGGCAATCAACAACAACCTCAAATGAAACAAGGAAGGGAAAAAAATTTCACTACTATTGAGGTGGATCTATAAAAAAATGTGGTGATAGGTATGTTGGTTATTCATTCAATAATAGTGAATGCACTATCTGATTCAGGTTCAAGGAATTATTTCGTATCATTGAAGTTTAGTAAAACTATTCAAACACCACTTAAAAATATGGAGGTTGAGTTATCTGTGAGAATAGAAAATGGGGAGATTATTGCAGCCAAAGTATATAACTCATACCCAGTTAATGTTTTTGGACTAAACCTCTTGAAAAATATTATCATACTCCCTTTGGTACAATTTGATGTTATATTGGGATTGGAATTTCTATCTTTTTATAAAACATACATAAACTGTCGGGAAAGCGAGATCACTCTTCACATCCTAAAGAATCCTCCAATTATGTACAAGTACACAATGGAGGATTAATATCCTTTATAATCACTGTCTTAAGTGTGGATATTAATTCCTTATGAGTAAGCATATCTAGCTCAAATTATTTATAGAAAGGAGAGAATCATACTCGAAGACATTACCATCGTGAGGGGTTACACTTATGTATTCCCTGAAGAATTTCTAGGACGTTTTATTGATCAAGAGGTTCAGTTCTCAATTTAACTTATTCCTAGATCTCTACCTATATCAAAGACACATTATTGAATAGCCATTGTTGTGATTAAAGAGTTAAAGAATCACTTATAGGAGAATTTTGAAGAGGGTTTTATATGACCAAGTTCTTCACCTTGGGGTACACCAATCCTCTTTGTCAATAAGAAGAATGGAACAATGTGCCTCTGCATTGATATTGTGAGCTTAATAAAATCATGATCAAGAACAAATATCCCCTACCTTGGATATATGAATTGTTCGATTAGAAATGTGGGGGCAGTTATTTTTCAAAGGTTGACCTTTAGTCAAGATATCATCAATTAAAGGTGGGGAAGAGAGATATTCCCAAGAATTCATTTCAAAATAGGTGTAGACACTATGAGTTCATATTGATTACCTTTGGACTAACTAATTCTCGATAAATTTTCATATATTTAACGAAAAGAGTCTTTATATATTAACTTAACAAATTTGTGGTAGTACTTATCAATGATATTCTAATATAATCCAAGAGCAAGGAAGAACATGATGAGAATTTTAATACTGTGTTTAAGACTTTGTGATAGGAGAAACTATTTGAAAATTTTAGTAAATGTGAGTTATGGATGGAGGAATTATCATTATTTGGGAATGTTATCACTGGTAAAGAAATATCTATGGACCCTTCCAAGAAAAAGGAAATTGAAGAGTGGCCCAAGTCAATATCTATAATGAACATTCATAGTTTCCTTGAACTAGCTAGGAATTACCAATGATTTTTGGAGAAATTATTATGATTTTAAAGCCCAATAACAAAGATAACATGGAATGGAGTGAAGTTTTTATGGATTCAAGAATCTGAGGAAAGCGTTAAGGAGATCAAAAAGAGGTTTATCACTGTGCTAGTAGTCACATGCCCGAAAAGTGGAGAACTCTTTGTATTATAAAGTGATTCTTAAAATAAGGGCATACATTGTGTACTAAATAAAAATGATAAAGTGATATAATACACCTCAAGGTAGTTGAAAGTCCATTAGAAGAACTATACTACACATTACGTGGATATTGTAGTTGTGATATTCGCATTGAAAATCTGGCAGCATCATCTCAATGTGGAGAAGTGTGAGATATATACGGATCACAAGAGCTTCAAATATATATTCACAAAAAGGGATCTTAATATGTGCTATAAAAGATAGTTAGACCTCATTAAGGATGATGAATACTCAATTCAATACCATCCTGGTAAGGCAAATAAGGTGGTAGATTCTCTAAGTGGAAAGGATCCTACATCTTTGTCAATAATGATAATTGAGAAGGATCTAATCTTCTTAGACTTGCAAAGGATGGACATGGGAATTTTTAAGGAAGGAACATCGTCAATACTTTCTCAAATTATTGCTCAATCGTCTCTTATAAAGAAAATAAAGGATACTCAAAGGAATGATGTGGATATTCAGAAAAGGATGGAAACTATAAAAAATGGTAAATCCTCCGAGTTTAAGAATGATGAGGATGGATTAGTCAGATTTGTGTCACGAATATGTGTATTATCCAATCAAGAGATAAATAAGGACATTCTAAATGAAACATGTAGATAAACCTTATCTTTTAACCTAGGGATCCCAAAAAATGTATCGATATCTCTAAGATAACTATGGGTGGCCCAATATAGAGAAAGATATTGCTAAATATACATTAAGGTGCCTGGTATGTTAGCAAATAAAGGCAGAATGGAAAAATTATAAAGGTTCGATGAAACCATTACCCATTCCAACATGGAAATGGGAAAACATCACCATGGACTTTGTCACTGGACTTCCAAAGACATCCATAGGGAATAATGCTATACGGGTTATTGTGGATCATCTTACAAAGACAACTAACTTTATCACAATTCAAGGGGACTTATCATTGGATCAACTTGCATGGATATATATCAAAGAGGTGTTAAGGATATATAGATTACAACTATTGATAGTATCTGATCGAGATCTTAGATTTATGTAGAAGTTATAGAGAATTATCCAACATGCTCTAACCACTGAGCTGAAATTCAGTACAACCTATCATCCTCAAACTGATGGACAATCAGAGAAAACTATTCAAACACTAGAAGATATGATGGGGTAATATTCTATAGACATCAAAGGAGGATGGGACCAACATCTACCAATAGTTGAGTTCTCTTACAAAAAATATTTCCCACTAGAGCATCTGAATGGATCCATATGAATCCCTTTATGGGAAAATATTTAGAACACTGTCATACATGGATAAAGTTGGTGAGAGTAAGCTGTTAGGTCCAAAAATGATCAAAGAAATGGTGGAGAAGTTGAGATCCATTTAGTATCACATCAAGGAAGACCAAATATGAAAAAATATTTATGTAGATAGTCATCAATGATACCTTGAGTTTAATGTTGGATACATGGTATTCCTCCACATATCTATATGCAAGAGGATCATGATATTTGGGAATAATGGAAAGTTAAGTACTAGGTATATCAAAACCTTAGAGATTCATGATCGTGTTGGATTTTTTGACCTATAGACAATAAATTCCACATACCATGTCTCAAGTACAATATGTATTCCACATATCCCTCATAAGTACATACAGAATCCTTCATATGTATTGACTTCAGAGGTGGTAAAGTTAAAGAATAATATTTCTTATGAGGAGCATCCAGTTAATATCTTGAATCATAGAGACAAATTTATACACAACAAGACTACTCACCAAGTCAAAGTACTATAGAGGAACCATATGTACGAACAAGAAACATGGGAACTAGAGGAAGTGGTGAAGTAAAATTACCCACAACATTTTTCATCTTAGAATGTAAAACGAAATTTTGAGGGTGAAATTTCATAAGGGGAAGAATATAACGACCCTGAATACTGTAAATAGAAATTCCATTATTATAATTATGTCGTATAGTATAAATCACATAAATAAGACATAAAAACTTTATAAGTGAAGAAAAAATGAAATAAAAGGCATCTACATAAGTTAAGGAACATATACCAAAGGAATTGTAACATGGCCTTTGGAATTGTAATGTGACCATTGTGAATAGTAAACTGGCCAAATGATTACTAACTTCACCCATGAAAGTGTAGATAAAATTTAGGCATCTTATAAATTAAATTATGATATAATTATATCATTTTAAAAGAAAATAATTTTTTTTAAACTATTAATTATGTTTTGGTATTTTTAAAAGTCATAAAAATTTAATTACAATTTTGTGATTAATTTAATAATTTTAAAGAAAACTTATTTTCATAAAATATATAAATAAAATTAATATTTTTATGTCTTATTATTTTAAGATAATTTTATGAGACCTTAATTAATTTTTCAAAATTTTACAAAATCATTTATAATTTTAAAATCTGTATTTTTCAAGTAAATGATGATTTTAATTAAAAATTAAATATTTCATATTTAGAAAATTATTTCATTAAAATTTATTTCAATTTTTAATTCTTCTTGTCAAAAAATTGTTAGAGTGAATTTTTCTGAAATACTTGAATTTTTAGGTGAATAGTAAAATATGATAATTTACAACAAAAGATAAATACATGAATTATGGAGTCATAGATGATGTATTGGTGATTTAAGACCAAAATATAGAACTATAATTCATTATTTTAATATTTATTTTTGATAATTCTCAAAAATATTCATAGTATTGAGTCATTATAATAAACTAATAATTAAAATAATGAGAAACATCCCACTCCTACACTACAAATACCACCTCTCACCACTTCTTCTCATCACACCTCTAAATCCTTGATACTTTCCAAAATTATAATCTAATATCCTAAAAATACCCTCCCCCATGTCTATTATATTTTTTTCTTAAAAAAATAAAAAACCAATCCCCTAAGGAGGTTCTCAACAAGAAGGAATTAAGTGGTAAAACCCTCTTCCTTTACTTTTAATTTCTTTTCATGTTCCATTATTTTCTTTGTTTCTCCTAACCTACCCTAATACAGATGGTATGATAACTCCAGTACCTTATATATACTATAATTTTATTATTATAATGGAATAATTCATCAATATCTCTATTTACTCCTCATTTTATATGAAAGATAAAAACATCATCTCTGATGTGTTAATTTTTTCGCATTCACGGATGATGGGTTTTCAATTTCAATTATCGCCTTCAAGGCTGGTCATGAAACCATTTTTATGGATGAACCATATTATAATAAATGTATTATATCTTATTTAATGTTCTATAACCATTATAAATTCATGGTATTAAATAATAAATCTAAACTAGTTCGTTGTGATTGAAAACCCAATAAAATTAAGCTAAATAATTATCATTAACATGTTATCAAATGATTCATCCACATATATTGAATAAAAATAATATATAATACCAATTAAACTTATTTTTGTTTAATAATAACAAATAATTTCAATTTAGGTGAATTATACCCTTTCTATATAAACTTTTATACTCATTTACAAGTGAACTAATCATGAAAACTCAAAAAATGAACACTCTCAAATGATGAAATTGAACACTATAACTAATCAAGAAGGACATGAACGAGATTAATAAAATTATAATAAATTAATTAAATATATAAAAGGTTATATAATTACTAATTAATGAACCTAATTTGGTGATTTAGGACATTAATATCTGGTGAATAACACCTTCGAACATAAGGAAAGGGATTCTACCCAAACCTCCATTATTCTTTCAGGTTAGTCTTTCTCTCTTTTACCCAAATGAAATTATCATTTATTTTTATGTAAATATTATATATTTTGTCTATAGTTTCCAAACTCAGGTATCAATATCCATTCATCCTTCTTTTTATGGGATATATATGTTTTTAAAATGTTCCCAACTCAATTCTTCCGGATAAACAACTCTGATTTAAGGGAACATTCTGAATTCTTACACATTTTTAAGTACACTCCGTAATATATTTTAAGACACCATTATTTTTATAAAAGAACTAATTTTAATATGAAAAAAAAATTTGGTTCACTTTTTGTTTAATATAAAATAATATTCCCTTTTCTACTTGGAAATCTCATTAATATTTTCCTTAAACAACACTAAAATATTTTAATTCTAAGCTTTATTAAATACTATTTTTACATGTTATCACTCCAATTTGAAATCACTTATCATAATCAATGCCTATTTTAATTTATTAATTTCCATTTATTATTTATTTCCTTCCTTTCATGGACACTTTTATGATACGCCCATTTATTATGGTTTATGACATGATTATGATACTCATTTCCTTCCATGGGTAAACCTTATGTTTATTTTTCATGTGTCACACATATTCATGAATATTTTATGATTGGTGCACCCAGATAATCCTAAAATACTTTAGGTAATATTTAGTCCCATGATACATCATGTGAAATTGTCTTGGTGGTTAGACTTGACTCATGTTCCATGTGCAACGGTCTTGGTGGTTAACCTTAACATGTGATCCTCCAAGTGAAATGATCCTTACTCATGCTAAATTCATGTTTTATGTTTCTATCACATTACTATTATCCCATTATTACATGATCTTATGTTATATATGTTATGTTTCTATATGTTTATGGTTTTTTATTTCGTCTTGTTATTCCTTAGAACCCATGTTCTATGCTTTATTCAAATGTTTATTCTCTTATTGGGCTTTATAGCTTGTCCCTTTTGTTCATGTATTACATAGGTTATCCAATGAATATGTAAGGGCTCAAATAGTGTTATCATCTCGTAATAGATGATAAATAATTAATTTATTTATTTAGTCCCATGTTTTCAGTTTTATAGTTTTATATACCTATTCTTCTTAAGACACTTTACTTTATAATCCTTTGCTCATAATTTTATAGATAATTATGTTCAAAATCATATAATAATATGTTAAAAAGGATATGGTCGATATACCGGCTGAAAAAATCTCTTTTTTTCTAACAAGTGTGAACCCAATACCACAACTCTTCTTTATAAGGAATGCTTACGACCCCCTATCATGATGATACGGTTCTATCCATCATCCTCTCGACAACCTATTCTCTCAACAGTACCTCAAAATATGTCTTCAGCATAAACTAGGTGACCTAGTACTATATATATGGATGTAAAGACTCCTTAAAATTTCTTTTCTTGGCCTCTTCATCTATCAACAGGTATTAATTATATTGAATTAGGGTACTGAAATGGATCCTGAAACTGTCACACGTTGTAACTCCCCTATCAAAGGGTACAAAAATCCTAGAGACTGGACGCCTTCATGATAGAAGAAAGGAACTATTCTAAAATATGGTAGTAGGACTTCTCCCATAAGACTACATACTCCTTGTGATAACCAAGAAACAACATCCACTACTCCCTTACTACTTCACGTAGTATCGTCCTAGAAAATGAAAATCCGTGCTACCTCCGAGCACATATCGAATTGAATTCTATATCAATATACTCTAAACAATATTTTTTGATTAAATCTAAAATGAAACTCTTATATTTATGTAGACTCTGTAATTAAAACTCTCAGAGTGTCATCCTCTAAGTATGGTCTTCATCGGCCTCCACTATGTGGTGATCTGCTAGCATATCCTACTGAACATCATTAGTGTCAACCTGATGAAGACATCAACCTAGATCCATGCCTAAAAAAGAACCAAATTTTAGAGATCCTAAACCTATAATATGGAATGATTCAATATAATAAATTAGTTTATTTTATATTTTAAATTTTTTAACCTATCGCAAGTTTTACCCTTTTCAAAAGTAGGCTCAAGGAATAATGATGTATGATCTAATCCAAGGTATTTACCATGTAATACGTATCACTTAATTTATTAGGATTGATGAACATAAATGTTCTTTTATAATATCACAAGGGGGCCTAAATACCCATGTCTCAGCCTCTCTCTCATGTTTACATCATTTAACAAACTTATCTAGCATTTGTTTCCCTACCAATTGATGAAACCACACCTATTCTTACCTCCAAAATCCTTCATATCCCTTAACTTGAACCATTGATAAAACTCTGAAAAAATCCCCTCCCTAGAAACATACCACAATGATGGGAGAGAGATAGTTAATATTTGAGTCTGACCACCAGTAGGCCCTTGCTTGGCGACTAGAACCGAGGTTATAATAAACAAGCTTATGGGAGGCATTTCCCTCTATTGTAAACATTTGGATGAAAAAGATAAGAAGGATTCACCAATAAAACCTACCCAAGCATATGTATAAATAAAACCCTGGTTCAAAAATCCAATTCCATGTATTACTATAACAAGTGAAAGGAAAACTACAAGTATCATGAAGATAAAGACGTCAGTGACCATGAATCCCAAACAGCTCCTTTAAAACCCTGAGCTTGTAATATCCAACCTGATATCCAACCAATTTAGGATGACTTGAAAAACAATTTATATATATGTGGGGTGGGAATAATAGTATACTCACTAGTAACCGTTCCATATTCTCTTAATTTCCCCACTAATTAATTATCTATTAATTCTAGATTTAAGTTCTTTAACAATTTCAACATGATAATACAAATGAAAGAACATGCTAAAAATTCATAGAATATATATCAATTATCTGTTAAAATAATATGAAACCCACTATCATGGTATTAAGAATGAGCAATAATATATGATTTCTATCCAATTACTTTAATCTGATTCAATATTCATTAGGATAATTCCATTACCATATAATACAATAAATCAAGATCAATTTATGATTGCACATTTATAAAATAGAAGCAGGTAATCCCCTACCTCAAAGGAATCAATGTTATTCTCATGATAACAAACCAACATTATGGATTTCTGATCACCTCTCTCACAAGAAGTTGCATCCATCCAAGTATGTCGCAGCACAACCACACCAACAAACAGCAAAGAAAACTCCATTAAAACATGGATATGATCCACCATCACATGGAAATAATTAAATGGGGTAATATAATAAAAGAACCATGAGAAAATAGGTATAATGTACCTCAGATCAACTAATATCACCATGGATCGAAGATGGGAAGACAATGATTGATCCCTATTAAAGGAATCCTAAAGTGTCAGAAGAGGGGTTATTGATCACAAAAAATTCTAGAGGAGTTCCATAGGTTTTGAGAAAATATGAGTCCCCATACTATTTATAAGTCATGCTATATAGGTCATTTACATGGAATGTAACCCATACATGTTTTTTGAAAGTCAGGTTTTAGATTTCACTAAAAAAACATCACCTATGATCATAAAATCCTGATTATTTTCATTTCATGAAGCACCTGACAAAGATAAATTGATGAGATATTAACTTCACATAAAAAAAATAAAGACTATTCCACATCATGTATTATCCCAACTTCTAGTTTTTAACAGCCTAACCCCTCCAAACTCACTTCAAGCCTCCTCTAAGCAAAATGATCCTCAAAAACATGTAAAGGGTTAATCTACATAGTGTTGAGAACTTACACATATCTTCAAATATGGTAAGGTTAAGGTATAAATATAACTAACCAATGGAGTTTAAGAAAGTTTCTTTTATTATCTTAAATCCATATCAATTTATTTTTACCCTTTTAACTCATTTTACCCTAAACTGAAGTGATAAGTATTTTCCATGGTTACTATTCATTATGAATAAAAATTATGTTTACCTTATTAACTAAAATTTATTATTATGATTCCATATATGAAATCAATTTTACAAAATTTAATTTCTATATCTAGTAAAAATTACTCTTAATATATTTTTATAAAATGTAAGGAAAATCATTTTTATAAAAAACTTTGTTTTAAGCAAAAAAATGATTTTACAACAAAAATATAATTTTTGTTATATTGGAATTAATTTGATTATATTAAATATAAGGATACTTAATTTTAATTTAAAATAAACCAAAACTAAAAGTAAAATTTTGAATACTTTATCAAGATATAAGAACGAAAAATATATTTTTTTGAATAAAAACATTACTTAGAGTTCCAAAAATGTCAAGCATAAATTTCAATGTTCAGGATTATATTTTTATGTGAATTATAAAAGATAATAAATATATTTCCATTAGAAAAAACCTTACAATTTTAAGTTATTCTTATATCATTATATGTTTATAAAATTGATGGTTTTTGTAAAATCAATCTTTTCTCTATTCACCCGAAAAACAACAATTTCTAAAAAAACTCAAAAATTAACCCTCAGATTATCTTGACATGCAAAATTAAAAAATGAAATTTATTTCATCAAATTCAATTTATAAAATTTTTTAATTTTGGTTTAAATCACATTCTTGAATAAAGTTATATGCGTTATCTTATAGTTGCTTTTGAAAGAAAAGTTTGCTGACTATAACATAATATTGAGTGACACATGCATACTACATAAACATTTACATACTACACAAACAAACACATACACAAAAACATGAATCCATACATGTGTGTACAAAAACATACACTAACAAATACAATTAAATACATGTACACAAACATACTAAATAAATAAATACATATATATACATACAAATACACAAACTTATGTGTAAACATACTCATATTACAGAAATATAAACATACCCCATACACATGAACATACAAAAAACAAATGTATACACAAAAATACACACACAAACATACATAAACTTTCACATTCATACACATACTATAATGACCTAATATTTTATATCCTTTACATTAATATTATCTTCAATAGATTATGTCCCCTAAAACACTAAAATAACACAACACTCAACTAAAACAAACCATGAAATATTATAAATATATGAATAATATAATTATTAGTTGATATAATAATAATAATAATCAATTAAAATAATTATATATTATTATTCTCTTTGATTAGTATTTTATAAAATGGTTTCCTTTCAAAGAACCATATTAAAAAGGGTATTTTATTTTAACAAAATTAATTAAGTTGATAAAACATAAACGTTAATCATAATAGAGAATATTTATATGTATAAACTTCTATATAAATATTCAATTATGTTTAAAATATATATATGAAATAAGATTTAAAACACTTTAAGTTTAAAAGGGTAATTTTTTTAATAAAATCACTTTTTTATTTTCATTTAAAATATAATTTTTAAATTTTTAAATTTTGAATCAAAGAAAAATAACTTCATTTTTTGTTTAAAATTTTCAATATTAGATTAAGATGAATTTTTTTAATTTTCCAAAAAAATTATTTTCTAGGTGAATTGTAGCACCCCTGGTTTCATGAATATGGAACTTTATTCAGGTATAATATGGATATATAATGATTGGGTTAGGTTTTGGGAGTTTCTTAGTGGTATTGACATCTGTTAGATTATTTTCTTTATGTTCAAATTTTGAAAAGGGTTAGTAGATACTGTGAAACACCTTCAGGAAACCGTGATAAATAAAATGGTGGATATTTGGTAAGTTCATGGTTGGTGCATGGTTTATCCAAATCATGCGGATGCCCAGGAGAAACCATGATTCTTGGTATAGAGTTAAATGTATGACTTGATCATAGTTTGTCTAAATATGTGATCCAACCATATGGGGCATGGCCTTAAGACAATAGCACCACACGATAGGTGCATGGTTTTCTAAACTGTGTGGCATAACCGGGTGGCATACAGTTGGCCCTCCTTAAAAACTGGATCTAAACCAAATGTATCCCATAAGACCTCATTTTGTCCCTAATCCTCTTATAACAAGAATTATTTTTTCTCCAAAGGCACTAGAGATGATTCCTTTGTTTCCAAGGGTGATCCTTATAAGAGTCAAAGGGTGTTGGAGGTCTGGATTCAGTAATAACTATCTATTATTCATCGGTTTTCATAGATCCAAGGTTCTTCTCTCTCTTGAAACCACATATCTAGTATCATATGGATAAATTTATGTGTTATGAATAGTTTATTATGTAATGTTGTTGGATATAGTTAAGGTAATGTGTGTGATGATTGGATATTAATTTTTTGTTGTGTTATGTTTCATTTTTCCAATGTTTGTGAGGTAGGAGGCTTCTCTCTAAAATTCAATTGATTTAGAACTGAAAGACTTAGTTTTAATGAAATTTTTTTATTAAAATTTAGATTAAATACTAGTGTGATTCTTAGTAGAAATTTGTATTGGTTTGTTTTGAAAATTGTTGGATAAGTTGTTGGATTTCAGAAAGATACATTTTCCTATGGTTTTTAAAATGTCGATTTTAAAATTTTTAGTTTTTATTTGATGCATGTATTTTGTTTTTAGAAATAACCTAAATAAATAAAGGTTTGTGGAATATTTTTACATGGTTTCTGGCATATATGTTGGGGTGTGTTAATGTTGTGTTTTTTGGGTCCTTGTTGAAATAGGACTTGGTGCTCAGTGTCAAAGATTTAATGAAACATGGGATTTCTCACCTTGTGATGAATTGGTAGATATACAAGTGACTTGTCATGAGTATGGAACTAGCACCTGGGCATGCTTGTCTGTTTGTTTGGAATCATGGAATGGGAATGCCAAAATAGATGAAATTTTTTTAAGGGATTGTTGAAATTTTTTTCTTATACATTTGTTTTTTTTTATATAAACCATTTTAAAATGATTTAAATTTTATTATATAATTATTCCCAGAATTTTTTTCATAGTGTCATAAGTTGGTAATTCATTAGGGAAATTATTCTAAGTTTATACTTACACAATGCTTAGACTGTTGTACATCTGTAGATGTCATATATCGAGACACGGGTAAATGCAAAATATCTTAGTTCTTTAGTGATTCTTATTGAGACTGGGCACAATATATGAAGTTGGAGCTTGGAGCTATTTTTGAGTTTGTTGTCATGGTTTATTGAGTCGGGTCATTATGTATTATTATTTCACATTTCTATTGTAACTCTAATATTTTGTTTATTATTGATCATTAAAATGGTTTTATTTTTTTCATGTATCATAAAAATGATTTTATGTTCATTTTTTATATAGTTTGGATTATTTATCTTTCAAATAGAAAATCATCCCTAAATTGTTATTAAGTCCCATGGAATTTATTTCTATCCTTTGGTGTCTTGGGGATGTCACCCAAGTCCAGCAACACCACTGACACTTTTGATGCTAATGGGTTAGGGGCTATATGTTACAATTGGTATCAGCTTGTTCAATCCTTGATATGGAAATGATATTTTTCTTGGTCAGTCTAAATATCTTTTTGGTACAAATGGTATCACCATTTTTTGGCCTTTTTATATAAATAATGGTGTCATTTTTCTTTGATCTGGTTATTGAAAATACTATCAGTTTGTCTCTTGGGATGGTAGTAAGGAGTAGTATTTTTAAAAGTTGAAATGTAGAGCATTAAAAGGCATAGTTAACCTCTTTATGTTAAAATTAAACTTAACAGAGTGTTTCAATGCATGAGTGTGACGTCTCGAACCCGGATGCCACTTCATAGTTGCCTCAAGCCCGATGGGCCACATGGCCTCAAGCACATCTCCCCAAACACCAGAGGCAATCGACTCACAGTGAGAGACTAGGGTGTGTCCATGGGGAGACTAATCCTTCATTACAAATGTGTAGCTCAGTGGGTGAAATTAAACATAGGTAAAAATAGTGGAATAAATATAAGTAAATGAAAGTCACAGTGGAAAAAACGGACAACAATAACAATAACTGTAATAACTAGAATAACATTCAACAACTGATGAAATGTAATATCACAAGAAACCAGAAAACATAGATACAAGCTAATAGGCATAACATGTTCTACAAAGGTATAAAGGAATCAATAAATAATTCCAAGCATCCCGAGCTATGGCTCGGTTATTTTATATCAATCTCTATATTAAACAGTAAGCAACCAAGTGTTTGAAGTCATATGCTTCCCTCTATCAACACTTGTAAACATGTAATCTATGTCGGGTACCAAATGAAACCCCAAGAGTGTGTGGGATAAATCATAGTGGGCCACCACTAATGGCGTCTATAACTTCTTGTTCATGTAATGGAAATTTAACAGTGTGCAGGAATGCATATATAAAGTAAAGTAGTACAATGTAACTAAATACCCAAGTACTTTCTTCATCCCTTGGGTAGTGTCTGAACATGTCAACAATTCATTATTTGATTATTAACAGTTTATAGATAATTTACATGTTAACAATAGTTAAGGATCTAAGTTATAATAATGGAACCTATAATGATATTTAATAGTGAAGTCCCAAGGTAATAACCAAGGTGACTTAGACCTCAAGGGTCGCCAACTCAGAAATAACTATAGCCTTTCATGGGTTAAGTGTGTAATACAAGGATCATAGTCCATGGAATTCCAAAATGAGGTGCCTACCGAGTCCAAGGTGATCATCCAAGGTAAAATATGGCTAAGGAGAGATAAGGCCTCATGGGAGTTAACCATGGCATATACTCGTCAAAGATGGATCCAAGGAGTGTATCCAAAGAATCCTATAATGATAATAAAAGGATCCTACGGTGTCATATCGGGAATCCAATAATAGAAAAGGATTAGGATATAGGTGAGTTTAAACCTAATCAAGCCATACCCTTGAATCAGAATGGGGTTCCTTGGTTCTCATGTCATTCTCTAAGAAAAATCCAAGGTGATCTTGAGTCAGGCCATTACTATTTGATTATGAAGTCATATAATATTTCTTTTAGTTTAATCCTTTCCATTCATTAGTTTTGTAAGTTCAAATAGAAAGAAACGGTTGGTTCAAGCCTTGAATTTCATTAGTTTCATAAGGTCATTTAGGATAAAACCTTTTAATCAGGTCATAATTAATCAATAAGTCCATTTGGTTCAAATCATTCCTTTCAATAGAGTGATAAGTTCAGGAAGCATGAAAAATTTTAATCAAGTCATAATTAATCAATAATTCTATTTGGTTCAATCATTTCCTTTCATTACCATGACAAGGCCAAGTATCATGAAACCATTCATTTAATCCATTTAATTAATACTCAATAATTTAGGCTCATTCTTCTACCTTCCATTAATTTGGTAAGGGGTTCTATGGACATGAAACCTATCAATCATTCACATTTAATCCAATTAAGTCATATACTCAATATACTTGCCAATTTTCATTCCACATTTAATTGTCAATTGAAGCACCTAATTTTCTGATCCAATTGGAATTCATACGTCGTACTCTCCACTATGCAGTTCACAATATAAAAAAGACATTTAATATTGAAAATCTTACCCTTAGATTGGTCAAGCCAAGATACACCCGAATAGTGGCGCAAATGTTTCAAAACACTAAACAAAAATTATGGTGTGAACTTTGAAATAGAAAGGATAGAGTTGTTGTCACAACCACCAACAATTAAACACGTATATAGAAAGAACATATCTACAATATTCTAGTGGTTATAAGCATGGATTATAAATTCTATAAACAGCCCCCGATGAAATCAGTGGGCCCCACACGACAAATCCAAAATCAATGAAATTTGGCGATGAGTTTTGGACCACCCAACTTAGGGTTGTGCAATCCTTATCCTACTATATTAGACCATTATTTGGGTCAGATTGGAGTACATCTAAGAAAAATAGAAAAACACTCATACCCGATAACTTGGTCGAGAGAAAAGGAGAGAGAGAAAAGCTCAAGAAGACTCGATTACTTAATATTGAGCATCCAATGTGATGAACAGAAGATCAAAAAGTCTTGGTTTAAGGATATCTTTTCATCCCTAACATTTATTTTCAAAAATTTATAAATTGGGAGAGAAATAGGTCAATCCCGCTGAAATACAGATTAGGGAGGAAGAGGGGTACAAATAGATCATTAAGGGAAAATTGGTAATTTTACCTAGAAAAATGGAATGGGTGTTATTTTCCTACAGAATTACCTAGTAAGAAGGGGTGATCGCATGGTTAGGTCACATGGCCATGTGCCAACCATGCGAGGTGGCTCTGCCTAAAAAACACAATCCGCACAGTTTACTCTAAACTATTCGCCAAGCCTGTTTTCCCTAAAAAGATGGATTTTGGGATCTAAAATTACCCAAGACACCCCTGAGAAATTTTTTAACCCCTTATGAATCCATATAAGGTCTAAAATAAAGTTTTATACTAAAATTTAAAGGATCCATGCCTAAGTGAAAAATGGGTTCTTATAATCTTCCCCCCTTAAAAGAACCTGTCCATGAGTTCACCTTCCAAGGTTAGTGAAACACTGTCTTAAAACAACTTTGGACACAGAGCATGTATGTCAGATTCTCTTTTCCAAGTCTCGTTCTATACTCGGAAGTACTACCATAACACCTATACTAGAGGGACAGACCAGCCTCAGAGAACCCTTATGCTCCGGTCAATGATGCGTACTAGATACTCCTCAAAGGTAGAATATGCAACTATATCAACTTACTCAGGATCAAAATTATGAGATGGATCGCATGATATTGGAAAATCTATGAAAAATGAAATACGTCGTGCATGTAACAGTACCTCTAAGGTTGTAGCAACCAATAGTCTATCATCCTGACTCTTTCTAAGATCTCAAACAGACCTACATAACAAGGTGATAACTCCCCTTACTTTTGTAACCATATATTCCCTAGCCTGGGAAATACTCGAAGGAAAACAAAATCCCTAACCATGAACTCTATAGGTTGTTGATGGCGATCAGAATAATATTTTTCTCTAGACTGAACAGTATTCATACACTTTCTGATTAGCTGAACTTACTCACAAGTCTCCTAAATGAGATGTGGACCTATTAGGCCTGCCTCACCTGTATCTAGCCAGCACAGGGGAGAATGGAATGGCCAACCATACAAGGATTCTAAAGGATACATCTAAATTATTTCCTAAAAGCTATTATTATAAGAGAACTTAATGAGAGGGATATTTTTTTTTCAGGAACTGCTAAAATCAAGGACACATGCTCAAAGCATATCCTCTCAAACCTATATTTTGCATTCTGATTATCCATCGGTCTTGGGGTGAAAAGCTATTATTAGAATCACCAAAGTTCCCATAGAGTTCTACAATCCTTGCTATAACTGTGATGTTAAATAAGAATCCAAATTTGAAATGATAGTACGAGGGACCCCGTGGATTCAAATGATCTCACATACATAGAGTTTTCCCAGCTCATCAACTGATAAAGTCTCCCAAATAGGAATGAAGTGGGATACTTTTTCAGTCTATCAATGGCAACCAATACAGTGTTACTACCTCTAGGAAACTAATTTAAACCAACTAAAAGTCTATAGAAACGTCTTCCCACTTCCATTCCAGAACTATAAGAGGATGTAGCATGCCAGTAGGTCTCTAGTACTCCACCATCACCTACTGACAGGTGAAAAGCCTAGTGATAAAGCCAGCAATCTGACATTTCATCCTAGGCCACCGATACTAGTATTGCATATCTCAATACATCTTAGATATTCCAAGATGAACTACCCACATAGATCCATGGAAATCTATCATTAACTTCTCTATCATATCTGTAGGGACCCAGACACGTCCATGAATACATAGGATGTCGTCACTATTTATAGACCAATCTAGTGGTGGGTTTTCTCCTGATATACTCTCATAGAGAAAAATACTTCCGGATCTAAAAATGTTTTACTCTTTACCTTCTCAAGGTGATAAGAGGTAACTATCAAGGATGAGAGATAATATTTCTTGTGACTATCATGAAACTCTATATGTAGCTCATAAAAGAGGTTCTTTAACTTCCATTAACCACTAGCTTCCCGTACTACATGTTCCTAAGTTTTCTAAATCAATTCATCTACAACCACATTTCTCTTTCCATGCGTATAGGAAAGCTAAAATCAAAGGATTGTAGATATTCGACACATCTCCCCTATCTGAGGTTCAATTCACACTGATAAAAGATATATCTTAGGATCTTGTTGTTCATGTACACCATAAAGTGTTCACCCAAAAGATAATGTCTCCAATAATGTAAGGCATTGACAACTACTACTATCTCAAGGTCGTACATTGGTTAATTTCTCTCATGAGGCCTCAAATGTCAAGATCTATATGCAATGACTCTATCTTCTTGCATTAGTACTGCTCCTAGACCAATTCCTGATGCATCACAGAATATGATATAACTTATACCTGGCTCGGGAAGAATTATAATAGGTGTTGAGACAAGCCTCCCCTTTAACTCCAAAAAGTATTTCTCACATTCTTCTAGCCATATGAACTTGAAACACTTATTTTAAAGGCAAGTAAGAGGTGAAGAAATATGTGAAAATTCTTGTATGAAACTCCTAAAATATTCATCCAGCCCAAGAAAATCCATAAATCAAACACATTCATGGGATGATCATAGGAAACTGTATCCCTCACCTTTTCTAGGTTAATAGATACTCATAATTCTGATATTATATTACCTAATAAGTGTAATTTGTTGATCCAGAAGTGGCAATTTGTAAGCATTGTGTAAAGATGATCCTCTCTCGGTGTACTAATAATTATCTCAAGATGTTTGTAATAGTCGCTACGAGTGTGAGAATACAATAAGATTTCATCCACAAAGACCACACCAAAAGAATCCAAATAGGGGTGGAAAACTCTATTCCTCATAGCCATGAAAATTGAAGGCATTTTCGTAAGATAGAATGACATAACTAGGTACTCATACAAATCATACATGCTACGAAAAGTTTTACGAGGTATGGTAGACAGTCTGACTCATACCTAATGATAACCTAATATCATGTGGATCTTATAGAAGTTCTTTGCTCCTGAGAGTTGGTCGAAGAGATCATCTATTCAAGGTAGAGGATACTAGTTCTTGACCATAAACCAGTTCAAATTTTTATAATCCACATATAGACATAAGGTTCCATATTCTTTCTTGGAAAAAACCATGGGTGAACCCCAAGAGGATGTATTGGGACATATAAAACCTTTATCCTATAAATCAGCTAACATCCCCTTGATCTCTTGAAGAACTATAAGTGTTATCATGTATGGAGAAATGAAACTAGAGATACTCTTAGAAAAATATTTATTTCAAACTCTACCTCTCTCTTAAGAGGTAATCCAGAAAATCCATTTGGAATGGAAATAGGGAAATGATCCACTACTAGTGGAAAGTTAGCTTGCCATAAACTCTGCTCCTCTATAAAGAGATTTACAATCTTGGTGGTTATTCCACCTATCCCATGATTCTCTTTTCTATCTCTATCATCTTGATCATTCCACTCAACCTTATGTAGATAATCACTGCCCTCTAGTGATGTAAAAGATACCCTGTGGAGAAAGCAGTCTACAAAAGTGTGGTAGTGAATCAACCAGTACATCCTGAGAATGAAATCGAATCCTGTCATCTTGAGAACAAAGAGATTCTATAAGAAAGGATAACTACCTACAATAAAGGGATAGTCCCAACATTGGCGTATTCCCTCTATTCATACCCCTAAAGGTGTATCCACGGTCCTTACACCATATAAATATTGTATCACTAGTCCGAGTATTTCAATGATGTAAAAAGATATAAAAGTGTTTGAATCACCCGTATAAAATAAAGTAGATACGATAGTAAAGGCTACTAGAATATTACCTATTACTAGAGAAGTTCTTGCAGCTTGATCCTCAGGTATTGGTTTTAGTTCATTCAACTAACCGAATCCACGGAACTATCCAACAGTTAGACTACCACGATCATAACTGTTCAGTTGGTCCTGATAGTGATTAGGGGTACGAATACCAAAGTTATGAACACCTCTTCGGAAAGAGCTACCCGTGTTATTCCAACTCCCTGCCTAACTTAGAGTAAAATAACTCACTCTTGAAGATGGATATTGTGCTGATATTTTTTTACTTGAGGTTGGTGGAATGGTCCTGCAGAAATATTGGAGATACCCCATACGGCCACAAGACCAACACTCTAGTGGGTCTCTATCACACTAAGGCTTAGAATTACCCTATCTTCCACACTGATGAGAAACTTCAGAGCAATAAAAATGGATACTCTAGTTTTCACTAATCTTATGAGAAACTTTGAGAGAATGCTTCCTTCCACCAAAAAAACTACTAGCCTGACGCAGCACCGATCATCTATACCCGGTACTATTGTCATCCCTGAGGTTGTGATCAGTTATAAGAGATTTAATGACTATATCAAAAAACATTAGTCAGGAAAAATACATTAACATATGTATGGATGGTGCACTAGATCCCATCCTCAACGTGTCTAGCCCATGAAAGATCAACACTGGCTATAAGTGGTGCAAAGTGTTATAACTCCATGAAAGGTGCTAAATACTCCATAAATGACATAGAACCCTCATCGAGATGCATAAACTCTCTAGCTCCATTATCTCTCATTGTCTGAGGAAAGAAATTATCATAGAAGGTAGTCTTGAATTATTCCCATATCATGTATTGATGGTGATCGGCTTGTGTAACCACATACCACCAAAGCTTGGTCGAATCCCAAAGCGTGTATGTATCAAGATTGAATCCATTATTTGGAAGCATCTCCATATGTTAAAGGATAGATAGGGTGTCTTATATCCAATACTTAGCAGCCTCTGGACTTCCATCCCCTGAAAAGGTGGGAGGATGTTGTTGTTGAAACTCCTGAGTCAGATCATCCATTGTAGCTACAAGCCATGGAGAACCATTCATGAACTACATCAGATGTAGGAAACTATCATGAACTTGGGCATCGGTGCCCAAATCATGTATAGTAGGTGATGCCTTATGTGAAACTCCTGGAGGTAAGAGTGGAGGCTCAGGGTCCATCATGTATGGAGCATGGTCTTCTCCACCCTCCTGATGTACAATACGAGGAAGTTGTGGTAGAATTGGTCTAAAAATTTCAATCACACACCTCAGAACAAGCTTAAGAAGATAGATAGCATCACAAGTGGAATCTGAACAAAGGGAAACTCACTACCCAAGACAGACTACACTAACTACCCACTTAAATGACCATGTATAAGTAAGTGATCAAGTATAAGATTCATTTCATTTTTCATTTAATTTCCAAGTTCAATCCTTTACCTTTCATAAACATGACAATGTGGGATAAGGATGTAGAACCATTTCATAATTTAATATATATTCAATATTATAGTGGATAGTCATTCCCATTGAATTTGTGCCCATACACCTTATCAATAAAAATTAAATACATTTATTTATTGCAAAATGGATCAACTCATTAAATTACTCATCCCAACCTAGAGGGATCATACAACTCATGAATTCAAACAGGAAATCACTCAATCGTAGATAATAGTAATACAAGTCTAAGAAAACTATCACAGCTTCTCTCAACAATCATAGTAATATAAAGCAATGAAAAGTAATGAAATGAATCTATATGGCATGGAAATATGAATGACATGTGAATTTCATCTTCTTATAATGATGCATGGAATAATGATCTTTTCCATTATATCATCAGGACAAGGATGAAAGAAAAATAATCAATTAAAGTAATAATCATCAACACCACACAGCATGTGAGTCACCCAACGCTGAAATATTTTCAAATTTAATAGGAAAAAGTATAACAATAATTTTAATTTAGGAAACATGGATTTTACCCTGAAATGGGTATATTATTCCGAAGTACAAGTTATGACCAAATACAAAGCATTCCTAATATCCTGTAAATTGTCTCCAAATAGTAAATCAAGAAAAGAAAACTCTTTTGATACCACTTTGTGACGTCCTAGACCTGAATTCCACTTGATAGGTGCCCTGAGACCAGTGGGCCACATGGCCTTAACTACATCTCCCCAAACGAAAGAGGATGCTAACTATCATCAAGGGCCTAGGGTGTTTCCATGGGGAGACTATTCCCTCATTTCCAAATTGTTGCATAATGGATGAAAGTAATCATATGTAAAAATAGGGAAATCAATATAAGTAAACAGAAGGCACAGTGGAAAATATGGACAATAGTAAAAATAACTTAAATAAACGGAATAGCATTCAACAATTGATGATATTTCATGTCACTAGCAAACTAGAAGACAGGGATACAAGATAGTAGGTACAACATGTTCCACAATGATATAAAGGAATCAAAAGACTATCTGAAGCATCCCGAGCTACGGCTTGGTAATCTACTATCAAGATCCATAATAAATAGGAAGAAATTGATTGTTTAAAGTCGTATTATTCCTTTTATCAACACCTACAACCATGTAATCTACTCTGGGTAACAAACAGTTCCTAGAGAGGGTGTGAGATAAATGTCAGTGGGCCACCACCAATGGTGTCTATAACATCTGGCCTAAGTAGTGGAAATGTAAAAGTGTGCAGGCATGAATATATAAAGTAAAGTAGAAGAATGTAACTAAATAACCAAATACATTATTTATCACTTGGATCATGTTTTAACATGTCAAAAATTTATTATTTGATAATTACCAGTCTATAAATAAGTCAAATGTTAACAATAATGATGGTTCCAAGTTATAATAAGGCAACCTATAATGATATTTAATAGTGAAGTCCCAAGCTAATAACCAAGGTGGCATAGACCTCAAGGGTCTCCAACATAGTAATAACAATATCCTGGCATGGGGTAAGAGTGTAATCCAAGGGTAATAGTCCAAGGCATTCCACAGTGATGTGCCAACTGAGTCCAAGGTGATTGTCCAAGGTAAAATAGGGAAAAGCAGAGACAGGGCCCAATGGGCTTTAACCAAGGCACTTACTTGTCAATTATGGATCCAAGGAGTGTATCTAGGGAATCCTATTAAAATAATGAAATTATCCGACAATGTCATACTGGGCATCCAAGAATAGAGAATGATTAGGATCTTGGTGGGTTTTAACCTAAGTAAGTTGTATCCTTGAATCAGAATGGGGTTATCGAGTGCTCATGGAATTATTCGATTAGAATCCAAGGAGGGCTAGAATTAGGTCATTCCTATTTGATTATGAATTCATATAATATTTCTTTGGGTTCAATCCATACCTTTCCTTAGTGTGATAAGGTCAACTAGCATGCAATTGTTGGTTCAATCCTTGCCTTTCATTACTGTGATAAGGTAAACTAGCATGCAACCTTTTAATCAAGTCATAATTAATCAATATGTCTATTTTGTTAAATCCTTGTCTTTCATTAGTATAATAAGTTCAATTATCATTCAACTATTGTTTCAAGACTTTCCTTTCATTAGTTTGATAAGTTCAATTAGCGTTCAACCTTTTAATCAAGTCATAATTAAAGGCCACTTGGTTCAATCCTTTCCTTTCATTATTGTGATAAATCCAAGTAGCATGAAACCATTAATTTAAAACATTTAAAGAATTTTCAATAATTTAGGTTCATTCCACTACCTCAAATTAATGTGGTACAGGGTGATACGGACATGCAACCTATCAATCATTCACATTTAATCTTGTCAACTCATATACTCTATATACTTTCCAATTTCCATTTAACATCTAATTCTCAATTGAAGAACCTACCTTAGGTAGGTAAAGTGGTAGGAATAAATTGTAATTTACATTATTTAATTCAAAATATAAATAATCCGTTTAATATTGAAAATATTTCCCTTATATTGGTCAAGCCAAGGCACACCCGAACGGTGGCCCAAACGTGTCAAAACACTGAACAACAATTATGGCATAACCTTCGACATGGAAAGGATGGAGTTGTGGTGATAACCACTAAAAATTAATGACATATATAGAAAGATCATATCCATATGGTTATAATTATTATAATCATTGAATATAAATTCTATAAATGGCACCGGATGAAATCGGTGGGGCCCACACGCCAAATCCAAAATTAGTGAACTTTTGGGATGAGCTATATACCACCCAAATTAGGGTTGTAAGATCCTTATTCTTTGATATTGGACATTGATTTGGATAATATTGGTGTATATATAAGAAAAAGTGGAAAATTCCCATACCCTGATAACTCGGTCGAGAGCAAAAGAGAGGGATAATGGCTCAATAGGACTCAAGTACTTACTATTGCACATCCAACATGAAAAACGTAAGCTCGAACAGATCCCGGATAGAGGAGATATTTTAATCCCTAACTTTGATCTACAAAAATATCCAAATTGATAGATAAAATAGTTAATCTTTCTGAAATATGGACTAGGGGGAAGAGGTGTTCTAATAGATCATTAAGGGAAAATTGGGCATTTTACCTAAAAAATGGCTTGTGCACGGTTTGTAAACAAGGTTAGAAGAACCATGAGTAAACTAGGAACGGTTACCCGGGCTGAAAGGGTGCTCTCATTTTTAGGTCGCATGGTCGTTCTCCAACTATGTGATCTATCTCTATCTGGAAAAACAAAATCCACATGGTTTTCCAAAATTTGCGGAATTCTTGCACAGTTTACTCTCAAATGTAGTACAATTTTGTTTTTTCCAAAAAAGAGGGGTTCCAGGATCCAAACATTCCCCGAACACCCTTGATACCTTTTATAACCCCTTAGGAATCCATATTAGGTCCAAAATAAATGTTTAGACTAAAAGTTAAAAGATTTATATCTGAGTAAAAAATCAGGTTCATGTAATGAGTGCTTTAGATACTTCTAAGTGAGTTGTCATCTCATCATCATGGGTTTATCTGATGAGAGTTTCATGAAATTCATTGATAGTAAAACTTCCCACTTTGATTGCATTGTATATTTTGAGTAAAATAACTTATGAAATGGACCAAAAGGTTGATTTTTTAAAATTTTAAAATGGTTGTTTTGACAACCATGTTTGTAATATTTTCAAAAATTATTGAAATGTTTACAATGTTTGAATTGTGGAAATCTATGTTGTTATATGTGTTGATGTGATAAATTGGAATTATTAATCCTTAAGTTGATAATGAGTGAGTCTAAATGGATTTTTTTTATGTTGAATTTTACTTGGTAAGAATCATAGAAACCAACTAGAATTGGCTGCTGAAAATGTGGTTGCACCTCAGCCATAGGTGAACCAATTGTCGGTTCAAAAAATTAGCAAATATTTTTAGGAAATATATAAGAATAACAGCCATAATGAACTTCAGTAAGTAGGCCATTTGGTTCAGTAACAAAATTATAATCCACCCATATTTTTGGTGGATTTTGATCTATAAAAATTGGAAGTCTTCTTGAATAGGTTGAATTTAATTTTTTTGTTTTCTTAGGACACTAGTAGAGATAAAATTGAATTTTTCAATGTATATATTGGAGGATTTAGTGCTTCATTGGTCGGAATTATTAGTTCAGGCTAAATTTGACCTAGTTATGACATATGATGATTTTGAATAATTTTTTAATAATAAATTCTATCCTGGTTCCTTTTATATTACTAGAAAAATATAATTCATAAGTTTTAAGCGATAAAATCTCTCAGTGAAAAAGTATGCGTCTAAATTTATGAATTTAGTCCTCTTTTCCCTGAAAATTGTTGCAAGTTCATACTTTAAGGCGTGAATTTTTTTATTCAGGATTATGAAAAAATATTTTTTTAAATATTTTAATAATTTTTATAATTTATTATATATATATTTTCAATATAGAAACTATGGTGAGAAGGGATATCAAATGAAATAAAGTTTGAGAGAGCATTTTTATTCCAACAGGAACAGGTGGGAATTCTAATATTGGGAATAAGTAGAAGAGGGACACCCACTTCCTGAGTAATGGTGAATTAGAGTATCATACCATTAGATATAAAAATATTTCTCCTCAAATGAAATGTAATAAATAATGTTTTCAATCTGGTTATTTTGACCATATGAAGTGATATTGTACAGTACCACTTAAAGTTTGTCACAATTGCAATAAGATATTACATCTTCAACAGTATTGTCATAGTGCTCCAAGGATAGGTTCTAGAGACACATATCATGTTTCTCATATATTGTATGATTTGATGGGATGATTATATTAGAATAATTCACATCATCATAAAATAGAAATCCATAGTGATTCTAGGAACACCATGACTCTTCAAACAATGTAATCTAAATAGGGTAACAAAGATCAAAGTGCAGCAATTATGAAATTATATGGAGTTGAGAAAATTATTTTGGATGATCAATTTAGTCCTTAGATAGTGAGAGGTATTATTCCTTTTAATTCTACCCTTTTGCAATCTTTTATTAATATGGGCATATCCCACTCTTTTATTATTGATCATTTTTTTATAGTATAGGTTTTCAAGTGGAGATGATGTCTTCCATTTTAAAATTTTAGTGTTGACCATTTTTCTGTAAATCTTGTTCTATAACTATAAATGTGGATGAGTTGCTTTAGGAATTCTATATGCTTGATATACATGTCTATGACTTGATTTTCAGTATGTATTGGTTCAAATTTTTTAGGAACCATATTGTTTTTTATACATGGAAGGTTAGTTTCAAATATCTGGATGGTATCGATCATATCTTTAGAGGATATTGGGGTGTAAATTAAAGTAAATTTGGACTTTTGGAAATGGTGTATTGAACCAACTCTTATTATTTTTTAGTTCTTACCTTGGTATTTGACGATGATATTGGGAATAGATATTTTCCAACAATTGTTGATCAATTTCCTAACATTTTCCCCTGATAATTTATCATGTTTTACACCCAAAAGAGAAGTGGATTTTATGATTGATATTCTTCCTAGAACCATTCCAATTTCAAGTTTTCCTTATCTTATAAAAAAATTATAATTGAGGAAATTGAAAGTTAATTTTGAAGAGTTAAAAAGTAAAGGGTTTGTTCACCCGAGTATGTCTCCATAGGTAGCACTAGTTCTGTTTGTGAAGAAAGTGAATGGAACTCTTAGAATTTGTGTGTATTATTAAAACATAAGAAATATTATGATAAATAATTAGTCTCCTATTCCATGCACTGATTATGTATTCGATCAATTGAGAGGATCCCAATGGTTCTCAAAAAGGTAATTATTTTCAGGATGTTACCAATTTCAGGTTTGGAAGTAAGATATTTAGAAAAAAAATTAGAAGTAGATATGGCCTTTATGAGTTTATAAATATGCCATTTGGTATAAATAATTCACTAGTTTTCTTTATTTAATTAATGAATTGAATCTTTTAGAGGTATATGGATTCCTTCACGGTGGTGTTTTTTCATGATATTTTGGTTTATTCTAGAAAAAAATGGATCATTAGAAACACTTTGATGTAGTGTTGGGTATCTTGTGGGGGACATCATTTATTTTCCAAGTTATGAAAGTGTGTTTTATATATACAAGAGGTATGCTTCCAAGGCCATGTCATTTCTAAAAAAGGAAGATTTTTTTATTCAAAAAAGAAAAAAGTTGTTATATCTTGGAAACAACCTAGGAATTATTTTGAGATATGTAGTTTCCTTAGATTGTTGGGATACTACAGAAGTTTTCTACATGATTTTTTATGTTTGGATTCACTGAAGATAGTTTTGATGAGGAAAGTAGTTGTATTCCAATGGAAAAAAAAATATCAAAAATAATTTCAATAAGTTTAGGTTATACTTACATTAGCACCTATACTCACATTTCTAGAATTTAGACAAGGCTATATAGTCTATTGTGATGCATTGGAATCTGGGTTGGGATGTGTTCTAAGGACGGGAGGTCATGTTGTTGCTAATGGTTCATGGAAGTTATAGTTTCATGAAAATAACTACCCAACCCATGATATAAAATTAACTTTTTTGGACCATGATTTAAAGACTTGGTGTTATTGTCACTTTAGTGAGAAATTTACATTTTTTATGGATCATAAGAGTTTGAAACACATTTTACCTAAAAGATAGTTGAATTTAAGATAGAACGGATGTATGGAGTATATATAGATATTTGACTTCAACTTGATGTATACACCAGGTAAAGGTAACATTGTTGAAAATTCATTGAGAAGGAAGTCATATGATCAATTTGATAAAGAGGATTTGGGCCAGTGGAAACTAATATCACAAATATTGGATATACATCATGATTTCTCTGACCATGATAGTGTTATATTTTTCATTCAACTATTATTTGGTCCTAATTTGGTTGATAAATTTATAAAGCATCATGAATCTAATCCTAAATATTTTTATATGAGGTTACAACTCAATACTGTGGAGACCATTCAGGGTTAGAATCTAGATGGGAGTTTAGTGTTGTGGTTTGGAGATCATATGGTCATACCTTTTTCTTGTTTGGAATAACTAATTAGTTCCTACCACAATTTAAGATGGTTTGTTCACCTTGAGATTCATAAAATTTATAAACTTTTTGAAATCATAGTTTTGGTGGGTTGGCATGAAAAGAGTTATAGTGAGGTATGTCTAGAAATACCCCACCTATCAGCAGGTCAAGGAAGAGAATCAATAACCATTAGGTATTTTGGAATATTTACATATTATCATGTGGAAATGGGATTAAATAGCCATGGATTTTGTAATAAGTCTACCAAGGACGGTTAGGAATCATGTTTTCATGTGCATGATAGTGGATCGGCTAATGAATTATACTCATTTCATCCCTATTCATAAAACTAATTTGGTGGAAGAATTTTAAAAATATACATTTGGGAAATTTTAAAGATAAATGAAATTATAGTCTCAATTATATCATAAAGATACCCTAGGTTTACATCTCATTTTTGTAAATCCTTGTAGCAATCCCTTAGAACACATTTGACTATAAGTACTTCTTATCATCCTATAATGGGTGGACAGTATAAATATACAATCTAAACATTTAAGGAAATTATTAGGGCTTGGGTGATGGATTTTGGTGGATCTTTGGTTGATTATATATCATTAGTGTAGTTTTCATATAATAGCAGTTACCAATCCTCAATACGTATGGATACTTTTGAAGCATTTTATGGGTGTCCTTGTCACTCCCCAGTTTGTTGGTTGGAAACAGGTGAGTCTTCACTAATTGGACCCATCCTTGAGCAATAGACAACAAAGAATATTCAGTTGATCAAAAATAGAATGGAGATTGATCAAATTCATCATAAATCATATGTTTATCATCGTCGATGACTATTTCCATTTTTTGTGCTTGATCATGTGTAATTTATAATATCTCCATGGCTAGGGAATCATAATTTTGTTAAGAAATACATGTTATCTACTTGATACATAATCCTTTTTCAGATACTTGAATGAGTTTGTGAGGTGGTATATCAGTTGTATTTTCCACCAATGTTCATTTTAGTGCACAATGTGTTTCATGTGTCATAGTTGAATAAGTATCAACCTGATCCTAACCATGTGATTCTTTCAGTTCGTGTTGAATTAGAGTCAGAATCTATATTTATTTATGTGTCTGTATGAGTTTTGGATAGGAAAGAGAAGATATTGTATGGGAAAATAATTGGTCTAGTGTGGGTTTTATAGAAACAAGGTAAGATTCAGGAAGAAACGTGGGAGTGTGAAAAGGAAATTATAGATCAATGTCCCAAACTCATCTAGGAAACATTAGTTTTCTAATTTATAAAGATGAAAAGGCCAATATTGGGGAGAATGTAGCACCCTTAGTTTTATCTTCACAAACCTTTATTCTTATATTTTAAGGATATATAATGATCAGATAAAGTTTTAGTATGTTTTTAGGGATTTTAACAGCTGTTGGATTCTTTTTTGTAGGTTCACAGTTTGAACACGGTTAGTATAAACCAACAAAAACCTCTAGGAAAATGTTTAAAGGAATAAAATGGGCACTGGGTAGGTGCACGGTTGGTTCATGGTTTATCTAAAAAATTCATATTCCAAGGAGAAATTGTACTTCTTGAGATATATTTAAATGCATGGTTAGTGCACGGTTTGTCTAACCAAGAAAGACAACTATGTGAGTCATGAACTTAAGATTGTATCATCACACAGTTGGCGCATTAGTCCTATTATTCATACAAGGAAAAATTCCCTGAGAGGGGGGTGAATTAGGGTATGACATATTTAAACCTATGCCCCTTTGGATCTTTTTTTACTGTTAAGTAAAACTCTCTTCTCTATCTTTCCTGCAGAAAAGTATAAATAGAAAATAAATCATGCACAGGACATAACAATTTTTACATGGTTCACCCACACTGGGCTACATCAAAGGAACATACAGGGGTGATGTGTTGAAGTACCAAATTCACAATAAGCGCACTATTGTTTACAATGTACGAAGTGGACTCACTTTCCCTTCTAGTTTACAGCCAATATCAATATGAAATCTCATTGCTCTATCAACTTAAGTGTTCTCACTACTTCTTCCGAAGATCCACTCACAGTTTAATGACTTGTAGGTCCTTTCATTATCACAAATGAATGCATATTTATCTATATGTACATGCTTTGTTGACGTCCAACTTTGACCCACAGATGAATCTTACTTTGCACCGAAGGTACTGGGAAATCTTTCAAATTTCACGTAGCCCTAGAATGACAGGCGCGCTAATCTAAGTCTGGGGTGCTCCTCTATGATTTGGTGTGCTTCTCTATGATTTGGTGTGCTTCTACAAGCCTTTCGCGCAAGTGCCACCTAAACACTTGTGCAAAACTCCCTTCACCAACTCATAATTTGGGAAACTCACACACATTTACGCCCAAAACAATATTGATGTGGAATTATCAACTGGCATGCAACTTCTGAATACCCTTAAACTCATGCACCCACACCACCACTTGCGCGCCCAAACCACCTGCGCGACTGGAGCTCTAATTTTTTATAAGTGTTGAGATTCTTTTAAAAATGAGCACAGGTAGCCCTCTATTTATAGGCATTTTGGGCACCCTGAGATCTGGCGCACAATTCTGCTCTCAACGGGTAAGTCCATCCACCTAATTCTCCATCGACCTTGTTACCTTGTATCTGCTCTTTTTGCACCACCTCCATATCATTCATTCCTTTGTCAAGGTTCTTATGCTAGTAAAGGTTTGTCACCAACATCTCTTAAACTCGACAACTCACCATGTAAACCCCTTTTGTCAACAAATTTCAACATCATGTCTTGCTTTGTCAACAAACACAACACGGAGGCCCACATTGTCAACAAACACAATCACATTAGAAAATACTTTAATGGTACCTTGAGGGATTTTTTCCCAACAATCTCCCCCTTTGGGTTTTTTTACAACTCTTCTCATAAAATTGGTACAATGTTATCTCTTCAGCCACCATTCGCCTCTTGCGATTCTGATAGCGATCAAGGAATCACTTAGCACATACTCCAAGCCCACATGAGAAATGATTGGCATGAGAAAAAAGATTAGTATGAAAATTTCATCAATAAATCACTTCATTTTTTGACATCAATTTTTGATACCAAACTGATACAAATTACTGATTACTGGAAACCTTCTAACACCAGTCTAACACCACTCTTCTGCTTTATCATGATCCTCAATAGTCGTGATTTCTATTCTTTGATTGACCACTTCTAGCATCTTAAGATTTAATAATCTCCTTATTCACTTCTTAGGTCTTGTTTTGTCCGAGATAAGCTCTGGATGATCACTTCGAACACCACATACTCTCAAAATGATGCTCCCCCTATCAGATTCATCACCAGTTTTGATAAACTCCCCTATCTCACTACACCACTTTTCACCTTCTCCTCGTGTCTTTCAAAATATACTGTCTCACTTATTTAGCCACAGTTTCTCCCTTTTAGGAGTCACTTTTTCTCCCCCTTTATCAACAAACCCAAAGGTCACTCCTTTGTGGTCTACAAAAGAGAAGAGAGCCCAGATTATTATAGTAGGGAAAACACACCACACCTCGGGGAGAGGGAGTTGGTCCCATATCCACACTTTTTCAAGTGCAGGGAGTCGATTGGACTCCCAGATCCAGTCAATACCTCTCAAAATATTCCTTAGGTAATGCCTTTGTTAGAATTTCTTCAACCTATAGTTCTGTAGGCACATACTCCAACTTCACTAGCCCTTTCTCCACTTTCTCCTTGATAAATTGATATTTTATCTCAATGTGTTTTTTCCTTGAGTGATGGACTCATTTTTTGAAAAGAATTATAGAACCTAAGTTATCACACTTGATTCAGATTAGATACATCACTTAAAATACCTTATCATCAAGATGATGCTTCATCCACAATAATTGTATGCATGCTTTACTGGAATCAATGTACTCAGCTTCTGCAGTTCTTAAGGAAATGCAATCTTGCTACTTTCTTAGCCAAGCAATATATAGTCCACCAAGATAGAATGCACCTCCTGGCGTGGATTTCCGGTCATCCGCTGAACTGGACCAATATGCATTAGTATATCCTAATAACTCTATTTGAGATTTGTTTTTATATGTTAAGCTGAAATCCACCGTGCCCTTGATATACCGAATTATTCTTTTCACTACAGTCATGTGTATTTACTTGGGATTACTCTGATATCTCGCTACTTGGCATGTGGCGAACACAATGTCAGGCCTTATCATGGTCAAGTATCGTAAACATCCAATAATTTTCTTGTATTCTATGATATTGACTGCCTTTCCTTCATCATGTTTTGACAATTTCTTCTGGGTACCGACCAGAGACTTCATTTCCTTGAAATTTTCCATCCCAAATCTCCTCATAACATCCTAGCCATACTTAGATTGAGAGATAAATGTTCCATTCCTTCCTTGTGTTACCTTTAAACTAAGGAAAAATGTCAACTCTCTAATCAATGACATTTCAATCTCACTCTTCATGGATTTAGAAAATTGCCTGCACTGAGCTTCATTTGATCCTACAAATATTATTTCATCAACATAAACCAATACCTTCATCCTTTGATTAATGTCATTGTTGAAATAGATATTCTAATCAACTCCACCATGCTGGAAACCAAACATCTTCAAATATTGATCAAGCCTCGAGTACCATATTTTTGGTTCTTGTTTCAACCCATATAGATCTTTCCTCAATCAACGCATTTTTTTCTCATATTCATGAATGAGAAAACCATTGGGTTGCTAAATATACACATCTTACTACAGAACCCCATTTAAGAATGCAGATTTGACGTCCATCTGGAACACTATGAACTTTCATTGTACTGCAATGGACAAGAATAATCTGATTGTTTCCATCCTTGAAACAGGTGAAAATGTTTCATCAACATCAATTCCCTCTGTCTAGGAGTATCCTTTGAACACTAGTCCTACTTTTTTTGAATCACTATGCCATCTTCATTCATTTTTTGTGATAGACCCATTTAGTCCCGATAACATTATAATCTAATGTCCTTGAAACAATCTCTCATATAAAATTATTCTCAATCTGGTCCAGCACTTCATTTATATCCAGAACCCAGTTCTCATCTTCAGATGTATCAGCAAAGTATTTAGGTTCAACCTGAGATAGGAAAGATGTCTGCTACAGAGATTTCATTCTTATTGTCTGAACTAGAGATAAATGATCACCAATGATATTCTTCTTGTCAATTTATACTCAAATTCTTGTATTTTGTGTAGATACAGATTTTACTACCTCATGATCATCATCTATATCTTCTTCTGAATCAGCATCGGCCACTTATTCTCCCCCTGTGTTACTTCTCTCTTCAACACTTTCATCAAGAAACTATTCATTGTGTTGTTAAGTATTTACATCATTTTCCACAACAGTGACATCATTGCTCCCAACTACTTTTCCCAGCCTACTATTAAAGTAATTTTATGCTTTGCTTTTTCCTGAGTAGCCAAGGGATATCCCCTCATCTCCTCATGACTCAAATTTCCTATTTTTTTCTTTGTTGACAATAAAACACATACTTACAAAGATTCTAAAGTACTTCACCATTGGATTCTTCCCGTACCACATCACATATGGGGTCTTTCCTTCCTTCGGACACAATATAGCCCTATTAGAAATGTAGACCAACGTCAATACTGATTTCTTTTAAAATTTCTCTAGTAGTTCTTTTCTATAAGCATCATTATGGGAATTTTGTTGATGATCTGATTTCTCCTTTCAACCACTCCATTCTATTAGGGAGTTCTTATTGAATAAACTTAATTCCTTATCTCATGTTTGTTGAGAAATTCTTCCACCTAACTATTTGTGAATTTTGTGTCATTTTTAGTACAAAATATCATAATTTTAGGTCCAAGCATCCTTTTAGATTCCATCCAATACTATTTTAGGAAACTAAACACATTGGACTTATGGGAAATAACAAATACCCAAGCCATTATTCTATAGTATTCAATGAAAATAACATCATATCTCTTCCCATCAATGGCCCTTGGTGAGATGGGTCCAAAAACATCAGCATGAACCAATTCAAGCACTCTTTTCGACTTCATTTCCTTAGCCTTGTTCGTTTTTTTTATGATTTTCCCTTATTGACATGCATCCCATGAAAGATTACGATTGCATGATAGATTAGGGAGGTCTTTTACTACTTCACATTTTACCAGATCTTCCAGGTATGGTTGACATAGATTACCAAGTTGTTTATGCCACAACTTGATTTCTTCTTCTCTAGACAGAAAACACATATCTTCTTCTCCACTTACAAGGTAGTGATTTCCCTTTGTCCATTTTCCCTATAGAACCATTTCATTGTCTCTTACTTTTACTGTACACATATTCTTAGTAATTTGTATAGAATTACCTGAGTCACATAGTTGGTTGACACTAAGAAAATTGTGACCGAGACCTTCTACAACTAAGACATATACACATCTCATCTCTTTTCACCCAAACCTAGCCTTTCCTAATCTAATAATCTTTAGGCCTTCATCATTTCCAAACTTGAAAACTCCTTCGTTGTCATATTTTATGCCTATGAAAAGATCCTTATTACCTGTCATTTGATATGAGCAACCACTATCAAGGATCTATACACTAGAACAGTCTGATGATTTAAGGGAAATTTCTTCCACCGCTTCTTTCTCATCCTTTTTCTTTTTTCTCCATGTCATTGAACTCACACTTATTTCAGTTTGAACAACTTGATATTCCTTGGAGTGAGATGGCCCAGCTTCATCCTGTAGAGCTGCAAATCGATTTTAAATTTTCAACTCACCTGTTGGTTCATTAATTTGCTGCTTGCGCCTACTTTGATTTTGTCTTGGCACATTCCACTACATGGTCGACGTATAATATCTAGCCATCTTCCCAAATCCTCCGCACAAAAAGAAATGTCCCTTAAAGGATGTTCTATAATATCAAACCACGCTTGGATGTCATTGTTTCTCTTGAACCCATCAGTATATTTTGTCTAGGGAACACACATATTGTGAATGTATCATCCTTCCATAATAAAAACACCTAAGAAAAGGTGCATTCTTACGTGTAACTTATATTCTTTCAGTTGTTCCTTGGGATATTTGAATTTTCTGATTCTTATTTTTACCCACATAAATTTTCATTTTTGGAATGAGCGCTTGCAGTCTGACTTCAACCATGACTTCTTTCTTTTTCTGATAGCGACCAAGGAATCACTTATCACATACTCTAAGCCTACATGATCAATGCTCAGTATGAGAAACAAGAGTAGTATGAAAATTTTATCAATGAATCACCTCATTTCTAACACCAATTGTTGATACCAAACTGATACCAATTACTGGTTTCTAGAAACCTTCTAACACAATTCAAATGCCACTCTTCTTCTTTTATCATGATCCCCAACAGTCATGATTTCTATTATTTGATCGATCACTTCTATAATTTTCAAATTTAATACTCTCCTTATTCACTTCTTGGGTCTGGTTTTGTCCTAGATAATCTCTGGATGATCACTTCGAACACCAAAAACTATCAACATGATACTCCCCCTATCATCTTCTTCACCTATTTTGGTAAACTCTTCCTATATCGATGCACCATGTGTTAGCTTCTCCCCATGTCTTTGAAAAAGAAATTGTCTCCCTTATTTTTCCATAGTTTCTCCCCATTAGGTTTCACATTGTTTACCCTTTGTCAATGAACCCAAAGGTCACTCCTTTGTGGTCTGAAAAAGAGTAGAGGTCATAGATTAGTATAGTAAGGAAAACACATTATACCTTAGGGAGAGGCAGTTGGTCCCACATCCACACTTTTTCAAGTGCGGTGAGTCGACTGGACTTCCAGATCCAGTCGATGCCCCTCAAAAGCTTCCTTGGGTAAGGCCATTGTCAGAATGTCCACAACCTGTAGTTCTGTAGGCACATACTCCAACTTCAATAGTCCTTTCTCCACTTTCTCCTTAACAAAATGATAATTTATCTAAATGTGATTTGTCCATGTGTGATGGACTAGATTTTTTCTAAGATTTATAGCACTTGAGTTATCACATTGGATTCCTATAAGAGACTTCACTTCAACTCCCATGTCATCAAGCCAATGATTCACCCACTAAAATTTTGTTCTTGCTTAAGTGGAAGCAATGTACTCAGCTTCTGTAGTGATTAATGAAATGAAATCTTACTTCTTTCTTAGCCAAGCAATACATAGTCCACCAAAATAGAATGCACCTCCAGAGGTTGATTTCCTGTCATCCACTAAACCAGCCCAATCTGCATCAGTATATCCCAATAACTCTATCTGAGATTTTTCATTATATTTCAATATGAAATTTATAGTTCCCTTGATATACCAAAGTATTTTTTTCACTGCAAGCATGTGGATTTCCTTGGGATTACTTTGATATCTCGCTCCTTGGCATGTGGCGAACACAATTTCAAACCTTTTCATGATAATGTATAGTAAAATTCCAATAATTTGCTTGTATTATATGATATTGGATGTCATTCCTTCATCATGTTTTGATAATTTCATCCAGGTAGCAACTGGAGTCTTCATTTCCTTGAAATTTTCCATCCCAAATCTCCTCAGAGCCTCCTTGGAATATTAGGATTGAGAGATAAATGTTCCATTCCTTCCTTGTGTTACCTGTAAACCAAGGAAAAATGTCATCTCTCCAATCATTGACATTTCAAACTAACTTTTCATGAATTCGGAAAACTATATGCACTAAGCTTCATCTGATCTACCAAATATTATGTCATTGACATAAAATAGAACCAACATCCTTTGATTACTATCGTTATTGAAATAGAGATTGTAATCAACCCCACCATGATGGAAACCAAGCTTATTCAAATATTGATCAAGCCCCAAGTACCATGCTCTTGGAGCTTATTTCAACCCATATAGCACTTTCTTCAACCGACACACTTTGTTCTTATCTTCATGAATGAGAAAACCATCTGGATACTTGATATACACTACTTCCTCCAGAACATCATTTAAGAATGTAGATTTGACATCCATCTATAACACTTTGTACTTTCTTTGCACTGCAATGGCCAACAACAATCTGATTTTTTCCAGCCTTTCCACATGTGAAAATGTTTCGTAAACATATATTCCCTTTATCCAGGATTATCCTTTACACACTAGTCATGATTTGTTTTGAATAACTGTGCCATCCTCATTCATATTATTGTGATAGACCCATTTAGTCCTGATCAAATTCTTATCTACTGGCCTCGAAACAATATTCCATGTATGATTCTTCTCAATCTGGTCTAGCTCTTCATTCATAGCCTAAACCCAATTCTCATCTTCAGCTATAATGGCAAAGCATTTTGGTTCAACCTGAGATAGGAAAAATTTCTACTGTATAGATTTCATTCTTCTTGTCTGAACTGGAGCTGACTGGTCAACAATGATATTTTTCCGGTCAATTTTTGCTTGACTTATTTTCTTTTGTATAGATACATATTTTATTTTCTCATCCTCATCATCTGTATATTCTTCTAAATCAGCATCGGCCACTTATGATCCCCCTGTTTCACTTTCCTCTGCATCCCTTTTGTCAAGAAATTGTTCACTGTGTTGTTGAGTATTCTCTTCATTTTCCACAACAGTGACATCATTTCTCTCAACTACTTTTTCCAACCTCCTGTTAAAGCATTTGTATGCTTTTCTTTTCCCTGAGTAGCCAAAAAATAACCCCTCATCTCCTCATCACTCAAATTTCATGTGTTTTTCTTTTTTGAGAATAAAATACTTACTTCCAAAGATTTGAAATTACTTCATCGTTGGCTTCTTTTCATACCACATCTCATATGGAGTCTTTCCTTCATTCAAACACAATAGATACCTATTAGAAATGTAGACTAACATGTTGTTGATGATCCAATTTATCATTTAAACCACTCCACTATATTGGGTAGTTCTTACTGAAGAAACTCGATGCCTTATTACATGTTTCTTGAGATAGTCTTCCAATAAACTATTTGTGAATTCCATTCCATTGTTAGTAAGAAACTTCATAATTTTCTATCCAAGCATTCTTTCAGAAGCCCTCTAATACTGTTTTAGGAAAACGAACACATCGTACTTACAGGAAATGATGAATACCCCTACCATTCTTCTATATTAATCAATGAAAAGAACATAATATATCTTCTCGTCAATGGACCTTGGTGAGATGGGTCCACAAACATCAGTATGCACCAATACAAGCACTCTTGTTGACTTATTTTCCTTAGCCTTGTATGTTTTCATGTTGATTTTTCCTTGTTGAAATTTATCTCATGAATGAGTACGATTGTGTAATAGCTTAGGGAGGTCTCTTGCAGCTTCACATTTTACCAGATATTCCAGGGATGGTTGTTATAGATGACCAAGTCGTTTATGCCACAACTTTTTTTCTTCCTCTCTAGACAGAAAACACATATCTTCTTCTCCAATTACTAGGTAGATATTTCCATTTTCCCTTTTTCCCTGTAAAACCACTCCACCATCTCTTCCTTTGATTATACACATATTCTTAGTAAACCTTATAGAATTCCCTGAGTCACCTATTTGGCTGACACTAAGAAAATTGTGACTGAGACCTTCTATAACTAATACATCAGTATGTATCATCTCTTTTCCCCCAAACCTAGTATTTCCTAATCTGATAATCTTTAGGACTTCATCATTTCCAAAAATTACAACTCCTTTTTTATCATATTTTATGCCCTTGAAAATATCCATATTTCTGGTCATGAGAGATGTGAAACTGCTATCAAGGATCCATACACCAGAACGGTCTGATGCTTTAAGGGAAATTTCTGCCACTACTGCCTTCTCATCCTTTTTCTTTTTGATCCATGTCTTTTACCGCACACTTGGTTTAGTTTGAACAACATGATCTTCCTTGGAGTGAGATGGCCCAGCTTCTTCCTGGAGAGCTACAAATCGATTTTTAATTTTCAACTCACCTGTTGGTTTGTTGATTTTCTGCTTGCGACTACTTTGATTCTGCGTTGGAACATTCTTTTTCATGGTAGATATACAATATCTGTCCATGTGCCCAAATTTGTCGCACAAAAATAAATGTACCACTAAGGATGTTAAATAATATTGAATCCTGTTTGGATGCCACTTTTTCTCTTGTTCCCTTTGGTATATTTTGGATATGGAACACACATATTGTGAATTTCTCATCCTTCCCCAAAAAAAACACCTAAGAAAATGTTCATTCTTACATGTAACTTATGCACTGACTTCAACCACGACTTCTTTCTATTTCTGATCAAGTTTTAAATCATCCTTAACATTTGAGCTCGATTGCTAATTATTTCCTTCTAAACTACTAGGCTCTTCTTTCATCTCTTCGGTCTTTTGAATGATCTTTTTTCCGATGTCACATTGTGGGTCAATATGTTTTCTTAATCCTTCAATTTTCATCATAGATTGATAAATTCTTCTTTACATTATTCAAGCTTAGACGTCTCTTCTTCCTAATATTGCATGTAGAGTTTGGCATTATGTGCCACATTGTTGGATTTATTTGTTTTTTCTCACAAAACATATATCTCTTTAAGAGCTTCTTATAATTTAGCTTCCATGTCAAATCTTCCTTCAATTACTTCTTCTCCTTCATCAGCTTCAATTTCATCCTATTTCTAAGAACTACTGACAAATATCACTATAGAATTCTCTCCACGATCTCTACAGTTTTCTATCTATTAAACCTCCTCAACCTCAGACTCATCTGAACTACCACATTCTTTTAAAAGAAGGTTTTTCTTCTTAAATAAATTTTTCTTGAACTATTTCTTGCCCTTCACATAGGCTGTCGACTTCTTCTTGGGAATTTTGGCTTCATCGACATCATCATCTTCTTGGAGCTTTTTAGGGAACCTTTCTAAAATATGTCCAACCATTCCACATCAAAAACAAGCAAGTGGAAGTTTCACATTAAATTTTCCTCTTCCTCTTTGAAGGTTCGAGGAGAGGAAATACATTACCTCATCTGTCTCTTATTCTTCCTGAGATTCTTAAATAGTGAACTTCTTCATGGATTTGAATTCCACCTCTTCAGATTTCACCTTTTCCACAGCATCATTATCATTATTTCACATTTCATATGCTATAAGGGTACTATGCAAGTTAACCAATGTCATCTCTTTCAGATCCTTGTATTCCAATACTTAAACACTTGGATTTAAGCGAGGTGGAAGTTTCCTTATGATGCACTTAACAATATCTATGTCTTAAATTATTTCACCAAGACCTCTCATGTCTTCCACTACAACATTTACCCTATCAAAGAATACATCAACAGACTCATTTCGGTTCATTCTAATATCTTCATACATGTTCTATAAAACTTGCATCTTTTCTTCTCTGACCTTTGAATCTCCTTCACATATGTTCAAAAGCTTTTCCCACATGGCGTGTGATGTTTTTCATTGACATCACCTTTTTATATATGGAATTGGATAGGGCTCCCCTAAAGCATTGATTCCCTTGGCGTCAGCATCCAGTTCTCTTCGCTCAGCTTATGATAGTGCACCACTATTAATATCAGTTGTTACACCATGTATTGTTGCTACAAACACAACCATTCCCAATGATTGGAAGTAGTGTTGCATCCAATTCTTTCATAAATGAAAGTTGTTCCCGTCAAAGATCAGAATCCCATTATGATGTGTGACCTCAATTGAGAGGGAAACACTGATATTAACCTCTCCCTATGATACCAATTGTTAGTCCTACAAGGCCAAATATCCTGAGAGGGGGGTCAGGATATGACAGATTTAAACCTCTACCCCTTTGGATCTTGTATTGTTGTTAAGAAAAACCCTATTCTCTGTCTTTCTCATATCAAATTATAAATACAAAATAAATCATGCAGAGGATACATAAATTTTTACATGGTTCACCCTCACTTGTCTACTTCCAAGGATCATACACAGGTGATGCGCCAATGTACCAAATTCACTATAAGAACACTGTTTTTTACAATGTTTGAAGCGGACTCACTGTCCCTTCTAGTTTACAACCAATCACAATATGAAAGCTCATTGCTCTCTCAACTGAAGTGTGGTCAAGGATTCTTTGAAAGATATAGTCACAGTTTAAAGACTTGTAGTTCCCTTCATTATCACAAATGAATGCATCTTTCTATGTATATAGATGCTCTGTTGATGTCCAACATCCACCCATATATGAACCTTACTTTTCACCAAAAGTACCATGAAATCTTCCAAATTTCATGGAGCCCTAGAATGATAGGTTCGCTTCTCTAATCCTATAGTGTTTCTCTATGATTTGGCAAGCTTCTCTATTCTTTAGTGCGCTTCTCCATGCCTGGCATACTAGTGTCACCTAACCACTTGCATGAAAATCCATTCTCCAACTTATAACTTGGGCGACTCACACCCTTTTACGCCCAAAACAATATTGGATTGAAACTATCAACTGGTGGTCAATTTCTGAATAACCTTATACTCACGTTCCCACACCACCACTTGTGCACCCAAACCACCTGTGGGACTGGAGCTCTAAATTTCTCTAATTGTTGAGATTTTTTAAAAAATTTAGAGTGGTATCCCTATATTTATAGGTATTTTGTGCACCTTGAGCACCGGAACTCAAGTCTCATCTTGGCACACAAACCATCATGTATCTGCTCTTTTTGCACCACCTCCAGATCATTCATTCCTTTTTCATGGTTCTTCTACCAGTAATGGTTTCTCACAAACTTCTCTTGAACTCAAAAACTCACCATGCAAACCCCCTTTGTCAACAAATTTGAACATCGCGGTCTTCTTTGTCAACAAACACAACACAGAGGCCCACTTTGTCAACAGACATGATCACCTTAAAAAATGCATCAATGGCACCTTGATGGATTTTTGCCCAACAGGTCCTACCATTGGTTTTGGGATGTATTGGTTCCATGACCATATATAGACATGGTGATGTTTTATTTGGATGGTGATCACTATGTTTACAGTAATATTCTCTATGTTGGAATGTTTGTTGGCATTGTTTTTATTTTTTGGTGTTGTGATTCAACTCATGGTATTGGTGGTCCACGGTTCAAGGATTTTTGCAACCTGATTTTCCTCAACAGTTTCTTCAAATGGGGTTCAGATCATGGAGTTTCCTCCTGACCATTAATTTTTGGATTTGGATTTTTGAGAGGGTATGGCATCAGCCATAAGTTCTAGGCCCATGCATTTTAGCACGGGACACCTTGCCGACTGTGATGTGAAGGTAGAATCTAGTTTTAATGCTTTTGATGATGGTAGGGGATCTTCTTTGTTGTGATAGAGGGTGATTTTGGCCTTAGTATCTTGTTATATTGAGGTCTTTAGTTGTTCTAAATTTGTTTAAGTCTTTTCGGGTTCCCCCTCAACCCTCAAAACAGGTTTATCCTAAAAAATTAATTTTCAGTCAAGTGCCCATTATTCATCATTATTCTTATATCCAAGGTTTATCTATCTCTTAAAACCAGATATTTAGTCTGTTATGGATATATCTATGTGTTATGAGTGGTTTTTAATGTTATTATATTGGATTTAGTGATGGGAATGTCTGTGGTGATTAGATATTGAATTTTTATTGTGGTGTTCTTCATTTTTTCAAATGTTTGTGAGGTAGGTTGATTCCCTCTCAACTCCACTTGATTTATAACATTCAGAATTAGTTTTAATTAAATTATTTGATAAAAAATTTGATTAAATACTAATGTTATTCGTGGTGAAAATCCCAATTGGTTGGTTTTTGAAACTATGGGGAAAGTGGTTGGATTTCAGAAATCTACTCTGGATTAAGGTTTTTAAAATGTGGATTTTAAAATGATGGATTTTTTTATTCATGGATTTTATTATTATAAATTTATTAATAAAATAGAGGTTTCTATAATGGTTTTACATGGGATTTGGAATACATTTTTTCTTGTGATTTTGTTTCATTTTATGAGGCCTTGTTGAAATAAGACTTAGTGCTCAGATCCAAAGGTGTAATGGAACAAGGGATTTATCACCTTATGAAGACTTTGTGGATATACAAGATACTTATCATGAGAATATAATTGTCACTTGGAAATTCATGTGTGGTTGTGTGGAATCATGTAATGGGGATTCCAAATTATATGAGAAATGTTTGAAAGGATAGTTGAAATGTTTTCCTTGGATAGTTGTTTACAATTTTGGATATAACCTATTTTAAAATGCTTTAAATTATTTCATATAAATATTATAAAATTGTTTTTACTACTATAGTTATTTGGGAATTCATTATGGGAATCCTACCGAGTTTAGAATCACCCCCTTCTTAGGAACTATTCGGCATTTAGAGATGTTATATATCAAGACACAGGTAAAGGCAAGCTATCTGAATTCTTTAATGATGCTTCTTGAGACTAGGAATGACATGTGTAGTTGTAGCTTAAAGATATTTGGGAGTTGGTTTCCTTGATTTCTTGAGTCTTGTGGTACTATATTATTGTTTCCCATTCCATTTATAACTCTAATATTTTGGTTTATTTTTTGTTATGAAAATGGTCATATTTTATCCATGCATCATATAGAGGATTTGAAATTAATTTCTTATAAATTTTTTATATTTTATATTTAAAATGGAAAATGATCCCCCAATTTTTATTTAGGACCTTGGTATTTATTTATAGCATTTGTTGTCTTGGAGATGTCACCTAATGCCAATTACACCACCACCTCTTCCCAAACTAATTGGTGAGGGGAGGGATGTTACATAAATAGTGCAAAATATTGTTTTACAAATAACATGACTCTTATGACATTATTAATATGTAACTATGTATTTAAATTATATAAATATTTTTAAATACCAAATATGTATTTTATAAGTGAATTTATAATTTTAAAAATGTTTTTTTAACTTAAAAATTCATATTTTACATTTCTAGAACTTAAGTTATATCTTTCAAAAAGATTATTTTTATTACATTATAAATTTGGTTTTTAAAATTAAATTTTTGTCACTTTCAAAAATTGAAATAAATAAAATAGATTTAAAATTTGGAATCCATTGTTCCAAATTATTTAATAAGGGTCATTTTATTTTTGGGTTATAAATTATAAGTTTCCCTATATAAAAACTAGTTACCAAGGTAAAATCTAAAATTGTAAAATTAAAAATATAAGTTTAAACTAACTCAAACATGTTTAAATAATATGTGGGAATGATTTTTTAGGAATTTTTAACCTTATAACTTCTTACCTATATTATTTATCAGTTTTAGGGCCATTTTCATTGAGAGAGACTTCTCATTATTGAAAATTTTTGGGTATTTAAAAAATGTCACTAATTTTCACTTATAAAAGAGGAACTCATATCATCACTAGCATTTACAAAAAAACCCCATTATTTAAGCCCAAAAAATCCTAAAAACATCTAGACAAATTAATTAGGTTTTGTTATTATCAAAACACATCCCTCAATGGTCTAATCCTCTTTAAAATGGAGAGAATGCACGAAGTGTGGTATAAGTTTCTAACCACTATTTATTTTTTCTATTTTCTTTATGTGATTTTATTCTACATAAAATTTAATTTCACCATATTAAATGAAAAAATAACTATAAATATTATACTTTTATGTTTATATAATGATTTTATAAGCATTAATCACCCTCTGCTTTTTCAATTAATAAAAATGAAAAAATAAATCGTGTCTTATACAGACTACAGTCACCACAACGTAACGTGTTTCATTTTCCATGACTAACTTATAAGGCTGGTCTAGATAGGGAATTTAATATGTAATTATTATATTTATTATATATTTTATATTCTTAAATGTTAAATAATATTACTCCTTTTATCTGTTCTATGGAAAACTAAATTGTTAACCATGCGTACATCTAGACTACTACCTCCATGGAATAATTGATTTCTACTTTTCATTTCATCACCTCCTTTTAAGGATGGTCATGAGAATAGTTTAAAAGGTTAAATATTATTTTTAGGATTTCAATAATTTTCTTTTATAAAAAAAATTATAACCTATTAATGATATGATAAACAAACGATCATCATTATTTTAATTATTTAAAATGAGTGTACTAAGAGGAAAATCATTAATTCAAATTATGTAATATCTTCATATCCATTACTTATTCTAATGATAACTTTATAATTCTGATTTATCACACTAATAAACACTAAATTATATCGTTATTCTAATTTTTTAATAATATTTAAACTAAATAACCACATAAACTTCCATAAATCATGGTATTTTCATGTTTGGGTTGGTTTAACCACCTACTTGAAGAATTCTACGAAATTATGTCATGGAAGATTATAATAATTTAATAACCAGTATAATAATATATAAATATATAAATAATTATTTTTTCATTTCTATAAAGGATTCATCAATATTTAATTAATTAATTATGAAAACATCATTGATATGTTGAAAATCACCAAAAAAATGTTTGTTGTTGATTTCATCTTATGGGATAAAGACTAATGTAGTCATGAAAGGAATTTTAAACTTAATAAATAATTATAAATCATAACTTATAGTAAAATTAATTATTAGGAAAGTTGAACTTTGTAAAAATAACAAATACCGACACCACTCCTATGAAATTAGTACAAGCGATCAAAATTGAAAACACACGATGTTGGAAAATAGGCCAAAACTAACTAATATACATATAGATAATGATTATAAATAGATATTATAAATATTTTTAGGCATGAATATGGTTATAAATTTTTTTATTAAGATATTTATTTTTTATATATAGGATCTTAGAGTGAAATCAACTAATAAGGGGAATAAGTTAAGGGTTTCTTTGTCTAAAATTTGAATCCCTTGGGATATGTTTAAGTTATAAACCATGGTTCCTATTCAATAGTGTAAATACTAACCTATTTTGATTTTGAATCATTATTCTTTTATATTTAATTATATTCAATTTTCAATTTAATTTTATATGACTCATGGGGTTTTGATTCAAAAATTACAAAGGTTATAAGGGACTTAGTAACTCAAAGTCCTTTCTTTGAGTTACACAATTTCTTATTTAAACATCATTATTCCAATACATTACATTTTAGAAAATTTTATTTTTTTATTTATTAGGAAAAATAGTTTTTGAACTAATTCCATTTTCATGAAAGGATTTATTTCAATTTTTTTTAAAAACAAAGGAGAAATTTTGAAAATAGACTCATGGCTATGAATTTTATAATGATGAATAAAAATGTTTTCAAAAATCTCAATTCATGGTCTGGTTATCATTATAATCTGTCTCCAATGGCACTATGATTCATGTTTCTCCCTTAATTTTCTTTAATTATGTGGTTATTTTGGGTGATCAAGTTTTTTATATCAAATTTATTTATTAATGGTGATATTTTATAGGATTATGAAACCCATTTTATTTTTATGGGTTCTTTATGAAATGTGAATGATTTCATCTTGGATGTTTTATAAAACCTACTTTATTTTCATGGTTTTTAACACCTCAAATTTTTTCATGTATTACTTTAGAATATTATATAGATAATTTTCAAAGCCTAATGTTGAGACAGTGTGAGATTCCAAGGCACAGTGTGCCCAAAATTGATATTTAAATAATATTAAAAATATTACTATCACACACACATACTTTTCCTAAAAAAGTGGAATAACTATTAAAAGTATTCTTGTATCAGAAATATGATTCTAATTTTAATTTCATATCATGGTATTTACCTTAAAAGGGACATAATATTTTTCGTCATCGATTGTTTCAGTAAAGTTCTATTGTGTGTGTAAATAATAAAATAAATCAAATTTATTTATTTATTTTAACATAGAATTTAAACATCCTAAATTTAAAAATAGATATTCCTAATATATTGGGTAAGCTACACATCCAAGGGATTGAGAGTATCTATTAGAGAGGCGTTGTTGTAGGATCATTGGAATCAAAAGTAAGATCGAGACTGGATAGAGGATCATACGCCAATGGAGTTTGTGGATCTCACCAATGATGGAAACACTAGATTGTTCTTCCTTAGAAATCAATCCAAAATCCAAGTAGAATTTTTTATGTGTGTGTTTTCATCCCATTTATTTATCATGGTTGAACATGGATCAATTCCGAAAATAATAATTGATTCATGGAACAATGTTTTGTTTATTTACAGTTCATTTATTTGTTAATTTTGATTATTCCCTCTTCATTTATCTAATTCTTAGACAATGGATCGAGTCTAAAAGGAATAAATTTCAAGGTTAGTTCCCCATTCTTGTGGTTTATAGATCCCCCTATTTCATTTCACGTTCATCATGGTAAATTTCTTTGGCATGCGGTTAAATGAATACTTGATATTTGTTCATTTCCTGACCATTCTTCAATGAAACAGATCTTTACCATAGGTATAGCTTGTGATTGAGGATTTGGTTTGAGTATTAATTATTAAAACCTATGATTAATGTAGGAATGAGACTAGATAAAAGGTTACTTATTTTCTTTAAGTGGTTCACGACAACATGGATGATGGAGGTGGGTTCCCGAGCTATTTTCATGGTCAGAATATAGTGAGTAGGAGACAGTGGTCCTCAATTGGATGATGGAGGCGGGTTCCTAAATAAGTCACAATTTCTTGAAAAATACCACATTACAATGTGTTTAATCCATGAAAACATGCCTTATGGGATACTCTATGTGGTTTCAGGGTTTCCACAGAGAAGAAAATATCACACATAATGTGATAAATGCCACATGATATATGACCCAGACTAGTAGATCAATGTGTATCCCAGAGGATACATGGGAATGGGTAGGAAAGGGTACATGTACATGTTCAAATTATATGGTCAAATCCATGTAATCAGACATATCCAGGTGTACATGGGCATGGCTAAGTGTACACGAGTTGGAACACGGGCATGGCTAGAAGTACCTGGGAATGGACATACAACATGGAAAAGGTGTTGGAAGACCTCTACATGTTGTGTATCCTTACTTACACACCATTTATATGTATATCTACAATTTTTGTCATATGAAAGCACAAGGGAAGACTAGGGGTTGACTGGACATGTCCTGTACTCCATATTACACACTATGTACCCCCTTTGAGGGTGTTTAGAACCCTTTATTTATTATGTTTGGACCAATAATGGTTTATTGTGTTCCCTTAGTCCACCCCCTTAAGGATACCAAAAGGTATTGTGTCTAAAACTCTGTATTGTGATCTCCTCTAGAGGATGAGTCTCAGATAGACTTTGTATTGTCCCTCTCTGAGGCTAGAGTGGGATCCTCTATCATTCCTTCCTATACCCTATGTGGGGTTCATGGAATCAGCATGAACTCAATGGGAAAGTAATTTATCCTCAATCTATTAGGACATTTTTGTAGGATTTGCAGTATCATCGGCATATGATCCCCTATATAGCGGGTTGATCCTGATTTGGGTTTTTACTATCCCCCAACAATCTTGGTTGTGGTCCCCTATCTATGTATTGAGTTCCTTAGAGACTGGTGAGTTTTATTATGTGGGTCCCAACAATAACTACCTCTTAGATAAGTTCATATGATGATAACATGGTTCATGGAGTGGTTTCTCCTAGAATTTGTATTTTCTAGAAGCTTTGATCTGGATCATATGGCTGATAGTTTGATTAAGACCTCCTAGAGATGCAGTGTCCTTCCTGAGTAAATTTAGATTTTCTTTGATTGTTATATCCTTGTTATGAGATAGCTACTCTTGATTAATAAGCTTAGTGTGTTTCATATTTTCCTACTAGTTATTGTTATATTCACCCCTATATGGGATCTTCCTAGACATGCCATGTCTTATACAGACTATGCACCTTTTGACGGTGTCCTAGGAGGTTTGGTAGAAGTTGGAGCACATCGTAGGCTATAAAAACTGAGGTGTTTTTTTCATGGTTTCATTTGATTGTGATTAGATCCTTTTAAGTATGTTAGACTCTCTGTAGTTTTTTTTTTGTCTGGTATTTGTACCCTTTATCACTTTCATTATATTATTTTCCAACACTTATTGTGGGATTATAAATGTATATATTCATTTTTTTTCTATTCTTTTTCATTTCAATATTTTATAGGCTTAGAGATGTATGTGTGTGTGTGTGTGTATAAGTGCATTAGGATAATGCCTCCAAATTGTGTGATATACCAACTCGATGCAAGTATCTAGCCCCTATCCTATTGGAGGTGGGATTGGGGTGGTTGTGACTCATTCCTCATCGGGTTGGGTCATGATAGAGTGGTATAAAAGGAGTCGGTTCTATCTAAGGACCGTATTCTGTGATATTGGTTTGTGTTTTATGAAAATAGTGTTAAGTGTTTTTAGGTTGACTTTTTGACCATGGGTGTTGGTGTGACAACTGATGTACCTATTCACCCAGACTCTGACAACCTTCTTGTGGACTCTATACATCTAGACACTGGTTACCAAGAAAAACATCGGTACATGCATCATATAGGAATTTTTTGTGGTTTATATTTCCTCCTTGAGTAATCTCCCTAGATATAATATTTTATCACGAAACATCTTATTTTTTTCAAGTTGTATATGCAAATACATACATCCAAGATTCCTCTAAGTGATCACAAGGATGATCCTCTGAGTGAAAGGGCTTCAATATAGAGGCTTATACCATAGATAATACCCTTAGGAGGTTTAACAGCTATACTGCCACCCAATAAATAGTAGTTAGAACCCAAATTACCTATTGAAAATGTATGAAAGATGATTATTTTGAATGTGTTCTAGATATAGTGGCCTCCCAGGTTTCGGGGAGATCTAAACCCCCAGGTGGCTAGGGACTTTTTACAGGTATTCAACCATGTTTTCCACCTTGTGAGGACACCTACATATAAGATGGAATTTTTCATTGTGAGTCTTTTTCAGGGATTTACTAGGTGATAGTGGAGTCTGGTGACCCAGTCACATGTCGATACATCTCTATTTAGGTCATACTTCGAACATCACTTTAGGGAGGAGTTTTATCCAACCACATTGTGATTATTGCACATATAGGAACTTGCGAATATATAGTATTGCAGTATGACCATGGTGCAGCATTCAGCGAGGTTAACTGATCTCTCATGATACTCCATGGATATGGTGTGAAATCTATTCTTTAGATCACATAGCTTTTGGTAGGGATTTTGCTGAGATATCATGGATTCAATGATACATATTTTTATTTCCCCATATATTAGTGTGATTGAGTGGGCCTTAGTGGAGGAGATATTTATGGTAGATAAGACATAGATAGTGGGAGATGGTATTGGGAACCTGAGAGTTGAGGCCTCGACATTAGGTAGCCTAAGGTAATTATAGGGATATCCAAATTTAATATCCTTTAGGAGATGATACCAGGTTTTATGATCAGTCATGCAGGGATCTCATGATGGCTCAAATCATCCAAGGGAGAGATAGTGTTTCTCCTAAGATGTTTTGGGGACATCTTGTATGGGATTTTGTAACCTTACATACAACTGATAATGATACATTCAAGGGACCACATAGGAAAATTTATGGGTAGGATCATAGAGGTTTGTAGGGTATAGAATGTGGTAGAGGTGTTGGTAGAGTAGTAGGAGGAGTTGAGAGGTTTTTCTCATTTCCACCACCACCCCTAGTCGGTCCATGCCATGCTTAGGTTGTTTGTGATCAAAGAAAAGGATATTTGTAGTCTATAGAGGCCTCTAACCCCAAGGCTTAAAATATAATACAAGGTAAAATATGTGACTATTCTAACTTAGTTATAGAATTGATATACACAGGTATGAGTCATTACTTTCATTCCAATTCTCTAGTTTGAGACTTATATATTCTGATTGAGCCTTTGGATCGACCCATGCACTTGAAGACTCCTATAAGAAGTGACTCAGTGATTTTACACTTCTGATTATAGTGAAATATGACACTTTTAGGAGAGATCTTCATATGGGGTATCTTTTTATCAGTGATCAGACCTTATGATGTCATCTTAGGTATGGATTGTATATCCATAGTTCATTCCCAAATTTACTATTTTTGGAAAAGGATATGGGTTTTCTACGGTGATGGGATAATTTTTTCCTTTATGGTTGAAAATGAGACCCTAAAAGAGAGTGATGGGCTCATGTACATAAGAATGAATCTGATTACTCACCAGTTGGACAACATGACTCTTGGAGTATTGAATGCTATGGGCTACCAGGTTTATACAATGGTGGTGGATTATAAGGAAATATTTCCTAAGGACACGATAATATTACCTCTATGTTGAGAGTTATACTTATGAATTGACATACTCCCTATGATGGACCTAATATCTTCACCATAATATCAAATGTCTCATGCAAATCTTTATTAGCTAAGGGTGTAGTTTGGGGACATATAGAAAAAGGGTTTCATGAGACCCAATGTTTCCCCCTGGTCATCCCAAATGTTTTTTGCCAAAAAGGAGGATGAGATATTGAGGTTATATGTGTATTAACTATAATTAATCTAGGTGAATGTGAAGAGTAAGTATCCACTACCATGTAACGAATATCTATTCAATTATTTGAGAAAGGCATGATGGTTCTCTAAAGTTGACCTCAGAGCACGCTATCACCAGGTGTGAGTACAAGATGAGGATATACTGAAGATGATATTCAGGTGTCTCTATGGTCACTATGAGTACATCGTGATGTAATTTAGTGTGAATATCACCCCATAAGAGTTAATGGGACTCATGAACCATATATTTCATCCTTTATTAGACCAATTCATGGTGGTCTTTATCAATGATATCCTAGTGTACTCACTGTCTAGGGAGGAGCATTCAAGACACTTGAGGATAGTCCTAGTTAGACTATGAGAGTACTAAATTTATGAGAAGCTCTGAAATTGTCGATTTCTAATTCAAGAGGTCTAATTCCTAGGACACATCATCTTAGAGGTATGAGTAGTAGTGAACCCAGTGAGGATTGAGGCAGTGCTTCATTGGGAGCCACCCAAGAGAGTTACTGAGGTGTCAAGTTTCCATAGGTTGGAATAGTACTATCATAGGTTTGAAACCAATTTATTAGGATTACAACACCCTTGACATCTATGACCTGAAAGGGAAAACCCTTCATGTGTATGGAAAACTATAAGTAGTTTTTTCAATATTTAAGGTAGAGGTCGTTGAGCGCCCACATCTTGAGATCATTGGAGGAAGGTGTCAAGTACATAGTTTTTTGTGATGCCTCAGGTAACGGACTTAGTAGTGTTTTGATAAAAAGGTAAGAAATAATTTCATATGGGTCTAAGATGTTGATACCACATGAGAAGAACTACATGACCAATGATATTTAGCTAACAGTGGTAGTATTGTCCCTATATATGGGGATACACTAACTTATTGGTGAGTGGTTTATCATCTACTCTTACCAAAAGAGTCTCAATTATATCTTCCCCCGGAAGGAATTTAACTTGATACATAGAGGATTATGAGAGTTCTTTCAGAACTATGTCTTTGAGATTATATACTCCTATGATGGGGAATGTGGTGGAATATTCTCTTAATAGGAGATCTTATTCTCAGTTGTTGGCCAAGGTGTTAAAATAGTTAGACTCATTATAATTTTCCTTTGTGGACAATGATAGTGCTTATGGTCTATAGTCGATGGTTTTTACCCCACTTATTTTATAGTGTGTTAGGGAATCTCCTCATTGGGATATCAATTGTGATACCTTATATACTCATATATCCATTGGACGTGATCCTAATGTATTTTCTAAAGGTGAGGGGAATGTTTTCCATTTCAATAAATAGATTATGGTACCCGTGATGTTGTGGGAGGAGGTGATGATTGATTTTCATACATACTTTTGGGTGGTACAACCAGGTGTTGAAAAGATGTACCAGGACCTCTGATGTCATTTTTGGTGCCCAAGAATAAAGAGATGTGTTTCCGAGTTTGTCTCTAGATGCGTCACTTTTTAGTAACTGAAGGCTAAGCACCATATTCTAGTGGGTTTAGCTTAATCCCTTAAGTTGTTAGAGGATAATTGGGATGGAATATCCATATACTTCATTATGGTTTTACCACAAACATATATGGAATATAATTCCATATGGGTGATCACAGACCGACTCACCAATTCATCCCACTTCTTAGCTATTCAAGATAATATTTAAGTAGATATATTAGGACAATTTTACATATAGGTTATAGTTTGTATCCCTAGAGTTCCCTCAATGATCATTTCAAACCACGATTATCACTTCATGGTATGATTATGGAGAGGATTTTAGGATTCCTTTGGGACTCAGTTGTGTTCTATTATGGTGTTTAACCCCCATAATAATGGATATATTGTGTGGGACATTCAAGTTTTATAAGATATTATATGGGCTTTCGTGATGGATTTTATCCATTGTTGGGAGGATCGCCTAATCTTGGGGGAGTTTTCGTAAAATAATAACTATCATTCCACTATTGATATGTCATCTTTTGAGGCCTTGTATGGGCTACCCTACAAGTCACCTGATTGTTGGAATTATATAGGTGAGTCATCACTCATGGTCACAATGATTATGTAAGTTATGACAGAGAAGGATCATATCATCTAGGAGCATATGATAACTAAACATATCCCACACAATTTCTATAAGGACAGATGATGAAGACCAACACAGCTCTATGAGGGAGACCATGTGTTCCTGAGGATCTTACCTCAATGAGAATTATAGATATTTTTATAGGGAATCAAGCTATCTCTGAGATTAATTAGTCATTTATAGATAATGCAATGAGTTGGTGAGGTGGATTATTGCTAACCTCTACCACCATAGTTATACTAGGTGCATGATGTATTCCATGTGTCATAGTAGAGGACGTATGTGCATGATCCATCACATCTTATCGACTGCAGTTAGCTGGACATAATGGGTAGGGATACCTATACTAACTACTAGGTGGAGATCAAGGATTGATAGAAGAATATCCTTTTTGGGAGATCAATTTCCCTAGCTGGTTTCTAATAGTAGTTTGAGAATCCATAGGAGAGAACCTATGAAGAGGAGACCCTGATGAGAGATCAGTGCTCTCATATTTTTGGGTAGGTTTTCACTTTTTGATATGAACATACCTAAGTTGAGGAGAATGTAACAACTTTTATTTTTACAATTGTTACTTTATAATATTATATGGATTATTTTCAAATCTAAATGTTGTGACGACATGATATTTGAAGGCCTGATGAGCCCGGAATTGATATTTGAAAAATATTAAAAATATTAATGTCACACGCACATAGACTTCCTAAAAAAGAAGAATAACTCTTAAAGGGGGCCTTGGATTGGAAATATAAGGTTTTTATTGAGTTCATATTATAGGGATTACCCTTAGAGTGAGATAATATTTTTTGACTTCATATATTTTGGAAAAGTTCTATTGTAGGTGAAAATAATAAATTAAATTTATTTATTTATTTATTTTGACGCAGCGACCTAGAATCCTCTATTTAAACCAAACCATTCCTAATCACTATGGTTTTTAACATAACCAAGGTATTAAGAGGATTAATTGGATATTATATATTGGAGAATATTTATAGGATGACATTAGATCAAAACCAGATTGAGGATCGTGCGCGAACGGAGTTCATGGATCTCACCAACAGTGGTAATATAGGATCGTTCTTCATCATCAATCAATCCAAACTCCAGAAAGGATGTTTGATTTGTGTGTTTCCATCTGGTTTATTTATCTTGGTTGAATTTGGATCAATGTTATGAATAAGAATTGATTCTTTCATTGATGTTTTATTTATTTATGGTTGTTTTATTTGTTTATGTGGATTATTCCCACTTCATTCATCTAATTATTTAACAACGGATCGAGACCAAAATGAACAAAGTATAAGGTTGTTTCATAATTATTTTGGTTTATATATTCCTCCCCTAATCCCTTTTTTCTTCATATATTCATCATGGATAATTTCTTTGGCTTGCGGTTTGACGAATACCTAGAATTCAATCATTGCACGATTGTTCTTCAGCACAGTGGATCGTTACCATGGGCAGGTCTTGAGATTGATGTTATAATTTGAGTATCAATGATTATGGTGGGTTATATAAGTAGTAAGGATACTGGATTAGAGATTCCTCATTTTCTTGATGTGGTGCATAGAAGCACGGATGACAGAGATAGGTTCCTGGTCTATTTTAGTGGTCAGAATCCAACGAGTATCCAATGTTAGGACTCAGTTAGACCAAATATGAGGTCATTGGGCACTGTTGGTGGTGGAGGTGGTAGATATGGGTGACGTGTGAAGCATGGAAAAGTTTCTGGAAAATCCATCATTTCACGGTGTTTAATTTGGGATCACACCCCATGTGGGACCCTCTATATGGTGCTAGGGTTTCTGCAGAGAAGAAATGATCACACACTTTATGACATATCTCACAGGCTATGTGACCCATGATGGTGGTTCTATATGTATCCTAGAGGAGGCAAGGTAGTAGAAAAAATGAGGTACACATACATGGTTAAAGTACACTGACATAGTTGGGTACTCAGGCATGGTCAGGTGTACATGGGTTGGTACAAAGGCATTGTTAGAAGTACATGGGCACGGACATACAGGATGGGAAAGGTGTTGGATGACCTCTACATTCCATGTATCCCTACTTACACACCATGTATATAGATATCTACATTCCATGTGAGATGAAATCACACGAGATGACTAGGGGTTGATTGGACATGTTGTGTACTCCCTAGTACATGTCGTCTACCACCTTCGAGGGTGTTTTGGGCCATTCATTTATTTATTTTAGACCAGTAAAGATTGAGCGTGTTATATTAGTCTATACCATTGAGGTTACAATGTATCATTTCATCCGTATCTCTATATTTTAATCCCCTCTGGAGGATGAATCTCAAATCGAGTTTGTGATGTCCCTCTGTGAGACTGGAGTGTGATCCTATATCATTACTTCTTATACCCTAGGTGGGGTTTATGGAATTGGTGTGACCTGCATTCATGGAGAATTGATCCTCCATCTAGATATATGTTGCAATAGGGTTTGTGGTATCATAATCATATGATTCACTACATAGAAGTTTAATCCAGATTTAGGTTTATGGTGTCCCCTAGTAGTCCTGGGTTTGATCCCCAATCTGTATATCAAGTTCCTCAGAGACCAGTTAGTTTTCTTAGGCTGGTCCCAGTGATCATCTACTATTCAATGAGTGTCTCTGGTGATAGCATGGCTCATTTAGTGTTTTCTACTAGAACAATAATTTCCTAGATGCTTTGAGTAGAATCATGTGGTTGGCAATTTGGTTGAGACTACCTAGAGGCGTAGTGTCCTTCCTGAGAATATCTGGGTTATTATTTGATTACAATATTCTTGTTATGAGATAACTACCCATGATGACTATTCTTAGTGATTTTATAGGTGTCATACTAGGTATTTTTATACTTACCCTTACATGGGATCTACATACATGTGCCATGTCTTATCTAGATGATGACCCTTTTGACAATGTCCTGGTAGGAAAGGGGGTAGGTGGCGCATATCTTGGGTTAGACAGACAAAGGTGTTTTCTGGGTAGTTTCATTTGATAAATTTCACCTAATTCTTAGCATACTAGACACTCTTATGTTTTTTTGGGCTTGTATTTGGCCTCATAATCGCTTTTAGAATAATTTTTTCATGATTTTACTATGGTGTCATATATGTATGCATGTATTGGTTCTAGTTGTTTTAAATATTAGTATTGTATGGCATTATATATGTGTTTGGGTGTGTGTGTTTGTTTAGTTCAATTTGGATAATGCATCCCATATGTGTGATATGCCTACTCATCGCTGGTCGCTAGCCTCTGGACTACTGAAGGTGGGCTTAGTGTGGTTGTGACTCGGTCCCTCTCAGGTTGGGTTGTGAAATGGTTTATTTTGGAAAATTGAATGAAATCTATTTGGTTGTTTTATAAAACCCATTTTATTTCCATGGTTTATTTATGATATGAAAATTGAATGATTTTTTTTGTGTAACACACACACACACACACACATATATATATATATATGGATAAGTGATGGGTGGTTCTGTTATAATCCTAGGATGGGTGCTTCCATTATAAACTAAGGATGGGAAGTTCTGTTATAAACTAAGTACAATTGGTTATATTATAAACCTGATATGGGTGGGTCTTTTATAGCCTTCAATGAATTGTTTAAGAGTTTATATCTCATTAGATAGGTATTCATGATTATATTTTAGTTTCTCATAAGAATGGGCACTGATGTTGTGGATCATGAAAATGATATTCCCTATACTAATATATGTTCAAAATTTAAAAGATGGTTTACAATTTTATGCTTATTCTCATGACTATTTTATGATCTCATGGATTATGTTTATTTACTCACTATTTTTGATTCATTTATTTTATGTCAAGATTTATTCCATGATTTATGACCTATTATTTATTAAGAATTATTTTATTATGTATCTTGATTGTACCAATATTCTCATCATATGATCACTTATGATATTTTATTATTATCACTTATGTTTATCCTTACTGAGCATCTGAGTTGACCCATTTCCCATGATTATATTCCCAAGGTTATGAATAAAGGTATTGCATGAGATGTGTCTTGAAGGGTCTCTTATGAGAAGAACTTATGGGAGACATTAAATACTTGTTATGGATTAATAGGTTTCTATCATAGCGGAAAGGAAAAATATCCATTAGTTGAGAAATACATGATATTTTTCAGTTAATTTTCTTTTACTGATTATTTGATATTCTAAACCAAAAAGGTTGAGGGAATGTATTATAAGGGAATATTTTATTTAAGACATGTAATTACTAGATGATTATGTATGACATGTCATATTCGATATCATAGTTTGGTTTAGATAACTATGTAGACTAGGATGATTTTGGTTGAGGATAAATTGTGAGTTAGAAATGTCATCAAAGGTTAATGATTTAAGGTTTTTATAATTTAAAAGGTATAAATAACTCTTTTGAGGTAAAATTTTGTAGATTAAGATAATATAAATTTAGTGAAAATCCTAGGGATAAGTTTAAGAGTTAAGTTAATGTATAGGATAATATCTTTAAATTTTGAAAAAGTAGAGATTGTAAGGTTTTCCTGGCAATAACATCCCTATCCATATAATAAAATTTGATACAAGATTTGGAACATATGTACCTTGGGTAAATGACCCTGAAAAGGGAATATTGGGTATCAATTCAAACATCCCCAAGTGAAATAAATAGATGCATAACTGCACACCTAGTTTGACAGTCCTCGGTGATATGATTTGGCCAATCGCATTCTTTTTATGAGCAATTATTAAGGATTTATTTCAAAACTACCTTAAGGGACTGGGTTAAGAATTATGAGAGAACACTACTTAAAGTATCAAAGGTATAACGATGATATTTATAGAATTAACCCAGTATGAAATAGTTTAAATGAATGTAATATAGTTTTAAATGAATCTCTCATTAGAGAATACATCCTAAGATTGAGATTTTATATTAATATACATTAATTATTTTAGAAATTATCATAACAATTTTGTTTTTAGTATTTGGTTGAAATAGGACCATGGAAATAAAAATGAAAAGGTTACATATATAGAAACCACTACGTCTTATAACAAAATAAGTAAGAGTACTTAAATGGTTGGGAATATTGGTATATACCTGTTATTAAAAAAAGGTTAATTTTTCTTGTATTACCTAAGGCAGTGAGGTTGAAATAATAATAAAAATTAATCCTTGACACTCCTAGATATTTTCTTTAGTAAATGATATTTATTGATTATATTTAGGTATATTCAAGAACTTATGTTATACAGTATTAGAAACCTTGGGATTCATAGTGGGATTGTGATATTTTTTGTGAAGTTTATCTCATTTTTTAGATTATATTGACTAGTGTGTTATTTTATTAACTTGTGGTTGAATATAACAGTTAATTATAGAGGAATTTATTATTTAACTATGGTTTAACTTCTTAGAGATTAAAATGGTTTTGTAAAAGTTATACTCTAGAGAATATATGTTTAGGGTATAAACAATCAACATTGTTTGAGTAAAGATATGTATGTTGGTCTAGCTTAATATATTAAGGTAGATAATTAATATGTTAAGAATACCCACTCATTCTTTTATTAGTGGGTGATAATTAAAATTACGAGGATGTAATTTATTTAAGGGGTAGAATATCACGGCCAGAGATTTTGGATCCTTTAATTTAATGCTATATTCAATAGATTATTTCACACAAAACACTGAATAAATGCAATACTCGACTAAAATTAACCATGAAATATTAAAAATATATGAATAATATAATCATTAGTTGAAAAAATGATAATAACCAAATAAAATAATTAGATATTATTTATCCCTTTGATTAATATTTTAAAAAATGGTTTTATTTCAAAGAACCATTTAAAAAAGGTATTATATTTTACCAAAATAAATTAAATTGAGTGTAGTTAAAATTTTATCATAATAGGAAATATTTATATTTATAAAATAATATATCAATATTAGTTATTTTGAAATATATATGAAATGATATTAAAAATACTTGATGTTTCCAAATGTCATTTTTTAAATAATATATGTTTTATATTTTCATTTTAAATCTAATTTTAAAATTTTAAAATTTTAATTTGACAAAAATAACTTAATTAATGGTTTAAAATTTTCAATATTATTTTAAGATTAGTTTTTGGGATTTTTCTAAAAAGGTTTATTTTTAGGAGAATAGTGAAAAATATTTTTTCTACAATTAACATGACTTTTATGACATTATTAGTATGAATGTATGAATTATAAATTAAGAAAATATATTAATGGGGAAAATATATTTTTTATAACTTAATTTCAAATTTTAAACATTTTGTTTTTAATTTACAAAACCATATTTTAAATTTTATATCTTGATTTATATCTTTTAAAAAAATGTTTTTAATACATTATATATTAAGTTTTTAAAATTAACTTTTATCACTTTTAAAAATTTCATAAAATAAAATGGTTTTAAAATTTAAATTATTTGGTCAAAATTATTTAAAAAAATATATTTTATTTTTGTTTATAAAGGATAATTTAACCGACGTAAGGAGTAGTTACCACGATAAAAGCTAAAATGGTAAAAGTAAAAAAAAAATAAGTGTAAAGGCCAAAAACATGTGTGTTAAAGTGTATTTGAGGTATTGATCAACCTTATCACTTATATTTTATATTACAAATAAATTTCATGTCCCCATTCATTGAGGGTTACTTCTCTTTTTTGAAATTTTTTTGGTATTTACAAAAATGCCACTCATTTTCACTTATAAAATGGGTACTCCTCTTCTCACTTCCCCTAACACCACAACCCAAATAGTTCAGGAAAAAATATACCAAAAACTCTCATAAACACTTTTATAAACCTTAATGATATTTAGTAATTATCAAAAAAAACATTCCTTATAGTTTTAATCCTCATCGCAAAGGAGATAATCAAAGAAGTGAGGTATAAGTTCCTAACCTCGCATTTTTTTATCTATTTTCTTTATGTGATTTTATTCTTCCTCAAATTTCATTTTACTATATTATATGATATAATTATTATAATTATTATAATTTTTCTATTATAATTATGATACAAGCATTAACTACCATCCTCAATTTCTGTTAAGAAAAACAAAAATGTGATTCGTGCATTGTGCAGACTACCGCCTCCACAACGCAGTGCATTTTGTTTTCCACAAACAAATTAATTTTGGTAATAATAGTTAATTTAATATATAATTATGATATTTATTTTATATTTTATATTCTAAAATTATAAACCATATTTAATTTTTCCACATTCTATGGAAAACTAAATCGCCAACCATGCATACATGTGGACTATTGCCTCCTTGCAATGATCGATTTCCAATTTCCATTTCATATATACCTTAAAAGGATAGTCATGATAATGGTTTTAAAGTATAAATATTATTTTTATGGTATAACAAATTGCATAAACTAATAAATATATGACCACCAAATGATTATTGTTAATTCAATCATTTAAAACAAGTATATTTAGATGAAAATATCTAATTCAAATTATGTAATATTTTCATATCCATTAATTATTATTCTTATAATTACTTTATTATTCTTATTTATCAGACTAATTAAAACTAAATTATTTCATTATACTGCTATTGTAATGACTTTATTACTAAATCATCTCATAAACAAACATTAATCATAGTATGTTCATGTTCGGGTTTGTTTGACCACCTACTTGAAGAATGTTATGAAATTATATCGAGGATTATTATAAAAATAATTATTAATATTATAATATGGTATAAATATTTAAATTATTATTTTTGTGGTTTTATAAATTATGCATCAATCTTTAACTCATTAATTAATAAATTCCCTTCGTAGGTTGAAAATCATCGAAAAATAATTGTTGTCAATTTAATCTTCTAAGATAAAGACAAAAGCACCCACAAAAGGAAATTTAAACTTAATAAATAATTATAAATAATCTTGTATATTAAAATTAATTATTTGGGAAATATCATCTTTGGAATAAAAATGAATATTGGCAACCCTCCAAAAAAACTACTACAAATAGCCTAAACTGTAAACACCAAATGTTGGAAAATAGGAAAAAACTCACTAATATACATACCGATAATGAATAAAAATGAAAATTATAAAAAAAATTAGGTTTAATATGTTTCTTAAATTATATATTAATATAATTAGTTTTTCTATATAGGATCTTATTGTGAAATCGACCAAGTTGTGAAATAAGGTAAGAGTTTCTTTATCTTGTATTTGAATCCCATGAGATATATTTAATCTATAAACCATGTCTCATTTTCAATGGTTTAAATACTTCACTATAGTAATATTGTATCATGATCCTATTATATTACATGATGTTTAATTTTATATTTAATTTTATTCCACTCATGGGGTTTTGATTCAAAGTTTCAAAGGTTGTAAGGGACTTGATAACTCAAACTCTTTTCTTTTCACTACAAAATTTCTTATTTGAATTACATTTTTTCAAGACTTTTAATTTTAAATTTTCTCCTTTTATTTAAAGGGAGAAATAGTTTTTCAACAAATTCCATTTTCAATAAAGGTTTTCTTTTATTTTTTCTTAAAAACAAAGGAGTTATTTTAAAAATAGACTCATAACTATCACTTTAATGATGATGAATAAAAAATGTTTTCAAAGAGATATTTTAATGATTTTGTTTTTGTTATCATATATCTTCAATGGGGATATTTTTCATGTTTTACCCTATATTTTCTTTAATTATGTGATTTTTTGGGTGATTCGGTTTTTTATATCAATTTATTTTTTTCATGATGATATTTTATACCATTATGAAATCCATTTTATTTATAAGGATTCTTTAAGGAATGTGAATGATTTAAAAATGAATGATTTATTAAATCCACATTATTTATATGAGATTTTATGAAAACTTAATGATATCCATTTGGTTTCATTATGAAACCCAAATTCTTTCCATGGGAATTTTATGATGTGAAATGTTAAAAAATTTTAAGTGAAACACATATATATGGGTGAGTGGCATGTGGTTTTGTTATAAACCAAGGATGAGTGATTCTGTTATAATCCAAGGCTGTGTGTTTCCATTATAAACAAAGTATGGGTGGTTTATTTATAAACCTCAGATGGTTTAGTCCGTTATATCCCCCATTCCATTGGTTAACTATTTATATATCATGAGATTAGTATTGATGAGTACATTTTAGCTATTTTAATAATGGACATTGATGGTGTGGATCATGAAATTTATGTTCACTATAATAATTTATATGCCATATTTGAAATATTTTTCATAATTTTGTGATAATTATCATGACTATGTTATGATCTCATGTATTAGGTTTATAAACTCACACTTTTGATTTATGTCTTATTTTATGTCAAGATTTATTCTATTATTTAATGCCTAATCTTTTTGGGTATGATTTTATTATATATCTTGATTATACCTATATTCTTATATTATGATCACTTATGATATTTAATTTTTATCACTATATCTTCCCTTATTAAGAATCTAATCTCACCCATTTATTAATTTTCTATTCCATAGGTTATAGAGAATGGTATTTCATAAGATGTTTCTAGAATTGTATCTGATTAGAATAATTTGTAAATATCTTCACCCCATCATCCTAGAGTTGGAGGTAACTTTATTACATTGGAAAAGGATATAAGAAATCGCTTCCCAAATAACCGAATAGTTTTTTAGTATTGGTAAAATAGTTACATACTTGAATATCACATTCATATTGTAAACATAAAATAAAACATAGTATCTTCCTTTAATACACTAGTATTCCCTTTAACTTATCCATGCACATCAATCATAATAGAATTCCTAGAATCCCATGGAAATGAAACATAAGAAAGCGTTATTCTCTAATTCTTAGTAAGGGTATGTGTAAAGTGCATGCTATCATGAATAAATAAGAATAAACAATATTAAATGGTAAATAACTTAATCACATTCAATTTAATCTATAACTTGAGAATAATATGGTAGCAATAGATAATGATCAAATAAAGTCACCTAAATAATCACATTATCTTGAAACTTTTCCATGGATATTATAACTAATCAAATAATCACATGTACATCAATGACTAACTCATAGAGAGGGAATTCATAATTTCGTACATCATAACCATATCACCAAGGCCTTGTTCCAAGATGTCTTATATAAATGGGTATGTCCTTATCCAAAAACCTAATCTAGTTTGTCTTATGAGACCTAATGATGCATTGAGGGGCTATAGCAGGACCTAACTGTAAAGACCCGGAAATTTCATGGAAAATTGTTTCTTAATTTTATTTGGAATTTTAGAAGAACGCAGTTTCTGACGGCGCCTGATTCCAAGGCCTGGTGTGCCCGAAATCATTTTCCGAAGTTTGGCTTGGGTACGTTCAGTGAACGGACGAGCATATTTTTCTAACTTTTGAACCGGTGCTCGGAATCGAATTCGGAGGGCACCGATGGAATCACATCACCGGTTTTTGCTTAGAAACGCCTTTTCTGGAGTTGCGTTTGCTTGGGTGTGGTTTTTAATTCTTTTGGGGTTAAGTTAAGAAATAAAATAAAAGTGGTGCGACACTTTATTTTATTTTACTTAAAGCTGGCTTAACCTAAGTTAAGAGGATTAGATGGCACCCACAATATCCTACCCACTTGGTAGGATATTTTGTGAGATGGGACCCACAAGAGCCCCACCGTTTCTTTCCATCTAAGTAACGCACCCGCACCCCCCCCCCCCCCTTTTAATGAAGTCAAACCTTACGTTTTTCTGGTTAAGAAACACCTCATTAAATTGGGCGGTCAAATCGTTACAATTAATTCATTGAATTAATTGTTCGTTTCATTTATTTTGAAATTCAAACGTGTCATGTGCGTTATTAAAATAAGATAACTCTTATTTTATTTCTGTTGGAACTTGTGGCGTGGAGAGGATTTGGAGGAAAGTGTTCTTCTTCGACGAAGAACGCGAAGAACGCGAAGAACGCACCGATCTCTGACGAAGAATGCCAAACCCTCAGAGATCGACGACGCGATTCCGTGTACCGCGACGTCAACGACGCTTCTTCCGTGACACCCCTTTCATGACGCGACAACCCTCTTCTTCCGCGACGGTTAATTCCGCGACGAACTCACGTTCGACGGCAATGTTGAGGTAGGTAATTGTTTTGTGAATGTTAATGAACCCCATGTTACTTCCTTCTAAATCAAAGAACGCGGATCAACTAAACATCAAGTTGATCCGCGAATAATATGTTACGGGTTGGGAATTCTTGTTTGCGGGAAAACTGTAGGGGTTTATTGCTTCTTGTTCGTGAAACATCCTTTGTCGTTCCTTGTATTATTTTTTTTTGGGCCGCTTGTTATCATCTTAACGGGAGGAGGTCGGACCGCACGAACACGGCCGACCCTCCTCCCCCTTTGTTGTTGTGTTGTTGCGGTTCGGAAGATGGCGGCATGGTGTGACGACACCATGCGGGAACCTGGAGTAATGCGGAAAGGATGCACGGCGCCATCGCGCCACGCCGTCAAGGCCGAACAAAAGTGTGGTCGTAGTCGGGCCGCGAAGGCGAACGGAAGACTCCGCAGTTGTTTATTTTGACGTGCGGATCGACGGGCATTGACGGAACGGGCTGCAGAGACGGTTTGATGATTCCGCAGTGAAGAACGGGACCCGGGACGAGTATCGGCGTAGACGGATTTGAAAACGGACCACCGGAGCAACTCTGGTGGCCCGCGGACACCACCGGCGGCGCGGGTCGCCGGCGCGGCGGCGCCGGCTGCCGGCCACCTGGAGGCGGTTGTACCCCGGTGCACCGCCTGGAGAAACTTTCGTGGCGGCGAGCTGGTGGATCCCGCGGCCGCGCGGGATCCAGGGTGGGGGACGCGGCGCGCGCCGTGTCCGCAGAGCACCGGCTCGCTGGTCGAGCCAGCAAGCCACCCGGCCGAGCCGGGCCGGCTTGGGCAGACCGGGCCGGGCCGTGCCCAGCCGGTCCATGCCACACCATGTCGGGTCTGGCCGCGCCCTGCCAGTTCGGGCCGACCTAGGGGGGGTTGGACCGGGTCGGTCTGGGCCCAGACCCCCCATTTTCGGATCACTTTCGGTATTTTGCCCATATCTTGGGCTACGGACCTCTGATCGATGCACTGTCAGCTACGTAGCAATCCTTGGATCGAGACGTTCGTTTCGGTATATTACACTCAAGGTTTCGGAGAACTTTGGGTTCGGCCGGGTTGGTTCGGATACGAAACCAACCGGGCCCTCAGAGCGGAAACGCTTATATCTTGAGCTCCGGACGTCCGATTGACGTGCCATCAACTTTGTTGGATTCCTCTTGATGAGACGGAACCTTTGGCTTACTCCTTTCAAGATTTGGATGCCATCGGAGTGCGGTCGGGTTGGTTCGCTCACGAAACCTACCGGGCCCCTGGAACGAAAAAACCAATAACTCACAGACAGAGCGTCTGATTGACGCGTCATCTGTCTCGTTGATTTCCTCTTGATGAGACGGATCTTTTGGCATACTTCGCTTGAGTTCTGGTTGTAGTTGGATAGTGGCCGGGTTGGATTGCACCCGAAATCCAACCGGGCCCCTGGAACGGAAAAGCTGATAACTTTCAGACTGGACGTCCGTTTGACGAACCGTCAGTGGCATTGGTGATCACGTAGAGAAACGGACCCTATGAGTTTACACTATGAGAGTTTGGGGTACAGTTGAGATACGGCCAGATTGGTTCTCACATGAAACCAATCGGGCCCCAGGGACGAAAAGGCTAGTAACACACAGACCGGGCGTCCGATTGACGCGTTGTCTATTGCGTTGAGACCCCTATGACGAGGCGGTCATTTGAGATACTACTTCGTGGAACTTTGTGATACTTTTAGTTTCAACAAGTAGCTTGTGGAGCGGACTCTCATGGAGACGAGCGTGGGGAATACGGAGACCGTGTAGCCGGCTGAGACCTGACGACTGCTTGACCGATCAACTCGGTGTGTTTCGGATTGCCCAATGGAGAGAGCTTGGTTGTAGTGGCAGACCCACGGCGGAGGAGCGCTTGGTTGTAGCGGCAGACCCGCAATACTCAACAGAAGGAGTACCTCTGAAGGCTATGAGGGGGAGCGCATGGTTGTAGCAGCAGACCCACGGTGGAGGAGCGCTTGGTTGTAGCGGCAGACCCGCGGTACTCAACAGAAGGAGTACCTCTAGAGGCTATGAGGGGGAGCGCTTGGTTGTAGTGGCAGACCCATGGTGGGAAGCGCTTGGTTGTAGTAGCAGGCCGACAGTACTCGACAGGAGGAGTACCTCAGCAGTCTTAGGTTAGTGAGCAGTACCTCAGAGTCGTGACAGGACCACTTTACACTCCAGAGACGGGGCTCTTCAGCTGTTACGGTTTTGATAATGATAATCCTGGTTTGAGCTGAGACTTGACCTTTGTGTTTACCTCATGATCGAGATGGGTCACTTGATAACTTAGTTTTATGTATGGGCATATACATGGGTAGTGGTTATCCGTTGATTTCATAATCTTTGTGTTTCCTCATGATTGAGATGGGTTAATTGATAACTTAGGTATATGTATGGGCATATACCTAAGTAGAGGTTATCTGTTGAGATCTTCTTTGTGGTTATCCTTGTTGGTTTTGGTGAGACCTTGAGGGTCTTGGGGTCCCTACTGAGTATCGTTATACTCACCCCTGCACGGGCTATGCCCGCACCTCGTTGTGTTGGTTGTAGACGACGGACAGTGCTGACGGAGGCTGAGTGTTCAAGGACTGGACGGTACCCAGAGGTGGACCACCTGACGAGTCAGTATCTGGAGTTGGACTTCACAGCGAGACGACACATGGAGGAGGTTGACGGGTGAGAGCATTGAGGAGCTGCGCTATTTGTACCTACCCTTCAAGTAGGATCCGTGGTGGACGATCTAGGAGATGCGATATCTATACCTACCCTTCAGGTAGGATCCGAGGAGGATGACCCAGGAGTTGCTTCCTTTCTTCCAACTGTTGTCTTTTCTATTGTACTTTCGTTCAGTTGTAGTTGTACATTCAGTTGGGTTTGTATTCTAGCCCATTTACTTTTCAACACTTTCTTTTGTACTCAGTGTTTTACTTCCTCTTGTACTCTGTGGTGTTTAGTTTACTTTTATAAAGGCAATGCCTTCCCAGTTATCAGGATTTACGCCTTTGGTGCTAGTTGCCAACCCCTGGCCTATGGAAGGCGGGCTTGGGGTAGTCACGGCACGGGCCCCGAGGATGGGTCGTGACACTAACTATCACTTACTAAGTCCAATTAATTACTCATATGAAATGGGTGGAACATAATCAACATAAACATTCATATTTAAACTATCATATAAAATTTTAATGATTTCCCCAATCAATAAACATAATCATGAACCATCCAAAGTAATATAAAGAATACTATCATAATAATATATCCCCAATCAAACTGATCCTAAATCATCTAGAGAAATAAGGTGGATCATATTATTAGATTATATTCTAATAATAATATTTAACCAATGATTTTTACATAGATGAAAATATATTAAAGAGATTTTTAGAATATATCTTGAGGAAAATACCTTTTTGACTTTGAAAATAATTTTTAAAATATAAAAACTATGCACATAATAGAAAAGTCATTTTATTTGAAAAAAGACTTGTAAACATAAAAAAGTAATGTTAAAATATTTTGGGATTCATGAAAATGTTAAATTTTATTCATTATATATAATTTAAAGATCATTCCTTTCACACTTTTGTAAGAAAATCGAAAGGTACCTTGTTTGGAAAACAATAGAAAGATTCCATTTTAAAACATTTTGTCAAAAGTAAAACAATGTAAAATAACTTTAAAAAATTATTTGAGAATATTAAAAAATTTAAAACATTCTTATAAAATATGTACTATGAATATAAATATTCCCCAGTGGATACATAAATATAAACAATCCCAAATAATAATGAGATTATGAAATAAACTCTTACCACTTTAGTAACTTTTGAATCATATACTCCATGAAGGAAATAACTTCAAATGAAACTTTAAATACCATTAATACAAATTGATTAATGATATAATATATCAAATAGATATTATATACAATACCCAAAATAAATAAGTGGTGAATACGACATATATCTCACAGAAGTAAACGTGAGACAAGAAAAACTGACCTCATGTTCAATTTAATTTGTACGTGTTTGAACCTGCTATATAATAAATACAAATATATTATAAATATATTATGCAACCATAATCATATATATATATAACCCTATATTATTTAATTTGGATATTTTAACACATTTTTATTATTAATTCATTGTTAAAATTATTTTTTCGGGTGGTAACTGCTTTCTTTTTCATGTATGTTTTTCTTCAGGAGTACCAATAAAAAAAATTTATCATAGTTAAATCATCTACAAAATACTATTTATTGTATAAATATCATATATAGTAACTATATAGATTCTTATATTCATCTATAAATATAGAGATAGAAAAATGAATTACACCGTTCATGGAGACGATAGGTCTTACGTACGCATGAAAACTGTTTTCATTTTTCAATGAATGAAAATAAATAAAGGTAAAGAATAATTAAACTATATAGAATAATTATAATGTAATATATATCATATATATTCATAATTTACATATTTATATCCGGTTAATTAAATTTTTTATGAAAAACAAATTACACCGCTACATGGAGACGGTAAACAGTATGTACGCACAAGCGATTTTTTGCTTTTCGTAAGACGAAAATGAGAAGGGATATGGTTTTACCATAATAACAATAAAATATAATTATATTTATGATTCAAGGTTTATTATTTTATGATGGTTACTAAACATTTATAGTAATTATAATAAGAAATAAATTTGAAAGAGTTAGTAAAGACAATTACCTCCTCTTCGGTGAACTCCCTTTAGCTCACTTCTCAATGGACAAGTGTTCCTATTTTAGAAGGTACATAATCTCATAAAATTGGATAAATATGTTATTAAGAGTAATATATAGGGTTTTTTAGAGATATATGGCACAAATCTATGTAAATAAGTAAGGGAGTATGTTCCCTTTAATAATAGAGGTGAGGGACACTTTTAGGACTCCTTAAAATATTAAATTATAATAAGATTATTCTATATTCAAATACTTTAAAATGGACTATAAATGATTAGGGGACAAAATTTTAGACCATATATTATCCTATTTTTCCTTATTTTTGTTTTTTATTATTTTTAAATAATTCCATAAAATAACATTGTTGTTAATTTTGACACTATTCATTACTTTGATTTTAGTAACATCAAGACAGAAAAAGAAATTTCAACCAAATATTTTAATACATTGACAACATTTAAGTATAATATATATAAATCGTGTATAATATAAATTATCTCAAATTTTAATAGTTATAATATTTTTAATATCATTTATTTAATTTTTACATTAATTGAATAATTACTACGTCAGAGTTGTGTAAGCATTTAAGGTAATTATTTATTCATTAAAAATTAAAAAAATTACCATGATGAAGATAAAAAATTTATATTTCAAAATAACATTTATATTATGACATATCTTATATATAACCTTATGCTAAATATATTATAGTTATTAAAAACAAGAGTGTAATATGTTTGACTTTCTTGAAATAAAATACTATAAAAGTCATAATCTCATAAAATTTGTTATAAAATTCCATATAACTGAATATAAAATTATTATGTAACAAAAGGACATAGAAAAAAAATTAATGTAAGTTTTAGGGTCATTTTTGAGTCCTATTAATTTTATTTTTAACTTTAATTACCCGATTTACCCCATATCGTAGTAACAAAAAATTACTAAGGTTGTTATTCATGTAGATCAAAATTAAATGGGACCTATTTTATAAATTTGGGCCTAATGAATCAAAATATGTAATAAATTTTCTAAAATTTAAAACATATAATTTTTAGAATTTAATTTAAATTTAAACTGACAAAACACATGGATAAACTGTTTTTCAAAAAAAAATCCCTTTTTAAGTATAAAAATGTTTTATACCAAATTAAAGTATGAAACTAATTCCAATAAACTTAATTTAATTACTAATAATATAATATATCTAATTTTTCTTTTAAACAATTTTAAAATAAAATTTAACTTTTCAAATGGTTGAAAGAAAAATAGAGTTTTCAATAAAAACAGTATTTTTCACTATTCATAAGAAAATCAATTTTTAGGAAAAATACCGAAAATTAACCCTAATATGATTTTTGAGTGATAATTTCAAAAAATAATTTAATTTTATTAAATAATTTTTCTAAAAGTTTCAAAAAATTAATTATATTTATTTTTTTATGGAAAGTAATAAAAGACTGTTTTTGAAGAAAACATATTTTTAAAGAATAAAATGAATTTACTAAAAAATGAGTGTTTATTTACTTTGAATAAATTAATATTGAATATTTCATAAACATTTATTTCATAATATTTTTATTCCTAGTCATTCCCACTAATTTTAATGGCTAGGTTATAACGGTGGCGTTAAAATGATAACATTTTAATAGTGTATCGTGATTCTCTTATACACAGTGTTGCGTGTTATATATGGTATGAAAAATAGTGTTCTTTTAAAATATTGGGGCCTTAAATTCTTCCATACTTTAATAAATTGGGTCCTCACAATTTAAATTTGTAATCTGTAATCATGGGTTTAACATTTGAAAATATATTTATAGAAAAAACTCATCTTAAAAAGGGTTAATAAAACTTCCTCTTAAAAAGAGGGAAGGGAAGTTTGAATGCTTCCACAAAACATGGTTTTTAAATATAATAAAATTAGTTTGAAGTGAAAATATGGACATGTAAGAGAAAAATAACACCCAAGGATTAATTGAGAGTGATATATTACATTGTTATGATAAAGTTAACCATCACAAAACTATAAATATTTGATGAGTTAAATGACCATTGATTTATCAATAAGAAAAATAAAAGTATAACTTTTTTATTTCAAGGCCATTTTTCCTAAATTAGGGTAATTATTTTACTATATAGATAAAGTATTCTAGAAAATAAAATTACTTCATTATTTCTATGTCATATGGAAAATATCACCCTTTGGTTTTTCATTGATCTATTTCTACTTCATATTTTATTCCAACAAATGGATATAACTATTTTTTTATGGTTGAATCACATTTAAAGAATCATAAGATCCATAAGTCATTACTTCAACCTCTAAATATTTAACAAATACAAAATGGTTAGTACAGGATATCTAGTATTATAAATCATACTTTAATTTCAAATAATGATATCCAAAGTTCAATTTAATCAATTCCATAACTAATAAATCTTTAGGATCATCCAAAATATTAATGATCATATCCAAAATTCAAAAAAAAATGAACAATTTCATTAAATCAACTTATCATTATCCCCTACCCAAATTAACTCTTTTAATGTCTCATGCAAATACCTTGATCACATATTTTCCTAAAATCTAGTAATAGCTTGAATCACTATAAAAACATTAGAAAAACATTAATTCTTTCAAAAATTAACTCTCTATTTATTCCTTAAATAAAATCATATTTTATAAATCCAAAAAATATAGTAAAATCCATTAATTATTCCTAAATTTAAAAATTAGTTCAAGAGACATTCGTACTAACTCATTTACTTCTTTAACATCAATATTTTTTTATCACAACTAAACATTATTAACTTAACATTAAGGGAAAAATTAGTGTTATCTTTCTCTTTACTATAACCCTAATCACTTTTCTTGGTAATCAGTACCATTCAACATATACTTTCAAATCCTTAAAGAAATAGTGTTTTTTTACAATACTTATATATTTCTTAATTATTATAACCAAAATATCAATTATAAAATACTTCTAGAGAATAATTATTTAATCCAAATACTCAAATTCTTTAATAATTCCACTTTGGTTTTTTTTAATAGCATAATATTGACATTGATCCCTCTTCTTTTGAGGTATATTCCCTTGACGCTTGGGTAATTCATTTGGATAGTGCTTCATCTCCTTACAGTTGAAGCATTTCACATTGGAATCTTCTTTCTTACCCATGTAATCATTATCCTAATGGCCTTACCCTCTAAACTTGTATAAAATTCTGATTCCTTTCAATCAAGCACCATGGTGTTTCTTTCCCTAATAATCACATTTGGGAAAATTCTAATTTCCTCCCTTTATCAATTTTTTGTTACGTCATTTATTTATTTTCTTTCTTCCCTTTAAGACCATAAGACTTTGAGAATTGTTTCTCTATCTTGATATAACATGATATATATCCTCATATAAGGAGAAATTTTGGGATATTGATTCCCTTTGAAGTATTGTCTTAATCCTATTAAAGAAATGATTGATCTTACTCATTAGATTATGTATATAGTTGAAAACATGCCTTACTGGACTTATAAAGTTTTATTCAAACTTATCAACATTTTCCTCTTCCTTTTGTTTTATAATAAAGAATATTCTCTCCATATCCGATCGTTTCTCACAAGGAAAATATTTTTCCAAAAAGAGTTCCTTAAATTCCTTCCATTCCAGGAACATAATTTACACCTCATCCTTAGTGTTTTGACTCGATGACCACCATTGATTTGTAACCCCTGAGAGATGATAAACTATAATGACAACCTTATCTCTTTCATTACTTACTAAATAAAGAAATTTACTCTCTAAGGAACTTATCCACTCCTCAGCTAAAAATGTATTTTTAGTCCCATTAAATTTTGGAGGTTTCTAACACATGAAGCGGTATAAAATTGTTATATAGTGTTTTGGATAAGTAAGATATTGTATATGGGAAAGTTTATTTCCCATAACTAGAGACAAGAGTCCCAATATAGTTATAATGTTTTCATCTCCAGCTATAACTCCCACTCTAAATTCCTTATCTTTCCTATGAGGGACATACCTATATAGATTATGTGCATTGATATAGTTTTAATTCCTTGTAATATCCACCATTTCTAAAATATGTAATATACTAGATTATATCCTACAATTATGAAACATAATTTATAATCTCAAAATTATTAAATACCTAATGTAAGTTGAAAATTTAGGTATAATTAATCTCTATGTCATAAGAATGGTTTCTTTGGGGATATTTCCAAATTCTGTCATAGGGTTTTGTTCTATAACCTAATTTTTCCTAAATCTTGTTCCTAAGGATTCTAGTAAAATTACTCTAATACAAATTATAAGTACCTAGAACTAAGTATCCCAAATTTGGAGGTTAATTTTTTATATTGGCACTATATATAAGAAATCACCTCCAAAAGGACCGAATAGTTTAGTAATCTTAGTAAACTAGATACATAATTAGATATCAAATTATTATTGAAAAAATAAAATAAAAAATAGAATCTTATTTTATTAAGTCATTTTTACCTTTAGCATATCCTTAAATGTCAATCATAATATACTTCCTGGAATCCTAAGGAAAGGAAACATAAGAAATGGTGTAGGTATAATGCTAAGTAAGTGTATACGTACGATAAGAGATATCATGAATAAATAAGAATAACCAATATGATATGGTATATAACTAAAACACATGTCATTTAATCAATAACTTTAGATTAATATGATATGAATAAATAATTATCAATTAATGGCATGTACATAATCCCATGAGCTTGAAAAGTTTCCATGGATATTCTAAATAATAAAAAAATGGCATGAATATCAATGACTAATCTCATAGTGAAGTAATGCATAATTTTGGAAATCATAATAGTACTATCAAGGAATCTAACTAATACATTTTACATAAATGGTTAAGGACTCAGCTAAAAACTAAAACTAGTTTGCCTCATTAGACCTACTGATACATCAAGGGGATATAGCAGGCCCCACCCATCACTTACTAAGTTTGATGCATTCCTCGTATTAAAGGGGTGAAATATAATAAACATAAACATTTTTATTGAAAATTTCATAAATTTTTTTAATAAATTCTCCCATTAAATAAACATAATCACAAATCATCCCAAGTAATATGGCGAATAATATCAACATAGTACATCCCTATTCAAACTGATCATAAACCATCTAGAGAAATAAGGGGGATAGTATCATTGGAGTATATTCTTAGCATAAAATTAAAAAAATTATATTTACATATATTAAAATTATTTAAATAGATTACAATAATATTTCTTGAGGAAAATACCATTTTTAGTTTGAAAATAATTTTTAAAATCTAAAAAACGTGCATGTAATAATGGAATCATTTTCATAGAAAAGATCATTTTAAACTAGTAAATGAAGATTCAAATACTTCATGCATCATTATGGTGGGAAATTATGTTCATTTCAAATAAGTTAAAAAACATTCCTTTCACAATTTTATAAAAAAATCAAAGAGTACCTTGTTCGAACCATGACGGGAAGATTCCTTTTTAAAAAAATTGTAAAAATTCAAAAAAGGTTAAAATAAATTAAAAACTAATTTCAGAATAGTAATAAATTGAAATTTTTTTTTAAACATATACTAGGAATATAAATAATCTAAAATGGAAACATAAACATAAAAAATCCCAAATAATGATGAGATTTTGAAATAAAATCTTACCACTTTAGTAACTTTTGATTCGTAATCCCCATGAAAGAAATAACTTCAAATGAAACTTTAAATACCATGAAGAAAAATAAATTGAAGATATAAAATATCAAAGAGGAAGTATATACACCAAAAAAATAAATAAGTGGTGAATATGGCATATGTATCACAGAAGTAAAATTAAGATTAGAAACCCTTATCTCAAGTTTGATTTCCCTTATACATGTTTGAACCTCGTATATATAATGACCCCAACCACAGTAGCCTAGAGTCAGTGCCTCACTTTATAAAATTAGTATATATTCAATATTATAATCCCAAAGGATAGATAAGTTTAGGATTTTTGGACACCAAATTACATACATGACCCTTATATTGTAATTTAATATAAAAAATACAAAATAATGACTATTTTAAGAACACCGTTATTCTCGTATCATGTCCCTACATATCGGTCATAAAAAAATCTTGGAATTTTGGTAAAAAAATATAATAAAGGGTGAGATTGGATTCTATGAAAGGGTAATCATATAGAGGAATCTATTATCAATAAGCATAAACATTAAGGTAAAGTGAATAAATGAAACATAATATATTTAAACACATTCTTGATCATAACATGGCATGAATAAATAATACCATATAAAATAATCACATGAGCTAGAAAACATAACCACAGAAACTCTACTAGTTGAATAATTTCATAGAATATCAATAAATAATCTCATAATGAGGGAATGCATAATTTCAGACATTATAAAGAAACTTTCATGGCTTTATCCAAGAAACCATACACAAATAGGTAAGACATTAGTCATAATATCAATAACAAGCTTAACTCTACTTATCATCCATAATAAACATCCTGGGATCATTGGAAAAATAAAACATAAGAAAGCGGTGAGCTCAAATGGTCAGTAAGAGTAACCATACAATAGAATCTATTATAAAAAATAATCATAAACTTTATGGAAATATATATAACAAAAACACAATCCATTTAGACATAATATTGAACATAATATGGAAATAATAAATGAAAATAATATAATAACATATAAATAATCACATGTATGTTCTACTAGTCAAATAACCATAGTAAATATCAATAACCAATATCATAATGAGGGAATGCATAATGTTAGACATCATAAACATACCATCAAGACTTCTTCCAAAACACCATACATAAATGGGTAAGACATCATCCAATACCCAAACTAGTTTGTCTCATGAGACTTATCGATGTGTATAGGGGATATAGTGGGCCCCTCCCATCACTTACTAATTCCAATGTATTCCTCGTATGAAAAGGAAGAAACTTAAACAACATACACATTCATATTGAAAAAATAGCATATGAAATGTGAATATTTTAACCATAAAGCATCAATGATAACAAAAAAGCAGATCCATAGTCAAAATGATCATAAACCCTTCAATAAAGTATGGTAGATGGTATCATAATAGATAAAACTTAGTTAAGAAAAAAATACAACAAAGGATATTGACATATATGAAGATATTCTAATAAAATCATAAAAATTTCTTAAGATAAATACCCCTTTTACATTGAAAGCATTTATTTAAATGGTTGTGTACTTATAAAAGAAAAAAAAAATTCATTGAAAATAATCATTCAAACTTATAAATAAATCTTCAAAACATTAAGAAGTCATGATGATGTTAAAATCATCTACTTATATATAAGTTAAAAAGAACATTCCTTCTGTTTTTCTATCAAAAAGATTATAAAGAACCTAGTACAAAAAATTAAAAAAATATTCCTTAAAAATCATTTTATAAAAAGTAAAAACAATGGTAAAATGACTTTAAAATTCTTTATGATGATAGTGAAAATATTTTGGAAAGAAATTATAAGAAACATGGACATGTATGATTAATCTTCCTAAGTACATACTTACATATAAACAACTATAAATAGTAATTATATTATGAAATAACCCGTACCATGTACTTTACTTTATTTGGATGTGATTTAACCACCGGTATAATGTTTTAAAACATGTTATTAATTTATAACAGAAACATATCCATATTTATGATATCATATATTATCCTATTATATTATCTTATCACTCATTTTTTAATAATATTTCATTATTACCCTTAATTCAGGTGTTAACAACTTCATTTTCCTATACATGTTTTGTCATGTAAGTCATGTTTATATGTATATGATATATTTATTGTATATCCATAAGGATATTAATTTCATATACATTATATTTACTCATTATATACATCTTTATAATCATTCTTGAATGGTTAACATGGAAAATGAATCACATCGCATCATGGAGATGGTTGGATGTACATATGCACGAGCGATGATGTCATTCCATTAATGGTGAAAGCGTAAGGAATTGGATTGTATATTAATTATAAATAATCAATACCATGTCATATATAATATTTATATCCATTATATCTACCATTATATCCATCTAAATAAAGTAGTGATGAAAAACATATTACACCATGGCGTGGAGACGGTAGGTCGTACGTACACACGCGTAGTGAGTTTGTTTTTCATATGATGGATAAAAGGTGTAATATAGTTATTAAATCATCATAATAAAATCTTATAATATAGTTGATACTTTATTTATTACTTTATTATGGAAACAATTCAAGAAGAGGATGTAGAAGAAGAAATAACCTTAAAGGAGTCGGTAAAACTGATTGCCTATTTTTTAGAAAACCTCCTTTGGATCTCCTCTTAGGGACACTAAGTTTGGTCTTTTGAGAATAAAAAAACCTCTAGGATGTGTATAGGAAAGTTTATAAGAGAAATTTTCTGGTTTTTGTTGAGATATATGGCTCAAAGTGGTGAAATGAGCAGAGGGAGGAGGGGCCTTTTATAATTGAGGTTAGGGGCTCTTTGGGAATTTCAAAAAATATTAATTTATAATAAATTCAATATCGATCCAAATACCAAAAAATGTTATTTATTCGAAGTTAATATGATATAATATTTTAATATCATAAATCAATATATTTTATAAAATTTTTGGTATTGTTTTAAACCTTATCATTTTGATTAATCCGTTGTTAACCTATTTTTATTTTAACTAATGTAACAAATTGTTTTGTATTAACCTGTTGTAATTTTTACTTATTAGATATCAATTAAAACATAAATGAACAATTAATAACATTTTAGACCATATAAAAATTACTTTTCATTTTTAAATATGTTTTTTGATTTTTAAATAATTTATTAAAATATTATTTTGATAAAATATAATTAATGTCAATTTTGACATTATTCATTATTTTTATTTTTAAAAAATATCCTAAAAACATTATATCATATAAAAAACTCTTTTAAATCATCTATAACATTTAAAATCCATCCATAAATGTTTTTTATTACATTAATTATGTCAATTTATATTTATTTTAATAATTTTAGAATCATTAGTTTTTGTATTTACATTAATTAGACAATCACTACATCCTAATTTTATTAGAGTTTAAGGTAATTATTTATTTACTAAAAATTATAGATAAATTAACCTACTAAATAAAAATATTTTATGTTCAAAATTAATATTTATAGTTCAATTTATCTTCTGTATAACCCTATATTAAAATTGGTATAGTTATTATAATATGAGTATGACATCTTTAACCCTTCTTTAAATAAAATATAATAAATATCATATTCTCATACAAGTGTCTTAAAAAGGGTTATAATATCATCCTAAGGATCATTTTGGTCAAAAATATCATCCAATTAAATTAGTACCAATTTTAGGGTAATTTTATAGTCTTTATAAAATTATTTTTACCCATAATTATCAGATTTACCATTAACCGTGGTAAATAAAATATTACCAAATTTTACAATTCATATGCCCAGAAATAAAAGAAACATTTTTAAATAATTTTGAACCACTTATTCTCAATATGGAATCTATTTTTAAAAATTCAAAACATAAATGTTACGATAATTCATTTAAAATTAATATCATTGATGAGGTGATAAAATGACTAATTAAATTTTAAACATTCAAAAGATTAAAACTTTTTTATATCTAAGTTCAATGTAAAATTGATGAAAATTACCTCAATTAGATTAAATGGTAAAAACATTAATCTAGTTATACTTTAAAACTATTCAATAAAATAATATAACACATAAATTTTTTTAATGAAAAATGTTGTTTTAAAATTAAAATTTAGTATTTTTCACTATTCATAAAAACATGAAACTTATCAAAAAAATACAAAGAATAAACCAATGTAAATATTTTATATCCCTATTTCAAGTAATAGGATTATTTTTTCATCTAAAATTTCTAAAAGTGTAAAAAATTATATTTAAAATGGGTTCACCATTAAAAGGCGGTAAAACGGGCTTTTGAAAAATATTGGTTTTTATGAATAAAATTGGGTTCTTTCTTATATTGTGCATATATAATATATTGAATGGATATAAAAAAATTATTGAATATATAACATATATAAATAACTAATATCATTCACTAATTTAAATTAATTTAATTTATTAAGAAACACTTCCTTTAAGAGCGTAGAATAAAAATATTTCCTTTACATTCTATTGGTTTATATTTTCATTTATAATTTTTTGGTAACCCAATGAATTCATATTATATTTTCTAAACCATATATTTTCATAATTTATTTAATAATATTCATAACCAATAATTTAATGGCTAGGTTATATCTTATTATATTAAATAAAAAAACATCAATAATATTTTGTTGTTCAGTAAAACTTAATATTACGCAAGCTATCAAAGAAAGTTTATCTTGAATGTTACTCAAGATAACTCATTTTTGTGTGAATTAAAAGCTATAAAATATTTTAAATTAATTTAAAATATATATATTGTAAATTCTTGGGGTGTTACATTCGTATTACCTTAATTAAATTGCAGCCTCGCAATTTAAACTTGATCTCAAAAATCAAGAGTTTGATATTTGAAAATAATATTATTGAAGAACTCATATCACGAATTGGGTTAATAAAATGTATTCTTAATAATTAAGAAATATAAATTTTAATGTCCCCTCAAAACCATGATTTTTACTATGATAATATTAGTGGAAATTATAGATACATACATGGAGGAAAAGAATAAATATTTGTATAGAGTGATTGAGGTCATCAATCACAAAAAAATAAATGATCAATTGAAAATTTAGGGCCTCAACATCATAAATATATGATGATTTAAAATACCATTGGTTCAACATATTTTTTGTGTGTGTTTTAGATCCTTTTCCTAGAGTTGATTTATTCTTTGACTCTATTGGAATGTAAGGAAATATAATAACTTGATATGTTTCTATAAACACAATCATATCCTTTGTTTGTGACTTGAACTATTTATACTTTATTTAATATAACAAGTTACATAATAGGGTGAATTAATACATTAACCTCTAAAAACATTTCCAAATATCAACTTAAACCATTTCATAAATAGTTAAATTTTCCAAAATGTACATATCATTAATCTTTCCACAACATGAATCAACTCTTATTTTTTACCTTCCATACATGTGAATACCTTCATCATGTGTTCTCTTAAAACATGGTAATATATTTTATTATAATAAAACATTATCAAAAACATGCATGTATCCTTATTCCTTAAATAGAAAATAGATTATTGGATATAATCCTTAAATCCAAATATGTTGTAAACTCTATAAATGATGTCATAACCCACTTTTTCAAAAAACCATAAATTATTTCCAAGGTAGTAAGTACTATCAAATTTAATTCATCCAAATAAATCATCTCTTTACACTAAAAATATTCTCCCAGTTTCAGGATCATATTAAGGGTTACATTTCCATTAACCTTTTGTTTTCCAAAAATTTTAAATTTCTACAAAGTCACTTTTCTTGGTCATCGATACCATTCAATATATGATCTCAAATACTTAACGAAATAGTACTATAGTACAATCCTCATATATTACATAATTCTTATGACTAGTAAATCATTGATAAAATACTCAAATTATATAATTCTTTAATCCAAATATAAACCCATTAATCATTCCTATTCATCTATTATAGTAGAATAATCTTGAACATTATCTATTACCCTCATTTAGGGTATATTACTTTGATGAATGAGACAATGATTTTCATATAGTTCCATCTCCTTGTAGTGGAAGCATTGCACATTGATTTTTTTTCTTTCCATTGAAATCACAAACTTGGTGGCCTTTTTCTCCACACTCATAACAAACTCTCATTCCCTTCAATCAAGTATAAAGGTGTTTATTTCCAAAATTATATCATTCGGAAAAATACTTCCTTCCCCTCTTCCCTTTATACATCTTTTAATCTACCATCCTCTTCTTTTCTTAACATCCTTCGAAACCATAGTTCTTGGATAATTCTTTACCAATGTTCTTATCACATGATACAATTTCTTTATATGATGAGGATGATTTGGTGACTATTTCCCTTTAAAATAATTACGTCATGCCATGAAATATATGATCCCTCATACTCTTTGGATCACGTGGATTGGTGAGGTTCATATTCCTCTTACTATGCGCCATTTATAAATGATAACATACTCTAGGTTAGATAATATCATAATGTAAAACCCTAAAACTAGAAAAATACTTACCATAAATTGAAAATTTTATGCATATCTAACCTCATAATAATAAAAATGGTTTCTTTAGGTTCATATTTACTTTCAAATCATTCATAATGGTTTTTAAATAAAATGTGAGATATCATAGGTTTATCCCCTAGGAGTGTCAAACTAGGTGCACAATAAGGCCCATTATTATGTATAAGGTTACATCGAGCCAGGCCCAATGCACTGTAACGCCCTGTGTAACACCCCAGGTAAATAAACAATATGACATTTTTATATTTATCCATATTTGTGAATAAAATATTAATATTACTTTAAATGGGATGATATGCTCGATGGCGTAGCCAATACGCAACAACGAGTTTCTTGGGAATCTTACGTTGCACTCTAATAATAAAATAATATTATTTTAAATGGTAGTTAATTCCTAGCTGTTGTAATGGCGGGAATGAATAGAACTAACTACAAAATGATTATATCTGTTTGTCGAATATTTTTACTCTTTACAATAAATGATAGAGGATTAGAAATGCGAATGAATCCAATTTTAAGCGTAGACATTCTAATATTTTTTAAAAGGTCGATTAACTGCCTTTTGATGGAGAACCTCTTTCAAATCCACTTTTTGAAAATTTTATGTGTTATATTTGACAAAATATAATTATTATTTAAAATCGGGACATCACAATTTACTTTGTTTAAATTTTTGGTATTTTTCCGAAAAAGTTCAATTTTTAATGAATAGTGAAAAATGTTGTATTTTAATTCAAAACCCCTTTTTAATCTAATTTATTTATGTGATTAGATTATATTTTTAATTGGTTTTAAAGTTTAAATAGAATATATTTTTACCATTTAATCCAATAGTGGTCATTGGAATTAATTTCACTTTAAAATTGGACTTAAACTAGTGTCAATCTTTTAATACTTATTGTTTCATAAAAACACGCTATTTGCTCTGACTGTGGGAATTAATTATAAAATTAATTAATTCAACTTCTATGTTATGAATTTGGTAAAATATAAATCATTTTTGAATTTGGAATATCAAATATAGCTTAGGGTGAATTTTTGGTATTTTTCTGAAAATCTTCAATTTTTGATTAATAGTGAAACCACAAAGTGGTGGTTACAAAATTTGATTTTTCGTTTAAATGGGACTTTACCACTTCTGTGATTTGAATTTCAAAAATCCAATTTAAATTATTTTAACTGTTAAGTAAAATGTGGTTCAATGGGATGAAAATAATTTTTGATGAAAAGTAACTTTTAAGTTTTATTAATCGCGATTAAAAGTAATTAGTGTGATTCAAGGTAAAAATGATATTATAATAAAATTAAAATATATTTACACTTGTACTAACCCTATTTTATGAGTTATGTCCGACCAAGACAACCCATGGTTCGATTTTTGGTACCCCATTGAGCCACTTGGGTTTGATAATGACACTTATGCCTTTTATTTAAAGTTAAAATAAAAATGTCACAAACATGATTTGTTTTACTAAAACAATTTTTACATGTGGTTATACAAGTCATATTTTTTACTATAAATATTCATTTGAAATCTAAAAATATTTCCTAGATAATAGTATTTTTTTTATAATTTTTATAAATTATATATATTAAATTATTTATGACATCATGATGATGCAGCGATGACCTCATTATTTAACGATTTAAATAAAATGGAAAGATAATGCAAAATCTAGGACCTACACATGTCCAAAACCTATTTTATGGGTGGATTTCTAACCCTTATCACCTTATCCTAGAAACACATCAATGTGGGACCATTAAAATCCGAAAACCATTTGAAAATAAAGTAACATTTTATACTTTTCCAAGAGTGCCCCTCCTCTCCTCTTATAAAAGGCCCCCACCTCTACCACCTTACACACACCTCTCAAGCCATTGGTTCGGCCAAGCTCTGATCCTTTTGTCTCTAAACATCCCTCTCCTCATCCTATAAGCCTTAACTTAGGCAGGAATCTCTTCAAGAAACCCTTTTGGTTCAAACCAAAGGGAGTTACCCGATTTTAAGGTAACGTCTTCACTTGTGCTCTTTTGTTTTATTTTGCTTCTCCAACCCCCTAAACTCTTTTTATTAATTTATTTTGTAACAAATACAGTATCTTAAATATACTGGGATGTTGTTATAATAAGTATTCGAGCAACACTTATACACACCCTCATCTAATTGTTAAAGAACATACTGTTTCTGTGGATGGCGAATTTCTGCCTCACGAAACGATGATTGTTCAACACTCATATAACACCTTCAAAGGTGGCCATTAAGATGTCACTATGTTTATATATGATATATAATATCATTATGTTTTACTTAAGATTCTGTATTTTTCATTTGTGGAATACCTTTATGGATTCCATTATGGGTATACGCGATATCTTCATTTTAGGAAGTGCGGACTACCGCCCCCTCAAAGTGATTTGATTCGTTAATACCATATGTGGGATGTATAAAGGATGGATTTAAAGTTATTATATATGGTTTTATACTGTAATTATAATATACCTTTATATCATTATTATTTTCTTTCCATTAAAGTATGAGATAGAAATGAAAGTAGCGTTCATGTGTACGTACGTCTTACCGTCTCCATGAACGGTGCATTTCATTTCTTATCCTCAAATGTAATGTACTATTATAAGTACATATAATGCATATAGATGATTTATGATACATCTAAAGGATGAATATAATTCTGGAATTAAAAATATACATATCTCTCATTTATTTTTAATTCCATTAATATGACATAGAAATGAAAGTAGCGTTCATGCGTACGTACGGCTTACCGTCTCCATGAACGGTGAATTTCATTTATTACCTCTAAATGATTATGTAATAATATAAATACATGTATATTATGGATATATATGATATATATGATAACCAAATCATTAATATCATTCTGGATATAATGAACCTTTTACCACACGAACAACATGTAATTGTAAGAAGTCCACTTTTGACTTAAGAACCAAATATCGACAAAACAAACATTATTAACTTAAATGATTACATAATGTTTATAACATGTCAAAAATTGATATAAAAGGAATAATGGACTTGAAAAAGGTTCTTAAGCAAGTATAAATTAACTCAAGTTTATTATTCAGGATGTTAAAGAACGATCGAGTCAAGTCGGGCCCGAGGTAAGGGATCCTACTCCTCTCTTTCTTTTTAAGTACGCTCTTTTATGTCATTCTTTTTAAAGATCATCTTTCTTGTTATTGGGATTTTATTTTATATTACTCTTACTATAAATTTTATGTTAATATGATGAGAGACCCTATTCTCTCTCATTAATCCATTTTGGATGTTTTGAGTGGCGTCGTTAGGCTGCCGAATTTTCGTAAAAGATCTAACCTCTCTCTTTCTTTTTAAGTACTCTCCTTTATGTCACTTATTTTAAGCTCCTATTTGTTATGTTGGGGGATGTTATTTTATATTCCTATTTCTATAAACTTTATGTTAATATGATGAGATACCCTATTTGATATCATCATTCCATTTTTGTATGTTTTATGTGGCGCCGTTAGGCTGCCGAGTTTCCGTAAGGGATTTTTCATCTCACTTTTATTCCCATGAGATTTATGCTACATTTTCCACAATTTCCTTTGAGTGGTGTATGTACTTCCCATTATTTTACTCATTGTGTAATATACATTCATTTATGAGTATTTACATCAATGTTTTATTGTCCTTCTTTCACGGGGTGTATGTTTCGAAAGATACCCATGTCGGTAAGGGAACCTTTCACCCTCCTCTTTTTAAAAGAGTTCTTTTGTTATATCTTTTAATTCACATACTATTATGTTGGGATATGTTCTTCTATATCCTTATTGATTTAAATTTTATTTCCATGTGATGAGATACCCTTTTTATCTCTCATCAACTCATTTTTTGAATTTTGTAGTGATGCCATTAGGCTGTCAAATTTTTGCAAGGGAACTTCTTAACCCAAATTTGATTCTTTGGGATAAACTTATACTCCTTGACTATGTCTTTCTATGAATATGTGTGAATAACCTCTGATTGTTTTACACTTAATATCAACTTATATTTGTTGTATTCATTTGTCACACATAATTATGTAATTGATTTATCCTTAATCCAAGGATATCGTCTTTGTAAGGGACTTCGTCTCAATCTCCTTTCATTGAGGCATATTTCATTTTATACACAACTATCTTTTATATGGTGTATAAACCCCTTTTACTTTTACTTTTATACAAAAGGAATCTTTTTCTACGAATCATTTTACTAAACGACAAAAAGGAATGTTTCTTTTAACGCGCGCGGTGACAACGACCTTTTCCACCGCCGCGAGTATTATTTGATCTTTGGTTTCCTCAACAAGTCGTAATGTTTTTAAAATAAAATAAATACCATATACTCTTTTATGTATTTTGGTATTGAAAATGGTTTTGATAAAGGATTCTATTTTGTAAATATATTTAAATGATATATTGTGATTGAAATGTGTAAATGTTATCATTCCTTTATATTGGTTTTATGTGTTATAATTTTATAATGGTACTTGGACATTTTTACAGGTGGTTACGTGACAAACCATATGACGGGTGGTGCCGTGAATACCAAGACAGGTGGTTACATTATAACCTCTAATTAATTGGGTATGGAAGTCGGTCATATGGCTATTCCATTAAGTATGTATGGAAGTTGGCCGAATGGCTATTCCATTAAGTGATATGTGTGGAAGTCGACCTTATGGTTATTCCACTTTAGTATGTTTATGTCCCAAGTTACCTTTATATGTTATGTGATCTTTATATGGGTTTTATGGTAATCTTTTGGTTACATAAGGGTAAGTAATGAACTTTTATTCAGTGAAGAGTTTTTACTACTTCGAAAAGGTGAAAAGTATTACTTTGATAAAGTATACATGGTTTACTTATTGTTTTGAAAAACTAACAGTTTTCATTCTTTGTGTATCCCTTACTGAGCTTTTTATGCTCATCCCAAGTTTTTGAAATGTTTTTCACAGGACTTAACGTGGAATAGGGTCAAGGATGGGATCAAGGGAAAGTCACGCAACCTAAAAACATGGAACTGGACATGTTTCTTTTTAAGAGTTTTTATTTTATGGAAACTTAGTAAAAGTTTCTACTTTGTAATCTTTTAAGATGTAATAGTTATGTCCTAATTCTCTAAAATTCTAAACCTGAAAATATCCTCAATGTGAATTATTCATTTAATTCAATATTAAGTAAGGTTTAAGGTCGGGGCCTTATAGTTGGTATCAAAGGTCGGTTTAGATAACTTTAGTGGTTAGGGTATTCCTTAAGCATAAGTGACATGACCATATTGGTTAGGATTTCATAAACAGTCCTAGTTTTAGATAAAGTGAATCAGTAAGTATATCTTAGTGTTTATCTTCCTCATTAGTACATGATGGTTTTGTTTATATACTCACACTGGCCTTTTTGGTTTTAGTAAATGGCTGGACATAGCAGGCACCAAAGTAACAGTGGATGTGAAGGAAACTGTGACAGTTTTATGAGTGAGCAACTGAATGATATGGGAGCTGCAATGAGAACTCTTGTGTATATCCTCAACCAACTATCTGGAGTCATGATTGACCTCCTAAACCTTGGTAATTTCTATAAGGAATCATATATGCGAGAAACAAATCCTTACGGAATTGTAGGTAATAATCATAAAGGTAAGTGTGTTCAAAAAGCTATGTGTCAAAGATGTGGAAAGAAACACCTAGGAAAATGTTTCAAAGGGACAGAAATATTCTATATATGTGGAAATTAAGGTCATAAAGCAAGAACCTACCATGGAAAAAGGAAGCATCCAGTTCACTCGAGGAAAGGGAAAGAAGTTCTTTCTGATGGAACAATTGAATGTTTTAAATGTGGTGTGCATAGTCATTATGAAAACACATTTTCTATGAAGAAGTTTCGTGAATGGGATCACCAAGATCGTACAAATACTTGTTTACCAATACCTAATGCCATTCCGATTGAGGATGAAGAAACTGACAATGACCAATCAAAGGTATGGATTATTTCTTAACTTCTGTTTTCTATTTTGGAATCTTAGGATATGATTCATGATTTTGTTTGTAGGAAAGAAGTATTACAAAATAAGTTGGAAAGGAATGGTTAATGGATCATGAATAATTTTGAATGAGTAATAAGTCAACATATAAGGGCTTGAGGAGTTATGGTGAAATTCTTAAGAGTATTAAGTCTCTTTTGATGATGGGGTACATTAGAAGACTTTTTATAGTATGTGTAACACTGATGTTTGATATATGAAAATTTTATTCAAAGAATAGTAATATGTTCTTTTGTGGACATAGTTATAAAGAACCATTTGGGGTTTATATGATCCTTACTTTCGAGGTAATTATGGGTTACTATACGTAATGATGGAAAGTGAAAGTCATGAGATAAAATTGAGGTTAAATTACATTATGGTTATTTTTGAAGATTTTATCTTGTTATTGGGTAATGTTTTAAGAATTATGTAGTTTTGGAAAAAGTACAACACGCAGACCGTGTGACAACCCGTCGCGTCAGACAAAGCTACGGGAATCGAACCCACAACCAAAGTGTAATGGGTATTTATCGCCGACCACTGGACTATATGAAGTCCCTGGTTAGTTTGACTAATTCTTTTTAGTTAAATGATTTTATGAATTAAGAGTATGTTGATTTTGGGATATCTATGGAAATTTATTAACCTATCATGGAGGATATGCGATTAGGTTAATTACTTTTCAATACGAGACTTTAGGAGAAACTAATGTTGTTTGGAGATAAATGCTACGATTTAACTTGGAAGACTATGTGACTAAATCCTTAAAATATTTGGGTTTCAATCTTATTTTGGTTTACTTTGAAGAATTTTATGGACAAATTGTTTAACAAATGGTCCTCGTTGAACTTTGGGTTTTGTTGGGAAAATTTTGGAGATTAAGAATAGATTCTCTTTTTATAAAGGGTTATCCTTTTCTGGATTATCTGATCTTGTACTAACCTTTTTTGTTTTGGTTTTGGTTAGAGTCTAAAGACATGGGAAGTATATAGTTCTATTTTGTGGATTAGGTGATTCTCTATAAGTTGATTATAGTACTCTTAATGCAAATAAGTCTTCCTAAATACTCGTCTTTTGGAGAAAATATGATTTTGATTAAGGAATCTAGTAAAAGTTGGAAGTCTACGAGACAAGTAATTATGTTTCATTATGATTTAGTTAGGCTCAAAAATAAATTCCTCAATGAAGAGTAACTTAAAACAAAAATGTTGTATGTTAACTTTTCATACTGGGGAATCGAATACCGTTTAACCCATCACAAGTTTGTGATTTCCTTGTGGTTAACTTTCTCCTAAACATGTTTTCTATCACTCTCCATCAGAACATGACCCTATGTTTTCTCCTCCATGTCCATGTTTTACTACATGTAATCCTAGTATGGGTTAACTCGGGTGACCTCTGTACTTATCTTTCTTTATTTTAAAGTGATTGTTTTACCGACTCTTGTTTCGATGTGGGACTTTCAAGGATATTTCCAAGCCCAATTTTAAAATTGCGAGGACGCAATTCCCAAAAGGGGGGAAGGATGTAACACCCTAGGTAAATAAAGAATATGACATTTTTATATTTATCCATATTTGTGAATAAAATATTAATATTACTTTAAAGGGGATTCTATGCTTGATGGCGTACCCAATACGCAACAATGAGTTTCTTGGGAATCTTACGTTGCACTCTAATAATAAAATAATATTATTTTAAATGGTAGTTAATGCCTAGCCGTTGTAATGGCGGGAATTAACAGAACTAAATACAAAATGATTATATGTGTTTGTCAAATATTTTTACTCTTTACAATAAATGATAGAGGATTAAAAATGCGAATGAATCCAACTTTAAGCGTAGACATTCTAATATTCTTTAAAAGGTCGATTAACCGCCTTTTGATGGAGAACCTATTTTAAATCAAATTTTTGACAATTTTATGTGTTATATTTGACAAAATAAAATTCTTATTTAGAATCGGGACATCAAAATTTACTTTGTTTAGATTTTTGGTATTTTTCCAAAAAAGTTCAATTTTTAATGGATAGTGAAAAATGTTGTATTTTAATTCAAAACCTCTTTTTAATCTAATTTATTTATATGATTAGATTATCTTTTTAATTGGTTTTAAAGTGTAAATAGAATATATGTTTACCATTTAATCCAATAGTGGTCAATGGAATTAATTTTACTTTGAAATTGGACTTAAACTAGTGTCAATCTTTTAATACTTATTGTTTCATAAAAACACGCTATTTGCTCTGACTGCGGGAATTAATTATAAAATTAATTAATGAAACTTCTATGTTATGAATTTGGTAAAATAGACATCATTTTTGAATTCGGAATATCAAATACAGCTTAGGGTTAATTTTTGGTATTTTTCTGAAAATCTTCAATTTTTGATGAATAGTGAAACCACAAAGTGGTGGTTACAAAATTTGATTTTTAGTTTAAATGGGACTTTACCACTTCTGTGATTTGAATTTCAAAAATCCAATTTAAATTATTTTAACTGTTAAGTAAAATGTGGTTCAATGTGATGAAAATAATTTTTGATGAAAAGTAACTTTTAAGTTTTATTAATCGCGATTAAAGGTAATTAGTGTGATTTAAGGTAAAAATGATATTATAATAAAATGAAAATATATTGACACTTGTCCTAACCCTATTGGATGAGTTATGGCCAACCAAGACAACCCGTGGGTCGATTTTTGGTACCCCATGGAGCCACTTGGGTTTGATAATGACATTTATGCCTTTTATTTAAAGATAAAATAAAAATGTCACAAACATGATTTATTTTACTAAAACAATATGTACATGTGGTTATACAAGTCATATTTTTGACTATAAATATTAATTGGAAATATAAAAATATTTCCTACATCATAGTATTTTTTATAATTTTTAGACATTATATATATTAAATTATTTATGACATCATGATGATGCAGTGATGACCTCATTATTTAACGATTTAAATAAAATGGAAAGATAATGAAAAATCTAGGACCTAAACATGTACAAAACCTATAGTATGGGTGTATTTCAAACCCTTATCACCTTATCCTCGAAACACATCAATGTGGGACCATTAAAATCCTAAAACTATTTGAAAATAAAGTAACATTTTATACTTTTCCAAGAGTGCCCCTCCTCTCCTCTTATAAAAGGCCCCCACGTCTACCACCTTACACACACATATAAAGCCTTTGGTTCGGAAAAGCTCTGATCTTTTTGTTTCTACACATACCTTTCCTCATCCTAGAAGCCTTAACTTAGGCAGAAATCTCTTTAAGAAACCCTTTTGGTTCAAACCAAAGGGAGTTACCCGATTTTAAGGAAACGTCTTCACTTGTGCTCTTTTGTTTTATTTTGCTTCTCCAACCCCCTAAACTCTTTTTATTCATTTCTTTTGTAACAAATCCAGTATCTTCAATATACTAGTATGTTGTTATAATAATTATTCGAGCTACACTTACACACACCTTCATCTAATGGTTAAAGAACATACTGTTTCTGTGGATGGCGAATTTCTGCCTCATGAAACGATGATTGTTCAACACTCATATAACACCTTCAAAGGTGGCCATTAAGATGTCACTGTGTTTATATGTGATATATAATATTTTTATGTTTTACTTAAGCTTCTGTAATTTTCATTTGTGGAATACCTTTATGGCTTCCATTATGGGTATACGCGATATCTTCATTTTAGGAAGTGCGGACTACCGCCCCCTCAAAGTGATTTGATTCGTTAATACCATATGTGGGATGTATAAAGGATGGATTTAAAGTTATTATATATAATGTTATACAGGAATTATAATATACCTTTATATCATTATTTTTTTCTTTCCATTAAAGTATGAGATTGAAATGAAAGTAACGTTCATGCGTACGTACGGCTTACCGTCTCCATGAACGGTGCATTTCATTTCTTATCCTCAAATGTAATGTACTATTATAAGTACATATAATGAATATATATGATGTATGATACATCTAAAGGATGAATATAATTCTGGAATTAAAAATATACATATCTCTCATTTATTTTTAATTCCATTAATATGACATAGAAATGAAAGTAGCGTTCATGCGTACGTACGGCTTACCGTCTTCATGAACGGTGCATTTCATTTCTTACCTCTAAATGATTATGTAATAATATAAATACATGTATATTCTGGATATATATGATATATATGATAACCAAATCATTAATATAATTCTGGATATAATGAACCTTTGACCACACGAACAACATGTAATTGTAAGAAGTCCACTTTTGACTTAAGAACCAAATATCGACAAAACAAACATTATTAACTTAAATGATTACATAATTTTTATAATATGTCAATAATTGATATAAAAAGAATAATGAACTTGAAAAATTTTCTTAAGCAAGAACAAATTAACTCAAGTTTATTATTCAGGACGTTAAAGAACGATCGAGTCAAGTCGGACCCGAGGTAAGGGATCCTACTCCTCTCTTTCTTTTTAAGTACGCTCTTTTATGTCATCCCTTTTAAAGATCATCTTTCTTGTTATTGGAATGTTATTTTATAATAATCTTATTGTAAATTTTATGTTCATATGATGAGAGACCCTATTCTCTCTCATCAATCCATTTTGGATGTTTTGAGTGGCGCCGTTAGGCTGCCGAATTTTCGTAAGAGATCTAACATCTCTCTTTCTTTTTAAGTACTCTCCTTTATGTCACTTCTTTTTAGATCCTCTTTTTTATTTTGGGGGATGTTATTTTATATTCCTATTTCTATAAAATTTATGTTAATATGATGAGATACCCTATTTGATCTCATCAATCAATTTTTGTAAGTTTTATGTGGCGCCGTTAGGCTGCAGAGTTTTCGTAAGGGATTTTTCATCTCACTTTTATTCCCGTGAGATTTATGCTACATTTGCCAAAATTTCCTTTGAGTGGTGTATGTAATTCCCATTATTTTACTCATTGTGTAATATAATTTCATTTATGAGTATTTACATCAATGTTTTATTGTCCTTCTTTCACGGGGTGTATGTTTTGAAAGATACCCATGTCGGTAAGGGAACCTTTCACCCTCCTCTTTTTAAAAGACTTCTTTTGTTATGTCTTTTAATTCACATACTATTATGTTGGGATATGTTATTCTATATCCTTATTGATTTAAATTTTACTTCCATGTGATGATATACCCTTTTTATCTCTCATCAACTGATTTTCTGAATTTTGTAGTGATGCCAATAGGCTGTCAAATTTTTGCAAGGGAACTTCTTAACCCAAATTTGATTCTTTGGGATAAACTTATACTCCTTGAATATGTCGTTCTATGAATATGTGTGAATAACCTCTGATTGTTTTAAACATAATATCAACTTATATTTGGTGTATTCGTTTGTCACACATAATTATGTAATTGATTTATCCTTAATCCAAGGATACCGTCTTTGTAAGGGACTTCGTCTCAATCTCGTTTCATTGAGCCATATTTCGTTTTATACACAACTATCTTTTATACGATGTATAAACCCCTTTGACTTTTACTTTTATACAAAAGGAGTCTTTTTCTATGAAGCATTTTACTAAACGACAAAAAGGAATGTTTCTCTTAACGTACGCGGTGACAATGTCCTTTTCCGCCGCCACGAGTATTATTTGATCCTTGGCTTCCTCAACAAGCCATAATGTTTTTAAAATAAAATAAATACCATATACTCTTTTATGTATTTTGGTATTGAAAATGGTTTTGATAAAGGATTCTATTTTGTCAATATATTTAAATTATATATTGTGATTGAAATGTGGAAATGTTATCATTTCTTTATATTGGTTTTATGTGTTATAATTTTATAATGGTACTTGGGCATTTTTATGGGTGGTTACGTGATAAACCATATGACGGGTGGTGCCGTGAATACCAGGATGGGGGGTTACGTTATAACCTCCAATGCATTGGGTATGTAAGTCGGTCGTATGGATATTCCATTAAGTATGCATGGAAGTTGGCTGAATGGCTATTCCATTAAGTGATATGTGTGGAAGTCGACCTTATGGTTATTCCACTTAAGTATGTTTATGTCCCAAGTTACCTTTATATGTTATGTGATCTTTATATGGTTTTTTTGGTAATCTTTTGGTTACAGAAGGGTTAGTAATGAACTTTTATTTAGTGAAGAGTTTTTACTACTTTGAAAAGCTGAAAAGTATTACTTTGATAAAGTATACATGGTTTACTTTTTGTTTTGAAAAACTAACAGTTTTCATTCTTTGTGTATCCCTTACTGAGCTTTTTATGCTCATCCCAAGTTTTTGAAATGTTTGTCACAGGACTTAACGTGGAATAGGGTCAAGGATGGGATCAAGGGAAAGTCACGCAACCTAAAAACATGGAACTGGACATGTTTCTTTTTAAGAGTTTTTATTTTATGGAAACTTAGTAAAAGTTTCAACTTTTTAATCTTTTGAGATGTAATAGTTATGTCCTAATTCTCTAAAAATCTAAACCTGAAAATATCCTCAATGTGAATTATTCATTTAATTCAATATTAAGTAAGGTTTAAGGTCGGGGCCTAATACCCTGACCCTAGCTACCCAGATCCGGTGCATTATTTTAATACATTGTCATGATACAAGGAATCATTTCCTGAAAGACCGGTCAGTTTAGTAGCCTTGGAAGTTCTAGATACATTCATAAGTTTTACATTACATTAAAAAATGAAAAAAAACAACAAAAGTTTCTCCATTGACCACATTCATATCCCTTAGACTATCCCTACAGGTTAGTCATAATATACTTCTTCGTATCCTGGTAAAAATAAAATATAGAAAGGGGTGACCTCAAATGATCAGTTAGGGTAAGCAATACAACGGAAGATAATATAAACATTATGCATGACGAATAATTCAAAATACATACCTTTACAAATAATAAAAATGAACAATTTATTGTAGTAATATGAGATGAGTAAATAATTCCATAATAAAACATAGTCATGTAAATTCTACTATTCGAATAACCACATGAACCATCAATATAATTTTTATAATGAGGGAATGTATAATGTCGGACATTCTGAAACATCTTGTCAAGTCCTCGGCCAAAACATCTAAAAATAATTTAGGCCCCATCCAAAACCATATATCAAATTCAGAAAGGCCTCATCCAATTCCACATCTAACTATCTCATGAGACCTACTGATGCATCGGGGAGCTATAACAGGCACCACACGTCACTTACTAAGTCCAATACATTCCTCATATGAAAAGGTTAAAACATAACATAAACATTCATATTAAAACTAGAATACTAAATGTAAATACTTTAACCATCAACCATGAATGGTATAAAAATATCACATTCATAGTCAAAAATATCATAACTCATTCAATACAATATTGAAGATAGTATTTATAATAAATCAACCTCAATCAAGAATAATATCCAAAAAGGATGTTGAGTTAGTAGAAAATGATCAGTAAAACGTTTTGAGAGAAATATTTCTTTTAGTGAAATCATATAAAAGTCACAAATTTATAAAGGAATACATTCAAAATAGATTTTTGGATCAAATTGTCCCATACAACTTTGAAACTTTTTAAAGGAATTAACATTTTAAAACAATTATGTCCATATAAATAAACCCTTAAAACTATTTTGAAAACATGGACATCAATGAAAATGATTTATAAAAGTAAATATTTAAAACATTTAAAATGATGTTCTAGTTAAATATTACCTTAAAAGAATAATTTTGAAGAATTATTTTATGAAACATGGACAGGGATAATATATATGTTCCAGAAAATACCTACACATAAATAATCTCGAATAATAATGAGATTGAGACATTAACCTTTACCTTACACTTTCCTTTGGTTCAGGGTACGTTTAACCTCTTCTATAATGACCATAGTATATTATTAAATTATACAAAAACTATATTTATATTTATTATGTCATACATGATTCATTTATGACTTTATACTACCCATTTAAGAAAGATTTCCATGTTAAATTAACATTTAGGGTAATAATTTTTTTATTATACTTGTTTTAACTTGTTATTCTTGATCGTATCATTTAGATCATGATTTTAATACTCCCATAATATAACACATGATTTATATATAATTTATATTTATAATATAAATATGTATAATAGATAGATATATGAAATAGAAAACACAATTTATAAATACGGCAGGTCGTACGTACGCATAAACGTTGTTTCTGTTTTCATATTGTATTAAATAGAAGTAAGTGAATAAGATATATATAAGTACATATATACATATATATATTAAGTAGAATTATTATGTCATATATTAAATACTTATTAATATTAATATATATTTTTATAATCACCTTTGAATGGTGAATGTGTAAATTAATCTCATCGCGTCATGGAGATGGTAATCCCTACGTACGCACGAGCGACAATATCATTCTATTGATGGTGAAATTGTATGTAATTGGATGGTATATTGTATATACATAATAATTAACATTTTATATTTACTATTTACATTAGTTATACTCATTATTTTACCCATGAAAATAATGAAGTGTTTGAATAACAAACAACACCAAGACGTGGAGACAGCAAGCCGTACTTACGCATATATGGTGACTTTGTCATTTATAGGATAGATAGAATAAAAAATTTGGTTGTACCATATTTATAATAACAGAACAGTATTTTGGAGGTACTAGATTTATTATTTTGGTATGGAAACAACAAATAAAGAGGAAGTGGAAGAAGAAAATAACATAAAAGAGGGTGGTGAAATTATTACCTCTTCTTCGGGTGTTTCCTTTTGAGTTTATCAAAAGAGCTCTTTAGGTTGGCTTCATGATAAAAGTAAGGGCTATAGGTTGATGTGAGGAAAGTTGGGAGGATATTTTGTTAGGGGTTTTCTAAGCCAAATGGCTTTGGAGGTGTGATTTTGAGAGAAGGGGAAGTGCCCTTTTATAAGAGGGGTGAGGGTCACTTTAGGAAAAGATTAAAATATTAATTTATTATACAATCATATTTGGTTTATAATGGCTCCAAATGGATTTTTTTATCCTTAGGTAGTTATTGGTCTAAACAATCTCAACCAATATGTTTTAGACAATTTTAGGTTACCATTTTAACCTTATAGTTTAGATTTAACTCTTAGTTAAGTAGTTTAACTTTTACCATGTCTTCTTGTATTCTTACACTATATGGTTAATAAACTTACTATAAACTTCTAAGAGAACCTAAAGTGGTTCATTAATGAAATATAAAATATTATTTAAGTGCTTTGTCTGAACCTTATACTTTTAGAAATATTATATCAACCAATAATATAGTTTTAGTTTTAAAAATTAATTTATGCCAGTTTTCACACTATTTGGTATTTTTTTTTTGAAATTTATAACAACCATATCACTTCAAAAAAAATATCTAATCAACCCTAACATGTCATATTAACCTAAAAAATTAGTTTAATTCATTAAAAGTCTCAAATTATATTTATTTGGATATTTATAATATCAATTATTTTAATGTTTCATTAATAAGGTAATTACTACATCCTCATTGTGTCATAAATAAATTTAATTATTTAATTTCTAAAAATTATAAATAAAATATAATTATGTAGGAATTTTTTTTATCTTTATAATTAATATTTATAGTCTAATTTATCTTATGTATAACCCCATATTAAAAATGTTTTAGTTATGACAACGTGAGTTTAACACTTTTCGCTCTTCTTTAAATTAAATAATAATAAATGTCCTAATCTAATCCGAGTGGACCAAAAGGATCATATTTTATTCCTGAGTTTTTTTTGGTCGAATTAAACTTATATAATAGAATTTGGACTTATGTTAGGGTAATAATAATATCATTTTTACCTGTAATTACCCTATTTACTTTTAACTGTGGTAAATAAAAGTAAAAAGTTACTATTCACCAAAAATAATTTTCATCTTATTGAACAAAATTTTACTTACTAATATTAACAGTGTCTCTATTATTTTTGAAATTAAATTCATAGAAGTGGAAAAAGTAAGTTTTATGCAAATTTTCCAATGCACCTTGGAGGTGGGTAAAAGACTCTAAAAAAATTCAATAAAATTTTATACATCTAATTTTATTATAAAATAACTCCAATAAAAAGTCGGGTTTAAAATATAACGCAGTGTTTTTCACTATTCATCAAAAAATGAAAGTTTTCAGAAAAACACCAAAAATTCACCCTAAGATAATTTTGATATTTAGAATTCAAAAATAAAGTCTATTTTACCAAATTAAAAACATAGAAGTTTCATTTATTAATTTAAAATTAATTCATGTTGTCAAAACCAAAAGGCGGGTTTTTTAAAAAGTAAAAACTATCAAAAAATTGACACGTGTTTATGTCAAATTTAAATGTGAAACTAGTTATAATGACATAAATTGTATTAAATGATAAAAATATAACATAATTATACTTCAAAACCTATCAAATGCATAATTTAGCACAATAAATTTTTTCGACTAAAAAAGTTTTTTTCAATTAAAACATAGTATTTTTCACTATTCGTCAAAATATGAAAGTTATCAGAAAAGTACCAAATATTTATCCAAGCTAAATTTTTATGTCCTGCTTCTAAATAAGAATTTAATTTCACTAAATTAAATATATAAAAGTGTAAAATATTGTTTTTAAAAAGGGTCACCCTTAAAAGGCGGTAAAATTGTATTTTTTGAAAAATACTTCTTTTATCTAAAAAAGTGAATATCTCTAAGAAATACATAATATGGATGTTAAAATTATATAGAGTATAAAATATTCAAATTTCACTTAATATTATTCATAACTACTTTTTGAACGGCTAGTTTGGTAAGTTGTGGTGCGCTCGAACTCGGTGTTACGTGTAGTGCAAGCTATTGAATTACTTTAATTGAGATAAAGTAATTTGAAATCTTGGGGTTTTAAATTCTACCCTAATTTAATAAATTTCGACCTCGCAATTTGAAATTTTTCTTCGAAAATAAATGGTCAAAAATATAAAAATAGTTTTGTGGAAAACCCCAATCGAAAATTGGGTCAATAAAATGTAGTCTAAATAAGAGGGAAAGGGAAATGAAAAAGTCACCACAAAATTATGAACTTGATTAGAAGAACATTGGTGGAAATTAGAGACACCTAATTGGAAGGAAAATGTAAATATTTATAGGGAGTGATTGAGGTCATCAATTACAAACAAGTGTAAAATTGAGGGCCTCAAAGCCATCAATCTAAGATGATATAAAATATCATTGGTTCAACAAAACATATGGTATTAGGATAACACATTTTTAGTTTTAATATCTCTTTCCTAAAGTTTAAGAATTAATTTATTCATAAAATAAGTGGGAATATATATATATATATGAAAAGTAGAGTTTCATACTTCAACTAATTCCTACCACAAACTCATCTTTCATTCCAAAAGATAATAGAATTCAAAAATATTCTGTTTATCCTAATCGTATACGGTTTCAAAAAATGAATTTATAATTTATCTGTCAGACCATTTAAAAAAAATAAATTATAAAAACTAGGACATCACATAGCCCAATGGTAGTTGATGCACCCTTGTCGCCCTTCAGTTGCGGGTTCAAGTCCTGCGACCTTGATGGATGCGACGGGTTGTCTCCCGACCTCCAGGTTGTCCTTTTTATAAGAATCCAAAAATAATCTTAAGAAATTTTTTAACCTTAAACAATAGTATATGATGTTCTAATTAATTCATTCTAACCTTTAGAATTATTTAAAATACTTCTATCCAAACTCACAGTACAAAATTTATTATAAATGTAAACACAATGAAGATATTTTTTTCCATGTAATAACATGTGAATACCTTCATCATGTATTCTCTTAAAACACTGTAACACCTTAAATTACCATAAAATCTTATTGATTACATTCATGCTCCCTTATTCCTTATAGAATACTATATATACTCCTTATATCCAAAAATGTTTTAAACTCCAATAATGATGGAATAAACAAATCATTAATCAGTTTCAAGGTAGTCGAGAATATACAATATAATTTATCCAAATCAATCATATCTTATTCCAAAATAACTACCTCAGTATCAGAATCATATTAATGTATATATTTCTATCAACAATACATTTTCCAAAAAAATAACCTGCTATTGAGTCACTTTTCTTGGTTCCATGCAATCTCAAGTCTTTAATGAAATAGTACTGCAGTACAATCCTTATATACTCTATAATTCATATAACATGTACATCATTAATACAATACTCAAATGACACGATACTTTATTGACAACATAAAAACTCCAATCATTCATCTTCATCTTTGGTATTATCATAACTTTATTATTATCCCATAGTAGTATTTGGGGTATACTCTGATGATTTGGACATTGATTCGCATAGTGTCCCAACTCCTTGCAGATGAAGTATTATGCATTTGAAACGTTTTTCTTACCCTTGAAATCATGTACTTGTTGTCCTTTTTCTCCACACTTATAAAAAACTCTCATTCCCTTCAATCATTTACTAAGGTGATTCTTCCCACAATTATCACATATGGGAAAATCCTGATTTCCCCTCTTCTATTTATCTATCCTTATATCTTCTACCCTTTTCATCTCTTACTTCTCATCAAAGACATAGGACTCAGGGAATTCTTTAATTATCTTATTAACAATTGATACTATTTATTCATATGATAAGAATACATGGGAGACTATTTTCCTTTTAAATGTTGGCTTAATACCCTGGAAGATATGATCCTTCTTGATCTTTCTATCATGCGTATTGCAAGAATTATCATTCCTTCTACTAGGTGTCTTTTCTAAAAAATGGCATATAGTAGGTTAGTTTACGAATCGTAATGCATAATTCCAAACTTATAAAATACCTAACATAAATTGAAAATATTATTCATATAATTTATAATCATAAAATTTTTTCTTTGAGGAAGTATTTTTCTCATAAATCCTTCATAATGGATTATAATGAAAATGTTAACTATCCTAAGTATATCCCCCAGGAGTATCGTAACCAAGAGTGCAGCAAGTCCCGTTGTCATGTACCAGGATACCCCAGGTTAAACTTGAAACTCCTTGTGAGAGTTTTCACTCCTAGGTACATATGTGCCAGAGCCGCCTCAACCTCCTCGTATCCAGACAGAAATGTATTTCTTGGAAAATTCACAAAATCTCTACATTACAAAAATTCTAGAAAGTTCTTCTATACTAATCCACAAAGTCTATCTTAGGGTAATGTTCTATAATCAGATTTTTTCTAAATCTAGTTTCCAAGGTATGTACTAAACCTCCCTCTGATACCAACTGTAACACCCTTACCCCAGTTACCTAGAGTCGGTACATTATTTTAACAAATTGGTGTGATACAAAGAATCATGCCCTGAAAGACTGATTAGTTTAGAAGCCTTGGAAGTACTAAATACATTTATAAGTTTTACATTATATTACAAAATGAAAAACAACTACAAGATTGTATCTATTGACCACATTCATATCCCTTAGACTATCCCTGTAGATAAGTCATAAAATACTTCTTCGCATTCCAGGAAAAATAAAACATAGAAAGGGGTTAGCTCAAACTCTCAATAAGGGTAATCAATACAGCAGAAGATAACATAAACATTAGGAATGGTAAATAATTGAAAACACATGCCTTTACAAATAATAAACATGAACACTTTATGGTGGGAATATGATCTGAGAAAATAATGTCATAATAAAACATGGTCTTGGGTATTCTACTAGTCGAATAACCACATGAAATATCAATAATATTTTCATAATGAGGGAATGTATAATGCAGGACATTCTGAAACATCTTTTCAAGGCCTCAGCCAAGACATCTAAAAATGAGTTATGCCTCGGAAAAAACCTTATATCAAATTGGGAAAGGCCTCTGTTAATTCCATGTCTAATTGTCTCATTAGACCTATCAATGCATCTAGGAGCTATAGAAGGCTCCACCTGTTACTTACTAAGTCTAATACATTCCTCATATGAAATGGTTTAAAGATAACATAAACATTCATATTAAAACTAGCATACGAAATGTCTATACATTAACCATAAAACATGAATGGTATAAAAATTTCAAATTCATAGTCAAACATACCATAACTCGTTCAATGAAATATTGAATATTGTATTTATAAAAAAATCAACCTCAATCAAGAATAATATCCAAAAAGGATGTTGAGATAGTTGAAAATGATCAGTAAAATTTTTTGAAAGAAATATTCCTTTTATAGAAATAATTTAAAAGTCACATATTAATAAATGAAGTCATTTAAAATAGTTTTCTGGATCAAAGTGTCCCATACCACTTTGAAAATTTTGAAAGTAATTAACATTTTAAAACAATATGTCCATATAAATAAATCCTTAAAACTATTTTGAAAACACGGACATTAATGGGAAAGATTTAGATGAATAAGTATTTAAAATATTTAAAATGATGTTTTAGTTAAATTTTTCCTTAAAAGATTCATTTTGGAAACTTATTTTATGAAATATGGACATGGATTATAAATATGTCCCAGAAAATACTTACATGTAAACAATCTTGGATAATAATGAGATTGAGGAATTATCTCTTACCTTGCACTTTCCATTGGTCGAGGGTAAGTTTAACCTCCTGTATAATGACTATATTATGTTATTAAATTATACCAGAACCATATTCATATTTATTATATCATACATGATTCATTTATTACTTTACACTACCCATTTAACAATGATTTCCATGTTTAATTAACATTTCGTGTAATAATCTCTTTCTTTATCATACGTTTTTTAACTTGTTATTCTTGATCATATCGTTCAGATCATGATTTACATACTTCAAGAATATAACACATGATTTATATATCATATATATTTAGAATATAAATATGTATAATATATAGATATATGAAATGGAAAAAACCATTTATGGTGATGGTAGGTTGTACGTATGCATAAACGTTGTTTCCATTTTCATATCGTATTGAATGGAAGTGAATAAGATAAATGTAAGTAAAAATCTATATATATATATATATTCATTAGAATTATTATTTAATATATTACATAATTATTAATAATAAATATTTTTATAATCATCATTGAATGGTGAATGTGGAAATGAATCTCATCGCATCATGGAGACGTTAATCCGTACGTACGCACGAGCGAAAATATCATTATATTGATGGTAAAATTGTATGTAATTGGATGGTATATCATATATATAGAATCATTAAAATTTTATATTTATAATTTACATCATTTATACTCATTATTATACCCATCAAAATAATGAAGTGTTTGAATAACAAACTACCCCACGACGTGGAGACGGTAAGCCGTACGTAGGCACGTATGGTGACTTTGTAATTTATATGATGGATAGAATAACAAATTTGTTTGTACCATATTTATAATAACATCAAAGTATGTAGGAGGTACTGTAGTTACTATTTTGGTATGGAAACAAGAAATAAAGAGGAAGTGGATGAAGAAAATAACTTGAAAGATGGTGGTGAAATTATTACCTCTACTTCGGGTGTTTCCGTTTGATTTGATCAAAAGGTCTCTTTAGGTTGGATTTATGATAAAATTAAGGACTCTAGTTTGATTTTAGTGAAGTTGTGAGGATATTTGGTCAGGTTTTGTCTGATACAAATGGCTTTGGAGGTGCGATTTCGAGAGAAGGGGTAGTTCCCTTTTATAAGAGGGGTGAGGGTCACTTCAGGAAAAGATTAAAATATTAATTTATTAGACAATCATATTAGGTTTATAATGTCTCCAAATGAATTTATATCGAGACTTAGGTGGTTATGGGTCGAAATACTCTCAACCAATAGGTTTTATACAAGTTTAGGTTACCATTTTAACCTTATCTTTTAGATTTAACTCTTAGTTAAATAATTTAACTTTCACTGTTTCTTCTTGTATTCCTACACTATATGGTTAATAAAATTAGTCTAAACTTCCAATAGAACCTAAAGTGGTTCATTAATTACATATATAATATTATTGAATCCCTTTATTTGAACCTTATATTTTTAGGAATATTATATCAACCAATAATATAGTATTTGTTTTAAAAATTAATATATGTCAATTTTGAAACTATTTGGTATTTTGTTTTTGTGAAAGTCATAAAAACCTTATAAATTCAAAAAAAATTATCTAATCAACCCTAACATGTCATATTAACCTATAAAATTATTTCAATTCATTAAAAGTCTGAAATTTGATTTATTTGGATATTTAAAATATCATTTATTTTAATCTTTCATTAATAAGGTAATTACTGCATCATCATTGCTTCATAAATAAATTTAATTATTTAATATATAAAAATTATAAATAAAATATAATTATGTAGTAAATATTTTTAGCTTCTTAATTAATATTTATAGTTGAATTTATCATATTTATAACCCCATATTTATAATGTTTTAGTTATGAAAACTTGAGTTTAACACTTTCAACACTTCTTTAAATTAAATTATAATAAATGTACTAATCCAATCCAAGTGGACCAAAAGGTTCATATTTTATTCCAAAAGTTGTTTCTGGTCGAATTACACTTATCCAATAGAATTAGGACATGTGTTAGGGAAATAATAATGTCATTTTTACCTGTAATGACCCTATTTACTTTTAACTGTGGTAAATAAAAGTTAAAAGTTATTATAGACCAAAAATTATTCTCATCCAATTGAAGCACATTTTACTTATATATATCAACCATGTATCATGTATTTTTGAAATTCTAGTCACAGAAGTGGTAAAATTATGTTTTATGCAAATTTGCAAATGCTGCTAGGAGGTGGGTAAAAGACGGTAAAAAAGTTCAATAAAATTTTATATATCTAATTTTATTATAAAATGACTCCAATGAATTAAATTTGTAACGCCCCGACCCCAGTTACCTAAAGTCGGTGCATTATTATATAACATTGTCATGATCAGAAGAAAGATCAAATCTCGAAAGAACGATTAGTTTAGTAGCCTTGGAAACACTAGATATATTCATAAGTCTTACATTACAACATAAAAATGAAAACTACAACAACATCTTTTCTTCATAGTCCACACTCATATCCCCACAGACTATCCCTGCAGGTCATTCATAAATTACTTCTTCACATATTGGGAAAAATAAAACATTGAAAGGGGTGAGCTCAAATGCCCAGTAAGGATAACAATATAGCAGAAACTTTCATAAATAAGAATAAACATTTAAGGCAATGTATAACTAAAACAAAAGCCTTTTAAACTTGAACTTCAACATATTATGGAAAAAATGAAATAATGCCATTTACTTATTCACATGGATAGTCTACTAATTGATTAATCACATGCAATATCAATAACCACTTTCATAATGATGGAATGCATAATGTCAGACTATCATAACCACATAGCCAAGGCCTCGTGCTAAGACTACAAATAAGATTTTGCCAAGGCCTTGTTCCAAGACACTAGTTTGTCTCATGAGACCTACCGATGCATCGAGGATCTATAGCGGGCTCCACCCGTTACATATTAAGTCCAATGCATTCCCATATGAAAAGGTTTAAACATAACATAAACATTCATATTAAAACTAGCATACGAAACGTTAATACTTCATCCATAAACTATGAATGGTATAAAAATAAAACATCCACAGTCAAACATATCAAAAAACCTTAAATACAATACAGAAGTTTTGTATCATAATAAATCAACTTCAAATAAGCGTAAAATCCATCAAAGGATGTTGACATAGATGAAATCAAAACTCTTTTTAGGGAAATATCTATTTCTATATTGAAATTATTTAAGAGTCATATATTTATAAAATAAAAAATTTTATTTGAAAATATTCTTATAAACTTTTAAGGGAGCTTCGACGATTTTATAACGGCTGAAAATATCCGCACCCGCCGTATAAGTTAAAAAACATTCTTACCTTAATTTTGTCGAAAAGGTTAAAAAGCACCTTGTTTGGAAAATGACGGAAAGATTCCTTTATAAAACTCTTATAAAAATTCAAACAAGGGTATAAATGACTTTAACCCATATTCTTGTAAATATTAAAAATGTTTTGAAATACATTTTTAAGAAACATGAATGTGGATGATAAAGAGATCCCAGTAGATTATTACGTATAAACAACCTCAGATAATGAAGAGATTGCGAAATAAACCCTTACCTTGTACTTTTCCTTGGTTGGGGTAGGTTAGCCTCATGTATAATGGTTAAATAATTGTTATTAAATTATACAAGAATCATATATGTTAATATGATATCATATATGATCTTTTAACATTGATTTGTTAATAATATCTTAGTATTATCGTTGTTTTGGGTGTTAACTTACTCGTTTTCTTTTATATGTTTTGTTACGTAAGTTGTGTTTCTCATGGATAGGTTGTATCTTAATCATATAAATAATGATATAAAGTCCTTAGATACTATTATTAATCATAAAATGAGAATTATACTTGAATGGATACGATGGAGAATGAATCTTATCGCGTTTGTGGAGACGGTAGTCTGTACGTACGCACGAGCGACATTATCATTCTTTTGATATTAAAATAATATATTATTGGATGGTATATCATATATACAGAATAATTATCATATTATATTTATTATTTACATGAGTTACACATCATTATTATACCCATCCAAATAATAATTTATTGAATAACAATTACACCACGACGTGGAGACGGTAAGCCGTACGTACGCACATATGATGACATGTTATTCAAAGGATGGATAGAATAATGAATATGGTTGTACCCTATTTATAATAAAATCACATTATATATAAGATACTGTAGTTATTATTTTAGAATGGTAATAACAAATAAGGAAGAAGTGGAAGAAGAAAGGAACTTGGAAAATGGTGGTGAAATCATTACCTCTTCTACGGGTTCTTCCTTTTGATTTGATCAAAAGGGCTCTTAGGTTGGCTTTCTGACTAAAGGAAGTACTCTAGGATAAAGTGAGGGAATTTGAGAGAGTATTTGGGCAGTTTTTGGCCGAACCAAAATTCTTTGAAGGTGTGAATTAATGAGAAGGGGGAGTGCCCTTTTATAAGAGGGGTGAGGGGCACCTTTGGAAAAGCTAGAAATATTATTTTATAATAAATTCATATTAGGTTTCTAATGGATAAAAAGTGGATTATTTAAAGTTTAAGGTGGGGATGGGTCGAAAACCACTCAACCAATAGAATTTAGACAGGTTTGGGTTACTATATTAACCTTATCATTAAGTATTAACTCTTAATTAATTACTTTCACTTTTACAATGTCTCTTTGTATTTTTATATTATATGGTTAATAAACTTACTATATACATCCAAGAGACCCTCAATTGGTCCATTAATGATACAAATATCATTATATAAGTCTCTTGGCCGAACCTTATATTTTTAGGAATTTAATATCAATTAATAATATAATATATTTTTTAAAAACTCTTTTATGTCAATTTTGACACTATTCAATAATTGATTTTTGTAAAAAATCATTACAGAATGATTACTTAAAAAAAAGTTAATTTAATAATTTATAACATGTCATATTAACCTATAAAATTAGTGTAATTCATAAAAAGTCTCAAATTATATTTATTTGTCTATCTACAATATTAATCATTTTAATTTTTCACTATTATGGTAATTACTTCATCACCATTGTGTCATAAATAAATTAGATTATTTAATGTCTAAAAATTATTAATAAAATACCATTATGTAGGAAATATTTTTATCTTTCTAATAAATATTTATTCTCTAAAATCCAACATATATAACCCTATGTAAAAATTGTTTTTCTAAAAGATATATGCTTGTGTCATTTTTGTATTCATTTTTACTTAATTAAAATAAAGTGTCCCTATCACTTACAAGTGGCACCATGGAGTCCCAAAATCAACCCAAAGATGGCCATGGTCGGAAATGTATCAACCAATAAGTTTAGGACATGTTTTAGTGTAATTTTTTATTATTATAATATTATTTTTTAACCCTTATTTACCAGATTTACTCTTTAACCATGTTAAATAAAATATTTACCGAAGTAATTATTCAAAACGTCTAAAAATAAAAGTTACCTATTTACACAATTTTAACATCCGGATTCCAAATATGGAATCCATTTTTAAAAATTCAAAACACAGAAGTGGCAGAAATTAATTTAAAATTAATTCCCGCTGTCAAAACAAAAAGCGTGTTTTTAAGATATAATAACTATCAAAAGATTGATACTTGTTTATGTTCGGTTTAATTGTGAAATTATGTCCAATGACCAAAATTGTATTAAATGGTAAAAATATATTCTAAATATACTTTAAAACCACTCAAATTCATAATTTATCCCCATTAATTATTTTGATTAAAAAAGTTGTTTTTAATTAAAATTTAGTAATTTTCACTATTCATCAAAATATTAAAGTTATCCGAAAAGTACCAAAATTTCACCTTAGGATAAATTATATACTACGAATCCAAAAATGAAGTGCATTTTGAGAGATAAAATTTCTAAAATTTTAAAAAGTATGTATTACTATTCATAACGGCTAGTTTGATCGGTTGTGATGTGTCTTAGAACTCGATGTTGCGTACAACACACGCTATTGCATTATTCAAAAAGAAGCGTACCGTATAATCTTGGGGTGTTACAAAATTGAACTTATATATGTATTATACATCTATTTTTCCTTAAAATAAATTTAAACAAAATAAATAATTATTTAAATAAAAAGTCATTTTTAAATAATAACGTAGTGTTTTTCCCTATTCATCAAAAATTGAAAGTTTTCAGAAAAATACCAAAAAATTACCCTTAGCTAATTTTGGTATTCCGAATTCAAAAATTAAGTATATTTTACCAAATTAAAAACATAGAAGTTGCAATTGTTAATTTAAAATTAATTCCCATTGTCAAAACCAAAAAGTGGGTTTTTTAAAAAGTAAAAATTATCAAAAGATTGACATGTGTTTATGTCAAATTTAAATGTAAAAATTTTAATAATGACCTAAATTGTATTAAATTATAAAAATATAATCTAATTATACTTTAAAACCTTTCAAATTCATAATTTAACACTGTAAATAATTTCGATTAAAAAAGTTTTTTTCAACTAAAACATAGTATTTTTCACTATTTGTCAAAATATGAATGTTATCAGAAAAGTACCAAAAATTTATCCAAACTAAATTTTTATGTCCCACTTCTAAAGAAGAATTTAATTTCACTAAATTTAATATATAAAAGTTTCAAATATTTTTTTTAAAAGGTTCACCATTAAAAGGCGGTAAAATTGCATTTTTTGAAAAATACTTCTTTTATCTGAAAAAATGAATATGTATAAAAAACACATAATATGGATGTTAAAATTATATAGATTATATAAGATTAAAAATTCACATAATACTATTCATAACTGATTTTTTAAAGGCTATTTTGGTAAGTTGTGGTGCGCACGATCTTAGTGTTGTGTGTAGCACAAGTTATTGAATTACTTTAATGAGATAACGTACTATGAAATCTTGGGGTGTTACAGCACCTTGTCAAACTTATTACCCCTGGGTACATATATCCAGAACAACATCCAATTATAGTATCTACACAATGATGTATTTCAAGGAAGACCCACATAATCTCTACCTTACCAAAATTCTTGGATGTTATTCAATGCTTGTCCAAAAATTACACTTTAGGGTTATGCTCCCTAATCTATGTTTTCTAAATATTGTTTCAAAATTTGCTTTTAAACTTCCTTTGATACTAACTATAATGACCCCGACCACCGTATCCTAGATCCAGTACCTCACTTTATTAAATTGGCATAGATACAAGATTAGAATCCCAAATGATCGATTAGTTTAGTGGTTTTGGAAACCAGATTACATACATGAACCTTACATTATAATTCAAAATAAAAAATAAAAAATAATAAAACCTTTAAGAACACCATTATTATATTATATTATCACTTCATGTAAGTCATAATACACATTTTGGCAGCCTGTGGAAAATAAAACATAAGAAAGGGGTGTGATCAGATGCTCGCTAAGGGTAAGCATATAGCGGAAGGTATCATAAATAAGTATAAACATTAAGGAAAGGTGAATAGATGGAAAGAAATACATTTAAACATAGTATGAGGCATAATATGGAAATAATAAATAATACCATATAAAATAATCGCATGATATAGAAAACATAACCATGGATAATCTACTAGTTGAATAGTCATATGGAATATTAATAACAAATCTCATAAAATGGGAATCCATAATTTCAAACATTATAAAAATGCTATCAAGGATTCAACCAACTCACTATACATAAAAGGGTAAGATATCAGCCAATACCAAAACTATTTTATCACGTGGTACCCACCGATACATCGAGGGGCTATAGCAGGCCTCGCTCGTAACTTAATAATTCCAATGAATTCCTCATATTAAAAAGGAGAAACACAAATAACATACACATTCATATTGAAAAACTAGCATATGAAATGTGAATACATTAACCATAAACCATGAATGGTAACAAAATAAAAAATCTAAAGTCAAATTTATCATAAGAATTTTAATAAAATATGGTAAATGGTATCATAAGATATCAACCTCAATTAATCATAAAATCCAAAAATGCATGTTCAAATGGATGAAAATATTCTAATAAATTAATTAAAATTTCTTGTGAGAATTTTTACATTGTAATCATTTATTTAAAATACATGCAGATAAAAAAACAAACATTTTCATTGAAAATAATCTTGTAAAATTATAGAGGAAGCTTTAAAACATTAAGGCTTCATGATGATAGTCAAATCTGCTACTTTCGTATAAGTTAAAAAGAACATTTCTTCTGTATTTTTATCCAAAATTTCTTAAAGTACCTCATTTAGAAAATGACAAAAATTAATTTCAAACCATTTTATAAAAAATAAAAACATGGGTAAAAACACATTAAATTTTTTTAGGATAATAGTAAAAAAAAATGGAAAAAATTATAAGAATAATGGATAGGGATGATAAATGTTTCCTAGAAGATACTTATGTATAAACAACCCCAAATAATAATGAGATTATGAAATAACCCTTACCTTGTACTTTCCTTCAGTTGGATGTGATTTAACATCATGTATAATGGTTTAAAACATGTTATTAATTTATAACAGAACCATATCCATATTTATGATATCTTATATGATCCTCTTATATTATAGTATCATCTTTTTGTTAATAATATTTCGTCATTACCCTTGTTTTGGGTGCAAACTGCTTCATTTTCTTATGCATGTTTTGTCATGTAAGTCATGTTTATTATGAATATGATATATTTATTTCGAATACAGAATTATATTAAGTTCATAGATACTTTATCTACTAATTATATAAATTTTATAATCATTATTCATTTGAAAACATGGAAGGTGAATCACATTACGTTGTGGGGATGGAAGGTCATACATACGCACGAGTGACGGTATCATTTCTTTAATGGTTAAATGGTAAGTAATTGGATGGTATATTAATTATATAGAATAAATATAATGTCATATTAATTATTTATATCCATTATATCCATTATTATAAACATCCAAATAAAGTAGTAATGAAACACATATTACACCATAGAGGGGAGACAATAGGTCATATGTACCCACGCATGGAGATTTTGTTTTTCAAAGGATAGATAAAAGGTGTAATATGGTTTTTCCATAATCATAACAATATCTTAGAATATATTTGATACTTTATTTATTACTTTAAGATGTAAACAACTCAAGAAGTGTAAGTAGAAGAATAAATAATCAAAAAGAATTCGATAAATATGATTACCACTTCTTTAGATAACCTCCATTGGATATCCTATTAGGGATACTGGGTTTCATATTTTGCATAGAAAAGAACCTATAGGTTGTGACTTGGTAAGTTTATAATAAAAATGGGTATGGTTTAGTTGATATATAAGGCTCAAAGATATGAAATGAGATGAGGTAGGAGGTGACTTTTTATAATTTAGGTGAGGGTCTCTTTCGAACTTTCTAAAACTATTAATTTATAATAAATTTAATATCATTAAAAATACCACCAAAATATCATTAATTGGAAAATAAGATGAGATAAGGTTTTAATGTCACAAAAAATATTTTAGAAAAGTTTTGGTATTATTTTAAACATTATAATTTTGATTAACCCTTAGTTAACCTATTTTAATTTTAACTAAGGTTACAACTTTTTCAATATTAAACTATTATAATTTTTACATATTTGATGTCTATTAGACCATAAATGAAAAATTTATAGAATTTTAGAACATATAATAATTAATTTTTATATTTAAAATTTTTTTATGATTTTCAAATAATTTAATAAAATATTATTTTGATAAAATATCATTAGAATCAATTTTGAAACTATTCATTATTTTTCTTCTTAAAAATATAATAACAACCTGATATCTACTAAAAACTCAATTAACTCGTCCCTAACATGTGAAAGTAATCTAAAAAAATTTATGTAAGATATTAACAATATAAAATTATATTTATTTTAATATTTTGAATATCATTTGTCTGATATTTCCATTAACTAGACAATTATAATATCATACTTGTATAAGCCTTTAAGGTAATTATTTATTTCCTAAAAATTAAAAATAAATTACCATGATAAATAAAAAAATTATATTTTATATGAATATTTTAGGTGAATTTATCTTCTGTATAACCCTATATTAAAATTGGTATAGTTATTAAAATACGAGTATGACATCTTCAACTCTTCTTTAAATAAAATATAATAAATGTCATATTCTCACACAAGTGGATTTAAAAGGGTTATAATTTTAGACCAAGGATCCTTTTGGTCAAAAAAACTCATCCTAAAAAAATAGGACAAGTTTTTTGGTAATTTTATAGTCTTTATAATATTATTTTTTATAATAATTACTTGATTTACCCTTAATAATAGTTATTAAATTATTACTAAATTTTACTATTCATATACAAAAAAAAAATAAAATAAATATATTTAAATAATTTGGACCCAATTATTCCAAATATATAATCCATTTTTAAAAATTTAAAACTTATAAGTTTTAATAATTAATTTTATATTAATCATAATGATGGGGTGAGAAAACAGGTTATTAAAGTTTAAACATGCAAAAGATTGAAACCTTTTTATATCTAAATTCAATGTAAAATTGATGCCAAAGAACTAAATTGTATTAAATGTTAAAAAAAATAATCTCTTAGTAATTTAAAACCATTCAATAATATAATTTTAACATAATAAATTATTTTTATCAAAAATTTTGATTTCAACTAAAATTTAGTATTTTCACTATTCATCAAAATAAGAAACTTATCAAAAAATACCAAAAATTCAACCAAAGTAAATTTTAATATCCTGATTTCAATGAAGAAGATTATTTTTTTCATATCATATTTCTAAAGGTGTCAAAAATTTTATTTAATATGGATTGTCCATTAAAAGGTAGTAAAACTACCTTTAGAAAAAATAGATTTTCATGCATAAAATTGGGTTATTTATTATCTTATAATTATAAATTATTTTGGATGAATATCAAAAATATTTTATGGAACATATAAAATATATATTTCATAAATACCATTAAATAATTTAAATTAATTTAATTTATTAAGAAAAAACGCCTATGGGAGCATAAAATAAAAAATATTTCCTTTACATTAAATTGGTTTATATTTTCATTTTAAATTTATTGGTAACCAATGAATTCATATAATATTTTTATAAACCATATATTTTCATAAATTATTTAATAAAATTCATAAAAACTAATTTAATGGCTATGTTATATCTTATTAAATTAAGTATTAATATTTTAATAATACTATATTGTTTGGTAAAACTCGATCTTGCGCAAGCTATCGAAGAAAATTTGGCTTGATTTTAATGGAATATAACTTAGTGTTGCATTCATTATAAGCTATATAATATATTAAATTAATTTAAAAAAAATATTGTAAATAATTATGGTGTTACACGGTATAATTTATATATATATATATATATATATTTATTTATTATAAATATATTCTATAACCATACTCATATATATATATATCATACCATAAATCATTTACTTGTATTGTTTTATCACCTGTTTATTATCAATTCATTGTTAAAATCATTGTATCGAGTGGTAACCGCTTCGTTTTTCATGTATGTTTTGATTTGTTAGTTTCAATCCTTATAATTTTATCATAGTTATATCATATAAAGAATATTATTTAGGGTTTACATAAAATATATATATAATATATATATATACTTAGAGTCATCCATAAAGATATATATACAAATTGAATTACACCGTTCATGGATACGGTAGGTCATACGAATGCATGAACACTGTTTTCATTTTTCAAGGTATGAAATGAAATAAATGTAAAGAATAGTTAACCTTAGAAGAATAATTATTATATAATATATATCATATAAATTTATTACTTCCATATTTATAACAATACAAGTAAAATGGTGATGAAAAATGAATTATATCACTACGTGGTGATAGTAAGTTGTACATACGCACGAGCGATGGTTTCACTTTTTGTAGGTTGGAAAATATATGGAATATGGTTGTACGATAATCATAACATCATATAAGTATATTTATAATTCTACACTTATTATTTTAGGTAGGGTATAAAACATTAAGTGGAAGTAAAAAAACTTGAAAGAGTCGGTAAAGATAATTACCTCTACTTTGATAAACTCCCTTTAAATTTGTTCTCAAGGGGCCTGGGGTTGCTCTTTTTGAAGGTATAAAACCTCAAGAACTTTTATAAGTATTTTTTAATATTAATTAGTAGATTTTGGTTGATATATATGGCTCATAGTGGTTTAAATAAGTAAGGGAGGAGGTTCCCTTTTATAATTGAGGTGAGGGACACTTTTAGAATTTCTTAAAAGATTAAATTATAATAAGATTATTCTAGATCCAAATGCTTTCAAATGGCCTATAAATTATTATGGTATGAACTTTTAGACCATATATTATCCCCTTTTCCTTAATTAATATTTATATGATTGTAAAATAATTTAATAAAAAATTATTTTCATAAAAAATCATCATTGTCAGTTTTGACACTATTCATTACTAGGACATTAATAACATCAACAAAAAAATAAAAATTAAAACCAAATATTTTAATACATCCTTGAAATGAAATTTTCATATATATAATACCTGTATCACATAAATTATCTAAAATTATAAATTTTTTTATATTTTTAATATCATTTATTTAATTTTTCATTAATTGAAATATTGTTGCATCAACGTTGTGTAAGCATTTAAGTTAATTATTAATTCACTAAAAATTAAAAATAAATTATCATGATAAAAATTATACTTTTAGATTTAAAAATTGTATTTATAATTGAACAAATCCTCTATATGACCACATATTAAAAATATTGTGGATATTAAAAATACAAGTGTGACATGTTTGACTTTTCTTGAAATAAAATACTATAAAGGTCATACTCTGATACAAATGGCCATAAAATGACATATAAACAAATATCGGATTTTTATAAAAGAAAATTAATCATTAAATAATAGTAATTCATGTTTTAGGGTCATTTATAGTCCTTATACTTTTATCTTTAACTTTAATTCTCTGATTTATCCTTTACCATGGTAACAAAAATTACTAAGGTTGTTATTCATATTGACCAAAACTAAAATAGAAATGTTTACTAAATTTGAACCTAAATAATAAAAATATAGAATATATTTATAAAAATTCAATAAACATATGTTCCATAACTTAATTAAAAATTAAATTGGTAAAACACAATGAAAAACAGTTTTTCATAAAAATTCCATTTTTAAGTAAAAAAACTGTTTTTATGGAGAATTCAACTATGAAATTTATTAAAATTATATTAATTATATTAAAAATAAAATTATATAACTTATTTTACTTTTACACCAATTTAAAATAAAATTTAACTTTTGAAATAGTATAAATAAAAATATTGTTTTCAATAAAAAAGTCGTATTTTCTACTATTCACTCGAAAATCAATCTTTTCAGAAAAATTACAAAAAATCACCCTAAGATGATTTTTTTATAATAATTTTAGAAAATAATTTTATTTTATTAAATAAATTATTTAAATTTTTCATATTTTATTTATATTTATTTTCTTAAAGAAAGTAATAAAAATTCATTTTTGAAGAAATCATATTTTTGAAAAATAAAATGACAACTAAAAATTGAGTGTTCATTTCAAAAGAATAAATTCATATTGAATATAAACTTCACATATATTTCTTAATATTGTTATTCTTATTCATACCTTAAAATTTTAGTGGTTATGTTATAATGGTCACGTTAAAATAATAATATTTTAATAGTGCATCACCGTTCATTTAAGCTTGATGTTGCGTGTTATATATGATATCAAACATAGTGTTCTTTTAAAATTAAGGGGTGTTATATAATTTATGGGAGATATTGAATAATTTTTATAGATTAATCAATTTATCTCATGGTTTAAAGGAAAAGTTTCCATTAGTTTTGAAAGACATAATATTCACCAGTTAATGTTTTATCCAAATTCTTTAAAACTCTTAACCTAAAAGGTATTGGGAATGTAATATAATGACATATTTTATTCAGTACTTGTAATTACCAGATGATTATGTATGGTTTTTTATACATATATTCACGTACATACACAAAAATATGTATTAGGGATGGAAATATGTAGGGAAACTACTTATTCTGGGGTACCCTAGCCCTAACCTGTTTAAATTATACTGACCCTAAACCTAACATGAACCCATTTATACCAGATTATTCAATAAACTAACCTTATTTTGATTAATCAAATACTACCCATATATTACTTAAATATGGTTATTCGGTTTCATATTTTATTTAAAAATGACATTATTTATAGTAGCAATATAACGACCCATACTTTATATACATTGTTATTACTTCAAAATTGAAGCACACTTATTAAAATATATAACAAAACCATGAAAGGACCGTATAGGTATAGTGTCTTTAGAAACTAGGAAACATAAACAACTGGTTCATAAATCATCTACACTGTCTCCCTTTTATTTTATCATATCTAGAGTCCCTTTTGGCATATCTTACTTAATACCCTTCTTCCTGACCTAGGGAAAAGAAAACATATAAAAGGGTGATCTCAAATGCTCAGTAAGGGTAAAAAAAGAAATAACATATTCATAATAACATAGCATTTCAAAAATGTTAACCAGCAAAAGAGATCATAATATCATAACATGGGATAAATCATAGTAGTGAAATGCAATCCCAATAATCATAACATAAAACATGAAAATTTGTGTCATACACACATAATCATAGAGAATCATTTCTTAGTAGTCAAGACTCATTGTCAATACTATCTTAGCGGACAAAGTCCATTTTTGAACTGAGTTCACTCCTCGTTTCAGACCTGTTTCACTGGGCCGGATTAACCTTCTGTTCCGGCCATGTCTATCTCATTTGATATAAATCATTACCCAATGCATTGGAGGGAGATATAGGTCACACCCATCTCATAAGGAAACCATTCTTATGTGTACCACAAAATCATAAATCATACATCATAGCATAACCCATGTAATAAAAATGGGATTCTTAAACATCATACCATCATAACATAATCCATATAAGATAAAAGGACTTCATAAAAATAATTCCATCATAACATAATCAAATCAATGTAAAAATAGGGATAGAAACAGAACCCTATATTATCTTAGATGAAAAATAACTTTGATAAAATGCTTGAACTCCATTCTTGAGGAAAATATCCTTTCTACTTCAAAAACATTTTCCTTTCTTAAAATTTCATATAATTCTAAAATAAAATAATTTGATTAAAAATAAATTTGAAAAATTGTAAAGGAAGATTCATGGAAATGATGTTTTAAAAATCCATTCATGTTGTATAAGTTAAAAAAACATTCTTCTCGTACTTTTGCCGGAAAAGTTAAAAAGTACCTCATACGAAAAAAAATGACAAAAGATTCCTTTCATATCTTTCACTAAAAACTCACCGAAGGGTAATATTGGATTTAAAAAATTGTACGAGGATAGAAATAATATTACATATTGAGGAAACATGGATGTGGATGATAAATATTCCCCAGTAAATTCTGAAGTATAAACAATCTCGGATAAAAATGAGATTGCGAGATTTTCCCTTACCTTAGGTTTGATTTGCTTCGTACGTGTCCGAACCTCCTGTATAATGATATAAATAATGTTATTGAATTATTCCGGAATCGTACCCATTGTTATGATATCATATATGGTCATATTTTTATCTTCCTATTAGTAATATTTCATTGCTACTTGTTATTCGGGTGTTTATTGCTTTTTATTCTTATGCGTGTTTTATCGAATAAATTATTATTCTTCTTTTTAGGTTATAGATAACTCATTTCCATAATGATATTAGTGTAATATATATCATATTTATTCATTCAATTCATTTATATAATCATTATGCATTGAAGATCATGTAGAACGAGTTGCATCACCTCGTGGAGACGATAGGCCGTATGTACGCACGAGCGGTAATATCGTTCCCATGATCATGGAATTGTATTTAAGTGTATGTATACTATTTCAGAATAAATTTCACTTTACAATAATCATATATAGTTATTATTTACACCATTATACCCATCCAATTAAGGTGGTGGTGGAAAACTGATTACACCACGGCGTGGAGACGGTATTCCGTACGTACGCACGCGTGATGATTTCGTTTTACGTAGGATGGATAGAAGGTTAAATAGGGTTGTTTCATATTTATAATAACATATCAGCATATGATTGACATTTATGTTATTACTTCATAATGAAACAACTAAAGAAGAAGAAGTGGAAGAATAAATAAAGTTGAAAGAATCGGTAATGGACATTACCTCTTCTTTGAAGCGCCTCTTCTTAACCTTCTCTTAGGGAACTAAAGATGGTCTTTGAAGAAGACCAGGACCTCTAGGATGTTTCTAGGGAAGTGTAGAAGAGAAATTAGAAGGGTTTTTCTGAGATTGAAGGCTCAAAGTGGTGTGAGGAGGAGAGGGAGGAGGTGCCCTTTTATAAGGGAGGAGAGGGGCACCTTGGTAATTGATTTTTCTGAAAACCATAACAGCATGATTAGTTCAAAAAAAGTTAATTAAATCAATAATAACATGTCATATTAACCTAAAAAATTATTTTAATTCATAAAAAGTCTCAATTTACATTTATTTGGGTATTTATAACATCAATTATGTTAATATTTCATTAATAAGTTAATTACTGCATCATCATTGTGTCATAAATAAATTAAATTATTTAATGTCTAAAAATTATAAATAAAATACCATTATGTAGGAAATATTTTTATATTTATAATGAATACTTATAGTCTAATTTATCTTATGCATAACCCTATATTAAAAATGATTTAGTTATTAAACTTTGATTTTAATTATTTTAACCCTTCTTTAAATAAATTAAAAATAAATGTCCTAATCTAATCTAAGTGGACCTAAATGGTAATATTTTATTCCTAAGGTTGTTTTTTGTCGAATTACACTTATCCAATAGAATTAGGACATGTGTTAGGGTAATAATAATATCTTTTTTACCCTTAATTACCTTATTTACTTTTAACCGTAGTAAATAAAAGTAAAAAGTTACTATTCACCAAAAATTATTTTCATCTCATTGAACCACATTTTACACCTTGATATTAACCGTGTCTCTTGGATTTTCGAAATTCCACTCACATAAGTGGTAAAATTAAGTTTTATATAAATTTTCAAACTCTCCTAGGAGGTGGGTAAAAGACGGTGAAAAGTTCAATAAAATTTTTATATATCTAAAATTATTATAAAATGACTCCAATGAACTACATTGAACTTATATAGGTATTATGTATCAATTTTGACATAAAATAAATTTAAATCAAATAAATAATTATTTAAATAAAAATTAGGTTTTTAAATAGTAACCTAGTGTTTTCACTATTCATCAAAAATTGAAAGTTTTCAAAAAAATACAAAAATTTCACTCTAGGCTAATTTTGATATTCTGAATCCAAAAATGAAGTCCATTTTGAAAGATAAATTTTATAAAATTTTAAAAAGTGGGTATTACTATTCATAACGGCTATTTTTAATAATATTTTAATAGCATGTCGATGTTTAGTGAAACTCGGTATTGCGTACAATGCAAGCTATCAAAGAAGGTCGCGATTGTGTGTAAAGAAAGCCAAGATAGTGTTGTGTTTAGTGAAAGATTCCTTTCATGATGTACATAAAAACAAAATATTTCTCATAAAAGTCTCGGGTGTTACATTCTACCCCCTTAAAATGAATTTCGCCCTCGAAATTCGTCACTTTGTAACAAACAGATGAGGATACCTCTCCATCATCATATCCTAATGCTCCCATGTAGCTTCTTCTAATTGGTGGTTCCTCCATAAAACTTTCACCAAGCGATTGGTCTTTCTCCGTAGGACTTTTTCGCTATGATCCAGAATCTCTATCGGTTGTTCTTCATAAGAAAGATCTTGCTCTAGCGGTACAACTTCTGAGCTGAGTACATGTGAAGGATCGTGTATGTACATTCTCAGGAGAGATACATGGAACACATCATGAACTTGAGAGAGATTTGGTGGAAGCTCCAATTGGTAAGCTACCTTCCCAACATGATCCAGTATTTCAAAAGGACCGATATACCTGGGGCTCAACTTTCTCTTCTTTCCAAATCTCATTACTCTCTTCCAAGGAGATATTCGTAAGAACACTTTATCACCCACTTCAAACTCTAGGTCTTTTCTTCGGTTGTCGGCATAACTTTTTTTTCAACTCTGAGTTTCTCTTATGTGTTGTTGAATAGATCTGACCTTTTCTGCCATCTCATCAACAAGATCAGGTCCTAATAGCTTTCTTTCCCCAACTTCATCCCAGCAAGTTGGAGTCCTGCATTTCTTTCTAAAGAGAGCTTCATAAGGATCCATCTGAATACTGGAGTTAAAGCTATTATTCTATGAAAATTCCACCAAAGGTAGGTGTTGATCCCAACCACCTTTGAAATCCATAGAGAAAGATCTTAACATATCTTCTAGAGTTTGAATTGTTCTCTCAGAATGACCATCTGTCTGAGGATGATAAGCAGTACTGAAACTCAACTCTGTATCCATAGTATGCTGAAGACTTCGCCAGAACATTGTGGTAAACCTCAGATCCCGATCAGATATAATGGAAAGTGGTACTCCATGCAATCTTACGACTTCCTTTACATATATCCTAGCAAGATAATCTAGAGAGAAATCCTCTCTAATAGCAATGAAGTGTGCCAACTTTGTAAGACGATCAACTATGACCCAGATAGCATTATTACCTTTGGATGTTTTAGGAAGTCCGGGGACAAAGTCCATAGTGATGTTTTCCCATTTCCATTCGGTTATGGGTAATGGTTGTAACATCCCTTTAGACTTCTGTCTTTGAGCTTTAACTTTCTGACAAACCAAGCATCGAGAGACATATTCACCAACATCTCCTTTCATTCCATCCCACTAGAAGTACTCTTCCAGGTCCCTATACATCTTCGTGCTTCCGGGATGAATAGAGAATGAAGAACTATGAGCCTCATCCAGCAGCTCCTTCTTTAATTCGGGGATGGGAGGAACACAAACCCAATTCCTGGACCTTATTATCCCATTAAAATCAAGCTTGAATTCAAGAACATTTCTTACCTTCTTTCGTGACTCTACATCTTCTTTATGTGCCTCTTTAATCTTCACATGTATATATGGTTGAACATTCATTTGAGAAAGATAAGATTTTTCCCCTTCCATTATAATTCCAAGATCCATCCTTTGTAAATCCATAAATATTGGATCTTGTGTGATCCTCGTCATGGATAAGCTAGCATGGTCTTGTCGACTTAATGCATCTGCCACCTTGTTTACTTTCCCAGTGTGATAATGAATTGAGCAGTCGTAATCCTTAATCAGCTCCAACCATCTTATTTGACGCATATTCAGCTCCTTTTATGTGAAAATATACTTTAAACTTTTATGATCAGTATAAATATCACACCTTTCACCATAATGATAATGCCTCCAAATCTTTAATGTAAAGATTACCGCAGCTAACTCCAAATCATGAGTTGGGTAATTTTTCTCATGGATTTTCAACTGTCGTGAGGCATAAGCAATCACCATATCATTTTGCATGAGAACACACCCCATCCCCTTCTTGGATGCATCACTGTAGATCACAAACCTTTCTCCACTACAAGGAAGTGTGAGCACAGGTGCACTAGATAACCTTCTTTTCAACTCCTTGAAATTCTCTTCACATTCCTCCGTCCACACGAACTTAACTCCTTTTTGAGTCAAACTGGTGAGGGGATTAGATAATCGTGAAAAATATTTCACAAAACGTCGATAATATCCAGCCAAACCAAGAAAACTTCAGATCCTGGTTACTGTTGTTCGTCTCAACCATCTTTCGATAACCTCTGTTTTTGGTGGATCCACAGATATCCCCTCTTTTGAGATTATGTGACCCAAAAATGAAACTTTTTGAATCCAAAATTCACACTTGGTAAATTTGGCATAAATCTTATCCATTCTCAGGGTCTTCAATAAAATTCTCAAGTGATATTCATGTTCTTCCTTGGTCTTTGAATAGACAATAATATCATCTATAAAGACTACCACAAACTGATCAAGATAGTCTCTAAAGACTCTATTCATCATATCCATGAAGATAGCAGGGGAATAAGTAAGACCAAATGGCATCACTATAAATTCATAGTGTCCATACCTTGTAAGGAAAGTCGTCTTTGGTATATCCTCCCTTTTGACCCTCAATTGATGATACCCTGAACGAAGATCAATCTTGGAAAAGTATTGAGCTCCGTGTAGTTGGTCAAATAAGTCATCAATGGGTGGGAGAGGATATTTATTCTTGATAGTGATCTTGTTAAGTTCTCAATAATCAATGAAGAGTCTCATTGATCCATCTTTCTTCTTAACAAACATAACAGGTGCTCTCCAAGGTGATGAACTAGGGCGTATGAATCCCTTATCAAGATTCTCTTGGAGTTGCTTCATCAATTCCTGCAACTCAATTGGGTCCATTCTATAAGGTGTCTTTGAAATAAGCAAAGCACCCGGTATGAGTTCTATTGAAAACTAAACTTCACGATTTGGTGGAAGACCCAGAAATTCCTCCGGAAAGACATCATCAAACTCCCGTACAATGGGAATATTCTTAATCATGAGTTTCTCACCAACCATTTGAGATAAATAACCTTCATTTAGTGGAATCAAGACCCATAAGGTGGAAGAAATTTCCACTGGAAGGTTATGTTCATACTTGCATCGATAGACGGTCATAGATTGATCTGGAATATGAAATGTGACTTCCCTTCTTTGGAAATTTATATGAGCTCCATATAAAGAAATCCAATCCATGCCAAGAATCACATCAAATTCCACTATAGGAAGGATCACAAGATTTGTAGGAAGCACTTTCCCACAAACTTCAATCGGAGAAGAATTGTAAACTTTTGATGTGACTGTAGTGCCATTAGGGGTTTTCACAGCTAACTCAACATCTAATTGTTGAGGTAATACGGTGATACCCTTAGAAAATTATTCAGAAAGAAAAGAGTGGGTGGATCCAAAATCAAATAACACGTTTTCTACTTTAGAGTGGATGGTAATTGTACCTTTCACCACTTCGTTATCGTACTCCACATCACTGATAGAAATTGCATTTGACTTTCCTTTGTCTTTAGCCTTAAGAGTTTGTTGATGTCGATCATCATCAATAACACTTGGATTAGGGCATTGAGTAGCATAATTCCCAATTTCCTTTCTCTTGTAACATTGAAGTGTAGGAGGTGCACTTTGTGTAGCCTTTTCTTTGTTCGCATCACTAGACATATTCTTCCCATCATTGCGGCATTCAAATGCCCAATGACCTTCCTTTCCACATTTGAAACATTTACTTTTACCTTTAAGACAAATCCCTCCATGCTTCTTTCCACACTTTGAGAATAAGGGAAAACTGATCTTCTTTTCAGTGTGCTCTTTAGATTTTCCTTTGAATTCCATTTTTCTCTTCTTATCAAATTCATATGACTGATGGGTTACCCCAATCTCAATCTCAACCTTGAGAGCACATCGAATGATTTCCTCATAGCTATTGAAGTCCCTTATGGATAACACCCTTCGAAGACTTGATTTTAAGCCACTAAAGAATCGATCGATCTTACTCTCAGGTTGGATAATAATCCCATAAGCGTACCTTGCAAGTCTCGTAAAATTTTCTTCGTAGGTACCAAAAAATTCATCATCCTTTTTCTTTAGTTCAAGAAAATCCTTATCCATATTTGTACGAAGAATATGAGGGAAGTACTTATTTAAAAATAAGTTCTTAAACTCGTCCCATTCCATGGACTCAACTTCAGCTCTTGGCATCGTATTCTTGATAAGATTCCACCATTGATCAGCTTCACCTTCCAAATGATATACGGCTAAGATGAATTCATCATGTTCAGAACATTGAAGAACTAAAAATATCTTTTTAGTGGTACTGATCCATTGTTCAACCACTAATAGATCAGTAGACCCACTGAATGAGGGTGGACGCTGCCTCATGAAGGATTCAACAGAATGTTGCTTCTTCCTTTGCTCGTTTAGAAGTCACGCATGATTCATCGCTTGAGAAAGTTGTGTGAGCATGACTACAAGATTTTTCATTCCATCTCGTCTAACGTTTGGTTGCTCGGGGGGACAATCATTGCATTTCCCATCACATTCCGCATTAACATGGTTCCTTCGGGTTCCATCTATTGACTAAAACCAAGAAGAATAGTGTGAGCAACACTAATTATAATAGGAAAACCACATAATCAAGAATAAAATTTCACACTTAAGGTCTTATCATAGGTTGTTCATGGCCATTTTTAAAACACTAAGATTGTGTTCTATTATTAGACTTATCCTTAGGGTTCTTACTAAGACTTTCACATCCTAGTTTCCAAACGTTGACTATACCTTTCCTCTGATACCAAATACAATGACCCATACTTTACATACATTGTTATTAATTAAAAATTTAAGCACACTTATTACAACATATAACAAAACCATGAAAGGACCATATAGGTATAGTGTCTTTAGAAACTGGGAAACATAAACAACTAGTTCATAAATCATCTACACTGTATCCCTTTTATTTTATCATATCTAGAGTCCCTTTTGGAATATCTTACTTAATACCCTTCTTCCTAACCTGGGAAAAAGAAAAAATATAAAATGGTGAGCTCAAATGCTCAGTAAGGGTAAAAAAATAAATACCATATTCATAAGAACATAGCATTTCGAAAATCTTAACCTGAAAAAGAGATCATAATATCATAATATGGGATAAATCATAGTAGTGAAATGGAATCCCAATAATCATAACATAAAACATGAAACTTTGTGGAATACACACATAATCATAGAGAATCATTTCTTAGTAGTCAATACTCATTTCCAAGACTATCTTAGCAGACAAATTCCATTTTTGAACTGAGTTCACTCCTCGTTTCAGTCCTATTTCACTGTACCAGATTAACCTTTTGTTCCAGCCATGTCTATCTCATGAGATATAAATCATTACCAAATGAATTGGAGGGAGATATAGTTCCCACCCATCTCATAATGAAACCATTCTTATGTGGGCCACAAAATCATAAATCATACATCATAACATAACCCATGTAATAAAAATGGGATTCTTAAACATCATGCCATCATAACATAATCCATATAAGATAAAAGGACTTCATAAAAATAATTCCATCATAACATAATCAAATCAATGTAAAAATAGGGATAGAAACAGAACCCTATATTATCTTAGATGAAAAATAATTTTGATAAAACGCTTGAACTCCATTCTTGAGGAAAATATCCTTTCTACTTCAAAAAAATTTTCCTTCCTTAAAATGTCATATAATTATAAAATAAAATTAGTTGATCAAAAATAAACCTGAAAACTTGTAAAGTAAGCTTCATGGAAATAATGTTCTAAAAATCCATTCATTCCATATAAGTTAAAAAAACATTCTTCTCGTACTTTTTCTGGAAAAGTCAAAAAGTACCTCATACGAAAAAAAATAACAAAAGATTCCTTTCATATCTTTTAATAAAAACTCATCGAAGGGTAAAATTGGATTTAAACAATTGTAAAAGGATAGAAATAAAATTATATATTTAGGAAACATGGATTTGGATGATAAATATTCCCCAGTAAATTCTGAAGTATAAACAATCACGGATAAAAATGAGATTGCGATATTTTCCCTTACCTTAGGTTAGATTTGATTCATATGTGTTTGAACCACCTGTATAATGATTTAACTAATGTTATTGACTTATTCCATAATCGTACTCATTTTTATGATATCATATATGGTCATATTCTTAGCTTCGTATTAGTAATATTTCATTACTACTTGTTATTCGGGTGTCTATTGCTTTTTGTTCTTATGCATGTTTTGTCGAATAAATTATTATTCTTATTTTTAGGTTATAGATACCTCATTTACATAACTATATTAGTGTAATATATATCATATTTATTTATTCAATTCATTTATATAATCATTATGCATTGAACATCATGTAGAACGATTCGCATCACGTCGTGGAGACGGTAGGCCGTACGTACGCACGAGCGATGATATGGTTCCCATGATCGTGGAATTGTATTAAAGTGTATGTATACTATTTCAGAATCAATTTTACTTTAAAATAATCATATATATTTATTCTTTACACCATTATACCCATCCAAGTAAGGTGGTGGTGGAAAACAGATTACACCACGGCGTGGAGACGGTATTTCGTACATACGCACGCACGGTGATCTCGTTTTCCGTAGGATGGATAGAAGTTGAAATATGGTTGTTTAATATTTATAATAACATATCAGTATATGAGTGATAATTATGTTATTACTTCATAATGAAAAAACTAAATAATAATAAGTAGAAGAAGAAATAAAGTTGAAAGAATCGGTAACTGACATTACCTCTTCTTTGAAGCGCCTCTTCTTAACCTTCTCTTAGGGCACTAAAGATGGTCTTTGAAGAAGACCAGGACCTCTAGGATGTTTCTAGGGAATTGTATAAGATAAATTGTCCGGGGTTGGCTGAGATTTAAGGCTAAAAGTGGTGTGAGGAGGAGAGGGAGCAGGTTCCCCTTTATAAGGGAGGAGAGGGGCACCTTAGGAAAAACTTAAAATATTATTTTATTATAAAGTCATATTCGGTTTTTAATAGCTCAAAACTGATTTATTTAAAATATAAGGTGGGTATGGGTCGAAATAATCTCATAAAATAGATTCTAGACAAGTTTAGGTTACTATTTTAACCTTATAATTTAGATTTAACTCTAAGTTAAATAATTTAAATTTTACCGTGTCTTCTTGTTTTCTTACACTATATGGTTAATAAACTTACTATAAAAAGACAAAAGAACCCCAAGTTGTTTATTATTAATATATATAACATTATATAAGTAATTTTTCAGAACCTTAGATCTTTAGGAATAAAATAACAATTAATAATATAATATTGTTTTAAAAAACAATTTTATGTCAATTTTGACACTATTTGATAATTGATTTTTCAGAAAATCATAACAGCATTATTAGTTCAAAAAAAGTTACTTAAATCAATACTAACATGTCATATTCACCTATAAAATTATTTTAATTCATAAAAAGTCTCAAATTACATTTATTTGGGTATTTATAACATCAATTATGTTAATATTTCATTAATAAGATAATGACTGCATCATCATTGTGTCATAAATAAATTAAGTTATTTAATGTCTAAAAATTATAAATAAAAGAAAATTATCTAGGAAATATTTTTATCCTTTTAATGAATATTTATAGTCTAATTTATCTTATGTATAACCCTATATTAAAAATGATTTAGTTATTAAACTTTGATTTTAACTATTTTTACCCTTCTTTAAATAAATTAATAATAAATGTCCTAATCTAATCCAAGTGGACCTAAATGGTAATATTTTATTCCTAAGGATGTTTTTGGTTGAATTAAACATATCCAATAGAATTAGGACATGTTTTAGGGTAATACTAATATCATTTTTTCCCTTAATTACCCTATTTACTTTTAACCGTGGTAAATAAAAGTAAAAAGTTATTATTCACCAAAAATTATTTTCATATCATTGAACCAAATTTTACTCCTTCATATTAACCGTGTCTCTAGGATTTTTGAAATTCCACTCACATAAGCGGTAAAATTATGTTTATATAAATTTTCAAACTCTCCTAGAAGGTGGGTAAAAGACGGTGAAAAGTTCAATAAAATTTTTATATATCAAAAATTATTATAAAATGACTCCAATGAATTACATTGAACTTATATAGGTATTATGTATCAATTTTTACCTAAAATAAATTTAAAAAAAATAAATAATTATTTAAATAAAAAGTCGGTTTTTAAATAGTAACCCAGTGTTTTCACTATTCATCAAAAATTGAAAATTTTCAAAAAAAATACAAAAAATTTCACCCTAAGATAATTTCGATATTCTGAATCCAAAAATGAAGTCCATTTTGAAAGATAAAATTTATAAAATTTCAAAAAGTGGGTATTACTATTCATAACGGCTAGTTTTAATAATATTTTAATAGAATATCGCTGTTTAGTGAAACTCGGTATTGCGTACAACGCAAGCTATCAAGGAAGGTCGCGATTGCGTGTAAAGCCAGCTAAGCTAGTGTTGTGTGTAGTGAAAGATTCATTTTATGATGTACATAAAAACAAAATATTTCTCATAAAAGTCTCTGGTGTTACAAGCAATGAGACACATGGCCTGATGGTTAGTAATGAGAGGCGTGGACTATTGGTCACTATTACACCTTCGGTGTGTCTTCCCATGCGCTAGAGGTTTCCAACTAGCAGAGTGGTTATAAGGTGGTAAAGTGGGGAGACTATACCATCAGATCAAAGTATCCAAGAAAAATAAATAATATAAAATAAAATAAATTAGACCAAATAACCATCATAGATATGCCATGGAAAGTATCGAAATAACTATAGTATCAAATTCTACAGTAATGAATAATGTCAAACATGCCATAAATAACCCCCCATGGGCGGATCATACATATAAAAATAGAGAAAAAATTAAAAAAAATCTAAAATCCATCCCATTCTGATCCCAAGTTTTCCCCTCTTTCGATGTCCATGATCTAACCAACTTAGAACAACACAAACAACATAAAACCTTTCCCGGAACTTGTAATTGAAAATAGATAGTCTTCTACTCGGGTACCCAAGTAAAAAGGAGGCCTGAGTAGGGTGTGAGTAAAGATAATTATGTCACCACCAATTGAATCACTGAAATAACTAGTCCATAATAGACTACATGCTGGAGTGTTATAAATAAGAATGTAACTAATTAACCATTTTATCATTCCAACAGTTACAAATTAACAATTAACAGTTTAATATTTAAATAAAAGGATGTATGGAAGCCTTCGATGATCTGGATCTATAGTAAGACATGACATTGATTCATACATGCTTTATCCATTATTTTTTAGTCTCTGCTCATTATTAACATCATGGATCGACTAGTTCCAAAGTATAATACTAAGGAAAACATGGTTGTAACAACTTGAGGGAACCCATGTGGCTCCACTTAACAATCCCACTAAACAATCCCATCGAGAATCTGAGTGAGGGGTGACCCTTTAATTACTCTAATCTGAACTACCATTCCAAACTCAAGAAAATATCATTGACATTTATAATCATGACCCAATTGGAATCCTTGTCTTACACCTGGGGCATTCCACTCAAAGTAAGTGGGTTGAATCCAGAGAGCTCATCTCGTGACATTCACTAAGGTATCTTCCAAGAATCCACAACACTAATTTATGGAATTTGAATAATATATTCATTATCCAAATATAAGGGGGATCCACCCCAATATATTCATAATAATGAATCAAATAAAAATCCAATGGCTTACTCAAGGAATATTATAGAATTATATCTCTATGAATCTAATGGTTTCATAACACTATTTCATTCAAACAAGCCCCTTAGTGGAATCCAAGGCTCTCTCATTGCTTTATACACATTTATAGGTCCATACAGACTCCAAGTAATCCTCCCAAGGAATCCTAACCCATCTTCATATTAAGAGGCATTCATTTAATAATTCTCTATTTATCAAGAAAATACTTTCAATCATGATAAAGCACTATTCAAGACAAAATCCCATGGTACCCTTTATGGACCTCTTCCCATAAGTATCAATAAGAAATAATAAATTCATTAAACTCTATAACACTACATATAAGTATTAAAATAACTCATTATTATGGGCTAATACACTCTTAAAACCCAATTCCCATTTCATAAAATGTCCCGTTAATTTTTTAACACATTAATCCATTTAAAGATCCAACTCTATTTATGAATTTAATGGTTTTGAAATTCCACCTCAAAACCATTGAATTATTCAACAATTCCTTTTTATCTATTTAAAACATAACGGTCCCTTTTACATATTCCAATTGATTTTTATAAACACAAACTCACCATATAACAAGACAATTCCAAGGTCAAATCCATTATCTAAGAGATTTACTAGGGATTCTCAATTCTAAGGTTTATAACATGATAAAAGGGAATTGAATGTTAAAATATGAAATTTTAGAACATTTTATTTTAATTAGGTCACTGCACTACCTAATCACTCCGATAAATAAGTTAGACTATGGGTTAATTTAAAGTGGGAACCTACCATAACCACATAGGAGCCTACTCATCCAATATAGGCCACCAGTTTGGACTGAATTTGGAGAAATAAAAAATCCTGAAAACCCCAAAAAAATAGGATGTATTAGACATAAATAGTGTGAGATACATGGATAGTGAAAGAAAATAAAAATATAAGATAGAATGTTCTTATACCTTTCTTAAGATTTCCAAACCATATGATAGAACTGAAAGTAGGCACTAGATGGAGGAGAACCACGCACGGAAGAGGGTAGGTGGTTTCATGTGTTTAGAGAGGCCTAAAATCCATTAGGTAAACCAGAATCTCATATAAGAAGATGAATGGGTGCCCCAGGTGAAATGATGGGACTTCCCCTCAATAAAAATAGCCTAATAGGCCACCTTCTAGTAGGTGAGCCCAGAAGGGTTGCCTTGCTTCTAGAAAGGCCACCAACTGGCCAATGGCTACTACAGTAGCCCATCTCAATATAATCTACCTATAGTGCTCTCACAAACCCCTGATATACCACCCAAACCTCGTTACATGTTCAAATTACCTCTTTGGAGGGGTTCTAAACCTCATAAATTGAATCTGAAATCCACCTGATAATTAAACCCCTCTACCAAACAAAAAAAACAAAAATCACACCAAGAATCAAGGACCATCTGTACACCTGGGCATTACAAACTCCACACCATAACACTTATCATCCCCAATAAGTCCCATTATTTTTCCAATATCATCACCGGGCCTACGTTAGTCATGAACTTGATTCAAAACAGTCGTGTTCAACTCCCAAATCCCCAGTGCACCCTTAAAACCAACTCTAAACATAAGACACCAAGTTTCTCAATCTTGATCCAACCCTCGTATTTATCATAAGACATAAAGACAATGCTCCTTAGAATCCAACCATCTTGAGAAACCCATGTATAATCATCTTTTTGATTATCTGAACCATGGTGCACCCCACTATAGGACTTATCCCATGAGGTTGATTCCAAACCTCAACACCTCACACTATTAAAATTTTTTGAAAAAAATTGTTTCTAGTCATCCATCAACCAGCTCAACATCATTCTCAGTGCACTGTAACTCAACACATGTGAGATCATAGGTTGATTTCAGTACCGACTCTCATCCCATCTTCATATACAAAACAAATGTTCCTCCACCATCCAAGAATAACCCAAACATGCCAACTATTCCTCGGAAATCCCTAACTAACTCCCAAAACAAGGCCTTTGTATCTCTAATAATATTCTTAATGTGGCTTCAAACCCACCACATAAAATCCCACACAAACTACCAATAATACCTTCTTTGACCAAACCACTATAATAGAACTCATATTTTTCCACTAACACACCTTTAAATGGAGAAAGTATGATGCATAGTTTAACAATGTCATCCCTTCATTATCCCAATGCACTGAGGTCTAATGAAACCTTCAATGTAATTCCCCAATCAAAACACAAACCACCCACAACTTTGACTATGATCTCACCCAAGCACCAACAAACCACCAAAAAAAACCACATCTTGATCATACCATTTCATTACGATCCCAAAAAAACCACTCAGACACCAACTATCATCACATATAAATTAACCTCGGTAATTCCCAATGGAATCCAGATTTAATTTGAACTTTCCACAAACTAACATATGGTTCCATCATGACCACATAAAGATCAGTCCCATACATCACCAACACTTCTATAATGAGGGTAACACATCTATGATGGACACAACAATCACCGTCATAAGAGTGTTATTTTCATCATTCCACTAGGCCAACACCTCAATATCTGTACCCCACACTTTGTTCGTGACCGAATATAATATTTAGATGTGGCCAAACCCACTAATACCTAATTTTCATTCCAATTTTCAAACATTATCTTCTTTCATATCATGTAACACCATACTTGGTACTCATCGAGATTCATACAAATTGAGATCCATGTCTGATAATATCTTACAGTTACTCCCCACTGTGTAAATTTCCTTACATTGCACCCTAAATGTCATTCCCATCGGGTCTCTCCATCCACACATGCATGTCGCTCCTCTTGAGCCACACCCGCCATCTTTTTGATCTCTAACTAAGATGATTTCTTTGGATTGAGTAATTCACATAACTCTAATTTAAATTGATACCACCCCTCTCAACTAACTGTATTTTCCCATTCCAAAAAAAACCGAGGTGACTATATCTGAAACACCTCCCCAAGGTCATCGGCCCCTAACTCACACATTGTCGCTAGAAGATCCATAGTTTAGTAGTCACTGCACTTATTAGAGAACAATTCCATATACACCAAATCAAAATGGGCACACACTCTAGCACCACTCGATTATATTTCCCAACTCATGCTCCCAATAGTCTTGTCTCATTAAAACTAGGCTTAGATTCCTAAAACTATGACCAATACCCTGTGTAGGTTGGCCTTACCTAACTAGGAGTACCCTCAGTACTCCTCTTCAAGATGAGGCACTTCACTTGTGACATGGTACATTACACAACTACCAGCCACATGGTGTCATTCCAAGACTGTAAGCATCCAACCCTACTCACACCAAAATGTTAGAATCATAACTCAAACTTGATTGGGATAGGAACCCAACTGATCCTTCCCTGTTCCCCTAACTTGATTTTGAGTATCGTTTTCCTGAGTTATTCAATGTTTGAAACCATTTTAGGAATCATCGCACCTATATCATACACCTGGTCACACCTCACATGCACTGATTCAATCCAAAGAAACACCCTAGTTCCATCTAAACAATGTTTTCTCACACTCACACTATCCATGGTCATCAAGACCCAAGGGTTAAAGACTCCCTCGTGGACAATTTAAAAAACCCATATCATTATACTACGGGTTGAGCATCACCAATCCTAGGATCACATGCCAAACCAAAAAATAGACCATGCTTCTAGCACGTCACTTCAACTAACCAAAGGCATTCTAGAAACTCTCTTACAATAGGCCTGACACCCCACATATACACAGTTTAATCATAAAACCACAAATCATCCAAGGCATCATTTCTAAATTTACAAAACACTACCGAATAATACATCGTGTACCCAAGCACATCCATAACTTTTAGGTCTAGGAATTAGAATGATCATTCCCTACAAAACCATCCTAGACACAAGGCCATATCACCACAGGTGCTCAATCATGAAAACATACCCACTTGGAAGAACCAAATATACACTGATTACATAAACCAAGGCATCCACCTTACCTTACAATATTGGGTCAACCTATCTCATGAGTTACCCTCTAAGGTCACAAAATATCAACTCGCTAAACTTTTATTACTCTCAAGGGTCAATAGGTCGTGTATCCTAGCCCCAAAACCAAGCCTCACAAGGGTCACCACTCACAAGTTAACGCTAACCCCTACCTCATGGTCAAGAGACAAATAGTATTACAAACACCCAAAAATGGTCCTAAGTCAATAGGTAGTCATAAAAGGGACATAACTCAACCAAAAAAACACAATAGGTGTAGCATTCATTATACCGCACGAATCACACCAAACAAAGTTCCACAAAAAAATCTTCTATTCTAGACCATCCTTCCCTCACCAGGTTCATAAATATACATAGGGAAGATTCAAAACATGAGAACCTCATAACTCGGGCACTCACAGTGAACCCACTACTCATAAACCATGTCAATCAAAGCACATAAGGCCTCTAAGTTTCTACAACCACTAAATGGTCAACACATTACCAAGTTACACTGTCCAACATTTATCATTCACAAGGATCACATTCCAGGTTTTGTTAAATAAAATGCCAATCAAAACAATTGATTAATAGGATTTATAGGTTTATTAATAGAATTTTATTTAACCTAAACATCACTTACCATAGAATTCATATTTTTAAAGGGATTTCCACTTCCCCAAGCCACATGGTTCACATTCACACAGGATTCGCATTGTAACACCCTGAGATTTTATGAAAAATATTATTTTTAATGTCTTGTGTTGTACGCTACACCAAAATTAGCTTGTGATATATGCAACATCGTATTTTCTTGCAGTATACACAACACTATTCCTGGCTCGTGTAAAACATAATTTGCAGTTCGTTTTGTAGAAACTATTCTAAGCAACATTATATATAGATTTTGTTTAATGTATAAATGAAACAAGTTTTGATTATAAACAACACAAAACAGAGATTTCACTACACGCAGCCCTGACTTGGCTTGCATTACACACAATAAAGACCTTCCTCGATAGCGTGTGTAGTACGCAATACCGAGTTTCACTAAACAAGATATTATTATAATATTATTATGAACTAGCTGTTATGAATAGTAATACCCACTTTTTGAAATTTTATAAATTTTATCTTTCAAAATGGACTTCATTTTTGAATTCTTAATATCGAAATTATCTTAGGGTGAAATTTTGGTACTTTTCAGATAACTTTCATATTCTGATGAATAGTGAATATTACTAAATTTTAATTAAAAACAAATTTTTTAATTGAAATAATTAATAGTGATAAATAATTAATTTGAGTGGTTTTAAAGTATATTTAAAATATATTTTTACCATTTAATACAATGTTGGTCATTGGATGTAATTTCACATTTAAACTAGACATAAACAAGTGTCAATCTTTTGATAGTTATTATCTCTTAAAAACACCCTATTTGTTTTCACGACGGGAATTAATTTTTAAATTAATTAATGCACCTGATATTTTTTGAATTTGGTAAAATAGAAATCATTTTTGAATTCATAATATCAAATATATCTTAGCCTAATTTTTAGTATTTTTTTCGAAACTTTCATTTTTTGATGAATAGTGAAACCACTAAGTAGTAGTTAAAAAACTGAATTTTTCATAAAACTTAATTTTACCGCTTCTGTGAGTGGAATTTAGAAAATCTGAGAGACACAGTTAATATCAAGTACTAAAATTTGGTTCAATGAGATGAAAATATTTTTTTGGTGAATAGTAACTTTTTACTTTTATTTACCACGGTTAAAAGTAAATAGGATAATTAAGGGTAAAAATGATATTATTATTACCCTAACACATGTCCTAATTCTATTGGATAAGATTAATTCGACCAAAAACAACCTTAGAAATAAAATATGACCATTTAGGCCCACATGGATTAGATTAGGACATTTAATATTAATTTATTTAAAGAAGGGTTAAAATAGTTAAAATCAAAGTTTAATAAGTAAATAATTTTTAATATAGGGTTATACATAAGATAAATTTGACTATAAATATCCATTAGAAATCTAAATATATTTACTACATAATGGTATTTTATTTATAATTTTTAGACATTAAATAATTTAATTTATTTATGACACAAAGATGATGCAGTAATTATCTTATTAATGAAATATTGACATAATTGATGTTATAAATACCCAAATAAATGTAATTTGAGACTTTTTATGAATTACACTAATTTTCTAGGTTAATATGACATGTTATTATTGATTTAGTTAACTTTTTTCGAACTAATAATTCTTTTATGATTTTTACAAAAATCAATTACCAAATATTGTCAAAATTGACATAAAATAGTTTTTAAAACAAATATTATATTATTAATTGTTATTTTATTCCTAAAAATATAAGGTTCGTCCAAATGACATAGATAAGGGTATATGTATTAATAATAAATAAATTGGGGTTCTTTTGGCTTTGTATAGTAAGTTTATCAACCTTATAGTGTAAAAAACAAGAAGACACGGTAAAAGTTAAATTATCTAACTTAAAGTTAAATCTAAATGATAAGGTTAAAATAGAAACCTAAACTTGTCTAAATTATATTGGATTAGAGTATTTCGACCCATACCCACCTTAGATTTTAAATAACTCAATTTGGAGATATTAAAAACCGAATATGACTTTATAATAAAATAATATTTTTCGTTATTCCAAAGGTGCCCCTCTCCTCCCTTATAAAAAGGCATCTCCTCCCTCTCTTCCTCACACCACTTTGAGCCTTCATGCTCGGCCAACCCCTGCCAAATTCTCTTCTACACTTCCCTAGAAACATCCTAGAGGTCCCGGTCTTCTTCAAAGACAAAGTTTAGTGCCCTAAGAGGAGGTCTCAAAGAGGCGCGTCAAAGAAGAGGTAATGTTCGTTACCGATTCTTTCAACTTTATTTCTTCTTCCACTTCTTATTCTTTAGTTTTTTCATTATGAAGTAATAAAATCAGTATCACTAATATCCTGATATGTTTTTATAAGTATTAAATAACCATATTTCACCATCTATCCATCCTATGGAAAACGAAATCATCGTGCGTGCGTACGTACGGCCTACCGTCTCCATGAACGGTGTATTTATTTCCATTTATAGATCCATTATATATATGTATATTCTGTATATATATATATTATATATAAATCATGTTTTACATTCTGGATGTAATTAATCATGATCTAAGTAATCATATGAATAATTACAAGTTAAAACACGAATGACGAATGAGACGATTTTACCCAAAACGCTACTTTAACATGAATTTACAAAAGAACGGGTAATATAAAGTCATAAGTGAACCATATATAATATAATAACAATGAATATGATTCTGTAATAAGTCAATGACATTATTTAAATCATTATACAGGAGTTTTGGATACGTACGAAGCATATCATACCTAAGGTAAGGGATAACTATTCCAATCTCGTTCTTATCTGAGATTGTTTATTCGTAAGTATTTACTGGGATTATTGTTATCATCCATGTCCATGTTTCCTAAATATGGTTTCATGTATGTTTAAATTCATTTTTACCCATTTTTACTTTTACCCAATGGTATGGAAGGAATCTTTCTTTTATTTACCCTACAAGGTACTTTTTGACTTTTTCGACAAAAGTACGAGAATAATGTTTTTTTTAACGTATACAGCATGAAAGGATTTTTACGGTTTTATAAAGCCTTGTTTTCATGAAGCTTCCTCCAAAAGATTTCATGAATATTTTCAAAAAAATCCTTTTCCTTTAAAATTGCACGACATTTTGTGAAAAGAAAATGATTTTGAAGAAAAAAAAGGATATTTTCCTCAAGAATTAATTTCAAGTGTTTTATCAAAACCATTTTTCATCTAAGATGACATTATTTCATATATCTATGTTTTAAGTATAATGTCTCTATGATTTACATGGTTTCACTTCTCTTATTATGAAATGATATCCATTTCTTTTATATGGATTATTTGATGATGGGATGATGTTTATGAAACCCATTTTATTTATTGGGTTTTTATGAATGATGTATGTTTATTTTGTGGAACATGTAAGAATGATTTCATTATGAGATGGGTGGGACCTATATCTCCCTCTAATTCATTGGGTAAAGATTTATATCTCATGAGATAGACATGGCTGGAACAGTAAGTTAATCTGGTTCAGTATTACAGGACTGGAACAAGGAGTGAACTCGATTCAGAAAGGGACTTTGTCCACTAATATGGTCTTAGAAGCAATGCCTTGGCTACTATGGAAATCATTACATGTACTTAATGGATACCACAATTACATGTTTTATTCCCATGCTATTTTATCATGATTTATGTTCCATTATGATCTATTCCATATGTACTTCCATGATTTATGTCGTTGCTCAAGATTTTGATATTTAAACATTATGTTCATGTTTTTAAGTTCAAATGTATATGGTATGTTTTATTTTATCCATGTTTACCCTTATTGAGCATTTTATCTCACCCTTTTTATGTCTTATTTTCCCCCAAGATTAAAAGAAAGGTTTAGGGTAAGGAAACAAAAAGTGGAAGATCTTTATGGGAGATGTTGAAGATCCTTCACTACAATTACAAGATTACATTCCAAGTTTCCAAAGACACTAAACTATTACGGTCCTTTGGTGACTGTTTTTGTTATGTACTAATTATTCCCCAAAAGTAATGTAATGTCCATGTACCTCAAGCTTCGGGTCTCTACAGTTGGTATCAGAGGAAAGGTTTAGTCAACCTTTGGAAACTAGGATGCGAGAACTTTAGTGATATCCCTAGAGATATTTCTAAGGTATGCCTAGGGATGTCCCTAAGGTTAAGTGTAAGTATAGGTTATAGTCCAAGAATTACGGTAACAATCTTAGAATTAAACCTAAGATGTTAGATATTTAAGGTACTCTGCCTTTATTATGTTGTTTTCCCTAGAATTATTTTTGCCTCTCACACTATTCTTTCTGGGTTTTAGACAATGGATGGAACCCCAAGGAACCGTGTTGGTCAATGCAATGGAAAATGCAATGATTGTCCTCCTAAACAAACAAATGTTATGGGAGATGGAGTGCAAAATCTTATTGCTATACTTACACAAGATATGAATCATTCTGGACTTCCAGATGAGAAGAGAAGGGAACAATATTCTATTGAGTTCTTCATGAGGCAACGTCCACCTTCTTTCAGTGGGTCTTCTGATCCACTTGTTGCTGAACAATGGATCAGTACCACTGAAAAGATATTTTCAGTTCTTCAATGTTCTGAACATGATAAAGTCATCTTAAAAGTATATCGTTTGGAAGGATAATCTGATCAAGGGTGGAATCTTATCAAGAATACGAGGCCAAGAGATGAAATTGAGTCCATGGAATGGGACAAGTTAATGAACTTATTTTTCAATAAGTACTTCCCTCGTATTCCTCGAACAAAGATGGAGAAGGATTTTCTTGAACTAAAGCAAAAGGATGATGAATCTGTTGGTATATACGAAGCGAATTTTACAAGGCTTGCAAGGTATGCATCTGGATTTATCATCCAACCTGAAAGTAAAGTTGGTCGAATCTTCAGTGGCTTAAAACCAAATCTTCTATGAGCATTAGCTATAAGAGACTTCAGTAGCTATGAAGAAATTGTGTGTTGTTCTATCAAGGAAGAAATAGAAGTTTGTGTTACTTATCCATCTCATGGTTTTGACAAGAAACTAAAGATGGAGTTCAAGGAGAAATCTCAGAATAATGATGAAAAGAAGATGAATTTTTCCTTATGCTCAAAGTGTGGAAAGAAGCATGGTGGAGATTGTCTTAAAGGGACTAGAAAATTTTTAAGTGTGGAAAAGAAGGTCATCGAGCAGCTTAGTGTCGATGTAATGGAAAAAGGGTTGCTAATGATGTGAATAAAGAAAAGACTGCAGAGAAAGCACCACCAACACTTCAATGCTTCAAGTGCAAGGAAATGGGGCATTATGCTAATAAATGCCCTAATCCAAGGGTTAGTGATGATCGGCATGAGCAACCACTTAAGGCAAAGGAAAAAAGGGAAGTCACATGCGATCACTATTGGCGATGTTGAATATGACAACGATGTGGTGGAATGATTAAGTGTTTATGTAATGGGATTCCAAAATAATGTTGTATATAGTATCGTGCAATATTGTAATATTTATGTATTGGTCTATTGTGGTTTTCAATAATTTTATAGTACCGGTAACCATAGAGAGTGATTGAGATATTTTGGGAAAAAAGATGATATGCGCATAATGAAGGGATAAAGGGAAAATGAAATGTTTGACAGTATTCATGTGCTCATGACTGATATAAGGAAATAGTTATATCATGGTTTGAGTATAAATAATTTTGGGTTTTTGGTATGTGGAAAGAGTTAACTTTTGACAGCACTCATGTTTTCACTAAGATTCAATGGGTATTCATTTTTGAAGAGAATACATGATTAAGGCCTTCGAATGTTTGTAATGTGACCAACAAGACATATCTTATGATATATGGGGATCAACGATGGTATTAACATGCTTGTTATATGAAATCTCTGGTAATCGTTTTCACTATAATATGAGAGTGGACTGCAGTATTATGGATAATCCTAAAGATTGGAATGGATTATATTGGACATAAGTTAGTATTGTTTAACGATAGAAGTTTTTTCGATATTATTGATGGGATGTTATAGTAATGTAGTTTTAGAAAAAGGATAACCTACAGGATGGGCGATGGTCCATCGTGTCGAACAAGGCTATGGGAATCGAACCCACAACCGAAGTGCAACTGGATTTTATCGCCTACCACTAGCCTACAGGAAGTCCCTGTTTAGTCGAAACTTGTTTTATTATATTAAGCAGTATGATATATGAATTATAAGTCCATTTTAGGAACCATATATGATTAATCTCACTATAGATGGACTTATGTATTTTTGATAACTTTTATAACCTTTTGTTTGAGACAGATGGAATGACCCATCATTCTATCGCATGATCTGCTAACACTTCACGAATGACAAATTCAACTTCATTTCTTTAAGAGATGAAGTGGAAATTGTCCAAAGAATGACCAACGGTGAGACTGTACCAAAATCACGAAAGTATTTCTTCTAATTCCAATTTCATCAACTTTAGGGAAATGATCTTGAAAACTAAAAATGTTGTCCTTGTGCCCTTATATCTGATGAATCAGATGGTACCTTAGATCATCACAAATCTATGGCTTTGTGATTGATGGATTTTTTATAGCCATGTTCTCTACCACTCTTCATCAGAACATGATGGTCAGATTTCTCCTCCATACCAATATTTTCACCTATGTTCTCCTATGTGGAAACCCAGTGATGAGTTATTTGGGTATCCATTATGTTTCTAACATTCCTTTTTAAATGAAATTTTAGTATTCCTTTTTACGATGTGGGTTTCTATGAAAGAAACTCTCGTGTAATAAACCATTTATAACCCTGATGAATTTCGAGGGAGAAATTCATTTTAAGGGGGGTAGAATGTAACACCCCGAGATTTTATTAAAAATATTATTTTTAATGTCTTGTGTTGTACGCTACACCAAAATTAGCTTGTGATATACGCAAAACCATATTTTCTTGCAGTATATGTGACACTATTATTGGTTCGCGTTACACAGAATTTCAAGTTTGTTTTGTAGAAAATATTCTACGCAACATTATGTATAGATTTTGTTTAATGTATAAATGAAATAAGTTTTGATTATACGCAACACCAAACAGATCGTTCGCTACACGCAGCCCTGACTTGGCTTGCATTACACACAATAAAGACCTTCCTCGATAGTGTGTGTAGTACACAATACTAAGGTTCACTAAACGAGATATTATTATAATATTATTATGAACTAGCCGTTATGAATAGTAATACCCACTTTTTGAAATTTTATAAATTTTATCTTTCAAAATGGACTTCATTTTTGGATTCGAAATATCGAAATTAGATTAGGGTGAAATTTTGGTACTTTTCGGATAACTTTCATATTCTGATGAATAGTGAAAATTACTAAATTTTAATTAAAAACAACTTTTTTAATTGAAATAATTAATAGTGATAAATAATTAATTTGAGTGGTTTTAAAGTACATTTAGAATATATTTTTACCATTTAATACAATTTTGGTCATTGGATGTAATTTCACATTTAAACCAGACATAAACAAGTGTCAATCTTTTGATAGTTATTATCTCTTAAAAACACGCTATTTGTTTTAACGACGGGAATTAATTTTTAAATTAATTAATGCAGCTGATATGTTTTGAATTTGGTAAAATAGACATCATTTTTGAATTCATAATATCAAATATATCTTAAGCCTAATTTTTAGTATTTTTCTGGAAACTTTCATTTTTTTGATGAATAGTGAAACCACTAAGTGGTAGTTAAAAAACTGAATTTTTCATGAAACTTAATTTTACCGCTTCTGTGAGTGGAATTTCGAAAATCCGGGAGACACGGTTAATATAAAGGACTAAAATGTGGTTCAATGAGATGAAAATATTTTTTTTGATGAATAGTAACTTTTTACTTTTATTTACCACGGTTAAAAGTAAATAGGATAATTAAGGGTAAAAATGATATTATTATTACCCTAACACATGTCCTAATTCTGTTGGATAAGAGTAATTCGACCAAAAACAACCTTAGGAATAAAATATTACCATTTAGGCCCACTTGGATTAGATTAGGACATTTAATATTAATTTATTTAAAGAAGGGTTAAAATAGTTAAAATCAAAGTTTAATAAGTAAATCATTTTTAATATAGGGTTATACATAAGATAAATTCGACTATAAATATTCATTAGAAATCTAAAAAGATTTCCAACATAATGGTATTTTATTTATAATTTTTAGAAATTAAATAATTTAATTTATTTATGACACAAAGATGATGCAGTAATTATCTTATTAATGAAATATTGACATAATTGATGTTATAAATACCCAAATAAATGTAATTTAAGACTTTTTATGAATTACACTAATTTTATAGGTTAATATGACATGTTAGTATTGATTTAGTTAACTTTTTTCGAACTAATCATTCTGTTATGATTTTTACAAAAATCAATTACCAAATATTGTCAAAATTGACATAAAATAGTTTTTAAAACAAATATTATATTATTAATTGTTATTTTATTCCTAAAAATCTATGGTTCGGAAAAATGTCTTATATAAGGTTATATATATTAATAATAAACAAATTAGGGTTCTTTTGGCTTGTTATAGTAAGTTTATTAACCTTATAGTGTAAGAAAACAAGAAGACACAGTAAAAGTTAAATTATCTAACTTACAGTTAAATCTAAATGATAAGGTTAAAATAGAAATAAAAACTGGTATAAATTCTATTATATTGGAGGACTTAGACCCATACCCACATTGTCTTCAAAATAAATCAATTTGGAGCTATTAAAAACCGAATATGACTTTATAATAAAATAATATTTTTAGTTATTCCAAAGGTGCCCCTCTCCTCCCTTATAAAAGGGCACATCCTCCCTCTCTTCCTCACACCACTTTGAGCCTTCAAGCTTGGACAAAACCTTCCAAATTCTCTTCTACAATTCCCTAGAAACATCCTATAGGTCCTGGTTTTCTTCAAAGACCAATTTTAGTGCCCTAAGAGGAGGTCTCAAAGAGGCGCTTCAAATAAGAGGTAATGTCCGTTACCGATTCTTTCAACTTTATTTCTTCTTCCACTTATTCTTCTTTAGTTGTTTCATTATGAAGTAATAACATCAGTATCAATAATATACTGATATGTCATTATAAGTATTAAACAACCATATTTCACCATTTATCCATCCTATGGAAAACGAAATCACCGCGCGTGCGTACGTACGGAATACCATCTCCACGTCGTGGTGTAATATATTTTCCACCACCACCTTACTTGGATGGGTATAATGGTGAAAGTAATGAATATATATGATTATTTTAAATTGATATTGATTCTATAATATTATACATACACTTTAATACAATTCAACGATCATGGGAATGATATCATCGCTCGTGCGTACGTACGGAATACCGTCTCCACGACGCGATGAGATTCACTCTCCCTGATAACCATTCAAGAATGATTATAAAGTATATATAATAAATAATCATGAAATATATGACATAATAATTCTACTGTATTTATGTATATATATATTTATGTCATCTACTTAATTCCATTCAATTCAATAAGGAAACGAAAACACTGTTCATGCGTACGTACGGCCTATCGTCTCCATGAATGGTGTGATTCTTTCCATTTATCGATACATTATATATATGTATATTATGAATATATATTATAAATAAATCATGTTTTACATTCTAGATGTAATTAATCATGATCTAAGTAATCATATGAATAATTACAAGTTAAAACACGAACGACAAATGAGACGATTTTACCCAAAACGCTACTTTAACATTAATTTACAAAAGAACGAGTAATATAAAGTCATAAGTGAACCATATATGATATAATAACAATGAATATGATTATGTAATAAGTCAATGACATTATTTAAATCATTATACATGAGTTTTGGATACGTACGATGCATATCGGACCTAAGGTAAGGGATAAATATTCCAATCTCGTTCTTATTCGAGATTGTTTATTTGCAAGTATTTACTGGGGTTATTGTTATCATCCATGTCCATGTTTCCTAAAAATGGTTTCATGTATGTTTAAATTCCTTTTTACCAATTTTGACTTTTACCCAATGGTATGGAAGGAATCTTTCTTTTATTTACCCTACAAGGTACTTTTTTACTTTTTCGACAAAAGTACGAGAAGAATGTTTTTTTTCACATATATGGCATGAAAGGATTTTTTATAGTTTTATAAAGCCTTGTTTTTATGAAGATTCCTCCAAAATACTTCCTCACTATTTTCAAAAAAATCCTTTTCCTTTAAAATTGCATGACATTTTTTGAAAAGAAAATGATTTTGAAGAAAAATGGATATTTTCCTCAAGAATTCATTTCAAGTGTTTTATAAAAACCATTTTTCTTCTAAGATGACATTATTTCATATGTGTATGTTTCAAGTATAACGTCTCTATGATTTAAATGGTTTCACTTCTCTTATTATGAAATGATATCCATTTCTTTTATATGGATTATGTGATGAGGGAATGATGTTTATGAAACCCATTTTATTTATTGGGTTTTTATGAATGATGTTTGTTTATTTTGTGGCACAAGTAAGAATGATTTAATTATGAGATGGGTGGGACCTATATCTCCCTCCAATGCATTGGGTAAATATTTAAATCTCATGAGATAGACATGGCTGGAACGGTAATTTAATCTGGTTCAGTATTACAAGACTAGAACGAGGAGTGAACTCGATTTAGAAAGGGACTTTGTCCACTAAGATGGTCTTGGCAGCAATTCCTTGGCTACTATGGAAATCATTACATGTGCTTAATGGATTCCAAAATTACATGTTTTATTCCCATGCTATTTTATCATGATTTATGTTCCATTATGATCTATGCCTTATGTACTTCCATGTTTTATGTCGTTGCTCAAGATTTTGATTTTTAAACATTATGTTCATGTTTTTAAGTTCAAATGTATATGGTATGTTTTATTTTATCCATTCTTACCCTTACTGAGCATTTGAGATCACCCTTTTTATGTTTAATTTTCCCCCAGGATTAAAATAAAGGTTTAGGGTAAGGAAAAAAAGTGGAAGATCTTTATGGGAGATGTTGAAGATCCTTCACTACAATTAGAAGATTACATTACAAGTTTCCAAAGACACTAAACTATTATGGTCCTTTGGTGTTTGTTTTTGTTATGTACTAAGTATTCCGCAAAAGTAATGTAATGTCCATGTACGTCAAGTTTCGTGTCTCTACACGCATCCTTTTAAACCAATATTAAACATCACCTTTCCATGGTTTATCAAGATTTCTACAATCCCTAATAATTTTTAAAATTGGGTGGAATTCACAAACTATAAATTAATACGCCTTATTGGTTACATATTAATAAACTATTTAACCAACACTATCATTTAAAAATCCATTTACATTTTTCTGCAAGTTACACTTTCATTCTACCTAGGCTCTAATAGGACTTCAAGTTTCTATGGCTTGATTAAATAAAGTGTTATTCACAAGATATGAGGTAAAACTATATATATGTTTCTTGTTGGAACCTTATTTAATCAATATCATCATCAATCTATTTATATATTTCTGTTTGTCATGAAATCATCCTATGAATTGGTCAAGTAAGATTCCATTACAGTCCTATATAGAAAATACCATATATGATGTTTCTAACACTTTAAATAACTAACTTCTTTGTTACCATTAATAAATATACTATAGGAAAATATAAATCAGATAGATATAATCAAGAAAATTTAATCACAAGCTAATAAAAATAACAAGTAGTGTGTACTCAATATATAAAACCCATGTCCCTAGCATGCTACATGTCATGTGACTCCCTATATTCCTGAAATGATATATGAATGTGGCCACACCCTCTTGTCATATCAGAACAAGAGAGAATGTACCATAAGACAATAAATTCACCACCCATGTGTCTCACTCAAGGAGAAAATCAAATACAACTATAACAAGAGAAATCCAAGAACATCAAGTCTCATCCCTAGTAACTTGGGTCTTACCTCTGGTGTGGGTTGATAACTCCTAGGCATGAGATCATTTCTAAGTTCCAACACACTACTATTATTCTATCTACCATACCCAAATATCAAGACAAAAGAAAACATTCACTGATACCATTTTGTAATGCCCTACCTCCGTTGACCACAGATTGGTGTCAGGATTGGCGGTCGCTACTGCACTTCAGTGGTGCCTCCCAGTATGCCAGAGGATACCGACTAGCAGTATAGATCTAAGGTATTTGGGTGGGGAGACTATAACCACATATCAAATTATCCAAGAAGCATAAATAATATAAAAGCTTATAAACCATAAAAAAATTACCATCACAGATAAGATAAGTAAAGTGTCGAAATAACTATAGTATCAAATGCTACAATAATGAATAATTTCATACATTTCATAAATTATCCCCAATGGATGGATCATACAAAAAAAATAAAGGATAAAATAAAATTGAGTCTATATTATACTTAATTATGATCTTGATCCCCACCCAGTTCTAATTTCCATACTCCACACTAGTCAATCACAACAAAAACAATATTATGCCTTTCCTTAAACCTATACCTCCAAAAATATAGTCTTCTACTTGGGTACCCAAGTTCCATGTTATCCCTAGAAGGGTGTGAGTAAAACTAATTAGGACACTATCAATAGGGTCCCTAAAATAAGCAGTCCATAATATAGTGCATACATGAGTGTTATAAATAATCATGTATGAAATTATCTATTTAATTAGACTAGAAGTTGCAGATTAAGAATTAATAGTTTAATATTTAAATAAAAGGTGGTAAGACAATTAATAATGTTTGGGATCCATGGTGACACCCACCATTGGTTCATACCTTCTTCATCTATCTCTAGTGAATCTCTTATGATGGTAGACATCAAGGATCTACTAGTTCCAAAGTATACTACTAAGGAAACCATGGTTGTAACAACTTGAGGGAACCCATGTGGATCCACTAAAAATCCCCTCTCAACAATCCCAACATGAATCCAAGGGATGGGTGACCCTTGTAATTACTCTGATCCAAACTACTATTCTAAACTCAAGAAACCATCTTTAAAATTTCGAAACATGGCCCGATGGGAATCCCTAACTTACACCTAAGGAATTCCAGTCATAGTAACCAGGCCAGATCCAGGGATCTCATCTCACAATGTTCACCATGGTACCTTGGAATAATCCACGGTATTAATCTGTGGCATTTAAATAACATATACATTACCCAAATCCAAGGGTGGTTGTCCTAACGAATTTTCAATAATGAATCTAAGCATAATCCAATGGATTTCTCTAGTAATTTCATAGCATTGGATGTCATCATACCATGAAATTTATTTGAGTCTCCAATTGGAATCTGATGATAGATCACGGAATTACATGAATGCCTATGTCTATAAATACTTCAAGAAATCACCCTAGGTCATTCCAACTCATTTTCATATCAAAAGATATTAATTTCATAATTCTCTATTTATCAAGAAAATGCTTTCCATCATGTAAAATCACTATTCAAGACAAAATCACATAGTCCCCTTCATGGATCGCATCTTAGAATTATAAAAAAAAGAAACAATTAATTTATTAAATCCCATCCCATTACATAAAAGTATTACAAGAACTCATTAACACATTCAGAGACACTTTTAAAACCCAATTCTCATTTCATAAAATTCCTCAATCATTTTACAACACATTAATCCATTTAAAGTTCCAACCTCATTTACGACATTTATGGTTATAGAATTCCATCTCACAACCATCAAATGATTCCATAATTCCTTTTTAGAAATTTCAAGCATAAGGATCTCTTTAATATATTGAAATTTCTTTTTATATACACAATATCACCATTTGAAAAGTCAATTCCAAGGTCAAATATATTACCTAATAGCTTTACTAGGGATTCTCAATTCTATGGATCAAGACATGCTAAAGGGGTATTTCACATTAGTAATTAAAATTTTAGAAAATTTCACTTTAATTATGTGAATTCCCAAAAAACCAGTATGAACACAATATGTAAGCACTCAGATAAATATGTGAGGCAATCGGTTAATTTAAAGGGACCACTGAACTTAGACTCATAGGATCTTACTGGTCCAATATCAGTCATCAGTTTGGCTTGAATCGATATAAATAATGAAATAAGATAAGCAACCTAAAAATAGGTCATATTATACATAAATGGTATGATATAACTAGATATTGAAGGAAACTAAGAATAGAATATAATGTAAACTTAGACTTACCTTAAACTTTCCAATGTATTTAGCAGAAGTGAAATCAAACATCCGATGGAGGAGAACCACCCATGGAAGAGGGGATGAGGTTTTATGTGTTTGGAGAGGCCTACTGGTCATGGGGAACCAAAAATACCATATAAGAAGAGAAAAGTGTGGCCTTGTGTGAAATGAAGGAGCTTCTCCTCATTAAAAATAGCTTGGGCATTGATGAGTCAGTGAACCCAGCAAGGTTTCCTTGCTTCTAGCAAGGCCACCAGCTAGCCGGTGGTTTCTATTGCATCTCGACCAACCCCGGTCTCCCTACAGTGCTCTCCTAAACCCTTGGTATACCACTCAACCCTTATTACACATCCAAAGTGCCTTTTTTGTGAGTTTCAACCCTCATAACTTGAATCCAAAAGTAGATAAAAACCGGACCCCTCTGCAAAAATGAAAATTCCAAAATCTCACCGAGACTCAAGGCACATCCATACACAGGGGTGTTACATTTTAAATATTAAATATATTTGGAATCCTATAGTGGAGTCTATTAAGACCCTTAAAAATACATTAAAGATACATATAGATGATGTTCTATTCGATGAGAATAAGTCTACCTATACCTGGTTAATTAATGTAGACTAGGTTTTTCTCAATAGAAAATGTGCTACTCAAATCGATCTATAGATCGACAAGAATATCTACCAAAATTTCATCAATAAACTTGATGGTGAAAATTAGGAAATACATACAAAAGTAAAACCACAAAAAAACTAATATTCCAAATTGTCAACCTAATGTAGAAGGATGAGAACATCATATTAGAGCACGTGAGTGAGTTTCAAGGTATTGTTGATCAACTGAATTGTTTGAAAATTATGGTTAATTATGAGTTATGGGAACTATTTATGTTGATTCCTTTACCAAATATTTGTGACACAATCATCGTAATAGCTAGTAATCCAGCACCAGATGAAAATATCACCATTGAAATGGTGAAGGAAAAAATTATGAATAAAGAATCCAAAAGTAATGATGAGAGATATATATCAGAACCATAGGATCTTTTCATTAAAATATGAGGAAAAAAGAAATTATTAGCAGTAAGTTGAGGAAATGAACCCAATGATTAAAATCAACAAAGGAGTAAGTGGTCAAAATATTGATTAAAATACGATATGAAGTGCCACCATTGTATCGGATATTGAATTTTGAGCAAAGGAATTAGAAAGGTAAACCCCAAAAAATGATTCTTCAATTTTAAATGATGATATTGTTATTGTATAGGAAGAGCATGTTAAACTTGGAAGACAAGTTTCGATATGGATAATTGACTCGGGACCTTCTTTCCAAGTCATTGTATGAAGCTATTTATTCGTATCTAACACTTCAAGAAGTTTTGGACACATGAAGATGCAAAATAATAGAACATCCAAAAATTATTAGTATTGGAAATATTTTCATAGAGACTAATATTGGGTGCAAGTTACTATTACAAGATGTGAGACATGTTCCTAATATTCTCCTTAATATAATTTCCACTCAAATTATTGACCATGATGGGCACATAATTTCGTTTGGTGATAAGAAATGGAATCTTACCAAAGGTAACATGGTAATTTCTAAAGGAAAGAAAAATACTTCTCTCTACCTCACAGATGCCAAACCATGTAGAGGAGAAGTCAATGCAACTAGAAAGGAGGATCCTGTAAATGTTTGGCACATACAACTTAGCCACATGAGTGAGAGAGGAATCAGAATACTATCAAATAAAGGTATTCTCCAAGAATGAATGCTACACATTTGGATACTTGGGTTTACTACTTTATGGGAACACCACACCGAGTATCATTTCATGGTTATTTATCATCCATAAAGGAAAATGTCTTACAAATTATAAACATTGAAGTCTACATGATGAGAACCAAATTGATGAGAGGTGATACTTATTTTGTGACCTTCATTGATGTTCATTATAGATAAGTTTGGTCTTTTTTTTTGAAAACTAAATATCAAGCATAGTATGTTTTAAAATAGTTTCATGTAAAGGTGGAAACAGAAAAAGGAATATGATGGAAGTGTGTGTGTGTGTGTGTCTAGACAATGGAGGATAATATTTTCATCCATTTGAGGAATATAATAGGAGTTTTGACATTAGGATAGAAAAATCAGTATTGAAGGCCCCTCAACATAATGGTTTCACTGAGAGGATGAAAAAAACCATCTATTATAGATTCATGGGTATTCTCTCAAATGAAAAGCTGACAAACACCTTTTGGGGGGAAATAATTAGTATAACGATTGATCTTATCAAAATTTATCTATAAGATCCACTGAAATTTGATGCAGCAGAATTTATTTGGATAGGTAAATATGCTTCATGAAAACACTTGATAGTATGAGGATACAAGACATTTTTTTATATTCTAAAAGGTGAGAGGGAGAAGCTGGACGGAAAGGGAAAATAGTGTATCTTTTTTGGATATTCTAATGAAGAGTTTGGCTACTGACTCTAGGAACCTATTAGTAGGATAATTTTTAGAAGAAGATATATAGTATTCCTTAAAGATTAAAAAAATTACGATTTTTAGAAGTTATGAAATCTTGAGAAGCCATAGTCTAGGGAAATTCAAGTCAATCTGGAACCAATCTCATCAACATCAGTTCAAAAAAGTGAGAGAGGGATATGTGAAACTGATGATACTTAAACTCTAGGAAATATGACTATATTTACTAAAATTCTCCATAATCAGATATTCCAAAATAGATCCCACTCAAATCACAATTGAGGAGATCCAAGAGATAATAAAAACCAATTCGTGAATATCCACCACATGAGTTTGGGATACTCACTTATGGTCAGATCTAGATAGATGTGATGATTCAATTAGAAGACATAAAAAGATATAGAGGAAAAATTCCATGAAAAAGGGGATGAGAGACTTTCACAAGAAATGTACATTTTAGTTGGTGGAGTTACCACACAGAAAGAAGGTACTCAAGAAAAAGTGGGTGTATAGAATCAAAGGAGAAGGTGATACCTCATGACCATGATACAAAGCTAGGATAGATATGAAGGGATTTAGATAGAAGAAAGATATTGAATTTGATGAAATTTTTTCTCCTGTGGAAAAAAATTATTTAATCATAGTTTGTGCTTGGATTGATGGAAACTATCAACATAGAGGTTCAAAAGATGGATGTAAAGACTACATTCTTACATAGTGATCTTAACAAGAAGATTTATATGGATCCACCATAAGTTTTTCATGTGAAAGGAAAAGAAAAAATTGTATGTAAACATGGTAAAAGTTTATATGATCTGAAATAAGCACTAAGTCAAAAGTGTAGGAAATTTGACTCATTTATGGATAAAATTGAGTATAGGAGAATGATTGGTGATCACTAAGTTTTCATCAACAGGTTTCATGATTTTGATGTCATTAATTCCCTTATTTATGTTGACTATAAGTTGATTATTGTTAGATATATCACCAAGATTGATAGTTTGATGAAGGATTTGAACAAGTCATTCAAAATGAAAGGCTTAAGAGAGACTACCCAGATTCTTGGTATGAATAGCACTAAAGATAAAAGAAATAATAAAATTTGACTATCTTAAGTACAAAAAATTTAGAATGTTCTTAAAATATTTAACATGGGAACGGTGAAACCAGTTAGTAATCCACTTGAAAATCATTTCAATATTGTAACAAGACATAGTCTATCAACTAAAGATGAGAAGGATGATATAGAAAAATTTCCTTATTGGTCTCCAATTAGCAATATCATGTTTGTTATTGTGTGCACCAGACCAGATATTTCTCATGTTGTTGGTGTTTGGTGAAAATTATTATCAAAACTAGGAAAGGACAATTAGGAAGCTATTAAATGGGTATTAAGGTATCTTCAAGGTACATCCAAACATTGTTTATATTTTTGGAATTGATAAATAAGTTTTAGAAAGATATATACATATAGATATGTATAGAAATATAGACATGAGGAAATCAATATCTGGATACCTAATATCATTTGTAGGGGTATAAGTCTCATTAAAATCATGACTTCAGAAATGTGTTTCCCTATCAACCATAGAAGTGGAGTATATCAAAATAATTAAAGGTTATAAGAAGATAATTTGGATGAAGAATTTTCTGCAGGAACTGGGAGAAATTTAGGAGAATTACATTCTTTATTATGATAGTCATAGAATGATTCATATTAGCAAGAACTTGATGTTTTATTATAAGTCTAAAAAATTGATGTAAAATATCCATGGATCCTTGATGTGTTGGAATAAAAATTTATGGAAATTAAGAAAATCCACACAAATGATAATAGGTAATACATAATGAAAAATATACTATAGAAAGAGAATCTTGAAATATGCAATGAGACTATAAGTCTAGTTTCTATCCCAAATTGGTTGTGAGGGGGATTTTTGGGCATAACATCCCCCAATCCAGAACTCCTTCATGTGGCCAAAATGGGTTGGTTATGATACCTCAAGCATGTCTCCTCACATGCCAAAGGCCGCTAACTAACATCAGGGGTGTGATATGTATAGTGGGGAGAATATAAACCTTCATTATATAGTTACAACACAGTGCAATAATCATATGAAAAATAGTAAATAAATATCAAAGTAGCATAAATAATGGAAAAATACAATACAATGGAAACCAAATAGTAAAATCCAACAAAATAATCTAATAAATAATAAAGGAATAATGTAATTTCATGCTAAAATGTAACAAAATGTTATGCTAGAAGTAATATAAATAAAATAATATCATACTCAAATAAATACTCAAAAGTCTCTGGTCTCTAACCCCAAGTTGTTCATCTCACGAAACTCCAACCCATCTATAAAACAACAATCAACAGTAAGTCCCTTTTTTGTTGTCCAATCTTGTATCTATGTAATCTACATGGGTACCAAATGGAGCCCTAAGTAGGGTGGGAGTATAAATCAGTAGGTTGGCACCACCATGTATAAACATAACCAATCTGAAAACAAGTGTATGTAATAATACAACAAATAGGTGTAGTACAAAATTAAAAAAATTAAATAAAGGGAAAAAAAACTACTTTAGCACCATACCAGAACGTCTCTGAGCATGTCTCATAAACATTCCAACCAAGGTAAAACATAACCTACCTCAACACCATGTCGGAATGTCTCTGATCATGCCTCACTACCATGTAAACCATAACCTTTTAACCAAGGTATAAATCACACAATTATGGATCAAAACCCTCTTTATAAGCATTTATGTATTTAATCAGGGTTGAGCCCAATATATAATAATTTCAGTATGTATTAGGGGACAAACCCAGTATATAATCTTCTCAACATGTTTCACTAGGCATAGCATGCTATATAAGTATTTTATCATGTCTCAAGGAATAGTTTGATATATAAGCATTTTAGTGTGTCTCGGGACACAGTGTAGTATATAAGCATTTCATCATTTAAAATGGGTCAAATCCCTATATAAGCATTACATCATATAATCTGGGCCAATTCCCTATATAATAATTACAACAAAGCAATCAAAAACATGTCACAGAAACAAAGATATCACAATATCACATCATAAGGATCGATGGTTAATTAGGAAAATTATCATGTGCCTTTGAATTACACATTTCATTTACCATTTATTCTTAAACCAATAACAATTTCAATCAATTCAAGAATCCGACCAAGCCAAGGTTAATCCATATCAAGAAAGCACCCAAAAATCATGTCAATCTAAACACACTTAAAGCCATTAATCAATCCATTTATAATCAGGGGCACGCTAACCTGAACGGTATCCATAATCCAAGTCAATAGCCAATTTGAAATAAAGGGAACCTAATGAATAATCCAAATCTTTACTTAATTAATTTAGGTGCACGCTATGTTGGTGTAATCATAATATTTCACATGATTTGAAATTAAACATGCCATAGGGTTACAGTTTAGACTCCTTACCTTTAACCAATGATCCAACAACAATTCTGTAGCATCCCAAGAAATTCAAATGGTACTTTTATTTTAATTATTTATTAATTTTTTCTATAATTTTAAAAAATATTTTAATTAAAAAATTTATGAAACTAAAGTATTTTGTGTAATCAAAATAAGTTTTTATTCAAAATTATAAAATATTACTTTTCAAGAAATATTATTTTCTTTAAATAAATGCATTATTTTATATAAGTTAGAATATATCAGTTATTTAAAAGTATGTTTTAATATTTAATGTTTTGAATATATTATTTTTATTTTTCAACAAAAATATTTTGATTTAAAATTATTAACATATATTTTCTAATGTATTTAAAAGATTATTTTAATATAAATTTATATCTAATTTAATATTTATCATGCTAATTATAATTAAAATTTTACCATTATTTTGAAATAAATAAAATCGGAAAATTATAATTTGGTTTAATATTTTAATGATAAGAATAAGAATGATAATAATAATAATTAAGGGAAAAAAATTTAGAAAATTATTACTATTATTTTTAATATAATATATTTTATAAATATATGAAAATATATTGTGTTTTTGTTTTATAAAATTTATAAATTATAAATATATATAATTATTTTATTACAAAAAACTCACTTTTATATATGCGTTAAAAAATTGTGATTAGAATTATTTATTAAAAATGAATTATATATATATATATATATTTCAAAAATGATAAAATGATATATATATATAAAAAAAATTATTTATATAAAAAATGTTACATAAGTTTTTTTAAATGATGTGTTTTATGCTTCAAAAAATGTTAAATAAAAAAATGAAGTAAAATTCAAACATGGAAAAAATGTAAATTAAATGATATAATAATATATAATTGTAATTATAATGATGGATTTGAATAAAAAAAGGTGAAGGATGTGTGATAAGAAACAAAATAGAGAAAATTTGATGAAATAAAAAAAACAAATGACAAATCAAAGAATAAAAAAATGGTAGAAAATGTGTAAGACAAAAAGAGACGCATGATGATAGGATATAATATAATAATAAGTAATGATATTGATGACATGATAATAATGATCATAAAATATCATATAATAACAATAATAATAACGTTATAGATGAAAAGTAACTCACGTTTTTATTTTATTTTAAAATCAACACACCAGCTTTCAGCAACATCAATCCAACATGAATTATTTATGAACCAAACCCTCGACTTACACTACAAGCTTCAAAACTGATATATATATATATATGAATGTATGTATGTATAATCCTCATGTGCACATCCAAAAATACACGATTCTATTCCTCTAACCTCCTCCATTTCTTCTTCCATTTGTCCAAGAATTCAACACATTCGACTCTTCCTCACTTACACATAAAGATTTAATTTATTTTTTTATTATTTTATGTTAATGATGTATATATATATATATAAATATCTATCCATCTATTTTTAAGAATTCATGAATGTGATGGAATTTTTATTTTTATAAAATTATGTTTGTTTATTTTCAAAAGTTTGAATTTATTTTCAATTGGTCATTTTATGTTACAAAGGTATATGTATATATGTGTACATAAATATCCATCTATCTATTTTTCTCAATTTATTTTCAGGATTTATTAAATAAAGGATTCATCATTTATTTTTAAATTTAATTGTTAAAGTTTGATTTTATTTTCAACCTATCAATTTATGTATGGTTTATAAATATATATATATATATATATATATATATATATATGAATATGTATATGAATCTATTTATATTTATTTGTTTTAAAATATAAAAGGTATTAATTAATTATTTTCAATTCTATATGCAAGGGTTTAAATTTCTTTTCAAAATATCATTTTATGTGTATCTTTTATTTATAAATTCTAAATGTTATGATTTTATGTGTTAATTTTAAGTAAAAGTTATTATTTCATGTGAAAAGATGTTCATTCTCATCCATGTATGTCATTCATAAATTAGATATGGCCATCATTTATGTTATCAATGGCATCACATTCATTTTTATTCAAGTATTTACTTATTTTATTACACATTTATATTTATGAATTTTAAATAAGAACAATTATTTATATGGATGGATTTATCCTAATTATAATTTCAAAAGAAATCAATTGAATGATTATGTTATGTTAAGCAGTAAGTAAGTTTATTTTCTTCGAAAGAAACTAATTTATGTATAAATTATTGAAAAAAATTCGGTTTATGATTAAGAAAGGAAGGACTGGTAAATGTTTTCTTAAAATTGACACTAGAGTATCGAATGTTAAGTTATGGAATGGAGAGTGAACCCATCACTTTAAGGGGGCATTATCCCAAATGAGATACGGCACAGTGGCCTCACAGTTTTTTTTTGTTCTATTGAGTATCATAATTAATCATCCAAAATTATAATTTTCAAATTGAAAAATCCAAAGAATTATTTCAAAATATTATTATTTTGGAAATTAAGTTTTTCCAAATTGTATGAAAATTATTATATTTAAATATTTTGAAAGCCTATTACTAAATATTTTATTTATTAAAAAGAAATAATTTAAAAAGTATTTATCAATGATTTTTAAAACCCCTTACAGGGAAAAATAATTGTTCACACTGTGCTTTAAATTTATTTTTCACAAGTTTAGTGGATTGATTTTGTGATTTGTATTTTCTACAAGGAGGAAGCAGGCACAAATAATTTTAGTTAAATTTTATTTTGTATAGTTTTGTTAAGTTTTATGATATGTATCTAATTCTCCAGAACCTAGAATCATAAAATTTCCTAGTATTTAATAAATATAGTGTATTTGTTTAGTTTATTTTATAAAAAAAATATTCATAGCATTCAAATAAGATGAACCTAGAATCACGGGTTTGGGTCCTTACAATTGGTATCAGAGCAGCAGTCTAGACAACTTTGGAGATTAGATTTTTTCATATAAGCAGTAGAAAATATAAGTTTACCATTCTTATTTTTCTAGAGATAAAAATTTAGAAATTTTCTAGCGTCTATAGAATGAATTGTGAGCATGTAATTATTTTAAGTGGGGAAGAATATAACACCCCCAATAAATTCAAATGGTTCTATTATTTTAATTATGTAATTATTTTTTTTATAATCTAAAAGAAATATTTTTAATTAAAACATTTATAAAACTAATGTATTTTGTGTAATCAAAATATATTTTTAATCAAAATTATAAAAATATTACTTTTCAAGAAATATTATTTTCTTTAAATAAATTCATTTTTTTAAAATAAGTTAAAAATATCATTTATTTAAAAGTATGTTTTAATATTTAAGGTTTTGAATATTTTATTATTATTTTATAAGAAAAAAATTTTGATTTAAAATTAAAAACAAATATTTTTTAAATGTATTTAAAAGAGTATTTTAATATAAATATATATCTAATTTAATATTTATGATACTAATTATAATTAAAATTTTACATTATTTTGAAATAAATAAAATATGATAATTATAATTTAGTTTAATATTTTAATGATAATAACAATAGAAATAGTAATAATAGTTAAGGGTAAAACATTTCTTTTGAAAATTATTATTATTATTATTAAGATAATATATTTTATAAATATATGAAAATATATTGTGTTTTTTTATAAAATTTATAAATTATAAATATATATAATTATTTTATTATAAAAAAATCACTTTTATATATATGTTTTAATAAAATGTGATTAGAATTATTAATTAAAAAACAAATTATAAATAAATTTATTTATTTAAAAAACATTAAAATGATATATATATATATATATAAATGAATTTATTTATTTAAAAAATGTTACATATGTTTTCTTTTATTCTATGTTTTTTAGTTTAAAATGCATTAAATAAAAAAATAAGAAAAAGACAAACATAGAAAAAACATTAATCAATGATATAATAATATAAAATTATAATTATAAGTATTAATTTGACAAAAAAAAGGGTTAAGTACATGTGATAAGAAACAAAAGAGAGAAAATGTGATGAAAGAAGAAAAAAAATAACAAATCAAAAAATAAAAAAATGGGAGAAAATGTGTAAGACAAAAAGAGAAGCATGAAGATAGGATATAATATCATAATAAGTAATTATATTGATGACATGATAAGAATGATAATAAAATAACATATAATAATAATAATAATAATAATGATGATAATAATAATAATGTGAGAGATGCAAAGTAACGCTTGTTTTTTGTTTGCTTTTAAAATCAACACCCCAGCTTTGAGCAACATCAATCTAATGTGAATTATTTATGAACCAATCCCTCATCTAAAACTACAAGATTCAAAACTCATATATATATATATATATGTGTGTGTGTGTGTGTGTATGTATGTGTGTATGTATGTATGTATGTATAACCCTCATCTGTACATCCAAAAATACTCATTTCTCTTCCAAAACCTCTTCCATTTCTTCTTCCATGTGTCCAAGGATCCAACACTATCGACTCTTCCTCACTTATAGGTAAAGGTTGAATTTATTTTTTTATCATTTTATGTTAAATATGTATTTATATATATATATATATATATTTAATAGTATATGAATGTAAGTGAATTTTTATTTTTAACATATTATGTTTGTGTGTTTGCAAAGTTTTAAATTTTTTTCAATTTATCAATTCATATTACAAAGGTATATGTATATATGTGTACATAAATATTCATCTATCTATTTTTCTCTATTTATTTTCAAAATTTATTAAATAGTGGATTAATATTTTAATTTCAAATTTAATTGTAAGAGTTTGATTTTTTTCAACCTATCAATTTTTGTATGGTTTATAAAGATATATATATATATATATATATATATATATGAATAAGTATATCAATATATTTATATTTATTGTCTAAAAAAAATTAAAAGGGATTAATCATTTATTTTCAAGTCTACATGCAACGGTTTGAATTTGTTTTTAATCTATCATTTTATGTGTATCTTTTATTTATAAATGCTAAATGTTATCATTTTATGTATTAATTTTAAGTAAAGGTTATTGTTTCAAGTGAAAAATGTTCCTCCTCATCTATGTATGTCATTTATAAATAATATATGGACACCATCTATGTTATAAATGGCATCCCATACATTTTTATTCAAGTATTTATTTATTTTAATATACATTTATATTTATGAATTTTAAATAAGAACAGTTATTTATAATCACGGATTAATTTCTCCCAATTATGATTTCATAAATTTTAAATTAAATTATTATGATATGTTAAGTAGTAAGTAATTTTATTTTATTCAAAAGAAAATAATTTTATGTATGAATTATTTTGGAATTTTTTTTAGATTATGATTGAGAAAAGTATGACCAATAAATGTTTTCTTAAAATTGGCACTAGAGTATCGAATGTTAAGTTATGGAATGGGAAGTGAACCCATGACCTTAAGGAGACATTTTACCATATGATACATGGATCAGTGGGACCATGATTTTCTTATGGTCTGCTGAGTATCATAATTAATCCTCCAAAATTGTTATTTGGAAATAGATAAATCCAAATAATTATTTCAAAATGTTATTATTTTTGAAATTAAGTGTTTTCAAAATAGTATGAAAATTATTATATTTCAATATTTTGAAAACCTATTTCTAAATATTTTATTTATTCATAAGAAATTTTAAAAAAATTATTGATCAATGATATTGAAAACCACTTACTAGGAAAAATAATTTCTCACCCTATGTTTTAAATTTATTTTTGATAGGTTTAGTGGATTGAATTTGTGATGTGTATTTTCTATGAGGAGGTAGTGCACGTGAAGAATTTTAGTTAAATTTTATTTCTTATAGTTTTTTTAAGTGGTATGACATGTATCTAATTCTCCAAAACCTAAACCAATAAAAGTTCCTAGTATGTAATAAATGTTGTGTATTTGTTCAGTTTTTTTAATTGAAAAAATATAAACATAGAATTTATATAAGCTGAACCCAAAATCGTGGGTTCTGACCATTATAGCTTCCAAAGTAAAACATCAACAAGGAATAAGGGTCAAATGATCACAAGAAGGATCCAGGGATCGGATGCTTAATCAGGATGTTTGGAACCAAGAGAGGCGCTCCAAAATCACCTGGAAACTGCCCTAGGGTTGAGATATGAAATTTTCATGCGAGAATTAGAAAAAATCGAATCCAAAGCAAACTTAAAACCCCTAATTGTGATAAATATATGGTGTATAAAGGATTTAAACATAATTTATTCCTTTTATAAGTGACGCATTGAAAAACATGTAAGATTAGGTTATTTTTAACACTACCTAAACTTTACATGACATGTAATGTTTACATGGTGTGTTTTAATCACACACCATGAACCAGGATCCTGGAATGTTCCCAAAAATAGTTACACATCATGTAGATATATTACACAATATGTAATTCCTATGAAAACAGCCTTTATCTAGATCCCCATGGGAAGAAACTGAACCGCATCTAAAGCCATAAAAAACATGGAAAACCTCGGTAACCCCATTGAACACATTTATATCTGAGATCTATAAATTCAAAAAAAAATATGCAACCCTAAACTTTAGGTCATTTTCCCCAAAAAAGGATCCCCATATTTGAACTAGACTCATCCAACAAGGCTCAAATGAAAAACACAAAGATGGATGTACCTGGAAAAAGATGAGATCTTATAACCTCCCCACAATATAACAGCTCATCCATGAGCTGCTCCAAGCATCATTGTGGGTTCTCAATGAATAAATTTGGCCACTTTTCTAGCATATCATACTCCCGATCTCAAGAATCCTCCTGAAAACACCCATTCTTCCACTACACCTGAACCAAAAGAATCCTCATACCCCAAAGAGACTTCTCACTACAGTCCACAATCCTTATCTGATGCTCCTCAAAGGAAACTCCAACACAATTCTCAACGGATACTATGTTTATCATATGAGAATGCTCTAAATAATATCTTGGAATTAGAAATATGCGAAACACTTCAATCATGGAACTATACCATTATAGAAGGTCTAGACAGCATGCCACTAGATCTACCTTATCCATTATCTCAAACGGCCAGACAAAATTGGGTGAAAGATTTCCATGTTTCCTAATATAACATTTCCCCAACCTTGGTAAAACCTAAAAGAAAACATGATAACCAGCCTCAAACTCTAGAGGTCATCTGCGATGGTCAGTGGAGGATTTCTATTTTCTATGTGCGATTAACAACCACCTCCTGATCAACTAAACCTGCACAGATGTATCCTACATGATATTAGTCCCAACAAGTGTTATCTCACCAACCTCTGACCAACAAAGACATGAACGACATGATCTTCTATTCTAATCCTAGAAAGGTTCCATCCAGATAAAATCCTAGAAGCTTATATTATATGAAAAATCCATGATTGTCATATGTTGCTCCCACAAAAAACTAAAATCCAAAACACAAGCTCATAACATATCCTCTAAAACCTGAATAGTCCGTTCAGATTGACTATCAGTCTAAGGATGATAGTTAATGCTTAAAATAACCTTCAATGCCATATCCTTCTGAAGACCCTACCAGAAACATGATGTGAAATGAGGATCTCTATTAAAAATCATACTCCTCAGAACACTATGCAACTGAACTACCTCACGCACATAAATACTACCAAGATCATTAACAATGAAGGTTTTATTTATAGGAAAAAAGTAGGATACCTTTTTCAGTCGATCCACAATCACTCATAAAACATCATTCTTATGGTTTTTTGGGTAATCTAATCAAAATATATATTGTTATATCATCCCATTTCCACTCAAGAATGGGAAACGGCTGCAAAATTATAGCTCACCTCGGATTCTTGGCTTTCACCTGCTAAAAAGTGAAACATCTAGCCACAAATATTGTTACTTCCTTCTTCATTACTAACCACAAGTAATGTTTATGGATATCACGATACATCTTTGTCAAACCACGATGTATCGCTCATTTAGAATCATGAAAATCTCTCATTAGATCCTCACACAAGCCCATAGGAACCCAGACTAAGATGTAGAAAATAATAGAATTATCACTGCCAAGAGAATATATTGATGGTGTCTACCTACTATATAATTGGTCACCTAGGACTAATACATACGAATTAGATAAATTATTGGTCTTTATTCAGTTCAAAATCATGGGTATAACTGACATTGGATTCAGATCTACTAACCCTTGGGACTCCTAAACATCTAGATGCATGTATGAAAAGAGGGACATTATCTGTCACTCGTCACAAGACTCATGTACTTCCACTATCTGTGTCTTTAAACTCAATTCATAGACAATGACATTTCCATTTCCCAGTGTATAATCCAACTCGAATTCGAAATACTACAGATTCTTAACCCAGCTCCTCTACCGAATGTTCATGTCCCACTGAGAAAATATGTACCTGTAGCTCTTGTGGTCTATGTATACCACAAACATATCAACCATGAGATAATTTCTAAAACATCTCAGGGCATGTACCACTACTTCTAGCTCCAAATCATGAGTTGGATAACTCCTCTCATGTGGTCTCAACTGGTTGGAACCATAAGCAACAACTCAATCCTCCGATATCAAAACTGCACTGATTCTAACTCTAGATGCGTCACAGTACATGGAATATGCTTTACCCATCATAGGTAAAGTGGGGATAGGTGTTGAGGTCAGCCTACATTTCAACTTATGAAAATATATCTCACAATCATCAAACCAAACAAACTTCACCCCTTTCTTGGAAAACCCAAACATTGGTGCTTCAAGACAAGAAAAGTCTTGGATAAAGCACCAATAATAACTATTTGAACCCAGAAATATCCAAATTTTAGATAAATTCTTGGGATTCTCCCAAGATATCATGGATGAAACCATCTCTAGATCCACTGACACTCCAACCTCTTAGATGACATGGCTCAGAAAGTACACTTTATCGATCTAGAAACTGCATTTAGTTAGCTTAGAGTAAATATAATTATTTATCAATGTACTCATGATGATGTCAAGATGTTAAGAATTATTTTTTTCTAATTGGGAATATACTAAGACATAATCGAAAAAAATCACCACAAACTAGTCGAGAAAATATGAAAGATCATATTCATCAAGGTCGTAAATACCACTAGTGAATTTTTCAAACCAAACAGCATCATTATAAATTCATACAAGTCATACCTAATCTTAAAATAAGTCTCAGGTATTTCTATTGGTCTCACCATCACTAATGGTATCTTGATCTCAAATAATCCTTGGATAAGATCATAGAACCACACAACTAATCGAGGAGATCATCTATGAATGTAAGAGGATATTGATTCTTGACCATAATCTAGTTCAATCTCTAATAGTCCACACATAATCAAAAAGTCCCATCATCCTTCTTGGTGAAGAGAATGGGAGAACCCCAAGGATATGTACTAGGCCGTAAAAAACCTTTAGCTTCCAGATCTTTCAACTGTACTTTCATCTATCTAAGCTCTGTTGGTGACATTCTATATAGAGGGAAAAAACTAGCTCTTATCCCGACACTAACTCAATTCTAAACTTGATCTTTCGCTTGGGTGGTAAGATGTATAAATCTTCAGGAAAAACATCCAAGAAATGGTCTACCATTGGAGGAAAATAATCATGTTTCATTCCACCATTATCAATAATAAGAATGGATATCTGAGATGTGAGACAATCCAATCTATACTAGATTGGTCTTGCATGAACATCCTAAATATCTCACTCACCTTGGTGAGAATAGTTTTCTCCTTCTAGATATTAAAAGGAAAATCACCTCTAGTGATAGTTGATATGAGCCTAGTATAGGACAAACCAATCCATACTAAGAATCAAATTGAATTCTTTAATTTTCATCACGAATGGTTCCCAAAATAAATGGTAACCACCAATTTCTAGAGAAAACACCTTACAACTTTTGATATTTTCTAATTATGATCCCAATGATGTGTTGATAGTCAAAACACCATCCAAGATTTCCATATCAAACCCTAAACCATTTTTAAAAAGAGAAGATAAAAATTAATGAAATGATCCATTATCAAACCCAAATAAATCAAGGGGTACATGATACAAGAATCGTGCCTTTAACAGTAGATGTTTATACATCCACACCAGCCAGAGTAGTCTTCATAACATTTAGCTGACAAGACCCTCTACCCTGGGTTCCAGCCTAGAACCCCTAAGATATTCTCTCTACCTATTATTTTCATTCCTGCATAGAGTTACATTGTCCCTTTCCTTGACAAGAACATCCCATGGAACTCTAGATACCTATAAACTGAGGAGTAGTTGAGTCCTTCCCAGACTCTGGTGCATGTACCATTCCCCTACCGCTGTTTTTCTGATACATTCTCCTAAAAAACGTTTGTATGTGGGATAATCTTCCACAAAAAAGACACTTCGAAGAAGTTCATGGACACTCAGTCCATTTTTGTCCCATCTTTCCACACTTATATCACTAAAATAGAATATGATCTTGATATGGTTTTCCACTTCCTTAATTTCTATTCCCATTTTTTCCTTGGAAAAAACTTTCATAATGATGCCTTTATCCACTATAAGAGGAGTTCATAATTTTACCTATTAGAAAAACTAGGCTACTTCTCGAGGCCTCTCTCTGATTTCTTTTCGTGATGATTTCCCAATTTATCACATTTTCAAAACTACTTGGATGGAACATGTTCACCTATGACCTAATCTCACACATAAGACTATCCTGAAAATGTCTTTCCCTAAACATCTCATTATATTCCAAATACAGTGAAAATAATTGTAGGTTAGTTAAATGATCAGTGTAGTCCAACACTAACATGCCCTCATTTCTTAGGTGTATGAAATCATGAGCCTTATTATAATATCCCATATTCATGGAGGTATTTCATTATTTAAATTTTGGTTTAAAAGTCTTAATCTTGGTTAATAAAGTTTTTTAGGTGTATGAGGAGGTTCGAGGGTGTTTTGGAGGTTCAGGACATAAAAGAAAAGGAACTTGGTCATCCAGTTCATGTTACACGGTTATCGCATAGTTAGAGAAAAATGTGCATCCAAACCGTGCTATTTAGGAAGAGGGGTGCATGGTTAAGTAAAATTGTTCAAAGGGGAAGGCCAAACTATGCAACCTTTGACAATGGCATTCTACACAATTGGCGTATGGTTTTTCAAACAGTTTGGGCCTCCCTAGATAACAGTAAGACTCAACTCATTTTGGATAGTTCCATGTGCATAGTTTGCATACATTTTGTCAAACCATGCAGCCAAACATTATTCCCTATTAAAAAGTAAAAAAGTGTCATTTTTCCCCTTGGGATTTTTTGTATCCCACACGATTTTCTTCCTCCTCCTTCCTCAATTCGTAGTGATGAACCCCAGTGTCCCAAACTTCCCCAGGGTGGTTCTCCATCAATTCTTGGACTTTTGGAGCACCATTGGTTTTGTATTGAAGCTCCGAGTAAGTGTGATGTTCTTATTTGTTCTCTTTTCTGAATTAGGGCTTGTAACTTCATCCATATTCTTCTGAAGCCCTAAAACCGTCTTTTCTAGTTGAATCTAGGTTGAGGATTCAAAGTTTTCTTGAATATAGATCTAAGGATAAGGTTGAGATTGTGTTCATATTAGGATTCTAGGTAGGTGGTCTACAAGTTATATCCCATGGTTTTGTTATAGATTTCTGCATGTATGGTTTTGTTCTTGGTTTTATTCTGTTATGCATTTGGTTCCTTTGATAGGGTTTGGTAAAATGTTGGACTAGATGAATAAAGGGAACCCTTATGACCTTTTTGAGATGTGTTGAAGATGATATGAGATATTTTCGGTCATCCATGGGTTGAACCAACATTCTCAAGAAAACAGCATCGTAGGGTTAAGCATGAAATTGACTTGTATTTAAATAGATCCTATAGTAAAAATGTATATATATTGTTTAAATTATAAATAGAGTCAATAGTGGTTGTGTATAGATATTATTAATGGAATAATGGGTCGTTTATTATAATTTGAATAGGAAGTTGAATATATTATTGTGAATGAGTCGAATGTCATATGGAATTAAAAGGGAAATTCTTAACTGAATTAAGGTATATGGAATGGTTAAAGTGTGAATGTATTAATGCATGGGTAGTTATGAATAAGTTAAATGGACTAATTTAAGGAACTTTTTAGATGTGTCAAATGGGTTAATGTATGGAAATTGTGGAATATGTGAAATTGGTTAACCTATAGAAATTTTTGAATCTGCAAAATAGCTTAAGGAATGAAAAGGGGAAATGGGTTAAAGGGGTTATTCTAAGTAAATGGTAAATGTGTTGATGGTTTAATGCATAAGGATAATTTATGTGTTAAATGAAATTTGAAATGGTTATGTTGTGTGTAATGACTATGTTCGTTTTTTGATATGATATATGTGTTACACGTGCATCATAATGTGTGAAAATTTTTAATATTTATTTACCTACCAACTACTGTAGAATTGTCGATTAGGGTCGAACAATAGAGAGAATGTGCGTAGACACTAGGAATATCATCTTGGAAAAGTGTTTAGAAAAATGAGTTCTTCATGTGACAAACAACTAAGAAGTTCTAAAAACTAAATGAATATTTCAAAATTACTATTTAAATTAACTACAAATATCTAAGTGAACTAAATTAAGCTATGAAATAAACTAGCAGAGATGGAAGTGTCAGAGTCGCGACGTCCATTCAGGTGCATGTAATGTATATTATTTAATTCCCATGTCGGAATATGTATTTATTTAATTATCACCAATTCAAATTTTAATAAAAATATAATCTGGTATTGTTCTCTGATGTTAGACAGTTTTCTAATTTTCACACAAATTATTCATCATTTCGTTCTCTATCATGATGAATAATTTTTTCATCATTATATCACTGAATCACTTGGTGAAATACAACAACCCGTTTCTCACAAAGTTAAAGTATCTAACTGCGTCGGATTCGCTCACATGATATCACTTATTCATTATCACTCACCTATGTTTTAAGGAGAGTGCACATAAAATATTAATTTTTTTTATTAATATATTTATTTATTTAGAATTCGCTCACGCGTGTGATCGAATTCCGGATAAATAATTTTTTTGATGAACTCCCATTTTTGATTACTTATTAGGTATCACATGAACGGGAACCAAAGCATGTATGCAAAGTCCAAATGACAATTAACTTAAATGAAGATATAATTAATTAAATAAAAATCCAATTAAAATTAATTCAAAAGGCAATCAAACATGGTTCAAAAATGATGACATGAAATTACTGTCACTTTCATCACAACTCTGACACAAAATAATTAACCTTACATGATGAAAACACAACACATAATAATTTTCACTCCAAAGATCACCGCAACTCTAAACCAAACCATCTAAATACCAAAAAATTATTGGCTCTGCAATCGCTCTAATTGAACAGCGTCAATCTCTGGAAGCCCAAGTGAAATACCGTGCACATCGATGATGTGTATGAACCACTACTACACTCCCAAAATGGAGGAGGGATGGTCACTGGATATTGTGTTGATCAGCAGAGGTGGTCGGTTCGGCCGAATGTAGAAGATGAGGATGGTTTTCCACTGGTTTGGACCGAGGAGGGGTCTTCGCTGCTTTCTACATGATGAAGTGGATTGGCTGGGTAAAATAAGGGGAGAAAGGATTGGAGTGAAAGGAACTAGGGGGTTGTGGCAGTTGGGGGAAGAGGGGTGGGGTGGGGCGCTGGCTAAGAGGGGTGGGGGTAGGGAAGGGGGAGGGGCTGGGGCGGCAGGTGAGTGAAGGGAAGGGGAGGGAGACAGGATCAAGGTGAGTGGGGCATAGTGAATGCAAGGGGGGAGGGTGAGTCGAGGAAGGGGCGCGGGTATGAGGGTTGGGGAAATGGGGGAGTTGGCTTGGAGAGGGGGGATGGCGTAGAGTGATAATGGATTGGGGGTTAGAGGGAGAAAATTGGAGGATGGGGAGGGGTGATGTGGGAGAGGGGAAGGGGTCAAGGAAATGGAGGGTGGTTCATGGGTAGTGGGGGAGGTTGGGGGAAAATAGGAGAGGGGTACGTTAGATAGGAGGAAATAAATAAAAAACATGAAAAATAAAAAAAAGTTAAATCTAAATTTAAAATTCAAAATATAAATTAATCAATTAATATAGAAGTTAAATAATAATAATAATAATAACAATAATAATAATTAAATAATAATGCACATGTAATTAAATATAATACTACTATTTAATATAATAATAAACTAATAACAAATACTACTTTATTAATGAAACAAAATAATGTAATAAAATAAAATACAAATAGAGAATTAAAATATACATAAAAATTAATATTATAAAATAAACTGACTTTAGGTAAACTAATAATATTAATTTAATGGTAAATATAATATATAAAATTAATATAACAAATAAAAATAATTAATTACAAATATAAGTATATAAATTAACTAAAAATATTAAAAATAACTAAACTACTACAAAACTACAAAAATAAACTAAAAATATAAAAAATAGTTAAACTAATTAATTAAAAATAAGTTAGAAATTTATAAAAATACATGTGAAATCCAGGTACATCAAATCCCCCACACTTAAAATTTTTCACTCCTAGGGAAAACAACGAGAAATAAAACACAAGTGGACTCGTAGACAAATCAAAACATCAAAATTACAAGTTAGAAATTTGTCAATATCTTTTTACCCACAAAATATCATGCTTAATTTAAAACTCCAATTTTCAAAAACCATTTTTCTTCAACTCACATTCTTCCCAAAACAACTAAGTGGACTCATGTATCATGTGACCTACCTTTCCATCACTTTCATCTCTCAAAAAAATAATCAAATTCATGCTCAATTCTCATACACATGCATGCATACTATAGGCTTGCCATTAATTTCACATCTCCACTAGTGGAAATATTGGGCAAAAATACCTCAAGGTATCATTGTAGAATTTTTTGGTTGCTTGTGTTTTTTGACAATGCAGGTTTCTATGTTGAATTGTCGAGTTCCAGAGATGTTGTTAACAATCTATGTTGTCAAAGAACCATGACAAAGGAATGGAAGATTTGGAGGCAATACACAATAATAGATACAAGGTGGAACTATTTTATAGTGTTTGACAAATTTTTGGGGTCCAAAATTTGGAGTTTCGTGAGCATCGTAAAATATGAATTTTCTTGAAGATCTCATAAAAATATGGAAAAGAAATTAGTCTCTCAAAGATAGGCTTCATGGATTGCATTTCGTGAAGACAAGAAGAATGTTGACAGTGTTCTTTGTGATTATGATGAGCTTTGAAAATGGAAGAGATGAAGGGAAAAGAGAGGGAGCTTTACGGAATCAGTGCCAAGTAAATGATGGAACGCTCTGTGATTACAACAAGCTCTTTGATCTGAAAATTGTGGTGGTGCTTCGCGATATTGAGAGATTTTCTACAGGAATTTGGGAGCTTCATGATTTGAGATGATGTGCTGCTAACATCATGTGGATGGTTTGAGGGTCGGTGGGATCACCTATAAATAGACCTCAACCCCCTTGAGAGAAGTAGAGATTTCTTCAAGAAAAGTTTGTTTCTCTCGTCTTACGAAGGTGTTTCGCGAAGGCGGTGTGCTTCGCAAAAAGGAGTTTCACGACGGCTAATCTAACTTGTCAAAAGTTGTGTGCTCCATGTTGGCTCAGTGAACTTCATGAATGAAGTTGCTATGTGATGACATGAGCTCTGCAATGGCCTAAGCTCTGTGAGGTTGTGAGCTTTGTGAAAATCTAGGAGCTTCTCTAGGGCTTGTTTGAGCTTCACAAAATTGGGATCTTCATGAAGTAGGGTGCTTTGTGAAGGTTCTTCCCAAAGGTTGGTGCCCAGTGGTCAGGGGTAAAAGGGTATTCATCAGTGGATGAAATTTGGACTTCAATAAAGCATCTACATACAGTGGAGGATGCATTCATTAGTCGTAATTAAGAGACCTACAATTCTATAAACTAAGATTGGATCTTCTGAAGAAGCAGTGAGCTCACTTCAGTTGAGAGAGTAGTGAGTTCTCAAATTGTGAGTGGTTGTAAACCTGGATGGGACAGTGAGTCTGCTTCGAACTTGTAAACAATAGTGTGCTTATAGTGGAATTGGTACATCAGCACACTACTAGTGTATACTCCTTGGACATAGCCCAGTGGGGGAAAACCAAGTAAAAATTGATGTGTCACGTGCATGCTTTAATGTTTATTCATACTCTCCAATGGGAAAGAGAGAGAAGAAGGTTTTTTCTAACAGAAAAACAAGATCAAAAGAGGCATTTGTTTTAATCTTCCATACCACGATTCACCCCCCCCCCCTCAGGTTATCTAGCATGGTGGACCTAATAGGAAATCAAAAGAATGAACCAATCTCGAGGGCCTCACATTATGTTCAATTTTCTTTGTGGATGTAGGACGGTGGTCATAAAAAAATTGTGATAATTTTTTGGAAAAAAGGAGGGTTGAATCTTGAAATAAATTCATGATAAATGTCAATCCAAATGTCTCACACAAACTCTTTCTCCCCCACACTTAAAATGTTTCTTTACCCAAAGCATAAGATAATCCAATGTTTCACTCTTTTCTTCTTCTTTTTTTAGACACAATGTACTCAAATAAGATGGGAAGGAAAAACTCATGAGTATCAAACTCTAAAACCCAATGAAATATATGTCACAAAAAAAATCCCAAATAATGGTACACAAGTAGTGTGTATTCTATAACATCTCCTTAAAATCAGGTCATATAAAAAACTCTCTAGACTCTGGAGTAGTGGATCACTACTTTTATAGGTATCCCCAAAAGTGAGGGTTACCGCATAATGACCACCAATGTAGTCATTGTTTGAACCAAAAATATTTTGTATTCTCATAGAAAATACATGTAATGAAAGTGGATACTATGAAATAGAACACATATGATCGGGTGGAGAAAATGTCAATCCATGTGCATCAAATGGCCCACTTCCCCTGAAACAACCCTCTCTATCAATAAATCTCTCCCCCACACGTAGATTGAAAATTATCATGAAAATATTCAAGAAATAGGTAGGGAAATATATCTTCTATGGGATCATCATAAAAGTATTCTTCATGGATTCAAAGAGCTACACGATGGAGAAAATGTATGGGTAGATCAGGGGGTCAACAGGGCTAAAGAATCAAACAGATTCCTTAGTCATTTTAGTGAAACTTTCAAAATTCCTATAGTTTTGATGAAAAAACATGAAAGTACTAGAGAAATAACATGGATAAAATTACCTCAAGAAAAAGATAAACAATAGATGGTGTAAAATGGGCCAAAGTCCTCAAGTGTATGGGAATATAATGGTGGACAGCACAAATGAGCATGAGTGAAAATAAGTGTCTCAAAAATATACAAGTTTTTGTAAAAAAATCGAAGCATGAAATAATATCATAAATTATCTAAGTCATGAGATCAAGGATTAAAGCATTCAAAAAAATAATCATGTTCTCAAACTGTATAGTGACACAAGTGGTATATTTTCGACTATGTTATGAAAAAAATTCTTTTGTTTTCATGTGGGTTCAAAAGATTATAGGAATGTTAGTTTTTTTTTAAAATTTTATTGTTTTTTTGTTATTGTACATGGTGTTATTGAAAGCATAAAATATAGAAAAAATAAAACACTTCCCTATGTAAGTTCAGATAGACGCAGAAAGGTTGTCTGTATTTGATGAAGCTCCAGAAATGGTATACCTATAAAACCTACACATTGACAACACATACTCGCATTATATCATATAAGCCACACCATAATCAAAATCATGTCGATGATAAAAATATGTATGATTAATTCAAATCCACTACAGTTTTAGGAGAAAAAAATTTGTTGTAAATGCTTGTCATTTTATTTAATTTAAAAAGAAATGAAATTATATTAAATGAAGTTAAAGGAAAACAAAAAAATAATGGGTTTCCTCCCATTGAGCTCTAAGTTTACTTCATCTTCATCCAGACGTTGTTGAAATGCCACTGGGATTGAATGGAAATGTATACCATGCATTTTTTTCTTTTTTAGTGTGGGTGTGAAATCCATTCATTGAAGATGAGTTTATCCTGCAAGATACACAATATCTCAATAGAAAATTCTTACAAAAATGGATGTATAGAATGAAATAAAAATAATCCAACTCACAAGGGAGAAAATAAACCTCGCCTGAATAAAGACTTACTGAATAATTGAAATTTTGGAAAAGTTCGTCAATGAAAAGATCAAGAAGATTACCTGTTTGAATATACACAGGTGGAAAAGTTCCTTTACCAGACTCCTTCAAGGGTCAGCTTATATCCATTACATCCTTGAATGTAGTGTCTGGGTTGACGATGTATCCCAATTCATTTTCACATCCAACTACTACCATAGAGAAATATACTGGTTTCCAACTCAATTTATGATCGATGGTTTCATTGACTGTGCCATGGTCAACAATATTGTTAGCATATGTGGGTATTTTAAGTGAAGGGTTTTAAACCTCGATGCATGGGGCAAGTGGTGTGGGATCCATTGGAGCATATGCCTCCATTATGTCAAGAATGACATATTTTTCAAAATTTTCTTCTATACCTCCCTCTTCATATTTCTCTATCAGTACATGTTTCTCCACGAACTTAGGATACACTAGGAAATACCATTATTTTATTTTTCTAAACAATTATGAGTGTTTTCCACCACTAATTATCATTCATTCAATGACTCCAAAAATATTTTAGATGTCACCACTTTAGAAAATGTTTTGGACTCACAAATATTTTCATAAAGAGGTTATTCAATTTCATTTTAAGTGAAGTCCTATTGAGTGTGGAAAACCATCGTATCTTGGTTTAATTCTAAATCTATCATGGTAAAGAATTGTCCTAGTTTAATTTCCTCTTCATCCTCAAAAGGTGAAATTTGATAGACATTGAATGTGTCCTTTTTCACAATGGGATGGCTAGGTTGTAAACTCACAAAAGGACATGAAATCACATTTTCCAAGGGACAATTATGTTCAATATGGAGGAAGACCATGCTCTCATATTCTTAAAATGTGATTAGATTGGAATAATTAAATTGTGATGTAGAGGATTCATGAATGGAATGAAAAGAAGGAATATCAATCTCATTATCAGAATCATGACATAGATGGTGTTCAAATGAAATATCTATCACACTTTCGGCCAAATAATTATTTTGAATTGAATCATCAAGTGGAAATGATGTAGCTAGTTGGAAAAGATGATTTATTTGATTTTCCATGTTCTTTGTTGAGTAAAGTATATTTTCATCATGTTCATCTTGGAAGTTAAAATATCATATTTGTCTCAGTGATAGCAGATTGCAATATGTGCTCAATTACTGAATCACTTGTTTCACATGAATTATCAAGTTGAAAATTTTGAAGAATGCTTTGAATTTGAAGATAATAAAATGTTGGATAATGAATTGTATCATAACATGGTGAAGCATTCTCATATAGATCATAACATGGACTAGAATAAAGATAATTAAAATAAACAGGATTTCCTAGAAAGCCTATGTGCGGTTTATAATTATACATCGTATCGTGAGTTGTAGTCGTGTAGGGAGGGTGTTGATTGTAGTTGTATGGTTCTAACCACACCATTTTGGACTTTTTGGTGTCTTGAAATTCCTGCAATGAAAAATTCCCAGAGTATTAAACTAAACCATTTTTTGTGTGTTTTTTATTACTTTTTTTTTAATTTTTGAACTAAATCACTCTTTTAAAGGAACTCCTAATGTTATTATTCCCCTAGAAAATGGTTCCATAGATTTTTCATGCACTTCACAACATGTGAAAATCTACAATATTTATTTACCTACCAAATTTTGTAGAAGTATCTTCTTTGAAAAGTGTTCAGGAAAATGAGTTCTTCATGTCATTAACAACTAAGAAGTTCTAAAAACTAAATTACAATTTCAAAATGAGTATTTAAATTAACTACAATTGTCTAAGAGAACTAAATTAAGCTATGAAATAAACTGGCAGAGATGGAAGTGTCAGAGTTGCGACATTCATTCAGGTGCATGTAATTTCTATTATTTAATTTCCACATCTAAATGTTTATTTATTCAATAATTACCAATTCCAATTTTAAGAAAAATATGATCTGGTCTCATTCTCTGATGTTAGAAGGTCTTCTAATTTTCACACAAATTATCCTTCATTTCATTCTCTGTCCTGATGAATAATGTGCACGTCATTATAGCACTGAATCACTTGGTGAAATACAACAACCCGTTACTCACAAAGTCGAAGCATGTACCTTTGTCAGGTTCTCTCACATGAGATCACTTATTCAGTATCACTCACACAAGTTTGAAGGAGTGCACACAAAAAAAATATTAATTTTTTTTGTTAATATATTTATTTATTTACAATTATCTCATGTGCTTGATTGAATTCTGGATATATAGATTTTCTGATGAACTCTCGTCCATTATTACTTATTAGGTATCACACGAACGGGCACCAAAACATGTGTGTAGAGCCCAAATGACAATTAAATTAAACACAGATATAATTAATTAAATAAACAACCAATTAAAATTAATTCAAAAGGCAATCAAACATGGTTCAAAAATAATGACATGCAATTGTCGTCACTTTCATCGCAACTCTGACAAAAAATAATTAACCATCCATGATGACAACACAACACATAAAATAATAAATAGATATCATCGTGCTTGTTTTGTCATAGTTTTCACCGTAGGCCACTGTCGAAGATTGCACAATAATAATCGTCACTCTGTCGATCACCGTAACGTTGAACCAAACCATCTTACCGCTGAAAAAATCATCGGCTCTGCAATCGATCTCAATGTGCAGTGTCAATCTTCGGAATCCCAATAGAACCGCCACAAACATCGATGATGTGTCCGAACCACCGATACACTCCCTAAATATAGGAGGGTGGTCGTTGGATGTTGTGCTGATCACCAGAGGTGGTCAGTTCGGCCTAATGTTAAAGCTGAGGATGGTTTGCCGCTAGTTTGGAATGGGGAGGGATCGTCGCTAATTGATGCGCACTAAAGTTGAATAGGGCTTTGAATTGGTTGGGTAGAAGAATAAGGGGGAGGGGATTGGAGGGGAAGGTGATGGGGGATAGGGGTGGATGGGGGAAGATGGGTGGGGTGGGGCACTGACTAAGAGGGGCGAGGGGGTAGGGAAGGTGGGAGGGGATGGGGCGGTGGGTGAGTCAAGGGCAGGGGAGGGAGAGGGGTGCTAGGTGAGTGTGGCATGGGTAATGTGAGGGGGGCGGGTGAGTGGAGGAAGGGGAGCGGGTAGGAGGTGCTAAGGAAATGGGGGAGTGGGCTTGCAGATTTGGGAGGGCATAAAGTGATAATGGACTGGGGGATTGGAGAGAAAAATTAGGGGGATGGGGAGGGGTGTTGTGGGAGAGAGGAAGGGGTCAAAGGGGAGGGGGTGGGTAGTGGGGGAGGATGATGGAAAAGAGGAGAGGGGTAGGTTAGATAGGGGGAAAATATAAAAAAAAATTGAAAAAAAGTTAAATCTAAATTTAAAATTCTAAATTTAAAATAATCAATTAATCTAAAAGTTAAATAATTATTATTATTATTATTGTTATTGTTATTATTATTATTAAATATTAATTCATTTGTAATCAAATAAAATACTACTATTAAATATAATAAAAAATACTATTTTGTTAATGAAAAAAAATAATGAAATAAAATAAAATACTAATAAATAATTAAAATATATATAAAAATAAATAAAATAAAATAAAATAACATTATAAAAACTAATAATATTAATATAATGTTAAATATAATATATAAAATTATATAACTAATAAAAATACTAAATTACAAATATAAATATATAAATTAACAAAAAATAATCAAAATATCTAAAGTTCTACAAAACTACAAAATATAAACTAAAAATATAAAAAAAAAGTTAAACTAATTAATTAAAAAAAAGTTAGAAAATTATAAAAATTCATGTAAGATCTATGTACATCAATGTGGTAAATTGATAAATAATCATGTGTGTATGGCTTCATAGTTGTGGGGTATTGGACTTGAGGATCTATTCCCACAAGTTGGGTTAGACTGAGACTCTGAACCCCACCCATAATGCATGGATTAGGGAAGGGGACCGAGGATCTATAACTCTAATGGATGCATTTGATGAGACTACCTAGACCGAGGTTCCAAGGTAAGTTTGATGTGAATGTTTCGGAAATAATAATCCCTAAAGAGATAGGGAACATGATTTATACCCTTATTCTTAGTAACTGATTTTCTTATACGATTGTTTAATTAATGTAAATGCCTAACCCATGGAACATGTAATGGAAATAAATTATGTGATGAAGATGGACTAAATGATACACATGGAACATGTGATAAAAATTAATTTAGTAATGAAGACGGTATGAGTGATGGAAATGGAAATAACGACAGAAATTTTTAAAGGGAATATTGTAAAATAATGTCACCAGAGTTATCTTTTGGTTTACCTTGTCATTTATTTTATACTTTCATGCACTATCTGCTTAGACTGGATATTTGGTATACACTGTTGGTGGTGGCCTACTGAGTTGTACTCGCACCCTGCTCATGCCATCATTAGGTACCCAAGCAGAATTCATTGTTACAGGTCAGGACAAGAGTAAATTCACTATGGTTGGTAGTTGATTTAGGATTGGGATGTGAATAAATGTGGATTCAAACTTAGAGTCAGGACTAGTTTTGTGGATTCAACTGTCTGTCTTTATTATGGGTTTTATTCACTTTTGGCATAGTTGGTTTTCATATGGAATATTTACTGTTTGGTTTTGATTTTAACCTATTTGGTAAATGATTAGTAATGTAGGTTTCTAGTTTATTATCTATTGTTTCCATTATTTCATATGTTTTCTATTATGTATTACTCTCGTAAAGAGGGTATATTCTTCCAAAGTGATTTATCAGACCCTTTGTCTTAGTCATAAACCTCTCATGTACAAATAGGTGCACTTGAGGTCATGTGGTGACTCAACTTAAGGCACCGGTTAGTGGCTCCCATGTTAAGGACATTATAAAGTGGTATCAGAGGAGTAATTTTATTTGTCTTACTATTTGGGAACAGTAGATGGGAGATTATGAAGTTGTTGAACTCCTAGTTTTAATGATACCAAAATCATGTTTTTAATAATTCTAATAAATTTCATGTTTACCTATAAGAAATTTTTATTCTGAGAAAAGTTGATAAATCTATATAAGTATGAGACACCATTGGTCATGACACACCAATAGTACAAATATTCTCTAATTATAAGATACTACTAAGATATCACACTGAAAGACTATCACACCACTTGACTGAAGAATTGACTGAGTATGAGACACCATTGATCTATACACCATTAGGATGTTATGCCACCAAAGTATGATTTTTGATAGGTTTGAGACACTTATAAATGAGGCACCATCCATGTCACACTATTAGACTCATACCATTGACACTAAAAATTTTACTATGTCTGAGACACCGCAATACCATACACTGCTAGTAGAGACACCGCCATCTTTTTGGAAATTTAGATAAGTATAAGACACTGCCAAAACAACATACCACCAAAACAATGTACAATCAATGTTATACCATTAGTTTCATACCACAAAAACATGATACACCACCAGAGCTTAAGAGGCCATCACTGTTTATATTACTTTACTTATTTTTTGAATTATATCATTATAACATCTATATTTATTGAAGTTAATGTTATTTACTATTTAATTATTATGAATTAAATGTATGAAAGAAAGTATTTCAGAACTAGAAGTATGAGGAAGAATCTCAAGATATTCTCCTTGCTGTTATAGCTTATAAAAGTGTAGCATACTCCATGGTGAAAAAGAGAGAAAACACACGTAAGAGATAGTAAAGAAGACTGAACTACCAAAACATATTGAGCTGAACCTATTGAAAATAAAAAGAGATAACTTGATGATAACTCTTGACGAAAATTAAAAAAATGAATCATCTCATTCAATGCCTTCTTTTAATCAGAAAACAAGAGTTTTCGACAATCTTTTTTTCTAAATATTTCAAGAATACTCAACTCAAGAATCATTTTTGAACCAAATCAAGACTCAAAAGTTTTGCAAGAGATCGAGCATCTCTAAACTCTATAATCCTAGATTTTTCATTCCTGTTTATATTTTATCTTATTTGATCAATGTGTGCTATATTATATTTTACATATGCACATTGTCTCTTGATATAAAATTTCTTCTCATTTTTTTATCAATGGATAAGTGTGGTTGATGTCCCTCTGTAGCTTGTTTTTCTTTACTCCGATAAATAACTATGGAAGACGTCATGTCTGAACTGTATAATGTTATCTTTTGGAAAACTTGATCTTGGTTGTGGGTCATCTAATTATATTTTATAAACTCCATGGTGGAGGGTGATCCCCAAGTGGAGAGGACTAAATCTTGACTTGAGGTTGAACCTCTTGTATTAATTTTTCTATTAAATTTTTTTAATTTTTTTTACTTTGTTTTCCCTTTTAAATTGAAAATTATTTTAATAATAAACAAAATTTATACTTTGTGATTTTATCTTAATTTTTGTTCATATATTATTCTAATCAAGAAAATTGATTTTGAAGGATTCAATAATATTATATATATATATATAATATTCATCAGAGATCTAATCAATATTGAGAAAATTTTTTGGAACGATTAAGATATATATCATACTACTTATTTTGATAAGTTGGGCTATTTTTTTAATATTTGGGGGATTTCAAATAATTAATTTTTGAAAAAAAATATTAGGTGCTCAATTCACCCCTCTTGAGATACTCACTCCGAATGAAATTTGTTATCAGAGGAGTTTTATTCTTTTGTATTAATGTTTTTAAATCTATTTATAACTATGATATTAGTTACAATTTACAGATCCAAAATTTATATTTGTTCTAAATTTTGTTTCTTAATATGGACAATCTTCAATAAGGTTCTGATACAGAAATACCTCCTTTCTTTAATGGAACAATTTATGCCCAATAGAAAATAAAAATACACATAGAAAGCATGGGTTTTGATATTTGGTCTCTTATAGAATATGAATATGTAATACCAGATACTGCTATGAGCACTTGGGATGATGAAAAAAAAATTAGCATACAATAAAATTTATAAATTTATAAATTCCATGTATTATGCCCTTGTTGATGAAGAGTTTAATTGAATTTATACTTGTAAAACTGATTCTGATATGTGGTACACTCTCTCGATTTCCCATGAAGAAACTTCAAATGTAAAATAAATGAGGCTTAATACCTATACTATTAAGTATGCTAATTTTAAAATGAAACCAAATGGGCATATTTTTAATATGTTCCTTATGTTTAATGATATTTTCAACACTATGAGCTCATTGGGAAAGCAAGTATCAGACAATGACAAGATAATGATATTACTAATATTTTGACTTGAAATATGGTGAGGCACTTAAGTGTTAATCAAAGAAGCATGTGATATCCAAAAATTGTCAATCAAGGAACTGATTGGTAATATTATGATATATTAATAAGAACTTAAGCTACACCGTGAGGAGGATGAGGAGCCTAATAGATACTCGGTATCTTTCAATATAATTTCCCCTAGAAAACAAAAAGAAAAAAATAAAAATAAAAGGTACAAAATGTTGATTTGAGTGATAGTGAGTCTTCTTTTAACAGTGATGAGGAAATGGATCACCTATCTAGAAGATTTAAGAAGTTCCATATGAATAAAAAGGTTTTTAGAAAACCAAAATATAAAGGAAAATATGACAATATAGGTAATTAAAATAAAAAGGATGATGATTCAAAAGAAGTTTTCTATTATGAATTCAAAAGTAAAGGTCACATAAAATATGACTATCCAAAGATGAAATACAAAAAGAAATATAAGTAAAAGGATATAAGATATAAGAAGTCCATGAAAACAACCCAGAGTGCATCTGAGGATAGCTCCAATGACTTATATTCTTCACCTAAAGAAAAACTTGACATATCAAATATGTGATTTTTGACTAAAGTCAGTGAGGTATTAGTTTCACCCACTATCTCTGATATTTTTCATGTGAATATGTCTGACAACTCTGACAATGAACAACATGATGATGATATGAAAAATGCTGATTTATTTGAATAATGCAACATGTTAGAGGATACCATTAGTGAATTAAAGTATAAGTATAAAATTCTTAAAAAGATAGCATGCTCTAATTGTCAATATAAATTTTGAGTTGTCTTTAGAAAAAGAGAAGAATATTCAACTACTAAAAGAAAACAATGAACTTAAACTATCAAATTAGAAATTAAATAAAGTCCTTGAAAATCTTAAAAATGGTAGAGAGACTTTGACACAAATATTGGGAAAGAAACTTTCCCCCAAATATGTTACTAGAATAGAATATCAACCTGGACAGAGGAAAATAACTAAAAATAATTTTATTCCTAAATTCAGACCTGAAAGCTCTAATACTAAACACTCTTCAGTGGGACCTAACAGAGTTTTTATTTCTAAGAGTATACAATTTTTTTATAGGAAACCCATGAGGAAAATATGGGTTCTCAATGCATTTATTACTAACATTTTTGGACCCAAACAGATTTATATACCAAATCATTTCTTTTTTAAAACTGATTTTGTAGGGAAAATTCTTGAAGATCTATAGTAGAATTCTATGGTACTTGGATAGTGGTTGTTCAATACATATGATAGGAGACTATTCCTACTTTTAGATTCTTATCAAGGATTATGGTGGTCATGTCACCTTTGGTGACAATGCAAAAGGTAAAAAATCAGCCTAGGCCAGATTGGTAACAAAAATAAAGTTTTAATTTCTAAAGTTTCATATGGTGATGGTTTAAAATATAATATGATTAGTATTTATCACTTGTGTTAGGATGTTTTATATTATAAGTTTGAGAATTATTCTTGTATTGTTTTTTATTCTAAAACTTCTTTAATCTTTACTACCTTGAGAAATGACAATGTTTATGCTATAGATTTAAATTCTTTAGTTTCACAGAATGTTTCATGCTTAAGTGATTTTCATAAGTAATATTGGATTTAGGATAGGAGGCTAGGCCATTGAAACATTCACTCACTTATAAATCTCAATATAAAAGGATTATTTAGGGATCTACAAAATCTTGAGTTCTCAATTGATAATGTATGTAACCCCTATCAAAATGGGAAATAACACAAAGATCCTTTTAAACTAATTAAATAAGTGTTAACTTCTCAACCTCTCTAGTTGGTCCACATGGATTTTTTGGACCATCAAGAGTTTATAGTCTTAATGGGAAACGCTATTTTTATGTTCATGTAGATTATTTTTCTAGATATATTAGGGTATACTTTCCATCTTACAAAAAGTTAAGCCTCAGATTATTTTACCAAGTATGCTATGTCTGTAGAGAATATTAGTGGAATTTGGATTAAAAAATTAAGGAGTGATCATGGACATGAGTATGAGAATCAAGATTTTGAATCTATTTTCTCACAAAATGGCTATAATAAAAACTTTTATACTCCTAGGATACCCCATCATTATGGAGTTTTTGAAAGAAGAAATATAACTTTATAGGAGATATCTCCGACCATGTTAAATGAGTGTTAGCTACCAATCTATTTTTGGGTAAAAGTTATCAATACAATCTACTACTTCAAAAATACAGTTTTGATCACACCTATTCTTTAGAAGAATCCTTATAGTTTATATAATAATAGGAAACCTAAGTTTAATTACTTTAGAGTTATTAGTTTCAAAGTCTTTATTATTAACACTAAGGACAATCTTGACAAAATTTCTTCCAAAAGTGATGAAGGAATTTTCATTCATCACTCAATTTATAGAAAATACAATATAGTATTCAATAAGAAGACCAAAACTATGGAAGAATAATTTCATGTCAAATTTTATGAAATAGATCCACATGATCCTAAGATATCTTTATAAAACCTTAAGGATAACATACCTTATCTAAACATAAATTAAAAACCATTACATATAGGATTGAAATGATAATGTAGATGCTTAATATACAAGAGGGGTGTGAATTTTTTACTTTAAAAAATGTAACTTTTAAAGATGGTAATTTTTAACAAAGTTAAACAAGGTAAATTCACAATACCTCTTAGTTCTACAAACTTGATTGATTCTGGAAATGTGGTTTCGGAAATGAAACTTAAGAAAAGTTTACAAAGATAAAGATTATAACTTAAAGCATATAGAATCTAAATAATCATAGAAAAAGTACAAGAAAGTATAAGATAGTTATACTTTCCTTGTTAATCAAAATGTAGCGGAAAAAAACATTAAACAATATAAGTAACAAGTAAGAAATCTTTTAACCCAAAGACAAGGGTATCCAACAACCTTGGATAAAGGACCCTTGATTTATACTTTCAAGAAAGTGTGTCTTACCCACACCAGGGTAAGACATTGATATGAATATCGGAGTCTGTCTAGCTATCCCTGCAAGCCCTCAACTTCAAGGTAGTCAGCACCTCTTTCTTCCTCACCAAGGAAGTCCTCAAACTTTAAGGTAGTCAGCACCTCTGTCTTCTTAACCCTAGAAGCCCTCGAATGTACTTAGCAACATTCGGAGTCGCAAATAGCAATTCGGAACATGATGTTCAGTACGCCCAAAGCATGAGATTCTCTCTCTAGAAATTACTTCAGTAGCATGTAATCTCTAGAGTCATAGAACAGTCATCAAAGTTGTTATTATGAGCTCGTTCAAATGAGCTCCAATTTATAGGCACATATTTAATGGTTAATTCCCTCCTCCAAAATCCATATTTTTCCTTGAATTTTGGAGGTACCTGTATAAGTGTCAATAAAACAATGGTTAGTTAGTAACAGAAAGCACGACATCATTTTATAACTCAAATAAGAGTAAGAAAAATATGGTTGCCTAGCCAAATTCATTTTTTTGGAGTCTAAGGAAAAATAGATTTCGGAGTATTAAAAATTCAACCTTAGAAGTCTATATTACAAGGATATTTGGATTATGATTTTCAAGGAATTTAGAATCACAATTCTATAGACTTAGGAGTCTAAATTCTGGGGAATTCCGAGTCGGAATTCTGAGAAATTCAGATTCTGAATTCTGAGGAATTTAGAATCTAAATTCTGAAGAATTCGGAACTGGAATTCTAAGGAATTCGGAGTCTGAATTCTAAGGAATTTGGAATCTGAATTCAAATGAATTCATAACCTGAATTTAAGAGAATTCGTATTCTGTATTTCTGAGAATTCGGAGTCTGAATTTCAGTCAATTCGGAGTCTGAATTTCATAAGAATTCGGAGTCTGAATTCATAAGAATTCAGAGTCTAGATTCAGAAGATTTTGGAGTCTGAATAAGAATTCAGAACCTGAATTTGGATCTTAAAAATATAATTCTCTATATCTAAGTATTTATAGAATTTCAGGGTTTTAGATGTGAAACCGAATTTTGCACTTAGGAATCAAAAGAGTTAGATTAAGAGAGAATAAAAAATATGAACAATGAAAACAAGGTAAGGATAAATTTATATGGGGAAGGAAAATTTTCCTAATCAAGATGAAACTTATGGAAAATGAAACTTTCCTTATGATAGAGTGTTTTTGTTTTTCAAAACATAAAGGAATGACAAATTCATAAGGAAACCTCATTGACTCAACATTACATTCTGTTATAAAACATGCAGAAGAATCATCCAGTTCTGAAGCAATTCAAGAACTTCCACTTGAAAAAAAAATAAGTAATCAGTCCTATGTTCTTGAGAAGTATTAGAACTCTAAATAACCATCCTTTAGATTCTATTGTAGGAGACCTAGATAGAGGAACCCAAAATAGAGCTTCTATTGGAAATCAGCTTGAACATCAAGCTTTCTTGTATCAGGTTAAACCAAAGAACATAAATGAAGCAATTAATGATGAATTATAGGTAATGGAAATTCAAGAAGAGTTAAATAATTTGAAAGAAATAAAGTGTGGGAAATTTAAGATAAAACCAATAATCCCATGAATATTGGCACTCAATGGGTATTTAAAAATAAAGTAGATGATTCAGGAAATATAGTTAGAAACAAAGCAAGATTAGTTGCATAAGGTTATAGTCAGGAAGAACGAATTGACTATAAGGAAACCATTTCTTTTGCAGCTAAACTTGAGTCTATAAGAATCATTCTTGCATGTCTAGATCATCTAGATTTCAAACATTATTAAATGGATGTTAAGACAGCGATATTAAATGGTTTAATATTTGAGGATGTTTTCATAGAATGTCCCCCTAGTCTTAAAAATACCCATTTTCCTAACCAAGTTTATAAATTAACCAAATATTTATTTGGTTTAAAGCAATCCCCTAGAGATTGGTATGAAAGGAACATCAATTTTTTAATTTTAAAAGGTTTTTCAAAAGTAATAGCTGATCCAACCCTTTTTATAAATCAAATTTCAAAAGATGTATTAGTAGTAAAAATCTATATTAATGATATTACTTTCATATCTTTAAAAAATTCACTCTATATTGATTTTTCAAGAATAATTCAAAATTAATTTAAAATGAGTTTAATGGGTGAACTCAAGTTCTTTCTTGGATTTCAGATTTTTCAAAATAAAGAAGGAATTATTTTGAACCAAAGTAAATATACCAATGATATTTTAAAATGTTTTAATTTTAATATATTTTAAAGTAGGGATACTTCTATGAGTACCACTTGTAAATTGGATCTTGATGAACTAGAAAACTGGTAGATCAATCCAGTTGTATAGGTATGATTGGAAGTCTTCTCTACTTGACTGCAAGAATCCCAAAAAGTATGTTTAGTGTGTGTATGTGTGTTCATTTTCAAGAAAATCCAAAGGAGTTACATCATGTTGTTTTTAAAAAAAATTTCATATACCTGAAATATAAAACTAATTTAATATTTTTATTTTACCCTATAGGACAGGTGTTCTATTTGGTTGGTTATTTTGATGTTGATTTTGGTGGATGTAAGTTAGATAGAATAGTACCTCTGGAAAATGTAACTATTTGGGAAAGTCTCTAGTTTTATGATGTTGTAAAAAGAAAAGTTATGTTGTGTTTTCTACTATTGGAGCGGAATACATAGTTTCATGTAGTTGTTATCTAAATTTTTTTGGATGAACCACACTTTAATAGACTATGGATATCAATTCTGACATGTCCCTAAAAACTCTGATAATAGAAGTGCGATGAATATTTATAAAAATATTGTTTCACATTATAGAAAAAAACATATTGATATAAGACAACACTTTTTGAGATATCACTTTCAAAAGATTGACATTACTCTTGAATTTATTAGGATTGGGCATCTGTTAGCTAATATATTTACTAAACCTTTGAATTTTGAGAAAATGAATTAAATAAAAAAATAATTAGGAATGAAATTTTTAAATTAATTTATAACATTGGTTTCCATACCATTGGTTTTCACACTATTGGTTTTCATACTATTGTTTATCATACCATTGGTTTTCATACCATTGATTATTGTACCATTTATTATATGCCTTTCTGAAAGTTTTCTTGTTTCTTGATATTACAAACCACCGGTTTATTTTCTAGTTTATTTATTTCACTAAAACCTAATGCATATATTTATCTTGATTTTGATTTTGATTTTAAGTATAAATTTTATTATATAATACCTAATATCACAAATGATATGAATACGGCATAAGGTATTTCCCAACAAATCTTGAGCACCGTGCAATATTTGTGTATCTCTCTCAGGATGAGCGAAACTCTTTTCCTTATTTATTTAAAACCTTCATCTTACCTTAGACCGAGTTTTCAAAGATGATACATATATAGATAATTAAGTGACCTTTGGGGTATTCTCCATTCAAGTCTAGACATTCAAAGAAGTGAAAGAAGGAATCAAGTGTTTCTAATCCTGTTTCTCCTATTAACCTTGATCTTGTTAACCGTATCGTGGTACTAGAAAAGGAAGTAGACTTGAAATTAATTCTATCAAGAAGTTCCCTAAAACTCAAGGTTCTTCAAAATCGAGTTTGGTTAGATTAGTTTTTGTCAAATAAGATAAATTTTTACCTGAAGTTGGTTTATGAGTTTTGTCAAAATCTAGATTTTTTATTTAATAAAGATGGTGAAAATTGGGTTAGAAGTAGTGTCAAAGGACATGTGTTCGGTTTATCCTTAAGAAAATTAGTTATGTGTTTAAAATCACCTCATGATGGATTCTTTGATAACTATCAAGTGAGCATTCCATAATCTAGTGACTTGTTCATTTATGAAGATGTCCTTATTGTGATAACAGGAGATGGAACAACAAGAAGGACCATTTTCTATGAATTATATGAAGAATTTAGGTTTCTATTCAAGTTCTCATAGCACATTATTTTCTGGGGAAAGGTAGATTTTGTAATTCTAAGATACTAGGATTTTTATCTCCTATTTCTTATGATAGAAGGCCGCAAGATTAAAATCTGAAGATATCTAATGGTGAATATTTGAGAGATGGTGAGGCCTTATTCTAGATCAAATTCATTGATCTAACCTAAGATGATTTATTTCATTCAAAATCGTAAGGGCCTAGTTTGAGATGATGAATTTTTTGTGATTGATTGTGGTGTTTTCTACATAATAAGTGCCACATTATCTAGAATGAAGATAATATGGAACCCATAGAAGAGAAAATGGGTTGGAGATTATGAGAAATTGTACACATTGAATAATACAATTTATCATCCTAGAATACCTAAAGATGAAGTTGATCCCATTTTGGAACCTGATGAGGTAGTGGACTACTCTGATGAAGAGAAAGAATAGGCTATTGTTGAATAAGTAGAAAGGGATCAATCTATTCATGTTGGGAGTGACCCTTCCCTTTCTCCCCGAGATTATCTTATTTCCTATTGATCATCTACTCTTCATATGAGGTTTCCAAAAAGAGATAAATTTATAAAAAGTGATGAATAAGATATTGAGGTCTCTGGATAAGATCAATATAGAAGTTCTAAGTCAACTGAAGCTGATGATGATGATAATGATGAGGAAGAATAAAAGGAAAAAAATATGGTAATGAAAAAGAGGCTACAAATGATGGAAGCGATGATGAAAGTGATTCTGACCTTAATTATGAAAGTGGAAGAATCAAGAGGAATGAAGTAGAAATGCCTCTAGAGATTAAGGATGCATTTGTTGAGAGGGAGTATTCCCCATCAGTGGATACTCTTCATGAAGCTCCAGTTGTAGATCTTGTTGTGGCTAGTTCGCTTTCCACTGGTCAAGAAGTTTCTTATTCTTTTGTGGATAATAAGATGAGTGTTATAGCTATTGTAGAACTGCATGTTTCTGAACAAGAAAATAAGGAGCTGTTAGAAAAAAAATTGGAAATGAACCGTTGTTTGATGTTCAAAATTATCCTCTAAAAAATTTGGAAGTTGAATCCACTATTGGTGATGCTCATAGAGATGTTGAGATGAAATATTTAACCAATGTTGATATTCTATTGGATGTTGATCCTACCAGTGTCAGACTCTTAGTGGATGCTTAGAGTTCAAAAAATTAGAGGAATCAGATTTTTTTTTAGTTGTTTCTTCTAGTGTGGTGTCTGCTACCATAGTATCTGTTTATGAGAGTTGGGTTGAACCTATGGAAGAGGAGTGGAGGAAGTTCTATATTGTTGCAATAATACCTCCAAGGATTGATAAACATGAAATAAATGTGTAAGGTGGTCTTAAGGGATCCTTGATAGCTCAGTTTTATATTTAAGGACTACTTGACAAGTTCATATCTATGAGATCGTTTGTATCTAAACCTGTTCAAACTCTTATAGTTGTTCCCATGGATATTGTTACTCTGGCTGACAAAAAAAAATTTGATGAAAAGTTAATGATTGTGTTCCACAAGTTTGTAATCCATCAATCCCCTATCTTAACAAATATTAGTAAAGAATATTCTCATTATTTTTTTGAGTTGGTTTTTAGTAATATTCAACCAAAGATGATGCATCACATCTATGACATCGACATTGATAATGAAAAAATATGAAGTAATCTAGAATAACTTAAATCATTGGTTGAGGAAATTAAATATGTTTTTTAAAATTACTTTGAATGGTATTCTTAAAATTCTTGGAGAAACTTCCTCAGAATCTTCTATTCCTTCTGCTCCAACTGTGGATGTTGATCATATAAGAACTATTATATGAGAACAAGTTGTATCTACCTATAGTGTCCCTTACAGTCAATATCTTGTAGTTCCTTTAGAAATTATTAAATAATTTGATCAAGGAACTAAGCATGAACATATGATGATCGAAAAATATGCCAAGGATATGAATGCTGAGAGAGATATTATTACTAAGTATATCATGTTCTATCTCTTGAGAATCTACTCCAAATATGTTATGGATGCCAATTTTAAATAGTTGGTTTAGAATTTCAGGTTGTTTATGGTGACTCAAGACTTCATAGAGAAAGTTAATAAACATAAGGAACTCACTCCTACTCCTAGATCCTTCATTGATAACAAGGATGGTTTCAATAAGGATATGGAAAAGGGAGGACAAATTATTATGGATTTTATCAACCTTATAAATACTTATCTACATGTTTAGACTACTGTAGTTGTATCTCCAGCTATCTTTCCCGTTCCTTCAACCTATCCTGGACTCACTGCTGGACCTTTGTACCCTTCACCTCATCCACAATACTATTATTCCTTTTTCACCAATCCTTTTGCACCTTTACCTACCCAACTTAAACCCTTTCCAATGACTCTTGCTAAGTCACTCAGACACATGTATCCAGTTATCTATAGAGAATTACCTTCCTCCCGCACATCAACTTCTCCCAAGGTACTTCAGCTATTCTTAGGCCTTTAACCTCTTCTCCTAGCACTTTTGATAAATGGAAAGAACCAATGGACCCTTCTGTCAATGTTTAACCTTTTTATTTTGTTGTATTGTACTCTAATGTCTTCGATGGGATCTGGCTTCTAATAAATTTATGATCATCCATCTGAATATCTTTCATACCTCTTTTTGTGACTTTTTCCTGTTATCTTCCATTCCACATCTCTTAATTTGATCTTCTTTTCCTTTTTGATAATCCAAAAAGGTGGGTTTTTTATGGCATACACACTATTCTAGATTTTTTTTACTCTCTTTTATTACTTTTTACTTTTTTTCATACTTTCTTATCTTTATCTTTGATTCTATCTATTTTATATATTTAGTTGCAATTAGTTCTTATATTTTATTCTATTTTCTTGTTGTATCTATAATACCATATCCACACACTATGCATGATAAGTCTTTCTTTACTCTTCTCAAATAACTTTAATAACTTTTTTTAAAGGTAGAGGGGAAATCCCCCTTTATTAAAATAGAAATAACTCCTTTTGAAGACTAGGGAAAATGAGGAACACATTACAAAGACCATACAAAAAATCATAAACAACAAGGCACAATTTCATACAAGGAACCAAAATCCAAAAAAGAAACAAACATCATAATAAGAACAAGCCACAAGTCTCTTCCCCCCCCTGAAATTGAAAAGGTGAATTTTGATAAAGATGGTGTGTCGCCCCCTCTAACAAGAAATTTGTCATGAGAGATACACAATCAAGGAAAATTACTCCTCCATATCATGATGAAATATGAGAGGAGGATTAGAAGATAGATTCTAGTACAAATATCTCTCTTTCGATTTTCCCACCCGACGGTACGAGCGAGGAACTCACTGCACAGTCAACCGGATGCACCACAACATTCGTCAAAAAACACTGTGCAAAAATAAAATAGAGTGAAAATCCATCCCAAAATAGAGGAAATATGGCCAAATGATGGTTGTCCACACACCCATCCCTATATCTAGGTCACCCACACGATGAAATCAATAATAAATGGAAACACGCCAACCAAATTCAAAGAGACAAAAATCCAATTCAAACCACAACATCTGCACCTCATCAAAATTATGATCCAGAAACCATAAGAACAAAAACAAATAACAACTAGAAGATCTGTAACAACATCACCCCATTCTTCCTATTCAGAGCCAGATCCACAAAGAAACCTAAGACAGGCAGCAAAACAGAACAAAACCACTGGTGCCTAAGAACAGGTAACTGGATAAACCTTGATATCCTCCACTTGAGATCCTACTGGCACCATCAAACCCACCAAAGACCGTTGTATGATCCCAAATGACAAACTCTTGATGCCACCATTTTCCAAGACCAACTCCCTACAAGCCCGATGCAAACCTCCCCCAAAGAAGCTAGAATCGTCAAAGATGTCATCCTTACCCATCACTGCTCGAACAAGAAACGATGAAGAAAGGAAACCCATATTGAAGTAGATCTAGATAAGGGGAGTGTGGTAGAAGAAAATGAGGGTTTATGTTGACATCGAAACACAAATAATGGAGAAAAAAATCAAGGAAAAATCCAAATCTCAAACGAAAGACATAAAAGGGAAGGGAAGAAACAAGCCTCCGCCGTGAGAGGGAAGGGATGAAGGACATGCCGTTGAGTAGATTAGGAGGAAAATATAGCAAGGAAGATGAGGAAAGAGATAGGGCTGAGATTTTTAGGAGAGTTTTGAACCATCCCCAATTTTTTTTACACTTATAGTATTCTTTTCATTCAATGATTTGTGATCATAAAAATGGGGGATATTGTCTAACTCTTGGTTTTAATGATCTCAAAATAATTTTTTTAATAAATATAATAAATTTCATGTTTACCTATAAGAAACATGTATTCTGAGAACATGTTATAAATATGTCTAAGTAAGAGATAACGTTGTTCCTAACACACCACTAGTACAAATATTATCTAAGTCTAAGATACCTCTCGGATATCACACCATCAGACTGTCATACCGCGGGACTAAAGAAATGACTGAGTATGAGACACCATTGATCTATACACCATAAGGATGTTATTATTATAGAGAATAATATTGGATAAGTATGAGATACCATGAGATATGATACCGTCCATGTCACGATGTTAGAATCATACTACAGACACTAAAACATTTCCTAAGTTTGAGACATCGTTAGACCATACACCACTAGTAGATACGCTGCCAAATTTCTAAAAATTTGGTTGAGTCTAAGACACCATTGGAAAAACACACCACTAGAGCAATGTACCATAAATGTTATACTACTGGTTTCATGCATCCAGAACATGAGACACCTCTAGATCTTAAGACATTGTTACTATTTATATTACTTTACTTATTTTTTGAATTATATCATTCTAACGGCTATATTTATTGAGGTGAATGTTATTTACTAATTTAATTATGGTGCCTTAAATGTCCAATGGAAATTATTTCATAACTATAATTACGAGGAAGTAGTCCCGGATATTTTTCTTGCTACTATAGCTGATAAAAGTGTAGCACACTCCAGGTGAAAAAGAGAGAGATCACACCCAAGAGATAGTAGAGAAGCCTGAACTACCAAAACATATTAAGCTTAACCTACTGAAAATCAAATGATCTGACTTGCTAAAAACTATAAATGAAAATGAAAAACTACATCATCTCATTCAGTTCCTTCTTCCAGTTAGAAAACAAGAGTTTGGGATACACTTTTTTTCTAAATATTTCCAGAAGACTCAACTGAGGCTTTATTGTTGAACAAATCAAGGGTCGAAAGCTACATTGTAATATGTCGAGCATCTCTAAACTCTATACTCTTATATTTATCATTCTTGTATATATTTTATCTTATTTGAGAAGTGTGTGCTATATTATGTTTTATAAACACACATTTTCTTCACTGCTAAACTACAAGATACACGATATATTCTCAAACTTTCTTCTCATTTTTTCTCCAAAAATAAGAGTGGTAGAGGTTCCTTTGTGGCCATTTTATCTTTACTCCAAGGAATAACTGGGGAATAGGCTGTGTGTGACATGGACAGTGTTATCTATTGTAAAACCCAATCTAGGTTGTCGATCATCTATTTATATTTATAAATTGTTTGGTGGTGGGTGATCACCAACTATAGAGGACTAAGTCTCCACATGATATTGAACCTCTTATATTTATTTTTCCATTGTGTGTTTTTAATTTTTCATTACTTTTTTTCTCATTAAAATTGAAAAGTATTTTAACTATAAACAAAATTTATACTTTTTCAATTTTCCTAAATTTGTGTTCATGTAGTATTTTAATTAAGTAAATTTATTTCAAAGGTTTTGATAATATTATATATATATATATATATATTATTCATCCAATACCTAATCAATATTAAGATAAATATTTATAATGATTAAGATATATATCATACTACTTGTTTTGATAAGCTGGGTTGATTTTTGAATATTTGGGGGATTTAAAATAATCTATGTTAGATAGAAAATTTATTAGGTACTCAATTCACCCCACTCTTGAGATACTTGCTCTGAACAACAAAATCTTTGGGCTTTGGTAATGAGCTTGTGCAAGGGAGTAGCTAACCCATGTACAAGGGAAATCCAAGTGTCCAGGGTGGGAATTGTTGTTCTTAATATGTATTATTATAGTTGAATGATATTTAACTATTAGTTGATGCACTTATTGTATGATGTAACTATTTTATGATACTTTTATCATGGCTGGAGCGATATAGGGTTGGGTATTCATGAATCATTGTAGGCGCCTAGGGATATGGGTGGCATGCATCACGATAAGCACACATGGGATGGGTGCATGGGATATGAAGGGTAGGTTTAATTTTACTTCCTTTAAATTTTGAAGAATATGGTGTCTAATAAAGATGATAGAATTTGGTAAGTGTAAATAATGTAAATGAATGGTTAAATAATAGTGTGCTTAAGGAAACGTTATAAATGGGTTAAATTTTTTTGTTTTGATAAATTGTAAAGATGGCGTTTGTAAAACCCTAAGGATTTACTACTAAATTTAATATAGAATAAGATTCATGTAAAAATGTAACACCCCAATCTTCCACGGTACGTTTTCCTTAGAATAATGCAATAGCTTGTGCTATACACAACTTCGAGATTCTAACACACCACAACCAATCAAACTAGCCGTTACGAATAGTAATACCCACTTTTTGAAATTTTATAATTTTTTTCAAAATGGACTTAATTTTTGGATTTGTAATATCAAAATTAGCTTAGGGTGAATTTTCGGTACTCTTCTAAAAACTTTCAATTTTTGATGAATAGTGCAAAATACTAAATTTTAATTAAAAAAAACTTTTTTAATTGAAAAAAAAATTATAGTGTTAAATTATAAATTTGAATGGTTTTTAAGTATAATTAGATTATATTTTTATCATTTAATATAATTTATGTCATTGGATGTAATTTAACATTTAAACTGGACATAAACAAGTGTCAAGCTTTTGATAGTTATTATTTCTTAAAAACACGCTTATTGTTTTGACAACGAGAATTAATATTGAAATTAATTTATGCCAATTTTGTATTTTGAATTTTCAAAAATGGATTCCAAATTTGGAATCAGGAGTTCCAAATTGTGTAAATAGGTAACTTTTATTTTTAGACATTATGAATAATTACTTCGGTAGATATTTTATTTATCATGGTTAAAGGGGTAAATCCGGTAAATAAGGGTAAAAAATAATATTATAAGAATATTAAAATACCCTAACACCCCTATTGAATGATATATTTCCGACCATGGGCATCCTTGGGTTGATTTTGGGACCCCATGGAGCCACTTGAGAGTGATAATGACACTTTATATTAATTACTTTAAAGTAAAGACAAAAATGACATAAACATATATCTTTTAGTAAAACAATTTTTACATGGGGTTATATAAGTTATCTATTAGACTATAAATATTAATTTAAATTTTAAAATGATTATCTATATCATGGTATTTTTTTATAATTTTTAGACATAAAATAAATAAAATTATTTATGACACAATAATGATGCAGTGTTTACCTCATTAATGAAGGATTTAAATAAATGAGGTTATAAAAATTAAAAAAATATCCAAAACCTATCCAATTATTATTGGATTATTTTATTTTAAACATTATTCATCTTATATTCTAATTTAATGAGTTTTGGACCTTTATAAACCGAAAATAATTATATAATAAAATAATATTTTCAAAAATTCCTAAAGAGCCCCTCCTCCCCCTTATAAAAATCCCTCACCTTTAACCTATTTCTCACACCTCTCAAGCCCCTTGGATCATCCAAAATTTTCTAAATTAAGCTCCCTACATCCCACTCTTACTCATAGAAGTATTACCTTATACATAAGTTACTTCAAGGAATCCTTTTGGTTCAAACTAAAGAGAGTTACCCGATTTAAAGGTAACATCTCCTCTTAAGTTCTTTTATTTTATTTTACTTATCCAACCCTCTAAACTATCCTTATTTCTTTATTTTATAAAAAAACCAGTATCCTAAATATACTAGGTTGTTTTTATGAGAATTATTTGAACTAAAATTACACACACCTCCATCTAATGGGTATAGAACATAATGTTTCTGTGGACGGTGAACTACTGCCTCACGAAATGATGATTGTTCAATCTTCTACTACCACCTCTTATGGTGGCCATTATAATGGAACTATAATTATATATGATATTTATGATATTAATTTTATCTATAAGATTATGTAATTATATTTTATATCATACCTTTATTCTTTTCATGTTGTATATATACGATAATTTCATTTGAGGAAGCGCAGACTACTGCCCCCTCAAAGTGATATGACTTGTTCATACCATACATAGAACGTATAAAGTATGGTGTTAATGAACTTACATAACATATTTAAAATATTATATTATTATATAATAATAGTATACCTATGTATAATTTGGTTTTCCTTCCTTTTAAAATAAAAAAATGAAATGGAAGTAGAGTTCGTGCGTATGTACGGATTACCATCTCCACGAACGCGATAAGATTCATTCCCCATCTTACCATTCAAGAATAATTTTCATTTGATTATTAATAATAATAGTTAGAACATAATATCATTCTATATATGAATCAAATACATCCTATCCATAACAAACATGGCTTATGTAACAAAACTTATAAATTAAAACGAATCAGTTAACACCCGAAACAAAGATACTACTAAAATATTATTAACAAATCAATATTAGAAGATCATATATGATATAATATTTATGTATGTAGTTATTTTATAATTTAATACCAATTATTTAACTATTATACAAGAGTTTAACATACCCTCGACCAAGGAAAAGTACAAGGTAAGGGTTATTTTCACAATCTCTTTGTTATCTGATGTTGTTTTTACATAAGAATCTACTGGGACCTCTTTATCATCTACATCCATGATTCTTAAAAATATATTTCAAAACATTTTTATTATTTACTAGACTATGGTTTAAAGTCATTTATACCCTTGTTTGAATTTTTATAAAATGTTTTGAAAGGAATCCTTCCGTCTTTTTCCAAAAAAGGTACTTTATGACTTTTTTGACAAATTAAGGTAAGAATGCTTTCTTTAACTTATACGGCGGGTGCGGTTATTCTCCAACGTTATAACACCTTTGAATCTTACCTTACAAGATTATAAGAATATTTTAAAAATAAATGTTTTATTTTATAAATACACGACTTTTAAATGATTTCAATATAGAAAGAGATATTCCTCTCAAATAATTTTGATTTCATCTATGTCAACATCCTTTAATGGATTTTATACTTGTTTGAAGTTGATTTATTATGCTACAAATCTTCCCTATTGTATTGAAGGTTTTGTGATATGTTTGACTTTGTATGTGTAATTTTTATACAATTCATGGTTTATCGTTAACGTATTAACATTTCGTACGCCAGTTTCAATATGAATGTTTATGTTATGTTTCAACCTTTTCATATGAGGAAGGCCTTGGACTTAGTAATTGACGGGTGGAGCCTGCTATATCTCCTCAATGCATCGGTAGGTCTCATGAGACAAACTAGTGTCTTGGCACAAGTCCTTGAGAAAATCTTATTTGTAGTCTTGGAATAAGGCCTTGACTATGTGGTTATGATTTCCGACATTATGCATTCCATCATTATGAAATTGGCTATTGATATTGCATGTGATTATCTGAATAGTAGCATATCCATTTAAATAAGTAAATGGAATTATTCGATTTATATTTTCCATATTATGCTGAAGTTTAAGTTTAAAAGGCTTATGGTTTAGTCTTATACATTGCCTTAAATTTTTATGCTTATTTATAAAGTTTCTGCTATATTGTTATCCTTACTGACCATCTGAGCTCACCCCTTTCTATGTTTTATTTTTCCCAGGATGTGAAAAAGTATTTTATGGTTGACCTGCAGCGATATTCTAAGGGATATAAGTTTGTTCAAAGGGGAGAAAATGTTGTTGTTGATTTTATCTCATGATGTAATGTAAAACTTATGTATGTATCTAGTAATTCCAAGGATACTAAACTAATCGGTATTTTGGGACATGATTCCTTGTATCATTACAATGTTATGTAATAATGCATAGACTCTGGGTAACTCGGTTTTGGGCATTACAAACACTGAGTCTCTACGAAACAACACTTTGTTATTTATAGAAGAAAGTTATAACCTAGTTGTTAAACATAATTTTTTCAAATATATGTTTTGAATTTTGAAAAACGAAGATACATAGTAGTGATGAGTAAGATTTTTAGAGTTTGATAAGATCAACTCAGATTTTTTGTGAATAGTAACTTGACCTTTTGGAATAGTAATGTAATCTTATGAATAGTAATATATTAACCTCACTTATGAATGTATAAATAAAATTTAGTAACCTTATAAATGAAAGTATGATATAATTATATCATAGTGCAAGTAAGTGAATATTTTAAAAATTAATAATTAAGTGTTTTCATTTTTGTGAGTAATAAATATTTAATAATAAATAAATTAATTTAAAATAAAATTCACCTTCATAAAAATTATTCATAAATCCATATTTTTCGTATTATTTAATGACAATTTTATGACACCTTTGTTAATTTTCGAAAGGGTTATAAAATTAGTTATAAATTTAAAATTATATTTTTCAAGTAAATAATTATTTTAATTAAAAATTAAATTTCCCATATTTATAATATTATTTTCATAAAATAAAATTCATTTTTAAATTATAAACATCAAAACATGATTAGGGTGAATTTTAAGGATTTTTCTAAAATACTTGATTTATTTTGTGAGTAGTAAAATATGATAATTTCAAATAAATGATAAATACATGATTTATTGATTCATATGTAATTATTGGATGATTTTATCACCCTTGGTTAAATATAACATTCACTTATTACTTCATATAGTCAAAATAATCAACATTATCTATTGTCTTGAGCAAAATAATAAAATAATGAATAGAATAATGAGAAATCACCCCTCTCCTCTACTATAAAAACTACCCCTTACCCCCTCTTCTCCTCACTCCTCTAAGAATTTAATCTAGTTAAAGTTATGTAAAAATACTCTTCCCTAGTCTCTCCCAACGTCCAACAGATCTTGGTCTTACCAAAATACCAAAAATCCCTTTCTTTAAGGTAGTTCTCAAGGAGGAGTATTCAAGATGTAAAATCCTCTTCATTTTCCTTTTATTTTCTTTCCAAGTTCTTTATTTTATTATTGTCTCCTCACCTAATTTGTTAAAATGATCATTATAACTCTAGTAGAATTTATATACTATAATTAAATCATTTTAATTTAAGAACTATCATCAATCTTCTTACTCTCCCTCTTTTACTTTAAAATGAAATCATCGTTCGGGATGTTTCAATTTACAACCTTTTTGGGCGACGAACTTTCATTCTTAAATTTATTCTTCAATGATGTTCAAGATACCATTTTTAGTGGTTAATAAATAATATAATATATGTATTATAACCTTTATTATTTTCTTGAATTAACATATTTATATAATATCAAATGATAAAAAAAAATGAGTTCGTTATGATCAATAACTGTCGTAATAATGTAAACTATTATCACTAAATGTCTTATCTAATGATTCATCATCATACCATATAAAAAATGTTATAAATAATCATTTAAAATTATGTATGTTCATAAATATCATATAAATTAAATTCTAGATAATTATACTCATTCCAAATGAACTTCCATACTCATATACAAGTATACCAATTGTGAAAACCAAGGAATGGAACACTCTAGAGCAATAAAGTTGTATATTATAACTCATAAAAAATATATATAAAAAATTAATAAAATTATACTAAATAGAATACATGTATATAAGTTTATCAATTAATTAATTAATGGATATAATTTGAATATCCAATAAGTTAAGGTCAAGTGCAGAACATATTCGGACATAAGGTAAGGGTTTTCTACCCGAACCGACAATTTATTTCAGGTTAATATTTTCTCTATTTATCCCAATTAAATACTTAATTATTCTTATTTAATCCTCATAATTTTTTTTAATATTATATATATATTTACTAATCATAATCACTCTGTTTTATGGGTAGTTACATGTTTTAAAAGGATCTTTCTCAAATTGTTCATGATAAACAAGCCCGATTCAAGGTAACTTCTCAAATTATTATCTATTTTCAAGTGCACTATATAATCTGTTTTTAGTCACAATTATTTTTCTAAAATCACTCATTTAATTATAAAAAAATTATATTATCTTACTTCTGCTTTTACACAAATATTTTTCCAAAATAACTCTTCTTTGCAAAGTAAAAGAGTATTTCTCTCAAGTTTTACTTGATGATTTTATAAGAGTATTTCCATCTATTCCAACACTCTTATTGATTCTTATGTTTAATTGGGATTAATACTTTATTATATCATATACCATATTTTATTTAATTTTTTATGATTAGTTTGACTATGTATGTGTTATCTTGATACCATTCAATATATTACTCTGAATTGTTACTGTTTATGTTTACTAATTAGGGAAAGTTATTTACATTTCATATGTTAGTTTAAATAGGAATGTATATATTTATTATGTTAATCCCCTTTAATATTATGAATTCATTGGACTTATTAAGTGATGGTTGGGGCCTGATATATCTCCTCAATGCATCAGTGGGTCTCATGAGACAAAACAAAATTGGGTTTTGGTCGAGGCCTTACCATAGTATTTTCAGACATCTTGGCTAAGGCCTTGACAATATTTTTCAGATATCCAGAATTATGCATTCTCTCATTATGATATTATAAATTTATTAACCATGTGATATTTTAATTTTATAATATCCATTAATAAGGATAATTCTCTTATGATTAGTTATATGGATTTATTTACCCATCTTTCATTCTTATCATATTATGCTCAAGTTTATTTTTAAAGGCATGTGTTTTCTATATTCATCATGCCTAATATTTATGTTTATTGTAACACCCCAAGATTTCATAGTGTGTTAGTTCTTCAAAATAATTCAATAACTTTCACTACATGCAACACAAAGTTCAAGCACACCATGACTTACCAAACAAGCCGTTCAAAAGAGGTTATGAATAGTATTAGATAAATTTTAATGTTTATATAATCCTTATAATTTTAGAATCCATATTATGAGTTTCTTAGATATAATGCAAGAACAAATTCATTTTCAGTATTGCACTTTTATCAAATTTAATAGTGAACCCTTTTTAAATACTATATTTTAAACTTTTTGACTAAATGGGGACATCAAAAATTTAAAATGAAACATCCCAAGCTTCCATGGTACGCTTTCCTTTGAATAAAACAGTAGCGTGTGTTGTACGCAACTTCGAGTTCTAACACACCGTAACCAATCAAACTAGCTGTTATGAATAGTAATACCTACTTTTTGAAGTTATATATATTTTATATTTTAAAATGGACTTCATTTTTGGATTCGGAATATCAAATTTATCCTAAGGTGAAATTTTGGTACTTTTCGGATAACTTTCATATTTTGATGAATAGTGAAAATTACTAAATTTTAATTAAAAACAACTTTTTTAATCAAAATAATTAATAGTAATAAATTATGAATTTGAGTGGTTTTAAAGTACATTTAGAATATATTTTTACTATTTAATATAATTTTGGTCATTGGACATAATTTTACAATTAAACCGAACATAAACAAGTGTCAATCTTTTGATAGTTATTATCTCTTAAAAACACGCTTTTTGTTTTGACAGCGGGAATTAATTTTAAATTAATTTCTGCCACTTCTGTGTTTTGAATTTAGGAAAATGGATTCCATATTTGGAATCAGGATGTTCAAATTGTGTAAATAGGTAACTTTTATTTTTAGACATTTTGAATAATTACTGCGGTAAATATTTTATTTACCATGGTTAAGGGTAAATCCGGTAAATAAGGGTTAAAAAATAATATTATAATAATACTAAATTACCCTAAAACGTGTCTTAACCCTATTGGTTGATACATGGTCGACCATGGGCATCTTTGGGTCGATTTTGGGACCCCATGGATCCACTTGTAAGTGATAATGACACTTTATTTTAATTAAGTTAAAATGAATACAAAAATGACACAAGCATATATCTTTTAGCAAAACAATTGTTACATAGGGTTATATATGTTGGAATTTAGATTATAAATATTCATTAGAAAGATAAAACGATTTCCTACATAATGATATTTTATTTATAATTTTTAGACATTAAATAATTTATTTTATTTATGACACAATGATGATGCAGTAATTACTATAATAGTGAAAAATTAAAATAATTGATATTATAAATACCCAAATAAATATAATATGAAACTTTTAATGAATTAAACTAATTTTCTAGGATAATATGATATATTAGAATTGATTTAATTGACTTTGTTCGAAGTAATCAATCTGTTATGAGTTTCACAAAAATCAACTATTGAATAGTGTCAAAATTGACATAAAAGAGTTCTTAAAACAAATATTATATTATTAATTGATATTAAATTCCTAAAAATCTAAGGTTCGGCCAAGAGACTTATATCATGATAGGTTAATCATTAATGGACCACTTGGGGGTCTCTTGGATGTATATAGTAAGTTTATTAACCATATTATATAAAAATACAAAGAGACATTGTAAAAGTGAAACTAATTAACTTAGAGTTAATACTTAAAGATAAGGTTAATATAAGTACCCAAACCTGTATAAATTCTATTGTTTGAGTGGTTTTCGACCTATCCCCACCTTAACATTTAAATAATAAACTTTTGAGCCATTAGAAACCGAATATGAATTTATTATAAATTAATATTTCTAGCTTTTCCAAAGGTGCCCCTCACCCCTCTTATAAAAGGGCACTCCTCCTTCTCATTTCTTCACACCTCTAAAGCCTTTTGGTTCGGCCAAACTCTGCCCAAATACTCTCCCAACATCCCTCACTACAACCTAGAGGCCTTAGTTTGATCAGAAAGCCAACCTAAGGATCCCTTTTGATCAAATCAAAAGGAAGAACCCGAAGAAGAGGTAATGATTTCACCACCCTTCTCCAAGTTCATTTCTTCTTCCACTTCTTCTTCCTTTGTTCTTACCATTCTAAAATAATAACTCCAGTATCTCACATATACTGTGATGTTATTATAAATATGGTACAATCATATTCAGTATTCTATCCACCCTTTGAATAACATGTCACCATACGTGCGTACGTACGGCTTACCGTCTCCACGTCGTGGTGTAATTGTTATTCAATATAATATTATTTGGATGGGTATAATAATGATGTGTAACTCATGTAAATAATAAATATAACATGTTAATGATTCTGTATATATGATATACCATTCATTTATATATTATTTTAATATCAAAAGAATGATATTTTCGCTCGTGCGTACGTAGGGACTACCGTCTTCACGAACGCGATGAGATTCATTCTCCATCGTATCCATTCAAGTATAATTATCATTTGATGATTTAAAAATGATGTTTAAGGACTAGATATCATTCTGGATATGAATAAGATACAACAACCATGGCTTATGTAACAAAACATATAAAATAAAATGAGTAAGTTAACTCCCGAAACGACGATAATTCTAAGATATTATTAACAAACCAATGTTAAAAGATCATATATGATATCATATTAATATATATGATTCTTGTATAATTTAATAACAATTATTTCACCATTATACAGGAGGTTAACTTACCCCAACCAAGGAAAAGTACAAGGTAAGGGTTATTTCACAATCTCTTCATTATCCGAGGTTGTTTATACGTAATAATCTACTGAATTATCTTTATCATCCACATCCATGTTTCTTAAAAATGTATTTCAAAACATTTTTACTATTTACAAGAATATGGGTTAAAGTCATTTATACCCTTGTTTGACTTTTTATAAGAGGTTTATAAAGGAATATTTCCGTCGTTTTCAAAACAAGGTCCTTTTTAACCTTTTCGACAGAATTGAGGTAAGAATGTTTTTTTTAACTTATACGGCGGGTGCGGTTATTTTACGCCGTTATAAAATCTTCAAAGCTTTCCTTACAAGCTTATAAGAATATTTTCAAAGAAATTGTTTTATTTTATATGGATCTTAAATGATTTCAAAATAAAAGGAGATATTTCTTTTAAAAGAATTTTGATTTCATCTATGTCAACATCCTTTGATGGATTTCAAGATTATTTGAAGTTGATTTATTATGATACAAAACTTCTATATTTTGTTGAAGGTTTTGTGATATGTTTGACTGTGGATGTGCTATTTTATACCATTCATAGTTTATGGTGAAAGTATTGACATTTCGTATGCTAGTTTTAATACGAATGTTTATGTTATGTTTAAACCTTTTCATATGGGAATGCATTGGACTTAATAAGTGACGGGTGGAGCCCGCTATAGCTCCTCGATGCATCGGTAGGTCTCATGAGACAAACTAGTGTCTTGGCACAAGGCCTTGACAAAATCTTATTTGTAGTCTTGGCACGAGGCCTTGGCTATGTGGTTATGATAGTCTGGAATTATGCATTCCAACATTATGAAAGTGGTTATTGATTTTTGCATGTGATTATTCGATTAGTAGAATATCCATGTGAATAAGTAAATGGCATTATTTCATTTTTTTTATTCCATACCATGTTGAAAGTTCATGTTTGAAAGGCTTTTGTTTTAGTTATACATTGCCTTAAAAGTTTATTCTTATTAATGAAAGTTTCCGCTATTTTGTTATCCTTACTGGGCATTCGAGCTCACCCCTTTTATATGTTTTATTTTTCCCAGGAAGTGAAGAAGTAAATTATGAATGACCTGCAAGGATATTATGTGGGGATATGAGTGTGGATTATGGAGACATTATGTTGTTGTAGTAGTTTTTCATTTTATGATGTAATGTAAAACCTATGAATATATCTAGTGTTTCCAAGGCTACTAAACCAATCGGTCTTTCGAGATTTGATCCTTCTTGTGATCATGCCAATGTTATGTAATAATGCACCGACTCTCGGTAACTAGGGTCGGGGCGTTACAGTTGGTATCAGAGGAAGTTTAGTACAAACCTTGGAATCTAGATTTAGATAAACTCTGATTAGAGCACGTAGACCTAAGATGAACTTTGAGGATTAGTATAGAAGAACTTCCTAGAATTTTTGTATTGTAGAGATTTTGTGAGTTTTCCGAGCAATACATCCCTGTCTGGATACGAGCAGGTAGAGGCGGCTCTGGAACAGATGTACCTAGGGGTAAAACCCGAAAACACCGCTTTGAGCTAGACTCGAACGGGAACTGGTGCACGACAACGGGCCTTGCTGCACTCTTGGTTACGACACTCCCGGGGGATATGCTTAGGATAATTCTCATTTTCTTTACAAACCATTGTGAAGGGTTTATGAGTATATACATCCTCAAATGAGACATTTTTATGATTATGGATTATATCCATAAATAGTTCAATTTATGTTAAGTGTATTATAAGTATGGGATTATGTATTTTGATTCATAAACTGATCTAGTGTATTCCATTGTTTAGAAATGGCGCCCAGTAGAAGGAATGAGAACTCCAGAAATGCACATGATCCAAAGAGAAGGAAGGATCATATCTTTCATGGTCTTAAACTATAATTTATAAGAGAAATAGTCTCCCATGTATTATCATCATATGAAGAAATAATATCATGTGTTGATAAGATAAGTAAAGAGTTTACTGAGTCCTATGGCTTTGAAGGGAAGCAAGAGAAGAAAAGGATAGACGAGAGAAAGATGGATAAAGGGAAGAGGGAAAAGAAGAATTTTCCCATATGTGGTAACTGTGGAAAGAAACACCCTGGAACTTGCCTGAAAGGAATGGGAGTTTGTTATAAGTGTGGAGGAAAAGGGCACAAAGTACATGACTGCAAGGGTAAGAAAATGGTTTCAAATGTACAATGCTTCATTTGCAAGGAGTTTGGACACTTCGCGAACCTATGTCCCAGTCATCAGACTATGCCGCAAATGATGCTATTGGATAATAATCAAGTTATGATACTACCCCAGATTAAGATGAATGATTAGAGTTATTATGTTGATTATATCAATTGAGTGTTGTATCAAAAATGTACTTGTTATAATAATTATGAAGTATATAAGGATTGTACTGGAGTACTATTTCATTAAGGACTTGAGATGGTGTGGAACAAAGAAAAGTGACTCAGTAGCAGGTTAAATGTTTGGAAAATATATGGTTGAGAGAAAGATAAACCATAATATGGTTCAGATACCGAGGTGGTGATTTTAGAATAATACATGATTGATTTGGATAAATTATATTGGATATTATTGACTACCTTGAAGCTGATTAATGATTTTAATATTCCATCATTGTTGGGTTTTAAAACATTTTTGGATTAATGAAGTATATCCAGCATTCTATATGGAATAAGGGAACATGAATGTAATCAATAAGGAATATGGTAATACATGATGAAGGTATTCATATGCTATTACGGGGTAAAAAGGATCTATATTATGTTTAACTTCCTTATAAATGTTAGACTGTGAGTTTGGATAGAAGTATTTTGGATAGTTCTAGTTTGGATTATTTTGGATTTCCATAAAAGGACAACCCGGAGGTCGGGCGGCAACCCGTCGCGTCCGGCAAGGCTGCGAGACTTGAACCCGCAACCGAAGGGCGACAAGGGTGTATCACCTACCACTGGCCCATGAGATGTCCTGGATTAAATAATGTAGTTTTTATTAAAAGATTTTTTAGATGAATTATAAATTCGTTTATTTTGGAACCCTATACGAATAGTGTAAATAGAATTTTTTTACATTCTATTATCTTTTAGAGTGAAAGATGAGTATGTGGTAGAAATTTATTAATGGATAAAACTCTAATTATAAAGTAAGTATATATCTATATGATCTTAGCCAATCTCATAAAAAATTCCTCAATATTAAGAAAAGCAAATTAGAACAAAAATGTTTTCCTAGATGGTACCTTAAATCATCACTAATTTATGGCTTTGGGATTGTTGGCCTTTTCATAGCCATGTTCTCTACCACTCTCCATCAGGTAATTGATGGTTAGATTTTTCTTCCATATCCATATTTTACTACATGGAACCCTAGTATGTGTTATTTTCGGTAATCTTCATACTTTCGACTCTTTATTTTAAATAGAGGCCTCATTAATTCATTTTTCGATGTGGGATTTCAACTAAGATATTTTGAAACGTCAAAAATGTGTTATCCTAATACCCTATGTTTTTTTGAACCGATGGTATTTCAAATCATCATAGATTGATGAATTTAAGGACCTCAATTTTATACTTGTTTGTAATTGATGACCTCAATCACTACCTATAAATATTTACGTTTTTCCTCCAATTATATGTCTCAAATTGCCACCAATGTTCTCCTAATCGAGATCATAATTTGGTGGTGACCCTTTCATTTCTCTTTTCCTCATATTAAGACTAAATTTTAGTAACCCAATTTCCGATGTGGGGTTTCCCACAAATATATTATATATTTTCAACCTTTTATTTTCGAAGAACAATTTCAAATTGCGAGGACGCAATTTATTGAAGGAGGGGAGAATGTAACACCCCAAGATTTCATAGTGTGTTAGTTCTTCAAAATAATTCAATAACTTTCACTACATGCAACACAAAGTTCAAGCACACCATGACTTACCAAACAAGCCGTTCAAAAGAGGTTATGAATAGTATTAGATAAATTTTAATGTTTATATAATCCTTATAATTTTAGAATCCATATTATGAGTTTCTTAGATATAATGCAAGAACAAATTCATTTTCAGTATTGCACTTTTATCAACTTTAATAGTGAACCCTTTTTAAATACTATATTTTAAACTTTTTGACTAAATGGGGACATCAAAAATTTAAAATGAAACATCCCAAGCTTCCACGGTACGCTTTCCTTTGAATAAAACAGTAGCGTGTGTTGTACGCAACTTCGAGTTCTAACACACCGTAACCAATCAAACTAGCTGTTATGAATAGTAATACCTACTTTTTGAAGTTATATATATTTTATATTTTAAAATGGACTTCATTTTTGGATTCGGAATATCAAATTTAGCCTAAGGTGAAATTTTGGTACTTTTCGGATAACTTTCATATTTTGATGAATAGTGAAAATTACTAAATTTTAATTAAAAACAACTTTTTTAATCAAAATAATTAATAGTAATAAATTATGAATTTGAGTGGTTTTAAAGTACATTTAGAATATATTTTTACTATTTAATATAATTTTGGTCATTGGACATAATTTTACAATTAAACCGAACATAAACAAGTGTCAATCTTTTGATAGTTATTATCTCTTAAAAACACGCTTTTTGTTTTGACAGCGGGAATTAATTTTAAATTAATTTCTGCCACTTCTGTGTTTTGAATTTAGGAAAATGGATTCCATATTTGGAATCAGGATGTTCAAATTGTGTAAATAGGTAACTTTTATTTTTAGACATTTTGAATAATTACTGCGGTAAATATTTTATTTACCATGGTTAAGGGTAAATCCGGTAAATAAGGGTTAAAAAATAATATTATAATAATACTAAATTACCCTAAAACGTGTCTTAACCCTATTGGTTGATACATGGTCGACCATGGGCATCTTTGGGTCGATTTTGGGACCCCATGGATCCACTTGTAAATGATAATGACACTTTATTTTAATTAAGTTAAAATGAATACAAAAATGACACAAGCATATATCTTTTAGAAAAACAATTGTTACATAGGGTTATATATGTTGGAATTTAGATTATAAATATTAATTAGAAAGATAAAACGATTTCCTACATAATTATAATTTATTTATAATTTTTAGACATTAAATAATTTATTTTATTTATGACACAATGATGATGCAGTAATTACTATAATAGTGAAAAATTAAAATAATTGATATTATAAATACCCAAATAAACATAATATGAAACTTTTAATGAATTAAACTAATTTTCTAGGATAATATGATATATTAGGATTGATTTAATTGACTTTGTTCGAAGTAATCAATCTGTTATGAGTTTCACAAAAATCAACTATTGAATAGTGTCAAAATTGACATAAAAGAGTTCTTAAAACAAATATTATATTATTAATTGATATTAAATTCCTAAAAATCTAAGGTTAGGCCAAGAGACTTATATCATGATAGTTTAATCATTAATGGACCACTTGGGGTAGATTGGATGTATATAGTAAGTTTATTAACCATATTATATAAAAATACAAAGAGACATTGTAAAAGTGAAACTAATTAACTTAGAGTTAATACTTAAAGATAGGGTTAATATAAGTACCCAAACCTGTCTAAATTCTATTGGTTGAGTGGTTTGCGACCTATCCCCACCTTAACATTTAAATAATCAACTTTGGAGCCATTAGAAACCGAATATGAATTTATTATAAATTAATATTTCTAGCTTTTCCAAAGGTGCCCCTCACCCCTCTTATAAAAGGGCACTCCTCCTTCTCATTTCTTCACACCTCTAAAGCCTTTTAGTTCGGCCAAACTCTGCCCCAATACTCTCCCAACATACCTCACTACAACCTATAGGCCTTAGTTTGATCAGAAAGCCAACCTAAGGAGCCCTTTTGATCAAATCAAAAGGAAGAACCCGAAGAAGAGGTAATGATTTCACCACCCTTCTCCAAGTTCATTTCTTCTTCCACTTCTTCTTCCTTTGTTATTACCATTCTAAAATAATAACTCCAGTATCTCACATATACTGTGATGTTATTATAAATATGGTACAATCATATTCAGTATTCTATCCACCCTTTGAATAACATGTCACCATACGTGCGTACGTACGACTTACCGTCTCCACGTCGTGGTGTAATTGTTATTCAATATAATATTATTTGGATGGGTATAATAATGATGTGTAACTCATGTAAATAATAAATATAACATGTTAATGATTCTGTATATATGATATACCATTCATTTATATATTATTTTAATATCAAAAGAATGATATTGTCGCTCGTGCGTACGTACGGACTACCGTCTCCATGAACGCGATGAGATTCATTCTCCATCGTATCCATTCAAGTATAATTATCATTTGATGATTTAAAAATGATGTTTAAGGACTAGATATCATTCTGGATATGAATAAGATACAACAACCATGGCTTATGTAACAAAACATATAAAAGAAAATGAGTAAGTTAACTCCCGAAACGACGATAATTCTAAGATATTATTAACAAACCAATGTTAAAAGATCATATATGATATCATATTAATATATATGATTCTTGTATAATTTAATAACAATTATTTCACCATTATACAGGAGGTTAACCTACCCCAACCAAGGAAAAGTACAAGGTAAGGGTTATTTCACAATCTCTTCATTATCCGAGGTTGTTTATACGTAATATTCTACTGGGATATCTTTATCATCCACATCCATGTTTCTTAAAAATGTATTTCAAAACATTTTTACTATTTACAAGAATATGGGTTAAAGTAATTTACACCCTTGTTTGACTTTTTATAAGAGGTTTATAAAGGAATATTTCCGTCGTTTTCAAAACAAGGTCCTTTTTAACCTTTTCGACAGAATTGAGGTAAGAATGTTTTTTTTAACTTATACGGCGGGTGCGGTTATTTTACGCCGTTATAAAATCTTCAAAGCTTTCCTTACAAGCTTATAAGAATATTTTCAAAGAAATTGTTTTATTTTATATGGATCTTAAATGATTTCAAAATAAAAGGAGATATTTCTTTTAAAAGAATTTTGATTTCATCTATGTCAACATCCTTTGATGGATTTCAAGATTATTTGAAGTTGATTTATTATGATACAAAACTTCTATATTGTGTTGAAGGTTTTGTGATATGTTTGACTGTGGATGTGCTATTTTATACCATTCATAGTTTATGGTGAAAGTATTGACATTTCGTATGCTAGTTTTAATACGAATGTTTATGTTATGTTTAAACCTTTTCATATGGGAATGCATTGGACTTAATAAGTGACGGGTGGAGCCCGCTATAGCTCCTCGATGCATCGGTAGGTCTCATGAGACAAACTAGTGTCTTGGCACAAGGCCTTGACAAAATCTTATTTGTAGTCTTGGCACGAGGCCTTGGATATGTGGTTATGATAGTCTGGCATTATGCATTCCAACATTATGAAAGTGGTTATTGATTTTTGCATGTGATTATTCGATTAGTAGAATATCCATGTGAATAAGTAAATGGCATTATTTCATTTTTTTTATGCCATACCATGTTGAAAGTTCATGTTTGAAAGTCTTTTGTTTTAGTTATACATTGCCTTAAAAGTTTATTCTTATTAATGATAGTTTCCGCTATTTTGTTATCCTTACTGGGCATTCGAACTCACCCCTTTTATATGTTTTATTTTTCCCAGGAAGTGAAGAAGTAAATTATGAATGACCTTCAGGGATATTATGTGGGGATATGAGTGTGGATTATGGAGACATTATGTTGTTGTAGTAGTTTTTCATTTTATGATGTAATGTAAAACCTATGAATATATCTAGTGTTTCCAAGGCTACTAAACCAATCGGTCTTTCGAGATTTGATCTTTCTTGTGATCATGCCAATGTTATGTAATAATGCACCGACTCTGGGTAACTAGGGTCGGGGCGTTACATTTATGATAACTTCTGCTACATTACTTACCCTTAGTGATAATCTAATCTCACCCCTTTCTTATGTTCTATTTTTTCTCAGGATGCGAAGATAAATATTATTATGAATGACTCGTAGGTATAATCTAAGAGTTTATGGGAGTTTCTAATGGAGTTGTAATGATTTTGTTTTAAATTTATATTGTAAATCAGATTTTTGTATTTGGTTGTCCAAAACTACTCAAATATTTTGTCCTTTGGGATGAGACGTCCTTGTAAACATACCAATGTATTAATATAAGTCACGGGCTCTGGGAAACTGTGGTCAGGGCCCTTATAGTTGATATCATAGGAAGTTTAGTAGAATATTAGGAAACTAGATTTAGAAAATGTAGATTAGTAAACAATACCCTAAGATAAAATTTTAGTATAATCATATAATAACATACTATTATTTTGGTAAGGTATAGATTATGTTGATATTTTTAGAAAATAAATCTCTATCTAGATACTACAAGTCGATGTGGTTCTGGAACAGATGTACCTAGGATTAATAACTCTGTCAAGGTGTTCCGGGCCTGACTCAGGATAACCTGGTACATGAAAGCGGGCCTTACTATGCACCTGGTTTGACACTCCTGAGGTATATTCTTAGAATAATTAAAATTTTCTTTACAAACCTTTATGAAGTATTTAAATGTTAATATGTCCTCAAATAAAACATGCTTACGATTATACGATTATACATGCATAAAATTTAAAGTTACGTTAAGTGTTTTTCTAGTTCAACATCATACATTATGATTCATAACCTAATTTAGTGTATGTCATTATTTAGAAATTTCCCCTAGTGGAACGAATGGAAACTGTATGAATATGTGTATCCCATGTAGGGATTTCCCTCATATACAAGATAATGATATTGGTTATGAATCTGTGACTAGTGTTGAGCAACTTATAACTATACTGGGAAAGGTGACTAGGTTATGAATAATAACCTTACCCATATGAATCATCCTAATACACAATGTAGAGGAGGAATGTTAGACCACTTTATATGACAATAGTACCCATCATTTAATGGGACTAAAAACCCATTTGTAGCAGACCAATGGATAAGTTTCTTAGAAAAACATTTCTCTCTTTAGGAAGTAACGAAAGGGAGAAGGTTGTCATGGAATTTTATCATCTATCGGGATATTCTGATCAATGGTGGTCATTGATTCCAAATAAAAAGGAGGGGGAAGAGATTAAAAATATGTAATGGAGTTATTTTAAATAAATTTACCTAGAAAAATATTTTCCTCATCAACAAAAAGTGGATATGGAAGGGAAATTCTTGAATCTGAGGCATAAGGAGGATGAGAATGTTTCCAAGTATGAATACAACTTTAAAATTATATCAAGGCATTGTACATACTACATACATAATCTGAGGAGAACTATTGATCAATTATTTTATGGTTTAAAACCATTAATCCAAAGGTAATTGGTCTCCCAAACATTCTCACCATTCGAAGATATAGTCTAATGTGATATTAAGAAAAAATTATCTAAGTCATATGACTTTAAGGGAAAGAAAGAGAAGAAGATAGGGGAAGATGATAGAATAGATAAAGGGAATAATTAAAAAGGGAGTTTTCCAACATGTGATACTTGTGGAAGGAAACACCTCAGAGCCAATTTAAAAGGAAAATAAGTGTGTTACAAGTTTCGAGAAAAAGGCCACCAAGCCTGTGATTTAAATCGGAAAAAATAAGTTACCAATGTTGAATGCTACAATTATATGGAGATGGGACACTATAAAAATGATTGTCTAAATCATCAAGAAAACTTTCCACAGAAAAGGACATGGGATCAGGGACAAACTTATGAGATCACAATTGATGAGGTTGAAGTTCATAATGATTTGGTGGTAGGTACTATACTTGTTTCATCAAACCTGGCCAATGATTTATTTGATTCTAGATCATCACATTTCTTTATATCTTCTTAGTTTGATTTAAAAATTAGATATTTCCAATTCTCCTTAACAAGTAAGTTTTGAGTCAAAACCCCTAAGGGAAGTCTCATTGCGACAAAGATGTCTGAGGTAGTCCCCATTATGGCATATAAATGTGCTTTATCTACTGATTTTATCATCATACCTATGCTAGAATTTGACATAATCCTTAGCATGGACTAGATTTCAATATATTATGTGAAAATATATTAGCATAATAAGTAAAATATGATTTGTGATGAAGGGGTAGAATCCATTGTCTTTAGAGAAAAAACATCACCATCTAATTCTTATCTTGATCCACCCCCAGTATCTTTACTAAATTAAATTCTTAGGGAGGAAGAGAATTCAATATCTATGGGTGAGGGAATATGTCTTTAAATTGAGGATATAACTATTATGAAAGAATATGTTGATGTATTTCCAAAGGATTTACCTGGACATCCACCAGAGTGGGAATTTGAGTTCTCTATTGATTTAATTCATGATTCAAGACCTATATAGAAGAATCCTTATAGAATTGCCATGTTGAAATTAGTATATCTAAATAAAAAATTAGAGTAATTGAGTGATAAATAATTTATCTACCCTAGTGTTTCTCCATGAGGTGCCCGAGTTCTCTTTGTCAATAAGAAAGGTAGATACATGAGACTGTGCATTGACTATAGAGAAATCAGTGCTCTTATGATAAATAACAAATGTCCCCTACCTTGTATTGAATATTTATTTGATAAAATTTATATAGACCAATATTTTTCAAATATTTAACACTAATCTAGTTATCATCAATTGCATGTGAGGAAGGAATATATTCCAAAGATAGCATTTTGAACCAGGTTTGGGTATTACGAGTTTACAATAATGCCTTTTGGACTGACTAATGCACCATATCTTTTAATGGATCTAATGGATAGATATTTCAAGGAATATCTTGATGAATTTTTTTGTGGTATTTATAGTGATATCTTGGTATAGTCCAAAAACTAAAAAGATCAGGAGAATCACTTTCACGTTATTCTGAATACTCTTAGAAGATACAAGTTATATGAAAAGTTTATCAAGTGTAAATTCTGGCTTCAATCGATTTCTTTTCTTGGCCATATGGTTTCTAAGGATGGAATATTAGTTGACCCTGTAAAGACAAAGGAATTTTAGGAATGACCTACTCTAATGAACATAACTAAGGTATATAGTTTTACTGGTTTTGTAGGTTATTATCGGTGTTTTTTTAGAAATTCTTCCGATTAGCTGACTCATTAGCCAAGATTACTCATAAATGGGTTAGGTTTGTATGGAAAAAATAATGTGGATATTGTTTTGAAGAATTGAATAAGAGGTTGGTGAATTCTCCAATATTGACTCAACCATTGAGAAGTGGTTGATTAGTGATTTATAGTGATGTATCAAAGAAAGGACTTGGTTGTGGCCTTATGCATAATGATAGAGTTATTACCTATGCATCAAGGTAGTTAACAACTCATGAAAAAAAACTATCTAACTCATGATCTTTAGTTAGCAGTTGTAATATTTTCCCTAAAGATATGGATACATTATATCCAGGGAAAAATATGTGATATATATATATATCACAAGACCTTGAAATATATCTTCTCATAGAAATAACTCAACATGAGGCAAAGGCGATGGCTAAAACTACAAAAGGATTGTGATTGTAAAATACACTACCACCCTGGGAAGGTGAATAAGGTATAAGATGCATTGACTAGGAAGGATCATGGAGTTATAAACAAAATGATGATTGATAGGGATCCTATGTACATGGATCTAACAATAATGGATATGAGAATTATCATAGACGGTGAAATATAATTACTTTTTCAATTGGTTTCTCAACCATATTTATTAGAAAGGATTAAAATTTATCAACCTCATGAAAATAATATTCAAAAGAAAATTAATGATGTGAAATATGGGAAGTTTCTAGACTTCCTGTGTGAGGATGGAATTCTAAAATTTGGGAGGAGTCTATGTGTTCCCTCTTTACCTAGTCTAAAAAGGGATTTATTGGATGATTCTCATAGCTCAATTTTATCTATACACCCTATTAGAACTAAGGTGAATAGAGATCTCAAGGAACATTTTTTGTGGGATAATTTGAAGTGATAAATTTCTGATTATATATCAAGATGTTTAGTCTATCAATAGTTGAAGGTTTAAAGACAACATTCTACATGTTTCATATAACCTATTACTATTCCTACATGGAAATGGGATGATATAACTATTTATTTTATCATTGGATTAACCAAAACTCTAAGAAATAATGATTAAATTTAGGTATTTGTTGATCGAATTACCAAATCTTCGTATTTTCTCACTATAAGGGAGGATTTTCCACTGGAGCGCCTTGTATGACTCTATATGAATGAAGTTGTAAAACTTCATGGATAACCTCTATCAATTTTGTATGATTGTGATCCATAATTAACATCAAATTTCTGAAAAAGTATTTACAAATATTTGGATATTGAGCTTTGTTTGACTACTATTTATCACCCTTAAACAGACAGACAGTCTGAAAGGACCATTCAAATGTTAAAAGACATGTTGATATCATGCTCCCTCAACTTTCAAGGTAAGTGGGACCAGTATTTTTCTTTTCAGGAGTTTTCCTATAATAATAGTTTCCATTCAAATATTCAAATGGCACAATATGAAGCATTGTAGAGAAAGAGATGTGTTACACCAACATGTTGCGATGAAGTTGGTGAAAGAAAGCTTGTAGGCCCATAACTTGTGGAGGAAACAAAAGTAAAGGTAAATACTATTCAAGACCATATAAAAGAATCTCAAAGTAGGAAAAAGTGATATGCTGATAATTGAAGGAAGGATTTGTAATTTCAAGTGGTAGATCAAATTTCCTTGAAAGTATATCCATGGAAGGGTGTCATAAGATTTGGGAAGAAAGGGAAACTGAGGCCCAAAAACATTGGACCTTTTGAAATTATGGATAGAATTAGAGGTGGGTCTTATCATTTGGAATTTTCATCTAGCCTTTTTAAGGTACATAATGTGTTTCATATCTCCATGTTAAGGAATTACTTGCTAAATCCAACACATGTACTCAATTTTTAAGGAATGGAATTGGAACCTCACTTATCTTACTATGAAGATCCTATCCGAATTTTGGATACTAAAGAACAGGTGTTGAGGAATAGAATGACTCGGCTGGTAAAGGTACTTTAGAAAAACCATATAATTTAAGGGGAGATGTGGGAGCCTGAGGAACTTATGATGAAGATCTACCCACAACATTTTATGAGGTAACATTCTGGTAATTACAAAGACAAAAAATTTTAAGGAGGGTAGAATGTAGCAACCTAAGGATTTACAAATAAATTTAATATAGAATGAAATGCATGAAATAATGAGTCTATAAAAAACAAAACTTGGTTATTTATAGGATAAAGTAATAACCTGTCCATTAAACATAATTTTTCTAGTTCTATGTTTTAAATTTTGAAAAATGGACATACACGGTTGCGATCAGTAAAATATTTAGAGTTTGATAGGGTAAACTCACATTTTTAGTGAATAGTAACTTGACCATTTGGAATAGTAATGTACCCTTATGGATAGTAATATAGTAACCTCACTCATGAATGTATAAATAAAATTTGGGCAACTTATAAATGAAAGTATGATATAATTATATCATAGTACAAGTGAATATTTTAAAAATTAATAATTTAGTATTAGTATTTTTGTGAGTAATAAATATTTAATAATTAATAAATTGATTTAAAATAAAATTTATTTTCATAAAAATTATTCATATATTAATATTTTATTGTCTTATTATTTTAATATAATTTTATGAGACCTTAGTTATTTTTTCAAAGGTTTATAAAATCAGTTATAAATTTAAAACTATATTTTTCAAGGAAATAATTATTTTAATTAAAATTTAAATTTATCATATTTAGAAAATTATTTTTATAAAATGGGGTTCATTTTTTAATTCTACATGTCAAAAAATGGTTAGGGTAAATTTTTGGGGTTTTTCTAAAAATCATGAAATTTTTGTGAATAGTAAAATGTGATAATTTACGATAAAGGATAAATACATGATTCATTGAGTCATAGGTGAAGTTTTGATGATGTAATAACCCTTGATTAAAAATCACATGTACTTATTTCTTTATATAGTCACAAGAAGCAACACTAATGGTTATCTTGAGAAAATTAATAAAATAATGAATAGAATAATGAAAAATCACCCCACTCCTCCACAATAAATACCACCCCTCACCCCCTCTTCTCCTCACTTTTATAAGACTTGAAGCTTGTAAAGTTTCTACCCAAATCATTTTCTCTAGTCTCTCCCCACTTCCAGGATCTCTTGGTCATACCATAAGACCAAAAATCTTTCCCTAAGTAGGTTCTCAAGGAGGAGTATTCAAGAGGTAAAATCCGCTTCATTTTTCTTTTATTTTCTTTTCAAGTTCATTATTTTCTTATTCTATCCTCACCTAATATGTCCAAATGATCATGATAACTCCATTATAATTTATATAATTTAATTATAACATGTTAATGGAATAATAATTATCAATCTCCTTACTCACCCTCTTTTATTTTAAATTGAAATCATCTCCGAAAGGTGCCAATTTATAACCTTCGTGGACGAAGAACTTTCATTCTTCAATTTCTTATTCAAGGCTGGTCAAGATACCATTTTAATTGTTAAAACAGACTAAAATATATGTATTATAACCTTTATTATGTTCTATAAGTAATATATTTACATAATATTAAATGATAAAACAAAATTCGTTCATTATGATCAATAATCGTTGTAATAATGAAAACGATTATCACTAAATATCTTATTTAATGATTCATCCTAAAAAAATATAACCAAATGTTATAAATAACCATTTACACTTATTTATGTTAATAAATATCTTATAAATTCAATTGTGTATAATTATACTCATTCCACAAGAACTTCCATACTCATATACAAGTATATTGATCGCGAAAATCAAGGAAACGAACGCTTTCGAATAATAAAGTTGTATCTTATAACTCATCACAAATGCTACAAATAAACTTAATAAAATTATAATAAATAAATTACATGTATATAAGGTTCTGAATTAATTAATTAATGGATTTATTTTGATTTTCCAAGATGTTAAGGTCAAGTGCAGAACACATTCGGACATAAGGTATGGGTTTTCGACCTGAACCTCTAATTTGTTTTGGGTTACTCTTTTTCTTTAATTACCACAATTAAATTCTTAATTACTATTATTTTCTTCTCATAAATTATTTTTTAATGTTATATATATGTACCAATCATAATCACCCTTTTATTATGATGATTTACATGTTTTAAAAGGATCTTTCTCAAATTCTTCACGATAAACAAACCCGAATCAAGGGAACTTCTCAAATTCTTACGTATTTTCAAATGCACTATATAATATATTTTAATATACCATTATTTTTATAAAATCACCAATTTTATTATGAAAAAAATAAATTATCTCACTTCTGGTTTTATAAAAATAATTTTCCAAAAAAAATCTTCTTTTCAAAGTAAAATAGTATTTCTCTCAAGTTTTACTCGATCATTTTATAAGAGTATTTCCATATATTTCAACACTCTTGTTGATTATTATGTTTAATTGGGATTAATATTTTATGATATAATATACCATATTTTATTTAATGGTTTATTATTAGTTTGACTATGGATGTTCTATCTTGACACCATTCACCATATTACTCTGAATGGTTAGTGTTTATTTTTACTGATTGGGGAAAGTTATTTACTTTTCATATATTAGTTTCAATATGAAGTTATATGTTGATTATGTTTATCCCATTTCATATGAGTAATTATTTTGACTTAGTAAGTGACAGGTTTGTCCCTCTATATCCCCTCGATGCATCGGTAGGTCTCATGAGACAAAACAGAATTGGGTTTTGGCTGTGGCCTTACCCTAGTATTTTCAGACGTCTTGGATGAGGCCATGAAAATATGTTTCAGATGTTTAGAATTATGAATTCCCTCATTATGATATTAGAAATTAATAAACCATGTAATATTTTACTAGTGGAATATCCCGGACTAGGTTTCATTCTCTTATCATCAGTTATATGCCTTTATTTACTCAGCTTTCATTACTTCCATATTATACTCAAATTTATTGTTAAAGTCATGTGTTGTTGTTATTTATAATTCCTAATGTTTATGTTTATGCTAAATTATACTACATTACTTACCCTTACTAAGATTCTGAGCTCACCCCTTTCTTGTTTTCTATTTTTCCCCAGGATGCAAAGATGATATTATTATGAATGACTTGTAGTAAAAATTTAAGAGTTTATGGGTGTTTACAATGGAGTTTCAATGATTTTTTTTTCAATTTGACATTTAAATATTATTTTTGTATCTGGTTATCGAAAAAAACTAAACTATTTTCTCTTTCGGGATGTGATGTCCTTGTAAACATACCAATGTATTAATATATGCCACTGAATCCAAGCAACTAGGGTCGGGGTCCTTATTGTGTGGTTACTAAAAGAGAAAATATTTATATTGTGATGGTAAAATGGTTAAATAATTGTTCTTAATGAAGGTTGTGAATGTGTTAAAATATTGGTTATAACATGTTGTGAAAATTAATAGGTGCCCAAAAGATAATGTTTTGCATTTTGAAAGTGGAAGTGGTTTAAAAAGAGGGTGTTTAATGAAAGACTTGTATCCATGTTGGTTGGATTATCCAATTTTGACCATGACCCTTAATAGGAATTGTTGAGGTTAGTATTAGATATGTGATCATGTCCATTGGAATAGTGTATATAGAGTGGTTTTATTATGCTAGGTAGTGTATTTTTCATTGTGGTCTACACTGATTGGACTTCCCTTTAGAAGTTCTTTGATAAAAACATACTAAAGTGTGAACCTTTGGGTTTCCAAAATTTTGAAGTTAATTATAAGATAATGATTAATGATATAATTTTTGGTGAGGAATGATATTGAGTATTATTTATTTGTTTATCTGGACCTTTGTATGTGTGGTTTGGGTAGTAAGAGTACCCTAGGATGATTCCTTGATTATATGTCAGAACACCTTGATGAGTCTTGATATATGGATAAAGGGGTGTTCCTTATTATACTTTCAGTAGAACTGTGAACATGAGGTCTTGAGATGTTTCTTGATAATGTGAAATTTTTAATCCTTGTGGGTTGTAATTGTGTGGGTTGTATGTTGGACTTAAGAATGAGTGTCTTGGTTTTTATATCATTAGTGATGAATGATTTAGTGTGGGTGAGGTGACACATGTGGGTTCAGACCTTGTCAGTTGTGTTTGGGGACCTAGAGTGGGAGTTTAGTCTCATGGTAATGATGTATGTTTGTGAGTATGATTTGTGAAACCTTGATTAAAAGTTATTGGGGTGCATTGAATGTAGTATTTTGGAATAGGAACCAGAGAGCGGCCCATTAGTGGATACTTGTTGGAAGTTTGATGTATGTGGCCTAAAGAGAGGGGTTACTAACTTGTTATACTTAACCGTTGTCGGGAAGTTGGTATCATTCGATCCTTGAGAGAAACCCGTGGGAGTGATTGGACATTTTTTCAATGTTTTTGGGTGCATGAGGCACAGGTGGATGATTTGTATTTGGATAGGTCGGGATTTTCCTAGAGGGCTAAGTGGTAAGGTCAATGGTTTTGGGAGATATGATTCGAGTTGTGATGATGAGTTAGCAATCTTGGAAGAAAACAAGGGTGAATTCGTGGGAGGTTAGCCTAGTTGTAATGTCTTGACCCAAGAACCACATGATGGTTCCTTGAACTGGTTGGTCACATGACCTCATTTGTGGCTCCCTGTACACCAAAGGCTACCAACTAGCAAAGAGAGTCTGGTAAGTCAGTCATGGGGAGACTATTCCCTCTTTTATCTGAGTAAAACACCAGCAGAAGTACATAAGCAATTGCAGAAGAATAAATAACTATAAAAATACCAATGACATAAGATAACCAAAATAAAAAATACAATATTCAAATGAAAGGGAAAACATTTTATGCCAATATAAGTGTTAAATTTCCAAAAAAATGCAACTGAAAATAAATACCCTGACAACTCCCAAGTAGGTTCCGAACAACATCTGGTTCCCTCATCCAATCTCTAACCCCAATCACCAATCTAACACAAGGCCCTTTTCCTTAACCAAATTGTCAATAGTAAAGTCTATCCAGATACCAATTAGTAATCATGAGTAGGGTGTGATTACAACTTATTAGGCCACCTCCAATGGTGTCTAAAACAATTCTAGTTAAAAGATAGTGTAAGCAGTTCTATAAAGAAATGAAGATAGTGAAAAAATAAATAGTAATCACGTTATTATTTATTCTCTATTTATTCATATTAACTCTTGGGTTATCGGGGATTCTCAAACCTCTATACTATCTTTGGCTCATGCTAGAGACCAAAGTGTTCCCTAGGTAATATCATTTCTTAATACCCACTTTGACTCGTGTCGGAGCTCGAAGTATTCAAAGGTGATATGATATCTTAGTACCTGATTCGAATCATGTGGGAGTTCAAAGTATTATCATGTGATACTATATCTCGAGGTTCCTTTATTACCATTCTTTAAATTCACACATAAATTCCAAAGTTACCAATAACAAATTCATAAGTAAGATGGCCATGTTACCATTATTACATCTCAATAGAATGTATGTGTTCTCATTCCTTTACTCATAAGTAGAATGACCAAGTTTACATTTATACTTCTCATTTGAATGACCATGTTCTCATTCCTTTAATAATAATTACAATGACTGTGTTACCATTTATACTTCTAAAAATAGAATGAACATGTTCCCATTCTTCCACACATAATTAATTCATAATTAATTATCCACCTCAATTTTATTACTAATTCAATAATTAGTTAAATACATCAACACCTTTAATTAACTCCCAAATTAATTAGGTACACTAATCCCAATAATTAATTCATAAATTAATTAATCAATAACATAATTTCTGTCCCATAATTAATTTTTCCAGAATTAATTATCTCATTCTAAATATTGAATCTTCATAATTAATTACATAACTAATTATCTAGATCATAATATCAAGGCACATAATTAATTCAGTATTAATTATCTCAATCCAAACAATTCAATATCTCATAATTAATCTTATGATTAATTATCTATATTACAAACTCTAACTCTCATAATCAATTTCCCAAATTAATTATCTAATTGGACAGCCTCTTCCCTTTTTCAAAAAGGAATCCCTAGGAGTAGCCTTTTTGAACCCTCCACACCCAGAAACCCCCCTCCCCATGAAGAGGTCATCTGGAGAATACCTAGTTGGGAAAGAGTCATTTCCAACCGAGATGGTAGAGCATCCCGTGGTGTAGCAGTCCGATCAGTAATGGTTTGACACAACAATCTGTCATCCAGGTGGATTTCACCCTTTTTCCCACCCGATGAGACATCGGGTGACCCGGCATGGTGAGTGGAACATGGGAGGTGGAAATTCCCCCAAGAGTGGGATCCTAAGAATTGAAACTCATACCTCACAAAACACCATTGTTATGGTCCTCGATCCTGCCCCACTATTCCACCGTAGAAGTAGAAAATAGGACATCCCCTTAGTCTCATGATTAATTCCTCAAATAATCATCTATTTCAATAATGATTTGATAAATCAATTGGTCAATCTAATTAAATTAATTTAGGAATAAAATTTCTAAATAATGCTTTCAATTCTAAAGTTTTTCATGCATGAATCAAATCCAAAACTATAAGAATTATATTTTACACCACCTTCCTCAATTCATTGATTGACGTTCGTTCAACGGAAATCCCAAAAATTCGAGCATCACAACGATGTAGATCTGAGTTTCAGATCGAAATTCATAAATCAATATCAAGGATATCAGGATCTAATCAATCTAGATCTGTACTAGATCTATATATCACCAAAAAGTTTTATATTTAAAGAAATGGAGGATAAATTCCACAAAAAAATCAAGGAAATATAGAATAATGAATAGGATAGGAATTGGGATGAGATCCCCTTACTTGGAGAAGAGAAGATATTCTATTCAGGCTTCGAATCTTGAAGAACATAGGTCGTATGGCCTTAGAAAACCTCCATAAATCTCTAAAATCATCCAAAAAAGTCTTGTCTTGAGCCAAGGTCAAATAGGAGGTGTTTCGAGGGATTGGTGAATTTTAAAACTAATTTTCAGGTGATTAATAACTGCACACATGGTTTTTTGGTCAGGGGCGCATGGTTAGGTAATTGTGCACCAACCATGTGGTCCTCACTATCCAAGTTCACATGGTTACTTGGGTTTGGGCTCACTATTCACTCTAACCATATTCCAATCATTCACAGCCCCTTTTTCTAAATATTCTCTCAAAACTCCACCTAAACACACGCCAAGTCATAACACCAATCAAAGGTGCATAAAAACAAAAAGAAAAGTACCTAAAATTTCACCTCAGATAACTGTATCAAAAGTTAGTATCTTACACTAGTGTTGTAGGTTCCTCATAATAGAAATCATCAAAGATGATTCAGAGGTGGAAATGGATGCATAATGAGTACCATCAAGTTTCAGAAATGGTAGGGTTGTTCACTAGATCTTTCAGAAAGGTAACTTGAGTGCTTATGGATGGTTTTAATGTTGTTTTAAAAGGTTTGTGTCATCCAGATGTATGAACAACTTTTTTTATGACAATTAATGTAAGCCCCAATGTTAAATTTCAGGCCGACGATACAAGGGTGACAGAAGTAATGTTAGATTATTTCATTATGAAGGTGACTCCCAAGGTGAGGGTGGTCATGAGTTTGAGATTTTTTATGGAAATGGTTTGATTTTTGGGTGAGATGTTGATAATTACTTGAGTTTGGTGGAGATGATGGACCAAGAGGCTTGGTCATGTGAGTAATCGGGCATTGGGATAAGCTATGGTGATGTTTAACTTGTGAGAACTAGAGTTGGTTTCAGTGTGTGGTGTTAGAAAATTGGGGTACCTTGAGGGCTCTAAAAAGGTCCTGATGTGGGCACATGCTAGTAGAGAACGATTTTGATCGGGATGGGAAAACAAGTTTCTTGGGATAATCGCATGTCATTCTTTTTAAAACCAAAGTTGGAAGTTTGGCTATGTGTGAGACCATTGGTTTTGATTTGTGTGATGGATCATTGTATTTTGGTTTTTACTACCAGGGTCATGCCTAAAGAAATTGATTTGTGTGGAGGAAATAGTTCCAAAAGAAAGGTTGGTACAGAATTTCATGGTGGATGGTCATGGAATGGTGGTGAGTCTTGGTTGGTAATCAATCATGAGTAGTGGCGATCAAGTGCTAATGAGATGTGTGCAGGTAGGGAATCCTGAGACTTTTGGTAGGTCAAGGCGTATCATGGTGGGAGGTGACATTAGTGATGGATAACTTGTGGCAGTGTCTATTGAATACTTATTAGCATACTTTTAGATAGTGACGATCATGCCCAACATTTTGAAATTTTCCCAAGTATGCTGAGAAAGATCTATATTTACACCAAGCAACATGGATGTGTTTTGGTTTAATGTGGGAAATCATGGATTTTGTTCTTATGGGGGGTATATGTGGAGCAGGATGGTGGGATGTACACCATAAAAGATTGTGGGTGAGGTCCTTGGGATAGACCAAGTATTGAAGAACCCCGTAAGTACCATTCTCGGAAGCTGGGAACGGGTATCGTGTGATGCGTGTTTTGTTGTTCTAGGAAAAGTTAGATGGCCATGCCCATGTTTTCAGGTTCAACTTATGATTTATGCATGAACTAGGGTGGTTGAAATTCATTGGTTAAAGTGATAGTAATGACGCTATTAAGGTGGGGAGTGATAATTCAGTCCTGGATGTGTGGAGTAGAGTGTATATTTGATGTAGTGGCATCGGGATGCCAATGAAAAACCTGTGAGGTGCACATTGGGTTCCTCAAAATAGGGCTTGGTGAGCCTTGGGTGAGGCGGTTGGTTGAGATAAGCATTGTATTTGAGCTCAGGGTGGTTCTAATAGGAGTCTGAAATGCATATGTTAGGAACATTGATGGATTGATCATGGGGGTTTAGTGTTAAAACCTCATAGAGATCGAGCATGGACTTTGGTAGGTGTGATTGAGTGAAATTGGAGTGTCCATAGGTATGAATGTATCTTGTTAAAGTGAGGTAATAATATGAAAATAGTGAAGCTAAGTATCTACAGGATGAGTCAACTGGGGACATCTAGACTCATCTAGGAGTGAAGGATATATGTGACGAGATGTAAACCACATTCAATGGATGTTTTGGAGTGAAATGTATATTTCACCATTTGGAAATGGTCTTGAGTAAGAACTTAGTTACCCTTAGTCATTGTATGGGAAGTATGAGTGCATGTGTTGAGAATATGGATGGGTGCAATGGAGCATAATGATGGTTTAGAAGGTATTGGATGTCGTGATGGTGGAGCTCTACAGGAATTCAGGGAACAACTATGGTAGATGTCTTGGATGATAGTGTTGGGCCTCAAGTCAGTAAGTGCCTTGGGAAGGTGATAAATGGGTAGTGTGCCAACAGAGGAAGATGGATGTTCTGGATAAGCCAATCGGGGGTGTTCTGGCATGATATGTTAAAAAAGGAATGGGTGTGGCTAGTCGTGGCCCACCTCTAGTTTTATGTTTGCAGTGGTAAGTAATTTGTGAAAATGAAGTCATACTTGAGAGAGTTCAAGTTGTTCTTAGTCCATAATGGGAAGTGTGCATATGTACTTCTAAGTGGCTTTGATGGAAAGGATAGATTCCAATAATGGGTGAAGTCCTTATGAATGTTCGTGCATAGTGATCTGGGAAATGCATCAGGTATGTTGTGAAAACTGAGTAGATATTCCGATGGGTATTTTTAGATAGTGGAGGTTCTGACCACAGAAGACTAGTGGGGGTAAGCTTGAGTGTGTGGTGGGGATCACCATAGTGGTAAGGTGGTGGTTGATGATATAACCAATGTTTTGGATTGAAGGTACTTGAGTAAGCACCATTTTGGTAATTTGACATTAATAACAAGCAATAACTCAGGTTTGAATGGTAGAGTTCCTTGTGTGTTTTGGGCATGTCTTAGAAGTTTTATTATGGGATATGATCTTCAGGTATAGATTTGTGGACCGAGGTGAGTAAAAAAATGTGTACAGAAGGACCGGTTGTTTTCTTCAGGAGGTGTCGAGTTTTGGTCACCATTAGAGTTTTGAAAATAGGGTAAAATAGTAACAAATGATTTGTGTCATGACTTATGACAAAGATTGGACTGATGAGTGTTGATTATCTCTTCCATGATGGTATAATGTTGTGTCTGAATTTTCCTTATGTCATGATTTAGGAAGTGTTTCCTAGTCTTCCCTATAGAGTTCTTGTAGCTAGTGTTTGGTTTGAGGTTGATGTGTCATTACGGAGCATCTATTTCACTTTGCGAGTGATAGTGAGAAAGTATTATGGGGAAGGAATTTGTTGTTTTTTTAGTGATATATCAGTATGGTAATTTTCAAGAAGAAACATGGGATAGAGGGTTGGATGTGCAGGACTAGTGGCTGAGTTTTTTTACTTTTGAATCTCATAGGTTCTTGGAAGTGTGGCTCAAGGATAAGTTTCTTATAAGGTGGGGAGGCTGTAAGATCTCAGACTTTGTGAGGTATGTCCCTATTTAAATTTTGATTTAAATCTCTTAATTTTGTTTAATGTAATGTTTTTAGGTTGTATGACGAGGTTTAAGAGTGTTCCAAGGGGTTAGGAGATGAAAGAAAAGGAACTTGGCCATCTAGTGCATGATTCATAGTTGGCGCACAATTAGAGATAACTGTTCTCCCAAATTGCACCATCCAGGAGGAGGGGTGCACAGTTATGTAAAACCATGCAAGGGGGAAGGCCAAACAATCAAACCTTAGATAGTGTAATTCTGCAAGGTTGGTGCACGGTTTTTCAAACCGTATTTTCCTCCCTAGGTAATCGTGTGACTCAACTCCTTTTGGACAGTGTCATGCGTATGGTTTGCACACTGTTTTTCAAAACATGCATGTAACGACCCAAAATTATATCAATAAAATTTCCCTTATTATAATTATTTCATATATTATAAATCACATAAAATTACTTATAGATAACAAAACAAAATTTATAAATTAAGAATGAACGAAATAAGAGGTGTTTCAAGAAGTTAAGGAACCTATACTGAGGAAATAATAACTCCGCCTTAGGAATAGAAACATGACCCATATGAATAGTAAACTGACTAAATGAATAGTAACCTCACCCATGAAAGTGTAAATAAAATTTAGGCATTTTATAAATTAAATTATGATATAATTATATCATATTATAAGTAAAGTAATAATTTTAAAATTATTAATTAAGTGTTGGTATTTCTATAAGCCATAAATATTTAATTATAATTTTATAATTAATAAAATAAATTAATGAAAAATTATTTACATAAAATTTATTCATAAAATAATTTTTGTTTTCTTAATATTTTAAGATAATTTTATGATACCTTAGTTAATTTTTCAAAGTGTTATAAAATCAGTTATAATTTTAAAATCTGTATTTTTTTAGTAAATGATGATTTTAATTAAAAATTAAATTGATCATATTTAGAAAATTATTTTCATAAAATGGAGTTAATTTTTTAATTCTACATATTGAAAAATGGTAAGAATTAATTTTTTTGGATTTTTCTAAAATACTTGAATTTTGTGAATAGTAAAGTATGATAATTTATGATAAATGCTAAATACATGAATTATTGATTCATAGGTGATGTATGGATGATGTAATACCATAATATCAAACTATATTTCAGTATTTTAATTTATTTTTTGATAATTCGCAAACAATTCATAGCCTTGATCCAAAACAATAAACAAATAAATAAAATATTCAAAAAACACTCCTCTCCTTCACTATAAATACCACCCCTTCTCCTCACACCTTCCAAGCTTTGAACCTTGTCAAATTTCTACCCAATAATATTTAAAATATTTTAACCCACATATAAAATCATTTGGTCTCAACAAAATACCAAAACCAATCCCCTTAAGGAGGTTCTCAAGTAGGATAATTAAAGATATAAAAATCCTCTTTCTTTTCTTTTATTTTGTTTTCAATTTTTTTATTTTCTTATCCTTCACTCACCTACCCAATACAAAGTGACATGATAACTCTAGTATCATTCATATAATTTAATTATTACATTTTAATATAATACCCATCATCAAAATCCTTTCTTTCTCTCTCTTTTATTCTATAAATGAAAACATCACCCATGATGTGTTGATTTACAGACATCACGGACGATGCATTTTCATTTTCCATTAACGCCTTCAAGGATGGTCCTAAAAACAATTTATGGTTAAAATATATTATAATATGTGTATTATATCCTATTTAATATTCTATAACCATTAAATACATATGATGTTAATTAATAAAAAAACTAGTTTGTGATGATCGAAAAAACCACCAAAATAATCTAAATGATTATCAAGAACATCTTATCTAATGATTCATTATCACTCAAAATAACTAAATTAATTATATAAACATTTAATGTCATTTATTTTAATTAATAACATATAACTTCAATTCAATATATCTATTCCAATTTTACATGAACATCCATACTCATATACAAGTAAACTGAACATGAAAACCAACGAAATGAATGCTCTCGAACGATAAAATTCGATCTTATAACTCATCAAAAAGACCATAAATGAACTTAATAAAATTATAATAAATAAAATACATTTATAAAAGGTTATTAATTAATTAATTAATGTATTTAATTTTATTATCTTTGATACTAAGGTCAAGTGCATAATACTTTCAGGCATAAGGTAAGGGTTTCTTCCCGAACCTCTATTTTCATTTGGGTTATGTTTTCTCCCTCATTAAACCAATTTAATTATTCATTATTTTCATATACCTATTATAAATTCTATTTATATGTTTAAAAATCATGTATCTAGATCATTTTATCTTTCTTTTATAGGAAAATACATGTTTTTCAAGGTTCCCTTATCAATTATTCTCGTTAAGCAAACCCGATTAAAGGGAACTTCCCGATTTCTTACCCATTTTCAAGTATCATCCATAATCTATTTTAAGACACCATTATTTTTATAAAATCACTATCTTTTCATAAAAACTATATTTTTTCATTACTGGTTTTATACAAATAATTATGAAAAATAAAATTGATTTTTCCAAAAGAACTCTTCTTTGAAAAGTAAAAAAAGGTATTTCTCAAAAGAATTCCTTAATGATTTTGTTAGAGTATTTTCATCTATTTAAACACCCTTTTTTGAATATTATTATTAATTGGTAACAATATATTATGATTATCATCTACCATATTTTATTAAATGGTTTATTATTAGTTTTATTGTGGGTTTTCTATCTTGATACCATTCACCATGCTACTCAAAATAGTTATTGATTATGTTCACATATTGTGAAAAGATATTTACATTTCTTATATATATGTTGTTTATGTTTAACCCTGTTAATATGATAAATTAATTGGACTTATAAAGTGATAGTTGGGGCACTCTATATCTCTTCTATTCATTTTTCGGTCACATGAGACAAAACAAAAATGGATTTTGGTTCAGGCCTTAACCATTTATTTTCTAGTGTATTGGTTGAGAACTCGATGGAATGTTTATGATGTCTGGCATATGCATTCCCTAATTATGATTAGTAATTTATTATCCATTTGAGTATTCTAATATTTTAATAATCATGGTGAATATTCATTCTCATGTGATTATTTTTATGGCATTATTTATTCAGATTTTATTCTTTCTATATTATACTTAAGTTTATGTTCTAATGGAATGTGTTATTATTCATTCATTATGCCTTATTTTTTATTTTAGCTTCCACTGTATTACTTACCCTTACTGGGTATCTAATCTCACCCCTTTATTATGTTTTTTTCTCTATGATGAGAAGATGTATATTATGAATGACTTGCAGGGATAATCTAAGAGTTTATGGGTGTTTTAAAAGGAGTTTCTATGTTATTTTCCTTTTTAAGTTGTAATGTAAAACTTATGTATATATCTGGTTTTCTAAAGATACTAAACTGATTGTTCCTTTGGTATTTGATTCTTATATCTATGTCAATTTATTAATCTATGGTACTGAATTCGAGCTAATCGGGTAGAGGTCTTTATAGTTGGTATCAGATTAAGCTTAGTAGAAACCTTGGAAACTAGATTTAGAAAACATTGATTAGGGGAAAAAACCCTAAGATATAAATTGAGGATAAACATATAATAACATCCTTGAATTTTGGTAAGGTAGATATTATGTGGTTATTATTATAAATACATCCCTATTAAGATAATACAGGTGGACATGGTTCTACAACTGATGTACCTAGGGGTAACAACTTCAATAAGGTGTCCTAGGCCTAACTCAGGGTAACTCTGTACACAAAAATGGGCCTTAATGCTCACCTGGTTTGACAATTTTGGGTTATATGCTTAGTATAATTCACATTTTCTTTATAAACCATTATACAGGATTTAAAAGTAAATATTTCCCCAAAGAAACCATGTTTATGATTATAATAATTTATATTCATAAGATTTCAATTCATGTTAATTGTTTCTCTAGTTCAAGATTATGCATTATGATTTATAACCTAATTTAGTTTATGACATTATTTATAAATGGATCCTAGTGGAAGGAATTGAAACCATGTAATGTGCATATCCCATAAAGGGATTCCCCTCTTATGTAAGATAATTGTATTAGTTCTGGAGTCACAACTGGTGATAATAAACTTATAAATATACTGGTAAAACTGACTTAGGTTATGAATAATAATATTACCATTGTGGATCATCCTGATCCATAATATGGAGGAGAAATGTTATACCTCTTTATGCAACAATATCCTCCATCATTCAATGGGACTACAGACCCATTTGTAGTGGAGTAGAGGATAAGTTTTTTAGAGAAGATATTTCTCACTTTGGAAAGTGAAAAAAGGAAGAAAGTTATAATGGAAGTTTATCATCTATAAGGATATACTGATTAGTGGTGTTCATTGACTCAAAACAAAAAGGAGGAATAAGAAATTTCAAATATAGAATGTAAATATTTTAAGGAAATTTTCCCTACAAAATACTTCCCTCGCAAACAGCAAACAGATATGGAGAGGAAATTCTAGAGTCTGAAAAAAATAGGGTAAAAACGTTTTGAAGTATGAAACAAACTTTACAAGGTTATAAAGGCATGTCATGAACTACACACATAATCCAAGGAGTAATAGTGGATGATTCTTTGATGGTTTAAAACCATTCCTTCAAAGGGAATTGATCTCCCAAAATTTTTCATCATACGAAGATATAGTATCATGTTCTATCAATATAGAGTAAGAATTATCTATTTATTATGACTTTAAGGGAAAATAAGAGACAATTAGGGTGGAAGATAAAATAATGGACAAAGGAGAGAATAAAAAAGGGAGTTTTCCAATGTATCATACATGTGGAAAGAAACATCCTAGTTCCTGCTTAAAAGGAAAAGGATTCTATTACAAGTGTGGAGAAAAAGTCCACCAAGCCTGTGATTTCATGGGAAAGAAAGAATCTATCAATGTTCAATGCTACAATTGTAGGAATATGGGACAGTATTTAAATTATTTTCCTAAATTTCAAAGAAATTTTCCCCAAAAAAGGCTAAGGGAACAAGTCCAAGCTTATGCAATCATAGTTGTGTAGGTTGAAGTTCCTAAAGATGTGGTGGAAGATAATTTAATCATTTACTCAAACTTAGCCAATGATTTATTTGATTATGAATCATCACACACTTTTATATCTTCCCATTTTTCTAAGAAAAATAGATATTTCTATTTTGATTTAATAAATAGTTTTCAACAAAAACTCTTAAGGAAAGTATCATTTCAACAAAGATGTTTTGGCCAGTCCCCTTTATGACACATAAACAAGCTTTAGTTTAAAACCTTATCATCATACCCATGGTTTATTTTGATATAATTCTTGGTATGTACTGGATTTCAATATATGATGTGAAAATATATTTCAAGAAGAAATAAGTTACAATTTGTGAGGAATATGTAGAGTTCCTTATCTTTAGAGTAGAAACTTCATCATCCGGTTCTCATCTAGATCTACCTCTAGTAGCTATTTTAAATGAAATTCTTATGGAGAAAGAGAAAAAGTCATCTATGGATGAGGAAATAAATCTAAAAATTGAATATGTACCAACTATGCAAGAATATATTGATGTATTTCCAAAGGATTTACCTAGGCATCCTCCAGAGAGGGAATTTGAGTTTTCTATTAATTTGATCCCTAATGAAAGTATAATATCAATGACTCCGTATAAAATGTCCAATGTAGAATTAGTGGAACTCAAGAAACAACTATAGGAGTATAGTGATAAAGGATTTATTATCCCTAGTGTTTCTCCATGGGGATCACTTATTCTCTTTGTCAAGAACAAAGATGGATCCATGAGGCTGTGAATTGACTATAGAGAAATCAATGATATTACAATAAAGAACAAGTATCCATTTCCTTTCACTGATGATTTATATGATCAAATTCATGGATATCAATATTTTTCTAAGACTGAACTTCTATCCAGATATCATCAATTGCACGTGAGGGAGGAATATATTCTAAATATTGAAATTCAAACCAGATATGAATATTTTGAGTTTACGATAATTCCATTTGCACTAACTAATTCACCCTTTGTTTTCAGGAATCTAATGAAAAAAAGTGTTCAAGAAATATCTTGATGATTTTGTTGTGGTATTTATTGATGATATCATGATATATTTCAAAATATATTAGGACCATGAGAACCACTTACGGGTTATTCTAGAGACTCTTAGAAGAAAAGAGTTATATGGAAAGTTTAAAAGTGTGAATTCTGGATTCAAACAGTTTCTTTTCTTGGAAATATTATCTCTAAAGATGGAAACTCATTTGATCCTATGAAAAAATGGTTGTTCAATAATAGCCTACACCAACAAAAATAACTGAGGTACGTATTTTTATTGTTTTAGATAGTTATTATCAGCATTTCGTTCAAAACTTTTCCCATTTATCTAAACTTTTAACCAATATTACTCATAAAGGGGTTAATTTTATTTGGACAAAATAATGTGAAGAATGGATTGAAAAAATGATGAAGATATTAGTGAATGCTCTGATCCTTAATCTAACATTGGGAAATGGTGGGTTTGTGACTTATAGTGATTCATCAAAGAAAGGACATGGAAATATTATTATGTTGAATGATAGAGTTATTGACTATGAATCAAGGTAGTTAAAAACTCATGAAAAAAACTATCCAATGCATGATCTTGAGTTATTAGCTATAATTTTTTCTCTAAAAATATAGTGACACTATATCTATGGTGAAAGATGTAAGATATATACAGATCAAAAGAGTTTGAAATATATCTTCTCATAGAAAGAACTCAACATGAGGAAAAGGTGATGGCTCAAGCTACTCAACGATTATAATTGTTCAATACACTACCACCCAAGGAAGGTGAATAAGGTATAAAGTGCATTGATCAGGAAAGATCGTGGAATTATGAACAAAATAAGGATTTACAAGAATCCAATGTACATGGATCTAGTAAATATGGATATGGGAATTATCAAGGAAGGTGAAACAATATTACTTTTTCAATTTTTTTCCCAACCATCTTTATTATAAAGGATTAAAATTTCTCAATATTATGATGATAATATTCAAAAGAAAATTAATGTTATGAATGATGGGAAGTTGGTATATTTCGTGTATGAATATGGAATTTTAAAATTTGGGATGAGGTTATGTGTTCCCTCTATACCTGAGCTAAAAATATAGTTATTGGATGATTCCCATAGCTCAAATCTTTCTATACAACCTAGTATCACTAAGATGTATACAGATTTAAAGGAACATTTTTGGTAGGATAATATAAATCATGAAATTGTTGATAAAATATAAAGACGTTTAGTCTATCAACAGGTGAAGGCCAAAAGACAACATCTTATAGGATTCATTAAACCTATTCCTATTCCTACATGAAAATGGGAGGACACAACTATGGATTTTTTTCACTGTATTACCAAGGACTCTAAGAAAGAATGATGTAATATGGGTAATTATTGATCAACATACCAAATATGTACATTTCCTTTCTATAAGGGAGGATTTTCCACTCGAGAACCTTGCAAAAATCTATATTAATGAAGTTGTAAGACTTCATGGAGCACCTATTTCAATTTTTACGGATCCTGACCCACAATTTACATCAAAATTATAGAAAATCCTTCAGGAAGCTTTGGATATTGTGCTTTATTTGAGTACTGCTTATCACCATCAAAATGACATGTAGTGTGAAAGGACCATCAAAACATTAGAAGACATGTTAATATCATGCTTAATTAAATTTCATGGTATGTGGGATCATTATTTACCTTTTTTATAGTCTTTACACAACAATAGTTCCCATTAAAGTATTCAAATGGCACCATATGAAGGATTGTATGAAAAGAGATGTCATACACCAGCTTTTTGGGATTAAGTTTGTGAAAGGAAGCTCATAGGCCCAAATATTGTGGAGGAAAAAACAATAAAGGTAAAAAAATATTCAAACACATATCAAAGTAGTGAAAATTAGGCAAAAGAACTATGTCGATAATAAAAGGAAGTATTTGGAGTTTTGAGTGGGAGATCATGTTTTTCTGAAAGTATATCTATAGAAGGGTGTTGTAAGGTTCGGTAAGAAAGGGAAACTGATCCCAAGGTAAATTGGTCCTTTTAAAATCCTGTAGAGGATTAGAGTTGTGGCTTATCATTTTGTAATGCATCTTAGCCTTTCCAAAGTACACAATATGTTCCAAATATCTTTGTTAAGGAAGTACATCCCATACCCAAGGCATGTCCTCACTTCTGAGGGAATAGATTTGGAACCTGATTAATCTTACTATAAAGATCCTATCCAGATTTTGGACACAAAAAAATTGGTATTGAGGAATTGTATGACTCGACCAGTAAAGGTGATTTGGAAAAATCATAAAATTGAAGAGGTGGCGTGGTCAGCAGAGGAACCTATACCGATGAAAAAGTAACTTGACCTTAGGAATAGAAATATGATCATCATGAATAGTAAATGGGTCAAAAAAATAGTAACCTAACCCATAAAAGTATAAATAAAATTTAGGTATCTTATAAATGAAAGTATGATATAATTATATCACAGTATAAGTAAATGAATATTTTTAAAATTATTAATTAAGTGTTGGTATTTTTTTAATTCATAAATAATTAATTATAAATTTATAATTAATAAAATGGTTTAAAAGAAATTTTATTTACATAAAATATATTCATAAATAAATATTTTGTTTTATTCTAACTTTAAGATAATTTTATGAGACCTTATTTAATTATTCAAAGTGTTATAAAATCAGTTATAATTTCAAAATTCATATTTTTCGAGTAAATGATGATCTTAATTAAAAATTAAATTACTCATATTTAGAAAATTATTTTCATAAAATGGAGTTCATTTTTGAATTCAACACTTCAAAAAATGGTTAGGGTGGATTTTTGATATTTTTATAAAATACTTGAATTTTTGGTGAATAGTAAAATACAATAATTTACGATAAATGCTAAATACATTAATTATTGATTCATGGGTGATGTATGGATTATGTAAGTGTAGGGTCTAAATAGAATATAAATATACTCAATTACAATAGGGGGTGAATTTTAAGTATAAAATCTTTCCCTTTTAACCTTAAGGAAATCTATGTTTAACAAAGTTAAACAAGGTAAATTCACAAACCCTCTTTGGTTCTTACTTAAAGAGATAATTGGAAGGGCCCAGGTACAATTATAAGAAACCTAAACATAAAAACTTTAAACTCAAGTAAACATAAGCAAGTTTATCTTAAGGAAATATTATACCTTGAAGCGTATAGAATCTTATTTATTAGAGTATACAAGTATAAGAAAGTATAAGAAAGTTATGCTTTTTTTCTTTAACAAAATAAAGTGGAATTAAAACTTGTAACAAAAATATGTAAACAAGTAGGAAATATTTTAACCCAAAGATAAGGTTATCCAACAACCTTGGATAAAGTTCCCTTGAATTATACTTTCAATAAAGTCAGTCTTACCCACACCAGGGTAAGCCCTTGATAAGAATATCGGAGTATGTCCTGTTATCCCTGAAAGCCCTCTAACTTTAAGGTAGTCGGCACCTCTATCTTCCTATCCATGGAAGTACTTGACCTTTTAGGTACTCTACACCTCTATCTTCCTATCCCTAGAAGTCCTATATTGTACACATCAATAATCGAAGTCACACAAAGCAAGCTGAACAAGTTGTTAAAGGCTGAACAAGATGTTCACAAAACGCACAAGGCATGAGAGTCTTTCTCTATCTATAAATCACTTCACATTATGTAATATCTATTATCATCAGTCGATAATGATCTCGTTCAAATGATCTCCTATTTATAGGAAAAAATTCAATGGTCAAATCCCTCCTCCAACTATCATATTTTTCGTTGAATCTCGGATGGACCTGTATACTTGTCACTCAACCAATGGATAGTTAGAAACAAATTGTACGATATAATTTTATATAAGAAAAACCTATGTAATTAAACTGTATCCTATAATAAAAACATTATTATGATTAATAAACATAAGTAAAATAGGATCCAATAAAGTTTGAACAATACTTTAAGGAAATGAAATAACTATAAGGAAAACTTTTAATCAGATTCTTAAAGAAGTGAAAAACGTAGTCTAGAAAAAAAATGATATTCAGATTCTGTGTTTCAAAGAATTGGGAGTCTAAATTATATATATCTTGGAGTTTTAATTCTTAAGAATTATAAGTCTAAATTATTAGGAATTTGGAGTCTAAATTATGAGGAATTCGGAGTCTGAATTCTAATGAATTTGAAGTTTGAATTTTGAGGAATTTGTATTCTGAATTTCAAAGAATTTGGATTCTAAATTTCAAATAATTCTGAGTCTCAATTTTGAAGAATTCAAAGTCTGAATTTCAAAGAATTCGGAGTCTGAATTTAAAAGAATTCGGAGTCTAAATTTCAGATAATTTAGAGTCTGAATTTCAAATAATTTAGAGTCTGAATTTCAAAGAATTTAGAATCTGAATTTCAAAGAATTCAATGTCTGAATTTATGAGAATTCAGAGTCTAAAAATAGAAAGAATCAGTATCTATGGAACTATAATATTCTAATGTTTTTAATAAAGATCCAAATTTTTGACTTAATAAAAAAATAGACTTGGTTTTATAAGACATTTAATAAGACATTGAAAACCAAGGATAAGTATAAAAAATTTCTTAGAGAATGAAAATTTTCCTAAAGAAAATTATTCTTAGAGAAGGATAATTTCCCTTAAGAAAAATGTGTCTGTGATTTTCAAAATATAAAATCAATAGAAAATTTAGAAGGAATCCTTATTGAATCAATAATCTCTCCCTTTTTGGATAGCACAAACAAACCTTCAAAAAAGAATATATGGAATAAGGACTTTTCTTTTTGAACTTTGAAAGAAATACTTATGTCCCTTTACTTATGAATTATTATGAATATGACTAACTCCCACTTAGGTTTTGAAAATCCTAAGGATCGTATTCTTTTCTTTCTTAGAGAAGTTATTTTTTCTTTCTTAAGAAAATCTTCTTTAAGTGGAATCCCCCTTAGTTAATCTCATCCATTCTTAGGGAATTCTTTTCTTTTTACTTAATATTCATTTGATAATTCTTTTCTCCACATTTTTTATTTTCAAAAAGGAATGGAGAGAATAAAAAAAGAACCTAAAATGTTAGTGATATACAATTCCAAAAAATTGAAGGATAAAAAAATTTCATTATGATATGAAAAATTGTTAGAAGAATAATACAATAAAATATAAAAGTTGCATGAAAATAATTCATCCTTATTTTCCTTTGGAATGATCTTTCTCAAGTTGGAATTTAATTTCTTCTACTCTTTTTGATCATCCTCAAACCTCTTCAATAACTGATCCTAATCCTGATTCTACTTTTTGAGAGCATCGATTTTTTCTTCTTGACACTTTATAATTTATGCCTAAGAGTTTACTACCTCTTCTTGTTGATTAAACTTTTCTTCTAACTCTTCCCTGAGTTCCCTTTATCTATTTAAATTTAGAGCAAATGAATTCAACTTTCCATTCAAATCTCTATCTTCTTACATCCGAGAAAATTTCTCAAGATTCAAATTCCATGAAAAAAAATTTGTAAGGTTTTTTATTGAGTTATCTGACTTATCAAAAGCTTCTTTTACTGAATCTTAAAATTCATCCATGATTTTTATATCATAATTCATTATCTTAAACCATTTGGTTATTTCCTTACACAATCTTCAATGAGCATCATAACCAATATGGAATGTTTTGAACACCGTTTCAAGTTTGATAAAATTTTCCATGAGCATGCATATTGATTCTGACTTCTGATTGAAATAATGATGAAGAAACTAGCATCTTGAATTTATAATTCGAAGAAATGGTATTATGTTCACTAATTTTAATAGTCTCATGTTCACTATCTGATACTTGGATTATCTTATCTTTATCAAAAATCTTTTATCTCAACATATTCAAGATGAATAAAATCATGTTTGCTTCTCTCATCATCAGAAGTTTTGTTGACCTCATCTTGTCCATCATAATCTTTCCCTTGTAAAATTAATTTGGTTGATTCAACCTGGGAAGTTCTAATCGATAGATTGTCTAAAGTACTTTCCTTCTCATGGTATTCTTCTACTTGTTTAATCATATTTTCACTTTCATCTTCTTCCTCTTCTTCTTCTTGTGTTCATTCTTGTTGAGCAATCTCTTCTTCCAAAATAGGTTCCGAAATCGAAAATTTATTACCAAAAGATTCTACTAGAACTGACTCTTGAATAAAGTATTATGGTACCTGGATCTATTTAGAAGCTTTCTTTGTATCCGTAAGAAGATCATAGACAATCTCAGCTTCTAACATTTTCTTCTTCAACTTCTTCTCTTTTTCTTTCCTTTTAAGTTCTTCAGTAGATTTAATATTCAAGGCTTTTAACTCAATAGGATCTAGACCAAAGATATCATTTCCCTCCTTTTTTTCTTCTTATGCTCTCTCCACTTTTCTACTAATTCATCAGAAAAGGTTTTTTGCTTTCTTGGCTTTGGTGGAGCTGACTGGGTTTCCAGAATTGTTTCTTTTTCTTGGGCTTCCAATTCTTTCAGTTTTCTCTTCTTCTGGGTTTTCTTGGAAGTTTCTATTAATTACCCTTTCTTGATTAAATATTAAACCTCACTTTCAGAAAGATTATAAAACTCTATTGATTTGGTACTGAAACCAAATTTCATCATATTAAGAGTATCATCACTCAACAACCTAATATTGAAGGTTTTAGGTTTTGAACTGCATGGATTTTTAAAGGATTTTAAACAGAGGATGATTATTTTTGAAAATATCACTGGATACATGATAATCTGAGATTTGAGGGTTCTATTCTTTATATTACAAATGGTAATGATAATATACTTGATAAGATTTACATTTACCAAATTCACCAAAAATTCCATCATAATGATATCACTTTCCTTAAGAGAGTCCTTGTCTCCCTTTCTTGGAATGAGAAATCCATATAGCCACAAAGCTAACAACCTAAAGTTTGTTGAAAGATGGTTGATATTTGGTGACTTCCCTCCCTTGAGTCCAAGGAACTTTATTCCCTTTACCTTCTCAAAACTTCCAATATTATCTGGAAACTTGTGAGAGAAAAATATTGCTTCACCTTGATAAGGAATACCAAGAATGTTTTCATCCATGTTTAAGGATAATGAATAGTTCTTTCCATATCTCTAAAAGGAAAACTTTTCCATTCCAAATTCTTCATAAAAACTTATTGTATCATAAAATTCTATGAGAATTTTATGATAAACTAGATCTTGACTCTTCATCTTGGCTATAGATTAACTTTCCTATCCATTCAGCTTGATATTCTTTGTGATCAAAGAGTTATTCTTGGAAGATAAATTCAGGTTAACCAAACTTTCTCTGTAAATTTTCCAATACTTGATTTCCTTGTTTGAAGTCATATAATTCTATGAGGAAACTTCAAGAAACATCCAGAATGTAAGGAAACTTGGAAAATTGAATGACTGATTTGTAGAAAGGTAAAGATTTTGTGCAAGAAATCTTGGAAAAACGATGTGGGACACAGATTAGTGGGGCCCTTATATAGGCTTCGAGAAGATGTTTCAAATTCCCAATTCAATATAACAATTGATATAATCTTGATATGATCTAACAGTTGAGCTGAATGATGAGGATGGATTTTATAGGTTCTGATCTTTTGAGGTTTTAAAGAAAATTGGATTTAAGTAAAGTTAATCTGAAAGAGTTTTCTTAAAATGGAATAAGAATACCAACAAGTAAAAAATAAAACTGCAAGGATTTAATTTAGGAAACATACCTTCTAGATTTCTTAGAAATAATTTTTAGTATATAAAAGAACTTATATTCCAAAAAAAATTATTAAGGAAAGAATATTTTTGGTTTTGGAAATTTGGGTTCCAAAAAAAATTTGGTTTCGAAAAAATTTGACAGAATAAACAAATTTACTCCCCCTATGAAAAAGAGTTTATTAATATAAGGATATAGGTTTCAAAAAAAAATTAATATGGAAGATTACATTGCGGTTATCATTCCTAACTTTTTTTAATGTATTCAAATCTATCGAAGGGTAAAGATTTTGTAAAAATATTAGCATGTTGATCTTGTGTTCTGATAAATTGTAAAATAATATCTCCTTTAAGTGTGGGATACCTAAGAATGTGATGCCTAATATCTATGTGTTTTGTACAAGTGTGATGTGCAGGGTATCTGCATAGGTAAATGGAACTTGTATTGTCACACAATATATGTGTCTTGGTAAAACTCATGTCATCATCTGTGAGTGTGTGTTGCGTCCACAACACTTGAGCACAACAAATTCCAACTCCTATATATTTAGCTTCAGTAGTGGAAAGTGCTACTGAGTGTTTCTTATTTAATGACCAAGAAAATAATGAATCTCTTAAGAAATGAAAAGTTTTTGATGTACTTTTTCTTTCCATTCTACAACTACCAAAATCAGCATCTGAAAAACTTTTTAAAACAAAATCATTTCTAGAAGAATAGAAAAGTCTTAAATTCATGGTTCCCTTTAAATAGAAAAAAATTATTTTCACTACTTTTAAATGATATTCCTTTGGGTTATATTGGTATTTTTCACATAATCAAGCAAAAAAATTAAGCCTGGACAACTAGTTGTTAAGTATAATAAACTTCCTATCATACCTCTAAAAGAAGTTTGATCTACTGGTTTTTCAACTTCATCAAGATCAAGATAATTTTAGGAACTAATTTAAGTGCTTATACTTTTAGTATTTTTATATCCATAATTATTAAGAAGATCTTTAATATACATACGTTGAGATATATGAGTTATTTCTAGTTTTTTAGATATTTAAAAACCAAGAAAAAATGTTAACTCACCCATCATACTCATTTCAAACTTAGATTTCATGATATTCATAAACAAATTAGTTAAATATTTCTAAGTTGATCTGAATATAATGTCATCAACATATATTTGAACAATAAAAACATTTTTCTCATCTTTCTTTATAAAAATATTTGGATCAGTAGTTTCCTTAACATAATTGTTTTGTAACAAAAATTTATTAATTCTATCATACTAGGATCTAGGGGAATGTATAAGTCCATATAAATCTTTAGTAAATTTAAAAACATGTTCAGTATATTTTGTGTCTTAAAAACTATGAGGTTCTTCCACATAAACTTCCTATTGAACATATCCGTTAAGAAAATCACACTTAACATTCATTTGGAAAAGTTTGAAATTAAAGAATGCTACAAAGGCAAGTAAGATATGAATATATTCAAGTCTAGCTACTGGTGAATAGGTTTCTTTATAGTCTATTCCTTCTTGTTGATTATAACTTTTAGCAACTAATCTTTATTTATTTCTTATTGTGATTCCATTTTCATCACATTTATTTCTAAACACCCATTTCACTCTAATTATAGAAGTTTCCTTAGGTCTTTCAACCAAGGATAAGACTTTGTTCCTTTTGAATTCATTTAGTTCATCTTTCATGGCTTTAATACAATCATCATCACCTAAAGCTTCATCATTTATTTTTGGTTTTAATTGGGAAATAAATTCTAGATGTTCTACTTCATTTCTTAAAGAACTTCTAGTCCTTATCGATTGATTTACATCACCAATGATACTATCACTGGGATGATTCTTAAGAAACAACTGATTTGGGTTTTTTAAACCATGTTTGTCAATATAAGGTAGAAAGTATTCTGAGGTATATACTTTAGAAAAAATTTCTATAGTATTTTCCTAATTAGAATAATCTTTTATCAAATGTTGATAATCATTTTTTGAAAACGCATCTCAAAATGATGGTTGGGGTTGTTTAAAAAAAAGGACCAGTTTCGTCAAATTTAACATGTATTGTTTCTTCAACATCATAAGAATTGTTGTTAAAAACTCTATAGACCTTAGAAGTTGTGTAATAGAACAAGAAAATCCCTTCATCAGATTTGAGTATTAATTTATATAAGTTATCTTTAGTATTCAAGATGAATACTTTGCATTCAAATACTTTGATGTAAGAATGTCTAGTTTTTCTACAAGTCTGCAATTTATAAGGTGTTTTATTAAGAAAAGGTCTGACTAAAACTCGATTTATAGTATAGCAAGCAGTACTAGAAGCTTCAGCCCAAAAAATTTTAGCAATAGAATATTCACTCAACATGGTTTTAGTTATATTTTGAAGAATTTGATTTATTCTTTCAACAACATCGTTCTGTTGAGGTGTTCTTGGAGCTGAGAAGTTATGAGTAATGCCTTTCTTACTACAAAAAGTTTCAAAATCTTCATTTTGAAATTCTCCACCATGATCACTAAGAATAGTTATCAATGGAAGTTTTTTCTCATTTTTAACTTGGTATCTAAAGGTTTTAAAATAAGAAAAGGATTCAGGTTTCTTTGCTAGAAAATTGACCCATGTAAAACTAGTATAATCATCAACTAAAACAATATACATGGTATTTTCCTCTATTACTTCTAGTTTTTGTTGGACCAAAAAAGATCCATATGGACTAGCTGTAATGCATCAGAATTTGAGACTTCACCGATTGATTTCAAACTAGATTTGTGTTGTTTTCCATATTGAAAAGTATCAAAAACTTTTGAAGAATAAAATCTAAGCTCCAGTATATCCTTAAAAGGTCTTTTATTTGAGAGCTTTCATAAGTTCCTAAGGTTAAGTCATCCTATTCATCTATCCCATGACCAAGATTCTTCTTCCATTCCACGAAGTCAAGGTAGGCCTTAGATTCTAAGGTCTTCTAAGTGTGCAAAAATTCTCATGCCTATGGGCATAAAGAATAAACACTTCCTTGGAATTGTGTAATAGAAATTTATCAATCCTAAAATTCACAATGAAACCTCCATCACATAATTGGATTATGCTTATGAGGTTGTACTTAATACATTTAATGAATAAAATATTTTAAATTAAAGATTTTCCAAGAAAAACAATTTTATTTATACCAACAATTTCTCCCGGAGCATTATCTCTGAAAGTTACTTTTCTTCCTTTCGTCTTGATAATATTTTCAAGAAATTTTTTATTACCAGTCACGTTCTAGGAACATACACTATCAATGTACCATGTCTTGTTGTTGTTACTTTATTTATTTTCCTAAAAATAAAATAGTAAGACTTTCGGAATCTAAACTTTCCTGGATCTAAAAATTACAGAAAGTAAAATTTTAGGAATCCACATTTTCTTAGAAAAGTAAGATTTATGAAATCCTAAGGATTGAGTTTTATTTAAAGAACAATTTTTATCCCAATGTTCACCACAATGACATTTACTATGAAATAGAGGACTTTAGGGAACAAAATAATTATGACTGAAAATAGGTTTTGAGTGGGTATAACCAAATCTAGAACTATTCCTAAGAGGACAAAGTTGTGAATAAATTTTATAAAATTAATTCCTTCCAGAAGTGAAATTTGATAAAAGTTTATGTAAGGAGAATATTTCATATTTTATTCTAATAAATAAATTATTATCCTCAAATTTATTAGTTTAAAAACTTGATTTAGCCTCTAAAACATTTTTCTTTTAAATAAAATTTTTAAGATCCTTTGAAAGTTTATCCTTCTCATCATTAACTTACTTAAGGTTTTTAGAAACACTTTTAAAATCAAAATTATTATAATAAATATCCTTAGAAATATTTGAAACTTATTTTGTTAAAACAGAAATTCTAAAATTTTATTTTTCTAATTTCATTTTTATCTATAGTTCTCATTCTCAAGTAATTTAGAAAATCTATAAACTTATTCAAATGAAGGTAAAGTGTTATATTCTGATGAAAAAGATTCATCATCTAAAGATTCATAATATTCTTCATTGGGAAAATTAGAATTTAAATAAATATTGTTTAAGTATTCATCATTATGTACCTTATCCATAAGGCAATTATTTTCAATAGGTACTCTGGCTATAAGGAAAATATTATTTTGACCGGAAGATTCATATTCTGAAGATTCATCTAAAGTGTCACTGCTACTGGCACTCCAGGTATAATTATCCTTCAATACATTCTTAGCCATAGATTTGTAGTACTTTTTTCTGTATATTTTATAATGATTTTCCTTTCTATCTTTTCTCTTAATCATGGAACAATCAGGTCTAATATGTCCATCCCTTTTTTATTCATAATAAGTTACTTCATAATATTTATTTTCCTTTCTATCTTTCTTCTTATATCTGTACTAAAAAACATTCTTTCCCACAATCTTATTAATCCTTCAATAAATATTGGTTAATTCATTCTCAGTCTGTTCACTTTCACTTGATCCATATATAACAACAGCTTAATTAACTTTAGATCTAGTTACTCTTTCTGGAGTTTTGGCTTTAGAAGTAGTAGTGAAAGATAAACTTCCATTACCATTATTTTTCTTTTTGAAATCATAATCTCTCTTTATTATTGTTTCATGCTGAAGAAGAGTTACAAATAACTCATCAAGAGTAATGTTTGATACTTTAATATTTTCATCAATAATTATCCTTTTAGATTCCCATCCATTGGGCATGATATCAATTATCTTTTCCACAAGAACTTCATCATCAAGACCTTTATCTTCCATATATTGAAGACTATTGACAATGGTCATAAATATTTGTTGTACTTTTTAAATAGGTTCTCCATAAAGAAATAAGAATCCATGATATTAAGCTCTAAATGTAACGACCCGAAATTTTGAATAAATCTTGTTTCCTAATTTTGTGTGTTATTTTATTTTTATACTCAACAAAACTGTTTCATTTGATAACATGAGTATAATTAAAATGAGACCATTGGGTTTCGACTGTTATATGACCATTAATCAATATGACTGTTAGAAACAAAATGTTGCAATTATTTTCTCTAAATACAAGTGATCTTGGTTAATTAATATAGAAAGAAGATTTGATGGCCTCATCTAGTAGTCTCGGGTCAATCGAAGCCCATCTAACAGAAATTGGGAAGGAGGTAGCACCACTGGGCTTTTCTCTGGACCAAACCCAAGCCGAACTTCATCGTGTGAAGCTAGAACAGAATCGCTTTCGTGAGAAGTTCAAACTAATATAAATTACTACTTGTACGATATTGGCTGAGCCGCCCTCAGATTCTCTCACCTTAGCACACCTTACACTTAGGTCCTACACTGGGGTTATAAGGGGCTATGTAAGGAGACCGTAACTACTTTGTGTAATCCTTTGAGATAAAAAAAATTGTGTTTTCTTCTTATGGTGAAGTTTGTAAATTTTCAAATTTCCGGATAAATGTAGGATGTATATTATTGATGAATTTGAAAAAAAAAGCGGATATTTTAAAATATTTTTTGTAAACCTTAAATAATTAATGATGTGTAATGATTTTCAAAAAATGGTCTACTACAAATGAGTTCCGTAAGAAATTTGGAGTCTAATAAGATCAACTTAATTTTTTATGAATAGTAAATTATGAATAGTGATTTTACGCTTAGGATTAGTAATGTGACCAAATGGATTTGTAATCTCACTTAAAGAATGTATTAATATAATATAGGCACCTAGATTAAGTAATGTGATTCAATAAAATAGGTAAATAACTGTTTCAGAAATTATTAGTCAAGTATTAGTTTTTTTCGGGTGAATAGTGTTTTTAGTTAAAAATTAAATTAAAATTATTTATAAAATTATTTTTTAAAATGGACATTATTTTTGAATTTAGAACATTGATATTATGTTAAGGTAATTTTTGGGGATTTTTCTGAAAAAATGAATTTTCGATGAATAGTATTTTTATTTAAAAATTAAATTAAAAATATTTAGAAAATTATTTTTATAAAATGGAGTTTATTTTTGAATTCATAGCATTGATATTATGTTAAGGTAAATTTTTGGGAGTTTTCTGAAAAAGTTGAATTTTCAGTGAATAGTAAATATACAGTTTTAGGGTTTCAGTATGTTTAATGACATCATAACTGCATCATGATGATGTAATGAGATATTTTAAGGTATGGTCGACTTGTGAATAGTAATATAAGGTATGAGGTGTCCCAAGTGGCCAAAACCATGAGGAAATACCACTTGTTCTTCCAATACCACCAATGAGGTGTCCCTTGGCCATTAATGTCTTGTCCCCCCACTTCCCCTATAAATACCAAGCCATTCTCTCATCCTTTCCATTCCAAAATCCTCCTCAACAAAGTTATGGTCTCCTTACCTCCCAAGTAGTCCTCCCAATTTCTCTCAAGCCTCCGAAGGTCCTAAACTTCAAGATTTCGAAGTTACTCTTCAAGGTAAGGGATCCTACCTCTCTCTTTCTTTTCAAGTACTCTCGTTTATGTCATTTATTTTAAGCCCCATGTTCTTATATTGGGGGTGTTATTTTATATTCATCCTACTATAATTTTCATGTTCATATGATGAGATACCCCCTCTTTCTCTCATCAATTCATTTTAAGAATGATTAAGTGGCGTCATTAGGCTGTGAATTTTTAAGGGATTCTTTCACCCTTCTCATTTTCAAGATCTATTTTCATGTCAAGTCATTCATGTTAATTTTTATTATGTTGGGGTATGATCTCTATATCTATCATACTAATAATTTATTTTCAGATGATTAGAGACCCTATTTGATCTCATAAATTCATTTTTTGATGTTTTAATTGACATCGTTAGGCTGTCGAATTTTCATAAGAGAAATCTTATTTTTGTCTTCCTTCAATGTTTTTCATTTCATATGGTATGTCTTTAAAATTTCATTACCATGTTCTTATATAGTTTATATTCTGTCCCTCTACTGTTTTATGGATCATTTATGAGTGGGTGACCCATTTCCCCTTTCTTTTCAATATTTTCTAAAACCCTATAACATAGTCGTTATGCTGTAGAATTTTCGTCTCAAAATGTCTCTCTCTTTTTCTCAAATTATTTTATTTTATTAAGTGAGTACTCAAAGATCCTTCTTCTATATGGGTATTCACATATATACCAAAATGTTCTATTTTAATTCTGGGACTTACATACATGACACCCGCTTTCCTTTTTCCATGGGTTTAAAGTGACATAAAGATCATGTCTTTAAAGCAGTTTTTAAAATGTTATGATTATGAAAGGAAACCCATTTCTTTTATGCTATATGGGTTATTTTATGAATTTTTTTATGATGATATATGTGTCTCATATGATAATAAAGGCAAATTTAAGGGTGCTCCCTGATAGTTCTCCAATTCATTGGGTAAATACTTAATCTCTAGAGATGACCATTTTTAACGATACCTTGGTGAATAACCTTGGTAATTTTTAATGACACCTTAGGTATGGACCTTGGTGAAACGGAAATGATTGTCTATGTTAAATGTTGTAGCCACATCTTCAAGTTATGAAAAAATTTATTTTTATTATGATATGCCTCATGATCTCTTTCTCATTCCTTAAAGTTATTTTTCATGACTTTTTGATGTATCTCAAGTTCACGTGTGAAATGTTTCCCTTGTTTCCCTTACTGGGCCTTATGCTCACCCTTTCCTTTTATGTATGCTCCTAGGTTATGAGATGTTGTAATGAACTTAGGATGAACAATGAAGAAGCTTTTCATGTGTTTAAGAAGAATGTTTTATGTTGTCATGTATTAAGTTCCTGGTTTCCAAGACACTAAACCTTAAAGATCCTCGGTTTTGTATAATGTAATGAAAGTTAATGTGATAAAAAGGCGGGTTGTCATACTAAGCATAGCTCTTCTAGTTTCAATCACTTTAGAAGTTCCAAAGTGTGTAACTTTTAGTATATTCCAAATTTAGTTGGAAGCTTCACAAGAAGATATTTGAATATATATATATATATATTCCTCATCATATAACTTAACAAATTATTGTGTGCCTTTTAGTTTAATTTATATTCTTGTTTTTCCTGGTTGGTAAAGGTTCTGACTTCCTTTTTTGGAATTTTTTAATCTCCAGTACGCATAATAGAATTGTATACTCCAGTTTAGGATCGAAATAGAATATAAATATGGTCAATTACAAGAGGGGTTGAATTGTAAGTTTAAAAGCTTTCACATTTAACCTTAAGGAAATCTATGTATAAAAAAGTTAAACTAGGTAAATTCACAAACCCTCTTTAGTTCTTACTTAAAGTGATAATTGGAAGGGTCGAGGTCCAATTATAAGAAACCTAAACTTAAACAAGTTAAACTTAAGGAAACTTAATCAATTTTATCTGAACGAAATATTCTACCTTAAAGCGTATATAATCTTATTTATCAGATTATACAAGTACAATAAATTATAATAAAGTTATACTTTATTTCTTTAACAAAATATAGTGGAATTAAAACTTATAACAAAAACAAGTAAACAAGTAGGAAATCTTTTAACCCAAAGATAAGGGTATCTAACAACATTGGATAAAGTTCCCTTGATTTATACTTTCAAGAAATTTTGTCTTACCCACACCAGGGTAAGCCCTCGATAAGAATATCAGAGTCTGTCTCGCTATCCCTGCAATCCCTCAACTTTTAAGGTAGTTGGAACCTATGTCTTCCTATCTCTAGAAGTCCTATAACTTTAAGGTAGTCGATACCTCTATATTCTTATCCCTGGAAGACCTCAATTGTACAAATCAACAATCAGAGTCACACAAAGCTATCTGAACAATTTGTTCACATCGGAACAAGATGTTCATAAAATGCACAACGCACGAGAGTCTTTCTCTCTCTAGAAATCACTTCACAGCATGCAATCTCTAGGATTATCAATTGATAATTCACTCGTAAAAATAATCTCTTATTTATAGGAAAAACTTCAATGGTCGACTCCCTCCTCCAACAGTCATATTTTTCCTTGAATCATGGAGGGACCTGTACAGGTGTCACTCAACCAATAGTCAGTTAGAAACAAATTTTACAACAGCATTTTATGTAGGAAAAACCCGTGTAAGGAAATTTTATCATGTAATAAAAACATTCTTAGGTTTAATAAAATTAATTAAAATAATATCTGATAAAGTTAGAATAATGATTTAAGGAAATGAAATAACTATAAAGAAAACATTTAATCGGATTCTTAAAGAAGTGAAAAATGGAGTCTAGAAAAAAAATTGATATTCAGATTCTGTTTTTCAAAAAATTCAAAGTCTGAATTCTATAGATTTTGGAGTCTTAATTCTCATGAATTTGAAGTATGAATTTTGGGGAATTTAGAGTCCGAATTATGAGGAATCCAGAGTCTAAATTCTGAGGAATTCAAAGTCTGGATTCATAGGAATTCTGATTCAGAATTTCAAAAAATTCAGCATCTAAATTTCAAAGAATTTGGAGTCTGAATTTCATAGAATTCAGGGTTTGAATTTCAGAGAATTCGAAATCTAAATTTCAGAGGATTCAGTCTCTAAATTTTAGAGAATCTATAGTCTGAACTTTATAGAATTTGTAGTTTTAATTTTAGATAATTCAAATTCTTAAGTTCAGAGAATTCAGATTCTGAATTTCAGATAATTCAGAGTCAGAATTTTAGAGAATTTGAAGTCAGAATTTTAGAGAATTCGGAATCTAATGAACTATAAGATTCTGAGGTTTTTTATAAGGATATGAATTTTTGACTTAATAAAAAAATTATACTTCTTTTAATAAGACATTTAATAAGACATTGGAAATAAAAGATAAGTATAAAACTTTTCTTAGAGAAAGAAAAATTTCCTTTAGAAAATTATTCTTAGAGAAGGATAATTTTCCTTTAAAAAATGCGTTGGTAATTTTCAAAACACAAAGAAATGGAAAAGTCATAATGAAACCTTTTTAACTCAAAATTAAGCCTATAATATCGAAATATCCTTCATTATTTTCATATATTTGGTGATAATTCACAACTATTAAAAGTATTGAGCCAAAATAATAAATAAATAAAGAAAATATTCAAAAAAACTCCTCTCCTCCACTATAAATATCAACCCTTATTCTCACACCTTACAAGAATTAATCCATATCAAATTTCTACCCAATCCTCTACTAAATATCCTCCCCCAATTCTAGGAGAATTTTTTCTCAAAAAAATTTCAAAACTAATCCCCTTAAAAAGGATTTCAAGAAGGATAATTAAAGAGATAAAAATCCTCTTTCTTTTCTTTTTTTTCTTTTCAATTTATTTTATTTTCTTATCCTTCCCTCACCTCCCCTATCAAAAGTGACATGATGACTCTAGTATAATTTATATACTATAATTATATCATGTTAATGTAATATCCATCATCAAACTCATTTCTCTCCCTCTTATATTCTATAAATGAAAACATCACCCGTTATGTGCCAATTTACCAACATCAAGGACGATGCATTTTCATTGTCTATTAACATCTTAAAGGCTGGTAATAAAACTAATTTTATGGTTAAAATATATTATAATATATTTATTACATCCTATTTAATACTCTATAACCATTATATACACATGATGTTAATTAATAAAACAAAACTAGTTTTTGAGGATCAAAAAAACCGCCAAAATAGTCTAAGTGATTATCACGAACGTCTTATCTAATGATTCATCCTCACCCCAAAGAAACAAATTAATTATATAAATATTTAATCTTATATATGTTCATTAATAAAATATAACTTAAATTCTTTATATCTATACCCATTTTACATGAACATCCATTCTCATATATAAGTAAACTGTTCATGAAAACCAAGGAAACAAATGCTCCCGAGCGATGAAATTGTATGTTATAACTCATCAAGAAGACCACAAATGAAATAAATAAAATTATAATAAATAAAATACATGTATAAAATGTTCTTAAATAATTAATTAGTTGATTTAATTTTATTATCTAGGATATCAAGGTTAAGTGCAGAACACTTCCGGACATAAGGTAAGGGTTTCTTCCTAAACCTCTATGTTCATCCAGGTTAAGTTTTCTCCCTCATTACACCAATTTAATTCTTCATTATTTTTATATAATTATTATAAATTATATTTATATGTTCAAAAATCATTTATACAGATCATTTCATATTTATTTTATGGGAAATACATGTTTTTGAAGGTTCTGTTATCAATTCTTCCAGATATGCAAACTCGATTAAAGGGAACTTCTTGATTTCTTACCCATTTTCAAGTACCATACATAATATTTTTTAAGACACTGTTATTTTTATAAAATAAAAAAAAATTTAATGAAGAAAATAAAATTTTTCATTACTAGTTTTATATAAACAATTATGAAAAATAAAATTGATTTATCCAAATGAACACTATTTTACAAAGTAAAAAAAAGGTATTTCTCTCAAGAATTCCTCAATGATTTTTATTAGAGTATTTTCATCTATTTCAAAACCCTTTGTTGAATATTTTGATTTATTGGGAATAATCTATTATTATTATCATCTATCATATTTTAGTAAATGGTGTATTATTACTTTGACTGTGGATATGCTATCTTGATATCATCCACCATACTACTCAGAATGGTTATTGATTATGTTAAAATATTTGGGAAAGTTATTTAAATTTTATATTTATATTTTTTTAATGTTTAAAATAATTCGTATGAGGAATGAATTGGAATTATTAAGTGATGGGTGGGTCCCATTATATCCTCTCGATGTATCAGAAGTTCTCATGAGACGAAACAGAAATGGAATTTGGATGAGGCCTCAACCATTTATTTTCAGGTGTCTTGGTTGAGGCCCCAAGGGCGTGTTTATGATGTCCATCATATGAACTCCCTCATTATGATTATTAATTTATTATCCATGTGAATATCATACTATTATAATATCCATGTTTAAGCTTTATTCTCATGTGATTATTTTTATGGCAATATTTATTCATCTTTTATTATTTCCATATTATGCTAAATTTTATGCTTTAATGGCATGTGTTATTTGTCATTCACCATGCCTTATTGTTTATATTATCTTCCACTATATTAATTACCCTTAATGAGAATATTATCTCACCCATTTCTTATGTTTTATTTTTTCCCAAGATGCAAAGATGTATATTATGAATGACTTGAAGGGATAATCGATGAGTTTATGGGTGTTTTCAATGGAGTTTCTATGTTATTTTTCCTTTTAAGTTGTAATGTAAAACTTATGTATGTATCTAGTTTTCCAAAGCTTCTAAACTGATCAGTCCTTTTGAATTTGAGTTTTTTATCTATGTCAATGTATTAATGTAATGCACTGGCTTCAAGCTACTAGGGTTGGGGTCTTTACAATGCGGCCAAACCGTATTCCCAATTAAAAAGTGAAATGTTATCATTTTTTCACTTCTAGATTTTAAGTATCCACCCGAATTTTCATCCTCCCACCCTAGTTATGAACCATAGCAACCCAAACATCCCAAGGGTAGTTCTCCTTCGATTTTTGGCTGTTTGGAGTGTCATTGGTTATAGATCAAGGATTTGGGTAAAATTAATTGTATAGATCATGGTAGGATTAAGCATAAAATTGAATAGTGATGAAATAGATCTCATAGTAGAAATGTTGAAATGTTAGTCAAATTATAAACAACACCAATAGCGGTTGTGTCTATATATTGGTAATGGAATAAGGTAAAGTTTGGAATAATGTGTATAGGGAGTTGAAATGATTTCTATGAATGAATGAAATGGATTACAAAATTGGAAGGGAAATTATTAAGTGAATTAAGGCATATAAAATGCTTAAAGTTTAAATGGATTAATGAATAGGTAGTGATGGATAAGTTAAATGGGATAATGTATATAAATTCTTAAATGTTTCAACTGGGTTAATGTATGGAAATCATGGAATATGTGAAATTGGTTAACCAAGGGAAAGTGTTGAATATGCTAAATGGGTTAAGGCATGAAAAAGGGAAATGTGTTAAATGGGTTATTCTTAGTAAATGGTAAATGTGTTAATGGTTTAAGGCATAAGGATGATTTATGTGTTAAATAAATTTGAAATGGTTATATTTTGTGTAATGAGTATGTTTCATTTGTGATATGATATATATAGAAAATGGATAAATAAACATAGGCACATGGCTTGGTGGTTGTGGGGTAATGGACTTGAGGATTTACGCTCATGGTTCAGGTTAGATTAAGCCTCTAAACCCCATCCCATAATGCATGGGTTAGGGAAGGGGACCAAGTATTTATACCTCTAATAGATGAATTTGATGAGACTACCTAGACTAAGGCTCTAAGGTAAGTGTGATGTGATTTTTCATAAAATGATTATCCCTAGAGAGATAGGGAACATGATTAATAAACTTATGCTTAATAATTGATTTGATTATACCATTGTGTAAATAATGTAAATTCCTAACCCAAGAAACATGTAATGGAAATGAATTATATGGGAAGATGTACTAAATGGTAAACATTAAACATGTGATGAAAATGAATTTAGTAATGAAGATATTATAAGTGATGGAAATGAAAATAATTATGGAAATGGTTTAACTGAATATTGTTAACTAAGGGCAGACGAGTTGTATTTTGGTTTACCTTCTCATTTATTTCATACTTGCATTCACTATCTTCTTAGACTGGATACTTTTTAGACATCGTTGGCGGTGGCCTATTGAGTTTGTACTCACACCCTACTCGGGATGTTGTTGGGTACCCGAGCAGACTTCATTATTGCAGGTTAGGACAAGGGAAAAGGCCCTATACTAGAGAGTTGAGTTTCTCTTGGGATATGCATAGATGAGGATCCAAACTTAGATTTAGGAACTATTTTGGGATTCAAATTATTGTCTTCATTTTGGGATTTCTTCACTTATGGAAGTTAGTTTTGAAATGGCATATTTATTATTTTATTGTGTTTGTAACTTGTTTGGGAAATGGCTAATAATGCATTTTTTTTATTGTTTATTGTTTCCATTATTTCATATGTTTTCTATTATCAATTACTCTAGTAAAGAGGGTATAGTCTCCCCAAGTGATTTATTACACCCTCACTACTAGTCGGTAACCTATAGAATATGAGGAGGCACACTTGAGGTCATGTGGTGACTAGACTCAGGGCACCAGTTAGTGGCTCCTGAGTCGGGGATGCTACCCTTCTCATCCCTCAATATCTTAGGATATAAATGGATCAAGAACTTCATATTGATTTACTTCCAAGATAACTCCTCTTGTTTAATTGCCTACTCCAGAATATCCAACCAATTCTTGGTAGATTCATGAAGCATATATGCAGTAAAATTTACCCTCTTACCTGTGGGTGTCTCAAGATGCTTAAAGACTATCTGGACTGACTTGATCTAAAACTCAACTGCCTAGGGGCCTCCCTCCTCAGTGAACGTAGGTGGATGTTTCAGCTAGAAATATCTCGTCATCTTAGACATTGAAGGCACTGTAACACCCCAAAACTTTACAAAATTTTCATTTTTGAATAAATTTAATTTTGTCTCTATTTTCTTTATACATAACATCATGTTATGTTTAATCTATACACAACAATGAGTTGGCTTGCGTTACACGCAAGGCTGGGTTTTATAGAACAATAATATATTATTAAAATATTATTATTTAATATAATAATATATAATCTAGATGTTAAGTTGGTGGTTATTAATATAATTTATTAACTTATGAAAATATATTGTTGAATTCATTGGTTAAAAATTAATTAAAAACAGGAACCAATAGAATATATAGGATATGTTTTTACAAATAAATATTTTTATGCCCATAAAGTCCTTTTATTCTAATAATTTAAATTAATTTCAATTAGTGAATGATATTGTTGTAATATGTATTCAATCAAATATTTTTTACATTCATCCAATAGATTTAAGAGGAATAATATAAGAACAAGCCTAATTTTACACAGAAAAACCTATATTTTTCAAAAGGAAATTTTAACTTCTTTTAATGGAGAGCCTATTTTAAATCCATTTTTTAACACTTTTACATATTTTATTGGAAAAAATAAACTTATTCTTTTAAATAAGAATATAAAATTTTATTTTGGTTGAATTTTTTTTATTTTTATGATAAGTTTCATGTTTTGATGAATAGTGATAAAATATTACATTTTAATTGAAAACATATTTTTCATCTAAATAAATTATAGTGTTGTCATTTAATCTAATTTATGTAATTTCAATAAATTTCGAAATGAATAAGTATATAAAAACACTTCAGTATTTTGAACATTTTTTTAACTCATTTTATCATTTTGTCAATGGGATTAATTTTAAATTGATTACTGAAACTTCTTTGTTTTGAGTTTTGAAAAATGGATTACATATTTGAAATCAGTGGGCCAAAATTATGTAAATAGGTTCCTTTTATTTTTGGAAATTATGAATGGTAACTTTAGTAATTTTTATTAATAAAGTTAATGGTAAATCGAGTAATTAGGGGTAAAAATAATATTATAAATATTATAAACTTACCCAAAAACTTGTCCAAATTTCATTAGATGAGTGGATTTTGACCAAAATCATCCTTGGGATGAGATTATAACCTCTGTAAGCCACTTGGATGAGGGTATTACATTAATTATATTTTATTTAAATAAAATTTAAAGATTCTTTACTCATATCTTTAATAACTATATCATTTTTAAGATAGGGTTATATAGAAGATAAATTAGACTATAAATATTAATTTTAAATATAAAAGATTTATATTCTTCACGATAATATATTTTAATTTTTAAGAAATAAATAATTACCTTAAAGGCTTATACAATGATGATACAGTAATTATTTAATTAATGGAAATACCAAATAAATGGTAATAAATATATTAAAATAAATATAATTTTAGATAATTATTGTCAAAAATTAATTTTATAGATAATATAAATATATTATTGATATGTTATAAGTGTTTTTTTGAATATATCTTGTTTTATTGATTTTTATAAAAGTTGAAGTAATGAATAGAATCAAAATTGTCATTAATGTTATTTTAAAATAAATAATATTTTATTAAACGATATAAAATTCATAAAAATATAAATATCAGCCAAATTATTGGGATAAAGATGAAAATGTTATACATGACTCATTTATGGTTCGTTTGGAATTTTATAGTAACTATATTAACCCTAAAAAAGTAAAAAAGCCAAGTTGTCACGGTAAGAGTTAAAGGGTTTAATTAATGGTTAAAGAAAAAAGATAAGGGTAATAATGTGATGCATAAAAATTATTTTTTGAGATTATTTTGACCCATAATATTCTATTATTTTAAATAAATCACTTTGTATCCATTTGTAATTGTATATTAATCTATATTAGTTTAATATTTTGAGAGTTTCCAAAAGTGACCCTCACCTCAATTATAAAAGGTAAAATTATCCCTCACTTCCTCACACCACTTTGAGAATTATAGATCAACCAAACCATATCCATTTCTCCTCCCAACATCCTTATCTAGGTTCTTTAGATCTTGGTATTCAAAAAAGACCAATTCCAAATCCCTTGAGAAGGTATTCAAAGGAGGTCCTTCAAAGAATAGGTAATTATTTTACCAACTCATTCAAGTTCTTTTCTTCTTCTACTTCCTATTAGTGTGTTGCTTCCATAATAAAGTAATAAATCCAATATCATCAATATGATGATATGGTATTATGATTTTAGGTAACTATATTCCACCTTTTATCCATCTTATGAAAAATGAAAGCATCGCGCATGAGTACGTATGGCTTACCATCTCCACACCATGGTGTAATCATTTTTTTCATCACCACTTTATTTGGATGGGTATAATTATATATATAATGAATATAAATAATAAATATGACATGGTATTGATTCTTTAAAATTAATATATCTTACAATTTCTTACCCTTTCACCATTAAGGGAATGATATCATCGCTCGGGCATACATAGGGTCTACCATCTCCACGACGCGATGTGATTCATTTTTTATGTTAACTATAACACCCCAAGATTTTAAATTATGTCTCTTTTTAAATTTAAACTCTTAAATAGGTTATATTTCACACAACACCAAGTTTAAATAAACAGTGATATATAATTAAATAACATTATTTTAACATAACCGTTATAACCTAGTTGTTACATCAGAATGAATGAATAGTATTAACCAAATTATAAAATTTATATATTTTATAATTAATAAAAAAATTACATCCATACAAATTTTTTTATAGGAATAATATAAGATTTAATCTAATTTTATGCATTAGAAGTCTATATTTTTCTAAAAAAGAATTTTACCGCCTTTTAACGGAGAACCCATTTTAAATCCAAATTTTGACACTTTTATATTTTTAGATTGAAAAAATAAACTTCTCCTTTAAAATTTTAATACAAAAAATTATTTTGGTTCAATTTTTGGAATTTTTATGATAATTTTCATGTTTTTATAAATAGTGAAAAATACAAAATTTTAATTGAAAACAACTTTTTCATTGAAATGATTTATAGAGTTAAATTATACTTTTTATTGGATTTAAAGTAAAATTATATTATATTTTTATAATTTAGTATAATTTTGGTCATTAGAATTATTTTCACATTAAAATTGGATATAAACACATGTCAATCTTTTGATGGTTTTCACTTTCAAAAAACTCGTTTTATTGTTCCATCAATGGAATTTATTTTAATTTAATTAAGGAAACTTATGTGTTTTGAATTTTGAAAAATGGATTCCATATTTGGAATCATTGGTTTAAAATTATGTAAATAGGTATCTTTTATTTTTTGATATTATGAATATTAACTTTAGTAATTTTTTTATTTCCACGGTTAAGGGTAAATCTGGTAATTAAGGGTAAAAATAATATTATAAAATTACCCTAACACGTATCAAAATTCTATTGGATGACTAAATTATACCCTTATAATCTAATGTTTTAAATGGAATAATTTAATGGACACTTTTCTGTGAATATGATATGGATATCCTTAAAATCAATGAATGTGACAAAATTTCACACTCTCATTTATTATAAGTATAATAATTTTAATATGGAGATCACTAGGTGATAACTTTGATCATAAATAGTCTATAGAAATATAAAATAATTATCTATATAATAGTAATTTTTTTATAATATTTATAGATTAAATAATTACCATTAATGGTGACCTAATAGTGAATCAGAAATTATTTTATTAATAGAAATATTAAATAAATGGTATTAAAATTATTAAAAGAAATATAATTTTAATTAATTAATATTCTAAAAAAATTCTAGGTTAATATGACATGTTATGAGTATATTAAATGATTTTTTTTGAATTTATCATTCTTTTTGTATTTTATTTAAAGTCAAAGAAATGAATAGTGTCAAAATTATCACTATTGATATTTTATAAAAATAACATTTTATTAAATTATTTAAAACCCATAAGAATATTTAAAAACTAAAAATTGATAATTATAAGGTCTAAAATTTAATAAATTGTTCATTTATGTACAATTTAAACCACATAAAGAAATATTTATAACCTTTTAATATTTAGAATATTATTACTACAATTAAAATTAAATAGATTAATTAAGGATAAATAAAAATGATAAGGTTTAAAATAAAATCAAAACATGTCTAAATTTTATTGTTTGAGTGTATTTCAACCCATAATCATATTATATTAAAAATAACTCACTTTGGAGATATTTTGAATCGAAAATCAATTTATAATAAATTAATAGTTTCGGAGTTTCCTAAAGTGCCCCTCCCATCTCTTATAAAAGGGAACCCCTTCTTCTCTTTTATTCACACCTCTAAATCCATTTGGATCATCCAAAAACTTTCAATTTCTCCTAAAATAATCCATAAATTCTTTCTATAGTCCATACGTTGGGCAGAAACCCAACCTAAAGAATCATTTTGTTCAAATTGGAACACGATACACAAGGAAGAAGTAATTATTTTATCAACACTTTCAAAGTTATATTCTTATTCTAATTACTTTTCCAAAGTTTTTTTCATACTAAAGTAATACCTCCAGAATATAATATTTGATGATACCTTTTTATGATTTTTTGACAACCATATTCCTCCTTTTTACTCATCTTATGAAAAATAATATCACCATGTGTGCGTACATACAGCTTACCGTCTCCATGATATGGTGTAATTTTTTTCAAACACTACTTTAATTTGATGGGTATAATGATGAGTATAATTGATATAAATAATGAATATGAAATTTTAAATATTATTTATAATTAATATATTATCCATTTCCATACCATTTAACCATTAAGGGAATGATATCGTCGCTTTTGTGTACGTACAGCCTACCATCTCCACGGAAATATGGGATTTATTCTCCACATTAACAATTATACAATGATTATAAAATTTATATGATGATTAAAAATATTAATTATGAACTTAATATCATTTTTTATGTGAATAAAATACATCTTATATATAATAAACTAGACTTACACGACAAAACATGAATGGGAAAATGAAGTAGTTAACACCTGAAACAATGCTAATACTAAAATATTATTTACAAAACAATATAATAGGATCATATGTTATATAATAAATATGAATATGGTTATATTATAATTTAAAAACATTATTTAACCATTATAAAAGAGGTTAATTTACCCTTAAATAAAGGAAAGTACAGGGTAAGGATTAATTTCATAATCTCTTTATTATCCGAGATTGCATTTACGTAAGAATTTATGGGGACATATTTGTCATCCATGTACATGTTCCTAAAAAATTATTTCAAAACATTATTATTATTATTTTACAATTTCGTAAATACATTTTACCAATTTTTATATTATAAAAATGAATCTTTTTTTCATTTTCCTTATGAAGTACTTTGTTTGACTATTTTGAAAAAGTATGAGAAGAAAAAAAATTAACTTATACATCATGAGCATATTTTTCTACCATCATGACGGCTTAACATTTTGCAGATTCCTTTAGAATTTTAAAAGATTATTTTCAAAATAAATGGTTTCTTTTAAAATTTCATATCTTTTTAATAATTTCAAAGTAAAAAAAGGGATATTTCTCTCAAAGAGTTTTAATAGTTTTGTTAGATTATTTTCATCTATGTCAACATCCTTTGTTGGATCTTATGTTTGATTGAGGATGATTTCTTATGATACAACCTATCATTTAAAATTTATGGTTTTAATATAAGTTTGATTGTGTATGTTCTATTTTTATACCATTCATATTTTATAGTTAATGTAATAACATTTCTTATTATAGTTTTAATACGAATGTTTTTGTTTTTTATGATTTCCACTTTTTACATGAGGAATACATTAGACTTAGTAAATTATATGTGGGGCCTGGTATAGCCTCTCAATTCATAAGTAGGTCGTGTGAGATGAACTAGTTTGGGTTTTTACCCATTTATGTATGGTCTTAGCGCGAGGCCTTGATGGTATGGTTATGATGTCTGACATTATGCATTCCCTCATTATGAGATTAGTTATTGATATTACATGTGATTATTCGACTAGTATAATATCTAGGTGAATGTTTAAATAAGACTATTTCATTTTATCTTTCCATATTATGCTGAATATTATGTTTAAAAGGATTGTGTTTCTATTTTATACCTTGCCTTAAAAGTTTATGCTTATTTATGAAAGATTATACTGTATTTGTTTCCCTTAATAAGCATTTGATCTCACCCCTTTCTTGTGTTTTACTTTCCTAGGACGCTAGGATATGTATTATGACAGATATGCATGGTTAATCTAGGATAATAATGGAGTTCTCAAAGGATTATCTATGATGGTTTTCATGTTTTTAATTTTCATGTAAAGTTCATATATGTAATCTATTTTCCAAGATTTCTAAAATGATCAATCCTTCGGGATATAATTCCTTATAATCATGTCAATGTATTAAAATAATGTACCGGCTCAGGGCTTCTAGGTTTGGGGAATTACAGTTGGTATTAGAAAACTTTTAGCAACAACCTTGGAAACTAGATTTAGAAAACATAGATTAGGGAACATAAACCTAAGATAAGCTTTGAGGATTAGTATATAATAACATCCTATAATTTTGTTAATGTAGAGATTATGTGGGTATTCCTAGAAAATACATCCCTATCTGAATATTATAAGTGGAAGTGGTTCTAGCATAGATGTACTTAGGAGTAATAACTCTGATAAGGTGTTTCAGGCTTGACTCGGGGTAACCTGGTACATGACAATAGGCCTTACTGTGCACTTGGTTTGACAATCCAGGTGGATATTCTTAGAATAATTCATATTTTCTTTACAAACCATTATGAATTATTTATGAGTAAATATGTCCCCAAAAAATAATCTTTATGATTATGAGATTAGATAGGCATAAATTTTTCAATTTATGTTACGAATTTTTCTAGTTTTTTTATTATACATTATGATATAATCTAATTAACTATATGATATTGTTTTGAAATGGAGCCTAGTGGAAGGAATGGAAACCATATCAATGCATGTAATCCATGTAGGGATTACCCTCCTATGAAATATAATGATGTTGGAGTAGGAGTTTCGATTGGTGCAGAATAACTTATAACTATATAGGGATAGCGGACTCAAGTTATGAATAATAACTTTACTCATATGGAGAATCCTGATCCACAATTCCTAGGATCAATGTTAGACCACTTCATGAGGCAACAACCTCCAATGTTCAATAGAACTACAATTCTATTTATAGTTGAACAATGTATAAGTTCTTTAGAAAATGTATTTCTTGTTTTGGGAAGCAAAAAAATGGAGAAGGTTTTCATAACAGTTTATCAACTCTTAAGTGATTCAGATCAATGGTTTTCACTGATTCAAAACATGAAAAGGATAAAGAAATTGAAATTATGGAATGGAAGGATTTTAAGAAAATTTTCTGGGAAAATTATTTCCCTCATAAACAGAGTATGGATATGGATAGATAATTCTTGAATCTAAGGAAAAAGGGGGATTATAATGTTTCAAAGTATGAGGCTAACTTTACAATGTTATAAAGGTATGCTACATACTACATACGTAACCCAAGGAGTAATATTGATCATTTCCTTTTTGGGTTAAAACCATTTCTCCTAAATAATTTGGTCTCCCAAACATTCTCATCATATAAATATATAGTCTCATGTGCTATCAACATAGAGAAAGAATTTTCTAAGTCTTATGACCTTAAGGGAAACCAAGAGAAGAAGAGGATGGTGGAGCAAGAGACGGATAAAGGGAAAAGGGGAAAGAATGATTTTCCCATATGTGATAATTTTGGGGAAAAACATTGTAATACTTGACTAAAAGGAATGAGAGTTTGTTAAAAGTGTGTAAAAAAAGGTCACAAATATTGTGATTGTAAGGGAAAGAATGAATTTGTAAATGTAGAATGATATAATTGTAAAGATATGGAATATTATGAAAAATATTACCCAAAGAGTCAAGTAAATATAGCTCAGAATAAGCATATGGATCAAGTTCAAGTTTATGTTGTTACTATGGTTGAAGTGGAATAATTAATGTATTTTTGTTTTTTTGGATTCAAGAATTATGTTATAAGAATTATGTGATATATAAGGACTGTATTGTAGTACTTATTCTTTAATAATTTGGAGGCATGAACATTTTCATTAAGGTTTTTAAGGTGATTAAATATTTTTTATGTGTTAATAAGAGCTAAATAATTTTTCTAGGGAATCTGATGTTACGATTGATTTTGAAAATTTAGGGACGTTTTTAGACTATTAATTTGGACATAAGTATTTTGGATCAGTCTTAAGGATTGAATGTAGTAATTTGACTATTGGATATTATTGTTTGAGCACAAATTATGATTTATTGGATACTTTGGTCTAACCTTTTTGGTTTCAGTAATCATTTAGAGGATAAAGTAAATACTTGTGGACAATATGATTTATCAAAAGTGCTTCAGGTGGTAAAAAATCATTTTAAACTTTCATTTCCAAGTTGTAAGGGATAAAGTGAAAATACATCAAAGCACAACTAAAGGATGAGATTATATTTATGACATGAAAAGAAATAAATTAAGTGCATATCTAAATAGTAAAATATTCAACTCTAGGTAAATTATTTTCAATCAAAAATGATATCCTAGAACTTTTTTTTATGAATCAAGTGGTCCCTTAGATCATCACAGATTTATAGTTTTGTGATACTTAATTTTCTCCTAACCATGTTCTCTATAACTCTTTATCAGAACTTGATGGTTATATTTTTCTTTCATGTCCATGTTTTTCTATATGTAAAACTTATATGTGTTATCTTTGTAAACCTTTGTACTTATATTTCTTTATTTTAAAGTAGAAGTTTTGTCAACCCATTTTTCGATGTGGGATTTCAATAAAGGGATTTTGAATAGTTAAATCTTAGTTACCGAACCTGAATTTTAAAATTGTGAGGTAGTAATTTATTGAAGAAGGGGATAATTTAATACCCCCAACATTTTATGTTATGTCTCTTTTTAAATTTAATATCTTTGATAGCTTATTTTTCACACAACACCAAGTTTAAATGAACAATGATATATAATTAAATATAGTTATTTTAACAGGACCATTATAACTTATCCATTACATCAACATGAATAAATAATATTAACTAAATTATAAAATTTATATATTATATAATAAATAAATAAAAATTACATCCATCCAAATGATTTTATAGGAATAAGATAAGGATTAATATAATTTTATGCACTAAAATGCTATATTTTTCTAAAAAAGCAATTTTACAACCTTTTAATGAAAAACCCATTTAAAATCCAATATTTGACACTTTTATATTTTAATTTTGACAAAATAAGCTTACTATTTTAAATCATACTATAAAAATTTATTTTTGGTTCAATTTTTGGTATTTTTCTGATTAGTTTCATGTTTGATGAATAGTGAAAAATACAAAATTTTAATTTAAAGAAACTTTTTTCATTGAAATAATTTATAGTGTTAAATTATAATTTTCATTGGTTTTAAAGTAAAATTATATTATATTTTTATCATTTAATCTAATTTATATCATTTTAATTATTTTCATATTAAAATTGGATATAAACACGTGTAAATCTTTTGATGGTTTTTACTTTTAAAAAAAATCGTTTTCTCGTTACATAAAAGCGATTGATTTTAATTTAATTACTAAAACTTATATGTTTTGAATTTTGAAAAATGGAATCCATATTTGTAATCATTTTATCCAAATTATTTAAATAGGTATCGTTTATTTTTTACATTATGAATAGTAACATTAGTAAATTTTTTATAATCATGGTTAAGGATGAATTAGGTAATTAAAGGTAAAAATAATATCATAAAATTACCCTAACACATTTAAAAATCCTATTGGATGACTAAATTCAACCCTTATCGTATAATTTTTGAAATTTAATCATTTAACGGACACTTTTCTGTAAATATGATATGGATATTATTAAAATTAATGAATGTGACAAAATATCACACTCTCATTTCTTATAAGTATAATAATTTTAATATAGAGATCACTAGGTGATAACTTCAATTACAAATAGTTTCTATAAAGATAAAATAATTATATAGATCAAAGTAATTTATTTATAATTTTTAGAGATTAAATAATTACCATTAATGTTAACAAAATAGTGAATCAGAAATTATTTTATTAATAGTAATATAAAATAAATGGTATTAAAAATATTAAAAAAATATAATTTGAATTAATTAAGGTGATCCATGAATTTTCTATGTGAATATGACATTTTAGGATTATATTAAATGATTTGTTTGGAAGTAATAATTCTTTTTGGGTTTTATTTAAAGTCAAAGAAATGAATAGTGTCAAAATTGACATTATTGATATTTTATAAAAATAACATTTAATTAAATTATTTAAAAATTATAAAAATATTTAAAAACTAAAAATTTATTATGATAAGGTATTAAATTTTATAAATTTTCCATTTATGGACAATTGATATCACATAATTAAATATTTATAACCTTTTAATATTTAGAATATTATTACTACCATTAAAATTAAATATATTAATTAAGGATAAATAAAAATGATCATGTTTAAAATAAAATCAACACATGTCTAAATTTTATTGGTTGAGTGTATTTTGACCCATAATCATATTATATTCTAAATAACTCACTTTGGAGGTATTTGGAACCGAAAATAAATTTATAATAAATTAATAGTTTCTGAGTTTCCTAAAGTGCCCCTCCCCTCTCTTTTAAAAGGGTGCCCCTCCTTATATTTTATTCACGCCTATAAAGCTATTTGTATCATTAAATTCCTACCCATTTCTCCGCCCAACTTACATAAATTCATCCTATAGGCCATACTTTGAACAGAAATCCAACATAATGAGTCATTTTGTTCAAATCAAATCGAGATACATAGGAAGAGATGGTTGTTTTATTAACTCTTTCAAAGTTATTTTCTTCTTATACTTCTTTTTCCTAAGTTTTTCTTCACACTAAATTAATAAATCCAGCATATAATATATTATTATTTATTTTTATGATCATGGTACAACCATATTCCTTCATTTTACTCATCCTACGAAAAACAATATCACAATGTGTGTGTAGGTACAGCTTACAGTCTCCACGATGTGCTGTCATTTGTTTTTCAAACACTACTTTATTTTGATGGGTATAATGATTTTTATAATGGATATAAATAATAATTATTATATGATAATTATTATTTATAATTAATATTTCATTCAATTCCATACTATTTAACCATTAAGGGAATGATATTGTCGCTTGTGTGTACGTACGGCCTACCGTCACCACGGCACGATGAGATTAATTATCCACATTAACAATTGAAAAATGATTGAAAATTTTATATGATGAGTAAAAATAATAATTATTAACTTAATATCATTATGTATGTGAATAAAATATGTCCTACGCATAATAAACATGACTTACAGGACAAAATTGGAATGGGAAAATGAAGCAGTTAACACCCGAAACAATGGAAATACTGACATATTATTAACAAAACAATATAAGAGGATCATATATAATATCATGAATATTAATATGGTTCTGGTATAATTTAATAACATGCTTTAACCATTATACATGAGGCTAACATACCCTTTACTAAAGGAAAGTACAACGTAAGGATTAATTTTGCAATCTCTTTATTATCGGGGATTGCTTTTATTGAAGAATTTATTGGGATATATTTATCATCCATGTACATGTTTCTCAAAAATGTATTTAAAAACATTATTAAAATTATTTTACAATTTTTTCAAGACATTTTACCCATTTTTTATTTTATAAAAACGAATCTCTTTGTCTTTTTCCTTATGAGGTACTTTGTTTTACTTTTTCAACAAAGTATGAGAAGAATGTTTTTTTAACTTATACGGCGTGAGTGGATTTTTCCACCATCATGATGCTTTAACATTTTAAAGATTTATTTACAAGATTAAAATGTTAATTTCAAAAGAAATTATTTTTTTAAAATTATGTGGCTTTTTAATATTTTTAAAGTAAAAAAGGGATATTTATCTCAAAGAGTTTTAATGATTTTATTAGATTATTTTCATCTATGTCAACATACTTGGTTGGATCTTATGTTTGATTGAGGTTGATTTCTTATGATATCTTGAAGGGTTTATTATTAGTTTGATTATAAATATGGTATTTTTATACCATTCATGGTTTAGGGTTAATGTATTAACTTTTCATATGGTAGTTTTAATATGAATTTTTATGTTGGTCATGACTTCCCCTTTTCATATGAGGAATGAATTGGAATTAGTAAGTGATAGGTGAGGCCTACTATAGCCTCTCGATGCATCGGTAGGTCTCATGAGACAAACTAGTTTGGGTTTTTACCCATTTATGTATAGTCTTAGCTAGAGGCCTTGATAGTATGGTTATGATGTCCGACATTATGTATTCCCTCGTTATGAGACTAGTTACTGATATTTTATATGATTATTCAACGAGTATAATATCCATGTGAATGTTTAAATGACATTATTTGATTTACTCTTTCCATATTATGCTGAATATTATGTTTAAAAAGGCTTGTTTTTTAGTTTTACGCCTTTTCTTAAAAGATTATTCTTATTTATGAAATCTTTTGCTATATTATTTACCCTTACTGATCATTTGAGATCATCCCTTTCTTATGTTTTACTTTCCCAGGATGTGAGGATGTGTATTACGACTAATATGAATGGTTAATCTAGGAGAATAATGAAGTTATCAAAGGATTATCTATGTTGGTTTTCATGATATGAATTTTAATGTAAATTTAATATATTTAATATATTTTCTCATATTTCTAAACAGATCGGTCCTTCGTGATATAATTCCTTGTAATAATACCAATGTATTAAAATAATGCACCGTCTCCTGGTTTTTGGGGTTGGGGAATTACATTAACCATTCAATAATGATTATAAAAATTCATATAATGAGTAAATATAATATCTATGAACTTTATATAATTCTAGAAATGAAATAAATATATCTTATGTATAAAAATGGGACATAAATGACAAAACATGCATAGAAAAATGAAGTAGTTAACACCCGAAACAAGGGTAATAATAAAATATTATTAAAGAAATGATATAAGAAGATCATATATTATATCATATGGTTCTGGTATAAATTAATAACATGATTTAAACCATTATACAGTAGGTTAAATCACATTTAACTAAATAAAAGTGCAAGGTAAGTGATCTTTGTCTCACTTTTATTTCTGTGGGACACATGCCTTATACACTACTTGTTTCTTTTATGTGGTATATATATTGTCCATGAATGTATTTTATGAGTATTATTCTGAAGATTATGGTTTTTTAATATCCAAATATTTTTGTTTCATTCATTTTCATATGACTCTACTGATTATAAATTGGTAAGGGTTATTTTACAATCTCATAATTATTCAGGATTGTTTAAGTTTAAGTCTCGATGGGGGAATATTTTCTTCCATGTCCATGTTTTCAAAAAAATCTTTCAAATTTTTTTTTACTAATATCTTATTATTTTTTCAATTATTTTTTACCAATGTTTTACTTTCTATAAAATGGTTTGAAAAGAATCTTTTTTTCATTTTCCAAATGAGGTACTTTATGACCTTTTCAACAAAACATAGAAGGAATGTTTTTTAACTTGTATGGAAGGGGTTGATTTTACCACTATTATGAAGCCTTAATGTTTTGAAGTTTTCTTTACTGATTTATAGGATTATTTTCAATGAAATTCTTTTTTTAATTGTTCACCTTATTAAATAAATGATTTCAAAGTAAAAAAATGAGTATTTATCTCAAGATTTTTTTCATGATTTTATTAGAGTATTTTCATCTATGTCAACATCCTTTTTGGGTATTAATCTTGATTGAGGTTGATATATTATGATCCCATATACCTTATTTTCTTTAAGGTTTTATGATCAGTTTGAGTGTGGATGTGCTATTTTGATACCACTCATGGTTTATAGTTAAAGTAGTCACATTTTGTATGCTATTTTTTCAATACGAATGGTTATGTTGTTTATGTTTTCATATGAGGAATGTATTTCACTTAGTAAGTGATGGGTGGGACCACTATAGACCCTCTATGCATCAGTAGGTCTCATGAGACAAACTAGTTGGAGTATTGGGTGATGTCTAACCCGTTTATGTATGATGTATTGTCTGAAGTCTTGACAGTATGTTTATGATGTACGGAATTATGTATTCCCTCATTATGAGATTAGTTATTGATATTTCATATGATTATTTGACTAGCTGAATATATATGTGATTATACATATGGAATTATATTATTTTCAATTATTCTTTCAATATTATGTTCAATATTATGTTTAAACGGCTTGTGTTTTAGTTATATATCTTGCCTTAAAGTTTATTTTTATTATTCATAATAGTTTATGTTGTATGGTTACCCTTACTGAGAATCTAATATCACCCCTTTCTTATGTTTTATTTTTCCGATGATGTCAAGATGTATATTATGAATGATATACGGGGTTTATCTAGAAGAATAATGTCATTCTAAAAGGATTTTATATGTTGTACTTTTTGTTTTAAAATGTAATTTAAGGCTTATATATGTAATCTAGATTCCAAATTTGATAAAAATATCATTCCTTTGAGATTATAATATTTTATATATGCCAATGTAATAAAGTTAGGCACCAGCTTTGGGCTACTAGGGTCGGGGTCTTTACAGGAAAAGTGTGAACAAACTCTCTTTCCATGGATCTCATGACCCTTTGGAAGCTATCACGAAGCTAAACATCCATTTGATCCATAGGAACTACAGAAATCTCTAGTTTAGCTGTGTTAGGAGCGTGCCGATTTCCACTCTCCTGACGCTCAACTCGAAGACGACAAGAAGTCATTTTCTCTGCAAGATAGACACACTCCTTAGAACTCTAGCTAAAACAAAGTCAACCTCGATATGTGAAAAAATCATAGAACCACTACTCCTAGTCTCTCTAAACATGCCTTACAAGTGTTTTAGCATGAAATATCAGTTCATTTCTTTCATTTCTGAAAAATAATAGGTGTCTTATATCATAGTTCAAACAGGAAATTATATATATATCAAATGCAATGGATATGTACCTATCATAAATGATGCATGCCAATATATATCCCTATGTGCCTATCATGATGCATGAATACTCATCTTGTGTCATATCGGTCTATGAGTATAAATCTCAATAACCAATAATATCATGAAATAATAATCTCACACAACATGTGAATCACTCAGGGTGAATCTCATGAACTGTAACAAGAAAATATTATAAACATCAATCCACCCTTGGGTACTCGGGTATTCCCCTATACCTGGGTTAGCTACTCTCATGCACAAGGTCATTACCAAGTCCTGACACAACCTAGTCTTCTTTTTACCATTCCCAAATAGTAAAGAAACAGAAAAAGAAACACTCCTCTAATACCACTTTTTAAATTTCATCAATTCGGTACTCTCTCACGTGGAAAAAACGAGTTGGTTACAAGAACTCAAGTGTGCCTCCCCATAAACTAGAGGTTATCAAATAGTTTAGGGGTGTGATATGTATGGTGGAGAAACTATAACCCTGATAACAAAGTTACAACACGGTTGAATAATCATATAAAAAATAGTAAATAAATATCAGAGTAGCATAAATAATAGAAACAATACAATACAATGAAAAAACAAATAGTAAAATCCAATTGAATAATACAATAAATAAAAAAGGAATGATGTAATGTCATGTTAGAATGTAACTAAATGACATGCTAGAAGTAATATAAGTAAAAACTATAATACTCAAATAAAGACTCAAAATTCCTCAGTCCTAAACCCCAAGTAGTTCCCCTCCCCAGACTTCATCCTATCTATAAAACAACAATCAATAGCAAGGTATTTTCCCCTTATCAAATATTGCATCCATGTAATCTGCTCAGGTACCAAATGGTGGCCTGATTAGGGTGTGAGTATAACATAGTAGGTTGACACCACCATGTCTAAACATAAGCAGTATGATAATAAGTGCATGAAATAATGCAATAAACAGATGTATTAATTAATTAAACAATTTAAATCAATACTACAACAACCTCCTTCAACACCATGTTGGAATGTCTTTAAGCATGTCTCACAACCTTTCCAACCAAAACCATATAATAAAGGTAAAACATAATCTACTTCAGCCTCAGGTCAGAATGTCTCTAAGCATGTCTCACAACCATGCCAATCATAACTTTTTAACCAAGGTATAAATCACACAAATATGGTTCAAAACCATCTATATAATCATTTTTGCATTTAATCAGGGTGAAGCCCAGTATATTATCATTTCAACATATATTATGGCCAAACCTAATATATAATCATTTTCAGCATGTGTCATTGGGCGTAGACCGCTATATAATAATTTTAGCATGTCTCAGGGAAAATCCCTATACATAATCATTTCAATGTGTCTCAAGACATCGCCTGGTATATAAGCATTTCAGCATGCAAACAGAGCCAATTCCCTATATAATCATTTAAGCATGTAAACTAGACTGACCCCTTATATAATCATGATAATAAAGTAATCATAACACATGTCATGGAAACAAAGATAACACAATATCACATCATAAGGTTCTATGGTTAACTATGAAAATTACCATATATCTTTCAATTAAACATTTCATTTATCATTTATTCTCAGAAAAATTTCAATTCATTCACTTTAATAATCTGGTCAAGCCAAGGTGAATTTGTATCAAGCAGTCACTCAAATATCATGTCATGTTAAACACACTTTAATCCATTAATCAATTAATTAATAATCATGGGTTCACTCACCCAAACGGAAACCATAAGTCATGACAATAACTAATTGGATCCAAATAAAACCCAAAGAATAATCCAAATAATAAATTAATTAATTTAAGCACACACTTTGTTGATGAAATTGCAATATTTCAAATGATTTGAAATTAAACAGACCATAAGTTTAAGATTTAGACTTTATGCCTTTAACTAAAGATCCAACAACGCTTCCAACGGAAAATGTCAATAAGAAAGATGGTGAAGATGATCACAAGAAGGATACAGGGATCAAATGCATGATCAAAATGTCCAGAATCAAGAGAGGCACTCCAAAATCACCTATAAATGGCCTTAGGGTTGAGAGAGAAAATTTTCATGCGAGAATGAGAAAATATCAAATACAATGCACACGTAAAACCAATGCTCGTGATAAATACACAGCATGTAATTCATTTACAAATCATTTATTCATTTTAAAAGGGATATACCAAAAAACGTGTCACCTTGGGTGGTTTTTAACACTGATCGAACATTACACAATGTGTAATGTCTGCACGATGTGTATTCACCTAATGTTATGAACCAGGATCACGGCTTGTGCCTGAAAATAGTTACACATCGTGTATTTGTGTTACACAGCACGTAATTCCTCTGAAGACAGCCTTTAGCCTGTTTCCCATTGGAACAACTTAAACCACTATCAAAGCCTTCCAAATCATGGAAAACCCTTGTAATCTCATTTAACATGTTTATATCTAGACTCTGTTAACTGAAAAAAAACATAAATTCCTGAACTTTAGGTCATTTTTCCTAAACAAATGCACCTTTTCTCCGAACAAGACTCAACCACCAAGGCTCGAACAAAAAACTAATAGAGGAACATACTTGGAAAAAGACGGCATCTTACAGTGGAGGACACTCCCAAAATTTGGGGAGTCCATTATGAGAGAAATTAATCAGTTAATAATGGTAATTAATCTATCGACAATGAATTTAGATGTGTCCAATAATGATGGTGGATAGATTCAAGGAACCATCCTTTTACTCCTATAATTTTTTATCTTTAAATATCACATATATCTCCTCTAGAATGTATCTTTTAATCCTATTACAATTTATATATGTAAAAGAAATAAAATTATAGCCCCCTTTCTCTTGTGAAGTAGGCACGTCATCGAACCATGTAAAACCCCTTGGGTTATTCTTTTTTAAAAAAAAAAATTTGTGCGCTTTATTATTTATGACTTTCGATGGCCCAACACCATAACTCATCATTGATAGATAACTTCATTGAACTCGTTTACATGTCCAATATTCAGCACACATGTTGACTTTACTTTGAGTATGACACCAAATTCTCATTAACTTTACTATTGATAACAAATACAACCTCAACTTCATCAGTTTATTGAGGTTCTTCATGAAATAAGGCTCACTTATTGATATAACTTTTCTAATAAGTGGGGTCGATGCACACATGAAGAAGTATGTCTAGAAAAACATGAAAAATACATTTTTCGTGTAAGACTTATTTTGTACCAATGATAGTGATGGATGCAGCATCATTATGATACACAATGTGGAGAAGATGACCATGTTGAGAACATGTTGTAAAATGGATAAAATGCTAGTTGAAAATACGAAGAATTTTGAAATCAAAAATGTATAATCTCTTGTAAATGAAGTGTATCATTGGAAAAACATGGATTCCAAAGTTTTTAAGGATGATGAGAGACAAAAATATATATAAATAAATAAAAGATAAGGATAAAGTATATAATCCAAAGGTTCTAATTTCCAACAACTTTTGAAGATGGGGTTTTTTATTTTATTTTTTAGTTAAAGGCGGTTAGGTTAAGATTATTTTGAGATATGGGGCACCAAAACACCAAACCATTTGGCATTTTGGTTTAACAAAAACCCCAAAGCACCTAATGGTTTGGGGCTTTGGGGAGATTTCCCATTTCAACACCCCCCCCCCCCCCCGCACCCCACTATTTTAATATTTTGTTATTAAATATAATTATAAATATATTTTAATAATTATATAATTATAAATATAAATTTATTTATATAATTATAAATATTTATTTAGAAATATATAAATATGGATATATAAATATAGATTTATAATTATATATCTACAAATATATATGGAGTTTAAATGTATATTAAATTGTATAATTATAAATATTTTTTAAATGTATATATAAATATATTTTAATAATTATATAATTATTAATATTTTTATATTTTTATAACTATAAATATTTATTTATAAAGATATACTTATGATTATATAATTATAAATATTTATTTATATGAATATATATTTACAATTATAAAGAAATATAATTATAATTATAATTATAATTTAATATAAATATATAAATATATTTGAGATTTATTTATAAATTAATATTTATAACTATATAAATATAAATACATTAATAATTATATAATTATTATAATATATTTACAAATAAATTTAAAATATATTTATATATATTTATATACAAATGTATTTTAATTTATATAATTAATATAATTAATAATTAATAATATAATTACCATAATTAAAATTTTAAAATAACTAATTGAATGTATATACTTATAAATAAATATAAATGTATATAATTACAAATCAATATTTATATATTTATAACTATATTTAAAGAATTGAAAATATGTATTTATATATTTAATAACAAATAAATATAAATATATATAATATTTTAAATTAATTTTTAAATATTTTTTAATAATTATATAATTATAAATATATTTATATTGTTATTGTTATAAATATTAATTTATAAATTAAAATACATTTATATATATATATAATTATATATATTTTTTAAAATAATTTTTAAATATTTTTAATATTTATATAATTATAAGTTTACTTATATTTATATAGTTATAAATATTTATTTATAATTATATTTATATTTATATTTATTTATTCCAATAAATATATAAATAATGAATATATTTTAATAATTATATAATTATAAATATATTTATAATTATATAATCATAAATCTATCTTTATAAATAAGTATTTATAATTATATAAATATAAAAACATTTATAATTATATAATTATTAAAATATATTTATATATACATTTATAATATATTTATAATTATATAATTTAATATACATTTAAACTAGTAATTTTAAATTTAATTTTGTTGTGTGTATATATATATATATCAATATATATATATATAATTTTAAAATATACCTATATAAATTTATATTTAAAAATATGAAATTATTTATAATTATATAAATATAAATCTATTTTAAACGTATATATAAATCTATTTTTATAAATATATATATAAATATAATTTATTTATAATTATATAATTATAAATATATTTTAAATGTTTATATAAATATATATTTACAATTATAAATAAATAAAATTATAAATATACACATAATTATAAATATAATAATAAATCTATCCCTATAAATAAATATTTATAATTATATAAATATTAATATATTTATAATTATATATTTTTTAAAATATATTTATATATACATTTAAAATATATTTTTAATTTTATATATATTTATAATTATATTTATATTTATATTTATTTATAATTGTAAATATATATTTATATAAATAAATTTATATATAATTATAAAAATATTTATATATACATTTATATTACTTTTACAGTCCTTTTAATATATAGAATATATAAAGATATGTTCAAAGTGGAGCCAAACTAACTATGTGAACGATAGACATATTTGTAATTGCCCGTCTTTATCCCTCTTGCACACCGACTTTTGATCTCTTATCAAATTGATTGTTTTTTACAAATAAAATAAAATAAAATCCATATATCAATTGAGTGAAAGAATAAAATTTCAAATTCATATAAACTAGTTAAAATAAAAAATAAATACAGTATAATTTAAATAAAAATGTAAATATAAAATTTAAGGATTTTTTTGAATTAGATCAATAATTTCGATCACATAAAAAATAAAATAAAATATGTTAACATTTAGATTTAAATTTAAATAAAATAAAACAAGTGTCTCATGCCAAGCAATCGAGTTGGATTAGTTTGCAGGAAGTGGCTTGGCCCCGGATCCAGACTGTCGTGATGTGGAAAAGTTCACATGAGATGATTTTTTTATGGAAAAGGCCAGTTTGGCCCTCGTTTTAGGCCGAGTGGTTTATTTTATTATGATTAGCAAGGCCCACCCTTCACGTTCAGCTTGTGAATCTATCAAGGTTCTAATTAAAATCAAATAATAAATTGTTGTTGTGAAACTGATATTGTGAAACTAATGCTATGAAACTGATCAATTGAAGGTGAAGTAAAACAATTCATATAACCATGTCGAATGCTCAGGATGAGGATGGCGAATTAAAAATGTCTTAATCACAATAGTACAAGAAATAAAGAACACAAGTATATGGTCACCCAAAATCCCACATCCACAATTCCATTATCATGTCACCGTATTTATAAATTACAAAAGGGTTGATCCAATGGACAAAATTAATTCCAATAAATCAGATCCAGTGGTCAAAATTAATGTGAATTTATAACACTGCCCCTTGGATGTCATAATACCAAAAAATATAATATAAATATTTACTAAAAAAATATTGTGGGAAAAATAAGTGAAGCCAAATTAATATGATTCCATGATGGGATAACTCATTAAAAAACTTATCAAAAAACCCAGTGGGAAAACTGATGAAGGGAAAACGAGTACAGCATTCCCAACTCCCCCTCATAAAATCATGATAGACTTTTCAGTCTTCACATTCCAATTTTATGAATCAATTTCTCAAATGTTGAAGTTGGCAATGCCTTTTTGAATAAATATACGAGATTGTCACAAGACCTTATTTGTTAGACATCAATCCCACCATTCTTTTTAAATTCATGAGTGAAAAATAATTTTGGTGAGATGTGCTTGGTTCCATCACCTTTAATAAACTAACCTTTCAACTATTCTATGTAAGTAGTATTGTCTTCATATAATATGGTAGGAATATTATTATTCATATCTAATCCATAGTTACTTCAAATATGATTAATCACTGATCTTAGCCAAATACATTCTCAACTTTATTCATGAATATAAATCAAATCAATGTGGTTGGAGGAAGTTTCGATAATGGTTTGTTTTGTAAAAATCCAAGAAATAGTAGTTCCACCATATGTAAACACATATCTAGTTTGAGATCTTGCTTTGTGTGGATCAGACAAGTATCCATCATCAACATAACCAACCAACATTGGTTCTGAAGATTTGGTATAAAGTAACCCCCAATCTTCTAACCCTTGAAGTTATCTTAATACATGTTTGATACCATTCCAATGCCAACGAGTAGGATAAGAACTGTACCTTTCCAATAAATTTACATAAAATGATACATTAGGTAATTTATTATTTGAAAGGTACATCAGTGATCCTATAGAACTCAAATAAGGTACTTCAGGACCAATTAGTTCTTCGTCATCATATCATGGTTTAAAAGTATCATCCTCTCGATCAATAGGTTGTATAACCATTGGTGTACTTAATGGATGCAATTCATTCATATAAAATCTTTATAGGACTTTAGCAGTATATCATGATTGATGAATGAAAATTTCACCCTAAAGATTTTCAATTTGTAATCCAAGGCATAAATTTTTCTTTCTGAAGTATTTCATTTCAAAATCTTTCTTAAAATATTCAATTGACTTGGAAAGTTCATCATTAGTCCCAGTTATATCTAAATCATCAACATATAATGCAATGACCAAAAATTCAGATCCAATCTTCTTAAAGAAGACACATGGTGTAAGGGCTCGGATCTTTTTGGATCAAACCATTACATGTTCCTGTGGTTTTCATAGCTCAAATTATCCTCGTATGATGTTTGGAGGAGTTTGGGTGATGAGAGCTCAAAGTAGGGAGCTTTTACGGAGTGAAAGTGGGTTTCACACCATGTAATATTTTGGAGTTCAAAAAATAAAATAAATTGATTATGCGATTCATTTTTCAAAGAAACATGAAACCTGAGGGTTACACAATGGGAAAGGGGATTTCACACTGTGTAAAACCCCAACATTTTATGATTTTAAAACCTTTTAGCCACTCAGGTTTTCAAAAACCTATGGTTACAGTGGCTCTCCCTTGACCCCAGGCGACCCAACGACCCTCTCTTCAGCATTTTGGGAATTCCTTCATCAAGGAATGATCCCTAACTCCCTCCTTAGATCCATAGTGATTCATATTCAATATGAGGTATGATCTACCTCCTTTCTTGTGGTTTCTTTGATTCTTTTACTCCTATTTCTCTTTTCCATGTGATGGTGCATGATCTCCTTGTTTATAATGGATATTTCTTGGTGGTTGGTTGGTACGGTTGTGTCATGACATCCTTGGGTGGATGTAGTCATTACAGGAGAGATGATCATGATTCGTTTCTTTGATTTGTTCTCATGAAAATAACGTCAATGGCCTTTTAAGGTATAGGATTTATTTCTTCTCTATTATTTACGTGAAATCATAGAATTATCATGGTTTAGACCCTTAGATCACAATATAATTAACCTAAAAATTATATGAATTGGACTAAAATATTGGTATTGATTTTATGTTTTTGCTTTATATTATGATAACGGATTGCCTCTTGATTTTCTAGATAGTGTAATATCTATGCTTTTCTTTTTTTTATGTCGTTCTTGATGGAAATTAGTAAAGAATGTAAAGGTGGGATTAATTGTAATTAATTGGCTAATTGGTTAAAGGGTCATGTTTAATAAATCTATTTGTTGTTATAATTTGGTGTTAACCAAATTATTGTAGATATGTATGTTTAATATAATTGGTTAATGAACCTAAAACATGTCTATACTTGTTAATAAAAGTATTAAAGGAATTTTATATTAATTGGTTAATTAATTGTGATTTCTTATGGCTTAGGTTGATCGTAGTTGGAACCTTTGAATCTTGAATCGGTTAATTCAAGATGGAATAAAGAACATGTTGTTTGATAAATGTAATGACTTGTAGGTTCTGAGTTACCTGATTTCTTATAAAGTCCAAGTTCCTTATGCTTTGGATCCATGAGAGCTTATTGTGTGTAAAGGATGAATGACTTGATTTAGGGTTGAGATCCCATTGATATTTTTTTTCCTACTTATTGTGATGTGATATGGATATGAGACTCATGGTTGTAGGGTCAGGGAGGACCGGATGTGGCGTGATCCTGGGATGGATGAGGCTGGATGGTTGTTTTGGTATGTGGGGCAGGGGGGGCAGTGTTTGTAGAAGCATTTGACACCTAGGGTGTGGAGATGCATCAGTTTATGTATATGGGTGTCAGGGAGGACATCGAAGATGATGGAATGGGTTAAATCTAGACTTACCCATTCATATTAAAGTTGGATGCTTGTTGAATTTGTTGTTTATTACCTTCTTTACTTTCCCCACTACTTGAGGCATTTGGTTTTTCTTAGTATCCTTATAAAATAGGTCAATGCATGTGAGGTATTTCATGTGTTTTCTGTGTTTAGCTTCTTGAGGATGGATGGGTCTACGCTCCTGCTATAGGTGGTAAAGACTTGATGGGTAGCTCACCTGATCATTGTGTTCAGACCCTTGTGTTTTGTAGCTTAGAATGTTTTTATAGAATACCTAGGAAATATGGAAAGTGATAATGTTGTTAATAAATTAATAAATAAATGTTTAACACATGGTATTGGAGCTTGTTGGGATGCAATGCTGGGGTTTTATATCAGACAAACTGTGGAATCAGCTTGCTTATGCCTGGAGGGCATGGATCATTGCTGGAATAATAATGAAATGTAATGTGGATTTGAAAAGGGTTAATTAATTGTTAAATAATTAATTAACATAAAGTGAAACTGAAAAAAATGGATAAAGTAACTTAATGTATCTCTTTAAATGGTTGTGATCTTATAAGATATCTAGTCTTAGCGGTGGCAGTCGGGAATCCGAGAGATATTTTCTCTAGTTGAGTCTAAGACTAGGTTTTTTCCATAGTTTGGTTGTGATCTATATTATATCCTATACTTTTTGGGTTTCTATACACTACTCCACCCTGTCGGTTAGGACAAATGACACCCCAAGGATTCTAATCCCTTGGGGGTGTTTTCCCCAACATCTCAATGGGAGGATGGATGGCTGACTTCACCCTTTTACCTTGCACTCTTCTCTTGGTAGTTAATTGTGATGGTATGCATCGCGGTTATTTTTTCCCATATATCTATATAGAGGGTTGTAATGGATTTTGGTTATTTCACCCACATATATTCTAGATATAGTTTCCTATGGAAAACTATAGGTGTAACGTGTATAGGTTTTGATGGCTTGAGGATCCTTACTCAGTGTATGGGTTGTGATGTCTTGAGGTATAATAACTAATGTATGATACTTTTTATAAGAGCTGTGGTGGATCCCATAAACTACTTGGTTACTTTTGGTTATGTGTATGTGGCAGTTGTGTTGCATGAGGTGCATGTTGTGGGGCTTCACCCAGGTGTCTTCGGGCTAGCCTTTTTTGAGAGATATTCTCAGGACATGCGATGTTAGGGCAAAGAGAAAAACCAATAGGGAATTTATAGTAGGGTACACTTGACATTATTTATTATATTATATACTCGGGTATGTAATACTTTGTGACAGTATCAATTATGTGGCTGAGAACATAGTATACATGTTTAGGTGACAAGTTAGTTTCACGTGTTGTTCACTATGCTTTAGCATGATTTATTTACTTTTTCATGAGAGGATCCAGGGAGGATCCTACTAAGTATACTATTATACTCACCCTACATTATATAAACAGTTTTTCATGTCACTTGCGGTGGGATAGAGATTAATCTAGTTACTACTAGTTTGGGGTTTTATAGTAGTTATTTGGGATTTGTGGTCACTATCATTTTACTTTCTTTTGGTACTTAAAGTTTTCCCTTTCAATTGTATTAGTTATTCATGACATTACATATGTGCACTTGAGTTTCTTTTATTTTGTGGTTTGAGTAGGAGTTGGTTAGTGTCTATCTTATCTCTCTCTTTCATATGCATTCTCTTAGAGGGTAATGTCTCCCATCTTTGTGTTTGATATACCCTCGGTTCTAGTTGCCAACCCGAGGCCTACTTGAGGTGGGAATCGGGAGTCATTATCTCTCTTCTCCAATTGTTGGGGAGGGGGTCATGATAGAGTGGTATCAGAGGTCTCGTTGAGGGATAGGGTGGATTTTGGAGTTAGTCACAAGTGAGGTTGCATGGGTTGGTTGGGAAATGGTGTCATTCGAGTTCAAAAAGAGTTTTAAACATGGGAGAACATCTGAGACACAGTTATTTAGGGCCCCCTATGATTTGATGCACAAACCATTAAGTTTACAATGGATACTAAGTGAGGTTATACTAGTTATAGGGTAGATACCTAGGAAAGGATCATGCATCATTCTTGTTTACGTTTATGATTGAATGGGTAGACCTTGGGTAGGGTAATGTAAAATGAATAAAATAAAATAATTAGTTAATGTTAAAATCTTCCATATTCCAGTTTTAGGAGCTTCAATTGGATATTATTTTGCAATTATGGCTTCTAGTTGATGTCCACATTAGGTTCACACAGAAGATGTTCAGTAGATTGAGCTAGAAGATTACCACAGATTAAAGGTTGATGATGAAAACACTTAGAGGTGGACACTCCAATAGTTTCAGAATCATAGTTTACAGAAGTATGAGGGATCCATTTCAGATGCAGTCACAGAAGACTGGTTGGAGGAGGATGAGATAGATTTTAGTTTGATCCGTACTTGGAAGGAGCACTGGGTATCATTGGTTGTGATGATGCTATGTGGGCCAGTGAGGAAGTGGCGGTTTTTGTTCCTTAAGGACCGTGAGGAGTCATCATTCTCCTAAGAGAAGTTTCGAGAGTATTTCAGTGCCAAGATTCTATCTTCGACTGCGAAGGTGTCCAGTCTCCAGGAGCTGTTTACCCTTTATTATGGGATCTCTAGTGTGTGGGAGTTTGAGATCCATTTCAGGAACCTTCTACAATATGCTTTTGACCTATTTCAAAAGAAGGAGACTGGGGTGAGGCATTTCGAGGAGGCTTTTCATCCATAAATCTAGAGTCAGGTCATTCCATTTATGCAGAATACATATATTGAGGTACTAGAAAGGGAAGAGGTCATCAAGAGGATGTTATCCAGAATTTGATCATCATGAGAGGGGATTCATCGGGATTCCTCACAAAGCAGAGGTGTGGTTTGGGGTTCTCGGTTTTCAAGGTATAAGAGTTTATGATCATCTGGGGGTAGGTATCAAACCTTAATGTCTCATTTCTCCAGAGGTTGAGGCTCTTGGGACCATTATAAGGGATCAGGTGGCTATTTTTCTTGTGGAGGATAAGGTCATTAGTGGCATGAGTTTCCAACCTTTCTAATCAGACAGCGTGTGCTAGGTGTTCCTCTCTAGGTTCCTCCGTTGAGGCAGTTCCAGTCGAGGTAGTAGCAGCAGGTTGCACTTGCTTTAGATCAGCAGAGAGAAGATGGTGTAGGAAAAGGACATCCACAGGATACTCCCTACCCTTAGAGATAATAGATTCATCATGAAGGTGGTTTTCAATAGGGTCAGAGAGGTCATGGAGCAGGTCGTGATCCACTTCATACATTAGCATTACTAGTGCCAGGCGATCCAAACGTCATTTGAGGTACCCTTTTATTTTTTTCTACTTGGGTGCATGCATTTTTTAACTCAATAGTGATGCACTCCTTCATATCTCCAACCCTTGTCCATGCCTTGGGACTTGCGGTAGAGAGGCTTCCAGTGCCCTTGGCATTGACTACACTGTTTTGAGGTCGAGCTGACTAGTTTGAAGTGTATATAGACTGTGAGCTAGTGTTGGGGAAGCACCGCTCTTGGGGAGATTTCCTATGTTTACAGATATGACCATGTGATGTCATCCTCAACATGAATTGGTTGTATTCAGTGTAGGATATCATGGATTGCTTCTGGAGGTAGGTGGTGTTCTTTGATGCTGATAGAGATCTAGTAGTGTTTGTTGGAGAGTGATACCCTAGGATGGGTTAGAGGTATGTTCCTTATTTTTAATCCTTAATTGCTAAGCTGATGTTGAGTTTGTTGGATGTTCAACTATTGGCATTTCCCAGGGACGTGGAAGAGTACCCCGATGTCTTTCCAGAGGAGATTATAGCATTACCTCTTTAATGAGAGATCAAGTTCAGGATCAAGCTACATCCATAAGGGTCTCCAATATCGATGTCTTATTATAGGATGACACCTTATGAGTTACAAGAGATTCATATAAATCTCGACGGTATGTTACGGTGTGGTTTCATTCGGCCAAACATGTCACTGTGGGGTGCACCAGTTTTGTTCAAGAAGAAGGCTGGTGAAATTTTGTGGTTGTTTGTCGATTATCATCACTTGAACTGAGTGACAGTGAAGAACCTATATCCTATTTCACGGATTGATGATTTATTCGATCAACTGAAGGGTGAAATCTGGTTCTCAAAGATCTATTTGCAGTTAGGATATCATCAGATGCATGTGAAGGATAAGGATATCCCAAAGACTGCTTTCTATTTTCATCATGGTAATTATGAGTTCACTGTGATGTCATTTGGTGTGACGAATGCTCTATTAGTGTTTATGGGTTTAATGAATGATTTGTTTGGTGAGTTCCTGGAAAATTTATGGTGGTTTTCATCAACAAAATCCTTCTATACTCTATATCTGAGGAGGGGAATGCGGAGCATCTGCATGCTGTTTTGGGAGTTCTTCGTCAGCATCATCTATTTCGGAAGTTTTCAAAGTGTGAGTTTTGGGCTTGAGAAGTCCATTTTTAGGGCATGTTGTGTCCCAATAGGGAGTAGTCATGGATCCATCAAAGGTAGATTCAGTTGTGTCTTGGGAAGCCCCCAAGATAGTGGCAGAGGTTCCGGGTTTCCTTGGTCTCGTAGACTATTATAAAAGGTTCATAGCCAATTTTTCTTGGGTTTTGAATCCTCTAAAATCATTTACCATAAAGGATTAGGTTTTCTTATGGACTGATCAGTGTTAGGATTCCTTTCATTATCTGAAGGATAAGTTGTTCAGTGCTCCAATTCTTTGTCTGCTAGAAAAAAGAGTTTAGTTTGAGGTTTTTTGTGATGATTCACGTCTGGGGTTAAGTTATGTTCTAACATAGCATAGATCAGTCATTTATTATGGGTCTTGGCTCTTATGTCCTCATGAACATAACTATTACACCCATGATCTCAAATTTATAGCAGCAGTGTTTTCCCTGAAGTTGTGGAGACATTACCTCATTGGTAAGCGCTTTGTGGTCTTCACTGATCATAAGAGCCTAAGGTATGTTTTCTCCTAGTGTGACTTGAACATGTGAAAGTGTCGGTGGATGGAGTTCATATACGATTACGACTTCAAAATTATGTATACACCTAGAAAGTGAAATTTTGTAGCTAATGTGAAAAGTAGGAAGTCGCGTAGTGATGTAGTGAATGAATCGAGTGATTCCTAGAGAGTAATCGAAGAAATTTCAACATTATGTATGGACATGGGAGAAGTTGGGGGTAGAGGCTGTCTTTTTGAGATGGTGGTGCATTCTCCTATGGTGCAGTAGGTAGAAGAGTCCCAATTGGGGGATCTTGAGGTGGAGGTCTAGAGAGATCGATTTGTTTGTGGTGAGGCCCTTGATGGTTGGTATGAGGATGAACAACACCGAGTGTTGTTTCAAGTAAGGATTTTCATTCCTTTAGTCATGCATGAGATGGTTCTCAGATAGTTCCATAGTTCACCCTTAGCAGTACATCCTGGAATGAAAAAGATGTACAGATCTTTGAGGAGTCAGTTTTTGTGTCCTGGGTTGAAGCATGCAGCTGTAGAGTTCATGTCCCAATGTTTGATCTGTTAGAAGGTGAAGGTTTAACACCGTGTTCCTGGTGGTTTTTTCCAGCCATTATATATTCCACAGTGGAATTGGGAGGACATCTTGATGGAATTTTTTATCAGTTTACCTCGGTCTCAGGGAGGGTATGACGCTATATGGGTAGTAGTGGAACATTTTAAAATTTCTTCCCACTTTATAGCGATCAAGGAGTCAAGCTCAGTGGAGGTTTTGTTATGGTAGTATCTAGAGGAGGTGGTGAGACTCCATGGAGTCTCGAGGACAATCATTTTCAATCGAGATCCTTGTTTTACCTTCAGTGTGTGGAGAGGTCTCCAACCATATTTTGACTCTCAGCTATTCTTTAGCACTAATTTTCATCCATAGATGGATGGTTAGATAGAATAGACCATCCAGACTCTTGAAGACATGATGTACTCTTATGTCCTTGATTTTAGAGGTTCATGGATGATCTATTTTCCCTTGGTAGAGTTCCCTTACAAAAATAGTTTTCACTCCACCATTTGGTATGGTTTCGTTTAAAGCCTCATATAGCTGACCTTTCCATTCTCTGTTTTGTTGGACTGGGTTTGGAGAGTCATCAATTCTCAGGCCGGAAATGGTACAAAATACGACAAAGATGGTTCAGAAGATTCGTGAGATGATGAAGGTAGCATAGGATCGTCATAAATCCAATGTCGATTGTAGCAGGATGCCTCTGGAGTTCGAATTTGTGGATCATGTGTTCCTTAAGGTTACTCCCCATTGATGGAAGTGAAGTTTTGGTCATGGGAGTAATATTTCTCCCTAGTTTGTTGGGCCTTTCAGTGTGTTTTCTTCTGTTGGATTTTTGGCGTATCGGGTAGCACTTCCCCCACAGATGAGCCAAATACATGATGCTTTTCACATGTCATGGATCTATCATTATCTTAATGATGACTCTCATGTCATCGATTGGGGTGAGATCAATGTTGATGATGATATGACCTTTGATGAGTGGCCTATAGAGCTCTAATATTGTAAGGATAAGGTGTTTTGAGGTCATTCTATCCCCTTGGTTCATGTCATATGGTAGCATGGTGGCGTGGAGGAGAGTACCTAGGAATGTGAGTTGCAGATACACACTCATTTCCCTAATATATTTTATGTTTATCTATTATCTTGTAATGTTGTTCGTTTGATGTTTGTAGACCCTTTTTATTTATGAGATGACTTCCTATTATTTCTTGTTGTGGTTTACTGTCTTTTGAGAGGTATCCCCCTCAGAATAGTGTTCAGGATCTGGTTGTGGTTGTTGCGTGGTTTTTTACTTGTTTCTCTACTGAGGTGGTGAGCTCCTATGGTGGAGAAATATTTGAGAGGTATCTCGTGGGGTGGTTGTTCGAATGACCCCTTTTTGTTTCATCTCTAGGTTGGTTTTTTATTCTTGATGTTGAAAATGTTTTTAAAGTTATCTGATGTAAGGACCCAGATCTATATGAATCAACCCTTTGTGTGTTCCTGAGGTTTTCGGAGCTCGAAAGAGGATCAGATGAAGTTGGTAGGAGTTCAACTACTGAGAGCTCTAAGCAGGGAGCATTCACGGCGTGAAAGTGGATTTCACGTCGTGTAATATTTTGGTGTTCGAAAAATAAAATAACGAGATGAGGTGATTCATTTTTCAGCGAAACCCGAAACCTAGGGGTTATAGGACATGAAAGGGGATTTCACACCATGTAATACCCTAACACTTTATGTTTTTAAAACATTTTATCCACTCAGGTTTTCACAAACCTATGGTTTTAGCATCTCTCCCTCGACCCCAGGTGACCCAACGACTCTCTCTTCGGTGTTTTGGGTATTCCTTATTCAAGGAGCGATCCCTGGCTCCCTCCTTCAGTATGTGGTAATCCTTCGTCAATTTGAGGTATGATCTACCTCCATTCTTGTGGTTTATTGGATCTGTTTCCTCTCATTTCTCTTTTCCATTTGATGGAATGATAACTACATGTTTCTAATGTATATTTCTTGGTGGTTGGCTAGTGCGGTTGTGTCACAATATCCTCAGGTGGATGCAGTTTTTGTGGGAGATGTGATTGTGATCCATTTCTTTGATCTATTCTCATGCAAAAAAAATTGATGGCCATTTGAGGTAGGGGATTCATTGCTTCTATATTATTTATGTGAAATAGTATATTTATCGTGTTTTATACCCTTGGATCGTAATGGAATTGACCTAATAAATATATAAACCGGATTAAGGAATTGGTATTGATCGTATGTTGTTGCTTATACCATGATAACAGTTTACCTATTGATTTTATAGATAGTGTGATATCTATGCTTTTATTTTCCATAATTTTGTTCTTAATAGAAGTTGGTAAATTACTTAAATCCAATATTAATTGTAATTAATTGTCTAATTGGTTAAAGAGGAATGTTTAATAAATATGGTTGTTGTTGTTATGATTTTATGTTAATCAAATTGGTACAAATATTCATGTTTAGTGAAATTGATTAATGAACATAAATCATGTTTATTCTTGTTGATAAAAGTATTAAAGTCGTGTTAAATTAATTGTTAAATTAATTGTGATAGCTTGTGATAGCTTGTTTCTTAGGTTTCCTATAGTTTGAACCTATTAATAATGAATCGGTTAATTCAAAATGGAATAAAGAACCATTTTTTTGATAAATGTAATGTCCTATAGGGTCTGAGTTACCCACTTTCTTGTAATATCCAAGTGTATTATGATTTGGATCCATGAGAGCTCATTGTGTGTAAAGTTTGAATGCCTTTCTTTGGGGCCAAGATCCTATTGTTATGTTTGTTCCTATTTTTTGTGTTGTTCTCTGGATACGAGACTTGTGATTGTGGGGGAAGCGAAGCTAGAATGTGACATGACCATGGGATGGCTAAGCCTGGATGGTTGTTGTGGCATGTGGGGTAGGGAGGCCCAGTGGTTGTGGCAGTAGTTGATGACAAGAGTGGCGGGATGCATTGATTTATGTATATGGGTGTGGGGAAGGACACTATAGATGATGGAATGGGTTAAAGCTGAGCTTACCCATTGATATAAAAGTTATATTCTTGTTGAATCTGTTGTTTGTTATCTACTTTAATTTCCCCACAGCTTGAGGCATTTAGTTATTCTTACTCTCTTTCCAAAAGAGGTGAAGACATGGGGAGTATTCCACATGCTTTATGTGTTTAGATTCTTGATGATGTATGGTTCAACACTCTTGTTATATGTTGAAAAGACTCAACATGGAGATCACATACTCAGCATGTTGAGCCTATTTTGTTTGGTAGCTTAGAATGTTTTTCTAGAATACCTGAGAAATATGCAAAGTGATGATGTTGTTAACAAATAAAATAATAAATGTTTAACCCATGTGGTTGGAGCTTATTGGGATAAAATATTGGGGTTGTATATCGTAGAAACCATGGACTCGGTTTACTTATGCCTGAAGGGCATGGATGTTTGCTAGAATGCTAATGAAATGTATTGTAGATTTTATAAGGGTTCATTAATGGTTAAAGAATTAATTAATGTAATGTTCAAATAATAAAAAGGGATGAAGTAACTTAATATAGCTCTTTAAATGGTTTTGTTCTTATAGAATATCTAGTCTTAGAAGTGGTAGTCGAGACTCTGAGCGATGTTAGCTGCAGTTGAGTCTAAGACTATGTTTTTTCCATAGTGTGGTTTTAATATATATTATATCATGTACTTTTTGTGTTTCTATATTCTAATCAACCCTTTCGGTTAGGTTGATTGACACTCCAAGGATTATGAGCCCTAAGGTGTGTTTTTTCCAACATCTTGGTGGGAGGATGGATGGCTGACTTCCCCCTTTGACCCCACACTCTTCTCTCGGTAGTTACCTGTACTAGTATGCACGACGGTTATTTTTCCCCATATATGTGTGTAGAGGGTTGTAATGGCTTGTGGTTATTTCACACACATATATTCTGGATATAGTTTCATATAGACTATTATAGGTGTAATGTGTATAGGTTGTGATGGCTTGAGGATATTTACTCAGTGTATAGGTTGTGATGGATTGAGGTATAATACCCGACGCGTGATACACATTATGAAAGTTTTGGTCGTTCCCAAAAACTACCTGTTTAATTTTGTTTATGTGGACATGGTGGTTGGATTGCACAAGGTTCATGTTGTGGTGCTTCACCCAGGTGTCTTCGGGCTATCTTTTTTTGATAGAGATGCTCAGGACATGCAACATTGAGAAAAAGCAGCAAACCAGTGGGTAAGTTATGGTGGCGTACCCTTGACATTTTTTATTATATTATATACTCTTGTATGGGATACTTGGTGTGAGTATCCATGGTTAGCCTGGGAACAAAGTATACTGGTATAGGTGACGAGTTAGTTTCACTGTGTTTTAGCATAGTTTCTTTACTTTTGAATGAGAGGCTCTAGGGAGAATCCTACAGAGTATACTGTTATACTCACCCTACATTATATAAACTATTTTTAGGTCACTTAAAGTGGGTTGGAGATCAGGATGGTTACTACTAGTTCGGGATTTTACAGGAGTTGTTCGGTCTTCGTGGTCACTATTATTTTACTTTCTTTTGGTACTTGTAGTATTCCCTTTCAATTGTAGTAGTTCTTGAATGACATTACATATGTGCACTTGGGTTTATTTTAATTTATGGCCTAATAATGAGTTGGTTTGTGTCTATATTATCTCTATCTTTTTCAAGTGTTCTCTTAGAGGGTAATGTCTCCCATCTTCGTGTTTGTTATACCCTTGGGAATTGTCGCCAAACCAGGGCCTACTGGAGACGGAACTCGGGGGCATTATCACTCTTCTCTCATTATCGGCCCAGGAGGGGTACATTTTGTGGGGAGGGGGTAGTGAAACATGGAAAAATTGGATCATTTTTATAACCTTCCTTCATCAAATATTTTCGTAGATGGTTATACCACATACGCCCTGACTGTTTTAATCTATATAATGATTTATTCATCTTAAATGAATAAATATCACAAGAAATATGATAATTTTATGGCAATTTGAATCCTTTTTGGATTTCATGTAAAAATATTTATCAATATAATCATAAAGATATGCAATCACAACATCCATCAGGTGTAATTCAAGTTTCTCATGTACAACAAACATCAAGAGATACCAAAATGTTATTACATCCATTACAGGAGAGTATGTTTCATCATAATCAATCTTGGGTTTTCTTGAGAATCCTTGAGAAACTAGTCATTCTTTATATCTTAGTACTTCATTGCTTTCATTTATTTTTCAAAATAATTCCCATTTCCATCTAACAGGCTTAATCCCTTCACGGGTTTTCATGATCAACCTAAAAACATCACATTTATAAAGTGAGTCTAGCTCATATTGGATTGTGACTTTCCATTGATCCCAATATGGCCTTTCATGACATTCATTAACAATTTCAGGTTCTTGATCCTCATACATAATTTCAAGGTCTACATTGTATGAAAATTTTTTATCAACAATGGTCTCCACTCAGTTCCAACATCTTCTATTATTGGTGAAATTTATTGAAATTTCTTCTTGATTGTGTCCATGTACTTCTAGTACATTTATATTATCTTAAGATTCATACATATATCAAACCAACATAGTTTTTTCCCCTTAATTTTATGGGTATTTTTATATTTTTAACCAAGTGGTCTCCCTTGCTTCAAGTGCGGATTAGAAGCATTGTTGGTAATACCATCAGATTGTCCTTCTGGGACATTTATCCTTACAGGTGCATTCACATCAGGTGTATATGATTTTGTAACTCATTTTGAATCATTGAATTCATTAGATAATTGATTTTATAAATTTTGAAAATCAATGATCTTTTAATCTTCAAGTTCACTCATATTTGTATGAGGATCAACATGTAATAATGAATTCTCCTTCCATGATATTTCTTTTGCAGTCAGTTGATTTTCCCCTTTGAGTATTGGAAATAATTTTTCATCAAAATGAAAATTATAAAATCTTGTTCTAAATACATATCCTATCATAATCTCAAGATATTTAATGATCATGGGAGATTCAAACCCAACATATATCCCCAATATTTTTTGGGGTCCCATTTTTGTTCATTGCGGGGGTGCTACAGGCACAAATACAACACAACCAAATATCATTAAGTGTGAAATATTTGGTTCATGGCCACAAGTTAATTGCAAAAGGGTATAATCAGGATAGCTTGATAGAATTATTTTAATCAATTTTGTTGCATTCAAAATTGCATATCCCCATGCCAAAATGGGAAATTTAGTTTTCATAAGCAATGGTCTAGCAATAAGTTGTAATATCTTTATAAATGATTCAGCTAGACCATTTTATGTATGAACATGAGCTACAATATGTTCAACACTTATTCCTAATTACATGCAATAATTATTAAAATAATGTGATGAATATTCACTATAATTTTTAACCCTAATATTCTTGATTGAATAATCCGGGAATTGCACCCTTAACCTTATTATTTGGGTAGGTAATTTCACAAATTCTTTATTACGAGTGGACAATAAACACACATGGGACCATCTAGTTGACACGTCAATCATGATCATAAAATATATGAATGTTCCACATGTTGGATAAATTGGTCCACATATATAACCATGAATTCGGTCAAAGAACATTGGGGATTTGGTCCTCATCTTTGATGGTGATGATCTTATGATTAATTTTCCTTGAGGACAAGCAGCACATGAGAAATCAAAGGGTGTAAGAAACCTTTTATCAACCAATGGATGAATATGCATACATTTAATTATTTTTCTCATAATTATTGTTCTAGGATGACCCAAATAGTCATGCGACACAATAAATGTATCATGGTCAGTAAACTTATGGTTTACCATGTTTAATTCAATTGTACAAATATTGAAAAATTACAATCTGGACAGAAGTCTTAAAAGCTTCTAGTGAATCAATTTTTTCTCATTATTAATTCTTATTATATAAAGATATTCAGCACCTCCTTCATCTGTAGTCTCGATATGATATCCATTATTACGAATATCTTTAAAACTAAGAAAATTGCGTCTAGACTTGGGAAAAAATAAAGCATTATTTATCATAATATGTGTACCACTAGGTAGGCATATTCTTATTCTTTTAAACTCTTTGATTAATTGTGCACTACTAGTTAATGTACACATAGTAGAACTACCTATTTCAATTGTGATGAAATATTTCTCATGTTTAATAATTATGTGTGTCATTTCGCTGTCAATGAGCCAAATATCTTCATCATGGAAATTATTCCCAATGGACCAATTTATATCATCCATTTCTATTAAATAAAATAAACATGCATATAAGGAATAAAATAAAATAAACAAAATGAAACATGCAATATTTGAAAATATTTAAAAAACCAAAAACCATAGTTTATTTCAACCACAAGCATACAAAAATCAAAAATAAAACTTCAATTATATCATGAGAATTTATTCTTGATCAATATACTCATCACCTTTAGGGTGTGAAAAATATTCAAAAATATAAAAGTTTGTAATATCATCATCATATTTCAAAGCATGTTCATCAAAATTCACTTCATCATTCTTTTCCTTTCCTTCGATATATTGTTTATAAAGATCAACAAAAAATTTTGGCGTATGATAGGTAAGTGACCAATTCCACTTCATGTCACATCGAAAACAATTACTTTTATTGATATTTTCTTTTTTCATTTGTGGGTGTTCATTATTGGACCAATTTTTGTGGTGACCCTTCCTTTTATCACTTGGTGTATAAACACCTTAATAAAATGACTTTCCTCAGTCTTTATTGTGTCGATTCTTCCCATGACCTTGATTAAAATCAATCGCATTCACTTCAGGGAATAGAGTATCACCAATAGATTTTGATTCATGATTTCTCATCTAGAGTTCATTATTTTGTTCAGTAATAAGAAGGAAAGAAATTAATTCAGAGTAGTTTTTAAAACATTTCTCATGATATTGTTATTGTAGAATGACATTTGGGGAATGGAAATTAGAATAAGTTCTTTCCAACATATTGGTTTCAGTGATAGTATCTTCGCATAATTTTAGTTGTGATGTTATTTTAAACATTTCAGAGTTGTATTCACTTACCAATTTATAATATTGTAATCATAAATGACTTCAATCAAACCTTTATCTTGGTAATATTACAAGTCGAAGGTGATCATACTACTCCTTGAGATTCTGAAATAACACCAAAGGATCCTTCATCGTGCGGTACTAATTCTTCAGATCTTCATAGAGGTGATGGAGGATAAATATTGGGGTTCAGGCATGATCTTGAGTGGAATTGTGATTTCCAACTTTAATTGCTTCGCTAAGGCCATTTGTATCAAGGTTCATCTCTACATCCAAAATTTAGGACAAGTAATTCTTCCCAGAAATTTCAAGAGGGAGAAATTTGTGCTATATAATATTATCCATGGAAATTTTATCTTACCAGTATGATTAACCTTTTTACTTCATAGAATAGTCATGTTGATAACATGTGGTGAAAATGATGTTGTGAAACTAGTTGATTGAAGGTGAAACTAAAAAATTCTTATTACAATGTTGAATGATCAAGATGATGATAACAAAGTAAAAACATCTCAATCAAAATAGAAAAAGAAAGAAATAACACAAGTAAATGACCAGTCAAAATCACATACCCACAATTCCATTATCATGTATTTATAGATTACAAAATATTTGATCCAACAGATAAAATTAATTTCAATGAATCAGATCCAACAGTGGGTATACAAATGGTTTTAGCCATATGAAGATACTTGTTGATAAATGAATAGATCTCATTCATTATGATTTATGACATCAATACAATTAATATGAATTTATAGCAATTGTAATTTTATAAAATTAATGTCGAACCAAACTTGACCTAACCGCATTTTCCCAATTGATCTTCCCATTTGACGAGTGAGATCATCAAATTCCCTAACAGATATTCACAAGGCCATTTTTGGTAGCAACAACACATTCCACCAGTTTATTTTTTTTAATTATCAGTTATTAAAAATACTATTGTGAAATCGATTGAACATAGATTGAAACCGCGAAGAATTTCGAAACTGGAAATGTAAGACCGATTTTATGCGAAGCACATCATTGATGAAGCGAGTGTTGAATTTGAATATGAATATGGTTACGACAAATAGAAATACAAATATAAGAGAAATAAAAGAAGTAGAGAACACAATATAGAGCTAAATTTACAAATCATTTCATTAAATTATCACCATATTTATAGAGTACATGAGATCTGGTCCAACAATTGATATTAATCCCAACAATATTTAATTCAACAGCTAGAATACCAATGGTTTGAGAATATGAAAGGTTGGTCCTTAAGAGGGAAATTAATAGGGAATTTAGGATTCATCATTATTGACATAATGATTGCATCCATTAATAATGTTTCAAAACAAATACATCATTTTTTCATGTAAAATAATAAATGTGAATAAATAATAATAAATTCAAATAAAGATGCCTACATTATTTTACACATGGAAGTTATGTGGGTAATTTAATTTAAATATTATCATCAATGGATCTTCTTGTAATATTTCTGAATTTCCATGTAAATTTTTTTTAATCATATGGAATTATTTTGAGACCTCAAAATCTGACAGCGCGTGATTCTGAGGCCTAGAGTACCCGAAATGATCCTTCGAAGTTTTGTTAAGCTTCAATTAGTGCATGTAAGCGGTTTTCTTAAAAAAGTGGAATAACTCTTAAACGGTTGCCCGGATCAGAAATATGAGGGAACCGTTGTGTTCAGGATAGCGGGTTTACCCAAGGCGTGACTTAATTTTAATCATCGTAGGCCTCCAGTGAGAAAACCCAAAAATGGAATAACCGTAAATAAAATTATTAAATAAAATTATTTTATTTTTCAAATGCTTATAACTCACGAACAGTAACTTAGATTGAAAATCTAAGACCACCGTTAAACTTGTGAGGTTATGATTTCCTTTGGCTAATACTAACATTGGCCGGTGCGGGCCACCAGTGAAAGTTAGTTGTTGGTCGTAAATAAAATAATTAAGTGAAAATTATTTTATTATGAAATTCGTAACTTCTAAACAGTAACTCGGATTAAAAAATGTAGGGTACCGTTGAGTTTTTTGGGGTGTGTTCTCTTTAGACGGATCCTAACCTCGACCGGTGTGGGTCAAGTGTGAACGTAATTAATTTATTGAACTTTTTTTAATGTGCGTTCAGTAAACGCGTGAGCAGCATTTTCTAACTTTTGAACCATTGCTCGGATTAAAAATATGAGGGCACCATTGAATCCGAAGTGTCGGGATTCACTTAAGGGAGGTTTTACTTTGATCGTAGTAGGTCCAGAGAAAAATTTAAGTTTTTCGACTTTTTAAAAGAAATGAAATAAAATAATTTTATTATTTTATTTCATATCCTACAATGGAAAAGCAAAAGGGTGGGACCAGTGATGTGTCAGGCCAATAAATGGCTTGACCTGCCAACCCTAAGTAACGACGTAGTTGGGGAATTAGTAAGCTTCTTAATTAGTGAGCCCCATTAAATTCCAACTTCATTACTTAACCTTCCCCTCTTATATATCTGGAGCTTGGGGGAAGGTATCGGCACAGCTTCGCCAAGAAACGAAGTGCTGAAGTAGCGTCGTGACACCGGACCCTTAGAAGACGAAGTTGATCCCAGCGGGAGGTGAAGGGTGACACCGAACCACGAACTGGAGGATGACGGACGAGCTGCGTTGTTGGGAACCTGTTGTGGGAACGAAGAATACCAACCCACCTTCAAGCTGCGGACACTCTCCAATGGGTTACGAGGTAGGGGGTTTTCATTTACGTTTTTTTTTAATGATTTCTTATTCCCCGTTCTTAAATAATACGAAGAACGCAGACCAACTGACTAACGGATTGATCTGTGATTCCTTTGTTCTTGTAGGAGGTTTTTGCGGGGTAACTTTGTGGGGTTTTTTATTATTGTTTAATTCAATTGATTATTAAACCCTTAACCCCCCTCATGTTTGCGAGAAAACGCACAGGGCGCCGGCCTAATGAACCCGATCCAAACCCTCTGCTACTTTGCTAATTTTTCTCCTCCATGGAACACCGACAGCGCGGCGATACCGACCAGCTATGTTGGGGATAGTGCATCGACGCACTCCGCAAGAGGATGTAGCGGCACAAAGTTGCAATGATCATTGTAGCGGTCGGCACCGACCGGCCACAGAGGAGGCACGACGCGTTGTCATGCACCGCTAATAAATAAAGGAGGTCGCGGCTCGTCAGCCGCATCGATCGGAGGAAGGTGGTCGGCACACCGGCCGGCCATGGGTGACAGCGCGGCACACCGTCGTGTGCCGCTGGAGAGGTCAGTCGGCACGCCGGTCACCCATGACAGAATCGGCAGGGGTGGGGCGCACCCACGCAGCAGTAGGGTTGTGGCCTGCGTTGGATGTGGCGGGAGTAGGGGTCGTCGGATCGACTGACGGCTGGTGGACAGGGCGCACGCCAGCGGCACGCCAGGTGGCAAAGTCGCGGCCCATCGGTCGCGACACGGAGGACCTGTGGTGCAATGTGGCACCTCATTAGGTCAATCCCCATGGGTTGACCTGCTGATGTAGCTATGCACCCTATCATCCCTACAAAGATCCTCCATAAAGTGGGTGGCACTGACGAGTCCGCCCAGCGGACCGACCCCCCGCTCAGTGTGCCGACCTGCGGCCCAGCCGAGTCAGGCCGGGCCCAGTGGTCCGGGTTGAGCCAGGTCGGGTTGGACACGAATCAGGGCAGGTCGACCTAGGTCAATCTGGGTTGGCCCATGCCGAACCGGGTTGGGCTGGTCCGACCGAGACAGACTGGACCCGGACCCCGTACCGACCCGTTACACAAAACGGGCCCTAACTTCTAAACCGGATGTCCGTCTGACGAACCGTCTATAGTGTTGGGATCCTTAGAGAGATATATTCCTTTTGACTTATTCCATTAGAGTTTTGAAGAAACTTGGAGTACGGCCGGATTGGGTCACACTCGAATCCAACCGGGCCCTCGGTACTGAAATGCCAATAATGCACAGACCGGGCGTCCAATTGTTGCGTTTTTTGTTGCGTTGGAACCCTTATGACATGGAAGATCATCAGGATACTTTCTTATGAGACTTAGTGCTGGTTGAAATGTGACCAATGGCTTGAGAAGCGGTTCTCCCAAGCGCACTATGTATGGAACCCTACGGTTGACTGAGACCTAAAGACTGCTTGACGAATGATGTTTTTTTCGAATATGTGTGACTTGATGGCCAAGTGGGAATCACCTATGTGTGACGCTACAGACCCATGGTGGGGATTGCCTCTGTGTGACACGGCAGACCCACAGTACTCGATAGAAGAAGTACCTTAGAAAGCCATGATGGAAGCGCCTCTGTGTGACACGGTAGACCCACGGTACTCGATAGGAGAAGTACCTCAGCAGGCCATGGTGGGGAGCGCCTCTATGTGATGTGGTAGACCCACAGTACTCAATAGGAGGAGTACCTCAACACTCCAAGGTTAGTGGGAAGCGCCTCTGTGTGATGTGGCAGGCCCACTGTACTCATTAGAGGAGGAATTCTTCAGCAGACAAGGTGTTCGACATTGTGACTGGGAATGTTACTTATTCCTAGTCCTAGATAATCCATGGATGGCTATCAACATTTCTAGAATATAACAACTCTTCTCTTTATTTCACACTTAAACATGATTTATTACATAAACTCTTCACTTGATACAACATGGAAGATCGAGAGGTCTAGTGTCTTTAGGGCTTAATAACATTACATAACAACTTAAAGCATAAAACTCAAAATCTTATTTAAAACTTTCTTTACATGACCACTATATTCCCTCGTACTTAGCATTACTTGGGATAACCTAAGGATATGCATAAGAAAAGGGTGAACTATAAATATCAGTAAGGGAATAAACATGGAATAACATGAGGAATAAAATACATGTTAGACAATAGGCATATCAATGGAGAACAATAGAAACATGAACATAAAGTCATGATAAATAATGATAATCATAACATGGAAATGTGGCAACAACACTTAACATGGAATTAGAATAAGCCAAGGCACATTGGACATAGAGCATGAGTAAACCCTCATTGCACATGAAGCACCAGTAAACCCTAGTTGCACTTGAATTATCATGAGTAAACACTCATTGCACATAACTTATCATGATACTATACTTTACCCAATGCATTGGAGTGCTATCAGGGTGCACCTTTCTTAAACATTTCATTTCATTCATAAGTGTGCCACATGGATCGTATAACAATGAATCAATCAACATCATAAGTTATTCCACGATTAAGGAATATAGAATAAATATATTAAATTACCATTAAATATGTTAATGTGCATAAAGGTGAATACCCTTGATAGATACATGGGTATGGTATTCACTACACAAAGATCTTGGCTTGGAAAAATGCGGTGCAATTTCGGCACCATAACGGTGTGACATAAGAATTCATAAAAACGGTTGATGAGAGAAAAAGGGGTGTCTCATCATATGTACATGAAATGGATAGTAAGGTGGTTAATATAGATACATATCCCAACAATTTTAATGAAATTTAGATTCATGATACAAAAATAATTACTTGAATGTAAATGAGCAGAGAGAAATTCCTTTCAGAATTTCGGCATAGTAATGGGTGTACATGGGAGGCATTTAATGAGAGAGAAAGGGATTTATCATCATTAAAATGTAAAGAGGGTAGTATGGGGGGTTTGAAATCATACCCCAGCATTTATAATTGAAAATAAAATGGCATAACAATATTAAGAAACTTGGATAAAAAGAGAAAGGTAGGAATCCCTTACTTGTAAGTGTGATCCCGAAGGCTTGGGAGAGGCTTGAGAGAGGCTTCTTGGGAGCTTGGGGCACCTTGGTAGGATTTTAGAGAGAGGAGGTCAGAGGTTGGACGAAATCCAAAGGCTTTGAGTGAAGAGTAAGTGGGAGCTTGGGTGGGTTTATATAGGAAAGGGGAATGAATTCTTTATTATTTAGGTTTGGGAGACCTCACATTAAACTAATCAAAACCACAAACTAGCCCACGGTTTTTGCACATGATTTTTTACAAATGGGATTGGAAAACAATATTTTATAATTCCAATGGCCTAAAGTTTTAAATAATAGGTTTTCTTAGGTATAGGTGAGTCACACTCTAAAGGAAAAAATTTTAAAAAGAAAAAATGTTTTATAAGCCTTGAAGGATCCACTAAAGCTTTGTAAAATAAATCAAACAAACCCAAAATAGTATTATTTTAATGGTAAAACATATATTTGATGAACATATAATTTATAGTATTTTATTACCTCACTATTGGGTCATTATGATGTCATAAAACACATTATATATTTAAACGGTATTTAATTTTTACCCAAAAAAATTACTATCATAAAATTATGAAAAATTCACCCTTGTATAATTTCGACATCCTGATTCCAAAAATAATATTCATTTTGTCTAAATAATTTTCTAAATATTTGAATTTTTACTTTTAAAATAAAAATAGACATTTACTAAAAATTAATGGGTTTTGACAAAAAACAGCTTTCAAACATTAATAAAAATTATAATTGCATTCAAAAAATTATAAGAAAATTTATATTTAATAAAAATAAATTTAATAATAATAATATTTTATGAAAATATTATTTAATTAAAAAATCCATTAATTCATCAAAATAGATTTCTTAGTTGAATATTAACTAAAAATACTATTTGCGCTTTAAAAACTATTTACAAAGTAACAATAATAAAATGAATGTACATTCATTATTATGTATAAAAACAATGCACATATTATAGTGATAAGGTCTCGTTACATAAACCCTTATAACACCCACATAATACTGAAGAGTAAGGTGTGTGATGGTGATAGACTCTTGGGGTGGCTCAGATAACATCGCTCGAGTGGTAATCTCTATCAACTTCCACTTCTCCTATAGGTGGTTCCCATTCAGCTCAATGTGTTAAAGCTCGGCCTGGGCTTGGTCAAGAGAAAATCCCAATGACGCCACCTCCTTTCTGAGCTCTGACAAATGGCCTTCATAAAAGGCAGGTCTAGTGGATGAGTCCATTGCTTCCTTTGTCTGATTAAATTGGATTTGTTAAATCCCTATATTTATTCTAATAATGTGATCACTGTTCAACGGCTATATTAGCAACGATCACAATTCTTAATAGTATTTTAAAATCCACAAACATAAAACCAATGAAGTTCACATTTTATTAAACCATAATAATACATTTAATTAGATCAAGATTAATTTTCATTAATGAAAGTTTGGGTCGTTACAATCTTCCCCCCTTAAGAAATTTCACCCTCAAAATTTCCTTTTCCTGCACTAAAAATATGTGGGTAGATCTACTTCATCACTTCCTCTAATTCCCACGTCGTTTCTTCAAACTTGTGGTTTTTTCACAACACCTTCACGAGGGGCATTGTCTTATTTTATTGGACTTTTTCCTATGATCTAAGATCTTCACTATTTGTTCCTGATAAGAAAGATCATCCTCTAACTGTACTACCTCTGAAGAGAGTACATTTGAAGGGTCTGGTACTTACTTTCTTAAGAGGGATACATGAAAAACATCATATACTTTGGCCCTGGTAGATGGAAGTGTCAGTCGATAGGCCACATCCCCGACACGGTCAAGAATATCTAAGGGGATGATGATCCTAGGACTTAACTTCCTTTTCTTTCCAAACCTCATGACCTTCTTCCAAGAAAATATGCGTAGAAATACCAAGACTCCAACTTTAAACTCAGGGTCTCATCGGAGGTTATCTGCATAACTCTTCTTTCAACTCCGGGCTGTCTTGATATGCTTCTGAATGGTTTTCACCTTCTCCACCATTTCTTCGACCATTTCTGGTCCTAGGAGCTTACGCTCACTGACTTCATCCCAACATGTCGGTGTTATGCACCTCTTCCCATAGAGGGCTTCATAAGGTGCCATTCAAATGCTCGAGTGGAAACTCTTATTGTAGGAGAATTCAACCAGTGGAAGATGTTGGTCCTAGCCTCCTATGAAGTCCATAGAACATGATCTTAACATATCCTCCAGTGCCTGAATAGTTTGCTTAGATTGGACATCCATTTGAGGATCATATGTCATACTGAAGTTCAGTTTAGTATTCAGAGAATGTTGAAGACTCTTCCAAAGCTTATAGGTGAATCTTGGATCTCGATCGGATACAATAGATAGTGGTACTTCATGCAGCCTTACCACTTTACTGATATATATATGTGCCAGTTGATTCAATGAGAAATCCTCCTGAATTGCAATGAAGTGTACAGACTTTATAAGATGATCCACAACAACCCATATTACATTGTTGCCTTTGGATGTCTTCGAAAGTCTGGTGACAAAGTCCATGGTGATGTTCTCTCATTTCCATGTTGTTATGGGTAATGGTTGCATCATTCCCTTAGACTTTTGTCTCTCAGCCTTAACTTACTAACACACTAATCACTTTAATGTAAATTTAGTGATCTCCTTCTTCATATTTTCCCACCAATAATTATCTGAGAGATCTCAATACATCTTTCTATTTCTTGAGTGAATAGAGAAATTCGAACTATATGCATCATCTAAAAGTTCCTTCTTCAGCTCCAGACTTGATGGAACACATAGTCGTTTCCCAAATCTCATAATTCCTTCTTCATTAATATTGAACTCCGATGATTTCCCTTTTCTGATAGCTTCCACTTTCTTCTGAATTCCCACATCATCATTTTGAGAATATTTTAACTTTTCTAAAAGAGATGGTTGAGCAATCATTTGTGAAAGGATTGATGATGTTACCTTCTTTATGATTCCCATGTCCATCTTCATCAAATCTAAGAAGATTGGATCCCTTTCAATTCTCATAAATGGTATAATCGCTGGGTCCTTTCTACTTAGAGCATCTTCCACCTTGTTCACTTTCCCAAGGTGGTAATGGATTAAGCAGTCATAGTCTTTGATCAGCTCTAATCATCTTCATTGGTGCATGTTCAACTATTTATGTGTGAATATATACTTGAGGCTTTTGTAGTCTGTATATATTTCACACTTCTCCACAAAGAGATAATGCCACCAAATTTTTAAAGTGAAGATCACCACATCCAACTCAAAATTATGTGTTGGATAATTCTGCTCATGAACTTTCAATTTCCCTGAAGCATAGGCAATGAATTTGTCATTTTTCAACAACACACAGCTCATGCCCTTCTTCGAAGCATCACTGAATACAAAAAAAAGTTCTCCACTTGTGAGTAAAGTAAGCACAGGCGTAGTGATAAGCCTCATTTTCAACTCCTTGAAGCTTTCTTTGCATTCATCACTCCAAGAAAACTTTACTCCCTTCTGAGTTAGCTTGGTAAGATGGTTGGACAATCGTGAGAAATTTCTCAAAAAACATTGATAATATCCAGTTAACCCCAAGAAACTATGGATATCCGTTACCGATGTTGTCCTCATCCATCCCTCTATTGTAGCTATCTTGGAGAGATCCATAGATATCCCATTGCTTGTGATGATATGGCCCAATAATGAGACCTCCTTCAACTAGAACTCATATTTGTTGCACTTTTCATAGAGTTTATCCTTCTGCAAGGTCACTAGTATAGTTCTTAGATGCTCCTCATGATCCTCCTTGGTTTTGGAGTATATTAGAATATCATCTATAAATACTACCACAAATTTGTCGAGGTAATCTCTAAAGACTCTATTCATCAAGTCCATTAATATTTTTGGAGAATTAGTGAGTCTGAAAGGCATTTATATGAATTCATAGTGCCCGTATCTTGTACGAAAAGTAGTCTTGGGGATATCTTCCTTCTTCACCCTTACTTGATAATATCCCAACCACAAATCAACCTTGGAGAAGTATTTTTCTCCACACAGCTGATCGAACAAGTCATCAATTCATGGGAGAGGTTACTTGTTCTTTATCAGGATTTTTTTAGGCTCACAATAATTGATGCAAAGGCATATTGACCCATCCTTCTTCTTGATGAAGAGCACTGGTGCACCCCATGGTGAAGCACCTGGGCGTATAAACCCTTTATCCAGATTATCCTGTAGTTGTTTCTTCATCTCCTCAAGCTCTACAACAGCCATTCTATATAGATTCTTGGATATTGGCAATACCCCAGGTATAAGATCAATTGAGAATTCAACATCTTCTCTAAGAGGAAGATTGAGAAATTCATTGGGAAACACTTTAGTGAATTCCCTCACAATAGTCATGTCTTCAAGGATGGTTTCCTCTTTAGACTCAATTATCTGAGCCAGATACGTATGATAATAGGGTAGTAATATCCACTCTTGGGATTATGGAGCTAAAGAATATTCATCTTCCTCCTTGAACTTGTATATAATCGAGGGTCAATTCTCCAAATGGAGAGTAATTTACATCTCACAGTAATTTATGTTGGCTCTATATATGGAAAGCCAATACATGCCGACAATTGCATCAAATTCCACCAGAGGGAGTATGATGAGGTTTTTTAGGAAGTTAAATCCAAAAATTATGATGGGGGAGGAGTTATATTCATGGGATACAATGATTTTCCCATTTTCCATATTCACCGACATCTTTACATCCATAATTTTGGGTGGTTTTGGGATTTTCCTACTAAACCTTCGGGATATAAAATAATGAGTAGAACCCGAATCAAAAATTACATTTTATATTTTTGAATGAATAACTAGCGTACCTATCACCACTTCATTTTCGGGGTTCACTTCAGCAATAGTGATGGAAAAATCTCTCCCTTTCTTCCTTGGAGGTTGTTGGTTGCCTCCAAAAACCCTTGGATAAGGGCACTAATTTTCAAGATGCCTGGGTTCTTTGCAGTTGAAGCAATGAATAACACATTGAGAGTTGAACAGAGTGTTCATATCCTCTATCACAGCAGTGGGTTTTTCTTGTCAGCTGTTAATAGCTAGGTGTCCTTATCTTCCACACCTAATTCATTTCCTCGTCCCCTTCAGGAAATTTTTGGGGTGCTTCCTTCCACACCTTTGGCAAGTGGGGTACTGGATTTTCTTATCACCATTGGATTTATCCATCAGACCGCTAGAATTGGATTCCACCTTATGCTTTTTATCCCCGATGAAACCCCTGAGATTATCTGATCTCCATTTCAACCTGTAGGGAACATCGGACAATTTCCTCAAAGTTGTCGAAGTCATGGATTGTCAGGGCTTTCCGTAGGCTAGGTTTCATCTCACCAAAGAAGTGGTCAACCTTGAATTCGGGGGTAACAACAAATCCGGAGGTGTATCGTGCAAGCCTTGTGAAGTTTTCCTCGTACGCTCTAACGGATTCATCTTTTTTTTTCTTGAGAGCTAGGAAGACCCTTTACATCTTAAGCCGAAGGGTGCACGGAAAATATTTATCAAAAAACATCCTTCGGAAATCCTTCCATTCCAACACCTTGATCTCCTCCTCAGGCTTTGTACTTTTTATCAACGTCCACCATTGATGGGCTTCATCCTATATACGATTAACAGCCAGAAGAACCTTATCTTGTTCAGAACATTAAAGTATTGAGAAGATCATTTCAATAGAGTTGATCTATTGTTCGGCAATTGAGGGATTGGATGATCCATTAAAAGTAGTATTCCTTTGTCTCATGAATCTCTCAATAGTGACTTGTTCTTTATTAGGAGGTTTGAACGTTCCTCTTGACCCATGTTTCTATTCAAATCTTGAGTTAACTGAGAGATAATCATGAAAAAGTTTGTGATTCCCTCTCCCATTGGATTGGGCATCTCATTAGCACAGTCTTCACATTGATCATCACATCGATTGTTAGCCCGAGTCCTCCTATTACCAGCCATTGGTTGGAGTAAAAGGAAAGTTAGGGGTAACACATAAAGGGTAATCCAAGGACAAAACATATGACTTATAAATATCTTTTATTTCCTTTACTTATGAATCTATAGGCTTTAATATATGTTATCCATGATCTACTTTCTAGCATATATTCTTAGGGGAATGTTTTTTATTCCCTTAATAATGGTTCATACTGATCTTGTGAAATTAAAAATGCATATCCCTCAGGAGTGTTGTAAAAAAGAGTGCAACAAGGCCCGTTGTCATGTACCAGGATATCCTGGGTCAAGCCCGAAACTCCATGTCGGATTTTTCACTCCTAGATACATATGTGCGAGAGCCGCCTCTACCTGCTTGTATCCAAACAGGGATTTATTTTCTTGATAAAAAACCTACTCAATAATAACCAAAACTTAGGGATGTTTTTATTATACTTAGTCTAGTCTCTAAGGCTTCACTAAGATTTTATAATCCTAATCCCAAAAATAACAAAACCTATCCTCTGATACCAACTATAACAACCCTGCTCTTTATTTCACACTTAAATATGATTTATTACATAAAATCTTCACTTGATACAACATGGAAGATCAAGAGGTATAGTTTATTTGGGGATTATTAACACTAAATTACAACTTAAAGAATAGAACAAAACATCTTATTTAAAACTTCATTTACATGACCACTACATTCCCTCATACTTAGCATTGCATGGGATAACCTGAGGACATGCATAAGAAAAGGGTGAGCTATAAAGCCTAGTAAGGGAATAAACATGGAATAATATAAGGAATATAATACATGTTACACAATAGTCATATCAATGGAGAACAAGAGAAACATGAACATAAAGTCATTATAAATCATGACAATTATAACATGGAAATGTGGAAACAACACTAAACTTGGAATTATAATGAGCCAAGGCTCATTGCACATGGAGCATGAGTAAACCCTCATTACACATGAAGCATGAGTAAAACCTCATTTCAATTGAATTATCATGATTCAACACTCATTTCACATGACTTATCAGGATACTATACTTTACCCAATGCATTAGAGTGCTATCAGGGCACACCCTTCTTAAACATTTCATTTCATGTATAAGTGTGCCACATGGATCATATAACTTGGAATCAATCAACATCATAAGTTATTCCATGATTAAGGAATTTGGAATAAATAAATGAAAGTACCATTAAATATTTTAATGTTCATAAAGGTGAATTCCCTTGATAGAGACATGGGTATGGTATTCACTACACAAAGATCTTGGCTTGGAAAAATGCGGTGCAATTTCAGCAGCATAACGACAGGAGATAAGAATTCATAAAAATGGTTAATGAGAAAGAAAGGGGTGTCTAATAATATGTACATGAAATGGAATATAAGGGGGGTCATATAGATACATGTCTCAACAATTTTAATGGAATTTAGATTCATGATACAAAAGAATTACTTGAATGAAAATGAGGAGAGACAAATTCCTTTCAAAATTTCAACATAGTAATGGGTGTACATGGGAGGCATTTAATGAGAGAGAAAGGGGTATCTCATCATTAAAACATAAATAGGGAAGTATGGGATAGGTACAAAATCATACCCCAACATTTATAATTGAAAATAAAAGGGCATAATAATATTAAGAAACTTGGATAAAAAGATAGAGGTAGGAATCCCTTACTTGGAAGTGTGATCCCGAAAGGTTGAGAGAGTCTTGAGAGAGGATACTTGGGAGATTGGGTCACATTGGGAGGATTCTAGAGAGAGGAGTTAATAGTTTGGATGAACTCAAAAGGCTTTTATTGAAGAGAAAGTGGGATCTTGGGTGGGTTTATATAGGAAAGGAGAGGAAATTCTTTATTATTTAGGTTAGGGACACCTCACATTAAACTAATAAAAACCACAAACCAGCCCATGTTTTTTTTCACATAGTATTTTTCCTAAGGGGAGTGGAAAAAAATATTTTATAAGTCCAATGTCCTAACTTCTTAAAATAATAGGTTTACTTATGTGGAGGTGAGTCCCACTCTCAAGAAAAAAAAAATTAAAAAGACAAAATGTTTTATAAGCCCGTGAAGGGTCCACTAAAGCTTTGTAAAATAAATCAAACAAACCCAAAATCATATTATTTTAATGGTAAAACATATATTGGTAGAACATATCATTTATAATATTTTATTACATCACTATTGGTTCATTATGATGTCATAAAACACATTATATATTTAAATGGTATTTAATTTTTACCCAAAAATTCGACTGTCTCAAAAAATTATGAAAAATTCACCATTAGATAATTTTGACATCCTAATTCCAAAAATAATATTCATTTTAACTAAATAATTTTTTAAATATGTGAATTTTAACTTTTAAAATAAAAACTGACATTTACTGAAAATTCATGGGTTTTGACAAAAAGGAGCTTTCAAACCTTAATAAAAATTACAATTGCATTCCAAAAATTATATTATCCTTTATATTTAAAAAAATAAATTTAATAATAATAATATTTTATTAAAATAATATTTAATTCAAAAAACCATTAATTAATCAAAATTGATTTCTTAGTTGAATATTAACTAAAAATGCTATTTGCGCTTTAAAAACTATTTACAAAGTAAAAATAATAAAATAAATGTATATTCATTATTATATAAAAAAATAATGCACATATTATAGTGCTAAGGTCTTATTACATAACCCATTATAACACCCGCATAAGACCGAAGGGTAAGGTGTGCGATGCTGACAGACTCTTGCGGTGTCTTGGATAACATCGCTCGAGTGGTAATCTCTATCAACTTCCACTTCTCCTGTAGGTGGTTCCCTTCAAGCTCAACACGTTGAATCTCAACTTGGGCTTGGTCAAGAGAAAAGCCCAATTATGCCACCTCCTTTTCGAGCTCCGAAAAATGGGCTTCATACGGGGCAAGTCTACTAGATAAGGTCATCACTTCCTTTGTCTGATTAAATTGGATTTGTTAAAGCCATATATTTATTCTAATAATGTGATCACTGTTAAACAGCTATACTAGCAATGGTCACAATTCTTAAACGTATTTTAAAATCAATAAACATAAAACCAATGAAGTTCACATTTTATATAACCATAATAATTCATTTAATTAGATCAAGAGGAATTTTCATTAATGAAATTTTGGGTCGTTACAATCTTCCCCCCTTAAAAAATTTCACCCTCAAAATTTCCTTTTACCACACTAAAAAATATGAGAGTAACTCTACTCTATCACTTCCTCTGATTCAAATGACGTTTCTTCAAACTTTTGGTTTCTCTATAACACCTTCACGAGGGGCATTGTATTATTTCGTAGGACTTTTCCCCTATGATCTAAGATCTTCACCGGTTGATCCTCATAAGAAAGATCATACTCTAAGTGTACTACCTCTAAAGAGAGTACATGTGAAGGGTTTGGTATGTAATTTATTAAGAGGGATACATTAAAGACATGAAGTACTTTGGCCATGGTAGGTGGAAGTGCTAGTTGATGGTCACAGCCCTGACACGATCAAGAATCTCGAAGGGGCCGATGATCCTAAGACTTAACTTCCATTTCTTTAAAAACCTCTTGAACTTATTCCACGGATATATGCATAGAAATACCATGTCTCTAACTTTAAACTCAAGGTCTTGTCGATGGTTATCTGCATAACCCTTCTGTCTACTCTGGGCTGCCTTGATATGCTGCTGAATGATTTTCACCTTCTCCAACATTTCTTCGACCATTTCTGGTCCTAGCAGCCTAAGCTCACAGACTTCATCCCAACATGTTAGTGTTTTTCACCTCTTCCCATACAGGGATTCATAAGGTATGATTCGGATGTTCAATTTGAAACAGTTATTGTAGGATAATTCAACCAATGGAAGATATTGGTCCCACCCTCCTTTGAAGTCAATAGAACATGATCTTAACATATCCTCTAGGGTCTGAATAGTTTGCTCAGATTGGCCATCCGTTTGAGGATGATAGGATGTACTAAAGTTTAGTTCAGTATCTAGAGCATGTTGAAGACTCTTTCAAAACTTAGAGGTGAATCTTGGATCTCGATCGGATACAATAGATAGTGGTACTCCATGTAGCTTTACCACTTCCCTGATATATATCCATGATAGCAGATCCAATGATAAATCCTCCTGAATTGAAATGAAGTGTGCAGACTTTGTAAGATGATCCACAACAACCCAAATTGCATTGTTTCCTTTGGATGTATTCATAAGTCCAGTGACAAAGTCTCTGGTGATGTTCTCCCATTTCCATGCTGGTATGGGTAATGGTTGCATCATCCACTTAGACTTTTGTCTCTCAGCCTTCACTTTCTGACACACTAGGCACTTTGATGTAAATTCAGCGATCTCCTTATTCATATTATCCCACCAATAATTCTCTCGGAGATCTCGATACATCTTTTTGTTTACTGGGTGAATAGAGAAATTTGAACTATGTTTGTCATCCAAAAGGTCCTTCTTCAACTCCAGACTTGATGGAACACATAGTCTTTTCCCAAATCTCACAATTATTTCTTCATTAACATTGAACTATGAGGATTTCCCTTTTCTGTTAGCTTCCAATTTCTTCTCAATTCCCACATCATCCTTTTGAGAATAATTTATCCTTTCCAAAAGAGTCTTTTGAGCAATAATTTGTGAAAGGATTGATGATGTTCCCTTATTTATGATTCTCATGTCCATATTCATCAAATATAAGAAGATTAGATCCCTTTCAATTCTCATCAATGATATAATGGTTGGGTCCTTTCTACTTAGAGCATCTTCCACCTTGTTCGCTTTCCCAGGGTGTTAATGGATTAAGCAGTCATAGTATTTGATCAGCTCTAACCATCTTTTTTGGTGCATGTTCAACTATTTATGTGTGAATATATACTTGAGACTTTTGTGGTCTGTATATATTTAACACTTCTCCCCAAAGATATAATGCCACTAAATTTTTAAAGCAAAGATCACTACAGCTAACTCTAAATCATGTCTTAGATCATCCTGATCATGAACTTTCAATTTTCCTGAAGCATAGGCAATGACATTGTCATTTTGCATCATCACACAGCCCAGGACCTTCTTTAAAGCATCAGTGAATAAAACAAAAAGTTCTCCACTTGTGGATAAAGTGAGCATGGGCATAGTGAAAAGCCTCCTTTTCAACTCCTTGAATCTTTCTTCGCATTCATCACTCCAAGAAAACTTTACTCCCTTCCAAATTATCTTGGTAAGAGGGTTGGACAATCGTGAGAAATTTCTCACAAAACATCGATAATATACCACTAACCCCAAGAAGCTACGGATATCCGTTACCGATGTTAGCCTCAGCCATCCCTCTATTGCATCTGTCTTGGAGGGATCCACAGATATCAAATTGCTTGTGATGATATGGACTAGGAATGAGACCTCCTTCAACCAAAACTCACATTTGTCATACTTTTCATAGAGATTCTTCTTTCGAAATGTATCTAGTATATTTCTTAGATACTCCTCATGATCCTCCTTGGTTTGGAGGTATATTAGAATATTATCTATAAATACTACCACAAATTTGTCAAGGTAATATCTAAAGACTCTATTCATCAAGTCCATGAATATTGTTGGAGCATTAATGAGTCTAAAAGGAATTACTATGAATTCATAGTGCCTGTATCTTGTACAAAAAGCAGTCTTGGGGATATCTTCCTTCTTCACCCTTACTTGATAATATCCCAACCAAAAATCTACCTTGGAGAAGTATTGTGCTCCACAAAGCTGATCGAACAAGTAATAAATTAGTGGGAGAGGATACTTGTTTTTTTATAATGATTTTTTTAAGATCACGATAATTTACGCAAAGGTGCATTGACCCATCCTTCTTCTTGACGAATAGTTCTAGTGCTCCCCATGGTGAAGCACTTGGGTGTATAAACCCTTTATCTATATTCTCATGTAGTTATTTCTTTAGCTCCTCAATCTCTACAACATTCATTCTATACGGAGTCTTGGATATAGTAAATTCCCCAGGTATAAGAACAATTGAGAATTCAACATCTCTTCTAAGAGGAAGACCAGGAAATTCCTCAGGAAACACTTCAGCAAATTTCCTCACAATAGGAATGTCTTCAAGGATGGTTGCCTCCTTAAACTCAATCATCTGATCCAGATATTCATGCTCATAGGGAAGTAATATTCACTCTTGAGGTGATAGATCTAAAGAAGATTCATCTTCTTCCTTGCACTTGTACAGAATCGGGGGTCTATTCTCTACATGGAGAGTGATTTCCATCTCACGACAATTTATGTTGGCTCTATATAAGGAAAGACAGCCCATGCTGAGAATTGCATAAAATTATACCAGAGGGAGTATGACAAGGTTTTACAAGAAGTTAAATCTACAAATTATGACAGGGGAGGAGTTATATTCATGGGATGCAATGATTTCCCCATTTGTCGTACTCACTGACATCTTTGCTTCCATGATTTTTGGTGGTGTTGAGATTGTTCTACTAAACTTTTGGGATATAAAAGAATGCGTAGAACCTGAATTAAAAAGTAAATTCTCTATTATTGAATGAATAACTAGATTACCTATCACCACTTCATTTTTAGGGTTCACTTCGGCGGTAATTATGGAAAAAGATATCCCTTGCTTCCTTGGAGGTTTTTGGTTGCCTCCGAAAACCCTTAGCTTAGGGAACTTATTTGCAAGAATCCCTAGTTCTTTGCAGTTGAAGCAATGAATAACAATTTTAGAGTCAAAAGGAGATTTCCTATCCTCTGTCGTAACTGTGGGTTTTTCTTATCGTCAGTTAACAGCTAGGTGTCCTTCTCTTCCACACCTAACGCATTTCCTCGTCCCCTTCAGGCAATTTCCAGGGTGCTTTTTCCGCACCTTTGGCAAGTGGGGTACTGGATTTTCTTAGCACCATTGGATTTATCTTTTGGACTGCTAGAATTGAAGTCCACCTTACACTTTTTATCCCCATGATACCCATGATAATAACCAATCTCCATTTCGACCTTGAGGGCACATCAGACAATTTCCTCATAACTATCGAAGTCATGGATTCTCAACTCTTTCCATAGGTTAGGTTTCAGCCCACCAAAGAAGCGACCAACCTTGAATTTGGGGGTAATGAAAAATCCGGAGGTGTATCATGAAAGCCTTATGAAGTTTTCCTCATATGCTCCAATGGATTCGTCTTCCTTTGGCTTCAGAGCAAGGAAGTACCTTTCCATCTTAAGTTAGAGGGTGCACAGAAAATATTTATAAAAAAACGTCTTCTGTAAATCCTTCTATTTCAACGCCTTGATCTCCTCCTCAGGATTTGTATTTTATATCATCATCCACCATTGATCGGCTTCACCCTCCATATGATAAGAATCCAGAAGAACCTTCTCTTATTCAGAACATTGAAGGATGTAGAAGATCATTTCAATGGAGTTGATCCATTGTTTGGCGATTGAGGGATCAAATATTCCATTAAAAGTAGGAGTCTTTTGTCTTATGAAGATCTCGATAGCAAGTTCCTCTTTCTTAGGGGGGGGGGGGTTTAACGTTCCTATTGACCCATGTTTCTATTCAAATCTTGAGTTAACTGACGGAGAATTGTGAAAAATTTCGCAATTACCACTCCCATCAGATTGGGCATCTCATTAGCAAAGTCATCACATTGATCATCATATCGGTTGTTAGCCTGAGTCCTCCTATTACCGGCCATTAGCTGGAGTAAAAGGAAAGTAAGGGGTAAAACATAAATGGTAATCCAAGGAAAAAACATATTACATATAAATAGCTTTTATTTCCTTAACTTTTGAATCTATAGGCTTAAATCTATGTTATCCATGATCTACTTTCTAACATATATTCTTTGGGGAATTTTTTTTATTACCTTAATAATGGTTCATACTATGCTTGTGAATTTTCTTATGCATATCCCCTGGGAGTATCGTAACCAAGAGTGTAGTAAGGCCCATTGTCTTGTACCAGGATACCCAGGTTCAAGCCTAAAACTTCTTGTTGTAGTTTTCACTGCTAGGTACATCTAGGCCAGAGCCGCCTCTACCTACTCGTATCCAGACAGGGATGTATTTTCTTGATAGACCACCTACTCAATACTCACAAAAATTTAGGGATGTTTTTATTATACTTAGTCTAGTCTCTAAGTATTCACTAGGGTTATCTAATCCTAATCCCAAAAATAAATAAACCTATCCTCTGATACCAACTATAACAACTCTGCTCTTTATTTCACACTTAAACATGATTTATTACATAAACTCTTCACTTGATATAACATGGAAGATCGAGAGGTCTAGTGTCTTTGGGGATTAGTAACATTACATAACAACTTAAAGCATAGAATGAAATATCTTATTGAAAACTTCCTTTACATGACCACTACATTCCCTTGTACTTAGCATTGCATGGGATAACGTGAGGATATGTGTAAGAAAAGGGTGATCTATAAAGCCCAGTAAGGGAATAAACATAGAATAACATGAGGAATACAATAAATGTTAGAAAATAGGCATATAAATGGAAAACAAGAGAAACATGAACATAAATTCATGATAAAACATGATAATCATAACATGGAAATGTGGCAACAACACTTAACATGGAATTAGTATGAGATAAGTCTCATTGCACATGGAGCACGATAAACCCTCATTGCACATGAAGCATGAGTAAACCCTCATTTTACTTGAATTATCATGAGTCGAAACTCATTTCACATGAATTATCATGACATTATACTTTACCCAATGCATTGAAGTGCTATCAGGGTGCACCCTTCTTAAACATTTCATTTCATGCATAATTGTGCCACATGGATCGTATAAAATGGAATCAATCAAAAAAATAAGTTATTATATAATTAAGTAATGTAGAATAAATACATAAAAGTACCATTCAATAAGTTAATGTGCATAAAATTAAATACCCTTGATAGATAGATGGGTACAATATTCACTATACAAAGATCTTGGCTTGGAAAAACGCGGTGCAATTTCGGCAGCATAACGGCGTGACATAAGAATTCATAAAAATGGTTGACTAGAGATAAAGGGGTGTCTCATCATATTTAAATGAAATGGAAAGTAAGGGGGGTCATATAGATACATGTCCCAACAATTGTAATGGAATTTATATTCATGATACAAAATAATTGCATGAATGTAAATGAGGAGAGAGAAATTCCTTTCGGAATTTCTGCATAGTAATGGGTGTACATGGGAGTCATTTAATGAGAGAGAAAGGGTTAAATAATAATTCAAACATAAAGAGGGCAGTATGAGGTAGGTTATAAATCATACCCCAACATTTATAATTGATATCAAAAGGGCTTAACAATATTAAGAAACTAGGATAAAAAGAGAAAGGTATGAATCCCTTACTTGGAAGTGTGATCCCAAAGGCTTGGGAGATGCTTGAGAGAGGATTCTTGGGAGTTTGGGGCACCTTGGGAGGATTATAGAGATATGAGGTCAGATTTTGGACTAAATCCAAAGGCTTTGAGTGAAGAGGAAGTGGGATCTTGGGTGGGTTTATATAGGAAAGGAGAGGGAATTCTTTATTATTTAGGTTTGGGACACCTCACATTAAACTAATCAAAACCACAAACTAGCCCATGGTTTTTGCCCATGGTTTTTTCCAAAGGGGATTAGAAAACAATATTTTATAATTCCAATGGCCTAACTTATTAAAATAATAGGTTTGCTTATGTGGAGGTGAGTCACACTCTCAAGAAAAACAATTTAAAAAGACAAAATGTTTTATAAGCCTTGAAGGGTCCACTAAATCTTTGTAAAATAAATAAAACAAACCCAAAATCACATTTTTTAAATATAAAAAATATATTATCCGAACATATCATTTATATTATTTTATTACATCACTATTGGGTCATTATGATGTCATAAAACACATTATATATTTAAACAAGATTTAATTTTTACCCAAAAATTCGACTGTCTCAGAAAATTATGAAAAAATCACCATTGGATAATTTAGACATCATAATTCAAAAAAAAAAATCATTTTATCTAAATAATTTTCTAAATATTTTAATTTTTACTTTTAAAATAAAAACTGACATTTACCGAAAATTCATGGGTTTTGACAAGAAACAGCTTTCAAACCTTAATAAAAATTACAATTGCATTCATAAAATTATAAGATCATTTATATTTAATGAAAAAAAATTAATAATAATAATATTTTATTAAAATATTATTTAATTCAAAAATCCATTAATTCATCAAAATATATTTCTTCGTTGAATATTAACTAAAAATACTATTTGCGCTTTAAAAACTATTTACAAAGTAACAATAATAAAATGAAAGTATATTCATTATTATATACAAAAATAATGCACATATTATAGTGATAAGGTCTTGTTACATAACCCCTTATAACACCCGCATAAGACTGAAGGGTAAGGTGTGCGAAGGTGACAAACTCTTGGGGTGGCTCGGATAACATCGCTCGAGTGGTAATCTCTATCAACTTCCACTTCTCTCATAGGCGGTTTGGTTCAATTTCAACGTGTTGAAGCTCAGCTTGGGCTTGGTCAAGATCAAATCCCAATGACGCAACCTCCTTTTTGAGCTCTAACAAATGGGCTTCATAAAGGGCAAGTCTACTGGATGAGGCCATCGCTTACTTTGTCTGATTAAATTGGATTTGTTAAAGCCCTATATTTATACTAATAATGTGATCATTGTTCAACAGCTATATTAGCAATAGTCAAAATTCTTAATAGTATTTCAAAATCCAGAAACATAAAACCAATGAAGTTCACATTTTATATAACCATAATAAGACATTTAATTAGATTAAGAGGAATTTTCATTGATGAAAGTTTGGGTCGTTACATAGAGATCTTGTGTGGGTCAGCATCATAATCCTATTTCTCTGAGTTGTATACATGGTTTGAGCTGAGACTCCAATTAAGCTGTGTTTATTGCTTTGTGCTTTTTGATTGAGATCATGATTTTTGGTTTTCCTTGTGGAATTATGAGAGACCTTTCGGTGTCTCGGGGTCCTTACTGAGTATCGTTATACTCACCCCTTCACGGGTTACACCCGCACCTTGTTGTGTCTTATGAAGAAAGCAAGCAGCTTGGCTGACGTTTGGGGGAGCCAGGACTAGGTGGTACGTAGAGGAGACAGGCAGATGTGGAGTTCTGAGGAGGTGATCTATACCTACCCTTAAGGTAGTATATGTGGTGGAAGATCTAGGAGCTGCTTTTCACCTTTTCATTTGTTTTTTACTTTTCAGTTGTACTTGTACTTTTTCAGTTGGGCTTGTATTCCGGCCCCTTTAATTTCATCACTCTTTTAATACACCAGTTTACTTCACAATTTCTTCTTGTTGCGTTCTTCTCTGTGTGTTTGTACAGGTTTAAAGGCAATGCCTTTCCATTTTAGGGATACACCTTTTCAATGCTAGTCGCCAGCCCCTGGCCTATGGAAGGTGGGCTTGGGTTAGTCACGGCACGGGCCCTGAGGGACAAGTCGTAACAAAGTGGTATCAGAGGTGATCAGTTCTACCGAAGAACTAGGACTCTAATATTTTCTATGTAGCAATATTGTTAAGTTTTATGAGTGTGGTTTTTAGTTTGGGGAATCCAGTGTTAGTGTGGCGGCTGATGTATCCATACACCAGGACATTGAATTCTTATTTCCGACTCAGTGCACAGAAACACTGATTGCGTGTGTTTTGGAAAAAAAATTCCTTGGTTTCTTTGGAGTCAGCTCACCAGGTATAACTTAATGACTGTGGCGCACCTGTTCCTTATTATGATTCCTCCTCTTAGACAGACAGCTAGGATTCCCGAGAGTGTACATGATGAAATCCCACCGAGCGACGAGGCTCCGGTGTAGGGATCTCTTACTGTGTTGGAACCTTCGGGTGGTGTACCAGTAGCACCACCAGCAGTTGGGAAGAAGTTACCACCAGTAGCACTGGTGGACAGTGCACGCCGACTGAGCATGTTGCACGAGTTCTAACAGAAAAGGCCTATGAGGTTTTGAGGTGAGACAGATCCCCAGGTGGCTAAGGACTGGATTAAGGAGGTGGACGAGTTTCCATCTATCTAGGGCACCATTTGATTAGATGATAGTCCTAGTAGAGCGCCTTTTTCATGGATTAGCAGGATGATGAAAGTGTTTAGTTTACCCTGATCTTTCAAATAGGTGACTTTTCTGTGGGCAATCTTGAGAACCTTCCTCATAGAAGGGGGTCTCTTTCCATAAAGAGATAAGGGGTGAGTATTTCCTAGAGATTCTACAGCTTAGTCAGGACAACATGTCGATAGATGGGTATTCATTAAGGCATACCGACCATTCTTGGTACTCGATGAATACGATACGATTAGTGCTTCAGGGATCGGACTTCCGAGCGAGGTGTGTTTAAGGACATCCGATCTAGAACTATTCCTCTATGCATTCCTACTTATGTTAGGGTTCTAGAGAGAACCTTTGTGGTTGAATGTTCTTTGGCTGAGCAGATACAACCAGTGAATGTTAGTAGGGGAAGGGATTAGCTGCATGCGGTCAAGAAGTGTGACCCAAGGGCTCTAGGAATGATTCGAGGTATGGTCTATGTCTACTGCTAGCTGCCGTATTAATAGACATAGGTACCAATAATTCCTTCCTTCCATGAATATTTTCCAAGACATAGAGTTTCTAGTTAAACCATTGACTTGACCCTCACGTCTGGAGATACCTTTGAGAGGAGAATCAATAATCACACTTATGATGATGGTGTGATCTGACCCTTGAGGTGAGATTTTCGGTTGGAACCTCTTGGTTGCAGCGTCGATTCCTTACGATGTTAGTTTGGGTATAGACTGGACATCCACAGTTCATACTCAAATTGATTGTATTAGGCAAAAAGGTTTTGGTTTATCTACAATGTTGGAATGGGTTTTTTCTTGGTCAGCAAAAAAGGAAACCTATGCAACACAGGATAAACTCATGCATAGAAGGGTGCATCCAATCACTCTTGAGTCTTCCAACCTTACCCTTATGGCAGTGGGAGTTTTGGGTTTTCAGTTCTCAATAGGAGTGGCAGAGTGTGGGGAAATATTTTCAAAAGATGTTTCTAGGATTACCTCCCTGAAGGGAGAGGGACTTCTGCTTGGGCTGGGTACTACCGGAGTTTTGAACCAGACTTCTCAAGGGTAGTGGCACCCTTGTCAGCTTTGATGAAGAAGGGGGGGCCTTTCCTGTGGATGAAGAAGTGTCAGCAGAGCTTTTAGGAGGACCTGAACATGAGACAATGATGATGGCTAGAGTTCCTCCAGGACTATGACTTTGAGATAATCTATACTCCTGGGAAGGGAAACGTGGTAGCAGACGCACTCAGCAGGACGCCTGGTCTACAACTGCTGAGTGAGGTGATAGGGAAGCTAGACACGTTGCAGATATCCTTCATGGATAGAGATGGAGCAGCATACCACCAGTCTATGAAAGTCATTCCCCCACTCCTTCAGTGAGTCTGGGAAGTGCAACTTGGGGACATTGACTGTGAGGCCCGACGTTCTCAGATATCATCAGGACAGGCACCTAATGGATTTTCTAAAGTTGGGGACCACATCATCCTCTTCAGAGGACGTACCATGGTACCGGTGGTGCTATGGGAGGAGGTGTAGAGGGAGTTCCATACGTCCCATATGGTGGTACATCCTGGTGTGGCGAAGATGTACCAGAACCTCCAGCGTTAGCACTGGTGGCCAGGGATGAAGAAAGCAATGGTAGATTTTATTTCTTGATGCCTCACTTGTCAGTAAGTGAAGGCCGAACATCAGGTTCTAGTAGGCTTAGCATATCCACTAGAGGTGCCATAGTGGAAGTGGGATGGAATCTCCATGTACTTTGTGACAAGGCTTCCACATAAGTATAGGGTACATAATTTTATCTGGGTGACCGTTGACCAACGTACCAAGTCGGACCACTTCTTACCCATCCGAGAGCCGGGATCAGTAGAGGGCTTGGGATGCCTCTACATACAAAAGATTATACGGATTCATGGGGTGTCATCGACAATCGTCTTTGACCATGACACATGTTTTAGATCCCGGTTGTGGAAGGGATTATAGGAGGCATTTGAGACCAAGCTACATTTGAGCACCGCCTTTCATCCTAAGATGGATGGTTAGATGGAGCAGACCATTTAGACGCTAGAGGAAATGCTTCGTTCATGTGTCCTAGATTTCAGCTGCAGTTGGGAGGATCACTTTCCCTTTGTGGAGTTTGATTACAACAACAGTTATCACTCCACCGTCGGTATGGCACCATTAAAGGCCATGTATGGTCAACCTTTTAGATCACCTCTATGCTGGATAGACCCAGGGGAGTCAGCACTTATGAGTCCAGATTTGGTACGGGAAATCATTGAGAAGGTGCAGATCATCCAGGATCAGATGAAGACTACATAGAGAAGATAGAAGACTTATACTGACAGGAGATGGAGACCTTTGGATTTCTAGGAGGGGGACCACATATTCTTGTGAGTCTCTCCTCGATAGGGACTATGGAGATTTGGTTGAGGCGGCAAGTTACCAATGAGGTTTATCAGACCATTTCTGATACTTCGGAGGATAGGCGAGGTGGCATACTTCTTCTCACTTCCACTGCAGTTAGATAGGGTGCACGACATCTTCCATGTATCACAGCTGAGGAGATATGTGCATGACCCATCTCATGTCATCGACCATGGAAAACTAGACTTAGACGATGGGGCAACGTTTACGGAGGTTCCATAAGAGATTGAGTATCGACATGAGTGAGTCCTTTATGAGAGATCGATACCTTTAGTGCATGTTTGCTTGAAGCATGAGAACCTCTAAGAGAGCACATGGGACTGGGAGGCTCAGATTCAAGCTCAGTACCCCCATTTATTCCCTTAGTCTGTGTTTTGGATTTCGGGGATAAAAATCCCTAAGGTGGGGAGAATGTAATGTCCCAAAATTTTCAGGTAATTTTTTTTAATTATATGGAATTCTTTATAGACCACAAAATCTGACGGCGTGTGATTCTGAGGCCCAGAATACCCAGAATGATCCGTTGAAGTTTTGTTAAGCTTCAATTAGTGCGCGTAAGCAGTTTTCTTGAAAAAGTGAAATAACTCTTAAACAGTTTTTTGGATCAGAAATCCGAGGGCACTGTTGCATTCAGGATGGAGGGTTTAACCTAGGTGTGACTTAAGTTTAGTCAGTATAGGCCTCCTGTGAGAAAACCCAAAAAAAGCATAACAGTAAATAAAATAATTAAATAAAATTATTTTGTTTTTTAAATGTTTATAACTCACGAATGGTAACTTGGATTTAAAAATATGAGACCACTACTGAACTCATGAGAGTATGATTTCCTTAGGATAATACTAACATTGGTCGGCATGGGCCACCAGTAAAAGTTAGTTTTTTGCCGTAAATAAAATTATTAATTGATGGTTATTTTATTGTGAAATTCAAAACTTCTAAATGGTAACTTAGATTGAAAATCCGAGGGTACCGTTGATTTCACTGGGGCGTGTTCTCCAAAGGTAGAGCCTAACCTCGACCAGCACGGGTTGAGGGTGAACATAATTAATTTATTGAACTTTTTTTAAGGTACGTTCAGTAAATGCGTGAGAGGAATTTTCTAACTTTTGAACCATTGATTGAATTAAAAATCTGAGGGCACCGTTGAATCCACAGTGCCAGGATTTGCTTAAGGGAGGTTTTACTTTGACCATAGTAGGTCCGGAGAAAAAGTTGAGTTTTATGACTTTTTAAAAGAAATGAAATAAAATTATTTTATTATTTTATTTCATATCCTCTAATGGACAAGAAAAATGGTGGGGCCAGCGATGTGTCAAGTCAATAAATGGCTTGACCTACCAACCCTAAGTAACGATATCATTGGGGAATTAGGAAGCTTCCTAATAAGTGATCCCCATTAAATTCCAACATCGTTACTTACCCTCCCCCACCTATATATATGGAGCTTGGGGGAAGGTACTGGAACAGCTTCGCCAAGAAAGGAAGTGCTGAAGGAGCGTCGCAATGCCGAACCCTTAAAAGATGGAGATGATCCCAGCGGGAGGTGGCGGATGACACTGAACCACGAACCGAGGACGACGTACGAGCGACGTTGTTGGGAACCTGTTGTGGGAATAAAGAACACCAATGAACCTTCAAGTCATGGACGCTCTCCAATGAATTACAAGGTAGGGGTTTTTCGTTTAAATTTTTTTTTTGAATGATTTCCTCTTCCCCGTTCTTTAATAATACGAAGAACACAGACCAATAGACTAACAGGTTGATCCGTGATTCATCCGTTCTTGTGAGAGGTTGTTGCGGGATAACTTTTTGGAGTTTTTTATTATTGTTTAATTCAATTGATTATTAACCCTTAACCCCCCTCATGTTTGCGAGCTAACACGGAGGGTGCAGGCCTAACGAACCCGGCCCGAACCCTCCACTACTTTACTAATTCTGAACCTCCATGGAACACCGACGGCGCAGCGATACCAACTGGCTACATTAAGGATAGCGCGTCGACACACGCTGCAAGAGAAGGTTGCGGCACAAAGTCGCATTGGTCATCAAGGCGGCCGGAACCGGCCTGCCATGGAGGAGGCGCGGTGCACCATTGCGCAACCCCAATGAAAAAACGAGGTCGTGGCTCGTCAGCCGCGGTGACGAGAGGAAGGTGGCCGGCACACCGGCCGGCTGCGGGTGACGATGCGGCGCGTCATCGCGCGCCGCTGGAGAGGTCGGTCGGCACACCGGCTGGCCACGATGGAACCAGAAGGGGTGGGGCATGCCCCTGGCGGCATGCCCACATGGTAGTAGGTTTGCGGCCTACATTGGCCACGGTGGGAGCAGGGGCCGCCGGATCGACCAGCGGCACAAAGGACCCGCGGTGCCACGTGGCGCCGCGTTGGGTAAACCCCCATGGGTTGACCCGCTGATGTGGATCCATGCCACATTATCCCTACCCGGACGTGCTACATCAGGGTATCCCTGGCGGCCTGCGCCGCAAGGCATGTGGCACCGCCGGGTCGGCCCAGCGGACCGACCCGCCGCTCAGCGGGCTAACCGGCGACCCAGTGTCCTGACCCGCGGCTCAGTCGGTTCAGGATGGGTTGACCCGGGTCAGGTTGGACCTTAGTTGGGCCGGGTCTACTCAATTCGATCTGGGTCAGCCCATGCCGAACCGGGTTGGGCCGATCCGAACGAGGTGGACCGAACCAGGACCCAGTACCAACCAGTTACACAAAATGGGCCCTAACTTCTGAACTGTATGTCCGTTCGACGAACCATCTACGGTGTTCGGAACCTTGGAGCGAGACGGTCCTTTTGAATTACTCTATCAGTGTTTTGAACAAACTTGGAGTATCGCTAGGTTGGATCACACCTGAATCCAACCAGGCTCTCGGCACTGAAATGCCAATAACCCACAGACCATGCATCCGGTCGATGCGCTGTCAGTTGATTTGTAACCCTTATGACATAGCAGATCATCGGGTTACTTTCTTATGAGACTTATTTCTGGTTGAGATATGAAAAATGTCTTAGGGAGCGGTTCTCCCAAGCGCACTATGTACAGAACCCTGCGGTTGGATGAGACCAGAAGACTGCTTGACAACTGCTATTTTTTTCGACTCTCTGTGACTCAGAAGCCTGGTGGGGAGCACCCCTATGTGACACAGTAGACCCAAAGTGGGGAGGGCCTTTGTGTGATGCAGTAGACCCACGGTACTCAACAGAAGGAGTAACTCAGTAGGCCATGGTGGAGAGCGCCTCTATGTGACGCGGCAGACCCATGGTACTCGATAGGAGAAGTACCTCAGCAGTCCACAGTGGGGAGTGCCTCTATGTGATGCATCATACCCATGGTAATTGATAGGAGGAGTACCTCAACAGTACATGGTTAGTGGGAAGCACCTCTGTGTGACGCTGCAGAACCAATGTACTTGTTAGAGGATGAGTTCTCCAGCAGTCGAGGTGTTCGACGTTGTGACTGGGAATGTTACTTGTTTCTAGGCCTAGAGAATCTATGGTCAGCTATAAGAATTCATAGATATCCTATGTGATTCAGCATCATAATCATGTTTCTCTGAGTTGTATACCTAGTTTGAGCTGAGACGTAAATTGAGTTGTGTCTATTACTTTGTGCTTTGTGATTGAGATCATGCTTTGTAGTTTTCCTTGTGGAATTATAAGAGACCTTAGGGGGTCTATGGGTCCCTACTGTGTATTGTTATACTCACCCTCGCACGATCTATTCCTGCACCTTCTTGTGTCTTGTGTAGACGATGATCAGTTGGGCTGAGGTTTGAGGGAGCCAGGACTAGGTGGTACACCGAGGAGACAGGCAGATATGGAGTGATGAGGAGGCGATCTGTACCTACCCTTCAAGTAGGATTCATGGTGGACGATCTGGGATCTGCTTTTAACATTTTCAGTTGTTTTTAATTTTTAGTTGTACTTGTACTTTTCCAGTTGGTATTGTATTCCGGCCCCTTTACTTTCAGCACTCTTTTACTACAGCAGTTTACTTCAGAGTTTCTTCTTATTGCATTCTTCTCTGTGTGTCTATACAGTTTTAAAGGCAACCTCCTTCCAATTTTAGGGATATGCCTTTCCGGCGCTGGTCTCCAACTCCTGGCCTATGGAAGATGGGCTTTGGTTAGTCATAGCACGAGCCCCGAGGGACGGGTCGTGACACTTCTATTTTCCCATCCATTTCAACATTTCCAAATGTTTTTTCTTAAAAAAATCTCAAAAGTATTAAATAATCAAAAATATAAGTACCAAATTTTAAAGAATTTGCCGGATTTTTAGTTGTACCAAATGTTTATTTAAATAAAAAAATATTAAAATGGAAAAAATATGACATGAGATCACACAGCCAAAGAACACATCCCGAGAGGTAACTGGCTAAGCCATCCAAAACTTGACATGTGGCATCGCACTGATTCTATGCGTAGCTATCAAAACAGGCCGTTTGATCCAGTCGGTGAGAAATATTGAATTTTTTATTTATAAATTTTATAAATTTATAAATTATAATGAACCTTTATTGAACATCCATATTAAAATAACATAATTATTTTTATATTTAAACTTGACATTATCTAAAGTTATTTACCGAAAAACAGGCTATAAACAGTGGAAGGGTGAGGGAGGGAGATTTTTAAGACGTCATCCTATTGAACATACTGGGAGAAGTTTAGTGACAGGCAAATTCCTCTATTCTGGATAAGGATAACTATTTGATGATATCTTAGGTTTCATTAGTTGGAAAGTTTCAGGAAGATTTTGTTCAGGAACATCACGATCGGGAGGAGGGAGGAGGCAATTCATTTGGGGGCCCGGAAGGGATTCGACATGGCCTTCAAGAAACTCACCAATGACACCTCCATGAGACCCTATGGACTTATTGGGCCCCATATCACACATAGGCACTCGTCTATCCATAGTTCATTAGAGCATTTCCAACCCAAAATGCTAAAATGGAGCAATTCTCCTTCAAAATAAAGTAACTACAGTAAAATCCTCTCCAACACTCTACATAATTTTTTGCACTAAATCATATATTATAACTGAAAAATGTGTTTTTTGATTTTTAAAACTCAAATCTCAACTCATGTATGCACAGAAAAAAATAAAATAAACCAAAAGGTGGTTTGGTGCATGAACAGTGTAGCGTTATATTTGGTGTTTCAATATACCAAAATGCCATTTTAGCGTAGGAAACAGCACTGGATTGGAGTTTGTTTTTTGCGCTAAAATAGAGTTTCACCTCCAATTTTACACTAGGTTGGATATGGTCTTAGGCACCGCACTTACTAGGGAACACTACTTCTCTCAACTGAGTCACTCTCAAGGGATACTAGATCTTGTCACCTAAACCCTAAACCTAGCCTCGCAAGGGTCACCACTCACTGGAAAAAACTTGTCCCTACCTCAATTTCAAGAGACATCTATCAATACAAACACCCATTAATGGTTGAAAGTCAAGAGGTAATCATGAGAGGGATATAACCCAAGAAGAAAAAATAACAAGTATAGTATTCACTATGTTGCACACCACACATCAAGCAAGTTTCTTCCAACCAAGATTTATCTCTAGCTCGTCCTTCCCTCATCAGGCTCATCACTACTAGTAGGGAAGATCCACATCATGGGAACCTAATATCTTTGGGTGGATATTTAAATAGATATTTTTTTTCGGAATCTCAGGGTTAGTCGCACAACCCTGGAACCACTGAAGGACCACTGAAGAGAGCATTATATAATCCTCCCATACGAATGGTGGGAGATCATGGATTGAAAATCGACATACCTTGGATTAGAAAGATCTTGCCTACAACAACAACACAAAAATTATTATTCATTAGCAAGTTAACACTAGATCGAAGGTTGGAGGCACCAGATCGAACACGGAAGGAAGAACATGATTTCTTGAAAATCCCAAACAACACGGCATGTAAACCGGATCTACACACCGTGTGGGTCCCCGTGAAATAGCTATGTTTTCTGGGATAAAGTTAAGGATGACACGGCATGTGACCTTGTCACATGGTGTGTGGAATGTCCCAAGTAACTCAACATGTATCTTGGGAATTACATGAACATGATTTGGAGTACAAGGGTTGCCTACATGGCGTGTACTCACCCACACAGCATGAACTAGACCATGTAAATGGGATACCTCGTGTAGTCGTACATAGGAATGGATACACGGGATGACACCGTGTACTAGCACATGGCTGGGGTACATGAGAAATACACCAAATACCGGGACATGGTGTGTGACCCCTCTGCATGTCATGTAATCTCCTACTACACAGACACGGTTTGGATAACATGGGTCGTTTACACGGGCAGAACCCAAAGTCAAGGGATACAACATGTAACCTATCTACACGTCGTGTGCTCCTTTCCATATGTCTTGAATCTATTATCCTATATGTTTGGACAAGTTTCTTTAGAATTTGTTCCCCTTATCCTTTCCCTGAAGGTAGGTATGAATCATTTCCTACTCCTAAGACTATGATCCCTTCATCGGGACTTCTTGGATAGAGTTTTTGGAATCCCTCCAAGAGGTCCGGAGTGAGATCCTCTATTCCTCTTCATGCCCTAGGTGGAGTTATTGGTATTGGTGTGACCAACACTACCCAGGCTTCGATCCTCTACTTAGTAGGGTTAATCCAAATTGAGTTTTTTTCTATCACCCCATGGGCTTAGTAGTGATCCTCATCTATGTATCATATTATCTTTGGATTTATTAGTGTATTATTTCTCATGATAAGACCCAATGAGCATTAACTCTCGACCAAACGTCATCAATTCTATCAGACTCAGGAGTCTATACTCCTGAATGAGTGCTTTATGGAATCTTTGAGCTGGAATACTAGGTTGTTATACTATGGTTGTGGATTTCCTCTATACTATGTTTATTGGATTGAGTATATCTAGATATTCTTGTTATATGTGATGTAGAAATATAACTATGTAGAGTTGAATGTATTTCCCTTTTTATATGCTTTGTGGTTTCGGGGTTTCCTGTTGCGTATTGTTATACTCACCCCTAAACGGACTTTGATATCATGTGTCATGTCTTGTGAAAACAATCGAACTTTTAACGGAGTCCTAGGCGGACCAAGACCGAACGATGCTTAGTGAGACCGGAAATAATGAGGTGTGTTCCTACGGCTTTCAGACAGTAGTCTTGGTACCTTTACTTTCAGGTTAGACTTGTGTAACAGACTTCTTTGTGGTGGAATTGTATTTTTCCCTATTTACTTTCTTTACTTCCTATCATACACTAGTTGTGGAATATAGATGTATGTATGCATTGGTTGTTTAGTTGTTTTTACATTTCAACATTTTGTGGGATTGGATATGTGTCTGTGTGTACAAGTACTCGGGTAATGTCTCCCATGTTAGTGATATGCCTACTCGATGCTAGTCACCAGCCCCTGGCCTATTGGAGATGAGCTTGGGGAGTCACAACATGGGCCCCACTGGGAAGGATCATGATAGAGTAGTATTAGATGTGTTCATTTCTACTTTAGTATTGAGAGTCTATGAGTTTGGTTTGGGGCAACAGTGTTAAGTGTTTCGAGTTCAACTTTCAGGCCAGAGACTCTAGTGTTAGTGTGGTGGATGACGTATCCATACACCAAGACCCTGATCACCTAATTTTCGACTCATTACATGAGAAAATTGGTTTTAGGGAAAATAATGGTATGTGCATCATATAGGAATGAGTTGTGATTTCATGTCCTTGATTCAAAACTCCAGATATACTCATTAACCATGGTACATGTTGTTTATTTCCAGGATGCCTCTGCAACGTTTTCCAACTAGGATTCAGCATGATGATCACATTGATGATACCCTTAGTGATGAGGCTTTGATATAGGGACTAGTTCCTGAGATGTTACCACTAGGTGGTGCACCATCCATTCCACCTATAGAGTAGCATGAGTACCTACAGTACCAGAAGATGAGGAGCGCAGGCTGAGCGTGCTTCACGAGTTTTATTGATAGAGACCCATTAGCTTATGAGGTGATCCTGACCCATAGGTGACTCAGGACTATCTTGAAGCAATGGCCCAATTTTTCCATCTGGCTAGAACACTAGAAGATCAAATGGTGATCCTGGAGGCAATATTTATTCTTGGCTCGGTAGGGAAATGGTGGGGTTTAGTTACCCTATCTTATTACTAGGAGACACTTTCATGGAAAAATTTCAAGCATCTCTTAAGAGATGAGTTCTCACTATCTATGCTGAGGGTTATTCCTATCCAGGAGCTTCTGCGGCTCTATCAAGGCAGCATGGAAGTAGCTGAGTATTCATTGAGGTATACCAACCTTTCTACGTACTCGATGGATATGATTCGAGATTATTTCTTCAGGGATTTTACCTTATAACATGGTTTGTGTAGAGACATATAATTCAGTGTATCCCTATATGAATTCCTACCAATTTTGGGGTGATAGAGTGAGTTTTGGTGGTCGAGAGTTCCTTAGTTGAGTAGATACAACTAGTGGTTGTCATCAGTAGGCAAGAAAGAGTAGAGAACTCAACAGCAGGGAGATGATGTCAGTCTTAGAGACCTAGACATGAGAGACATTTCAGAAGGTATTAGGATAGAGGATCTACAGTTTAGGGCTCACAAGGTGGGTCTAGCAGGCCTAGAGAGAGGTGGTGTTACTCAAGTGATGGTAGGGGACATCTCGCCCTAGAATGACTGACTCGCTGTACAACTGACATAGATACTGTGGATGGATCATCGAGGTAGAGACAGTAGTAGAAGCAGTATGGTCCATAGGGAGGCGGATGTGGAAAATTAGTTGGGAGAACAGTATGAGGTGGTTGATGCTTCGACTTGTTACCACCACCACCCCTAGGTAGTCCATGGCTGGCACAGGGAACTGGAGATCATGGGCGGGGGTAGCTGTAAGCAGTTGAGGCTTATGATACAAGGGATCCAGGAAGGATTCGAGGTAGAATCATTTTCTTTTCTAATTTATATGTCGTACTAATAGACATGGGTTCTAGTCATTCCTTTCTTTCCACATACCTTGTACAAGATTTAGAGATTCTTATTGAACTGTTGACTTGACCCTTAGACCTAGAGACCCCTAATAGAGAATAATCAGTGATCATGCACTTGTGTCGGTAGTGTAATCTAACCCTTAGAGGTGAAAGTTTCAGGTAGAATTTCTTAGTAGCAGCGTTGAGGCCTTACAACATAGTTCTTGGTATAGATTGGATTTCTATAGTTCATGTCCATATTGACTATTTTAAGGAAAGGGTGTGGTGTGTTCGAAGTGGTGTAACCAGGTTCTCCTTTTTTGGTGGAAAGGAAACCTAGAAAATGTAGTATGGACTCATACATGGGAGGAGGAAGCCGATCACTCATCAGTTGGCTGGCCTCACCCTTAGTGCAGTATATGCTATGAGTTTCCAGTTTCCTATTTTTGTGGCGAAGTACAAGGATGAATTCCTTGAAGACATTCTAGGTTTACATCCCCATTGATATATAGTCTTATTCATTTATCTAAACCCTAGGATAGCACCGATATCTTCGCAATCATATCAGATGGCTCCTATAGAGTTTTACGGGCTGAGGGTGTAGTTGGAGGACATGTAGAGGAAGGGATTTGTGAGACCCAATGTTTTATCCTAGGAATCCCCAGTTTTGTTTTCTAGGAAGGTAGATGAGAGATTGAGGTTGTGTGTGGACTACCGGTGCTTTAAATGGGTGATCGTGAAGAACAAGCATCCACTACCAAGTATCGATGACCTCTTTGATCAACTGAGAGGGGCATGATGGTTCTCAAAGGTTGACCTCAGATCAGGCTATCTATAGCTGTGAGTATGGGATGAGGATATATTGAAGATTACATTCAGATGTTTCTATGGTCACTATGAGTACTTGGTGATGCCCTTTGGTGTGAAAAACACCCCAGCAGTTTTCATGGGAATCATGAACTGGATCTTCTAGCCTTTATCAGACCAGTTCATGTTAGTCTTTAATGATGATATCCTTGTGTACTCGACGTCCAAAAAGGAGCATGCAGGACACCTAAGGATAGTTCTGTATGTACTCTGAGAGCACCATCATTACTGAAATCTCTTGAAGTACCAATTCTGGATTCTGGAAGTCCACTTTCTAGGACATTTTATCTCATAGAATGGAGTAGCAGTGGACCCAACCAAGATCGGGTTAGTCTTAACTTGGGATCCACCTAAGAGTGTGATGGAGGTGTGGAGTTTCCTTAGGTTGGCAGGGTATAACTAGAGATTCATAACTGATTTCTCCAGGATATCAGCACCCATGAAAGCTTTGGATTGAAAGGGGCATCCTTCCATGTGGACAGAGAAGTACTAGAAAAAATTTTAGCAGTTGATCCATAGTTTGATGGGTGCTCCGATATTGGAATTTTCATAGGAAGGTGTCAAGTACGCAGTGTTCTATGATGCATTGGGAACTGGTCTTGGTTGTGTCCTAATGAAGAGGCAAGTGTTGATTGCCTATATTTCATGTCAGTTGAGAAAACATGAGCATAACTACATTACCCATGATATTGATTTAGCAGCAGAAGTATTCACTTTGAAGATGTGGAGACACTACCTAATGGGTGAGTAGTTTATACTCTATTTTGATAACAAGAGTCTCAAGTATATCTTCTATTTTGATAACAAGAGTCTCAAGTATATCTTCTCATAAAAATATCTTAACTTGATGAAAAGGTGTTGGCTAAAGTTCCTCCGGGATTATAACTTCAAAATTTTCTACACTCTTGGGAAGGGGAATGGGGAATCATATTCTCTCCGTAAGAGATCTAGTTCATAGTTGTTGAATGAGGTTTCAGAGCAGTTGGCCTCATTGCAGTTATCCTTTGTGGATGGATATGGACCATCTTACCTCCTATCGATGGTTTTCACTCCTCCACTCTTACAGTGAGTCATGGAGGCACAACTTGGGCTTGGGGATACCGACTGTGAGACCTTATGTGCTCAGATATCTATAGGGCATGCTCTTGTTGGATATTCTAAAGTTGGGGAGAATATATTTTTTTCATAGGATGCATGGTGGTACCAGTGATGTTACAGGAGGAGGTTATGAGAGAGTTTCACATGTATCATTTAAAAATACATCCAGGTATGGAAAAGATGTATCAGGACCTCTGATGTCAGTTTTTATGGCTAAAGATAAAGAAAGGAGTTGTAGAGTTTGTCTCTCGATGCCTTACTTTTTAGCATGTAAAGGTTGAGCTCCCAGTTTCAGTGAGTTTCACTCAACCCCTTGAGGCACCACAATGGAAGTGGTATAAGATATATATGGAATTTTTGATGGTATTACCACATACATTCAAGGGACACAATTCCATATGGGTGATCATAGACCAACTCACCAAGTCGGACTACTTCCTAGCTATATGAGAACAGAATTTAGTAGAGAGCTTGGGATTCCTCTATGTCCAAGAGATAGTCCAACTCCATGGAGTTCCATCGACAATTTTTTCTAATCATAATACTCGCTTTATATCCTAGTTTTGGAAGGGATTACAAGAATCATTTGGGACCCAGTTACACTTGAGCACAACATTTCACCCGCAAACTAATATCCAGACTGAGTGAACCATTCAGGTTGTGGTGGACATGTTACAAGATTGCATGTTGGACTTTGACTGTAGTTGGGAGGATCACCTTCCACTAGTGGAGTTTTCTTAAAAAACAGATACCATTCCACCATCGATATGAAACCATTCTAGGATTTGTATGGGAAACCCTGTAGGTCACCACTTTATCGGACTGACCTAGGAGAGCAGTACTCATGGGCCCAGAGTCGCTGTGAGCTACAACATAAAAGGTGAAGATCATCTAGAAAAAGATGAGGACTGAACAGAACCATCAAAAGTCTTATACAAATAGGCAACTAAGGCCCTTGGAGTTCAAGGAAGGAGACCATGTGTTCCTATGGGTTTCATGACAATAAGGATTATGGAGATTTGGATGGGGCGGAAAACTATCTCTAAGATTAATTGGACCTTCCAAGATAATATGTAGAGTTAGAAAGGTGGTGTGTTTCCTAACTATACATCCATAGTTAGACCAGGTACACAACATCTTCCATATGTCACAGCTAAGTAGGTACTTACATGAACCATCACACGTTATCGATTGGGGTGAGCTAGACATCAAGGATGGAGTGACCTTTGTTGAGTACCTTATAGAGATCAAGGATTAGCATGATAGGATCATTTGTGGGTGATAGATTCCTTTGGTGTGTGTCCGGTGTTAGCACAGGTTTCCTTAGGAGAGAACATGGGAGCGGGAGGCTCATATTCGTGCTCAATACCCTCAACATTTTTTGTAGCTCTTGTATTTGGATTTTCGAGACGTAAAGCACCATGTTGGGAAGAATGTAATTTCTCATATTTTTTATGTATTATTTTCATATATTATATAAATTATTTTTCAGACCAGGTGCTGAGACAGCGTGAAATTCTAAGGCCCGGTGTGCCCAGAATAAATGTTTGAAATATATTAAATAGCACATGCACATGGTTTTCCTGAAAATATATAATTACTTATAAATGAGTACTCGGATCAGAAATATGAGGGAACAGTTGAACTTAGAATACGTGGTTTACCCGAGACCATACTTAACATTAGTCATCATGGGACGTTTGTAGAGTCTTCACGAATGCTTAAATGAATAAAATTATTTAAGAAAATTATTTTATTTCATTTGTGTTGATGCAATAGTTGGTGGATCTTTAAATATATTGTTTTTTCTAGAATCCCAGGGTTAAACTCATAACCCTACAACTACTATAGGATCATTAGAGAAAGCTATGGAGATTCCTCTTAGATAGAAAATGGTGGATCATGGATCGATGATCAACGTACCTTGAATTTGGGAGATATTTCCTACGAAAACAATGCAACAATTGTTATTCATAAAAAATAGATCCAAATAAAGGTAGGTAATTTGTTTTAATTCATTTATTCCCCATTATTTATTTCTATGATGAACGTGAATCAATCGAAAAATGGATTGATTCACAGATCGTGTGTATGTGGGATGAGATTATATTTGCAGGGTTTTGATAAGAGATTAATCATTGTGATTATTTTCTTATTTTATTGTCATTCTAATGGTGATAGATCTAGATAGACACAAACATAGATTGATGTTCTTTCCTCTCTCTTTTTCTTGTGATTTTCTTCCCTAATTCATCATTCGTCTCGGGCGTTCTTCGTTTGGCCTGTGACTTGACACATCCTGATCAATCAATCACTGTGCACTCAATTCTTGGCTCAACGATCCGATGTCACAGATTTGGGACCGGCATGGCACGATAGAGGTGCGACAATAGAGATAAAGCAATTCAGATGATGGTGGATCCCCAAATTCATGTTCTTCAGCATGGAACAAAGAATGGTGATTTGGTCAATTTTTCAAGCAGATCCGATGATGAAACACATAGTTCAATGATGTAATTACTTGGATGGGATTTGATTTTTGATTTTTGATTTTTTAGTGAAATGAACACCGAATTGAAGTTCGGAGGTTCCAAATCGAATACGGAAGGAAGAACATGATTTCTAGAAAATACCAAACACAGCATGTAAATTGGATCTATATGCTATGTAGGGGTCCTTGCGGTGGATAGGATTTATGGGAGAAATTTAAGGATCACATAGCGTGTGACCCTGTCACATGGCATGTGACCTGTCTTGGGTAACTCGGCGTGTATCATGGGAAGTACACGAACACGGGGTGGAGTGCACAAGTTTTCTACACGATGTGTACTCCCACACATGGCAGGTCCTAGACCACATACACAAGCTACCCTGTGTACTAGTACACAGGAATGGATGCATGGTATGAAACTGTGTACTGGCACATGACTAGGGTATACGGGCAGGACCCCAGATATAGGGACACAACCTGTTCCCCCTCTACACATTGTTCACTCTCCTACTATATGTACATGGTTTGGATGACATGGTCCATTTACACGAGTAGAACCCAGGTTCAAGGGACATGGCGTGTAACCCCTCTACACACCATGTACTCCTTTCTACATTGCTTGAATCTATTGTCCTCCATATCTTGGAAAAGTTTCATTGGGGTTCGTTCCCCTTATCATTTCCTTAAAAATAGTTATGAATTGTTTCCTACTCCTATGATTATGATCCCTTTAGTGGGAATTCCTGGATATAGTCATTGGAATCCCTCCGAGAGGCTCAAAGTGAGATCCTCTATTCCTCTTCATTCCATAGGTGGAGTTATTGGTATCGATGTGACCAAAACTACCCGGGCATTGATCCTCTACTTAGCAGGGTTAATCCATACTGAGTTTGTTGGTATCATCTCCATGTCCTTAACAGTAATCCACATTTATGGATCATATTCTCTTTATATCTATCAGCATATTTTTTCTCATGATGAGACCTGATGAGCAGTACCTCTTGGGAGGACGTCATCGATGTTATCAGACTCAGGAGTGTGTACTCCTAGATAAGTGCTTCATGTAATATTCAATCTGGAATCCTAAGTTTTTATACTATGTTGGTGGCTTACCTCTATATTGTGTGTCTTGGATTGAGTATATTTGGATATTCTTGTTATATGTGTTGTAGATATATACCTTTGTAGAGCTGACTATATTTCCCTTATTATATGATCTGTGGTTTCGGGGTGTACAACTGAGTATTGTTATACTCACCCCTTTAAGGGATTTTCCCACACGTGTTGTGTCTTGTTTAGATGATCGGCCTTTTGATGGAGTTCTAGGCTAACCAGTACAAGACAGGGCTTAGTGAGTCTGAACAGACCAAGGTGTGTTCCTGTGACTTTCAGACAGTAGTCCCTAAACCTGTACTTTTAGGTTGGACTTGTGTTACAGAATTATTTATGGTGGGTTTGAATTTTTTTTCTTGTTTAATTTCTTTACTTCTTGTTGTACTCTAGTTTTGGAATATATATGTATGCATGCATTGGTTGTTCATTTGTTTTACATTTCAACATTTTATGGTCTTGGAGATGTGTTTTTGTGTGTGTACAGGTACTTAGGAAATGTCTCTCATGTTAGTGATATGCCTACTCAGTGCTAGTCACCAGACCCTGACCTATTAGAGATAATCTTGGGGAGTCATGGCATGAGACCCACAAGGACGGGTCATGATATCACATCCTTTTAAAACTAGGATTTAAACTTAATCTTTCTAAGATTTACCAAGATTTCCACAATCCCCAAGGATTTTTTAAATAGAGGGTTGAATTCATAAACTATAAAGGAATATTCTTTATTGGTTAATTATTGTAACTCTATTTAACCAACACCATTATTCAAAAATCCATTTACATTTTTCCTAAAGTTACACTTTCATTCTACCCAGGCTCTAAAAAGATTTCAAGTTTCTAAGGCTTGATTAAAGAAAGTTTCATTTGTAAGATATGAGGGAAAATACCTTATATTTTTCTTATTGAAACCTTATTTAATCAATATCATCATAAATCTATTTATATATGCCTATATGTTAAGAAATCATCCCATGAATTGATCAAGTAAGATTCCACTACAGTCATATATAGAAAACATCATATATGGCGCTACTAAAATTTTAAGTAAATAACCCCCTTATTACCAGAAATTTATAGATTATAGGAAAAAATAAATCATATATATATAATCAATAAAATTTAATCACCATCTAATACAAATCACCATTACCATGTGGATGATATCTAAAACCCATGCCACTAGCATAATGCATGTCATGTGAATCCCTACACTTCTAAAATGATGTATGAACACAACCACACTCTCTTGTCATACCAAGCCAAGAGAAAAAGTCCCATAACCCAATAACTGCACCACCCATGTGTCTCACTCAAGGTGAAAATCAAATATAGCCGTAACAAGTGAAATCCAATAACAACAAGTCTCATCCCCAGTAACTTGGGTTTTCCCCGTGCATGGGTTGATCACTCCCAAGCATGATCTCATTTAAAAATTATGATACACTCCTACCCTTTTATATACCATGCCTAAATAGTAATAAAGAATAAAACATTCTCTGATACCATTTTATAATGACCTACCACACCAGACCACAGATTAGTGTCGGAGTCGGTAGTCTCTACTACACTTCAAGCATGCCTCCCCGTAGGCAAGAGGCTACTAATTAGTAGTGTAGATATAAGGTGGTTGGGTAGGGAGACTATACCCACATATCAGAGTATCCAATAAGCAAAAATAATATAAAATCATATAAATCAGATAAAATAACCATCATAGATAAGACAAGGAAAGTGTCAAAATAACTACAGTATCAAATGCTTCAACAATGAATAATGTCATACATGCCATAACTGATCCCCCATGTGTAAATAATACATATAAAAATAAATAGAGGACAAAATAAAATTTATTCTAAAGTCCACCCCATTCCATTCTAGAGTCTTGATCGATTCTAATTTCTATACTCCACTCTAAGAAATCACAACACAAATAATATCAAGCCTTACCTTGAACCTATACCTGAAAATAGATAGTAATATATTTTGATACCCAAGTTCCATGATGGCTCGAGCAGGGTGTGAGTAAAACTTAGTAGGCCACCATCAATAGTGTACCTAAAATAACTATTCCATAATATAGTGCATACAAGAGTGCTATAAAAAAGCTTTCATTCAATTAACCATTTTATCAATATAGTAGTTATAGAATAACAATTAATAGTTTAGTATTCAAGTAAAATCTTGTAAGACAACCACCAATGTCTAGGCTCTATGGTGACACATGAAACATACCTTCTTCATCCATCTCCAGTGAATCTTTGATCATGGTGCACATTAATGCTTGACTCATTACAAAGTATACTACAGAGGAAATCATGGTTGTAACAAGTTGAGGTAACCCATGTGGATTCACCAAGAATTCACTCACAATAATCCCATTGTGAATACATGGGAGGGTGAACCTTGGAATTCCTCTAATCCAAACTACTATTCTAAACTCAAGGAACTATCCTTGAAATTCAGAAGCATGGCCCGATGGGAATCCCCAAATTAAACCCAAGGAATTCCACTCAAAGTAACCAGGTTAAATATGAGGAGCTCATCTTACAAAATTCACCAAGCTACCTTGTAGGAATCCATGGTATTTTTAAAATCCCATTTTATTTTGAGTTGTAAATTTTAGAAGGAATTTTAATTTTCAGTTTATGGGGTAGGCCAAATCTTGATCAAAGTTTCATACTGGAATTATGAATGTTAGAATACCTCTAAATAAGGTTTTTAGATGTGGAATGATTCTTGGTTTGTAGCTTGGAGGTTTTGGGAGCATCCTGAGGGTTCAGGACCCAACACCAGAGTTTTGGGAAAAGTGCAGTAGAGTTCGGATGGTTGGAGAACAGTTAGTGTTAAATGTGTGACCAAACCATGTGTCTCAATTTATATAGGTTCACAGAATGGGGAAACTATGTAGAAGGCTAGGAAAAACCATGCTGGTGTCTACAATTTATAATAGACATGTCGCACGGTTAGCGCATGGTCTGTTAAATAGTGCACTATCCATGTGTGTGGGGTTTGGGGCTTGGATAGTGCCAACTGCATGACCAACCGCACGTCCCGTTAAAAATTAGAAAATGACCCTTTTTCTACTACATGTTTTGATAGGGTATCCCCTCTTTTTCTCCCTTCTCCTCCCCTGCACGCTCACCTCTCCTCCTACTCTTCTCTTGGGTTGTTCTCCTACATTTTGGTCAGAATAAAATGTCTTTAGGTGTGTTGGAACCCTTGAGGTAATTATACTCAATTGGGATGACTTTCATTTATATTTAATTTTTATGGTAGGTGATGTGGATATACATTGAGATGTTTGATGGTGAGGCTGATGAATCAATTCTCATGCACGAGAGGTGCATCGACCTGAGTAGGTCGATAGGGCACATAATTCCTAAATGTTAGAAACCTTATGGGGTGTTTTTTCTTAGGTTCATTTATTTAAATTGTCAGTGACAAACTATATGGTGTTTTCCCACGTAGATTTAAATGACATTTTACATAATCGACATTTGTTTATGGTTATCTACTCATGTAACTAAGTACGATGTTGATAGGTACTAGGAAATTTCTTGTGAACTAGGACTCAAGGGGGTATTACCATATGCGGATGCCCGGTGAATGTTAATTCATTATATCTACTATGTTATATAATGACCTCTAAGGAGAGGTTACTTATGAGGATGATCAGAGATGATCAGGACCCTGTAGGTCATGTTGATAGTTTTTAACATCATAGGTCATTGTTATCTTTACCTCTATTGAAGAGGTTTGACCTTTGGGAAAGGTGGTTAAACCTAGATACCCTATTATGATACTTGATCAGTAGGTCTAGGTGGGACACCTAGAGGCCCTTTGTTTTAACTCAGAACCTTAAAGGTCAACATTCAATTTGATCAAGGGAAACATGTGAGTAGGGTTATCTTGGGGTTTTGGGTTCTTTTTTAGGTAGTGATCTAGGTTATACACTTGTTTGAGACTCATGCACAGTTAGTACTCAAGTTTTGTGATATATTCATGTTGACTTCTTTGTATTTTGATGAAGCACCTAGGGTTTTTTGGTAATAAGATTAACTTTGATGGGTATGACTATTTGGGTGCCTGGCCCTATTGACCAGTGTTTTCATTGTTGCTAATATTGTCAGATCGTGGATAGATTCTTGTAACTCTAATGACACCAGGTGACTGGAAGTAGTGGAATATATCATTCCCCATGTGAGATACCTGATTTTTAAGAGGAGTTCCAAGGTAGCTTTCGGATTAAAGATACTAACATTTCGTATAGCACAATCATCTTATCCTTGTTATGAACGAATCATGGGAGTGTGGGTTGGGTGATAAATGTATGATTTTGTTACATGTGGTACTGATTGAATCATAAATTGGTGAGTGGCTGGGTTCAACACAAGGACCGATGGTTTCAAGAACTATCTACAACCATGGTTTCTCAGGAGTTGTGATGAAATGAGAAATACCCCTTCATGGTAATGGAGATTAATAATTAATTAGGTACTGCAAGACGGTTGGCATGTGGCTGGACTTGGACATGCATTGTCGGGATATGTAGTGTTAGGAGTTGGTTAAAAGTAGGAGTATCTAGTTTTTATGTGATCATGGATTGGGGTAGTTACACATGACTTTTAATGTAATCTTAATGTAATCTTAGTTGGTGATGATTTTGTTATATATTTACATCATCTTGAGTACAATGAGAGAGTATTTTTTATACGCCGAGATTCTACTCTTTTAAAATATATTTCTTGGTCAATGTTGAAACCTGTTGAGGTTAGACTCAAGGAGAAGTTTAAGAGTAAGCCAGATAGTTCATTGTACACTTTTGGTCGTTTGAGGGTGGTAAACCATGTGATGAGTTGAAATGCAGCGGTTTTCATGGAAATATTTATCATGAAGTGGGAATGGGTGATGCTTGGTTGTTGAGATTTGATGCTCAAGGATGATCAAGTTTCTAGACATTTCAATTTTTATGTCCAAAGGTGGATGGGGAATGGGTTATGGTGATCAAGATTTTATTTCTTTGATGGGGTGATAAGGATGCTTCTAATGTGGGGAGTGGGATATCGGTCACAAGAGGGAGACCCTCATGAAGAAAGGGTTTTAGGACCATGAGACTGATCGTATGATAGTGGTTTTAGCACTTGTATTTTGTTTGATAAATGAAATGTGTATATATTTAAATATCAATAAATTTTAGGTATAGGTTTGATTGTGTATTTGGGTGAAATCCAAGTGTGGACGTTAAGTCCGATGTAACTTTTGGAGATCCATGGATGCTGGATCTGGGTTCCGTTGGTGTTAGTGCTAGATCACGACTACAGTTTTAATTAGAAGATGGTTTTTTCAAAATACTTCATCAGAATTTGGGTATGGGATTCAGTGAGAATGATCAAAACAATCTCATTATGCCTTCAGATAAGGTTGTGGAAATATAATTTTGAAGACGCATTAGTCGTGGGAGCCGAGCATTCTTGGGAGTAGTCAACTAGAGGCGATTTGACTTTAAAGTCCTCTAATGGTATGATATATTCAATAGGGTACCAAGTTTAGTTCTTCATCGAGATGAGATAGGTGTAGTTCAAGGGTCATCTGGGGATTTTCAAGTAAAATTTGGTACGACCAGGTTGAGCTTGGCTGATAGAAGTTCGACTGTTATGATCAAATCGAGGACTGAGGGTATTCCCTTAAGGTGTAATTTGAGAAACACATCAAAATTGTAACTAGGACACTTAGAACGTGTTATGATGAGAAAATGTGATGGTGGAAGTGTCGTGGCTCAAGTTTTGATGGCTTAGATACAATATTTTTAAAATGACTATTGTAGATGCATTAGGCGTTTGGAATGTAACGCACACATTTAAGCAAACAATCTTAAACCCAAGTAGGTCGGGTGATGTTTTTGTTGTCCACTAAATCTTCTTGGGGATGAAAATTTCTAAGGTGGGGAGACTGTAAGATCCCGTGTTTTTTTAATCTTGAAATTTCAAAAGGAATTTGAATTTTCGGTTTACATGATGAGTAAAATCTTGATCAGAGATTCGAAATGGAATTACGAAGGTTGTAATACCTCTAAATGATGTTTTTAGATATGGAATGGGGTTTGGTTTGTAACTTGGAGTTTTTTAGAGTGTCTTAGGGATTCGGGACCCAAAGCTAGAGTTTTGGGAAAAGTGCAGGAAAGGGTACATAGTTAGGGCACTGTAAGTATTAACTGTGAGACTAAACCATGCATCCTAGTTTAAATAGATGCATGGGTTGGGGAAACTATGAAACAGTCTAGGGAAAACAATTTGGGTGTCTAAAACTTATTTCATACATGTCGCACAGTTGGTGCATGGTCTATTAAGTCATGCTCCATGCTCGTAAGGGGGTTTTGGGTCTTAGACAGTGTTGACCACACAGTTGGTGCATGGTTTGGCCAACTGTGTGGCCAAACGTGACGCCCCATTAAAAAGTAAAAAATATACCTTTTCCCCTTATTATTTTTAAGAAGGAAATCCATTTTTCTCCCTTATCCTCCCCCATATGCACACTTATCCTCTTCCTCTTCCCTTGGGTGGTTATCCTCTGCTTGTGGCTAGAATGAGATGTCGTTAGGTGTGTTAGAACCCTTAAGTAATTCTTCAACTCTATTAGGATATGTTGTGTTCTTTTTCTTTTTCCTCTAAGAGAGGTATATCTGGTTAGGGGTTTTGGCCTCGATTCCACCGAATCATAGTGGAATGAGATATCGATGTTGGGGTTTCCCTCTGCCTAGGAAGAGGATAAACTGAGAGGCCATCTTCACTTCGCCACATATCATTTCATCGAGGTACATCACCATAGTGAATTTATAACTATTTAATGTTTTTAATTAAAAAATTTAAATGGTTGTTTTGACATCATTTCTTGGGGATTTTACCCAATTATAGGTTCATGGTGTACCGCTTATTGTTGGCGAGCATTAGGTCACCATTCTAGCGTGACAAGATCAGCTAGTGAGCTTTTGAGCTCTATGCCATTTTTTAATAAGGATGTTTTCCTTTGTCTATAGATCGTTTGGTTTTATTGATTAATTATAATTTTGTTATAATTAATTAATTTTGATGATATTTTTCTGAGAAAGGTCCGTTATGAATTGGATGAGCTTGGGCTGGCCTTAGCAGTAGCTCTTGGCCCTTGGAAAATAAATGTAAAGTTTCCTAAAGGTAGATGGTCAATCGTACCTGCCCTTTTGTATTTATGCATAGTTATGGTATTATGTGTATACTCAGGCTTTCCCCTAAGAGTGATTTCCCCCAGTTTAATTTCAATCTCATAAACATTTTACTAAATGAAATGAGTATATTGGACTGGATGAACACTCGGGGTCACTAAAAAACTTGGTGCATTGACTTTATCCATGATCTGAGGCTATGACCTTGACCAAGGATCCCCTGTGGAATTCCTCTTTCTATTTTCATTTCTAGGATCCCAAGAGGGATGACTTACTTTTTGACTTAGATAATCACAATAGGGATGCCTATGTTTACCAATAGACCTTGAGGATTCCAATTAGGATGCCTCTCTAGCATTTTAACTTAGGGGACCAAGTGGTTTCCCCAATGTTTGAACAACCCTGAACTAGTACATCGGGTCTGGGTAGAGATGGTAGCTAGTGTCACCTTAGAACCTATGCTGAACTTGTAATACCATGATACTGAGACAATAGTGGTGGGTTAGGCGTTAGGCCACCCTCACTCTTTTATTTATGTATTCACTTATTTACTATTGATGCAGTGATGATAGTCAGAGGTGCTTCCTGGTTCGTGACTAATGTGTCATATGCAATGTTTTATGGAGTTTCTTAGACATACTCCTTGGGATCCATATTATGTGCTTATTTATTTTAGTCGGGATTTCTAGATGTACTTCCTAGAATCTGGATTGTGAGCTTTATTTTATTGGGATTTCCAAATGTACAACCTAGGGTCCATCTTATGACCTTATTTGATTTAATGTTACTATTATTGTTACTAGAAGTCCTACTTATCACTTTGATTCCACCCTAATGAGGGATATATAGGTTGGTCACTATGAGAGTCTTAGACCCCTCTTATACTAGGTCTCTCTAGTTTTGGCTATTCCACTAGCATTCTAGAGTATTTCAAATGTAACACCCTAAAAATTATAAAAGAGTTACTTTTTTATTCGATAGCATGTATAACACGAAACACAAAACATTAAAAGGAATATTTTTAAAAAAATTAAATGGATTGGTTACCCAATTCATGCCCAGAGAAATTTATTAAATCAAAAGTTTTATAATAGAAAATTTGAGGTATAATGCACTTACACCATCAGAAAATTATAAAAACAGGGAATATAACATTAAGATATAAACAGAGATTGAACCTGCTTCACCTCTGATCCAAGAAATGTGTATGTCTTAGGAAACAACCTCATTTAGAGATGTCACAAGTCCAAAATGGAATCTATCATTAATTGCAGCAATTGAAAAAAACCTTAATCACATCCCAAATTCCCATCGATGGTAGCGGGATTTTTTGTGAATCATCCCAATAAAAACTATCCATTCTGATGGACCAAAATTTCATCTGAAGAAATGGTCTCAGGGTCCTATACATGTGATGGAAAGTGCAGTCTGCACTCATAGTTCTTCTCCAAAAAATCAAACAGAGTCCTCCTGAACATCGGTCTCATCAATATGGAATCTTCATAGTGACATCCCCAAAAATGTAGAAAAAATCCAACATAAACCACCAGAGCCATAAGGAATCGTGCAAAAAAGAAGGGGTTCCATAAATTCGAGGTATATTGAAATTTCATAGCCAAGGGATATAAATAAATTCAATATATTTTATATCTTTTAATGAACGTGATACTAGGTTAGCTTACGTTACATGTAACAAAGACTTTCATCAATATCTTGTGTTACACGCAAGACCGAGTTTTACTGAATACTACTAATATTATTTAATATAATAAGATTTAGACTAGACATTAAATTAGTGGTTATGAATAGGATTAAATAAATTATGAAAATATATGGTTTGCACAAATATAAAATTAATTCATTAATAATCAATTTATAAGAAATGAATATAAGAACCAATGGAATATAAAGAAAATTTTTTTATGCACACAAAGGTGTTTTATCCTAATAAATTAAATTAATTACTATCAGTGAATGATATTAATGAAATTTTTATATTATATATTCAAAAAAAATATTTTTTATATTCATCCAATATATTTGATAAGCATGAGATAAGAATAAATACAGTTTTATGTTTAAAAATTTCATTTTTCTAAAAAAGACAATTTACCGTCGTTTAAAGGAGAACCTATTTTAAATCCAATATTTTAACTTTATAAATTTTATATATATAAATAAACATAATTTTTTAAATAGGAACATAAAATTATCTTAGGGTGATTTTTTTTTATTTTTCTATGAGGTTTCATTTTTTTGATGAATAGTGAAAAATACTGAATTTTAATTCAAAACTACATATTCTTCTAATTTATTTATAAGGTTAAATTATATTTTTTATTAGTTTTAAAGTTTAATTATATAAAATATAAATAAATTAATCCAATTTAGGTCATTTTAATCAATTTCACTTTGAAATTGGATATAAAAACTTAGTAAACTTTTGAACATTTTTACTTTAAAAACCTACATTGTTGTCCCGTCTGTGGGATTAATTTTAAATTAATTTTTTCCACTTATGTGATTTGAATTTGGAAAAATGTATTAATTATTTGGAATAATAACAATTTATAATTTATAATAAATTCAACTTAGTTTTTGACCAAAAATATTAGTGAAAGTAATTAAAATTAATTACAGTGATTTAGAGAAAAATTATCTTAATAATGGACTAAACCTTAAACTTAAAGGATAAAATTACCTATAATCTTGTAAAAAATACATTGTATGTTCATATTTAGAAAATATACTCCATTTTATAGAATTTTATCCATTATTGGAGCCACTTGACATGGGAAAAATGTGGGTGGAATTCTCACATCCAAAAAATTACAAGAATGTCACTCCTCCATTATAAAAAGGCACTCACCCCTACCACTTATTCATGAATTTCAAGCCCTTTTTCTCACACAAAATCATCTAAAATAATTTAAAAACATCCCTCCCCTCATATTAAAATTCTTAATTTGGTCATAAATCCAACCAAGAAGCCCTTTGGTGTAAACCAAAAGGAATTACCCGAAGAAGATGTAACTTTCTTCAACATGCATTTTTACCTTGTTTCCTTATCCAATCCCTTAATTTCACTTTATATCATGATCATATAATAACCCCAGTATCTTAAATATACTAATATGTTATTATGTTAAGGGTTCAACATACACCTACACACACTTCCATCAAATGGGTAATGAACTTACTGTTTGTGTGTACAGCGAACTACCGCCTCGCAAAACGATGTCGTTCGTTTATCCTTTACCACCTCTCATGGTTGAAAATTATTATTAACACACTATTTATATATGATATATGTTATATTTATGTTTTATTTATAATTATTTAATTTTTATACAACACATACTTTAATGCTTTCCATTTTGTGTAAATACGATAACATTATTTGTGGATGTGTGGACTACCGCCTCCTCAAAGCGATGAGATACGTTCACACATTACATGGAATGTATAAAGGATGGTTTTAATTAAAATATGTGATATATATATAATAAATATAATAATATAATTATAATATACATATATATATCATTTACTTTTCATTCTTTTAAATATGAAAAAAGAAATGTAAGTAGCGTTCATGCGTACGTTCGGTCTACCGTCTCCATGAACGATGCATTTCATTTCTTATCTCAAAATATTATGGATTATTATAAATAAATATATACTGTATATAAATTATAATTACATCATGGTTTAAATTCTTTATATGATGAAATCATGATCGGTGAATAATAAGTAACAAGTTAAAACATACTTGAAAAACTAGGCAATTAACACCTAAAATAGTGAAAATAATGAAAGATTGTTAACAAATGGGCAATGAGATATTATAAGAAGATAATATATGAAATTATAAATATGATTATGGTTCTTTTATAAGTTATTTATGTGTTTAAAACCATTATATATTAATTTAAAGGACGTTCACCTGAAAGGATATGCAGGGTTAAGGATTCTTGTCTCACCTTTACTGTTGTGAGGCATACATCATAATCACCACTTATTTCTTTTGTGTGGTGTATATACTGCCCACTTTTATATTTTATATCATTAATTATTCTATATTTATGGTATTTAAGGTTTTATTTGGAATTATCTCGTTAATGGGGCTTATGATTCAAAAGTTACTAAGTAGTAAGGGCCTTCATCTCAATTTCCATTTTTGAGGCATACTTTATCGTTATGCACCTAATTTCTTATATATGGTGTAAATACTGAAAAATTGACATGTAATATCATGAATACTTCATTATTTATGATATTTTTATTTTCAATTAGAATTATTTCATCTAATGGGATTTTAACTTAAGATTACCAGGTGGTAAAGAAATTTCATAACTCAATTCCTTTTTCATTGGGTTATATTACTTCCTCATTATTGTTAATATTGTATGATTATGTGTATAATGACATTGAATGTCTAATGTTTTATTTAAAATTTTATATTTGGATTTATAGTTGATACTCATAATCTATTCATTGATTGATTCTCACATAAATGTTATGGTCTTTTCAAGGGTTTACTTCACAATCTCATTTTGTTCGGGATTTCTTACACTTAAATTTACATTAGAGTAAATTATTGAATCATTGTTTAATAAATCCTTTCATTTTACTCTCCTCTATTTATTCGTGACCTTTTTCAAGTAATAGTATCATTTTCCCACTCTTTGGTACTCAAAATTAATTAGAAAATGTTTTCAAGAAAACACGACTTCATTTCTCTTTTAGTCAGAGAACCAATTTTCTTATAAAAACAATATTTTATAAAAATGTTTTAAAAAAATTTAACCTTTCTAAGATGATTTATTAAAAAAATTAACCTTTTTTCTTTTACGATTTTTTTCAAAGGAATTTTCTTTTTTCTTTCCAAACAAGACACTTTTCTAGTTGTTTTACCTTGAAAAGGGAATGTTCTTTTTACCTTGTATGGCATGTATAGATTTATCCATCATCATTTCCTTGAGGCTTCCTTTTAAAGTTTGAAAGTTTAATTTTTAAATAAATTTTTTTCAAAAGTGATTTTCAAAAAAAAATCAAAATAAAAAGGATATTTTCCTCAATAATGTTTTTAAACGAGTTTTTTATAGTATTTCCTTTCATCATTGAAAACTATTAGGTACCGGGATGGGCAGTGGAAGCTGATGGGCTGGGAAATTAACATTTTTTTGTCACCAGAGCAATGTAACAACATCGAATCTGGTGATCTTATCCCAATACGGTCTGAGGACCATGTGTGGATTTAATAGAGCACAAAATATAATTTGAACATATACCTTGTTCGAAACTGATGTGTGAAAATCTATCGCAAGATTTCAGCAACCGTTGCTTGAAGACTCCAACGTCGAATCCCTCTAGATCATCCACACATGCCTCTTAAATCTTCTCGTACATCGTATGTCATAATCTGAGTGCTAGCGCGGTACACTGACGACCACTTCAACACAATGATGATCACCGCAAGCAAGATTCTTCAATCCAAGAAGAATGAGCTTGAATATCTTGGTTGCTTGACAGAATATCTCTCTAGAATTTAGGAGGAGAGAGAGTCTCTCAATTCCAATGCATTAATAGTTACATGGGAAGAGCCTCTCTCTTACTTATATAGGGAATATCTAAAATACTCAGTATGGGTTTCTGGCCCTCGCGTAATAGATATTCACACTATAAGTATTATAAATATTTATTTATGACAAATTAAATTATTCCATAAATAATATTTATAATTTTATCACTAAATTCTACATATATATATATATTAAATATATTTTTTGTGACAAAATTGAGTCATTAACTCAAATCACATCTCCTAAAAATATTAAACGAACCCAAGATATCTAAATATATTCAAATAATATTTTATCTTTGTATTTACTTAATCTCTTATAAATACATGTTATAAATAAACTCAATGAATTATTCCAAACTTTATCAATTGAAGAATTTATTTATTACTTAGTGATCCAAAGAACTTGGATAATACTTAGACCTCATGGTGGGGCCCACCAATTTCTATATTCCTATTCGATAGAATAGGGCAGATTATCAATGCGCTATAGTGTGTGACCCTCTAGACCCTTATCTCAATAGTAGTGAATAATATTCACCGACCAAGAGAAGGGTCTAGAAACTAATCGAGGCCCCTATAGAGATAAGGTAAAGTCAAAGCAATGACTACCTTCCTATAAACATGGTCTGTGTAATATAATATCTTCATCATCGATATCTCAATAAAGCAGAATGCACACTAGTGTCATCATCCTCTATCTTGCTTTATTTTATTTGTTGATCTGTCAAGACGGTCTTACCTTCCACTATCATGACCATGGATTTAATGAAGGTGCTACCATCCTAATCAACCAGGCCCGAGATATCTCTTCCACTATCATGTCCATAGATAGGAATGACCAATGATACCTGAAACATGTGGTGTCCCTATTATACGGATCAATACTCATGATATCTTCTAATAGATATCATCAAGTGTGAACTTCATGAGAATAAGTCTCAATGCTTATGAGCCCCCAACACCTAATAGTCTCACATCATTTGTGTCCTTTCATAATGATGTAACTAGACCATAGGACATTACTTTAAGATTACTATCATGTCATCTTGAGGTTATTATTATAGCCTGGGATCTTTTATAACCGTTTTATACGACATGTAATCTAAGGACATTGCCATAATAAAAGTTATTTTCAAAGAAAATGTTTTTCAAAATGTTTTTCAAAATAAAAAAGATATTTTCCTCAATAATTTTTTTAAACTAGTTTTTTATAGTATTTAATTTCATCATTGACAAAAACCCTTTATTTTTACTCCACTTGAGATATGTTGAATTTATACCATCCTGATTCTTCCTTTTGGTGGTTTTTGATTGATTTGTCTAAGGATAGTATTGAAACTCACTTCCTTGGTTAATTTTTATAGTCCCCTTGAAATATTCAATTTCATATGATCATTGAATATTGAATTTCCCCTAATTATATGTATCATTTATTATGGATATGTTCATTGCCTAAACCATACACCATTTTTACATATGGTGTTTACTTTTAAAGTTATTTGATTTACTGGGGAAATATTGATAAATGTGCATCCTTTACTCAATACATATATTTGATAAGGCACATTGTTTTTGAATTAAATTTATTATTCGATATATGAGGAATGATTTGGACATGTAAGATGCGGGTTGGGAACCATTTAAAGTAAACCCCTCAATGCATCAGTAGTCTCATGAGATGAAATTAATTGGCGACAAACCCTTCAATTTTGTTTTCAAGAAAAATAGATGAGTTTCTACCCATATATTTAAATTGTCTTATGAAAGGTCTTGATAGTAGTATGTTAAACAGTCTTGTGAAAGGTCTTGATGGTAAATTTATCATGTGCCTGGGAAAAATGATGTTTTATAATTAAGAGTTTCCTTCATTTAGTATTCAGTTATTATTATCCATGAGAATTTTGCTTTGACATTATCTATGGATGCATTTCATTCTCATTTCATTGATAAAATAGCATGTGTTTTAGTTATTTGATTTTTTATATTGATTGTGCCTTATCCGTTTATTTAAATAGAATTTGTTTTCAATTATTCACCTTTCCATATTTTTTATGAACTTATTTATTATTTTATTGATTACATAGCATGTGTATTCAGTTATTACCTTTCCATATTGACTATTCTCATAGAGTCATTATTATTTCCACTATACTTGTACCTTACTCAGCATTTGAGCTCACCCTTAGTTTTTCTCCTTTCTCCAAGAATCCAACAAGTGTGATAAGAAAGACATGAAAGGATATTCTATTTTGGAATATAGTTATCTTAAAAAGAAAAAACAATTATGTTGTAATTAGAGTATTCATTTGTAATAAAAGAATCATGTATGTATTTGGTTTACCAAGACTACTAAACTCTTAGGTCTTTTAGGATTTGATTCCTTATAATCATGTCAATGTAATGGTAGCATGACACTAGCTCTAGGCTTACTGGGGTCGGGGTGCTACACCAAAGGTTGTTGGGTGAGAATATTTCCCCCGAGCAGTGGGGTGCTGATGAGATCCCTAAGGATGGACTTGATCACCTCATCTGATGCCTGGGATACTCCTTAGGATTGGTGGATACACCTTTATAGATACTCACCATATTTTTCTAAGAGTGGGTTTTTGAGCCATTTATTGAATGATTATGTGTTGTTTTACCAAACTAGGAGAGTATTCCTTATAGATTGGCCAAGGTTCACCCCCTTTGGGATTATCCGAGTTGCGGTGTGTTGATCGCCTATGTGTTGGAGTTGGTGTACTAGAACAAACTATTTGTATACTGATTACATGAATATTTAATGTATTTAAATATTTAATATCTTATTACATATTTTTCATTGTTATGTATGACTATAATGTAATAATGTCCTAGAGTATTTGTCACATTAATAAGTTCATAGCAGTTCCCCACTATGATATGAACCTTGAAGTGCTATGAAAATATTTTTAAATATAGTTATGTAGTTGGATGAAATATTATAATGGGACAGATAGTATATAGACTGTCAAGTGCGAGTACTCATAAGCAGTTGAGACTTCTTCTCGTGAAGTTCTCACTTGGTAATCTCCAAGACGGGAGATTATGAGAACAGACCTGCCAGTATGAATTTTGAATGTTTTGGTTTCATCAGATATTCCAATATGTGAGCATGTGTAATGGTCCTTAGACTTTAATATTATCATTAATATATGTCATGACTCACGCACTTAGATTTCCTAATGAAAACTATCATGCCATATATTGGCGGGAATTAGGGTATGTTGGGTGTATCATGAATGACATGTTATTAATGGATAAGTTGATCAAGGATTTTTCCCTTCTATTTATGGAAGTTGATATCTTAGTCTTTTGATCGAAATAGAATTGTCACCCTAAATTCTATGGTCATGGTGTAACGACAAGTTTATTTCAGGTATTCAAAGAATGATATATCAAGCATATAGGTTGATGACACTATCATGAAACCTACTTGATGAGATATTGTGATAAAGGGATTATATTATACAGTGAGCCTTCTTATGTGGATGTCATCATTGTGACTTTAAGCTCTTTCTCTTGGGTGCCTGTCCCGTTTCTAGAAAATACTCTTGGACTTTAGGCAAATTTGTCTAATGCCAACGAGAAATAATCCTAGAGGGTCACACACTAAGTGTTTCTTATGGTCTTGATTAAATTCTATTTGAATTTAATTAATATAATAAATATTATTCTCAAGAATGTGGAATAATTTCATTCAAGTTAAAATGATCACATAAATTAAATAAAATATATTTATTTTATTGAACATTTAATAAATATTTATTTACTAGTTTGTAAAAAAAATATTTAAGAGAATAAATTATTTAGTTGTTCGGGTGTTCAATAAATGGAAGTGGAGTTCAAGCAGACCAAGGCCGATCTAGTAGTAAAATAATTATCTGCAATATAGTAAATAATTATTTAACTAGTTGGCACACGATAAAATAATAATAACGCTGGTATTATTATGTGGCATGGGATTTCATTTATGATTCTGTTTTGCGCAAGTTTGTGCACCATGAATAATGGTGTTGTTATTTTTATTATGTAATATGGGTTTTCTATAAAGTTATGGATGTATTTAATTGTTGTTATGCAATTAAATATTATAACTGAAACCCCATTTCATTAAATAGATAGGTACATCTATTGTTCCACTACGCCTGGTGAACAAAAATTGTCAGTAGTGAAAGAATTGTTGAGCCAAAACAATTTTATCTCTCGAATCTTCTCCTCTCCGCTCTCAAGAACAAGAGACATTCTTCAAGAACAAAGAATAAGAGATCAAGAATGACCAAATAAAGATACTCCCTTCACCACGCTAGCACTCAAAGAATGAGTGGTGTCGATCGGAGGCCATTGGAGCACGTGTGGATCACCACTAGAGGGATTCTAGTTTGGATCCTCGCAAGTGCAACAAAACAATCCAGAAGGGTTATTATGAACGATCAACATCATCAATGAAGAAAGTACTAAAGATCCAAATATTTAATTTCTATATAAATTATTTAAATTAATTATAAACATGATGCACAAGATCCTTTCTCTAGGATCTGGTGCTTTTTTTCTTCTTTTTTCTAGATCTTTGATTTTATTTTGTGGATACTGGATTTTATCATCACATTGATCCTAGATTGGTCGTCGATTATAGAAAAATAAAAGTTGGGCCCTACCAACCACCATACTTCTGCTGCGTACTGATCCTTTAAGTGGTATCAGAGGGGTCACAACATTGTTTATAATTATTTAAATAATTCATTGATGATTTATGCTTTAATAATTTAGTTTTTCAATCATGTTTAATCATCCTTGTAATCTGAATTTTGAGATCTATTCTTCCTCTTATCATTTCTCACCGATCTAATAGAAATGAATAATTTTTAAATTAAAATTAAATCAAAGATCTCATTAGGAGGCACTGACAATTCTGTCCAGGTAACACGACAGTACACGCTGTGTATTTGGATTTACACACCGTGTAATCTTCCATACACACCATGTAATCCATATTACACACCGTGTAGTTGTGTTCAATGCATCAGGAGTAATTCATAAATTACTCAAGACATGTGCATTAATGACACACGATGTAGTTAATTCTTACACCATGTGATGACCAAGACAAACTTGTGCACATTCAGCCAGATTACACGTCATGTGGCCCACTGGACACGGCGTGTAGTCCCTTTGAGTCAAGTGTCAAACCGTGTATCTCATACACGGATAAGCCGACTGGTAACCATGTAAATCAGAGACAACATGGTGTGTAGCCCACCAGACATGTCTGGTACTCCAAGATTTCTAAAGTGCGTCTCACACGACGAGTCCCTAGTCATGTAATTTAGATAAGGTGGTGAAGGCAGTACACATTCTGTACTTTACCAAATTACAAAAAATTAAAACTTTAATATTTGTGTAATGTTCAGAATTAAATATCATGTAGATTCAAACGGGTGTTCACCGTGTTACCTCCAAGGTTATGGATGATAATTTCAGGGAAATTTAGAATAGGATTAAGATAAAGGGATTGATTAATTAAAGATAATAATTAATCAATTCAAGCACGATTTATCTTAATAAGAATGATTAAATAATTGAATCCTAGTTTTAGTAAATGTGTAATTCATTGCATGTATGTGGATGATCATGAGCTAAACCAGACCTTTGTATGTGATTGGTTTCCTTTTAATTTATTTTAAATTAAATTGTTGGTCTGTGTACTATCTATCACCATTAATATGTACGATCAACGTGCCCATGGTTTCTTTTATGTAAACCCCCTTTTCACCCCTCACCTATGTGTGAGTTAAAAAGCATATGTAATGGATAAAGCTCCCAAGCTAGTAGAGGCAGTTCAAGCTGGAGTTGAGACGAAACCAATCCTAGGAGATACGGAAGTAGATAGGTGGAAATCTCTAAATACGAACCCAAAAGGTTCAAGGTGTTTCTCCCCTAGGTCAGGGTTAGTTCACTATAAAAAAACAGCAAATTAGTGGTAGTTTTTTAGAGGGGGTTCTGCACAACCCCCTCTCAATTCATTTTCTATGTGAATTAGAGGGGGTTATTCACAACCCCTTCTAATCATTGAATTTATAGGGGGTTCGCAACCCCCTCTAAATTTTTTATCATTATTTTTTTAATATGTGGTTGGATTTTATAGGTGGATATGTCAAAATCGCCACTAATTTAACAATTAGTGGCACTATATATTTAGTTAAATTTTAGAAATGATATATATATATATAGTATTCGTTTGGATTTTAGAGGATATATATATATAATTCCTTTGTATTTTAGAAGATATATATATAATAGAATCTTTTTTAAGGAACTAGTGGGAGATCACAACCAACTCTAATTTCTTAAATTAGATGGGGTTCACAACCCCCTCTAATTCCTTATATTAGTGGGGGTTCACAACCCCCTCTAATTATTTAGATTATAGGGGGACCTCCTATAATTTTTTAGATTATAAGGGGTTTAAAACCCCCTATAATTTCTTAAATTATAGGGGGTCCACAATCCCCTCTAATTCCTTAGATTAGAGGGGGTTCACAACCCCCTCTAATTCCTTATATTAGAGGGGGTTCACAACCCCCTCTAATTTGTGAGATTAGAGGGGGTTCATAACCCCCTATAATGTGAGACATTATAGGGGGTTTTGAACCCCTAAAATTTAAAAAATTAGAGGAGGTTTTAACCCTCTCTAATTTATGACATTAGAGAGGTTCATGAATCGCTATTAATCACTTAGATTATAGGGGGTTTTAAACCCCCTCTAATTTAAGAAATTAGAAGGGGTTCATGAACCGCCACTAATCCCTTATATTAGTATCGGTTCATAAACCCCTTGTAATTTATATAAACATAAATTTATACATATATAAATATTAGTATACATAATATACATGTAATTATAAATATATTTATTTTAATATATAAAATTTATATGTGGTTCTATAAATACTATACATTTATTAAATACATTTATATTATGAATTATACTAAACATATATTATATTAAATATATTTGTATTGTATATGTATGTATAAATACATTTATATTATATTATGTATACAAATATATATAATATAAAAAAATTAAATAAAAATAAACATATATATATTATATAATTATATTATATGTATTATATTATAAATATTTTATAAATATTTTATTATATAGAAATTTTTATATTTTATATAATTATATTATATATATTGTCGTATGCCATATTAATTATAAATTAATTTAGTGTTTGTGTGTGTGTGTGTGTGTTATTTGATTATATTATAAATTTTCAATTATATGAATATATTTAACTTTGTGTGTGTGTGTGTGTGTGTGTGTGTGTGTGATATAATATAAATATATATAATTACATGCATAAATATATAATATAAAGGTATTTACTATAATATATGTATAATATAAATCATAAAATAAATGTATAGTATTTATAAAACCAATATATAATTTTTATAGTTTAAAAATTTTGAGTGATAATATTAATAAAAATTAATAATATTATTTCTACACACACATATAAGTATATAAAAATAATGACATAAATATATATATTATAATTATATTATATTGATAAAAAATATATAAATATATACACACACATACACAAATAAATATAAATGTATATATAAATATAATTATTTATATATATTATATATAGAAATATTTATATATATATACTAATATATTGTATATATTTCTATACACAAATATATATATATATATATCATATAATATCTTCTAATTATTTATCTAAATATATTAATAGTCCCTTATATATTAAACAAAACCGAACTGGCAGAGTGGGGCGGCATCGCTGGACCTTGCAATTGGCACGAGATCGAAACCTCAACGATACAATTTTATTCTGGAGAGGTATAATATTTTCCATGCATTTCGTGCGTGTGTCCGTCAGGCGCGTTGGTGGGGGAGTATTTTCGCGACAATGGGAGGCGGCCCCAGGGGTGTCGTGGAGCGTCAGTGTGGGTGTCTGGGGCGTCTGGGGTGTCGACTGGCTGTCAGTGGGGGTGTCATGGTGCATAGCAGGGTATCCATGGGGTGCCAACGGTAGGTGTTAATGGGGAATCAACGGTGGGTGTCAGGGGGCATAGCGTGGGTGGCATCAGTGGGTGTTCGTGGGGTGTCATGGTGCGTAGCGGAGTGTCAGGGGCGTCAGCGGTGGGTGTCAATGGGGTGTACCAGGGATGGCGTGTTGGTGTTTGGAGCATCTCAGGGGTGTCAGGGGGTGGGTTTCATGGGGTGTCAACTATATAAAAAAGGTAAGCTAGATTAGGGGCGGTTGTAAACCGCCCCTAAATTTGAATTGTTAGCCTCAATTAGATGTAGTTTTAACCACCTCTAATTGAAATCTTAAAATTAGGAGCAGTTTTAACCACCTCTAACATTAGAGGGGGTTAAAACCCCCTCTAATCTAACTACCTCTAAACGCACCACTATTTTACCAGTGCTTACCCATCACTACCTCTAATCGGAGTAGGCGGGCACTTTAGCGGTGGTTTTGCGTAACTGCTGCTAAAGTGTTTAGAAGAGGTTATAACCCCTTCTAAATGAAAAAAAAACCCTTCTAATCACCCAGTTTTTTTAGTGGTTTATCAACCACTAGATAAACTAACCATTAGAAAATATCATGATCATTCCCTTTACTTTATTGTATTTTTTGTCAGTTGCATGGTTTATCATTATGGTTGTGTTGTCGCGATCACATAATTAATGAATTAAACAAGCATCTAAGATGGAACTAAAATAAACTAGGCTTATGCATAAATATTATCAAGATATGTTTCATTACTTAAGTAAGTTCCACTTAATATTAACAAGCATGTGATAAAGATAATAAGAAATTTGCACATAAGAGATAAAAATAATTCAATAAAATATTAAGTCGCACTAAGTCTTCCATTACTTGATTAAGGGCATGAATCAATAAAACTATGTGTTTGACCAACCCTTTTTAGGACACTTACTTTTATACAGGAAGCCCTTATTAAATTTTCAGGTTAACTTAACCATATTACATCAAGAGGAGTATCCCTTGCTAGACTTAGTGTAATATTAGAGGCAAGTGTTGAGGAAATCCAAGTCAGGATTTCAAGATTGGGAATTCCACTCAACGGATCAAGGAGCTGCAAGCCCGTAGTTGGAAAAGACCTACCTACCTAAATACCTTCAAATATCTTGACCAACCCTTTATGGGGTTATGCGAAGGGGAATATGGATCCTTTCTACTAGAATGTCCAAGAAACTAGACATTCTGAGTTCAATGGTGAGGGCCATTGGGACTTGATAAAATAGTGGTAGAATTAATAAAATTAATTTATTATCTCTCATAAAATATAATCAAGAAATTACTAATTATCTTCTCTTTTAATTGTAGAATAAAAATGAAAAACTTTTCAACCACACTATCCTTGCGATCAATACTGGATAAAGACAACATACTCACCGACAATAACTTCATGGAATGGTTTATATGTCTTCAGGTCATTCTACACCATGAATGGAAATCTTACGTGCTGGAGTCCTCATTACTTGATCTGCCTACCCAAGAGGTGAGTGATGAAAAGTTCTTGGTCTATGAAAAACATATGAATGACGCAGTCGATGTTCAATGTTTGATATTATCATCAATGTATAGTGAACTCATGAAGTCTCAAAAAAACATGGATGCCTATAGCATGCTTGATCACCTCCATGGTATTTACCAAGATAGAGTAAGATAGGAACAGTTTGAGATCTCCAAGGAACTCTTTCAGAGTAAGCTTGGAGAGAGTTCCCCAGCTGGGCCTCACGTAGTCAAGTCATTGGCTATATTGAGCGCCTGGAGGTTCTAGGGTTTAAAATCCCAAAAAACCTGGGTACTGATCTCATTCTCGCATCACTCCCTCATGTCTTCTCCAATTTTTTTGTTAATTTCAATATGAACAAAATTGAGAAGTCTCTATCTAATCTTCTTATACTCATTCACCAAGTGGACAAATATATTAAGTGTGACAAGTCTTTTGTCCTTATTATGAATAAGAGGAAATGGAAGGTGGAGACATTTAAGCCCAAAGCTTCTTCACACCCTTCCAAGAAAAGGAAGATAAAATGGGGGGCAAGGTAACATGAAGTTGTTTGTTTCGTATGTGGAAAGAAGGGACACTAGAAGAAAAAGTACACCTAGATAAAGAATCAAGGGGAAGCATTATGTGCATTTTTTATTGAGTTCAATTTATCTATTTCTACAAATTGGGTTTTAGATACAGCCTGTAGTGCTCACATATGTATCCAAATACAGGAACCAGTTAGATTCAAGAAAATTGACCAAGGGGAAGTAGATCTACTAGTAGCCAATAGAGCTAAACTTGTTGTTGTAGATTTCAAGGACTACCACCTCATGTTGTTAACTAGGATGATCTTAGTATTAAAAGGTTTTTATTATGTGCCTTATATAACCAAAAACATTATTTCTGTATCCATACTAGATACAGATGGATTTATTTTCAAGTTCAGAAATGAATGTTGCTTCTTTTATAAAGATAGCAATTGTTTTGGTAAGGCACATTTATATAATGGTCATCATGTGTTGGATTACACAAACCAAGTAATAGAAATCAATAACAAAACTACTTCACATGACTCATACCACACCTTACTTTGGCATCACTGGCTAGGTCATGTAAATGAGAAACTCTTGACAGAGTTATATCAAGATGGATATTTAGATTCTTTTGAACTAAAACCACTTGATGTATGCCATGCATGTTTACAAGGCAAAATGACCAAAGCCACATTTAGTGGGAAAGGTGAAAGAGCCAAAGAGCTTCTTGAATTGGTTCATACCGATGTGTGTGGACCATTTCCATTAGAAGTGAGTGGTGATTACTCATACTTCATAAATTTTACTTATGATTTTAGTAGATATGGATATATCTACTTAATGATGTATAAGTTGGATTCTTTTTGATAAGTTCAAGGAATAAAAGAATGAAGTTGAGAACCAGATTGGTAAGAAGATTAAGAAACTCCGCTCATACTGAGGTGGATAATATCTTAATTAAGACTTCATTGATTACTTACAGGAGTTTGGGATCCTATCCCAACTCACTCCTCCTTACACACCCCAGTGGAATGGTGTAAGCGAAAGGAGGAACCACACCTTGTTGAATATGATGAGATAAATGATGAGTCATGCAAGTCTTTCGTTATCCTTTTGTGGATATGCGTTACAAATAGCGGTAGACATACTAAACCAAGTATCAACTAAATCGATAAATGGAATTCCATATGAGATTTGGAGTGGAAGAAAATCCATGTTATCGAATTTACATGTGTGTGGAAGCGAAGCGTTTGTTAAGGCCTCTTCACGTAACAAACTCACACCCCGAGGCACAAAGTGTACCTTTATAGGATACCCTAAGGAAAAAAAATGATATTACCTATATGAACCATCATATAAAAGGGTTATAGTGGCAAGACATTCCATATTCCTTGAGAGGGATCACATCTCCAAAAGAGATAATGGGAGCGAGATAGAATTCGATGAAGTTAAGGGTCAAGGTACACGAGATTTGGTACAGTAGCAGATTCCACAAAGCCCTGTGGAAGAATGATCTGTTCCAGAGACACAATTACTGCATAGGAGTACAAGAGAGATTAGAGGATCGAAATGGTATAGTTTTCTAGTTACTGAGGATGGTGACTCATTATTAGTTGATATTAATGATCCTCTAACCTACAAGGAAGTAGTAAGTGTAATAGATGTTTCTAGTGGAAAAAAGATATGAATTCTGAAATGGATTCCATGCACCAAAACCAAGTCTGGATTTTGGTAGATCCTCCAGTAGATGTAAATCCTGCTGGTTACAAATGGGTATTCAAGAATAAAATTGACATGGAAGTATAAGTCAATACCTATAAGGAAAAACTAGTTGCAAAAGGGTTTAAACGATGTCAAGGCATTGACTATGAAGAAACCTTTTCACCAATTGAAATGCTGAAATCCATCAAAATTCTATTGGACATTGCAGCTTATCATGTCTATGATATTTGGAAAATGGATGTCAAAACAGCCTTCCTTAATAGGAACCTTAAGGAATATTTCTATATGACACAACCTGAAGGGTTTGTGACTCTGAAGGATTCCAATAAGATATGAAAGTTGCAAAAAACCATTTATGAATTAAAGCAATCATCTAGGTCATGGAACATTCTTTTTGATGAATCCATGATAGAATTTGGTTTTATAAAGAATGAATGTGAGCCTTGCATCTACAAATGGTTTAGTGGGAGTGCAGTCATTTTCCTAATAGTATATGTTGATGACATATTACTTATTGGAAATGAAATACCAGTCTTATAGTCTATTAAGGCATGGTTGAATAAATTCTTCTCCACAAAGGAATTGGGAGAGGCAGTGTATATTCTTGGTATAAAGATCCATCATGATGGATCTAAGAGATTTTTGGGACTAATTCAAAGTACATACATTGACAAGATACTGAAGAGATTCGGTATGGAACAATCTATGAGGGTGTTATTGCCAACGTCACATGGCATTTATCTTTCCAAAAAAATGTGGCCTCAGACACATGAGGAAATAAAGAGAATGAAAAGGATTCAATACGCATCAATGATTGGGTTGGTCATGTATGCTATTATATGTACTAGGATAGATGTCGTCTATGCATTGATTGCGATAGGAAGATATCAAGCTGATCCAGGTGACTGCCATTGGATGGCAGTCGAGACTATCCTTAAGTATCTAAAGAGTACTAAGGATATGTTACTAGTTTATAGAGAATATGAGGAACTAATCATCATAGGATGTGCAGTTTCTAGTTTCCAGACTGATCAATATGACATGAAGTCATAAACAGGATACATCTTCACTTTGAATGGAGGTGTTGTGAGCTGGAAGAGATCAAAGAAAGGTGTGATCTCAGATTCTACTGCAGAGTCTGAGTATATTGCAACTTCTAAGGTATCTAAAGAAGAAGTTTGGATGTGAAGCTTAATCCAAGAGTTGGATGTGGTACCTATTAGTAAAGATCCCATCACACTTTATCGTGATAATACTACAGTAGTGGATCTCACAAAAGAGCCAAGGTCACATCAGCGGACGAAGCACATACTATGGAAGTATCATCTCTTGATGGATTTTTCTCAGAGAGGTGAAGTTGTAGTGAGAATTTTTTCTATAGAAGACAACGTGGTAGACCCCTTGAATAAATCCTTGACTCAACAGAAACATGATCATCATGTGAGGTCTAGCAGACTAAAAGTCGTAGGCAGTTGTCTCTAGTCCAAGTAGGAGTTTTTTGGAGTTTGTGTTCTAGAACAAACTGTTTGTACATTGATTACATGAATATTTAATGTATTTAAATATTAAATATATTATTACATATTTTTCATTATTCTTCATGACTATAATGTAATAATGTCCTAAAGTATTTTTTGTATTAATAAGATCATAGCAGTTTCCTTCTAGGATGATAACCTTGAAGTACTATGACAATATTCTTAAATATTGTTATGTGGTTGGATGACATACTATGATGGGAAACATGTTATACATACTGTCAGGTGTGAGTACTCGTAAGCATATGAGACTTCTTCTCATGAAGTTCGCACTTGGTAATCTCCAAGAAGAAAGATTATGAGAACAGACCTGCCAATAGGAATTCTGCATGTTTTGGTGTCATCTGATATTATTATCTATGAGAGTGTGTAATGGTCCTTAGACTTTAATATTATCATTAATATGTTTCATGACTTGCACACTTATATTTACTAATGAAAATCGCCACGCCATATGTTGGCAGGAAGTAGGTCATGTTGGGTGTGTCACGAATGACATGTTATTAATGGATAAGTCAAGGAAGGATTTTCCCCTTCCATTTATGGAAGTTGATATCTCATCCCTTTGATTGAAGTAGAAACTTCTCCCTAAAATCCATGTCCAGGGTGTAACGATGAGTTTATTTCAGGTGGTCAAAGAATGACATATCAAGCATATAGGTTGATGACACTATCATAAAACCTGCTTGATGAGATATTATGATAAAGGGATTATATTACACAGTGAATGTTTATATTTGTATGTCATCATTGTGACTTTAAGTTATTTATCTTGGGTGCCTTGACCCATTACTAGATAGTACTCTTATACTTTAGGCAATTTCGCCTAATGCCAATGAGAAAGAATCCTAGAGGGTCACACACTAAGTGTTTCTTGTGGTCTTGATTAAATTCTATTTGAATTTAATTAATGGAATAAATATTATTCTCAAGACCATGGAATAATTTTATTCAAGTTAAAATGGTCGCATAAATTAAATAAAATATATTTATTTTATTGAAAATTTAATAAATATTTATTTACTAGTTTGTAAATAAAATATTTATTTAAGAGAATAAATTATTTATTTATTCCGGTGTTCAATAAATGGAAGTGGATTTCGAATGGACCAAGGCCTGTATAGTGTTAAAATAATTATTTTCAAGATGGTAAATAATTATTTAACTAGTTGGAAAAAGACAAAATAATAATAACATTGATATCATTATGTGGCATGGGATTTCATTTATGATTCTGTTTTGCGCAAGTTACTGCACCACGAATAATGTTGTTCTTATTGTTATTATGTAGCATGGGTTTTCTCTAAGATTATGAATGTATTTAATTTATGTTACATAATTAAATATTGTAACTGAAACCCTATTTCGTTAAATAGACAGGTACATCTATTGCGCCATTACTCCTGGTGATCCAAAATTGTCGATGGTGAGAGAATTGTTGAACCAAAAAAAATTCTCTCTCAAATCCTCTCCTCTCCCCTCTCAAAAATGAGAGGCATTCTTCAAGACCAAAGAACAGGCGATCAAGAATGACTAATGAAAGTCACTCGCTTAGCAGCACTAGCACCCGGAGAATGAGTGGTGACGATCGGAGTCCATCGGAGCACGTGTGGATCACCGCTAGAGGGATTCTGGTTTGGATCCTCGCAAGCGCAACAAGAAAATCTGGAAGGGCTATTATGGATGATCAACATCATCAACAAAGGAAGTACCTAAGATCCAGGTATTTAATTTCTACATAAATTATTTAAATTAATTATAAACATGATGCGCAAGATCCTATCTCTAGGATCCATAGCCCTTTTTTCTTTTTTCTAGATCATTGATTTTAATTCATGGATACTAGAATTTCTCATCGTATTAATCTTGGATTGGTCATCGATTACGGCTAAATCAAAGTTGGGCCCTCCCAACTGCCACGCTTCTGCTGCGTACGAATCCTTCATAATTGATCGGGACCTAGTAATCACACATCAGAATGGATTACATGTTGATTGAGTAGTATGAAATCTAGCTCAATGCAACATTTTTAGGGTCTCTATTTGATACTTTGAATCCTTCGTATTATAGTTATTGGAGGCAAGTACAGGTGAACCCAGGGTTAGGACATGTATCCCCCTGTGGTGACGTAGCTTACTCAGAAATATTACTGGCATTGGTCGAAACAGGTACTATCGATTGGGATTATGTACCTAGATATTGACTTAATTATACATGGATTGAGTGGTATGATATATATTTCAATTCCCTTTTGTAGGATTTCTAGACAATTGGGATTAAAGACCTAATGACCAACAGCTGTTGTTTATGTTATTTATCACCTTGCTCATGTATATACATATTTGTGTGTGTATATGGGAATATATATATATATATATATATATCTACACATATAAATATATATATATATATATACATGGAGGAACATTTCCCATTTGATCAACATCACAGACCATATATATATATATATATATATATATAAATATATATATACACATGGAGGAACATTTCCCATTTGATCGACATCACAGACCCAATGATCGACTGTGGTTTCATTTTATTTATTTTATTTATCTTTTTTAGTTGCGTCTCGACTAGGTTGAGCACCTTCCTTGAGCACACCTTACACAACTTGTCTTTCAGTTTATTCTACAATAGTTTTTATTATTATTATTATTATTATTATTATTATCTTGATGAGTAGTTCACATATACATGCACTGCATATTACTGGCTATGTTCAGGACTGCGTTGGTGGTGCTCTATTAAGTTTTGTACTCATACCCTACTTGGTCCGACATTACACTGGGTTACTTGAGCATACAGTCACTTGGTTGTAGGCACAAGTAGGGTCAAAACCCAAGAATGATCAAGCAGGATGGCTCGGAGTTGTATGTGGAGATCAGGTATCTGGTCTGGATCAAAGTTAATAGGAGAGCTCTATACTCTTATTTTTTACCTTTTTATTTACTCCAGTATATGTGATCATCTCGGAGGGTGATCACTATTGTATGTATGACACGGTCATTCGGGCCTTTACCTATTTCCATTTATTATTACAACATGATTCTATTTCAGTTATTTACTACTTTCGTACTCTATTTATTTACTGCTTGGATGATATCTGGTTATTTTTGTTGTTGTTACTCTGATATGAGGGTATAGTATCTGCACTGCACCACCTTTAGACCCTCTCTGCTAGTCGGAAGCCTTTTGAATATGGGGAGGTGCACTTGAGGCCTTATGAGAAACTAGCTCGGGGCACCAGTTTAGTGGCTTTCGGGTCGGGACGTTATGGTATTAACCTATGGAATTTGAATAATATATACATTAATTGAATCCAGGGGAGATCCTCCCCAAGGCATTCACAATAATGAATCTAAGAAGAATATAATGGATTTCTCAAGGAATTCCATAGTATTGGATTTCATCACACTATGACATTCATACAAGTCTCTTAGTGGAATACAAGGCTCGCTCAAGACATTCTGTACATGTTTAGGTCCATACAAACTGCAAGGAATCCCCCAAGGCATTCCAACTCATCATCATATCAAGAAACATTCATTTAAAATTTCTCTATTTATCAAGAAAACACTTTCCATCATGGAAAATCACTATTTAAGACAAAATCCCAGAGTCCCCTTCATGGACCGCTTCTCACAAGTATCAAAAAGAAACAATCCATTCGTTAAACCCCATCCTATTACATAAAATCCTTACAAGAACTCATTACCATATGCCAAGCCACTTTTAAAACCCAATTCCTATTTCATAAAATTTATTATTCATTTTTCAACACATTTATCCATTAAAAGTTTTAACTCCATTTACAACATCGATAGTTGTGAAATTCCATCACACAACCATCAAATGATTCCAAAATTCCTTTTTATAAATTTCAAATATAAGGGTTTCTTTAACATATATCAATTACTTTCTATATACACAAGCTCACCATTTGACCAGAAAATTCCAAGGTCAAACCCATTACATAAGAGTTTTACTAGGGATTCTCAATTCTAAGGTTCAAGATGTACTAAAAGGGTGATGCACATTAACAAACTAAATTTTAGAATATTACATTTTAATTAGGTTAATGCACAGTCCAACATGATATAACTACATAATCACTCATATTGATAAGTGAGGCTATGGGTTAATTTAAAGGGACCACCCACCTTAGACGCATAGGAGCCTACTCATCCAATATCAATCGTTAGTTCATCTTGAATCGAGATAAATCAAGTAACCAGATAAAAACCCTGAAAATAGGGAATATTAAACATAGACAGTCTGATAGAACTAAACATTGAAGGAAACTAATAATAGAAGACAATGGAAACTTAAACTTACCTTGGGATTTCCAGTGCATTCAGCACAAGTGAAATCATACATCGGATGGAGGAGAACCACCCATGGAAGAGGGGAGGGGATCCATGTGTTTGGAGAGTCCTACTCGCCATAGGGAACCTAGAATCCCATATAATAATAGGAAGGGTGGCATCAAGTGAAATGAAGGGGTTTAACCTCATTAAAAATAGCTTATGGGGCCACCAGTGAGTTAGTGAGCCCATAAGGGTTGCCTTGCTTCTGGCAAGGCTACTAGCTGGTCGGTAGTTGATGTTGTAGCATGTCCAGCTCTTGTGTCCCTCCAGTGTTCTCCTAAATTCCCAGTCTACCACCTGACCCTCATTCCACATCCAAGGTGACTTTTTGAGGGGTTTTAACCCTCCGAAATTGAATATGAACGAAGCTGAAAAACCAACCCCTTTACCAAATGACAAAAAATCCAAAATCTAACTGAGACCCAAGGACCTTTTGTACACACAGGTGTTACATTTTTTATATTAAATATCTTTACAATCTCATAGTAGAGGCTACTAAGATCATGATAGATCCATCAAAGAAACCAATAGATGGTGGTTGATTCGGTGAGAATATGTCTACCAGTACATGATTAATTGATAGAGATTGGGTTTTTCTCAATAGAAAATGTGCTACTCAAATCAGTCTATGGATAGACAAGAGTATCTTCCAAAATTTTATCAGTTAAATTGATACTTCTATTATATGGTGAAAATTGGGAAAGATATACACAAGGATAACAACGTAAAATAAAACAAACCTGATACGCCGACTTGTCAACCAGGAGTACAAGGTTGAGAACAACATATCGGAGCACATGAGTGAGTTTCAAGGTATTGTTGATCAACTAAATTCTATGAAAATTATGGTTTATTATGAGTTGTAGGCACTATTGATGTTGAGTCCTTTACCAAAGACATGGTACACACTGGTCATGTCTGTTAGTAATTTAGTACCATATGAAAAGCTCATCGTTGAAATGGTGAAGGATAAAATGTTGAATAAAGAATCCAGAAAGAAGGATGAGAGATGTACACTGGAATCATAGGATCTTATAATTAAAAGATGAGGGAAGCAGAAATGGCAGGGAATAAGTAGAAGCAAATAACCCCATGATCAAAATCAATAAAGGAGGAAGTAGTCAAAGTCACGATTCAAAAATAACATGAAGTGATGCCACTGTAGCAGTCCTAAACACTTAATCATGGAGTGTTGGAAGTTGAAGGTCGAGTAGAGGAAATGGGAAAGTAAACACCAAAATAATGATTTTGTAGTTATAAATGATGAGATTGTTATTGTCTTGGAAGAGCATGTTAACCTTGCAAGCCAAGATTCAACATGGGTGATTGATTCAAGTCCCTCTTACCATGTCACTGCTTGAGGATATTTCTTCTCATCTTACACTTAAAGAAGTTTTGGACCCATGATGATGGGAAATGACGGTGCATCCAAAAATTACTGGTATTGGAAATATTGTCATGGAGACTAATATTGGGTGTCGATTACTATTTAAGGATGTGATACATGTTCCTGATATTCACCTCAATCTAATATCCATCAGAATTCTTGAAGATGATAGATACATCAATTCCTTTGGTGTTGGGAAATGGAATCTTACCAAAGGTAACATGGTAATTGTTAAAGGCATGAAATATACTTCTCTCAACCTCACGTATGCCAAACCATGTAGAGGATAAATCAATGTAACTAGATAGGTGATTCCTGCAGAAGTGTGGCACTAGACAACTTAGCCACATGAGTGAGAGAGGAAAACTGCGGCAAAAAAGGCATTTAGCGGCGGTTTGGTTTTATGTTTCGCGGCGGTTTAAACCGCCGCTATATAGATTGGCGGTGGTTTTAAAAAACCGCCGTGAAATCGTGCGTCGGGAAACTATTCGCGGCAGTTTTTAAAACCGTCGCAGAAGGTTTCGCAGTGGTTTTTTAGCGGCGGTTTTTTTATTTTTTTTATTTTTTTTTAATTTTTAATTTTTAATTTTTATTATTTTTTATTATTTTTTATTTTTTTAATTATTTTTTATTATTATTATTTTTTATTTTTTATTTATTTATTTATTTATTTATTTATTTATTTATTTATTTATTTATTTATTTATTTCGTATTTATTTTTTATTTTATTTATTTCGTATTTATTTTATTTATTTATTTATTTATTTATTTATTTATTTATTTTATTTATTTATTTATTTATTTTATTTTGTATTTATTTTATTTTTTATTTATTTTATTTCGTATTAATTTTATTTATTTATTTTATTTCGTATTTATTTTATTTATTTCCTAATTAATTTATTTTGTATTACTTTATTTACTTTTATTTATCCATGCATGCACATTTATTTTATTTATTTCGTAATTAATTTATTTCGTATTACTTTATTTACTTTTATTTATCCATGCATGCACATCCCAAGCACATTCACATGCCCATGCAATATAAAGAAATAATGTGTTTGGTGAGATTTGAACCCCTAACCTCTTGCATCCACTATATTTACTAAACCTGGGTACAACCAGCCTTAGGTGTCACTCAACCAGCCTTCCACGTCACCCATTTCCCATCTCGAATTACCATTACACCATCCACCTTTCATCGAAATTCCTATCGTATCCTATAGGATACCGCGATGCCCGACGCGGTTATCCCTGAAAATTTTTCCGCCACTGAATAGATTACTCACGTGGGTGCTTCATTAGGGTTTTGTCCTCCCAGGATCTTCCTCCCGCGGCTCCCTGATTCCGGTTTCCATCACCGACCTTCTTCGTCCCGCAACGCACCTTTGATCGTTCTCCCAGCTTATTCCTCCCGCGGATACACGATTACGGTATCCATCTCCGACCTTCTTCATCCCGTGGGTCCCTGATTACGGTATCCACCTCCGACCTTCTTCGTCCCGCAGCGAGTCTACGACGACAGCCTTACCAACTCCCATCTTCAGGCCGGCGGTTTCCCTCTTCCGGCGACTACGACGGAGAGACTGCGTCTACTGCCCTTACAACAAACGCTTCAACATCGTCTTCCTCCAGCCTTATTATCATTCTACATCGATTTCTTCCAATACTAACTTGATATTTGCAGTCATAGTCTCAGTCTATTATATGTCGACTATGGTTACCAGATTCTGAGTTGTACAACTCCTCGGTATATAAGGGATTCCCGATTACTTCTACTGCGTCACCATATTCCACAGCCCACTGTTACACCTTCTACTACCAGATCCAACAACTATATTCCACTGCGTCGGCTAGCGGAGAACCAACGGATGTTCGGAAGAATAGACTTTACAGCAATACTCTGTTGAGGTAGCAGTATTCTTACTTTCAACAGAAATATGCTACCTACATCATTCAATTGATTATGAATTTTGCATTACCCAGTAACGGCACAATGATTTGCTCCTGACAACGATTCCTCTTCATAATTTCATATATGCTGCTGCTAATTTTTGACATTGTGAGTATACCATACACATAATAAAACCTTCTAACTGCTTTACGTAATACTTTTTTCTTAACTACAAACAAATTCGTCACTTTACTAATTCCATTTAGCACAATCTCAAGTATATAAGAGAACAGCTGTTAGCATACGAGCCTCATGTTCCGATCAAATTGGTTTTAATCCACTATATTTACTAAGGCTGGGTACCTCCATACTTACGTGTCTCCTCCACAGCCTCCCACGTCACCACTTCCATACCTCCATTTACCATTACACCATCCGTGTTCCTCCAAAATCCCGGCCGTGCCCTACCCGATATCGCGGGCTTCGCCTCCCACCCAAACCTGTTACCTCTTTCGCCTCGCCTCCTCCCGCGTCTCTTCCATTAGGTTACCCTCTACCGGCAAATCGCTCCCGCAGCTCCCCGCGTACAGCAACCTTCTCCGACGACGACCGTCAGCTCCCACGGCCGGTAGGATCTTCCTCCCTTCTCCTTCCTCCCGGTTCTCACGATTTCGATTATTTGCTGCCCGCTACGCGCGAACCAGCTCCAACCGCGGACATCCGCTCTGGGGCTTCCCTGTTCCGGCCAGTGCTACAATTCCAACTAAGTCCGGTAGGATATTTGAACCTGCTACCTCCTCCCGCTGCTCCCGATTTCAACCTTCTTGAACCCGCAGCGAGCGTACCATCTTCCTCCATTAATTTCTCTCCCGTAGCAAATTCTTTCGCCACGCAACGCGCCAGCGACGACGGCCATATCACCACCCGACTTGCGCCGTGCGGTTTCTGTGTTCCGGCGACTACTACAGCTTGCACTGGAACAACCGACAACCCAATTTTCACTGAGGTAACAGTCTTCTTAAAGTAGACTAAAACATGCAACCTACATCATTCAACTGACTATGAATCCTGTATTACCCAGTAACCTGACAACGATTTCCTCCTGGCAACGATCCGTCTTCTGCTGCTGCTTATTTTCACAATGTGAGTATACCTTACACATTATACGGGCCTCGTACTTCTATCCATTTGGATTTTTTTTCCAATAAGTGCAACCGGCACCTTCCACAAAGTCATACAGGCATGTTTTGTTTATAAATTTCTGACAGTTACATATAGTTGCACACATATATCTTTAGCAAATTCTGAGTCTTCAATCACAATTTGAACTACAATTTATTTAATGCTCTCCTTCCATACAATGGTGTTAGTACACTCCTTTACATTAATATATATAGATATAGAACCAAACAATTCGCTCCTCGACAACCTCTACGAATGATGTGTTGCAGAAAAGAGTGCTAACAATGGAACAACGGAACTGTGAGTTTACTGTCGACTTAGTTTTATACATGTTTCTTTCATAGCTTTATTCCATCATATGGACAACCTAATTTTGTCACGCTTGCAGTGTCAACAACTTCAAGTCCATCAATGACATCTACAAATCTCTCTCCTGCACTAACAAGTGAACCGCATTCTATAAATGGCGGTGCAGATGGAGTCATACGGACGCCCCTAACACCATTATCTGTCAATGGTCTGTTATATTTACATTATATTATCTATATCCATACTTTCTTTATTACTCTTCATAATAACTGAGGACATGCATTCTACAAATGGGAGTGCAGGTGGAGTCCCACTAACGCCACTAACAGCAGCGTCTATACCGAGTCTGTTCTGTTTACATTGCACTGCAGAAATCGCTCACTTACTAAATACTTTGCATATTAATTGAATATATCGCTCTCTAACTACTTTGTCAGCAGTTCAACAACAGTCCGATACAGGGAGAACATCTATCGCAAATGCAAAGAAGCGGAAGCAAACATCATATGCCTTCAAACAGTCTCTTATCCCTTTCTGTAAGTATAATGACCATTATCTGCAATTTTCATACTGCACACCGCATGAAAACCAAGACATGGTCTAACTATTTCATTCACAATTTCGATAGCGCTCATAACGAACGAAAACCTCCACTGCCCGTCGACCTCTAGAGATGCAAGGTTCCAAAGACGATTGCACATGAGGGAACGACACAATTGTGAGTTCACTAATACCTTCACCCGATACTTCTTTCAATTATGTAATAATACAATAATTATTATAACGAACTGATGACACAGTGCCGATGTCATCATCTACTGGAGGTGCTTCATTGACATCTACACATGGCGGTGAAAATGGAGTCACACGCACACCATTACAACCACTGTCTATCAATGGTTACTTCTGTTCAAATTTTAGTATGTAAGTACATAAATTTCAAATCCACTATATCTACTAACATAAGCTATTTGTCTTCAATTACTTCGTCTACAGTGCAACATCAATCATCAGGTACGACATCATCCGTTGTGGGAGCGAACAATCGAAGGCAAAGAACAAATTCCCTCATACACACTCCTATTCCATATTGTAAGTCTGGTGACACATATCTGCTAAAACCATTCTGTACACCACAATACTGGGATATTATTCATCTAACTATTTCCTTCACACTTTCGGTAGCGATCGTGACTGATGATACCAATCTGTCAAATTCATCGCCGGGATCGTTGACAAAGTAAGCACGTAATTCAGCATTTAAATATTACTATAATTATTACGGAATCTTCAAAAATTAACAATTTACTTTCCCATTTGTTGCAGGTTGAGTCGACCAAATAACACGAAATATAGTAATATATCATCTACAGGTTCAACGTCGTATTTAACACAAATATACAGCATCACACGCACCCACACTTCAATTAGCTTACATTTTTTTTCTTATACTGTTTTATAAAAAAAATAACAGACCATCGTACAGTGCTGTTTCGTCCACAAGCAGCAGTTTCTAATAGTTCAGAAACAAATTACGACATCAATGGTGGAATACAGCGTACAGGAAGCACTACAGGTATTTAACGAATAACCCTAGATACTAACAACAGTAATATCTTATTTATACTAAGTGATTTCGGTATTAAACGGGTTACTGTTGCAGGCTGCTCTGTACAACAGGTGATTTCAGATAACACAGGTCATCGTACTAATTTTTTCAACATTAATAGTAACAAAATACTGGAGGCAAATACCGCGCACGTTATCTACTTTGTAAGTACTGACAGCTACTATATATTTTTATTCAACCAGGATATTTAGACATTGGTCACCCATCTTACGTCTGTCAGTACTGTCATGCTTTAATGTGGTTCGATGAAAGAAACAAAAAATGTAGCAACCGACAAAGCCAACGTTTCTCTGCATGTTGTGCTATGGGAAAGATTTCTTTGAGCTTTATACCAGCGTCTCCGCCGTATCTAGAAATGTTGCTCTTCAATACAACATCCACAGTAGCAAGAGCATTCCAGGAAAACTTACATATTTACAACTCCATGTTTTCTTTCACTTCTATGGGTGGTAAGATTGATAGGTCTATCAACAAGGGTGGATCTCCATGTATATTCAGATTGAATGGACAAAACTACCATCGTATTGGAAGTTTATGTCCACCAGATGGTCACCGACCGAGATTTGCACAACTATACGTGTATGACACAGCACATGAATGTCAGAATAGGGTTCGCAAGTTTAGGTATCGCTGCATTTATCTGTTGTCGACTTATTTCTCATTGTGGATTATTTCTGTATTAACATACCTATTGCCTGAAGCTCAGAAAATCAGAATGTCCAATCTCGTATTGACAACGACATAGTCGAAAACCTGCAACAAATTCTTCATGACAACAATGGTTTAGCTAGACACTTCAGAAGTGCAAGGGATGTTCTTCAACATCAGGGTGTGCAGAATTTGAAACTACGTCTGCTGAAGAGAAGAGAAACTAATCCCAGTACATATAACATACCAAATAATTCTGAGATTGCAATGCTTATCGTCGGTGATGTTGAAGATCTCAACCAAGAGCGTGATATAATTATTCATACCAAAACTGGTGATTTTCAACGAATTGATGAGCAGCACCCACTATATCTTCCATTGAAATATCCCTTGATATTCACAGATGGTAGTGATGGATATGTCGACAACATTCTACATCGCCCAACTTCTTTCACAACAAGTAAAAAATTTAAGAAGGTTACCATGAGAGAGTACTTCTCTTTCCACCTTCAATTCCGTGAGAATCAATCTTCAACACTACTACATTCAAGAAGACTTTTGCAGCAGTTCGTTGTTGATGCTTATACGATGATAGAGTCTCAGAGACTATCATTCATTTGCTTTAATCAAAAGAAATTGAGGGTAGATCTATACAACGGCTTGCAAGATGCATTTCTACGAGGCGACATAGAAGGTTCTTCATGCGGCAAACGGATCATTTTGCCTTCATCCTTCACAGGTGGTCCAAGGTATATGATCCAAAATTACCAAGATGCAATATCTATTTGTAATTGGGTAGGGTATCCAGATTTGTTTCTAACCTTTACATGTAACCCAATGTGGCCTGAGATCACTCGGTATCTAAGATACAAGAACCTTCGACCAGTAGACTCACCTCAAATTCTATCTCGAGTTTTCAATATGAAGCTTGAATATCTAATGAGAGATTTACGAGAAGGATGTTTCTTTGGAAATTCAAGGGCAGGTAACCATCTACTTGCATATATCAAATAATATTTTCCATGCAATTTGCAATTTTATCATCACTTACTGACTATGGCACTTTTGTTTCCATTTAGTAGTTCGAACTGTAGAATTTCATAAACGCGGCTTGCCTCACGTTCACATCTTATTATTCCTCTACCGTGAAAATAAAGTGGACACTCCGTTGGCTATAAACAAATACGTCAGTGCTGAAATCCCGGATAAAGATGCCTGCCCAAACCTACATGAAGTTGTCAAAAGCTTTGTTCTCCACGGCCCCTGCGGTGCTGCCAACAGATCATCACCTTGCATGAAACATGATAAATGTGCTAAATTTTTTCCAAAAAAATTTGCTGAAAATACGACAGTAGATGAGGATGGCTGTGTCGTTTATCGGAGAAGGGATGACAAAAGAACTATTCTGAAAAATAACATTCCTCTGGATAATCGCTATGTGGTCCCATACAATCCGGTGTTGCTATTAAAGTACCATGCACATCTCAACATTGAAGTTTGTAATCAGTCGTCTTCAATCAAATACCTGTTTAAGTATATTAGCAAAGGAAATGACCGGGTAACAGCAGCACTCTATGACGGAAACAACGAACAGTCCACACATAATACGGTAGATGAGATAAAAATGTATTATGACTGTCGTTACATATCTCCTTGTGAGGCATGTTGGAGGATTTTTTCATATGATATCCATTACAGATATCCACCAGTTGAGAGGTTGCATTTCCATTCGCCACAACAGAATTGTGTCACCTTCTTGGACTCCGATATCATTGAAGATGTATTGAATCATAGAAACAGCTCTCAGTCAATGTTAACCTCTTGGTTCGAAGAAAATATTAACTACCCGGAAGGAAGAGGGTTAACTTTTGCAGAGTATCCAACTAGATTTGTTTTCCACTCTCAAGATAGAAAATGGCATCCCCGGAAACAAGGATTCTGTATTGGAAGACTGTACTATGTGCCTCAAACCACAAGTGAACTCTACTACTTGAGAATACTTCTAACAAAAATCAAAGGTGCAACTTCTTTTGAGTATATCAGGACTGTAAACAGCATCACGCATGGTACATTTCGAGAGGCTTGCTCTGCTATGGGACTACTAACAGATGATAGAGAGTTTGTTGAAGCAATAAAAGAAGTGTCTGCTTGGGGAATGGGACAACATGTACGCAGACTATTCGCCAACATGTTAATCTGCAATAACATATCTCGCCCAGATATGGTCTGGGATGCAACCAAAGACATACTATCAGAAGACATTTTATATATACAGAGAAGGACCCAAGAAATTCTAGGTGCACATTTAGTCATGTTCATGCTTCATAGTTTTCTTTTTATGTCTTCCCAATGTCTAATTATTTATGCCCTCTGATCAGCATTCTTATATTTCAATTGACTTTATTTATTCTGCTCTATAAACACTCAAAAAAATTCAGTGCACTAATTCACATAAGTATATTGTCCACAGTTTGTGACAACAAAGATTGCAGCCTTTCTTTTCAAATACAATTATAGTAATTCTAGCATACTTAAAATCTGTACGATGCTGTACAGATATTTGGCACTTTAATGTATAATTTAGTAACATTAAATAGCCTTCTGTACTGAAATTCTTGAATCTGTATAAATAATCTGCATCATCAAACATTAAAAAAACATGTAATACTTCGTAGTAAATTGAATATGCATTCATTGTAAATTAATCACTTCTATAAATTTGTTTATATTCAATATAATCTTGTACTTCAAAGTTTACAGCCCTGCTGTTCAGATATATTTTCAATATATTTTAAACTGTACAAATCCGTACACATAATGCACATATACTTATATCATTTCTTCACATTACATTGCCTTATGTACTGCAATATTGGATTTCGTACAGTAATTCTGCATTTTTTTAAATTCAATAAACATATATGTTTTATTCAGTATAATCCAGTACATCAGAATTTACAGCCTTGGTGTTCAAATATAATTTGAATATATATTAAACTGTACAATTTTGTACACATGATCCACATATTCATATATCATTTGTTCAGATGACAGTGCCATTTGTACTACAATATAAGAATCTGTACAAATATTCTGCAATTTAATAAATTCAAAGAACCTATGTGTTTTATTCACATTACATTGTCATCCGTACTGATGTTTTCTATCAACGTTTTTCAGCTTCAACTATTTTTCTTATATTCAATTAAATGTAAGATGTTGTAATGACTTCGTTAGTGGTTACTCGTACTACTGTTTAACATTATTCATCAACATTGTAGATTTGACACTCACAGATCACCAGATACAAACGTATGCTTTGAGAGAGATAGACCGCATTTTACAGAGCAATGGAAGAGCACTTCATTTATTTCCTCCTATGCCACTTCCAGATTCATATTCTGATGCCACTGCAAATCGTTTAATTGCAGAAGAATTGAATTACAATAGAGAAACACTTCTAGAAGAGGGAAACCGTTTACAAAGATTGCTTGCAGATGAACAGAAAGATGTTATGTCTACCATCCTCTCTTAACTGAATACCAACTCATGGGGGTTCTTCTTCTTGCATGGTTATGGAGGCACAGGTAAAACGTTCGTCTGGAGAGTATTAACATCATTGCTGCGAGCACAGGGATCAATTGTACTTGCAGTTGCATCGAGTGGAATAGCTTCACTACTATTGCCTGGTGGACGAACAGCGCATTCCAAGTTCCGTATTCCAATCTCCATTACTAAACAATCAGTTTGTAATATTCAGCAGGGGAGTGACGTAGCAGAACTTCTGCAATTGACTAAGCTCATCATTTTGGATGAGGCATCTATGATTCATAAATTCTGTTTTGAGGCTCTAGACCGTACTCTTAGGGACATTATGACTGTCAGGAATGATAATGCTCAGAATTTGCCATTCGGTGGATTAACAGTTTTCCTCGGAGGAGATTTTAGGCAAATACTGCCAGTTATACCGGGAGGAAACAGATGTGACATTGTCTACGCAAGTGTGAAGTCATCGTTTCTTTGGAAACACTGTCGGGTGTTGTCTCTTACAAAAAACATGAGATTGCATAGTACTACTAGCACTCCTGATGCGGCTGTGTTACATGATTTTGCAAAATGGACCTTAGATATTGGTGAAGGTCGAATTGGAGAACCAAATTATGGTGAAGCACTCATTCCAATTCCTTCAATGTTTCTTCTTACAGACACTGTTAATGCCATGGCTGCAATCGTCAACCATACATACCCGGGTTTCCCTGGCAGACATGGAGACAGATCATATCTACAAGACCGTGCAATTTTAGCTCCAACCCGTGATGTCGTACAAGAAGTAAATGAATATATGTTGAGCCTCACTGGCGGTGAAAACAAATATTACTTCAGCTCAGACTCCGTTTGCAATGCAAGTTTTGATACAGACAAACCAGAAAATATTTACACATCTGACATGTTGAATTGTATAAACGTCTCTGGGTTACCAGCGCACAAAATTACACTTCAGCTTGGTGTTCCTATTATGTTACTCCGAAATGTGGACCAATCTGTTGGTCTGTGTAATGGAACTCGAATGATAGTAACACACTTGGGTGAACATGTTGTTGGCGCTGAAGTATTAAATGGGTTCCATTCGGGAAATTCAGCATTCATTCCAAGATTAACTATGACTCACTCTGATAGTAAATGGCCATTCAAACTACAAAGAAGACAATATCCTTTGACAGTTTCTTATGCGATGACTATTAATAAAAGTCAAGGTCAATCACTGTCTTCAGTTGGGCTTTATCTTCGGAAACCAGTGTTTTCTCATGGTCAATTATATGTTGCAGTGTCTAGAGTCACATCGGCTACTGGGTTGAAAATTGTAGTTGAAGGTACCAGTCTTGAGTCCAACAGTTACACAGAAAATATTGTCTACAAGGAAATCTTTCAGAATTTGTCTTAGGTATCATTTCAAATTATTTCTATGTGCTTTATTCTATGCTGGAAAATTATTTTGTTTACTGTCATGGCATTTTTACATGCTTAATATGTATTATTTGAACACTTACTGATTATGTATAGTCAGAAATATGTCACGCTCAATAACCATGCTGAATGAGATCAGCCCAGACGATGATGAAACACTACGAATACAAGTTCGTGTCCTCAACATGTGGTTCAATTCATCTTCCAAATACTCTAATGAAGTTGTTTCTGTTGATCTTGTACTCTGCGACATCCAGGTTAGTTTTCCTTACAACAATACATTACTATTTATTTTCACTATCTGTCACCAACGATGAGAACATTTATATATATATATATATATATATATATATATATAATGTTATCGTTCCTTGCAATTTGTAATGATTCCTCATTAACCAACAGTGAAACATACTATATGTAGGGAACCAAGATTCAATGTACCATTACGAATCGTCAACTTATCTCTAAGTACAAACAACTGTTGGTTGAGGGACTATGCTATATTTTACAGAACTTCCAAATAGCTTCCAATCTAGGAAGTTACCTCGCAACAAGACACCCGTGTCGAATCATGTTCACATCGACGACGTTTGTTCGTCCGTGTGAAGTACAACTACCTCTTTTTAGTTTTCATTTTACTTCGTTTGATGACATAATTCGGGACAAAGTCCCTGAGGAACATCTAATAGGTACATGTGGTTAATACGACCTATTTACACTACCTTTGACCAAGTTTTGTTAAATTAACATGCAGAATGTATTTCCCTTCAGCCAAATGTTTTTCACAAAAACATTGTTTCTCTGTACTGTGATTTAGAAATAATTGGAGTCCTACGTTACTCACATCCAATGCAATCAATGGGCACTTCGAACCACAGAATGCAGATTGTTTTAGAAGATGACCGGTACTTTTTTTTGGACTGATTTCATTTCACAACTGTATCAGAAAAAAAAACTACTAATTTACTCACTTTGTTTTATTTGCAGACGCTTGCAAATTACCTGCAGCTTATGGGGAAATTTTGCATTTGAAATGTCACAGTACATGGAAAACAACTCAGACCCCACTACCATATTGATATTACAGCTTGTCCGGGTTAAGAAATTGACGAGTATGGTTTCTGTCTATAGTTCATAATCTCAATCTATCTACTTGGTGTTTTCAAAATTGTGGTTTTAATGTACAAAAATATAATCCTGACTTCATATGGCTTTTAGCCTCTGTTCTTGTCACAACAACTGCTAATGCAACCAGGATTCTCTACAACCCAAACCTTCCACCAGTTGAGGACTTCAAAAACAAGTAACTGTGTATCTTACTTTTTTTTCGAAGTACAATATTTTATTTATCTCATCGTCAAAACTGTACTACCGACATTCTTTTAGTGTTTACTTATATTATTCTTGATCGGCTTTTTCCAGGCTTGCTGTGATAATAGCATCACCAGCACATACCACATCACCAACAACTCCCAACCAAACAATAGAAATACCGTATTGGAATAACAAGACAACCATTTTAGATGTGAAAACCTGTCTACAGGTTAGCAATATTCAATTCTTTTCCGTTTTTTGATTATGCAATATTATTATGTGCTAACTATTGTCCTGTACAAAATACTATATTAACATGTAATTAATCTACTGTAGAGTACTAGGTGCTTAATTGCAGTTACAGTTCAGAAAATTCAAAGCACCCACAACTGGTTCTATGAATCATGCCAGTTGTGCATGAAGAAAGTGCAGATTATAGATGGAAGCATTTGCTGCATGTCCTGCAAGTCCTCACCTATAAGCATTATTCCAAGGTTTTCATGTATTCAATGCTGGAAAAATATCTTTTTATCATTATGCTACTTCATTAAGCAGCACATTCAAAATGATACTGAAATTGTAGTCATAATAACAATTGCAACAGGTTTAGAGTTCAACTAATGGTTACAGACAAGACAGACTCTTTTTCTGTGGTGTTGTTTGAAAAACATGTCATGCAATACATACAAAAAACAGAAGCGCAGCTGAGAGCTAATTTGTTACAGGTAAATCCATATCCTTATGTCTTCTCTTTTAAAATTATTTGAAATATTTAAAATTACACTGACAATGGGTTTTTTTATTAGGATGATGACGAGTTTGGTTTCCCTCATGAATTGAACTTCTTCAAAAGCAGAAATTTTCTGTTGGGAATTGACCCAACAGATTATAATATTAAGAATCGTCATCGCCCATCTGAGCAAAACTGTTACAAAGTCATTTATATGAATGATAATGAGAAGTACATCAACCTCTTCAATGATGTCTTAGAACATAAACACGTCAGTCTGTATTTAATTCACGTTATCTATAAACCCAACAAGTCACAATACCTTACAATTTTCGTCAATAATATGCAGGCTTATCAAAGCAGTTCTTCTTCTACAGTAAGTAGTGTAGATCATTATATGCAGGTAACTGTTTTTCAATTACATTACTATGTGTTTCTAAGAATGGATTTCAGATTATTGATATATTCCTTTTACATTTCCTCGTAGGCTCATCAAACAGTGGGGTCTTCTCCTTGCACTTTAAACACTGATACAGGATTACATACTTCACCCTTCAACCCGTGTTCTACTAGGGTATACATATTTTATCTTCTATTACTCCTAGATTATTTCCATTACTATAACAACACAATGCATTACTGTTGTGAAATCTGATTTTTAAATATTTATAAATCATAGATGTACGTAGTTATTACATCTATGTGCTGATAAAAAACAGTCTACATATTCAGGTTGAGCAACTCTTCATTTCACTGCTTTTAATTGCTCTACTTTATAGTTTCAAGTTATTCTAACATGAAACCTCTCTGTAGAAAAATCTGTCGCGTTCTTTTGATATTGATAATGGTGTGGAAGATACTGTCCAGACATTTCCAGACATCGTGCCTATAACATGTCCATCTACTGATTTGTAGAGCATGCTGAAGGGATATATAAACAAGAGAACCAAAAAAACAGACTGAAAACTCATCCTGGAAATAGAAGGTAAACATACATCTACACTGATGAAATACTTCCCATTAATGTGATCATAATGCTTGAGGTTTCTGCTACTAGAAGTTAATGTTGTAGGTTTCTAATGTTGCACTGTTTCTTATGTTTTTTACAGATTGCTTAGGTTGGTGATTTAATGCTGGAAAATACTTCCATCTGGGCATTTTGTTGTATTCTGCATTTCCCAATATGTTGGACGGTTTTCTTCACTTCTTGATTACTAATTTATCGGATTTTCATGGACTCAATAGATTTTGGTACAACATAAGTTTACTGTCATTTTATGGTGTGCATGATCATTATATTTTATTTGAGTTGTTAGTTACATTTAGTTATACTAAATGTGACTTTACATTAATTATACCAGTGGATTGTTTTTTTTTAGTAGTGGATCTTACATTTTCTGAGCAGTAGATTGGAGCATGTATTTTTCTTCAGTAGTGGAACATGTTTTCCCTGTAAGCAGTGTAACATTCAGTTTATTGGGTACTGGATCATGATTTTTCCAGTAGATCATTTTTTATAGTAGTGGATCGTGTATTTTAGAGCAGGGGATCATGTAATGTATAAATTGGACATGCTAATCTCGTCAGACGGCCTACAATCCAAACATCAGGGCATAACGACTTCCAGTTTCCCTTTAGGGGCGACCATTGCTGATTTGAAGGTGATGTTTCTGTTGCATCTTCTTCATGTACTTCCCACCTCTAGGGTATTATTCATCAAAATTTCAATTTTTTTGTATAAAATGTTTGATCATATGATTTTAAGTTTTTTTTCTATGATTACTTATAGGTGGGAACCTATGGGTCATCCTTTTGACGCGCCTAACATTGGAAAACTGCAGCAACTAGGTGAGGGTTTGGAAATCTGCCCACTAACCGCCTCTGCCCTCCCCAGCCCCTCCCCTCCCCTCCCCTCCAGCACAGCCAGCCCCTGCCCCTCCCCTCCCCCCCATCCCAGCAACTGCCTCTCCCCTCCCCTCCCCCCCTGGGCAACCGTTTCCCCCTACCATCACCCTCCCCTCCGCGCCCCTCCAGCTTCTCCAGCCCCTTCCCCTCCCCTCCCCTCCTGCCCAACCTTTCCCCCCAGCAACCCCCTACCCCCTGCCATCACCCTCTCCTCCCCTCCCCCTGCCTCCAACCTGCCCAGCCCCTCTCTCCCTCTCCCCTCCCCTCCAGCCTGCCCCAACTGAGAACATAACTTATTTCATTCTTCATGTTCAAGAATTATTCAAATTTCTAACAATCAGATTGTTTAATGACAGGGTCATTGACACAAAATTGAGGAGAAGACACCATCATGGAAGACTGCAGCAAGGGTATATTTTCAAGAATTAGGTATTTTTTTCAATTATTAGTTTATTTTACTTGTATTAAATGTGAGATGTCATTCATTTTTTACACTGCATGTACTCTCATTAAAGTAGTGGATGTTTTTGACCTTAAACCTAGGGCTGAACCTGTTGTTTTATCCATTGAGGCATGTCGTTTTTTTGTTTGAGGGAAGTGGGGCCTGGTGGGGGAAGCGGTTGGGCAGGGGGGAAGTGGTGGGCGAAGGGGCTGGGCAGGGGGGGTTGTTGGAAGATGGGGCTGGAGGGGGGGGTCTACTGGAGGGGCGGAGGAGCTGGGGCTGGGGGTTGGGGGCTGGAGGGGGGGGAGCTGGGGGCTGGGGGCTGGGGGCTGGAGGGGGGGGGAGCTGGGGGGACTGCTGGAAGGGGGGGGATGCGGATGGGGCTGGAGGGGGGGGAGCTGGGGGCTGGAGGGGGGGGAGCTGGGGGCTGGAGGGGGGGCTGGGGGGACTGCTGGAAGGGTGGGGGGGATGCGGATGGGGCTGGAAGGGGGGGGTCTGGGGATGGGTCTGGAAAGGGGGGGGAGCTGGGGATGGATCTGGAGGGGGGGTGGCTGGAGGGGAGAGGAAGTGGCTGGAGGGGGGGAGTCCTGGGGGCTGGGGGCTGGGGCTGGAGGGGGGGGAGCTGGGGGGACTGCTGGAAGGGGGGGATGCGGATGGGGCTGGAGGGGGGGGCTGGGGGGACTGCTGGAAGGGGGGGGATGCGGATGGGGCTGGAAGGGGGGGTCTGGGGATGGGGCTGGAAGGGGGGGTCTGGGGATGGATCTGGAGGGGGGGTGGCTGGAGGGGAGAGGAAGTGGCTGGAGGGGGGGAGTCCTGGGGGGGATGGATCTGGAGGGGGACGAGTGCTGGCTGTTAAGGAGTCCGCTGTAACAGTGAAATTGGATTTCTTACAACTACTAATATTTCATCTATTCATAATATTTTTGTATTTTCATCACTGTCTTTTATATTCATTACATCATTGGAGTATAAATGAATATTTTTTCAGTTTTATTTACAATGTTTATCTTATTAAAACACATTTCATTTGTTGTTGTCATATGAAAATAGGTAAACATCAGAATTCTGAAGTATTTTTCTTTTTTAATCAGTATATACTTTACACTGAACCAAATTCTCTGCTTTGTTTTTCTCAGATATTATTAATTGTTGTAGGGATTGACATCACTATCAACCAACATCCAGAAGTGTTGGTCCAGTGCAGCAAAACCACACAACATTCGTGCTAGGCTATTATTGTGACAACTCATATTTCTGAATTACACACCATACCATGGGAAGATATAACCAGGAAAACTGAAAAAATAGACTGATATATGCTGCTTCAAACACAAGGTAACCATATATATTCACATGGTAACCTTATATATTCACTGTTTCTGTTATTTTATTTATTGTTTTCATATTTACATTTGTAGTGCAAAACATATTACATTATATAGATTACAGAAAATTCATTTAAAATGTATTCTACCGCTCATTTTCTATTTTGATTTTATTATTATATCCTCTGTCATGTAAAATACCACTGTACCCGAAATTTTTCCGGTTTTCAAGCTATAAAATATTATTTTTCTAACTGTTAGAGGGGGGGGAGATGGGGATGGGGCTGTAGGGGGGGCTGGGGGGACTGCTGGAAGGGGGGGGGGATAGTGCTTCTATTATGCATTGGTTATAACCCACCAGCAGTTGGGTTTGCTGATTTATGAAACCAAAAGAATGATGTAATTGCATGGTATTTGATAAACAAGCATTAATCAGTTATTTTCAACATTGTTTCTTAATATTTCTTTCCTCTATTGTCTATACTGGTAATAGATTACCATGGATTTATTCTACTGCATAAATTCAGTGAATTTATGCTACTGCATAAAATCTTATGCTACTGCATTACCATGGATTTATTCTACTGCATAAATTCAGTGAATTTATGCTACTGCATAAAATCTTATGCTACTACATTTACCATAATTCTTATGCTACTGCATAAAATCTTATGCTACTTCAATTGAATTCTTATGCTACTGCATTACCATAATTTCAGTGAATTTATGCTACTGCATTTACTCATCCATGCATTACCATTTCAGGTATGAAAAATTAGATTACCACCTGTTTATTTTATGACTTATCATGAATGAAGCAATCCAGATTATATCATTCTTGATGGACATATTCTTCCATTATCTGGGTAAGGTATAATCTGATGAAGATTAGGAAACAAGTTTTTTCACTTCCCTACTATCCTTATCATTGTTTCATCCTTCAGTGAATTTATGCTACTGCATAAATTCTTATGCTACTGCATTTACCATAATTCATATGCTACTGCATAAATTCTTATGCTACTTCAATTGAATTCTTATGCTACTACATTTCCATAATTTCAGTGAATTTATGCTACTGCATTTACCATGAATGTTTGGGATACATTATATATATAATTTGGGAATAAATTTATAAATTGTATTTAAATTTACTGACTGTAGTGATTTTGTTATAGATTTGATAAAGAGTTATTATTTTGAGATGCTGGAATATAAATATCAGGTAAATAATGTTCACAAACTATTTATTTAGTAACCTAGGTTCTTTAGGAGACCATAAATAAAGTAGGAAGTTTTGATTTCATTATTTTTTATAATGTCAAATTGTGTCATATCAATATGCTTTATCAAAAATTTACGATAAGTTTATTGTGATTTTTCCAATATTATCTTATTTTTATTGGTCCATGTTTCTAATTCCAATTGGTTAGGGGCACAAATCTGGATACTGCTCTGCCTACCCAGGATGGGTAGATGTCTCCATTTATGGGAACTGAAATCTGGATACCGCTCTGTCTACACAGGATTTCTCTCCTTTCATGCATGCTATAAAAACAGAAACCCAGGTAAGTGTTTATTTTCACTATCTTTTATTTTGATTACATCATCACATTAGACAATACTGCCTTTTGCAGTATCATTTTCACTGTATCATTTAAACACAATTCAGTTTTCTATCTCAATTTTCAATTTTTAAACCTGAAATTACTTATTCAATAATAACTTTGCTATGTATTTTTTGCAACTAATTGATTTAATTCATCTCTTAATGTACAGAAACCTGTTGACATCGCTGATATATACCCCACAGCGAAACTGATCGACGCATACAAGGAACGGGAGAGGGAGTGAATGAGGCTGAGTGAGGTCTCCAATGGCGGAGGAATCAGCGCCGAAGGAGAAACCGATGATGGTGGTGGTGATGGATGAATGATATCACAGCGTGTACGCTCTGGGGTGGACGCTTGATCACTTCTTCGTTCCTTTCACTTCCAATCCCCCTTTCAAGCTCGCCGTTATCCATGCCAAACCTTTTATGAAACTGTTCTTCTTATCAATGAATTATTTCCACTAAATTTATGTTACTAATTACTAGTCATTGTACAGTTAACAACTTTCCCAGTTTCATTTATTTTTTCAAAATATTTTATTGCCTCTATAAAAGCAGTGAACCATATCGTCTGGAGAACGCATGAACTAAGAACTTTGTTATATCACCGTGCAAGTGCACGGGCGAGTACTAGTATTTTCCAAAGACTTTACCACTACAGCAAGCTCGTCATGTGGTTAATAAATAGAATTTAACATACTTATATATATTAATTGAAAAACCCAATAATACATAACTAATAGATATAATAAATAATAATAATAATAAATAATAATAAACAAATAATAATAAATAATAATAAATAATAAATAATAATAATCAAATAATAAATAGTAAATAGTAAATAGTAAATAATAAATAATAAATAATAATAAATATTAAATAATAATAAACAATAAATAATAATAAACAAATAATAAATAATAATAAACAAATAATAAATAATAAATAATAAATAATAAATAATAAATAATAATAAACAAATAACAAATAATATATAATATATAATATATAATATATAATATATAATATATAATAAATAATAAATAATAAACAATAAACAATAAACAATAAATAATATATAATAAATAATATATAATATATAATATATAATATATAATATATAACATATAATAATTAATAATTAATAATTAATAATAATAAATGATAAATAATAATAAATAAGAATAAATAATAATAAATAATAATAAATAATAAGAAATAATAAATACGAAATAAAAAAATATTTAATAATAAATATTAAATAATAAATAACACATAATAAAAAAAATATTATTATTAATAAATCATAAATCATAAATCATAAATCATAAATCATAAATCATAAATCATAAATCATAAATAATAAATAATAAATAATAAATAATAAATAATAAATAATAACAAATAATAAATAATAATAAATAATAAATAATAAATAATAATAAATAATAAACAATAAATAATAATAAACAACTAATAAATAATAATAAACAAATAATAAATAATAAATAATAAATAATAAATAATAAATAAATATAAATAATAAATAATGAATAATAAATAATAAATAATAAATAATAAATAAATATAAATAATAAATAATAAATAACCAGTAACAAATATTATTATTAATAATAATATTTTATTATTAATAATAAAAATAAATAATATATAATAAATAATAAAAATAAATAATAAATAATAAATAATAAATAATAAATAATAATAAATAATAAATAATAATAAATAATAAATAATAATAATAAATAATAATAAATAATAAATAATAATAAATATTAAATATTAAATAATAGTAAACAATAAATAATAATAAACAAATAATAAATAATAATAAACAAATAATAAATAATAATAAACAAATAATAAATATAAATAATAAATAACCAGTAACAAATATTAATAATAATAATAATATTTTATTATTATTAATAATAAATAATAAATAATAAATAATAAATAAATATAAATATTAAATATTAAATAAATATAAATAATAAATAATAAATAACCAGTAACAAATAATAGATAATAAATAAATTAAAATATATTATAAATAATAAATAATAAATGAAACACATGAAAAAGTATGAAAAGACATGATAAGGGATGAAAAATCATGAAAACGCATGAAAACGGATGGAGAAGCATGAAGAATGAGGCATTAGAAAGAATGAGAATGCATGAAAACTCATGACAACTCTGGAAAACCCCTTAAGAATTCAACATAATCATCATAATAACCCACAAAAAACCATTGATAAAGATAACAAATCATGAAAACTCAAATAAACAGTAATAAATGGAGCAACCGTTAAAACCAGTCAAAACAGTCATAAAGTGACAAAAACATTGGACTCACATTAACGGAGATAACTTATGATCCGAGAGTCTGTTCCAGATCCGCGACCAGTCAAATCAAAGATCCTAAAACGATCTTCGAGTTGATAAGTGAAAGAGACCGAATGGACCGACGGATCGGAAGTTAAGACTGTTTAAAAAAAAGCTGACGGGGAACGGGTGCTAGAAACGAGGCATCGAAAAACATAACAAACCCGATACCCACTAAAAAGGTCATAACTTATGATCCAGGAGTCCATGTGGGTGCCACAACCAGTTAAACCGAATCTTATGGAACGAACTACGATCTGGCAGGCAAAGGAGTCCGAACAGACATGTGGATCGAAAGTTAGGTCAGTTTGAAGACAAGTTCGACGGGACACCGGTGACAGAAACGGGGTTTTAGAGGCCTTAAGAGGGGTTTTGGGGTTAAAAAACACAACAAAAGCTCTCTTGTGTCAAACTAGTGCGTAGCTCTCTTTGCTGGCTTTGATTTGATATGTGGTAGAGCTCAAACGGACACCCGTAGTGAAAGTTATGGTCGTTTGAAGTTGGAGAACTTTTTTCAACTTTCTTATAACTCTCATATCTTCCACACCTTAGACCATCTCACAGTTTTGATTATATGTGCCTCTGGATCTCTTCATGAGTTTTGATTTGACTGGTCTTGGCGCTCCAACAGACGCCCGGATCAAAAGTTATCGTCGTTTTAGTGATTTTGGGGTTTCTCGTGTTTTTTAATTTTTTTTCCTTTCATTTCGCGGCGGTTTTACCCAAACCGCCGCCATTTTGCGGCGGTTTTTTAAAAAACTGCCGCTAATCCTCGAAAAATTTAAAATAAAATAAAATAAAATAAAATTAAGGCATTTCACGGCGGTTTTTTTGCGATGGTTTAAAAACCGTCGCTAAACGGCCGTTTTCCTGTAGTGGAATCAGAATACTCTCCAATAAAGACCTACTACCAAGAATCAAAGGTACAAATTTGGATACTTGTGTTGAATACATTATGGGAAAACAACATGGAGTATCATTTCATGGTTAATTACCATCCATAAATAAAAATGCTTTAGATTTGATACATACTCATGTCTACATGATGATCACCAAAATGATGGGAGGTGTTACTTGTTTCATGATCTTCATTGATGATCATTCTAGAAAAGTTTGGGATTTTACTTTTAAAACTAAAAATCAAGTGTGGTATGTTTTAAAGTAGTTTCATGTGAAGGTGGAAAGAAAAAAAGGAAGACGATTGAAGTGTGTGTGTATGTGGAGACAATGGAAGAGAATATCATGGTCCATTTGAGGAATATTGTAGGAGTTTAAACATAGGGGTGGAAACCTCAGTACTGAAGTCACATCAACATAATGGTGTTATTGAAAGGATGAACAGAACCATCTATGAGAGATTTTGGTACATGCTCTCAAAAAAAAGTTGACAACACCTTTTTTGGGAGGCAATGAGGACAGTGATTGATCTTATCAACCTTTCTCCATCAGTTCCACTAAACCACGATGCACCAGAAAGTGTTTGTATATGTAAAGATGTTTCATAAAAACACCTGAGAGTATTTGGCTGTAGGGTATTTGTTCACATCCCAAAAGATGGAAGGGAGAAGCTGTGGATGGAAAGGGAAAACAATGTATCTTTTTGGGATATGCTCATGAAAAGTTTGGCTACCGACTCTAGGACTCTATTAGCAGGAGCATTGTTAGAAGCATGGATGTAGTATTCCTTAAAGATCAAACAATTGAAGAATTTGAGAAGTTAGGAAATTTTGGGAAGCCTCTGTCTGAGGAAATTCCGATCAATATGAAACCAATCTCAGCACCATCAGTTCCAGAAAGTGCGAGAGTGATTTGTGAAACTAGTAATACATCACCACCAGTCAATGTGTCTTCATATATTAATATTTCTCCATCATCTGATATTCCATAACAGATCCCACTTAAAGCACAATTGAGGAGATCCAGTAGAGAACAAAAATATGGTCATAGATACTCACCACATGAGTATGTGATACTCACTGATGAGGGACAACCAGATAGTTGCAAGGATGCAATCAGAATCCCAAAGAAGATAGAGTGGGAAAAATCTATGAAATAGGAGAAGTGGTCCTTACATAAGAACCACACATTTGATTTGGTGGAGTTACCACTTGAAAAGAAGGTACTCAAGAACAAGTGGGTGCACAGAATCAAAGGAGAAGATGATATCTCACAACCATGCTACAAAGCTAGGATGGATGTGAAGGGATTCAGTTAGAAGAAAGATATTAACTTTGATTAAATTTTTTTCCTATGGTAGAAATGTCTTCTATTAGAGTTGCGCCTAGATTGGCGGCAAGTCTCAACCCAGAGGTTCAATAAATGGATGTAAAGACTACAATCTTACATAGTGATCTTGATTAGATGATTTACATGGATCCGCTATAAGGTTTTTAGGTGAAAGGAAAAAAAACATGGTATGTAAACTTAGGAAAAATTTATATGATTTGAAACAAACATTAAGGCAATGATACAAGAAATTTGACTCATTTATGGAGAAAAATGAGTACAGAAGAATGACTGATGATCACTATGTTTTCATCAAAAGGATTCCTAGTGGTGGTTTCATTATTTTCTTGTTTTATGTTGATGATATGTTGATTATTGGCAGACATATCATCAATATTGACAGGTTGAGGAAGGATTTGAACAAGCTTTTCAAAATGAAAGACTTAGGAGATCTTACTCGGATTCTTGGTATGATGATTACTCATGACAAGAGAAATCACAAGATTTCGCTACCTTAAGAACAACACATTGAGAAAGTTCTTGAAAGATTTAACATGGGTAGGGTGAAACCAGTTAATACTCCACTTGCGAATCATTTTAGGCTCGCAACAAGACAGAGTCCATCAACTGAAGATAAGAAAGTTGAGATGGAAAAAGTTCTTTATCAGTATGCAATTGGAAATCTCATGTATGTTATAGTGTGCACCAGAGCAGATATTTCTCATGTTGATGGTGTTGTGAGAAAATTATTATCAAAACTAGGAAAGGGAGATTGGACAAAGGTTGAAAGGATATGAAGGTATCTTCGAGGTTCATCCAATCATTGTTTATATTTCTGAAATGATAAACATGTTTTAGAAGGATATATAGATGCAGATATGGTTGTAAATATAGACATGAGAAAATCTATATCTGGATACCTGATATCATTTGTAAGGGGGAGTAGTCTCCTAACAATCACAACTTCAGAAGTGTGTTGCCCTGTTTACCACAGAATCATAGTATATTGCAATCATTGAAGGTTACAAGAAGATATTACGGATGAAGAAGGTTCTATAGGAGTTGGGGCAGAACCAGGAGAATTGTATTCTCTATTGTGACAGTCAAAGCACGATTCATCTCAGCAACAACCCAACATTTCATTATAGGTCCAAACACATCGATGTTTGATATCATCGGATCCTCAATGTGTTGGAAGAAAAATTGTTGGAAATTGAGAAAATTTACACCAATGGTAATGGGGAAGATATGATGACAAAGATGCTTCTGAAAGAGAATCTCAAAATCTGTAAGGAGATTGCAAGTCTAGCTTCTATCCCTATTTGTGGGGGTCACTCCCAAATTTTGGGGAATCCATTATGAGGGTAATTAATCTGTTAACAATGGTAATTAATCGGTTGACAATGAATTTGGAGGTGACCAATAATTATGGTGGATAGATTCAAGGAACCATCCTTTGACTATTGTGATTTTCATCTTTAAACATCGCATCTATCACCTATAGAATGTATCTTGTAATCCTCCGACAATTTATCCAGAGAAAATAAATAAAATTATGGCCCTCTTTCTCCTGTGCAGAAGTCACATCGTCGAACCACGTAAAATCTCTTGCGTTATTCTTATTTTTAATTTTTGTTCATGTGTGCATTATTATTTGTGACTTTTGGTGCCCTAATACCATGAAAGTCTTCATTGATAGAGAACTTCATTGATCTCATGACCAAACTTCACCACACGCATTGACTTTCTTTTGAGTACAACACCAACTTATCATTGGCTTTCCTATTGACAACAAATACAATCTCAATGTAGTTGGGGTTTGGCTTAGTGGTAAACACCTCATAATCCTACATGAAAAATGGAGGTTCAAAACCCATTGGGCGCAGATACTGTAGCAGTACTGTAGCAACGACAGTACTATGGATCAGCGGGCACTGTAGCGGCGGCAAGGAACTGTAGCAGCGGCGGTACTATGCGGGTACCGTAGCAGCCGGGTTACTATTCACAGAATGGCAATAGGGCCAAAAAATTGGGCCTACGGGCTATGTAATGAGCTACAATGTCATTGGGCCTTCGGACTATGTAATGGGTCTCCCTCTACCTAGTTAAAAGAGGTCTTTGATTTGATTTGATAATAAAAATGAAACTTCGACCCCAACTTTTAAGAAAAAAACAAATACAATCTCAACTTCATAAATCCATTGAGTTTCTTCATAAAATAATAATCATTTGTTGATATAACTCTTCTAATAAGCGAGGTCAATGTGCACACAAAGAAGTATGTCTAGAAAAACATGAAAAATACATTTTCAAATGTGGAGGAGATGATTCTGTTGATAACGTGTTTTAAAACGGATCTAGCACCGATTGAAATTGCGAATAATTTTAAAATCAGAAATGTATAATCAATTGTGAATGAAGTTCATCTTTGGAAAAACATGGATTCAGATGTTTGGAAGGACGATGACAAACAAAAATATATAAGAAATAAATAAAAGATAAGAATAAAGTATATAACCCAAAGGTTCTAATTTCCATATACACAATACATGGATGTTGTAATCAATGATACATACAAATCCACATCTCCCGGGTTAAATCCAATGGTATGGTTGGATAAAATGAAGGGTTGCCTATGAAATGTTTGAGTTGAGAATGAGGATTAATAATGATTGGGAATTATGACATATATCCAATTAAATATTTCATAACAACATCCCTTTAAAATTTTTAGATGAAAAATAAAAAATGGAAAATTAAATTTGAGGGTATTCTCTCTCTTTCATTTCTCCACCACATGGAAAAACACTGACTTTGGTTTTTTAACCCTCAAGAAATATAAAAAAATAAAGATTACAACTGTAAAAGTTATTATAAATAAAACGATTGATAATGAATAATCATTATTGGATGCATAGTCGGTTTAATATATCATTTTAATTACCTTTATAGTCCTTTTAAAATATAGAATATATAAAGATGTGTTCAAAGTGGAGCCAAACTAACAGTGTGAACGATAAATGTATCTCTAAACGCCTATCTCTATCCCTCACGCACTGTGACTTTTGATCTCTTACACATTCATTATTTTTTACAAATAAAATAAAATAAACTCCATACATCAATCGAGTGAACGAATAAAATTTCAAATTCATGTAAATCAGTTAAAATACAAAATAAATACAGTAATAAAAATAAAATTGTAAATATAAAACATACAGATACGTAAAAATTAGATAGACATCTTCGATCACATAAAAAAATAAAATAAAATATGCTAACATTTAAATTCAAATTTAAATTTAAATAAAGTAAAACAAGCGTCCCGCGCGAAGCATTCGTGTTGGATTTGTTTGCAAGAAGCGGCCCAGCCCGGGAGACAGCCTGTCGTGATGTGGACATGTTCACACGAGACAATTTTTCCATCACACAGGCAACTGTGGCCTTCGGTTTAGGCCGAGCGGTTTATTTTATTATGCATAGCGGGGCCCACCCTTCACGTTCGGCTTGTGGATCGATCAAGGTTTTGATTAAAATCAAATAATAAATTGTAAAAATATAAAATTTTATAAAATTAATGATGAATCAAACTTAAGCAGACCCAATGGCCTTTGCCCGACCGATCCGCCCATTTGACCGGCGCGATCCGATTGGATCGGATTCCCTAACGGATCTTCAGGAGGCCGTTTCTGGTACCCACAACACGTCCCGCCACTTAATTTTTTTAATTATCAATTATTAAAAATACATCATTTTCCCATGTAAAATGATAAATTTGAATAAATAATAATAAATTCGAATAGAGATGCCTGAATTATATTACGCGTGGAAGTTATGCGGATAATTCAATTTATTTAATATCATCACGGATCCGCTAGTTGCCCATCCATTTCAACATTCCCAAATGTTTTTTCTTAAAAAAAATCTCAAAAGTATTAAATAATCAAAATTTTGTAGTGTTTGCCACATTTCCGCTCCTATTCCTTTGAATTTTTACAAATATTCAAAGGTATTCATCACACACTTTCACTGTCCATTCTCATCGAGACCCAAGGGCCAGACAGTCCCATGTGACCAGTTTACAAAACCTGTCCCGTGGGTCGAGCATCACCAATCCTAGGCTCACACGCCTAACCAAGTAGTAGACCATGCTTATGGCATGTCACTTCAACTAACCAGAGTCATTCTAGAAACTCTCTTACAACATATCACCACCCCACATGTATCCAGGTTAAGCGCAAAACCACCCATCATCTCGTGAATCGTTTCCAAAACCACAAACCACTACCTACGCGACCACTGCATACCCAAGCACATCCACAACTTTCAGGGCCAGGAATCCGAACAATCATGCCCTACGAAACCAGCCTAAACACAAGGTCATATCACCATGAGTGCTCAATCGTAATCACATCCCCACTTCGAAGCATCAAACATGCGCTAATTGCATAAACAGGGGCATCCACCTTGCCTCATAAGATTGGGTCAACCTCTCTCACAAGTTACCCTCTAAAGTCACAAAACATTGACTCACTAAACCCGAGTTGCTCTCAAGGGCCACTAGATCTTGTCACCTAGCCCCTTAACCCAACCTCACTTACCCATAGCTCAAGGACAAGCAACATCTAGGTAGCCAAACACCCACGAATGGTCGCAAGTCAAGAGGTAGTCATAAGAGGGATATAACTCAAGCTGAAAACACAACAAGTGCAGTATTCACTATGTCGCGCACACATCAAGCAAATTTCCACGAACCGAGATTTCTCTCTAGCCCCACCTTCCCTCACCGGGGTCATCACTACTGGTAGGGAAGATCCACATCTTGAGAACCTCATAACTCAAAAACTCACAGGGACCCCACTAACCATATACCAGGTCAATCCAAGCATACAAGGCCTTTAACTTTCCACAACCATTAAACAGTCGACACCTTACAAAGCTACATTATCCAACCTTTATCATTCACAAGGTTCACATTCCATGATTGGTGAATGTCATTCACAAACTATAGAGGAATACACTTTATAGGTTTCTTATTAGTGTTTTATTTAACCCAAACATCACTTACCATAGAACTCATGTTTCGCAAGGGATTTCCATTTTCCCAAGCCATGTGGTTCACATTCACATAGGATTCACATCATTCTAAAATCAGGATTTACACTTAAGCTTTCAAAGATTTATCAAGATTTCTACAATCCCTAAGGATTTGTTAAATAGAGGGTGGAATTAACAAACTATAAAGGAATATGATTTATAGGTTACTTATTGACACTCTATTTCACCATCACCATTATTCAAAGATCCATTTACATTTTTTCTAAAGTTACACTTTCATTCTACCCAAGCTCTAATAAGATTTCAAGTTTCCAAGGCTTGAATAAAGAAGTATCATTCACAAACTCTGAGGGAAAACACCTTATATATTGCTTACTGTAACCTTATTTAATCAAGAACATCATCAATCTATTTATATCCGCCTATATGTTAAGAAATCATCCCATGAAATGGTCAAGTAAGATTCCACTATAGTCATATAGAAAACAACATATATGACGCTAGTGACACTTTAAATAAATACCCCCTTATTACCAGTAATTTATAGACTATAGAAAAACATAAATAATCACTAGTACAAAAAGGCCTTTAACACCGTTGACATTTATCAACATTAGCAAAAAACACTTATAAAGTCCTCATTTATCACCACTAAAAGAAGCAGTGATAAAAATGACATTTTATCAGTGCTAAAAAAACGTTCATAAATGGTACATTTTATCAATGCTTTATTGTTAGCATTGATAAAGGTCCAGAATAAAATGAAACAATTAAACAAATAAAAAATAACAATTTTATTAATTAAATAATTATTGTTAAAAATGAATAAATTGAATATACATATATATAAATTATAAAAAATAATAAATAGTATATAATAAATATATATGCAAAATGAATAAAATGAAGTAATTAAACAAATAAAAATTAAAAATGAGTAAATTGAGAAAAATATTAATCATTTTATTAATTAAATAATTATTGACAAAAATGAATAGATTTAATATACATATATACAAATTATAAATATAAATAAATAGTATATATTAAATATAGATATAAAAAATGAGTAAATTGTAACAATCAAACAAAAAAATTAAAATTAATAAATTACAAAATTATTTAAAAATTTATTAATGAAACAATTATTAAAAAAAATGAATAAGTATAATATATATATATTAATTATAAATAGTTATAAATAATATATATTAAATATAAATATATAGAAAATGAATAAAATGTAAACATATTAATATATTATTATATATATTAGGTGCTTAGGGGTACAATTACATTAAACACACACACACCACACACACATGCCGAAAATGCAGATCATAATCCCCCTAAGGGATAACCCACCTATCAAACCTTATTTAATGTTGTTTGATTTTTCAATTTAACATATATCAAACGTCATGTGTTACATTGATTTCACATACATATATGTAACAGATGCATTTTTATATATAACACACACACAAATATTTACGCAATTAATGAAATCTTATATAGAAACACACACCTAATATTTATATAATTTATTCAAATTTTAGTATATTTTAGAATTTCATTATAACATGATACATTTAGTATATTATGTTTTTAATCGGTCAATTTTATTTATTTATTTATTTTCAATATTATTACAGCTGGGTATTATTTATTCATTTTTAATATTTTTAGTTTTTGAATTTGATCATTTTCTATTATTTATTTATATATATTTATTTACTATGTTTTCGTATTTTTAATATGTATCCATCTTTATTTCAATATATATATATATCCATATTTTTTAATAATTTATATTTAATTAATAAATCGTATCCATTTTTTCAATAATTTTAAAGTTTACTCATTTTAAATTATTCAATTTCACTCATTTTTAAAATGCATGTATTTAAGATTATCCATTAATAATATTTAAAATATATTTGTAAATAAATATTTATAAATAAATATATAAATGTATATTTGATATATTTATAAATTTATAAATTTATAATTATTATAATTAAATAAATATTATTTTTTAAAAGGTATTTATATAATTATAAATAAATAATGATATATATTTAAATAAATATAAAATTGTAATGATTTTTTTTAAATAATGTACTTGGAGAGACTTGAACTCAAAACCGCACCGAGACCCATAGGGGTAGCCACCACTAAGGTGCACCCTTGGGGCTATGTATATATAAATATATAAATATATAAATATATAAATATATAAATATATAAATATATAAATATATAAATATATAAATATATAAATATATAAATATTTTTTAAATTATTATTCATATATTTATAAATAAATAATTATATATTTAAATAATAATAAAATAATAATAATTATATTTAAATAATGGATATTTTTATATATTTATTATATATATAATTATATAATTACATATAATTATATAATTATATTTACAAATATATAAATATATATAATGATATAAATATATTTATAATTATAAATAAATAATTATAAATATATTTATAAATATATATTTACTATGTTTATAAAATTATATATTTATAATTATAAATAAAATAAAATATTTTTTTTAAAGGTATTAATGTAATTATAAATAAATATATATATATATTTAAATAATTATAAAATTATAATAAACAAATATATAATTATATAAATATTTTTACAATTTTTTTATTTATAATTATAATTATAAATCCTTTATCAGTGCTAAAATTTTAGCGCTCATAAAGATCGAGCTTTATCAACACTAAAATGTTAGCGTTGATAAAATTAACCTTTATCAACGATTTTTTGAAAGTGCTGATAAAAGTGTCCCTGATCTATTTAAAAGAACTCTAATCGTGACTCATTCAGTCGCGATTCTCAAGCTCTCGCGGAACTTCTGTGCTACCAGCGCTACTCCTCTACCTTCTCTCTAACGAATCAAGGCTGGAATCTAATGTATGTTATTTTCTCATTTTCCTCTCTCGTTATTTGATTTTTTGAGTTCCACGATTTGCGTTTTTGCGTTGTTCTTAACCATGACGAACCCTACATCTCATCTATCTATCTCTCTCACTCACTCACCTATACCTACACAATGTCACCCCTACTATGTAAACTCATTCCAGCTTCATACGAGACCATTGCGAACTGCATCTCTATCTGTTGTTGCAACTAACAATGATTTTTTTTTTGATTTTTCAGTTATATTATTTCTTGTTATCTTTTAGATAGTGTGGTTTGTCATTGTTTGAATCTTGTTTCCACAGTATGACATGCACGTGAAGATGAAAAAAGTTTAACATTATATTAGATTAATTTTAGAGGGAATGTTATTTGATATGAATAATATAAAGTGGGTTCATATACATATTGTTTTAATGTGAATGAGTTAATCTAATTTAGGGAACTAAAGTTTAAATTTTTCCGGTTTATATTGGTTAACATTATCAATACGTTATATAGATATAATTTAATAAGGAACGAACTATTTAAATTTTCATTAAAATCAAAATAAGTATACTTTTTCAGTTTTTTATTTGATCCAAACTCAAAAGTTGCGATGTATTATCAATAAGAGACATGTTTATAATTGATTGATAGGTTTGTTAGAACCAAGTATGTTCTTTGCTGGAAATGGAGTATGGTTTGTGTTTATTTTCAATCCACATTGGGTTGATCAAGGAGTTTGCAAAGAATGTGGTCTTATGATTGAGCCTGAAAATAATATTGAAGGTGGTGCAGTTTTCCAGTGTTTGTTAGTTTTGTTGGCCTCAAAATCGAGAGTTTGTTTTTGGAAAATGAAGAATTTAGGCAAAGTAAGCGAACCGTGAACCACATAGTGAGAACATTTCATGGATCACGAAATATGGTAGGCGGAATGGCGGACCACGAACCATGATACGAGAACGGTTCACAGAACGAAAAATCGTTTGCTGTGAAGTCTTACGGTTTGCAGGAAGGCTCGCAGTACGCGGAAGGCGTGACAGTTCGCGGGATGGTGTGTCATTCATGAAAATGAGGTGGAAGGGTTCACCGAAGAGATGGTTCGCGGGATGTCTTTTTTTGGTGAAAATGAGGCGGAGATGGTTTGTGGAAGAGTTCGACCGTTGTGAAGGGACGAGTGGCGGTATACGGACTGCGTAGGGGAATGGTTCGCAGGAGATGCACGGTAGGAGGTGAAAGTGGTGTCGTATCAAATATTTGATAAATCTTAAATTAGAGAATTATGCGGATCTATTTGCCTATATAAGGAGCACTAATCTCATTGTTAAGTTGAGCAGAACAAATTTCATTAGAGTAATTTATCGCTATGGGAATTCAGCTAAGTTCGAAAGAGGTTCGCACAAAAGCAATTTTTTCGAAGGGTTTCTGTAGTTCACAAAGGGAAGACAGGACCACATAGGAGAGTCTGTACGTGGAGGAAGAACTCAGCCTGTGGTGCTCTTATAGTACAAGAAGAAAGTGAGGCAGTACGCGGAGCAAGGCAGTATGGAAAGGAGGGTGGTACATTAAAGATGGTTCGCAGAGGAGAAGTTGGTCTGCGGTGAAGAAGTGGTATGCAAGAGCAGAAGCGAAGGTAGTACATGAATGCAGTTTGTGAAGGCGGTACGCGGTCACGGTTTGCAGATGCAATATGCAGTGAAGAAGTGGTATGCTCCTTGGACGCAACCCTTAGTGGTGAACCAACTAAAATTATTGTGTCTTCACGTTGCATGTGATTGTTTGTTTTCTTTACTTTCTCATCAGATAGGTTTAACGGGTTCCTACCAACATGAGAACAAGATCCATCAGTTTAAAAGAAAAAGTTGACAACCTGATTCACCTCTCTTTTCTCAGGGTGTTTCGTGGTCCTTCAAGATTTCAATTATTAATACATTACTGAAAAATATATTCACTAAAACATTACAGTTATGCGAGAAGATGATATTCAATGGGTTAGGGAGATCAATAAAGGAGATGCCATTTATTTCCATTATCAATGAATAGTTTGTAATAATTTTCCATGTCCTTTAAATTTATAACTAGTTAAAATAAATTTTTATTTTTATAAACTAATAGTAAATAGATTTTATGAATTTACTTTATTTTATATCCATAAACGAAAACATGTCATAGCACAACACACCAGATCAAATTCTAGTAGAAGAGTTTCCATATGTGACATCATCTATAGAAGATGTTATAGATGAGTTTACTTTAATATCAAATTATTTTATAAATAAATTCCTCTCCATGAATGAAGTGATTTTTTATGAAGTGACCTAATGTGAGAAAATTTATTTTCTTTATTTGTGTGTGTGAGTTATCCTATTAATAAATTTCTCTTTTATAAAATCATAACATCACAATATAGTCCAACTATTCATAACTTGACCTGAGTTGAATCAAAATTTAACTCAACCCTTGGAACCATCAACCAACTTCTAAAGGATAGATAATAAATATGCAGCGTTCAACATGATCAATGAGAAATGGTTTAAAAAACCAACTCAAATGACAAGTGGACCTATGTAAAATAGTACACAATAGAATCTCATGATTATAAATGCCTATAGGCATAAAAACAATAACAATTTGATAAATCCTAGGTAAAAATAAAACCCTATACGAATAACCAACCTACAATTGATGACACAAACTCTACAAGCCTCCATTAGCTATCATTTGATACTCTATCATTTCCAATAAATAGTCAATCCTTACAACCTTCAAACTAAGGAAACATCAGCTACATGTGCACCAAGATGCACATAAAGTGGTTAAGTAAAGTAACTAGGTAGGTTTTCTCTAATGATTTTCCATGCCCCTGATCCACATGAAAACCATGTATCTCATTTTTATTTTATGAAAATATTCCTTGTTGAGCCCTCTGGAAGATTGTTGATTTCATGTCTATGATTGATGTTTTAATAATCACAAATCATCACATACCATTAATGCTTAATTTGGTTTGATTTCTCATAAACTTAATTACAATCTATGAATGAATCTGTTATCATGTTTTTGTCTATGCTTATTGGCTTACAAAGTATTTTGGAAGTCTTCTGGTTTCAACAGACATCGGAAGCACCGATCCAATTTCAACAGACATCGGAAGCACCGATCCAATATCAACAGACATCGGAAGCACCGATCCAATATCAACAGACATCGGAAGCACCGATCCAATATCAACAGACATCGGAAGCACCGATCCAATATCAAAAAACATCGGAAGCACCGATCCAATATCAACAAACATCGGAAGCACCGATCCAATATCAAAGGGCAACGGTCGCACCGATCCGATATCAAAATGAGCCACCGATCATCTGACTCACCGATCAGATGACAGACCGATGCTGATCAAAATGACTCACCGATGCAAAATGACTCACCGATGCAAAATGACTCACCGATGCAAAATGACTCACCGATGCAAATGACTCACCGATGCTGATCTATCTGAGTCACCGATCATTACTCAGTAATGCTGATGACCTACCGATCAATTGATTCTTCAATAGTCATAAGCAACTGTTTGAATTTCTTTATCTTTATCTTTATTTTATCTAAACAACGGTCATATTAGGTATATTTTAATGCTCTGTCAATTAATTAATAAAGGTTGTCGGATGTCCGGAAACCGTACCTCGTACCTGCGGAAAGAAAACTTTTTATGTCTTCCGAAGCACGTGACATAAATACAAGAAGACTCTGCTGAAGAAGAGAGTGGACGGAAGAACACAAGAAGAATATAGAGGAAAGAAAGAAGAGGAAGAACCAAGCAAGACAGAACCTCATACACAATCAAGCCTACTCAAGAAGAGTTCTGTGCGTACAAAAGAACATTGAAGAACTTCATCGACTACATCTCACTGCCTTTGAACCTGAAGCATACGACACTCTTCTTCTCAAACAAAATCGAGAAGAGGACTCAGAATAAATTCTGACCAAATACAAAAGATTCCAGAGCTACACTGAAATCACTAGAGCCATTTCTAAACTCTACATCTCTGCTCTGTGATACATTTGTTTTACATCTTGAGCAGTGTGTGTTATCTGCTGTATTAAACACACACACTGACTCCTGTACTTTCACTGGAGGATCTGTAAATCCTCATCAAACCTTTTTACACTTCATTTCCCACTGTGGATAGTGGTAGAGGTCGTGCGAGACCTGGACAGCTCCAAGCTGTTGTTTGTTTCCCCACGCAGAACTGTGGTAGAGGTCTTGTGACCTGGACAGTGTGTTCACTGTTGTTAACCTCGATCCAGGGTGTGGATCATTTTTATATAAACTTTTGAGAGAAATAAGTCTCGGATTGATACTGAACATCTTGGTTAATTCTCTGTGTTTGTAGCTACATACTATATCCATACTACATATTTATTTCATATTCCGCTGCTATTACTTTGAAATATAATTTTTCTTCAAAGCTACTTTGATAGTTAAACTCGCAAGTGTTTATATTTATTATAAACCAGGAATTTAGTTTCAAAAGTTAATTTAATCATAAGATTAAGTTAACTGAGAACTAATCAATCTTTGAGAAACTAATTGAACCTTTATAATCTGTATAAATTCACTACAGTTTAATCTGTTTTTGAAATAGGGGGATTTTAATAAACATTGTTTTTAACAGAAAATTTTAATTAGAACTCAATTCACCCCCCTCTTGAGTATCCACTCTGACCAACATTTGGTATCAGAGGTTGGAAAATATTTTCTAAAGTACTCTGTTTTTCAACTGTGATTTTAGTTGTATTTTAAAGTTCTTAAAATTTCTGTTATTTCTAAATTTTTATCTCTTTAAAATCCTGTTTGTGATATCATGGATAATAGACTTGAGGGTGATGCTACTAACCGACCACCTTTCTTTAATGGAAACAACTATGCTCAGTGGAAACTTAAAATGAAAATTCATCTAGAAAGCATGAGTTTTGATATTTGGACTACTATTGAAGCTGAATACAAAATTCCCACTACTGATAGATCTACTTGGGATGAACCTACAAAGACTGCTTACAATAATAATTGTAAAGCTATGAATGCCTTGTACTGTGCTCTAGGAGATGAGGAATTTAATAGAATTTCTGCATGTAAAACTGCATATGAAATTTGGGATACCTTAGCTGTTTCTCATGAAGGAACAACTAATGTTAAGGAGATGAGATTGAATACCTATACTATTAAGTATGATAATTTTAAGATGAAGCCTGATGAACCCATTTCTGATATGTATCTCAGGTTCAATGAAATTGTCAACACAATGACTTCTCTGGGAAAGGATGTTCCAGCAAAGGAACAAATCATGAGAATTTTGAGATGTCTACCTGAAAGATGGAGAGGAAACTCTGTCTCCATTAGAGAATCATGTGACATTGGAGAACTTCCTGTCAAGGAACTAATTGGTAAGTTGATGATGTATGAAGAAGAACTCAAGGTAAACAAAGAAGAAGATGATGAACCTAAAAGGAAGTCTATTGCCTTCAAGACTACAACCTCAAAGAATAAGGATAAGGAAAAGCCTCAAGCTATCAATGAAAGTTCAAGCACTGAGGAAAGTGAGAATGATTCTGACAGTGATGCTGAGATGGCTCACATTGCTAGAAGATTTAAGAAATTCTATAGGAAGAAGAAGTTTTTCAAAAAGTCAAACTACAAAGGCAAGTATGATAACAAAGGACACTGGAAAAAGGATTGGAAGAAGTCTGATAAATCAGATGAAGTTGTCTGTTATGAATGAAAAAGAAAAGGACACATAAAAGCAGACTGTCCAAAGCTGAAATACAGAAAGAAGTATGAATACAAGGATAACAAGTACAAGAAAGCCATGAAGGCTACTTGGAGTGCTTCAGAAGACAGCACAAGTGAAGCTGAATCTTCAGACTCTGAAAGGAATCGAGCCAACATGTGTTTCATGACAAACACTGCTGAGGTAACATCAGAAACTCCTTCTTTAAATTCATATTATTCTGGAGATGATTCTGAATGTGATAACATGTCTAAATCTGAACTGTTTGAATATTGTGATATGCTTGAAGAAACCTGTAATGAGATTAAAGATAAATATAAAGGTTTAAAGAAACAGTATGCTTTAAGTGTTAAGCATAAATCTGATCTGGATATAGAAGTTGAAAAGAATGCTCAGTTGCTTAAAGAGAATACTGAACTAAAATTGTCTAATGAGCAACTCAGAAAAGACTTAGAGAAGTTCACAAATGGAAAGAATACTCTAACACAAATGCTAGGAAAGCAAGTTGCACCTAGATATACTACTGGTATAGGATACCAACCTGGACAAAGAAAAGTTGCCAAAACTAGATTCATTCCTAAATCTGGACAGAAGATAGTTAATTCTGGAACTTCATATGCCTCAACCAGTTATATTCATAGTTATGGATCTAATAAGGTTTATCTTTCAAAGAATGTTAATTCTACAAATTATATGAGACCCATTAGACAAATATGGATACCTAAAGTATCATTGGCTAACATGTCTGGACCCAAGAAGATCTGGGTACCAAAATCATCTTCCATCTAAATCTGTTTTGTAGGAGACCTGCTTGAAGAGCTGTCACAAGAAGATATGGTACTTAGACAGTGGATGTTCAAGACATATGTCAGGAGACTTTTCATGTTTCAAGAGCTTAGTAAAAGTTGATGGAGGCTTTGTCACTTTTGGTGATAATTCAAAAGGAAAAATCATCGGCTTAGGCTAGATTGGTAACACTGATTCAATATTGGTTTCTGAAGTTTTATTTGTCGATGGACTTAAATATAACTTGTTAAGCATTTCTCAGTTGTGTGATGATGGTTTTTATGTGAAATTTAAAAATGATTCTTGCAATGTTTTTAACTCAAAAAATGTTTTAGTATTTTCTGCTTTAAGAAATGAAAATGTTTATGCTGTTGATTTAGATTCTTTAGCTAAGCAGAATATTCCTTGTTTAAATGCTTTTCATAAAGAGTCTTGGCTTTGGCACAGAAGATTAGGACACTGCAATGTACACTCTCTTAGAAAACTTTCTAGGAAGAACTTAGTTAGAGACTTACCCAAACTTGAATTTCCAGCAGACAAAGTTTGTAATCCCTATCAAAAAGGAAAGCAATATAAAGTTTCTTTTAAATCAAAGAAAGAAGTGTCAACTTCTCAACCTCTCGAGTTGGTTCACATGGATTTATTTGGACCTTCTAGAGTCTCTAGTTTGAATGGGAAGCACTATGTCTATGTTCTTGTAGATGACTTTTCTAGATATACTTGGGTATATTTTCTAGCTCACAAAAGTGAAGCTTGTTCTTACTTTCTTAAATACTCCAAGTCTGTAGAAAATCTTAGTGGACTCAAGATTAAGACCCTAAGAAGTGATCATGGTCGTGAGTTTGAAAATCATGAGTTTGATTCTTACTGCTCACACAATGGCTATAGTCACAATTTCTCTGCCCCTAGGACACCCCAACAAAATGGTGTAGTAGAGAGAAGGAATAGAACCCTGCAAGAAATAGCTAGAACTATGCTCAATGAATATGAACTGCCTATTTACTTTTGGGTTGAAGCTGTAAATACAGATTGTTATGTCATTAATAGATTCTTGATCAGACCAGTTCTTAAGAGGACCCCTTATGAGTTGTGGAACCATAGGAAACCTAAGGTTAACTACTTCAAAGTTTTTGGCTGCAAAGTCTTCATTCTCAATACTAAAGACAATATTGACAAATTTGCATCCAAGAGTGATGAAGGAATTTTCCTAGGTTACTCTATCTCTAGTAAAGCCTATAGAGTTTTCAATAAAAGAACCACATGTGTGGAAGAATCTGTTCACATCAAATTTGATGAAACTGATCCACATGAACCTAAAATCTCTCTTGAATATGATCTCTCTAGTTTGAATCTCAATGATAAAGACAATGGACCTATAGTTAAAACATCCAGCTCTGGAAATTCTCCAGAACCTGCTTCTATTGAACCTCAATCTGTAGATGAATCTGAAATCTCTAGCCCTATCGTTTCAAGACCATCTAGGACTCTAAAGAACCATCCTTTAGATGCTGTTGTAGGAAATCTAGATAGAGGAACACAGACTAGAGCTTCTCTAAGAAATCAGGTTGAACATCAAGCTTTTCTTTTACAGTTAGAACCTAAAAATATCAATGATGCTATCAATGATGAATTTTGGGTAATGGCTATGCAAGAAGAACTAAATCAATTTGAAAGAAACAAAGTCTGGAAATTAGTAGAAAGATCTAAGGACATTTTGACCATAGGCACAAAATGGGTGTTTAGAAACAAAGTTGATGAATCTGGAAACATCATTAGAAATAAAGCTAGGCTAGTTGCACAAGGTTACAATCAAGAATAAGGAATTGACTATGAGGAAACATTTGCACCAGTAGCTAGATTAGAGGCTATTAGGATCTTACTTGCCTATGCATCACATCTGAATTTCAAGCTATATCAAATGGATGTCAAAAGTGCATTTCTAAATGGTTTTATTATTGAAGATGTTTTTGTAGAACAACCACCTGGTTTTTTAAATCCTCATTTTCCAAATCATGTTTTTAAACTTTCTAAAGAGTTATATGGTTTAAAACAAGATCCAAGAGCTTGGTATGAAAGGATTTCAAACTTTCTTATCTCAAAAGGATTTACAAAAGGAGTAGCTGATCCCACTCTCTTTATAAAAAGGATTTCAAAAGATGTATTAATAGTACAAATCTATGTTGATGATATTATTTTTGGATCTTCTAAAAATTCCTTATGTACTGATTTTTCAAAGATTATGCAAAATGAATTTGAAATGAGCTTAATGAGAGAGCTTAAGTATTTTCTTGGTTTTCAAATTTTTCAAACTAAAGATGGAATTATTTTAAATCAAAGTAAATATACAAAGGATCTTTTAAAACGTTTTGGATTGGATAGTATTAAGGAAAGTGATACACCTATGAGTACTACCTGTAAATTGGATACAGATGAAGCTGAGAAACCAGTGGATCAAACCAATTACAGAGGTATGATTGGGAGCTTACTTTATCTTGCTGCTAGTCGACCAGACATTATGTTCAGTGTATTTATGTGTGCTAGATTTCAAGCTAATCCTAAAGAATCACACTTACTGGCTGTTAAAAGGATTTTTAAGTATCTTAAGTATACTGTAAATTTAGGTTTGTTTTATCCAAAAGGACAATCATTTAACCTAACTAGCTATTCAGATGCTGACTTTGCTGGATGTAAGTTAGATAGGAAGAGCACATCTGGAACATGTCATTTGCTTGGAAAATCCCTAGTATCATGGTGTAGTAAGAAACAGAACTCAGTTGCATTGTCTACTGCCGAGGCAGAATACATAGCTGCTGGTAGTTGCTGTGCACAAATTCTGTGGATGAAACACACTTTATTGGATTATGGATTTGATCTTAAACATGTTTCAATTAACTGTGACAATACTAGTGCAATCAATATATCTAATAACCCTGTGTCTCACTCTAGAACTAAGCACATTGATGTCAGACATCACTTTCTAAGATATCATTATCAAAAAGGTGATATTTCTTTAAAATTTATTAGTTCTGAACATCAATTAACTGATATCTTCACAAAGCCTTTATGCTCTGAAAGAATGAAATTTATTAAATAAGAGTTGTGTATGATTGATCTGTGAAACTGATCTGTGAAACTGATCTGTGAAACCGATATGTGAAACCGATCTGTGAAACTGATCTGTGAAACTGATATGTGAAACTGATCTGTGAAACCGATCTGTGAAACTGATCTGTGAAACCGATCTGTGAAACTGATCTGTGAAACCGATCTGTCATACCGATTTTTTTTATTATATTGTAATTAATTAGTAAATTTCTTTTATACTTTTTATGGGAACCCTAAATGATAAAATAAATGATATGCGGCTATTTATCTTCCCTAAACCTTTGACCTTTCATTTCCCGCCGAACCTTTCAACCTCTCTTCCCCTATACTTCGAACCTTCGAACTCCTGCCTTCCCAAAATCCTCGAATGGCTAAGCAAAAGAGACCGAGCAAAGGACCGGATGGCCCTGTACCTTCAAAGAGTGCTCAAGGCGAGTCGAGTAGTACCTCTCAACGATCAGTAAATCCGAACCTGGAAACTCGGATTGTTGCTGTAGAAAGAGAAGTCAGCTCTGCGTGGCTTTTTTCAAGTAAGTCACTGTTGCTGCAAGTTCTTGAATCGCAAGGATGGATAGACTGGTTTTCTGACAACTCTCGAATAGACTACCCGAAGCTGGTACATGAGTTCTATATGAATCTGGAAATCACTTTAGATGGTGTGGAGGCTGCCAGGATGTCGTCTGTGGTAAAAGGAAAGAAAATATCCTTCTCATCTAAGCAGTGGGCTGAGTGCTTAAATGTACCTCATGAAGGTCGGTATGAGGATTATGCTGGGAATATTCCTCCAACATCTGATTACTTCTCTTACGAATTAGCTTTAGAGCTTCTGACTGGAAACAGAGAGTCACAGAGAATCACAGCTTCAGAATTAGACGGTGAATGTAGACTTCTTTTCAAGTTTATTCAGCACCAACTTTTCCCTAGGAGAGGAGATTTTGCTGCTGTAAAGTACCAGGATGTTTTCTTGTTGTTTCTTCTGAAAACGCATTAGAAGATCAATTTGTATAGATATGTGATGGTGCACATAGATGGAATGATAAAACCGTCCAAGAAAGCCACTGCCTTGTTTTATTCAAAGATGATATCTACCATGCTCAAGAATCTAGAATGTATTGATGAAGATGATGAAGTTGATGAAACAGATCATACCTTCTGTCTCAACAAAGAGATCCGCAAGAGGATGAAAATCAATTGGAATCCATGGAAGAAGTGCTGGGTTTCAGATGAAGATAAATTGTATGAAGCCTACAATCCCATAGATCATGGAAAGAGGCCAAAGGATTTGAGAGACCCTGGCTTGAAACCAGATGAGGAACCAGTTTATTCTGATGATGATGAGCAAGAAGAAGGAAAGGATGAGGCCACCAAAGCCCAAGAGCAAGAAGAAGCTGCGACTGAGGAAGGAAGTATGTCATCTCCTGATGATAGGAGTGATCCTGACACTGCTAGTCCCAAGAGAAGAATAGAATTTGGACCTGCTAGTCCACCCTTAGCCCTACCAGAATCAGAACCCATTCTTGGTGATGAAGAAGATTCTGATACTGAAGAATATCACAGTGAAGCTTCTGAGAAGAGTGATGATGGACGTGCTGATGATGCTGAGGCTGTTGTTGATGGTGATAACAGACCAGTGGATGGTCTTTCTGAAGATCAAATAGAATCACCTCAGTCAGAACAAGAAATACATATCAGTGGCAAGGTTGATTCACCAAAAATCAGTGGAACATCAAGCTATGAGAAACCAAAATACACCCTGTGTGCTGCTGTTTGGGATGACTACCCTGGTTATGCTGTGTTGGGCTTAGAATATTCTGAAGAAGAAGAAGCAATGCCAGAATCTGCTGCAGCTGTGAAGAGGAACCTCCCAAGAGAAGCAAGGTCTGTTCCTACTGTTGATCCTACAAATGTTAATTTACCTGGTTCTGGAATCTCTCAAGCTGATCTTAATAAGTTTAAGATTGAATTGCTAACCGCTTTGAGAGCCACAATTAGAGAAGAAATTTCTAATGCTCTTACTCAAGTGTCTCTACAAGTTTCTGAAAATTCATTGGAAGCCTTCTCACAAAGAGTATCTAATGCTGTGAAGCCAGACCTGGCCAATACTGGTGAACTTATTGCCAGGCACATAGCCTTTTTGAATCAGACTATGAAGGATCTTCACACCGGCTTGGTATCTCTATCCAGAGAATTCCGATCAACCATCTCTGGTATGATGGAAGTTTTGAGAAATTTGATTGAACATCTCAACAAGTCTGACCTGAGGAAGTTGAAAGCTGAGTTAACTCACATAGTTGGCCAAGCCAGTACAGGCAAGGTAACCAAGATCACTACCCGTGAGCTAGAAGCTCTAAGAGACGTTGTGAATGATGAGTTAGCTGCTGTTAGACAAATTCTTGATTTAGAATCTTTGAGGAAGATGAAAGAGCTCTGTGATAACAGTCATAGGATGGCATTGGTGTATTCAACAAATGCTAAGAAAGCTCTGCAAGAGATCAAAGAGAAAGTTGATAATTACTTTTCCAAGATTTATACAAAGCATGAAATGGCTGCAAACTTCAAGGTGTTGGCAGAGAATCTGAAATTACCTCCAGCCACTCAGGCCTTCAAAACTCAAGTTCATCAGTTGCAAGATTTTACCCCTTCCTTGGCCCAGTTCATGGAGAATAAAGATGATTATGAAAAAGCTATGAAGTATGGAGCAGAAGTCATTCATGACTTCATTCATCTTTTGAAGCCCTATTTGAATGCACAGGCCACTGCAATAGTAGTTCCTACTTCTGAACCTCTCAGTGACTCTGATGTAGCTCCAAATTAGCTATCTGTTGCTCAAGCTCTATATTAGTTAAGACCAGTCCCTCAGCAAGCTTCTCAACCAGCTCCTATTTCTCAACAACAACTCTCTGTGGCACCTACTCCTACACCTGCCCGGGTTGTCCTACCACCACTTCAGATTCGCCAAGTCCAGCCTGCCTCCAAGCCTTCAAACTTACCCACTATTTATCCCAAAGACAAAGGCAAATCCCCTTTGTATCCCACCAAATAGTTGTGTATTGTTTTTGATAGGGTGAACAATGTGATGCTTGTAATATTCTGTACTTTATCAAATTTTTTTCTTTTCCTATCTACTCTATGCTGACTGCTTTTACTTTCACTTTCACCTATATGTTTTCCCTCCTTTTTGATTATCCCAAAGGGGGAGAAGAACAAGAATGATATGATATATGATAGAAGAAAGATGTATGGGAGAGATATATGGGGGAGCAAAGATGTATATATCTAAGGTGAGGAGAAAGATCTATATATATATGAGAGATGTATATATCTCAGGGGGAGAAATCTGTATAATATATGGGAAATTTAAATTAAGGGGGAGATTTTTATATCTCTTTATATTTATTCTCTTTATGTTTTAATTCTCATTATGTTTTTATTAATGATATATCATATTATTTATATTTTATGATAAAGATTTGTGATTATCAAAAAGGGGGAGATTGTTGAGCCCTCTGGAAGATTGTTGATTTCATGTCTATGATTGATGTTTTAATAATCAAAAATCATCACATACCATTAATGCTTAATCTGGTTTGATTTCTCATAAACTTAATTACAATCTGTGAATGAATCTGTTATCATGTTTTTGTCTATGCTTATTGACTTACAAAGTATTTTGGAAGTCTTCTGGTTTCAACAGACATCGGAAGCACCGATCCAATTTCAATAGACATCGGAAGCACCGATCCAATATCAACAGACATCGGAAGCACCGATCCAATATCAACAGACATCGGAAGCACCGATCCAATATCAACAGACATCGAAAGCACCGATCCAATATCAACAAACATCGGAAGCACCGATCCAATATCAAAAAACATCGGAAGCACCGATCCAATATAAAAGGACAACGGTCGCACCGATCCGATATCAAAATGAGCCACCGATCATCTGACTCACCGATCAGATGACAGACCGATGCTGATCAAAATGACTCACCGATGCAAAATGACTCACCGATGCAAAATGACTCACCGATGAAAAATGACTCACCGATGCAAATGACTCACCGATGCTGATCTATCTGAGTCACCGATCATTACTCACTAATGCTGATGACCTACCGATCACTTGATTCTTCAATAGTCATAAACAACTGTTTGAATTTATTTATCTTTATCTTTATTTTATCTAAACAACGGTCATATTAGGTATATTTTAATGCTCTGTCAATTAATTAATAAAGGTTGTCAGATGTCAGGAAACCGTACCTCGTACCTGTGGAAAGGAAACTTTTTCTGTCTTCCGAAGCACGTGACATAAATACAAGAAGACTCTGCTGAAGAAGAGAGTGGACGGAAGAACTCAAGAAGAATATAGAGGAAAGAAAGAAGAGGAAGAACCAAGCAAGACAGAACCTCATACACAATCAAGCCTACTCAAGAAGAGTTCTGTGCATACAAAAGAACATTGAAGAACTTCATCGACTACATCTCACTGCCTTTGAACCTAAAGCATACGACACTCTTCTTCTCAAACAAAATCGAGAAGAGGACTCAGAATAAATTCTGACCAAATACAAAAGAGTCCAGAGCTACACTGAAATCACTAGAGCCATTTCTAAACTCTACATCTCTGCTCTGTGATACATTTGTTTTACATCTTGAGCAGTGTGTGTTATCTGCTGTATTAAACACACACACTGACTCCTGTAATTTCACTGGAGGATCTGTAAATCCTCATCAAACCTTTTTACACTTCATTTCCCACTGTGGATAGTGGTAGAGGTCGTGCGAGACCTGGACAGATCCAAGCTGTTGTTTGTTTTCCCACGCAGAACTGTGGTAGAGGTCTTGTGACCTGGACAGTGTGTTCACTATTGTTAACCCCGATCCAGGGTGTAGATCATTTTTATATAAACTTTTGAGAGGACTAAGTCTCGGCTTGAGACTGAACCTCTTGGTTAATTCTCTGTGTTTGTAGCTACATACTATATCCATACTACATATTTATTTCATATTCCGCTGCTATTACTTTGAAATATAATTTGTCTTCAAAGCTACTTTGATAGTTAAACTCGCAAGTGTTTATATTTATTATAAACCATTAAGTTAGTTTCAAAAGTTAATTTAATCATAAGATTAAGTTAACTGAGAACTAATCAATCTTTGAGAAACTAATTGAACCTTTATAATCTGTATAAATTCACTACAGTTTAATCTGTTTTTGAAATAGGGGGATTTTAATAAACATTGTTTTTAATAGAAAATTTTAATTGGAACTCAATTCACCCCCCACTTGAGTATCCACTCAGACCAACACTAATGTATGATAATTGAAAGAAGCATACAACACATAATAGTCGTAAGTAACATATATAACTTTTCATAAAAAAGGAATATGGGTTTCACAAATAAGGTTGCATAAATAAGGATTTATTTTGGTAAGATAGATATAAAATACAATACACTTCATTCATAAAATTCCATATTTGCATGCATCTTGCATGAAAATTGTTATTGTCTTGAACAAAGATATGATACTTCAATACTCTAGTACAACTAACCTTCACCGCCTTTATTTAATCCATCCTTAGATGCTTGATTGCATTCCATCTCTTGATGATGGATTGGACTTCCTCTTTCAAACTAGTCTTCCCCCCATCATTGTGGTTCCAAAGTTCCTTAATGACATACCTCCCACTCGAATCATATTAATTAATCTCCATCAAAGCTGCTGCCACAACTTTGAATATCGCATCTCCCAACTCATTCTTCAACTCTTCCATCCTTCCATCCTCCTCATTTAATACTTCATAAGAACACAAAAAATTACACATAAAAATTAATCAAAACACAATGAATGATTTTTTTGGTTTCTTGATATGAATTTTCTTATATGATTCACTTGGTTACTTTTAAAAGGTTGGATACAACTTCCAATGGAAAATCACACACACTATAAACAAACCACAACAAATAAAGCGGTCTAGGGACTCGACCCCATGACCGGTGTCCCAAACCTCATCCCCCCTACCACCCCAGCTGCCTATAATCACATTGGATCCTATTAGAACTCTACAGTTGAGCATACTTGGATGAGAATACCACTATTATGGGTGACCTCCTGAAAATACTCATGTTGAATTTTTTTTTGTGAAAAAAACATGCCAAATGAACCTTTTGATTCTCTTCCCCTTCAACCTTGATTAATTTAAAATGGTGCCAATATGAATCTCAAAGGCATTCCTCCCATAATGAGCAGAGATATCTGACCCTTCTTTTAGCTTCATCTTCAAGATAATTTCTCTTGGAATCTTGGAGAAATAGATGGTTTCCAAGCTCTTCCATCCACCTCACACCAATACCACCACAAGTTTTTATCTCCTCTAAGACCTGAAAAAAAATGAAACATTTCAGAGGAAGTGGTAAACAATAAATATTTGTGAGTGGAAGTAAATGATTATGAGTGGAAGTCATGTGAATTTGAATGTCCATTCCTTTATTTTTTAAATTTAATACGTTAGAATCCATAATTAAAATTGTATTTAGGTTATTTTTGGACCTCAATGGATATATAGATCTTATATTTGAGATACAAGTGAGGGAAAAGAACTAGTAACATAGGTTAGAGTCAGTGCAGCTTAGTGGGGATGAGTTGATGTTCTCATAGTAGTGTTAAATACCTTTCATATCACAAACAATTATTATTGCATTTTGTTTCTTAAGACTCATTCCTGATCTCTTCTATGTTGTTTGAAATACTATGAGAAGTAGTCATCTAAAATGATCACCAGTACCTGATATGGGCTGACTTTTGGTTATAGTAGTTCAAGCAACATATGTGGATGTCCAAAAAAGATGGGGGATGGATATCAAGAAATAAAATGTAAAAATAACTATTCAGGAGGTATGCCATCAAGGAATTTTGGAACCACAATGATGGGAGGAAGGCTAGTTTTAAAGATGGAGTCCAATCCATTATCAATAGATGGAAGACAATCAAGCATCTCAGGATGGCTTAAATAAAGGTAGTGAAGGTTAGTTGTACTGGAGTATTGAAGTATTATATCTTTGTTCAAGGCAAAAACAATTTTTATGCAAGATTCATGAAAATGTGGACTTTTATGCATAGAGTGTATTGTATTGTTGTTATTCAGGACAAATTAAATATTTGACTACTCATGCATACAATGTCTTCTGCACACGATGATGTTACTAATTCCAAGGAAGAATAGGTCATTGATGATAAAACTTCATAATTATTAAGGGATCAACAACATGTTGATGAAAAAAACAACAACAATGCAACACCATAGTGGTGAATAAACTTATGAAGGCAAGAAGTCAAGGTATAAAATTTGAGGTTGGTTGGAATCAATGCGACCAACCTATTGACCCCAATAAGTCAATGTTCATTAGTTATCTTAGGTTCATAACGAGGATGAATGTGCTGATTGATATTGATTCATAGCACCATGTCCAACCTATAATGAAGGAAATCATTTGAAAAGATATAACGGTAATGTTACGATATACTATCTCTATTTTACTAAAAATTATATAATGAAACATTGATTTAATTTTCCTTATTCCTTGAAGAGTTTGTCTATTTTAGAGGATTTCCATAAGAAGTTTTTCTTAATGGCCACTGGAAAATCCCAGAGAGGCTTTCAAACTCTTCTTACAAAGTTACATCTTAGGGATGCTGAGGGGAAAGTAAAGCCCCACCCAACAGTTAGTTATGCACATATTATAAAGTAGGAAACATGAACTACTTTCATCAATCGTCGCTATGAGAAATCATTTTAAGTTCATTGTAGCCAATAATATATTATTTTACATTATTTATTTTATCTAACTTGATTCAAAATTTATGAAATAATAATAGAGTGCTGAAAATAAAGAACATGCATCAAAATCAATGTACCCCTATCGCAAAGCAAGGACAGAGTACACTTCGTTAGAGAAAAAATTGGTATGTATTTTAAGTCAACAATAAAAGTTTAATTATGTGATATGAAACAAAATATGTTCCTTTGTTTATATGCAGATCGATGAATCAAAATCTGAATCCAATTCCATCCCACATCATGTGCTTTGGAAGGAGGCTCGTGTAAATAAGAAGGATAAATTAGTTGATGAAAACAAAAAAAACTATATGATAAATATGTGTAAGTATAGCATAATTGTAATTAATTATAATTTATAACAATATTAAAAAAAAATCTATTTATGTTCATATTTTTTATATGGTTTAGATATAAGAATCGACAACGGTTGTACCGTAAGACAAGCTACTTTCAGTAACTTTGAAGTGGCTTGAAAAATATGGTCGTGTTAGAGGATTATATTTTAGAGTCTCTCCTCGAACATATTTTGAGAAGATAAAACCACATAAAGATATATATAATATGGATAGATGACTACAAACACAAATAGACTCACTACAAGACATTATTGTTTAGTCTGGTTTGACAGAACAATGTATGAGAAAGGATCAAAGCGAACTAGCGGCGGCACAAAGATCCACACATGAACCAAATGACCCACTAGATTTGAGGCTAGTAATTACCCCCAACTGCATACCTTACCCATGATAATCAATTTTTTCATTACCCTTTATCCTAAATGTGAATCAAACAACTTTTGATAACTTTATATTACTAAAATTATGCAGGGTACAATTATATGTTATTTGTATCTATCAACACCCATGTACCACCATGTTGTGATGGGTACAATGTATAATATCCTGGGGGACAATCCACACCATCAAGACCTCCCAAAAGATCACATGAGAGTGGGGATTGAGGTATCTCATGATCCAAATACTAAGTTTCTTGTTCCACTTGATGGTCCATATATTACAACGGTCAAAGATGTTATTGGAAATTTCATAGCATGGTCATCTAATTTTATAAAGATACATATGGTATGTCTTTAATAATTTTTTCCATATGAAAACCCCATAACGATTGATGATAAAATGTCTGAAGTGAGGTATGATATTATAGATGGATAAAGAGACAGAGAAATGGAAGGTCAAATCAAAAAAATCTAGTGAATCAACCAAGAAAACAAAACAAGCTTCTAAGAGTAGCTTCTCCCCGCCTGTTCTAGAGAAACATTTATTACCATTAAACCTTTATTCAGAGACCAAATTTAAAAATAAATCTATTTCTTACATTGAATATGAAAAATAAATATATGGAAGTGTCTTGACATACATAATTGGTCTCGAGACTCTAAATGAGATTCTCAAGCATAAATGGATGGACACCTCAGTTGTGAATACATATATAAGGTACATTTTCATAACACTTCAATCCATATGACAGACTCTTTTTGATGCCTACAATGAAAATGTAAAACTCTAAAATCTAGTCATATAAAGTATATTTTTAAAATTTTCATTACTCAATTGTTTTTTAAGGGAGCATTGTATGCTGATCACAATCAATCTGGAAACCCCAAATATTTATTTTTTGGATCCAATGCATTGATATTCTACCAATAGACCACACATGATGTGAATTGTGAATTTGTAATACATTGCAATCAAAATTTTATAGATAACTTTGAATTATATGTTCTATTCTTTGTTTTAACAATATTTTTTTATGATAGGGTAGTTGCTAAATATAGGCTAGATCATGGTATGAAGTAAACATTTGAAGAGATAGATCCTATAAACTACTAAAAATGGAAAAAATAAGGTATATATTAAAATATTTATCTATCAAAACATTTCAAAACAATGTACTTATTTTGGTCAATGTTTCTATAGTGTTCAAAACAGGATAATGGTATCGATTGTGGATATTATGTTTGAAAATTTATGAAAGAGATCATAAAGCATGAAAAGACCAGCATACCCCAATAGGTAATTTATGAAGGTAAATAAAATTTCATTATATATATTTCATAATCATTTATTTGTCTATATTTTCTCAGTACTATCAAAATTTTTGACAACCTAGATACTTAAAAAATAAGAAATAAATTTGTTTAGAGACGAGTGAGCAACATACTTTTTTTTCAGAATGTATACCGAAATTTTTTTTAAGTGATTACATACTATGTTTGTGATCTAGTATGATTTATGAACTTCAAAATATATTTGGGGTGTGAAGCATTAGTGTCATCATGCTTATAAATTATTTTTTATCTATTTCTCAAGGAAAAGTTTAATAGAGTAAATAAATTTATTTAGAAGTGTTGACCTGCAAATAATAAAATTATTGGGCAATGGTGGAGGTAGAGGTGATGTTGGAGGTGGAGGCAGAGGCATAGTTGGAGTTAGAGACCGATGTGGAGGAGGAGGCGGAGGTAGAGACTGAGGCAGAGGAGGAGACGAAGTACTGGATTGCTAACAATAAAATTGTTGGGCAAAGAAGTAGAATGAGTATCATACCAAGATTGTGTTTGAGAACAATTGTTGAAAAGTGGACACAACACCTGTCACTTAAGATAAGATCCATTGTGAAAGTGTTTCAGGTGGATTATTTAAATAATGTTTTCACCACTTTTTTAGGTGATTTTATACAGGGTAGTAATCCACCTATAAGATCATTCTGTGTTGGAAGCTTCAATTTCTCCACTAGTGTTATTGAATCAACATCTATACAACTCCCAATAATCAAATTGGTATATAATCAAACTTAAATGTTTGAATAAATATGTGTGTAATCAACTATCGAAGTCACTAGGTGTATGAGAGAACAATTGGGGGAAAATCAGCATTGATATATCATGGTCATCGAGGAGGGATGTTGCCAAATTGTTTGTTATAAGTTAAAAATCAACATTTTAATACAAAAAGTGTCTCACTAAAAACTGAGAAAATGCACTCAAATTTTCTTAATAATTTAGGATAATGATTCATAATTCATTTTTGACATGTAAAAAACATTCTCATGTCAAACCCAAAAATAATGAAACCTGTATGAAAAAAAGTGCATGTTTCCAGTTTAAAATGACTTTATAGTAAAAAACATAAGTGACATACTCAAAACTAATGAAACACACTCATATTTTTTTGATACTATAGGAAAATGATCCATAAGTCATTTTTGACATGTCAAAATCAACCACACCTCAATCTGACGCACGATGTGACTGGTATGACTCCAAGTGTGTCTTTTTATTCAAATTTGATATTGATTTTATTAAAAAAACAACTAACACACTCAAAATTGATAAAGATCATTCATATTGTTTTAGTAATTTATTAAAATAATCCATAAGTAATTTTTGACGTGTTGGAATCAATCTCACCTCAATTCGACTCACGGTGTGACCGATATGACTCAAAGTATCTATTATCAATTTAAAGTTGACATTTTTGATACAAAAATAGTGTCACTCACTGAAAACCAAGAAGAAAATGATTTTATATTCTTGATAATTTAGTAAAATTATTCACAATTCATTTTTTATGAATAGGAATCAGTCTCATGACAAACCCACACACGATGCAACCTGTATGACCAAAAGTGCATGTTTCCAGTTTGTAGCACCCCTATTTTCTAGTATGTAGCCATTTCTTTATGCTTTTAATGTTTATAAAGTATAAGGGTGAAAGTTAGGAGGGTTTTTAGATCTTGTGGAAAGCTTTGGGGGCTAAAGGGAAGGTGCACAAGATGCCCTCAATTTGTCTAAATCGTGAGGAATCCTAAGAGAAACTGTTCAAGGTTGCAGATGTTGGACAAAAGCTTCATCATGGTGGGTGCATGGTTAAGGAGGTCGTGCAAGGAGGTTGTGCGAGGGTCTTCCTAGGCAGTATCTAGCGCAAGGTTAGTGCATAGTTTGTCTAACCGTGCGACTAAACCATGCGCAAGGTTAAAGTGAGATCCTAAAAAAGTAGATCTCACATGTTTTTGACTATATAGGCTTTTTTTCCTCCTATGTGGCACTAATGAGAGATTACTCTCTATTTAAGGTTGGGGAACCTCTCCCAAGAAAATTTAAATCGATCAATAGCTTTTCATTGGTGTTTAGAAGCCTGATTCTTGAGGTATGTCATCGTTCTTCTTTATTCTTGTCATGTTTTCTTAGATATATTTATATCTACTTATCCTATTCTATTTTTCTCTCATATCTATGGCCGTTATGGGTAGATATGATATTTTGGATTCCAAATATGATGATATTTGGTCTCATTGTTGATAGGGGAAGCGATCTAAGGCAGCTTTTTGGAATTCTTACCCGGTTTCATGAGCGTTCTTCATCCATTTTTACTTTCATCAAAACCTTCAAGGTAGGTGGATTCACTCTCAAATCCTCTTAGTAGAACTGATTGGAATGATTTAAAATTGATTAATTTTTGTTAAATTGGTTGTAAATTGGCTGTTGAATAATTTTTGGAAACCCTCTTTAGTGACAGTTTGGTAAATTGTTGAAATTTGGAAAATTGTTGTTCTTGAATAAAGTGCTTTGATTCTTGATTTTAAAAAAAAGATTTTAATATGGAATTTTTATGGAAGTGTTATAAAATCATTTGAATAAATAATTTTCAATAAAAGGAATGGTTTCATTGAAATGGAATGGTGGATTTTAATTGCTTTGTTTAATTTTTTTCAATAAAAGAATGATTTTATTGAAGTGATTTGAAATGATTATTTGAAATGGTTTTGGTATACATTGGGTTTTGTGTGAGTTCATATTGCAAGGAACTAGATAGGGGACATGTAACAATGGGATACAAGGTGCATGACCCTGGATCGTGGGGCATGTGTCATTGGGACACAAGGTGGTTGGACGAGAGACCGCTCATGAGTATGGAACTGTCGAACAAGCATGCATGTGTGGGTGTGTTGGGAATAATGGAATGGTTATGCCAAAATGATATTGATAAATGGTTTTAAAGATTTTTTTGGTTATTTTTATGGAAATATGACTTGATGGAAAATTGGTTTAAATAGTACTTGTTTACATTTGGTTATAATTGGTTTTAAACCCTATTTATATTAGGTTATAAACTGTTTTTGAAGAACTTTTTTATATAAATGTTACTAACTTTTATATACTATTGTCATGAGTAGGGAAGTCATTGGGGAAAGCCTACTGAGTTTTATACTTACCCCTTCCTTGGAACTTTGGTTCTTTTGCAGATGATATCTTTTGGGACATGGGAAAAGGTAAATTATCACATGTGTATAGCACCACCTCATAATACTTGGGCTGTTTGGTGATGTTGGACCATAGAGCTTGTGGAGCATGGACTATTGTTGTCATTTTGGTGTTTATTAGTCTTATTTCCACTAATTACTTTGATATTGGTTTGGATTCTGTTATAGCATATGTTGGTTGTTTTTTTATAAATAAATTGGTCGAGTTGTTTTGTTTTTATCATGCATAATATAGTGGTGGTTTGGTTATGGTTGTTTGGTTAGTGGTTTATTTCTTAAAGGGTAAATTGTCCCATACTTTCATTGAGAACTTTAGGCAATTATTTCCAGCCTTTGGTGCCTTGGGGATGTCTCTTAAGGCCAAGTAACATCCTCCCACCTTCTCAAGCCAATAAGTAGAAGGAAGGATGTTACAAATGGTATCAGCTTGTTCGATCCTTGCCTGAAAATTGGTCTTAAATTTATTGGTCTTGGATTTGAATTCATTCTTATCTATTACTTAGGTTAGAATATTATAAATGAGTATAATTTTAGGGACTTGAAATGTAGATCATAAAAAACGTAGATAACCTTTTTATGTTGAACTTCAAGTTATCAGGGATTTGGGTATATAAGTGTTTTTAATACACTTATAGGATATTGGAATCTCATTGTGATGGGTTTAGACAATGAGACGAGCATGACATGTACTGAAGGAATGACTTTCCACTAGGATTTCATATTTTATTTTGAACAAATGATATATGATGTAATGAATTATGTTGATTTTTTTTGAAAAATGTTGAAATTGTTTTCAAATGAAAGACTTTGAAAAGATAATGAATGATGTATTTTGAAAATGGGTTGATTTTCAAATGAAAGAATGGACTTTTCAAAAATGGTTAAAATTGGAAAAGGTTGATTTTGGAAAAAAAATGTTGTGATAGTTCATGTGATACAATTTGAAATGCTAAGCCGTCAATTTCTAGAGAGTGAGACTTACAGAGTTTGTTTTTTGTTTAGAAAATGGAACCTGGTAGGAATTGTAGAAACCGACAGAAAGAAGCTACGGAGAATGTGGTTGCACCTAAGCCACTAGTGAACCAAGATCTGGTTCAGATTATCATCCAAGCGTTCCAATCTATTGATACGGTGAACTAGAGGGATGATCCAAGACATGTCAATCATTCCATCCACCTCATAAAGCAAAATCCACCCATCTTCTAGGGTGATTTTGAACTGGAAAATGTGGAGGTGTGGCTAAATAGGATGAATCATATCTTTGATTTCATAGGAACACCAACATAGTTGAAGTTCAATATGGCCATGTATATTCTCTAGGATCTTACATGCTAGTGGTGGGAACTAGTGGTGCATGATAAAATAGATGAAGGCCTTATTTGGGAGGATTTTGAGGAATTGTTCAAAAAACAATTATATCCTTACGCATTCAGGATCCAGAAAATGATGGACTTCTTTAGCCTGAAGTAGGAAAATGTCTCTATCATAGATCATGTGGATAAATACATGAATTTAGTGTGCTTTGCACTAGAAGTTGCAGTAAGTGTGGCCTTGAAGGCATGCATCTTCGAATCAAGGCTAAGGCAAGATATTCAATCAAAGATTTCAGTGATATGTATTATGAATTATACAGAGATGGTCAATAGAGTGATAGTGGCTGAACATGATATCTCAGGATCTATGGGAGGGGGAAGTATAATGATACCTATAGGGAATGGTGGGAACTTGAATTATGTAGGCAAGTGTAAGGGGGAAACCTATTTCCAAGGTGGGAGTGGGACTCAAAATCAAATGATTGGATCAATGAAACTTCCTCCATGACCTAAGAGAAAAGTGGGCTATTTATAATGTGGTTTTCTTGACCACATAAATTGAGAGTGTATGGAACAACCTAGCACATGTCATAACTACAACAAGATGGGGTATGTTCAGCGCTATTGTCACAACGCTCTGAGGTCATGTGCTCAAGACACTTCTCTGGCATCACAAGCATAATACACATCAATGGGACGAGGGAAATAGAATTAGTCACATCAGTAGAGCAGGGCTATCCATGGTGATTCTAGGAACACCATGACTCCTCAACAAGGGAAATATCAACGAGGAAACAAGGAGTAGAGTGAAACAATGAAGCAATTATATGGAGATGAGCATGTGATTGTGGATGATTAGGCTAGACCATCTATGGTGAGAGGTATGATTCTATTGAATTCTACCCTTATGCAAGTATTGTTTGATACCAGTGAATTGCATTCCTTCATTGCTTCTCATGCTGTTGATTTTCTAAGTTTAAAACTCTAGATGATGCCTTATGTAATAAAACTTCAAAATCCTCTTGGGAAAAGAGAATTTCAAGCCTTCGTATGTAGAGAATGTTCTATAACTGTTGATAGAGTTGATCTGAAATGGGATTTTTTGGTGTTGGATATGGATTTCTTTGATGTAATCCTAGGTATGGATTGGTTGGAAACTTTCAAGGCTCACATCGACAGTTATAGTAGAACGGTTAGTTTTACAACTGAGGATGGAGTTGAGCATCTCTTTAGAGGACAATGGGTTGTAAACATAGGTTCAACAGGCTTTTTGGAACCATTAATGGGAATAATCTCTTACCAGTTGGTGGCGTTGACCTTAGCATCGATAAAAGAGATCGAGGATATCAGTTTTCCTGCATTTTTGTATCAATTTCTAGATATCTTTCCCAAGAACTTCTCAAGGTTACCACCTATAACGGAATTGGATTTTACGATTGATATCCTCTTGGGGACCATTATTATTTCTATTTCATCTTATAGGATGACACCAATAGAGTTAAGGGAATTAAAAGTTCAGTTAGAAGAGGTGGAAAACAAAGGTTTCATTCGGCCGAGCACAAATCCATGGGCAGCACCAGTCTTGTTCGTGAAGAAAGTAAATTAAACTCTAAGTCTTTGCATTGAATATTATAAGATTAACCAAGTTATGATAAAGAATTGGTATCCACTACCATGAATTGATGATATTTTCGATTAATTGAGGGGATCTCAATGGTTCCCTAAAATTTACTTGTTATTAAGATATCACTAATTATGAGTTCGGAAGGAGGAAATTCCGAAAATAGCTTTCAGAAGCATATATGGAAATTATGAATATGTAGTTATTCCTTTCTTTCTTACAATTGCACTACTAGTCTTTATGGTTTTGATGAATCAGAAATATTTGGATTCTTTTTTTATGGTGTTTGTAGATGGCATATTGGTGTATTCAAGGAAAAAGGCTAAGCATGAGAAACACTTGGTGATAGTGTTGGAGATCTTGTGAGACCATCGTTTGTATGCCAAACTATCAAAGTGTTATTTTTGGATAAAATAGGTATGCTTTCTTGGCCATGTAATTTTTTGAAAGGATGTTTCTATTGATCTAGAAAAGATAGAAGTTGTTATCTCTTGGAAACTGCCAAGGAATGTCTTTGCGATACAGATCTTTCTTGGTATTTCTGGTTATTATCGACATTTTGTCTATGACTTCTCATGACTATCATTGTCGATGACAAATTTTAAAAAGAAGAAAGTTCCATTCTAGTAGAGTGAGGAATGCCAGAAGTATTTCTAAGAGTTGAATGTTCATCTTACATCAACACCTATCTTTATTTTTCCAGAATTAAGACAATGATATGTGGTCTATTGTGATGATTTAGGATATGGATTGGGGTTCATTCTCATGAAATGATATCATGTTGTTTCTTATGGTTCAAGGTATTTGAGAGTGCATGAGAAGAATTACCCAAAACGTGATTTGGAGTTAGCTGCAGTTTTCCATGCTTTGAAGACTTGACGTCATTATCTCTTTGGGGAGAAATTCATTGTGTTCACGGATCATAAGAGCTTGAAACAAATTTTCTCGCAATGTGATTTAAATCTGAGGTAAATAAGATGGATGGAGCATCTTCAAATTTTTGACTTTGACTTGATGTACACACTAGATAAGGGAAATTCAGTGGCAGATGCATTAAGCATAAATCCGCACACTCAGTTGGCAAAAGAATCTTCAGATGGATGGCAGTTGATGTCGGTCCTAGCCAACATGCATGTAGAATGTGAATACCGAGGTGATGTGGCAATTTTATTTTTAGTTTTCATAGTTCCTGATTTGGTAAATATGGTTAAAGAGGCACAAAAATCTGATGCAGAGTGCCTAGTCATGAGTTCAAAACTCAATGGTGGGGAGAAAAATGAGGGCTGGAAACTTGTTGGGAGTTCAGTGTTGTGGTTCAGAAATCGAATGGTTGTACCTAGGGATTGTCAGGAATAGCTTCTTCATGCTTACCACCATTTGATATGGGCTTTTCATTAGGGAATATAAAATATTTATAAGGCATTGAAGGTGTGGTTTTTGTGGAACGACATGAAAAGGAAAGTGGAAAAGTTCATTTCGTGGTGCTTAAATTTTCAATAGGTTAAGGTAGAGCATCAGAGAACAGTGGGTATATTGCAGTATTTACCTATTCCATTATGGAAATGAGAGAAGATAGCCATGGATTTTATTATAGGTCTCACAAGAATGGTTTGAAAACACAATTTCATATGAGTGATAGTGGATTGGCTCACAAAGTCAGACCATTTCATTCCTATTCATGAAACTCATACGGTGGAGGATCTCTCCAAAATCTATATTTGTGATGTGGTAAAAAAACATGCCATACCAGTTTCAATCATGTCAGGCAGAGATCTAAGGTTCACATCTTGTTTCTGGGAATCATTACCAAAAGACCTTGGTACTCAGTTGACTATGAGTACGACATATAACCCTTAGACATATGGCCAATCTGAAAGGACAATACAGATGTTGTAATACATGTTTTCGGATTTTGTTATGTATTTTGGTGTCTCATGGGAAGAGAACATATCCTTAGTGGAGTTATCATATAACAAAAACTATTATGCCTCAATATACATGGTTCTGTTTTAAGGGTTGTATGGGTGTCCTTGTCATTCTCTACTTTGTTTGGTGGAAATAGGTGAGACTTTAATAGTTGGGATGAGCCTTTTCTAATAAACAATGGAGAAGATTATGTTGATTAGAAAGAGAATGGAGGTGGCTTAGAGTTTTCAGAAATCTTATGCAGATCATCGCCAAAGACCGTTATCATTTGTGGAGAGTAATCATGTGTTCTTGCAGATTTCTCCAAGGCTTGGACATCATCATTTTGGGAAGTAGCGCAAGTTATCTCCTTGATACATAAGCCCTTTTGAGATACTAAAATGAGTTGGAGAGGTGGCATATCGTTTTACATTTCCACCATGGTTCAGTTCAGTGCATAATGTGTTCCACGTATCTCAGTTGAAAAAGTATCATCCTGATCCTGACTATGTGATTAGATGGGATCACGTTGACCTAGAGCCACATGTTTCGTTGGTACATATCTCGATCTGGATTGTGGATAGGTAGGATAAAGTCTTGTGTGGGAAAAGCATCAGTCTAGTGTGGGTTTTATGGAAACATTTTAAAGATTCATCTAGAGACTTGGGAACACAATAAGGAAATGAAAGAGTAGTGGCCGAAACTCTTTCAGGGTAAGGATGATTTTTTACTTTCCAGGGATGGAAAGAAAAATGGTGGGGAGAATGTAACACCCCCATTTTCTAGTATGTAACCCTTTATTTATAATTTTCAAGTTTATAAAGTATAAGGGTGAAAGTTGGGAGGGTTTGGAGATCTTGTGGAAAGCTTTTGGGGCTAAAAGGAAGGCACATAGGATGTGCACAGTTTGTCTAAACCATGTGGAATCCTAAGAAAAACCATGTAGGGTTGCAGATATTGGATAGTAGATTCAGAATGGTGGGCATATAGTTAAGTAGGCCATATGAGGAGGTCATGTGAGGTTCTTCCTAGTTAGTATCTAACGCACAGTTATCACACGATTTATCTAACTGTGCGACTAAACTGTGCCCAGGGTTAAAGTGAGATCCTAAAAAAGTGTATCTCACACATTTTTGACTCTATAGAATTTTTTTCCTCCTATGTAGCCCTAATGCGAGATTCCTCTATATTTAGGGTTATAGAACCTCTCTCAAGCAAATTGGAATTGATCTGGAGCCTGTCTTGGGGTTTAGAATCCCGATTCTTGAGTTATGTCACCGTTCTTCTTGGTTCTTGCCACGTTTTCTTAGATCTACTTAGATATACTTCTCCTATTATCTCTTTTTTCTCATATATATGCTCGTTATGGGTAGATCTAAGATTTTGGATGCCAAATATGATTATATTTGATCTCTTTGTTGATAGGGGAAGTGATCTATGGAAGTTTCGTGGAATTCTTAACCAGTTTCATGAGCATTCTTTTTCCGTTTTCAGTTTTTGTCAAAACCTTCGAGGTAGGTGGATTCACTCTCAACTCCTATTATTATAACTGATTAGAATTATTTCAAATTGATTAATTTATAATAAATTTATCTTGAATTGGTTTTTGAATGATTTTTGGAAACCCTCTTTAGTGACGGTTTGGTAAATTGTGGAAATCTGGAAAATTGGTGTTCTTGAATAAAGTACTTCAATTATTAATTTTAAAATGAGATTTTTCTGGAATTGTGATAAAAGTATTTGACTAAATTGTTTTCAATAAAATTAACGGTTTTATTTAAATGTAATGGTGGATTGGAATTGGTTTTTTTAATGGTTTTCTATAAAAGAACAGTTTTATTGAAGTGATTTCAAATGATTATTTGAAATGGTTTTGGCATACATTGGGTTTTGTGTGAGTTTATGTTGATGGGACCTGGATAGAGGACATGTACCAGTGGGGTACAAGGTACGTGACCCTGAATTGGGGATGTGTGTCAGTGGGAAACAAGGTTATTGGACTAGAGACCGCTCAAGATTATGGAATTATCAAACAATCATGCATGTGTGGGTGTGTTGTGAACAATGGAATGGTTATGACCAAATGATATTGAGAAATGGATTTAAAGACCTGTTTTTTTGTTTTTCTATAAATATGACTAGATGAAAATTTGGTTTAAATATTACTTGTTTACATTTGGTTATAATTGGTTTTGAACACTATTTTTATTATGTTATAAAAAGTTTTTGCGGAATTGTTTTATATAAATGGTTTTATATAAATGTTTTTAACTTTTCTATCCTAGTGACGTGAGTAGGGAAGTCATTTAGGAAAGACTAATGAGTTTTATACTCACCCCTTCCTTGTAAATTTGGTTCTTTTGCAGATACTATCTTCTGGTACATGGGAAAGGTAAAGTATCACACGTATTTAGCACCACCTCATGATACTTGGGTTGTTTGGTGATGTTGGAGCATAAAGCTTGTGGAGCATGGAGTCTTATTGTCATCTTGGAGTTTATTAGTCATATTTCTGCTGTGTACTTTTATATTGGTTCGGATTCTATTGTAGAATATGTTTTTTTTGTTATAAATAAAATGTTCGAGTTGTCTAGTTTTTATCATGCATCATATAGTGGTTGTTTAGTTATGGTTGTTTGGTTAGTGGATCATTTCTTAAAGGTTAAATCATCCCTCAATTTTATTGAGACAATTTGGAATTTATTTCTAGCCTTTTATGCCTTATAGATATCACTTAAGGCCAATTATCATCCTCCCACCTTCTTAATCCAATGAGGATAAGGAGGGATGTTACACAGTTTAAAACGACATTTTAGTAAAAAATGAAAGTGGCTTACTCAAAACTGAGGAAACATAGTCAGATTATTTTGATACTTTAGAACAATGATCCATAAGTAATTTTAGCCATGTTGGAATCAGTCATACCTCAATCCAACGCATGTTGTGATCGATATGACTCCAAGTGCATCTTTTTATTCAAAATTGACATTAATTTTAGTGGAAAAAACAAATTACATACTAAAAAATTAGGGAAAACATTAGGATTGTATTGGTACTTTAGTAAAATGATCCATAAGTCATTTTTGATGTGTAGGAATTATCCAAACCTCAATTCGACTCATGGTGTCACCAGTATGACTCAAAATACCCATTACGAGTTTAAAATTGACATTTTATTACAAAAAGTGACACTCACTGAAAACTAACAAAACACACTTATATTGTCTTTATAATTTTTTCGAATGATTCATAATTAATTTTTGATGTTTAGGAATCAATATCATGTCAAACCCACACATGGTGCGACCTATATGACTAAAAGTACATGTTTCCAGTTTAAAATGGCATTTTAGTAAAAACAACAAGTGGCATTCTCAAAACCAAGGAAAAACATTTGGATTGTTTTGAAACTTTAGGAAAACAATATGTAAGACATTTAAGACATTTTGGAATCATTCACACCTTAGTCTGATGCATGGTGTGGCCGGTATGACTCAAAATGTATCTTTTTATTTAAAATTGACATTAATTTTAGCGAGAAAAACAACTAACATACTCAAAACCAAGGAAACACATTCAGATTGCTTTGGTACTCTATGAAAAAGATATATAAGTAATTTTTGACATATAATAATTATCCACACCTCAATATGACTCATGGTGTGGCTAGTATGTCTCAAAGTGTCTTTCATTATTTGAAAATTGATATTCTAATACAAAAAAGTGTCACTCACTAGAAATTGAGAAAAAGTGATTGGATTGTCTTTATAATTTATGAAAATGATTAATAATTCATTTTTGACATGTAGGAATAAATATCATATCAAACCCACACACAATGCAACTTTTATGACTAAAATTGCACGTTTCCAGTTTAAAATGACATTTTAGTAAAAAACACAAGTGGCATACTCAAAACTAAGGAAATACATTTGGATTTTTTTGATATTTTAGTACAATGATACATAATTAATTTTAGACATTTCAGAATCATATTACCCTCAATATTATGCATGGTGTGATCATTATGACTCAAAGTTCCTCTTTTTATTCAAAATTGCCATTAATTTTGGTGGAAGGAAACAACTGACATACTCAAAACCAAGAAAACACATTCGATTTTTTTTTTGGTACTTTAGGAAAATGATCCATAATTCATTTTTGATGTGTAGGAATATGGCGCACCTCAATTCGACTCATGGTGTGACAGGTATGACTAAAATTACATATTTTTATTCAAAATTGACATTAGTTTTAGTAAAAAAAAATGACATACTCTATAATAGTGTTTTTTTATTGTATTTATGTTGGAAATTTTATTTCATTTAAATTATTTATTTTTATCTGATTTTTCTATTTTTTTATGCTATTTTTGGTGTTGTTTCTGGTGATGCAGTGTGTTGTTACTACACATTGCATGAATTTGTTATGTTGTTGTAGTGTGTTGTAACATCACATTATAGTATTTCCCTTTATCAGTGCTTTTTTTTCACTGATAAATCACCCCTTTATTAGCACTTTTCTAGCACTAATAAAAGCCTTAGCCTTTTAACCGCACTTTGGTAGTCAGCACTTTGTTAGCGCTGATAAAGGCCTATTCTAGTGCTATCAAAGGCCTCTTTTGCAGTAGTGAATATAGATATAATCAATCAAATTTAATCAAAATCTAATTTAAATAACAATCAACATGTAATCAACATATAAAACCCATACCCCTAGCATAATGCATGTCATGTGAATCCCTACGCTTCTAAAATGATGTATGAACACATCCACACCCTATTTTCATATTGAGCTAAGAGAAAAAGTCCCGTATCTAATAACTTCACCACCCATGTTTCTCAATCAAGGTGAAAATCAAATATAAATGTAACAAATAAAATCCAATAACAATAAGTCTCATCCCCAATAACTTGGGTTTCCCCCCGTGCATGGGTTGATAACTCCCAATCATGATCTCATTTCTAAATTCTAATACACTCTTACCCTTATATCTACAATGATGAAATAGTAATAAATAATAAAACATGCTCTGATATAATTTTGTAACGCCCTTCCACCCCAGACCATAGATCGGTGCCCGAATCATCATTCTCTACTGCACTTCAAGCGTGCCTCCCCGTAGGCTAGTGGCTATTGAAAAGTAGAGTAGATATAAGATGGTTGGGTGGGGAGACTATACCCACATATCAGAGTATCCAATAAGAAAAAATAATATAAAATCATATAAATCACACAAAATAACCATCACAGATAAGACAGGGCAAGTGTCAAAATAACTAAAATATCAAATTCTACAATAATGAATAATTTCATACATGTTATAATTGATTCCCCATGGGTGAATCATACACAAAAAATAAATATAGGACAAAATAAAATTGATTTTAAAGTCCACCCCATTCCGGTCTAGAGTCCTGATCAATTTTGATGTCCATACTCTACTCCAAGAAATCACAACACAAACAATATTAGGCCTTACCTTGAAACTATACCTGCAAATAGTTAGTCATCTACTTGTATACCCAAGTGTCATAGTGGCCTAGGCAAGGTGTGAGTAAAACTCAGTAGGCCGCATTCAACAACATCCTTGAAATAACTAGTCCATAATATAGTGTATGCAAGAGTGTTATAAAAAAGAATGTATGAAATTAACCATTTTATCAATATACCAGTTGTAGATTAGTGATTAACAATTTAGTATTTAAATAAAAGCTAGTAAGACAACCACCAATGTTCGGGCTCTATGGTGACACATGACACATACCTTCATCATCCATCTCTAGTGAATCTTTGATCATGGTGTGTATCAATGATTAACTCATTAAAAAGTGTAATAAAACGGAAACCATGGTCATAACAACTCAAGGGAACCCATGTGTCTCTGCCAAGAATTCACTCTCAACAATCCCATTGTGAATCCAAGGGAGGGGTGACCCTTGGAATTCCTCTGATTTGAAATATTTGTTTAAACTCAATGAACCATCCTCAAAATTTAGAAGCATGACCAAATGATAATCCTCAAATTATACTTGAGGAATTCCACTCAAAGTAACCAGGTCAAATCTGGGGAGCTCATCTTGTAGCATTCACTAAGGTACCTTGTGAGAATCCATGGTATTTGTAAAATCCCATGTTCTTTTGAGATGTAAATTTCATAAGGAATTTGAATTTTCAGTTTATGGGATGGGTCAAATCTTTATCAAAGATTTAGAATAGAATTATGAATATTAGAATACCTTTAAATTATATTTTTAGATATAGAATGAGACTTGGTTTGTAGCTTGGAGGTTTCAGGAGCATCCTAAGGCTTTGGAACCTAAAACCATAATTTTGGGAAAACTACAATAGAGGGAACATAGTTGGCGCATGATTAGTGTTAAACATGTGACCAAACCATGCGGTTTGGTTTATATAGGCACATAGGATGGGTAAACTGTGTAGCAGGCCAGGGCAAACAGTGTGGGTGTCTGCAATTTATTTCAGACATGTCACATGACTAGCGCATGGTCTGTTAAATTGTGCATCATGAACGTGTGTGGGGTTTGGGGCTTGGATAGTGCCAACCGCACGATTGGTGCATGGTTTATCCAAATGTGTAGCCAAACCATGCTACCCATTAAAAAGTGGAAAATGACATTTTTTCCCTGCAGGGTTTAAACAAGAAACCATTCTTTTTCTCCCTTCTCCTCCCCCATGCGTGCACCTCTCCTCCTCCTCTTCCCTTGGGCGGTTCTCCTCTATTTTGGCCAAAATCAAATGTCTTCAGGTGTGTTAGAACCCTTGAGTTAATTCTACTCAATTGGGCCAACTTGCATATATATTTCATTTTTATGGAAGGTGGTGTGGATATACATTGAGATGTTTGATGGTGAGGCTGATGAATCAATTCTCATTCACGAGAGGTGCATCGACCCTAGTAGGTCGATAGGGCACACAATTCCTAAATTTTAGACCCCTCGTTGGGTGTTTTTTCTTAGTTTAAATTATTTAAATTATTGTTAACAAACTATATGGTGTTTTCCCACATGGATTTAAATGACATTTTACTTAATCGGCCTTAGTTTGTGGTCATCTAGTTGGGTCACTGAGTAAAATTTCGATAGGTACTAGGACATTTCTCAAGAACTAGACCTCAAGGGGGTATTACCGTATGAAGATGCTCAGTGAGTGTTAATTCAATATCCCTTCTATGTTATATCATGACCTCTGAGAAGCAGTTACTTATGAGGATTCTCAGAGACAATCGGGCCCTTATATGTTATGTTGATAGTTTTGACCCTCATAGTTCATTGTTATCTTTATCTTCCTTGGAGAGGTTTGAACTTTGGGCTAGGTGGTTAGACTTAGATACCCTGTTATGAAACTTAATCAGCAGGGCTAGGTGGGACACCTAAAGGACCTTAGCTTTGACTCGCGCCCTTATAGGTTGATGTTCGTTTTGATCAAGGGAAACCCGTGAGTAGGGCTGGCTTTGGGTTTTGGGTGGTTTTTTAGGTAGTGATCTAGGACATACGCTTGTTTGAGACTAATTCATAGTTAGTGCTCTGGTTTTTTGATATAGTAATATTAATGTCTTTGGATTTTGATAAAGAACCTATGGTACTTTGGTATCAAGACTAACTTCGAAGAACATGGCTATTTGGGTGTCTATCCCTATTGACTAGTGTTTTCATTATTACTAATGTAGTTAGAGCACAGATATATTCTCATGACTGTAATGACACTGGGTGACAGGTGGTCATGGAATATATTTTGGCACAAGTGAGGTGCCTGATTTTGAATAGGAGTTCCAAGGTAACTTTTGTATTAATGAGACTAACATGTATTATAACACAATCATCTTATCCTTGTGATGAATGACTCACAGGAGTGTGAGTTGGGTGATAAAGGTACACATTTATTACATGTGGTACCGATTGAATCGTAAATCAGTGAGTGGTTGGGTGCGAGATAAGGACCAATAGTTTTAAGAACTTTCTATGGCCATGGTTGCCCGAGATTTGTGATGAAATATGAAATGTCTCTTCATGGTAGAGGAGACATCGAGAATTAATCAGGTACCACAATATGATTGACCTGTGGCTAGACCTGGACATGCATTATTGGGAGATATAGTTTTGGGAGTTGGTTAAAGGAAAGAGTATCCAGTTTTAATGTGAGCATGGATTGGGGTAGTTGTACATTCCTTTTAATGGAATCTTAGTGTATTCCTAGTTGTTGATGATTATGTTATACCTTGACATCATCTTGAGTACAATGAGAGATTGTCGGTTATACACTGATCTTATTCTCTTTTAAAATATCTTTCTCATTAGATGTTGGAACCTGTTGAGGTTTCACTCTAGGAGTGGTTTAAGAGTAAGCCAGATAGTTCATTGTACATTTTTGTTTATTTGAGGGTGATGATCCTTGTGATGAGTTGAAATATAGCGGTTGTCGTGGAAACCATTCTCAAGAAGTGGGAATAGTTTATGATTAGTTGTTGTGAGTTGATGCTCAAGGATGAGTGGGTATTTAGCCATGTCGGTTGTTATGTCTAGAAGTGGACGGAGAATTGTTTTTGGTGATAGGGATTTTGTTTCTTTTATGTGGTGATAAGGATGATCCTAATGTGGGGAGTGGGACATCATTCGTAGGAGGGTGACCCTCATGTGGAAAGGGTTGTAGGACTATGAGACCAATCATATGATGGTGGTTTTAGAACTCATATTCCATTTGATAAATGAAACGTGTATGGATAGAAATATCAGTAAATTCTAGGTACATGTTTGATTATGGATTTGGGTGAAATCCTGGTGTGGGAGTTAAGCCCAATGTAGCTGTTGACAATCCATGGATGCGAGATCAGGGTTCCATTGGTGCTGGTGCTAGATCACAACTACAATTTTGATCAAGAGATGGTTCTTCCAGGAGACATCATCGGAAGTTGGGTACGAGCTTCAGTGAGCATGCTCAGAACAATCTCAGTATTCCTTCAGAAAAGGTTTTGGAAATCTAATTTTGAAGATGCATCAGTCATGGGAGTTGAGTGTTCTTGGGAGTAGTCAAACAAAGGTGGTTCAACCTAAAATTACTCTAATGGTTTGGTACAATTGGTGGGGTACCGTGTTTAGTTCTTCATCAAGATGAGACAAGTGTAGTTCAAGGGTCATCTGGGACTTTTCAAGGAAAAGTCGGTGCAACCAGGTTGAGCTTGATCGATGGGAGTTTGACCGTTATGATAAAATTGAGGACTGAGGGTATTCCCTTCATGTGTAATTTGATAAATGCATCAAAATTGTCACTATGGCCCTTATATTGTGTTTTGGTGAGAAAATATAATGGTGGAAGTATTGGGGCTCAAGTTTTGATGACTTAAATACAACATGTTTGAGATGAATCTTGTAGATATGTTGGGAATTTATAAATGCAATGCATTTATTTAAGAAAACAATCTTAAACCCTAGTACATTGGGTGATGTTTTCATTGTCCCCCAAAGCTTCTTAGGGATGAAAATTTCTATGGTGGAAAGACTGTAGGATCCTGTGTTTTTTTAATCTGAAAATTTTAGAGGGAATTTGAATTTTTAGTTTACGGGGATGGGTTAAATATTGATCAGAGATTCAGAATGGAATTATGAAGGTTGGAATACCTATAAATGGTGTTTTTAGATGTGGAATTAGGCTTGATTTGTAGCTTGGAGATTTTTGGAGTGTCTTGAGGGATCGAGACCCAAAACCGGAGTTTTGGGAAAAGTGTAGTAGAGGGCGTACACTTGGGGCACAATTAGTGTTAACCGTGCAACCAAACTATATGTCCTGGTTTATATAGGTGCATCGGCCAGGTAAAATATGCAACAGGTAAGAAAAAACCCTGTGGGTATCTGCAATTTATTGCATACATGTCGCACGGTCTGTTAAGTCATGCACCATGTTTGTGAGTGGGGTGTGGGGCTTAGACAGTGCCAACCACACGGTTGGTGCACAGTTTGGCCAACTGTGTAGCCAAAGAATGTGGCCCATTAAAAAGAGGTAAATGGACATTTTCTCCTATGGGTTTTAAGAGGGAAGCCCCTCCTTTCTCCCTTATCCTTCACCACACTCACACCTCTCCTCCTCCTCTTCACTTGGGCGGTTCTCCTCCATTTGTGTCCATAATGAGATGTTGTCATGTGTGTTAGAATCCTTAAGGTAATTATTTGACTCTGTTAGGATATTTTGTGTTCTTTTTTATTTTTACTATAACCTAGGTTTATCTGGTTAGGGATTTTGGTCATAATTCCACCGGATCATAGTGGAATTAGATACCGATGTATGGGTTTTCATTTTTCATTGGAAGAGGATAACCTGAGAGGCCATCTGCACTTCATCGCATGTCATTTTGTTATGGTACATCACCATAGTTAATTTATAAATATTTAATTATTTTAATCAAAAAATTTAAATGGTTTTATTGGTTTCATTTCCTAGGGATTTTACCTGACTTGAGATTGATGGTGAACCGCTTGTTGTTGGCGAGCATTAGGTCACCATTCTGGTGTGACAAGATCAGCTAGTGAGCTTTTGAGATTTATGCCCTTTTGAATAAGGGTGTTTTCCTTAATCTATAGATTGTTTGGTTATATTAATTAATTATAATGTTGTTATACTTAATTAATTTTGATGACATTTTTGTGATATAGGTTTGGTATGAATTGGATATACTTGAGTGGGCCTTGGCAGCAGCTATCAACCCTTGAAAAATAAATAGAAATTTTCCCAAAGGTAGGTGGTCTATCATACCTACCCTTTTGTATTTATGAATGGTTATAGTATTATGTGTATACTCAGGCTTGCCCCTATGGGATATTCCCCCTAGTTTAATTTCAATCTGATAAATTTTTAACTAAATGAAATGATTATATTGTATTGGATAAATGCTTAGGGTCACTAACAACCTCAGTGCATTAACATCATCCATGATATGAGGCTATGACCTTGACCGAGGATCCCTTGTTGAATGCTTCTTCCTATTTTCCTTTCTAGGATCCCAAGAGGGATACCTTACTTCCTTTTTGGATTAGATTACCCCAAGAGGGATGCCTCAGTTTACCAATGGACCTTGAGGATTCAAAGTAGGATTCCTCTCTAGCATTTTAACTTAGGGTACCAAGTGGTTTCCCCAATGTTTGACAAACCCTAAACTAGTATGTTGGGTTTGGGTAGAGATGATAACGAGTGTCACCATAGAACTTGTACCGAACTTATAATCCCACAAGGTTGAGATAATAGTGGTGGGTTACACATCTGTTCACCTTCATTCTTTTATTTATGTATTCACTTGTTTACTACTGATGGAACGATGATAACCAGAGGTGCTTCCTGGTCTATGACTGATGTTCCATACGTGATGTTGTATGGAGTTTCCCATATGTACTCCCCAGGATCCATCTTATGTGCTTATTTATTTTCATTGGTATTTCCATATATAATTTCTAGAATATGTCTTGTGATCCTTATTTTATTGTGATTTTCAAACATGCAACCTAGGGTCTAGCTTATGAGATGATTTGATTAAATGTTAATGTTACTGTTACCAGAAGTCCCACTTGTCACTGGGATTCAAAACCGATGAGGGATATAGAGGTTGGTCATTGAGAGAGTCTCATACCCCACATATACTAGGTCACTCTAAGAATGTCTAGTCCACTATCATTATAGAGGATGCCACATGTAACACCCAGAAAATTATAAAATGGTAACTTTTTATTCTATAGTGTGTATAACTCAAAACACAAAAAGTATAAAGGAATATAAACTCTTGATAATTTATGGAATATTTATTATTTTAAAATAAATTCAATATATTTTATATCTTTAAATGCACATGATACTGGGTTAGCTTGTGTTACACGCAACAAAGACTTTCTTAGATAGCTCGAGTTACACGCAAAACCGAGTTTTACCGATTACTACTAATATTATTTAATATAATAAGATTTAATGTAACCATTAAATTATTGGTTATGAATAATATTTTCTAACTTATGAAAATATATGGTTTACACAAATATAAAATGAATTCATTGGTAATCAATTTATAAGAAATGAATATAAAAACCAATGGAATATAGAAAAAATGTTTTTATGCTCACAATTGTGTTTTATCCTAATAAATTAAATTAATTACTATTAGGGAATAATATTAATGAAACAAATATATTATATATTCAATAAAATATATTCAATATTCATCCAATATATTTTATAAGCCTGAGATAAAAATAAATCCTGTTTTATGCTTAAAAAGTGTGTTTTTCTAAAAACGCAATTTTACCGCCTTTTAATGGCGAACCTATTTTAAATCCAATTTTTTAACTTTTATAAATTTTATATGTTAAAATAATCTTAATTTTTTAAATAGGAACATAAAAATTTCTCTTAGGGTGAATTTTTGGTATTTTTCTGCGAGGTTTCATTTTTTTGATGAATAGTGAAAAATACTGAATTTTAATTTAAAACGGTTTTTCATCTATTTTATTAATAAGGTTAAATTATATTTTTTATTGGTTTTTAAGTTTAATTAGATAAATTATACATAAATTAATATAATTTAGTTCATTGAAATCAATTTCACTTTTAAATTTGATATAAAAACTCAGTAAACTTTTGAACATTTTTACTTTAAAAACCCGCATTGTCACCCCGACTACGGGATTTATTTTAAATTAATTTATACTAGTTCTATCATTGGAATTTAGAAAAATGGATTCCATATTTGGGATAATAATAATTAATAATTTATAATAAATTCAACTTAGTTTTTAACCAAAAATATATGTGAAGGTAATTAAAATTAATTACAACGATTAAGAGAAAATTTAGCTTAACAAGGGATTAAACCTTAAACTTAAAGGAAAAAATGACCTATAAAATTATAAATAATCCATTGGATGTTCATATTTTGACCATATCTTCCATTGGATATAATTTTTTCAATTATTGGATCCACTTGATATGGGAAAAACGTGGGTGGAATTCCCACTTTCAAAAATTTACAAGAATGTCACTCCTCCACTATAAAAAGGCACTCACACCTACCAAATATGCACACATATCAAGACCTTTGGATCACCCAAAATATACTAAAATATTTTACAAACATACCTCCCCTCATTCTATAAGGCGTACTTTGGTAATAAATCCAACCAAGAATCCCTTTGGTGCAAACCAAAATGAGTTACCCGAAGAAGAGGTAACTTTCATTAACATGAATTTTTACATTGTTTACTTCCCAATTCCTTTCATTTAACTTTATATAATGATAATATAATGACCTAAATATATTCAATATATTGAGATATTTTTATGTTAAGGGTTTTACCTACACCTACACACACTTCCATCAAATGGGTAACAAACTTACCATTTGTGTGCACGGTGAACTACCGCCTCACAAAATGATGTCGTTTGTTTTTCCTTTACTACCTCTCATGGTTGTGAATTATGATGGACACCCTATTTATATATGATATATTTTATATTTATATTTTCTTCATACTTTTGTAATTATTATACAACACATAACTTAATGCTTTTCATTTTTTGTAAATACGGTAATATTTTTTTATGGACGGGTGGATTACCACCTCCTCAAAGCGATGTGATAGTTTCACATGTTAAATGGAATGTATAAAGGATGGTTTTAAGAACAACACATTGAAAATGTTCTTAATAAAAAAAACTGGTAAGGTTCTTAAAATATTTAACATGGGAAAAGCTGGGAAAGGTATAGTAGGCAGTAGTTAAATGGGTATTAAGGTATCTTCGAGGTAAATCCAATCATTGCTTATATTTTGGAAATAATAAACATGTTTTAAAAGGATATATAGATACAGATATGGTTGTAAATATAGAAATGAGGAAATACATATCTGGATACCTAACATCATTTGCAGGGGGAGTAGCCTCAGAACAATCACAACTTTAGAAGTGTGTTGCTCTATCAACCACAAAAGAAGAGTATATCGCAATTATTGAAGGTTATAAAGAGATACCATGGATTAAGAAGTTTATACAGGAGCTGGGACAAATTTAGGAGAATCACAATCTTTATTGTGATAGTCAGAGTGTGGGTTATCATAAAAATAATCCAATGTCTCATTATAGTTCCAAACACATCGATGTTTGATATCACTAGATCCTCAATGTGTTGGAAGAAAAGTTGTTGGAAATTGAGAAAATACACACCAATGATAATAGGAAAGATATAACGGCAAAGATATTAACAAAAGAGAAACTCAAAATTTTCAATGAGATAGCAAGTCTAGTTTCTATCCAAAATTGGTTGGGAGGTGGGGGGGATTTTTGGGTGTAACATCCCTTGATCTGGAACTCTCTCATGTTGCTGAAATGGGTTGGTTACAATGCCTCAAGCACACCTCTCCATACGCTAGAGGCCACCGACTAGTAGTGGGGGTGTGATATGTATAGTGGGGAGACTATGCCCCTGGTTATAGAGTTAAAACACAGAGAAATAATCATATAAAAATAGTGAATAAATATCAGAGTAATGGAAGTAATGGAAACAATACAATACAGCGTAAATCAAAAAATAAAATCTAACTAAATAATTTAATAAATAATAAAGTAAAAAAGTAATGTCACGCTAGAATGTAACTAAATGTCATCCTAGAAGTAATACAAATAAAAGACTATTATACTCAAATAAGGACTCAAATGTCCCCGGTCTCAAGCCTCAGGTTGGTCCCCTCTCCAAACTCTATCCCATCTAGCAAACAACAATCAACAATAAGGTCCTTTACCCTTGTCCAATCCTGCATCCACTACTAGAAAAAAATATTATATCCATGGTATAAACCATGGATATAGAACCCAAAACTGTGGCTATAGGTAATAGCTATAGTTTCACTGATTGTGGCTCCTATTGGCATGGATATAGGGTAAAACCAATAACCATGGTTTTAAACTATGTTTATAGACCAATAACCACGGTTTAAACTGTGTAAATAGACTTATAGCTAGGGTTAGAACCGTGGTCATAAAATCTTCCACATAGATTTATTGCCACAGTTTATAACTGTGGAACTACACCTATAGCCATGATTCAAATAGTGTAAATTAGTATACTTCCATGATTGTAAATCGTTTCTACATAATGGAGTCTTGAGAAAAAATTCAGATCTAATGCCACAATATCCTTGATTCTTCAGTAAAAAAATTCTAGGTCTACAACCCATTTCTAGGAAAAAAATGACTCTATTGCACCCCTGCTCAACCGTTGATCCCTCCCTGCTCCCTTCCCACTACTCCCTACTCCCTGCCTCCTTACCTCCACCCTGATCCCTGCTCCCTACCTCCATGCCTCCTGCGCTCGGCCTCCCTATTCAACTGCTACTCCATGCTCCCTGCCCTTGCCTCTACCCTACTCCTTGCCTCCCTACCTCCCTACCTCTAACCTGATCCCTTCTCCTGGATCCCTTCCAACATCATCATTTGATTATCCACCTTGGTCTTAAGGCTTTCATAACCATCAATTCATCTACTCATACCAATACTCTTGTTGTACTGCTACCCTGAATTATAACAGATACAGACAATACAATCATCTATTTGAGAATTACTAAGAAAGACTCATAGCACAACAATCCAAATAACCCCCATAAAAAACACTATCCCACGTATCCCAATGCACAGAAGCAGTGCCAAGCATAAAATATAAAAATGAAATCCACGTAGTTCTTATAATAACTAAACGAAGATATATGTTATAGATTCTGGACATTGGAAACATACCAATATTTCTATGATTTTTCCTTGATGACATGTTTGGGGTTCCACTGTAGGTTTTCATTTAGAATAGTAATTAAGAGAGTGTATAATATATCATAATCATTAACTATGAAAAGTGCATGGATAATATCATGGAACAACACATTGAGTTATCTATGAAATCAAAGGAAAACCTCTCATTTTAGACCCTAGGGGATACTTGACTTCTACATTTCTATTTTTTCTTCCATTAATATATGTAAAATTTTCCACCATGAAATGGAGAATTGATACTCATAAGCCATACCAAATTTCCTATATTCTAAATTCATCTTGTAGGAGAAATGGGTGGGGAAATATTCCTTAAAACCATTTCCTTCTTGATCCATGTAAATATTTCTTAATGAAGATCTAGGTTGGAATCCTCCTCTACAATAATAGATTTTTTATGTAGGAATATCTCTTCACTAGGCCCATATTCTTCTCCAAAACCCTCATTATAAATGGGGCTCCCAATTCCACCTGTTCTTTCTTTTCCCAGACCTCATTAGAAGGCTCATAGCTTGAACCCTTAGGCTCAATAGTGACTCTTTCTCTTGGAATGGCTCTTTAACAACATCAAACCCATACTTCAAGATAGACGTGGTGACTGATAATAAACTAACCCACCACCACAAATCTAAATTTAGAGTCAAATAATTATTTCTCATAATGTTCAAAAGAAATCATGTTCAAACCCTTAAATGGAACATTTTCCTTCAAAATGGTGTGGATCCTTTGTTATGCTAAGTGTTAGGTAAGTGGGGTGTGTGCTGGAAAATATTGGATGTTAGGTAAGAGGGGTGTGAGTGGGTGTAACTACGAAGGGTTGGTGTTTTAATTCTACTATATTAGTTGTTGGGGTGGTTAACTAGATAGGTGGGCTATTAAATAGGGGGTCCAGTGTTTTAGGTAGGATAGGATTCATCTGGTAAGCTGTTGGAGGTGTGGCCTTGGGAGGTTTTTCCTAGTTCATTAGAAGTGGTCTTCCAAGGAGAAAACTCTCTCTCTTTCTCCATCCATTCTCTTCTCCCTTCCAGAGTAACTTCATTTCTTCTTCTTCTTCTTGAAATGATAATAGTTTCCGTTGTTTGATCCATTCTTACTACATATAATCTATTGTGTGACTAGTTTTTAGGTTTCATAAGGCATAATATTTTTTTGTTCCATGTACATGACCTCATCTAAATTTATGTTATGTAATCTTATGATGTTCTAAAATATGTGCAGACACATTAAAAAGAACTTATGATGGAAAATGTTCAGTGCATTATATAGTGGGATCCCAGAGCATGCGGAGATGCTCTAAGTAGTTAGAAATGGAGAAGATTGTTTAGGGATAAAGAATGTGATCAAAAACCACATTTCCTATCGATTGTTTAGGGAAGACCTGTTATAGAACTTCAAATTCTCAGTGATGGTTATATCTTCTGCCCTAAATTTTGATATTGATTGGCTTGTATTTTAAACAGTGGAGAAGAAAATCTGGGAAGCTGTGAGTATATTTATAGACAAGAGAGGATCGATTGAAATAAAGGTTGGTTTAAAGTGAAATTATGTTGGACTCCCCCTACACTAATCCCCACCCCACCCTAGCCCCCTGAACCAGCCCCCCCACACCCCCCGACCCCACCCCTACACCAACCCCCCTGTACTAGCTCCCCCTTGCTCCATCCCCCCACTATACCAGCCCCCCCTCCCACCACCCTACACCATCCCCCCCTAAAACAGCCCCCCCATCCCCTATGCACCAGCCCCCAACCCCCTGCACTAACCCCTTGTAACTCTAGGAATATTCTATTTTACATTTAGACTTTAAATTCATCTTTCCCAATGATTTAGAGAGCTTTAACATTAACTAAAAAAACCTTGTTGGATATTTCAGGCATTTAATTCACTATAAACCTACTCTCAATCCTAAAATTAAATGAATCCTTTGAATCTTTGATCCAAGATTCTAATAAAATATTAACAATTAGTAGTAAAATTCTTGCACCCTTTGTAGTTGTGTTTGTAAAACTTTAAATTATTGAAGCATCCCTTACTAAATCCACCATGTGATCTCTATAATCTTTTATTGGATTACCTTTCTTCCCAAAATGCCAACATAAAAGTAAAAGACCAATATATTTACCTTGAATCCCCTCCTTTGATTTAACCTTTTTTCCTCTGAAATTTTCATGGAATAAAATATCATCTTTCTTTTTCATTGAGTATGGTTCTAGAAAATGTTAGGAATTCTCTATAACTAATCTCTTCATTTGGGATAAGATCAAAAACATATTCAAACACATGGTTATAATTTCTATAATAATTTCTTATCAAATTAAACATCACATCCCATTATTACATAAGTAATTAAAGGAGTAAAATTTACTAAAAAACATACGAAAATTTCACTTTAACATATTTGAGATGGCTCTAAATAATTTTAAATTCATTGACATGATTAGGAACTAGTATTCCTTCTGATATATCATACCAAATAACCTTTGTATCATGTTTTTTTCATTGTTTTTGTATTCTCAAACATATCCACTATAGCCTTCATTAACTCTGCTATGGTTTTCACCTCCCAGATGTTATAGGAAACATTTTTCTCTAAATATATATGTATCACTACAAGTTCCATCCTATTAAGACATTACCATTCCACTTTATCCATTTATTATGGTTTTAATCCTTTTAATGGAAACTCAAAGTCCTTCTAAAATAGATAATCCCCCATCTTCAACCTTAAAAAATCAAAGTTTGTCCCATCAAACTTGTTTATCGAGACATTTCCTTCTTATAATTCCATTCCATCAAAATAAGTTAACTCCAACTAAAATTAAAAATCATAGTGGTAAGAACATTTCCATAAGAATATTTTGAGTGTATTGATCCTTGATGAAGAAAAAAATATGATACCACTTATTGGGATCCATGAAACCGCAAATTTGGAAAAAAACCATTATAAATTCAACACATGGAAAAAATTGTAAAACTATCATAATTATATGATCTTATAAAATGATGTTCTATAAATAAGATGAAAAATACACCCTAACCACTACACCAAATCATTCACTATAAAATGATCACAACACCCAAAAGAATTTCACAAACAGAAACAAAATCAAACAAGGAATAAAAACAAGATATTTACATGCTTCATAATTTTAGCCTTATATCCATGAAGAACAATATTGCTTTCTTTTACTCATAGAAGAATAAGAACATTACAATCTCAATTGGATAATTCAATTGATATTTGATAAATAATAGTTACAAGTACAAATTCATAAGTGTTACCACCATAACTATTTATACTGGGTCTAGTTGGCCAATCAATTCCACTGACTTTTAAAAATTATGGAGAGCCCATTGTTAAAATATATTGAAGGCCACCAAAGTGAATTGTGTTTTCTTATATATAATTATTCATGGGGATCTTTTGAATCTGTAATTTATAGAGGAAGGAATGGTTGGTTACAAATTTTTAATTTACAAGTTATTGGTTTCATATAACTTGTTTGATTCTAGGATAACTCGTTAAAGGATTCATATGTGGTAAGAAGAGGTGGGAGTCTCATGATGGTTTTACATGGTCTATCCTATAAGGATCTTTTTTGGTCGACCATGGACCCAAATATTTTTTGTAAGAGGTTTTCCAATATCTTTAGACTTAATTAAAGTCTACATGAGGGATGTAATCTCTAAATACTTTCTCACTAAGTAGATGGTCATAAATACTGTCATTTATCAAACTTTGTGCCTCGTGAAATTAATTCCAAAAAGTGTGTTGGGGTGTATTTAAAAGAAAATTTAGTATCTATTTATTCTTGGAATTATGAAATGGATACCATATAAAATTGATGTGCGACCGGATGGATCACTACATCGAGACCACAAAACAATGGCCATAAAGTAGGCTGGTAATATCTTGAAGATGTTGCCTTTCTCCCTTAAATGACACCTGAGCTACCTGAATCATTTCAACCAAAAACAAGTGGTCCAAACTGACCAGAAAGAACACATGCATCAAGTAATTTATTCCTAGTTTTGTTGATTGTTTTACATATTGAACGATCCTTTTGATGAAAAAGTAAAAAAAATTGGAATTATTCTATACATATCTTCATCTCGAAGTGTTTGTAAATTTTTCAGGAACCAAAAAATTACCCAATCATAATTGGATCTGATTAGAATAAAAATGATTGAAAATTGAGGTAAATAGGTACTTCTACATAATGCTTTCATGTAACTCATAAAGTGGAAGATGAATAGTTATATTTTCCCCTATATATAGTGTGGAGGGTCCCCTTCTTTTCTACTTTTTGAATAGAATAAGGTTCTTGAATTCTCTCTATTTATTCATAAATTTTTTTTCTAGTGTCACTATATATTATTTTTCTGTGAAGGAATTCCAAAATCCACTAGGTAACTGCATAAAAACTTATGAAAAACCATTTCCTATGCAAATGATTTACAAGTGTCAACATAAAACATATGTGACATGTCCTTTATAGGAGTTTCATGTGGAATTCATTCATTGGAAAAAAATTGTGATTTTCTTCTTTTCAACTCCTTTTTTAAACTATCATGGCCTATAAACTCTTTTTTTATTCTTTTATTAACATAGATATGAAACAAGATGATCAATCTTCGAATTTGTGATGAAGTGATATGGATAAAAATATTGATTGTAACCAGTGAAAATATGTTTTTCCAAGGAACCTTATTCTTTTAGAATTTATTGGATCGACAAAAATAAATTACTTGGAATAATAGAGGATTCATCATTATGTATTTGGGTTTCTAGTTAATGCACCAATCCTTGAACCTCATCTAGTAGGGAAGCAGCCAGTGCACCAAATCAATTGACATTAGAGTGTTTTATTAAGGATGATAAATAGAGGTATGTGCATGTCCTTGGATATTCCTCACTAAATCGGGAAGTGGGTCCTCAAATCTAGGAAAAATATATTCTTAATTAATCAACTATTATATGGATGGACTTTGAAGACCACAAGTAGGAAAAAACATGGAATAATAGAACAATATAAACTGTAAAATAGAAGAATTTAAATTAGAATAATGTAAATATAAATGAGAATCTGAATATAAGAGTGTAAGAAACATACTATAGGGGAAGGGCGTCGAGGGTTTGAGGGCAGGCTGTGGTTCAGTGAGGTGGGGTGGCCATGTTGGAGGAGAGGATCTCGGGGAGGTGGGGTGGACTTGTTGAAGATATGTTGAGCCTTGTCGGAGGAGGAGGATCGTGGGGAGAAGGGGAGGCCGCTATCGGAGCTACATCGATAGGGAGGTGGGGAGACCGTTGTTCGAGACACGTTGACATGGAGGTGGGGAGGCCGTGTTGGAGACACGTCGGTGGGGAGGTGGGCTGGCTACGTCGGTGGAGGAGGAATGTTAGTAGCAGAGCTCAGGATTGATCGCGAAGAGGGGAAGTGGTCGATGGGAGGCAGATCGTGACGAGAGGGGTCAATATATCAGGTATATTTCCATGATTTTAAAATAAAATGTGGTATCAGATTATCTATTTCCACACTTTAATAAAACTGTGGAAATAAGTGTGTGGAAATAGATCATTTTTCTAGTAGTGATCTATGTAATCTACTCGGGTACCAAACGGAGGCCCGAGTAGAGTGTGAGTATAACTCAGTAGGTCAACACCACCGTGTTTAAACACAACTGATCTGATAAGAAGTGCATGCAATAATATAATAAACAAGTGTATTAATTAATTAAAGAATTTAAATCAATACCAAAAAAACATGCTTCAACACCATGTCAGAACGTCTCTGAGAATATATCACAACCATGCCAACCAAAATCATATAACCAAGTTAAAACATATCTTGCCTTGGCACCATGTCATAATGTCTCTGAGCATGTCTCACAACCATGGCAACCATAATATTTTAACCAAGGTATAAATCACACAAATCTGGGTCAAAACCCACTATATAAGAATTTATTCATTTAATAAGGGTCGAGCCTAGTATATAATAATTTCAGCATGTATTGGGGCCAAACCTAGTATATAAGATTTTCAATATGTGTCACTAGGCACAACCCACTATATAAGCATTTCAGCATGTCTTAAGGCATAGCTTGATATATAAGCATTTCAGTGTGTCTTAGGGAATAGCCTAGTATATAAGCATTTCAACATGTAAATTGGGCCAACGCCCTATATAATCATTTCATCTTGTAAACTAGGTCAACGCCATATATAAGCATTACGACATGTAAAATGGGTCAACTCCCTATATAAGCATTATAATAAAGTAATCATAATGCATGTCATAATGGTAAAGATTTCACAATATCACATCATAAGGCTAAATGGTTAATTATGAAAATTACCATTTATATTTCAATTACACATTTCATTTATCATTTGTTATTAAACCAATAACATGTCAGTCACTTAAAAAATCTATCCAAACCAAGGTGAATCTATATCTAGAAGTCACCCAAATCCTATATCATGCTAAACACACTTGAAGCCATTAATCGATCCATTTATAATTAGGGGTTCTCTCACCTGAATGATCTCCATAATCCTAGTCAATATCCAATTGGATCCAAAGGGAACCCAATTAAAAATCTAAATCATTAATTAATTAATTTAAGTTCACGTTATGTTGGCGTAATCGCAATATTTCACATACTTTTCAATTAAACAACCCATGGGGTTAAGGTTTATACTCCCTACCTTTAACTGATGGTAAAAAACACTTCCAACGACAAACGTCAACGAGGAAAAAGTCATAGATAATCGTAAGAAGGATCCAAAGATTAGATGCATGATTGGGATGTCTGGAATCAAGAGATATGCTCCAAAATTTCTTGGAAACTGCCCTAGGGTAGAGAGAGGAAAATGCATGTGAGAATGAGAAAATATCAAATGAACGACACACTTAAAACCCCTACTCATGATAAATACATGGTGTGTAATTCATTTACACATCGTGTATTCCTTTTAAAAGGGATATGTCAAAAAACACGTCGCCTCAGGTGATTTTTAACACCGCTCGAACATTACACGATGTGTAATGTCTGCATGACATGTATTTAATTCACATTATGAACTAGAATCATGGCTTGTTCCACGCAATAGTTACACATCGTGTATCTATATTACATGGTGTGTAATTCCTCTATAGACAGCCTTTAACTTTTTCCCTATGGAAAGAACCTGAACCACCTATGAAGTCATCCAAAGCATGGAAAACCCATGTAAACTCATTTAACACATTTATATCCAAACTCTATTAATTCAAAAAAATATAAATCCCTGAACTTTAGGTCATTTTCCCCATAAAAGTCCCTCCATATTTGAACTAGACTCAACCACCAAGGCTCAAATGAAAAACTTAAAGAGTGACATAACTGAAAAAATATGGGATCTTAAAACCTAACCACCATATAACAACGCATCACCGAGCTGCTCCACACATCACTATGGGGTCTTGGAGAATAATTTTGGCCAATGTGCTCACATATCATACTCCCCTTCTAGGTCTCCTCCTAAACACGCCCATGCTTCCATTACACTCGAACCAAAGGAATTTTCCAACCCTAGAGATACTTCTCACTACATTCCACAATTTGTGTTGGATGCTCCTCAAAGGAAGAAATAACACAAAGCTCAATGTATGTTATGTATATCACATTAGAAGGGTTTAAATAATGTCTTTGAAGTTTTGATACATGAAACATGTCATGCATGGCACTGTAGCACTGTGGGAGGTCTAATCGATACACCACTAGACTGACCTTATCGACTATCTCAGATGACCCGACAAACCTAGGTGCTAGATTCCCCTATTTCCCGATATGGAATTGCCCAAACCTAGGTGACACCTGAAGGAAAACACAATGAACAACCTCGAACTCCAGAGGTTGTTTATGATGGTTAGTGTAGGATTTCTACATGCTATGTGCGGTCACCAACAGCCTCCTAATTAACTAAACGTACTCATATGTCTTCTTCATGAGACTGGGAACAACAACCATTGTCTGACCTACCTCTAACCAACAAAGAGGTGAATGGAATGAACTTATATACAAATCCTCAAAAGGTTCCATTTGGATCGAATCCTAGAAGATGTTATTATATTAAAACTCCATGAGTGTCACATGTTTCTCCCACAAACTACTGAAATCCAAAACATGGGATTGTAACATATCCTCTAGAACCTCAATAGTTTTCTTAGATTGACTGCCAGTCTAAGGATGATAGTTCATACTTAAAAGAACCCATGATCCTAGAGCCATTTGAAGACCTTGTTAGAAACACAATGTGAAGTGAGGATCTCTATTAGAAATGAAACTCCTTGGAACATCGTGCAACTAAACTACCTCACACACATAAAGACTACTTGGATCATTAACTTTGAATGTTTCCATGATAGGTAAAAAGTGGGATACCTTCATCAGTCGATCCAAAAATCACTCATACAACATTATTCTTATGGGTTTTCTTGGGTAATTCTGTAAAAAAATACATTGTTACATCATCTCATTTCCACCCAGGAATGGGAAAAGGCTGCTAAAGCCCACCTGACCTCTGATGTTCGGCTTTCACCTACTTAAAAGTGAAACATTTAACCACAAATCCTATTACTTTATTCTTCATTCTTGACCACCAGTACAATCTATAGAGATCATGGTACATCTTTTTCAAACCATTATGTAGCACCCATCTAGAATCATTAAACTCTCTCATCTGCTCCTTCTGCAAGCCTGTAGAAACTCAAAATCGTTTATGGAAAATAAGAGAATTATCACTACCAAGAGACCATCTCGATGGTGTATCCCCACCATACAATTGGTCCCTATGAACTAAGACCTCCGAATAAGATAACTACTCAGTATTGATCCGGTCCAAAAGCATGGTTACAACCTATAGGTTCTGAGCGTAGTGGAAGTGTGGGAGGGACAATTCCAAAATTTAATTTTTTCCATATTCAATGAACAATATGGGATCTATGTGACGATGAATGCTATGATCCATAGAATTGAATCAAAGAAATAGGAAAAAATAATAGAAACCCGAAACCAAGAGAGAGGATTATCATATTTTTTTATAATTAATTTAATTAAATAAGAACTAACACCAAGGTAATTCTTTCTTAGTTAATGTATTTGGTCACAGATCTGTAGGTGTACTACCATTGCATTGTAGAGATCAAGGGTATATCTCCTATAGCAGTGATTCACACACATCCCACAAATTTACAGATGTCACTGAAGGAGTCTTTGGGTTCTAGCACGGATGATCCTTGCACTTGCGATGTCCACCTTTGATCACCTTGAGAACCACTTCCAAAGTGTTCTCCCTGATCCAGTGGAGTATGATCTCTCTCATTCTTGAGAGCGTTATTGGAGAGGGATGAACTCTCTAGGATTGAGATATTTTCTCCAATTCGTTGTGCACAACACAATAGGTATCATTTCACTTGCCCTTGTCTAATCAAAGAATAATATAACTAGGCATTTATTTCACTAGGTTAATAACAAATAATTTTCCCAAGTTCCTTTAATCTTTTCTTCCTTAAATAGAATTCCCATGTGTGGCCTTTTCAAACCCTCCACACATGGTAACCCCCCTCCCCCATGAAGAGGTCACTGCCCAGAGGTAGAGCCCTAGCCGGGGAAGGAGTCATTGCCAACCGAGATGGAAGAGCATCCCAGAGGGTGACAGCCTAATCGGTGATGGTTCGTCAAAGAAATCCATCATCACATTGGGTTACACCTCATTTTTCCCGCCCAATTGAGACCAAGCGACCTAGAAAGACGGGTGGATCCTGAGGGAGAGGCTCGCCCCGAAATCGGACTCCCAGGATTCAAACCCCAAACCTCCCAAAGAATAGAATTGTTTTACCACTCTCCTTCACCACCACGCCACCACCAAAGTGGACCCAAGTGCCTTTAATTATTTCATTAATCCTAGAAAAACCCCTATGTCAAATAATAACAGCAACATTATTATTTCTTGACATGTGCTTAACTTGCGAGTTATAATTAAATATTATTTAATCAAATAATATTTAATATTATTATTTCTCACTGGACTATTAAACTCAGTCCACTAATCCTCCTCAATATTTATTAATTATTCTGCTCATAATATATTCTCTCAAATAACTAACAATGGAATAAATACAATCAGGCATACAAGAATAATTAGTAAACTAAGACTAGGAATAATATTTGTTCAACTTGTTAAATAATAAATTAGTTAACTAATATACTGAATACACTTTGTGTGTGACCCTCTAGGCTCCTTTCTCAGTGGAATTAGGCGAACCTTCCTAAAGTCCAAGTTTAGGGTCTAAAAACAAGACAAGGCACCCATAGAGAAAGAAGTTAATGCCGCAATGATATGACAATTCATATGAATGCTTACCATTTAATATAATCCCTTTATCACAATATCTCTAATTGAGCTAGTTGCATGCCAGTGACATAAACATATATGATCAACATATCTTTCTTCTACTTTCTAGAAATATATCTTGCCTATAGAACATGGATTTATTTAGGCTATATCATTTCCATCAAAGGGCCTAAGATATTAACTTCTGTTAATGAACAGAAGGGATAAATCCTTTATCACATTATTCATTAATGAAATATTACTTGTGACACACCCAACATATCATACCTCACCGCGAACATCTGTCATCATGGTTTTCATAAATACATCAAAGTAAATGACTCATAATATCCATTAATAATAATCTTAAAGTCTAAGGACCAATACACACATCCGTGTATAGGAACATCCAATTTCACTTATAAATGTGGATTTCTTACAATCGGGTCTCATTCTATTAATATCCTACTAGATATTACCAAGGGTGTACACCATGACAAGGTGCCTCAAAGTCCTATGAGTCTCCACCCCTGATAGACTGCATCATTTGTGTCCCTCAAATGATATCATACGACCATAGAACATATATTTAAAAATAGTGTCATAATACTTTCAGGTTCTCATCTTAGCGGGGAACTACTATGACCTTTTACCGCGACAACTACTCTTGAGACATTATCACATACAATGTTACATAGATGAACAATCATGATGTGATAAGGAATTTATTAATATTCAGAACCATGAAAATAAGTTATCATAAAGTACAAAAGAAGTTGGTTCTAGGGCACCAAATCCAACATAACCAATGTCAGAGTCATAGCTACTCACCCTTGGGACTCTTGAACATCTAGATGCATGTTTGCAAAGAGGTTCATTACCTGCCACTCGTTGTAAGACTCCAGTACTGCCTCTATTTACATCTTATAGCTCAATGCATTATCAACGACATTTCCCTTGATCAATGTATATGCCAACTCGAAGTCGAAATACTGTAGATACTTGACCCATCTCCTCTATTGAAGATTCAGGTCCCGCTAAGAAAAGATGTACTTAAGGATATTATTATCCATATATACCAAAAACCTCCCACCCATGAGATAATGACTCCAACATCCCAAGGCATATACCACCATTGCTAACTACAAATCATGAGTAGGATAATTACTCTCGTGAGGTCTCGATTGTTTGGATCTATAAGCATGCACTCGATTCTCCTGCATCAGAATTGCTCTGAGTCCAACTCTAGATGTGTCACAATACATGGTATATGCTTTACTCGGTACAGGTAAAGTGGGGATAGGTGTTGACGTCAACCTACCTTTCAGATCCTGAAAATCTCTCTCACAAACATAAGACCAAAAAAACTTCACCCCTTTCTTGTTCAGTCAAGACATTGGTTCTTCCAAATGAGAAAAGTTCTCGATAAAGAGATGATAATAAGTTTCTAAACCTAGAAAGATTCAAATTTCAAAGACATTATTGGGATTCTACCAAGATGTCATGGATGAAACCTTATCTAGGTCCACTGACACTCCTTCTTATGAGATGACATGGCCCAATAATTATAAATTATCAATATAGAAATTTCATTTATTTAGTTTAATGTAAATTCAACACTCTCTTAATGTACTCATGATGATGTCAAGATGTTGGGCATGATCGTTTGATGATTGAGAATACACTAAGATGTTTTCAACAAAAACCACCACAAACTAGTCCAAAAAAGGATGAAAGATGTTATTCACCAATGCCATGAATACCATCAATGCATTGGTCAAACCAAACGACATCACTATGAACTCATACAAGTCATAACTACTCCTAAAAGAAGTATGAGGTATGTTTGTTGGTCTCACCCTCAACTTATGGTATCCTGATCTCAAATCACCCTTGGAGAAGATATTAGCACCCTTCAGTTGATCGAAAATATCGTCGATGCGCGTAAGAGGATATTTGTTCTTGACCATCATTTGGTTCAATCTCTGATAGTCCACACATAAGTGCAAAATCCCATCAGCCATCTTGGTGAATAGAATTGGAGAACCCAAAGAAGATGTACTTGGTTGTATGAAACCTTTAGCTTTTAAAACTTCCAACTAAACTTTAAACTTTAAAAAATCTGCTGGTGAAATTCTATAAGGAGGGAAAGAAAATGGTTCTTCTCCCGACACCAACTCGATTGTAAACTCGATCTATCGCTCAAGAAGTATGTTATAGAACTTAAGAGGAAATACATCCTGGAAATGAACTACCACTAGAGGAAAAGAATCCTACTGCATTCCACCATTATCTATAACAAGACTGGTTATCTGATTCTGAGACATTCCAATCTGAATAGAATTGGTCATGCATGACCAGCCTAAATATATCACTCACCTTAGTGAGAATAGTTGCCTCTTTGAGATAAAAAGGATACTCCCCTCTGGTAACAGTTGATATGATCCTAGTATAAGACTAACCAATCCATACCAAAAATCAAATCGAAGTCTATTATTTTCATTAGGAACAGTTACCAAAAGAAACTATAACCACCAATCTCTAGAGAACACACCTCACAACATTTGATATTTTTGGACCGCACTCCCAATGGTGTGTCGATGGTCAAAACACCATCCAATCTCTACACATCCAAGCCCAAACCGTCTATAAAAAGAGTGGATCAAAAGGAATTTGATGCTTCTGTATCAAACAAAACAAAATCAAGGGTAGATGATACAAGAACCATAATTATAATAGTAGATGTTCTTGCATCCACACTAGTTAGAGTAGTCTGCATAACATACAACTGACCATCCCCTTTTCCCTAGGCTCTAGCCTAACTACCCTGTGATATTCCCTATACCAAGTATTTTCGTTCCTGCACGGGGGTACCATGTCCCCTGCCTCGACCAGAACGTCTCGTGGAACTCCTGTTATCTGTCTTATGAGGAGTAGTTGGGTCCTTCCCAGACTCTGGTGCCTTTACCATTCCCATACCACTTCTTTTCTACTGTATTCCCCTATAAAACCTATGTAGGTTACATAATCTACTGCAAGCACGACACTCCAAAGTGGGGTAAAAACACTGAGGTCATTTGTGGCCCATCTTTCCACACTGACATCACTGAAAAGAAACATGATTCTAAGATTGATGTTCACTACCCTGACTGCTCTTCCCACTATTTCCTTAATTAAAACTATCATAACGACACTTCTATCCACTAGAAGAAGAGTTCATAGTTTTTCCTGCTGAAACTTTCTGTCCACTGCTCAAGGCCTCTCTCAGATTCCCTTCTGTGATGAGTGTTTTATTCATCACATCTACAAAACTACTCAAACAGAACATGTTCATCTATGGCCTGGTCTCATAGTGAATACCATCCTAAAAACATCTTGCCCTGGAGATCTCATCAGCTTCCAAAGATAGTGAAAAGCACTGTAGGTTAGTGAAATGCTCAGCGTAGTCCAACAATGACATGCCTTCCTTTTTCTGGTGCATGAACTCGCAAGCCTTATCATCCCTCAACATATTGGGATAAAAATGGATTGGGAACTTTGTCTTGAAGTTATTCCAAGATAACTCCTCTTGATGCCCTGCCAGCTCCAGAATATCTCACCAACACTTGGTAGGCCCACAAAGTATATATGAAACAAACTTTACCCTCTTACCTGTGGGTATCTCAAGATGCTTAAAGACCATTTGGACTGAATCAATCCATAACTCGGTTGCCTGGGGGCCTCCATCCTCAACGAACATAGGTGGATGTTGTAGTCAAACTCTCTCTTAATCTTAGACATTTAAGACATAGTGTGGACCATCTCTCTTTCCATGGATCGCATGACCCTCAAGAAGCTGTCGTGAAGCTGAACATCTATATGATCCTTAGGAACTATAGGAAGCTCCAATTCAACTGCTTTAGGAGCATGTTGATTTCCACTCTCCTGATTCTCAACTCGAAGATGATGAGGAGGAATTTTATCTATAAGAATAACACACTCCTTAAAACACTCGCTAAAACAAAGTCAACCTCAACATGTGACAACAACAGAGAACCACTACTCATAGTCTCTCTAAACATGGATTACAAGTGTTTTAGAATGACATATCAGTTCATTTATTTCATTTATAAGATATAATAGGTATCTTATATCATGGTTCAAACAGGAAAGTATATATATCACATGAAATAAATGTGTCCCTACCATGAATGATGCATGCCAATATATATCCATATGTGTCTATCGTGATGCATGCATACACATCTCATGTCAGAATGGGCCACAAGTATAAATATCAAGAACTAATAACATCATGAAATAATAAACTCACACAACATGTGAATCACTCAGGGTGAAATAAGATCAACTATAATAATAAAACATTATAAACATCAATCCACCCCTGGGCACTCAGATTTTCCCCTATGCACGGGTTAGCTACTCTCATGCACAAGCTCATTACCAAGTCACGACACCTACTAGTCTTCTTTATACCTTTCCTAAATAGTAAAGAAACAAAAAAGAAACTCACCACTAATACCACTTTATAATGTCCCCTGATCCGAAACTCTATCACGTGGTCGAAACGGATTTGTTACGAGACCTCAAGCATGTCTCATCGTACACCAGAGGCTGCCGACTAGCATAAAAGGTGTGATATGTATAGTGTGGAAACTATACCCCATGGTTACATAGTTTCAACACAGTGGAATAATCATATAACAAAAATTAAATAAATATCAGAGTGGTGGAAATAATGTAAACAATACAATACAACAGAAAACCAAATAGTAAATTTCAACTGAATAATCCAATAAATAATAAAGGAATAATGTAATGTCATGCTATAATGTAACTAAATGTCATGCTATAAGTAATATAAGTAAAAGACTAGCATACTAAAATAAATACTCAAAAGTACCTAGTCCTGAACCCCATATCAGTCCCCTCTCTAGACTTCATCCCATCCAACAAACAACAATCAACATCAAGGTCTTTTTCCCTTGTCTAATTCTGTATCAATGTAATCAGCTCGGGTACCAAATGGTGGCCTAAGTAAGGTGTGAGTATAACTCAGTAGTTTGACACCAACATGTCTAAACATAACCAGTTTGATAAGAATTTCATGAAATAATGCAATAAACATATGTATTAATTAATTAATCGATTTAAATCAATACCATAACAACCTGCTTTGGCACCATGCCAGAACGTCTCTAAGCATGTCTTAGAACCATGCCAACCAAAACCATATAATCAAGATAAAACATAATCTGCTCTGACGCCATGCTAGGATGTCTCTGAGCATGTCTCATAACCATGTCAACTATAACCTTTTAACCAAAGTATAAATCACACAAATCTATTTCAAAACCCACTATATAAGAATTTCTGCATTTAATTAGGGACGATCCCGGTATATAAGAATTTTAGCATATAGCATGGTCAAACCCAATATATAAGCATTTAAGCATATGTCACTGGGCATAGCCCGCTATATAAGCACTTCAACATGTCTTAGGGTATAGCCCAGTATATAATCACTTCAACATGTCTCAAGGCATAGCCCGATATATAATAATTTCAACATGTAAACTGATCCAAATCCCTATATAAGCATTTCAACATGTAAACTGGGACAACGCCTTATATAATCATTACAAAAAATCAATCAAAATACATGTCATAGAATACAGATATCACAATATCACATCATAAGGCTCGATGGTAGATTATTCAAATTATCATTTATCTTTCAATTACATATTCCATTTATCATTTTGTCTTAAACAAATAACATGTCAGTCATTTAAATAATCAAGTCAATCCAAGATGAATCTATATCAAGCAATTACTCAAATCTCATGTCCTGATAAACACACTTTAAGTCATTAATCAATCCATTTATAATTAGGGGTTCACTCACCTGAATGGTAGCCATAATTCAGGTCAATAACCAATTAGATCCAAAGAGAATCCAAAGAATAATCCAAATCATCAATTAATTAATTTAGGCGCACAGTATGTTGGTGCAATTGCAAAATTGCACATACTTTGCAATTAAACAGGCCATAGGGTTAAGGCTTAGACTTTTACTTTTAACTGACAATCCAACAATGCTTCTAATGGAAAATGCCAATGAAGAAGAAGGTGTAATTGATCAAAAGAATGATACAGGGATCAGATGCATGATCAGGACGTCCAGAATCAAGAGAGGCACTACAAAATCACTTGGAAACTATCATATGGTCGAGAGAGGAAAGCTGTATGCGAGAATGAGAAAATATCAAACGCACGACACCCTTCAAACCACTGATTATGATAAATACATGGTGTGTAATGAATTTACATGTTGTGTATTCCTTTTAAAAGGGATAAGCTAAAAATGTGCCACCTTTGCTAATTTTTAACACTACCTGAACATTACACAATATGTAAGGTCTGAACGGCATGTATTCATCTCACGTCATGAACTAGGATCATGGCTTGTGCATGAAAATAGTTACACATAGTGTAGCTACATTACACTGTGTGTAATTCCTCTGTAGACAGCCTTCAACCTGTTTCCCATGGGAAGAATCTGAACCACCTCTAAAGTCATCCAAATCTTGGAAAACCCTTGTAAACTCATTTAATACATTTATATTAGGACTCTATTAATTCAAAAAAATATACATTCGTGAACTTTAGATTATTTTCTCCAAAAAATTCTCTCCATATCTGAAAAAGACCCAACCACCAAGGCTCAAGCAAAAAACTCAAAGAGGGACATACCTGGGAAAAGATGGGATCTTACAGTGGGGTCACTCCCTAATTTTGGAGAGTCCATTATGAGAGTAATTAATCTATTAATAATGGTAATTAATCTGTCGATAATGAATTTTGATGTGGAAAATAATGATGGTGGATAGATTCAAGGAACCATCCTTTGACTTCTGTGATTTTTCATCTTTAAATATCACATCTATTTCATGTAAAATGTATCTTGTAATCATCTGACAATTTATTTAGGGAAAAGAAAAAAAATTTATGGATACCTATCTCATGTGGAGTAGGCACATCGTTGAACCATGTAAAACCCCTTGGTTTATTCTTATTTTTAATCTTTGTTCATGTTCACTTTATTATTTTTCACTTTCATTGGCCCGACACCATGACTCATCATTGATATAGAACTTCATCGAACTCATTCATTTGACCAATCTTCACCACACACATTAAATTTATTATAACACCAACTTCTCATTAACTTTTTTATTGACAAAAAAGACAATCTCAAATTCCACTACTACAAAACTAGGTTTATCTAGTATTAGATCTTTAACATTGCTTTTTTTTAGCGCTGTTAAAGGGGGTCTTTAATAGTTGTAAGAAAAGCATTATTAAAGGGGGATATTTATCAGAGATTTTTTACAAGCATTGATAAAGACTCACCCTTTATAAGTTATTTTAAAAAAGAACTGATAAATGGGGTCTTTTAACAATGCTTGTAAAAAATGATGTTAAAAAGGGGTCTTTATCAGTGCTTTTTTAGCACTGATAAAGACCGCCTTTTATCGACGTTTTTTAGTAGTACTGATAAAGGTGTACTTCAAAAAAAAATCATTAAGAATAATATATTAATATATTAATATATTTATATTTATATAAATATATTTATATTGATATAAATATAATATATATTTTTTAAAATATGTTTTAGATAAGGTAAATTGGCATTTACAATTAATATATAAGATATTTTGTGAAAATGACTTATAAAATAATTAAAAAAATTAGTTAAAAATTCGATTATTATTACCGAGTAATAGTCATTTAATATCAATTTGAAGATTAAAAAATTAAAAAACAAATAAAAGATCTAAAATAAGTTGAAAACGTAACTCAAACTTAAAACAAGCATAACTTTTGATCCGAGTGTTCGTTTGAGCTCTGCCACACATCAAATCGAAACTTGTAACAAAATATATGCCTTTGGTAACATAGTTAAACATTTGTTACATTTTTTAGGATAGAAAAGGTCTAGAAGGTCTTGAAAACTGAGTTTTTAGTCAGGGTACCCTGATTTTTTAACATTCGATGGATTTTCGACTTCGTTTAAGGGGGTATTATTGATTTTTTTGTGAAGACTAGATTTATTCTTAGGTATTACATTCATATTGATATTATGGTTTTGAAATTTTATCAATTTTCATAATATAATTTTATTTATAATTAAATATATGCATGTTTTCTTATATTTACTTATAATAAATCACTCATATCAATACATATATCAACATATTTATGTAAAAATGTATATTCTAGTATATGTAAATAAATATATATTCTAAAAATGTATTTAAAAAAATATCTAAATATTTTTACATTATATATACATATACATATGTGTGTATTAATGGAGATATATATTTATATTATATTCTAGTATATATAAATGAATATAATATATAATATATTTAAATAAATATAAGTATATATATATCACACACAGACACACATATATTGTATAAATGTATTTTAAAATAATTATATAAATATATGTAAATATATATATAAATAAACAGAAATATCATTAAATAGACATCAAAACAACATGATGTGGTGGCAAAAACGGTCCATCTTTAAAGGAGAGGTGCAGGGTTTGAATCTAGGCGGGCACGCGTAAGACTTGAAATTCGAAAAGTGGGGATAAAAGGTGGTGGGGTGAAAAACGTTGATAAATGTGGGTGGAGTGTTGTTAAAGGGGTCGTGGAAGTGAAGTGATGATAAAGGGGGTCGGGCTCATATGTGTATGAAGAAAATATAATTTTACCCCCTTTAAAAGAGTTACCTTTATCAGTATTTTTTGGCGCTATTAAAGGCCTATTTTGTAGCAGTGTTCATCAATTCATTGGGTAATTCATTAAATAAGACTCACTTATTGATATAAATTCTTTAATAAGTGGGGTTGATGCACACATGAAGAATTATTTCTCGAAAAAAATGAAAAATACACTTTACATGTAATATTTATCTCACACCAATGATAGTGAGGGATATAACATCATCATGATATACAATGTGAAGAAGATGATCAGGTCGGGCTCATATGTGTATGAAAAAAATACAATTTTACTCCCTTTAAAAGCATTACCATTATTGGTATTTTTTAGTGCTATTAAAGGCCTATTTTGTAGCAGTTTTCATCAATTCATTGGGTACTTCATTAAATAAGACTCACTTATTGATATAACTTCTGTAATAAGTGGGGTTGATGCACACATGAAGAAGTATGTCTAGAAAAACATGAAAAATACATTTTACATGTAATATTTATCTTACACCAATGATAGTGATGGATGTAACATCATCATGATATACAATGTGGAGAAGATGATCATGTTGAGAACTTGTTGTGAAATGGATCAAATGGTGGTTGAAAATGCAAATAATTTCAAAATCGAAAATGTGTAATTGATTGTGAATGAAGCACACTATTGGAAAAACATGGATTATGATGTTTGTAAGGTCGATTAAAAACAGAAATATATAAGAAATAAATAAAGGATAAGGATAAATTATATAAGCCAAAGGATCTAATTTCCATACACGATACATGGATTTTGTAATCTACGATACGGATCAATCCACATCTCCCACATCAAATCCAATGGTATGACTAGATAAAATGAAGTTTCCCATATGAAATGTTAGAGTTTATAAATAGGATTAATAATGATTTAGTAATTATGACATATATCTCATAAATATTTCATAACAACATCCCTTTAAAGTTTTTAGATAAAAAATAAAAAAGGAAAATTAAATTTGAGGGTATTATTTCTCTTTAATTTCTCTTAAACATGGAGAAAAATTGACTTTGCTATAAAAAAATAAAGATTAAAACTGTAAAATTTATTATAAATAAAATGACTGATAATGAATAATCATTATTTGAGAGGTGTAGGGTTCGATTCATGAGAGTCTTCTCTTGGGAGAATTTCCTTTTCCCTTGGGATCCACTCGTCTTACCGGGTCACCCGATTTCTGACTAGGTGGGTAAAATGAGGCACGAACCACCTGTACTGATGGATTGCTGTGTCGAACCACCATCTATCAAGTTGTCACTCTCCGGAATGCTCTTCCATATCAGCTGAGAATGACTTCTTCCATGTTGGGGATCTCTCCAGAGTGATCACTTCACAGGGAGGGGTTTCCTGATGTGAAAGGTTCAAAAAATCCACATATGGGGATTCCCTTTTTCTAATAAGAGATGATTAATCATTATTTGAATCATAGTTGGATTAAGATATCATTTTTATTAATTTTGAAATCCTTTTAATGTATAGAATATATAAAGGTGTTCAAAGTGAATCCAAACTAACATTGTGAATGATAAATGTATCTTTAATCACCTGTCTCTATCCCTCATGCACGCCGACTTTTGATCTCGAATCTGATTCATTATTTTTTACAAAAAAATAAAATAAACTCCATATATCAATCGAGTGAAAGAATAAAATTTCAAATTCATGTAATTCAGTGAAAATACAAAAAAAATACAGTGTGATTAAAATAAAATTTTAAGTATAAAATTTACGAATATGTAAGAATTAGATCAATAACATCAATCACATAAAAAAATAAAATAAAATACGATAACATTTAAATTTAAATTTAAATAAAGTAAAACAAGTGTCCCACACACCAAGCATTCGAGTTGGATTTGTTTATAGGAAGTGGCCCGGCCCGGGAGCCGCCAGCCTGTCGTGACGTGGACAAGTTCACACGAGACGTGTTTTTTGTAGAATAGGCCGGTGTGGCTCTTGGGTTAGGTCGAGTGGTTTATTTTATTATGAATAGTAGGGCCCACCCTTCACCTTTGGCCTGCAAATCTATCAAGGTTCTGATTAAAATCAAATAATAAATTGTAAAAATATAAAATTTTATAAAATTTACGATGAATCAAGGTTCTGGTACCAACAACACGTTCCGCCATCTTATTTTTTTTAATTATCAATTATTAAAAATACATAATTTTTCCATGTAAAATAATAAATTTGAATAAATACTAATAAATTAGAATAAAGTTGTTTGTATTATTTTACTAATGGAAGTTATGCGGATAATTCAATTTATTTAATATCATCACTCGAACAGCTAGTTGCCCATCCATTTCAATATTTCTGAATGTTTTTTCTTAAAAATAATAATAAAAAATATGTGTACTGTTATGAAACACTATTAATGGATGTCATGATTATAACAATAATGATGAATCCTTAATTCCCAATTAATTTTCCTCATAATGGCCAACCTTTCTTATTATCAACCATTGGATAAGATCTCATGTACTCTATAAATATGGTGATATTTTAATGAATCCAACAAGCCTGTACCCAAGTGGTAAATACTCATGCTTGGCATCAAGGTTCTAGGTTCAAGTCCTGTTGGGTGTATATACTATTCCATACTATACATGCGGTGATGTAGACGATGACGCAGACATAACGATGCAATTATGATGGTGCACTGAGCTTTGGGACTCAGTGATTGTGGTGCTGGTTTGGGTGGCGTGAGGCCGGTGGTGGCGTGCCTTCGACTTCCGATGTCTCATATCTGATGAATCTGATGGCCAAAAGCAAGGATCCGACCATCGGTCTTCACGTAGATGCTTTGGATCCCGTTCACAGCAAGGGTTTTGAATTGACATGCAGGGCTATGGAGTCCTGACCCCTTGAATCCTTTAAAGACTCAACTTTGGGAATAATTCTTTGAAAGGGTTCGGTTTTCCATGTCAAAGTGAATCCAATTTCTTTTGCTGAGAGGATTGCAATGGGGAAAAACTCCCTTATTGCACGATCGGTGTTTCCTAAAGGCGAGAAGCCCCAGATGCATGAAGATTTGATTCTAAGGGTCTACATCCTGTGGGTATTTTATAAGTGGAGGTGTGTTTCCCTTGACAAATCTTTTTTTTCATTGTCTTTTTTCTTTTGACGATAACAAGTTATGATCATGAAGTACCGACTCTTTGTCCTTAAAACTCAGATGGATTCACCTGCATGAGTGGTCTTTGGACTTCAATGTATCGCGACCAAGGAATGTGTTTGCTCAAGTGTGGATTCGACATCATGGACTTAATTGGATGTTATGGCATCTGAAGATTTTGCATGACATTTCGAGTTCAATTGGGTCTCCCATTCGGCTTGACAAAGAAACTGAACATGTATGGTTTGGACACTTTACCTGGATATTAGTGGAGATTAATCTGAGTGCTACCATTTTTGAGAAGGTAAATCTCTCTACCCCCATAGATGAAATTTTTATTGATGTGAAATATGAGAAGAAACCTATTTTTGTGACATATGTATGGCCATTGGTCACTTACCAGATTCATGTCGGAGGAAACTCCCTTGTGAGAAGTGTGTTTTGAAGGGACATCAGGTTTCTGATTTCCACAAGAAGGTTGTTTTGAAGGGTGATGCTTCAATAAAGACCCCCGACCATGTCATATTTACTCATGTGAGGCTCGTGGAAGGTGGGGCTCTAGAACATGCCTCTAAGATTGACAACCCTCTGATACCTAAAGGTAAGGGAGTGCCAATAAATAAGCAGCCGATGGGTGGAGTGAGTAGTGGACCATCTAATTGGGCGTACCTTACAGAAAATGTTGAAATGGTGGTACAAGAGCAAGATATTCTAGAATCAGGGGACACTCATAAGTTCCTATATTTTAGAGATGTTTTGATCACCAACGTGGGGATTGTTGAAAAAGGACTTTATATAGATTAATCATATGATATTGGGAACATTGAAGATGGTGATGTTGTACTAATTGGTACAACCCCTGATTGTGTGTCTGGAGGTGATTATTCAGATTGTGAGGTCTTTGTGCAAGCTCTGGTTGATGCTTAGCTCATACAAGAGAGAACTATGCTTTCAATCGGGGATAACAAAGGGAAAAATATAATGAATGACTCTTTCTTAGCTTCAAAGAAAGTGATAGATAAAGAGGGATCTCCTACCCAGCTGTTCAATTCTACACCTGTTAAGGATTAGACCCTCATGGATACTTCTGACTTGGAGAGGCAAGAGCAGGGAGGGGCTTAACAACATGTTAAGACTTGACAACAGGGTCTAAATCCAAAAAATCATGGTTGTAGATGTAGTTGTGATGATTTGGTTGGTTGATGAGGATATGGTAGAGTGTCTACCATGACTTCCTCCAAAGGGATCACTCTAGAGCATCAAATGCTCAGGGAGAAGTATTATGTGGTTTTTAATCAAAATAACTCATAGTCAGAGTGAGAAACTACTGATGGTGATGAGGACTCTGATCATGATTATGGACTTGCTCTTGATTTGTAGGATTCCTTTTTTGGATGAAGATATGTTTTGTTTGACCCCGTCCACTCTCTTTCCTTTTTTATTTTTTCTTTTTTATTAATTTTTTTAGGATCGGGACCACCCATATTCCGAACATTTTGAGTAAATAAGTCTTGATGGGTGAGTTATCCCGTTAGGGGGCTATGATCTACCTTTCCATCTTGTGAGTGTAGTGTGTGTGTGTTTGAAAGTAATTGTACCCTCAAGAACATAATATATATATGGTGATATTTTAATTAAATTGAATGAACTTTTATTTCTATATTGTGTCATATACCTCTTATATTTCTCTTGTATTTGTAGTTTCATTTTTCATTAGCATCGTCATACAAAAATTTGACGCTCGCTTTCTCAACGATGTGATTTTCCTACGATCGGTCTTACATTTCTGATTTCGAAATTCTTCATGATTTCAATCGGTGTTCGATCGATTTCAAAACACGTTATCAGAACGATCACCTTATTCACATTTCCCATCATTATGATAACTTTATCATCAAAATAAGATAAATATCACTTGAAAAAGGTATATCACATGTTTTTTATAAACATTATTCGTTTGACATAATCTTTCACATGTGCATCGACTCCATTCATTCGAAGTGCTACATCAAAATATGAGTCTTATTTTATATGAAAAATATTGTTACATTTATTTTTCCCCTCCTGATAAATTTGAAAATAATATATGATTTTCTTAATATTTTGTTGCAAGAAAAATAATGAGTTCCTGAAGAGATGTAATGACTCACGAATGAAAATTTTCACTATATTCCCTGAAGAGAATGTGTTTGATTAATAACCAATGCAGTTGATGTCATGAAAACAACATTCATAAAATAAAATAATGAAACAACACTACCATAAGTGGTCGAATGATGAACATCGCGTACCTATCATACATCAAGCCGAAGTTTGGTGATCAGTGATTAACATCACGTACGTGTCGTACGTTGAGATAAAGGTTGATGATCATGCCATGAACCATCAAATTTCATCTCTCTTATTCCTTTGTTCACTCTGAAGGTGTCAAGTTTTCTTATGATTTATAAAGGCTCATAATGGATATGATATTTACTTTGAATATTTATAAATATCGTATTGTTTTATTTCTTTTCTCTTTTTTATTTATTATAAAATATTTTTGAGAAATTAAATATTCTTGATGAGAAACCGTAAATATATTATATATATATCCATCAATTAGAGTGGGTGAAATTGATGAAATTAATGAATTGAATATTCATGCAATTTTCTTGAAGACACTACAAAACCCAAACAAATAATTTTATCCCATTCCCTGGAGTGAAAGAGAATATTTATTGAAAATGATTTATTTCATTCCCTGAAGTGAATGAAAAACATGATTTTATTTTAAATCAAGTTCTAAGTGAATATGATATTTTGTGAATGATCATTCTGCTATATTTATTTATAACAAATAATAATAATATAACCACCAGAATTGGTTTGATGATAATAAATATTTACAGATCACAATTAATTTTGTTAATATTTATAAAATAATGCATCCCTAAAGGATTATATGAAAATAATGTCCTTTGACATTATATTTAAGAACATCTTCATTTATCAATTATTATTCCCACAACAACAATATCAAGGGAAAATTATTATTTATCATATTATTATGGATTATCAATATCATCTCATGTAATTAATTTATCCCCTAAAGTGGATATTGATATTCATATAGTTCATAAATGAAATGAATGAATTACATAGTTTTGATAATCTGATATATATTATGAAAATAATTTTACTACCTAAAGTGGTTAAAACATTGATCATCATAATTAATAAAATTTATATTTTATGCAAGATGATCATTATTGATAAATAATAAATTATCATTCATGAATCATGAAATCCAATGAATGAATTCATTCCCCGATGTGAATGTAGATTTAATTACTATATCTCATTCCTTGAAGCAAATGAAATTATTAATGAAAAATTTGATATGATTTTTGATATCGTGAATATTTGAGAGATTATGAAGTTTGATCAAATGATTTCTCCTTTATTTGATAAAGTGAATGTTGTTTATTAATTATAATTTTGGATGATGATAAGGTGTGTGTTGTGAATCCAGAAGATTCTTCCACATTGATTCTCGCTACCACATTCACCAGCTTGAAAAGACGTAGGGGATCCTATCCTAGGTATATGTATTGTAAAATAATATTTGGTGTTGATTGTGTTAAAGTGGTGGTCGAATTAGTGTCTTTCCTTGGTGTTTCTGCTCCACGTTGGGAATTTTGTTTACCTTGGGAATGTTGTTTGCCTGCGGACTGCTATTTAAGGGTTCTTGATTTCAGATTATCTTCATAGAATGCTAAAGATGAGGTTTAGAGCTGAAAGTTTTCACTAGGATAATGCTATTTGGTTTTGGATGTTCGAGAGGGTATGGCGTTGGCCATCGGTACCAGCCCGTCTTTGTACGGGATAGCTTGCCGTTGATCATTAGAATGGTGGAAACTAAATTTCTTGTTATTAATGCTAGGTATGAGCATTTCTTTGTTGTTTGATCTGATTTTTTTAATTTTGGATCGCTGGGGCAAGGTTTTATGTCTTAGTAATTGAAGTCATGTATCTTGGTTTCTCACTTTTTCCTTAAAAGTGTTGCTTTAATAAAAAATTAATTTTCAGTCAGTAAAATAATATTTGGACCCGAAGTTCCAAAATATGTGTGCCATAAGTTCTAAAATATGAAATAATCCACTTGGTGATGGGCCTAACCTGTTATCATTATATTATGAATTCATCAACCACCATAAGTGGAAATTGTAATGAAAAATATAAGTTCGAACAATGAATGATCCAAGAGATCTTATAGGGGTCGATCTTGAAGAAAAATATTTATAAATATTATTTTGATTAAATTCTTCAAAATAACTCATATATGATTTAGTATATGCTCATATAAGTACATTTACTCATAGATAAAATCAATTAACGACCCTAGAAGAGAGAATATATTCCTACCCTATAGTAAAAATTCTTAATTCTTTGTTATATATGAATTCTCGATGATATATGTGAATGGTATTCTTGAAAATGAATATCATATGTAGACACTAGAAAAAATTGGTACCTTGATATGTGACAAACATTCATAAAAAGTGATTATAAAGAATTTTTTATGTACAATCGAATAAATAATGGTAAACTAGAAGTTTACTGATCCTGGAACTTTAAATATATGGCATGATGATTTAGTCCATCCAAGATCAATTATAATGAAATATATTGATTAATGTATACACGAGCATCGATTTGTTGATAACATTGTATACATCCATCAAGGGGAGAATGATGAATTTATTTAGTGGATTCTTGTCTACTAAATTATCAATTAATTCATTTTCATTAAGTCATTATGAATGCCCCATGTATAATAATTTACCCTGAGGTACCCATTTTTGAGGTAAATTATTTATATCATTAGAATATATTTTGGAAATAAAGTTCCCATATACTTATGAAGAAGTATATATGGGTGAGTCCAACTACATGTGATCCATCTATATTAAAGATGCATCCACTAAAAGATCACATGTTTTATTTACTGTTGGTGAGTATATATTACAAAATGGTCCTACATAACCATTAACATAATGCTCTCAACACTAAAAAGAATGCACGGTGTTAGAAATCAATAGTCTGATTATACACACCCAAAGTTTTGTTGAACTAATTATATAAAATCATTTCTCATCATGAGTAGAAATAAATAAATATATTTTACCTTGAAGAGGAAAATGATTATAGCGACAACATTATATTTTTAGATATTTTCCCTTAAGTGACACCAGTACCAGAAAAATTATGAGATCTCTATCAAATGTTTTTGATGATATATTTTCCTTGAATGCTTTAAAAACTCATTGATGACAATGGATTTTTACAAATGTCAATATCATAATAATTGGCCAAAAATTATTAAAGGGACATATGAAATGTTCAACATATAAAGTTTTGGATTGATTATCCAAACTACAAAGACTATTGAATATTGATAATCATATTATAAGAGATATTCTTCCTTGTATATTTGGATATTTATATATGAATCCCAAAAGGGTTTGAAATGCCCAAAGAATATTAAAAATTATGAAAGTTTTACCCAATTTGATAAATTATGGGATGAACTGAATAAGTTTAATTTCATGTATCCATATTAAGTTAAGGAAGAATATAAATTGAATTTATCATCCCATGGTTTGCATGAATCATTGTATTCATCATATTATTAATATTTTTTGAAAAACATATAAACTCTTGAAGAGTTTTCTGGAATCAATGACTTACATGGAATGTCCTTGTATTTTGAATTAATCACCCCAAAGATGAAATATTAAATTTTGGAATGGGTTTTCCCTTAATGAATAATTAAATATCATGCTTCCAAGAGTAACAGATTTCATAAATTATGGGTTGACGAAGAACATATTTATCCAATAAGGATTAAATATAAATTCACATTTTATTTATCCCTGAAGGATATACATGTACATATGCACATGTACCTTGCAAATAAAATAAATCATATTATGATGCAAGGTAATGTCATTCCCTATTCATTGAAATCTAAAGGGTATAAATTATAATTATTCAAAAATTCAAAATTGAATGTTTTGGTTATGAATTGATCATGGGAATTCTATGAGTTAATGATCATTATGAGCATGAGATGTAATTTTTGTACTCTTTTTGCCTTAGCCAAGTTTTTCCCACTGGGTTTTCTTGATAAGGTTTTTAATGAGTCAACACTTTTGGAACATGATGTTATTGTACTCTTTTTCCCTAATAAAGTGTTTCCCCTGAAGTGTTTTTCCTTGATGAGGTTTTTAATGAGGAAATCATACATCATAACAGATATCCAAGGGAATGTAATAAAATATTATGGATATTTATAATTAATGGAAATTATTAGTCATCCCCAAGAGTTGTAATTTTTAATGAGTCCATTCATTATTACCTTTGGTCTTCCTCCCATGTCTCGAAGGAATAATTAAATAATAATATTAATTAATTTCCTAAAGACATAATTAAATGATGTAATCAGGGGAGTTGGAAATGTTTCACTCTTTTTCCATTCATCAGGTTTTTCCACTGGGTTTTCCTGGTATGGTTTTTAATGAGGTAGCATGAGATAAAATTATTTTATTTTGGCTTCACTTATTTTTCCCATGGGGTTTTTTTAAGTGAAGATCAAATAATATTCTATGAAATTATGACATCCAAGGGGGAGTGTTATGAAACATTATTAATGGATGTCATAATTATGACAATAATGATGACTCCTAAATTCCCAATTAATTTCCCTCATAATGGACAACCTTCTATATTCTCAATCGTTGGATTAGATCTAATGTACTCTATAAATATGGTGATATGTTAATGAAATTTAATGGACTTTTGGATCTACACTGTGTTCTCTAATTATTTTATTTCTCTTGAATTTTTATTTCCATTTGTCATTACCATTATCATATGTAAATTCAACACTCGATTTCTCAATGATGCACTTCGCCTACGATTGGTCTTACATTTCCATTTTTGTTTTTTTTTTCAATTTTAATCGGTGTTCGATTGATTTCAAAACACGTACCATATTTTGTAGCATTTTCCACATTTGAGGTTGTACCAAATTTTTTTAAATAGAAAATATAAAAAAGGAAAAAAGTTTCCAGAATATCATTCATAGAAAGGAGTATATTACAGCTAATCACATTGTAATGAATGAGTTTTGGGAAGCCCTTTTTAGGGATTTGGAAGCTAAAATCACAGATAAAGAATATAGAAGTAGGTATGATGAAAATGTTATGATATTATTTAATGAGTACTAGAAGGATAAAAAATGATTAATAATACTCTTGTTATATCATAAAATGAATTACAGATGTTACTGACTAAAAATGAACCTATGTGTTATTCCACCCTTTAGGGGAAAAATCCAAATAGTTGTTTAAGTACCCTAATAATAAAAAACAATATAAAATGATCATGAAAATCAATCAAGGGACTATCTTACCCTTAATAAGGTTATGTTATTGTATGTATAATATATTTATTCTATATAGAGGTTCTAGATTGACCATTCATAGAAATAAGTATAGTACATCTAATCATACTATAATGAATGAGTTTTGGGACTCTTTTTTAGGGAATTGGAAGCTGAAATCATAGATAAAGAGTATAAAAGTAGGTGTGATAAAAATAATATGATATTATTGAATGAGTACAATCCAAATAGATGTTAAGTAGGTATTAAGAAAATGTTGTGATATTATTGAATGAGTATAAGCCAAATAGTGTGTAGTTATGTGTTATTCCACCCTTTAGGGGAAAAAATCCAAATAATTGTTAAGAACCATAATAAGAAAAAATAATATAAAATGATCATGAGAATAAATTAAGGGACTGTCTTACCCTTAATAAGGCAAGGTACTTGTATGTATAATATATTTATTCTATATAGAGGGTCTAGATTGATCATTCATAGAAAGGAGTATAGTACATCAAACCATACTGCAATGAATGAGTTTTGGGAATATTTTTTTAGGGAATTGGAATATAAAATCATAGATAATGAATATAGAAGTAGGTATGATGAAAATTTAATAATATTATTTAATTAGTACAATAAGGGTAAAGAAATCATTAATAATACTCTTGTTATATCAAAAAATGAATTACAAATGTTACAGACTAAAATGGAAGACATGACTAGTCAATTCGATGAATATAGTATATTTAATGCGACTCCAAATCTAATTAAACTATTGATAGGAAAGGATATTATAAGAGCTAGATCTTATTTATATGAATACCTATCTAAAGTTATTTATTATAGAACTATAGCTTAGTTTGGTGAATATATGATGGAGGCTATCATTATATGTGTCCTAGGGGTTTTGTATAACAATATTCAAGAGTCATCAGTTGTGAGGGGATCTACATTGTTGGATAATCTGGATAGAACTGTTCGAATATAGGCTAATATAACAAATAAAAATAAGACAGTAAGTAGTACATCAATAAGTAATCGAGTTGATAGTAGTAAGGATGGTGATATCAAGCAAAATAAAGTAAGAAATATGAAATTGGTAAAAAATTTCTTGAGTTCAGGATTGAAAGAAAATTGATCCATATTGAGACCTTTTCAACAGATGATCATACAAAGAATAAATAGAATTTTAAACAACCCTTTGATCACTGCATACCCAAAACCACAAACCACTACCTATACGACCACTACATACCTGAGCACATACACAACTTTTAGGGACAAGAATCCAAACAATAATTCCCTACAAAATTGACCTAGACACAAGGTCATATCTCCATGGGTACTCAATCGTAACCACATAACCACTTGGAAGCACCAAACATGCACTGATTTCATAAATAGAGGCATCCAACTTATTTTATAAGATTTCACTACTGGAAATAAGATCTATACCAATGGTTTTGGGCAAACTGTTGGTATAGTTCACTTATATGGACCTATACTAACGGTTTGGCCAAAACCATTGGTATAGGTCACTAATTTGGATATATACCAATGGTTTGCCCAAAACTATTGGTATAGGGGGGACCTATACCAACAGTTTTTCCAAAACCACTGGTATAGAGTCTCTATTATGGACCTATGCCAATGGTTTTGGCCAAAACGTTGGTATAGGTCCATAATAGAGACCCTATACCAACGGTTTTGGACAAACCATTGGCATAGGTCCCCCCTATACCAATGATTTGTCCAAAACCATTGGTATAGGTCCCAAAGTCAAAGAATCTAAACCAACGGTTCTCAAAACCTTTGGTATAGGTCTATACCGACGGTTTTGAGAACCGTTGGTATAGATACATGTATTTTTTATGGAATCTTCTTACATAGAACATTAAATAAATCAAAATTTAAAATATTTATGATAATACATATATATATATTTATGAAATTATGTTCACAAAAGTTAAGTTAGGTTAGTTGTTTGGTCGTTCAATCATAAACCAGAGGTACTTGGATCAAAACCAACATAATGCTTCTTTTTTGAAATACATATACCAACGGTTAAAAACCATTGGTATAGACCTATCCTCATAGCTTACTATCCAACGGTTCTCCAAATCGTTGGTATAGGATATACCAACGTTTTGGAGGCCTATAACAATAGTTTCAAACTGTTGGTATATGGTATTTTTCTAGTAGTGTTGTGTCAACCTCACTCATTAGTTGCCCTTTAAGGTTACAAAACATTGACTCACTAAACCTGATTCTCTCTCAAGGGACACTAGATCTTGTCACCTAGCCCCTAAACCCAGCCTCACTTTTTCCTAGCTCAAGGTCAAGTGACATCTAGAAAGTCAAACAAACAAGAATGGTCACAAGTCAAGAGTGATATAACTTAAGTGAAAAATGCAGTAAGTTGAGAATTCACTATTCTACACACCACAAATCAAGGAAGTTCCCACCAACCAAGATTTCTCTCTATCCCCTCCTTCCCTCACCAAGGTCATCAATACAAATAGAGAAGATCTACATCATGGAAACCTCATAACTCAAAAACTCATAGGGACCCCACTACCCATATACCAGGTCAATTCAAGCACACAAGACCTTTAAGTTTTCACAACTATTAAACGATCGACACATTACAAAGTTACATTATACAGCCTTTATCATTCACAAGGTTCACATTACAAGATTTGTTAAATAGAATTTCATTCACAAAATATAGAGGAATACACTTACTGTAATTTTATTCATCCCAAACATCACTTACCATAGAACTCACATTTATCAAGGGATTTCCATTTCCCTAAGCCACATGGTTCAAATTCACACAGGATTCACATCCTTTTAAAACTAGGATTTACACTTAACCTCTCCAAGATTTATCAATATTTCCAAAATCCCCAAGGATTTGTTAAATAGAGTGCGGAATCCACAAACTATAAATTAACATGATTTATAGGTAACTTATTGGCACACTATTTAATAAGCACCATTATTCAAAAATGCATTTACATTTTTCCGAAAGTTACACTTTCATTCTACCCAGGCTCTCATAAGATTTCAAGTTTCCAAGGTTTTATTAAATAGAGTGTTATTCACAAGATATGGGGGGGGGGGAATTATATGTTTCTTATTGGAACCTTATTTAATCAATATCATCATCAGTCTATTTATATCTTCTGATATGTCCAGAAATCATCCCATGAATTGGTTAAGTAAGATTCCATTATAGAAATATATAGAAAACACCACATATGATTCTACGAAAACTTTAAATAAATTATCCCCTTATTACCAGTAATTTATAGACTATAGGAAAACATAAATCATACATATATAATCAATCAAATGTAATCATAAGCTAATACAAATCAGGAGCAGCATGTAATCGACATCTAAAACCCATGCCCCTAGCATAATGGATGTCATGTGAATCCATACGCTTCTAAAATGTTGTATGAACACAGTCACACACTCTTTTCAAACCAAGCCAAGATCCAAAGTTCCATAATCCAATAACTCCACCAACCATGTGGCTCACTCAAGGTGAAAATAAAGTGCAACTGTAACAAGTGAAATCCAATAACAACAATTATCATCCCCCGGTAACTTGGTTTTTCCCCCGTGCATGGGTTAATGACTCCTAAGCATGATATCATTTCCAAATAATGATAAAATACTACCCTCCTATCTACCATATACAAATAGTAAGAAAGAAGAAAATATTCTATGATACCATTCTATAATTCCCTACCACCCCAAACCACAGATCGGTGCCCGAATCGACAGTTGCTACTGCACTTCAGGGGTGCCTCCCTGTAGTCCAGAAGCTACTGACTAGTAGTGCAGGTATAAGGTGGTTGGGTGGGGAGACTATACCCACATATCAAAGTATCCATGAAGCAGAAATAATGGAAAATCATATAAATTAGAAAAAACAACCATCACAAATAAAACAGGGAAAGTTCCGAAATAACTACAGTATCAAATGCTATAACAACGAATAATTTCATACATTCCATAACTGATCCCCATGGGAAAATCATACCCATGAAAATAAATATAGGAAAAAATAAAATTTATTATAAATTCCACCCCATTCCATTCCAGAGTCTTGATCAGTTCTGATGTCCATACTCCACTCCAAGAAAGAACAATACAAATAATATCAAGCCTTACCTTGAACCTGTACCTGTAAATAGATAGTCTTCTACTTGGATACCCAAAATCCATGGTGGACTGAGCATGGTGTGAGTAAAACTCAGTAGACCACCATCAACAGCATCCCTAAAATAGCCATCCCATTATATAGTGCATACAAGAGTGTTATAAATAAGAATGTATGTAATTAACCATTTTATCAATCAAGCCGTTATAGATTAATAGTTAACTATTTAATATTTAAATAAAAGATAGTATGACAACCACCAATGTTCATGATCTATAGTGACACCTGACACATACCTTCTTCATCAATCTCCAGTGAATCTCTGATCATGGTGCACTTCAATACTCGACTGGTTCCAAAGTATACTACAAAGGAAACCATGGTCATTATAACTCGAGGAAACCCATGTGGATCCAACAAGAATTCACTCTCAACGATCCCATTATGAATCCAAGGGAGGGGTGACCCTTTTAATTACTCTGATCCAAACTACTTTTCTAAACTCAAGGAACCATCCTTGAAATTCAAAATCATGGCCCGGGGGGAATCCCTGAATTATAACTGAGGAATTCTACTCAAAGAAACCAAGTAAAATATAGGGAGATCATATTGAAACATTCACCAAGGTAAGAATCCATGGAATTTGTAAAATCTCATGTCTGTTTGAGCTATAAATTTTAGAAGGAATTTGAATTTTCATTTTATGGGATGGGTTAAATATTGACCAAAGATTTAGAATAGAATTCTGGATGTTTGAATACCACTAAATGAGGGTTTTAGATGTGGAATTAGTTTTGGTTTGTAGCTTGGGGGTATTGGGAGAATCCTAAGGGTTCAGGACCCAAAACCAGAGTTTTGTGAAAAGTGTAGCAGAGGGCGCACGATTTGTGCATAGATTGTGTTAACAGTGTAAACAAACCATGCAGTTCAGTTTATACAGGTGCATGGGATGGGGAAACTGTCCAACAGGCTAGGGAAAACCATCCAAGTATCTGCAATTTATTGGAGACATGTCACACGACTGGCACATGGTTTGTTAAATAGTGCACCATGTACGTGTGTGAGGTTTGGGGCTTGGACAGTGCCAACCATGGGGTTTGGGTAGGGTTTGGCCAACCATGCGGCCAAACCGTAGGGCCCATTAAAAATTGGAAAATGACCCTTTTTCCCCTACATTTTTAAGAGGGAAGGACCTATTTTTCTCCCTTCTCCTTCCCCACATGCACACCTCTCTTTCTCCTCTTCCCTTGGGAGGTTCTCCTCCATTTTGGTCAAAATTGGATGTCTTTAGGTGTGTTGGAACCCTTAAGGTAATTGTTTGACTCTGTTAGGCTATGTTTTATTCTTTTTATTCTTCCTCTAACCTAGGTTTTTTCAGTTAGGGATTTTGGTCCCGATCCCACCGGAGCATGGTGGAATCATATACCAATGTTGGGGGGTTTAATCTACCTAGTAAGAGGATAACCCAAGAAGTTGTTTGCACTTTTTCATGTATCATTTCATTGAGGTACGTTGCAGTGGTGAATTTTTAAAGCACTAATTATTTTAATTAAAATTTTTAAATGGTTGTTTTGACGTCATTTCTTAGGGATTTTAACTGATTTGAGGGTGATGGTGTACCACTTTTTTGTTGTTGAGTATTAGTTCATCGTTTCAGTGTGATGAGATCAACCAGTGAGCTTTGGAACATCATGCCCTTTTTGAATAAGTTAGTTTTCCTTTCTTTATAAATTGTTTGGTTTTATTAATTAATTATAATGTTGTCATAATTGATTAATTTTGATGGTCTATTTGTGTTACAAGTCCATTATGACTTGGGTATGCTTGGGCAGGCCTTGACAGTAGCTATCGGCCCATAGAAAATAAACATAAAGCTTCCTAATGGTAATTGGTCTGTTGTTCCTCCCCTTTTGTATTTATGCATGGTTATGGTATTATGTGTATGATTGGGATTTCCCCTAAGGCTGACGTACCCCTATTTATTTTCAATCTGATAAATGTTTAACTAAATGAAATGGGTATATTATACTGGATGAATACTTGGGGGCACTAACAACCCGAACATGTTAGCTTCATCCATAACTTGTGGCTATTACCTTGACAGAGGAACCCCTGTGGGATGCCTCTACCTATTTTCTATTATAGGACCGCAAGATGGATTCCTTACTTCCTTTTTGACTTATAGGCCCCCAAAAGGAATGACTCTATTTACTAGTGGACCTTGATGATTACGAGTAGGATGCCTCTCCAATGTTTTGACTTAAGGGGCAAAGTGGTTGCCCTGATGTATGATAGACCCTGAACTAGTACGTCAGGTTTGGGTAGAGATGGTAGTAGGTGCCAACTTATAACCCATTCCAAACTTGTAAGCGAGTGAGGATGAGATAGTAGTTGTGGTTTAGGCATTTGACCACCCTCACTTTTTTTTATTTAGGAATTCATTTGTTTACTATTGATGAAACAATGATAGCCATAGGTGCTTCCAAGTTTTTTACCGATGTGCCAAACATGATGTTGTATGGGGTTACCCAAAATGTAATCCCTTGGATCCAAATTTTGTTCTTATTTATTTTATTTTGGATTTCCAGACATAATTCCTAGAATCTGGATTCTGACCCTTATTTTATTGGGATTTATAGATGTAAAACTTGGGGTACAACTTATGTGATTATTTGATTGAATGTTATTGTTATAATTACTGGAAGTCCCACTTATCATTGGGATTACTCATTGATGAGGGATGCAGAGGTAGGTCACTGAGAGAGTCTCAAACCCCTCTTATACAAGGTTTCTCAAGGAATGGATAGTCTGGTAACATTCCAGAGTATGGAAAAAGTTATCAAGTGGGTGCATTTATCCCGAGTAGTGGGATGCTGATGAGCTCCCCAAGGATGGAATTTGTCTCCTCATCTGATGCCTTGGATACTCCTTGGGATTGATTGATGTACCATTATAGATACTCACCAGATTTTTCTGGGAGTGGGTTATTGATCCACTTATTGAATGATTCCATGTTAGCACCGGATCAGGAGAGTATTCCTTCTAGATCGCATAAGGCTCATCCCCCTTAGGGATTATCCTAGTTGTCGTGTCGTGATCTCCTATAGACCAGGACCCATAAATTAGAAATTGGAATGGATTACATGTGGATTGGGTGGTATGAAATTTAGCTCAATGTTATATTTATAGGATGTCCAATTGATACATGGAACCCTTCATCTTATAGTGATTGGAGGTGACTACAGGTGAACCAAGGGTTAGGAAATGTATCCCCCTATGGTGACATAGATTGGTTAGAGATATTACCAATACTGGACGAAGTAGGTATTATCGATTGGGATTATGGACCCATAGATTGAATTAATTATACAGAACTTGAGTGGTACAACATCCAACTCAATAACCTTTTTACAGGATGTCCAGATGACCAGGATTACAGACCCAAGGATTTGCTACTATTGTTTATGTTATTTATCACCTTACTCATGTATATACATATTTATATATATATATAGATTTATATTTATGAGAATATATATATCTAGACACACACACATATATATATATACATTATGGATTTTTTCCTAGTTGATTGGGATCACAAACCCAAGGATCAACTGTGGTTTCATGTTATTTATTTTATTTATCTTTTCCAATTGTGTCTCGACTATGTTGAGCACCTTAATTTAACAGACCTTGATCGACTTGTCTTTCAGTTTATTCTCTAGTAGTTTTTATCATTATTGTTGTAATCCTGATTAGTAGTTCAAATATAAATAAACTGTATATTATTGGCTATGTATTGGAACTCATTAGTGGTGCCCTAATGAATTTTTTACTCACGCCCTATTCAGGCTGCCATTGCACTGGGTAACTCGAGGAGACGTTCACTTGGTACTAGGAATGGGTAGGGACGAGGCCTGGTATTGATCAAATAGATTGGAACAAAGTTTTATATGGATATTGGGTATGTGGTATGGATCAGAGTTAGTAGGAGAGACCTATACTTTTATTTTTTACCCTTTTATTTACTCCTGTATATGTGATCAGCCCGATGAGTGATCAGTGTTGTATATATGACACATTCATTCAGGCCTTTACCACTTTCTATTTATTATTACAATATGCTTCTATTTCAGTTATTTACCACTTTTTTCACTCTGTTTATTTACTGATTGGATAATATCTGGTTATTTCCACTATTTTTACTCTCATATGAGGGTATAATCTCCCCAATATACCATCTTTAGACCCTCGCTGCTAGTCATTAGCCTCGAGTGTATGAGGAGACAGGCTTGAGGCCTTATGGAGAACTAGCTTAGAGCATCGGTTTAGTAGCTTCTAGGTCGATACATTACAAGGTGGTATCAGAGCTATTACTTTCAAGTTGTATTAATATTTGGGATATTATAGACAAGATTATTAGGAATTTATCAGAACCTGTGATGGATGTTGGACGGGTGCATCGAAAAAAATTGTTCTGGTAACAAGTCATAGTTTCCCGAGATATGGGATTACTATTATGATCTATGATGTTATAGTTGTATATGTTTTTTTTCTTTGAGTGATGCACATAATGCATGGAGTGATGATTTATTATAGATTTTTGGCTCTTAGTCCATTGGAAAGAGGCCAATGATTGATTTTAACTCTCAGTCAGTAAAGGAAATAGGCGTCTCATGCATCATATTTGACACATAGGATTCACATGGTATAGTCCTGCTAGTGTGTGACTTTAATAATGATAGAGGACTATTGTTTAAAGTGTAAACACAAACATAAATATTATTTTCCCATATAGGTTTTTGGTGAAATTCTACTCAATTGGGCCGACTTGCATATATATATTTCATTTTTATGGTCGGTGATGTGGATCTACATCGAGACATTTGATAGTGAGGCTAACAAATCATTTCTCATGAACAGGAGGTTCATCGACCCTAGTAGCTTTATAGGCACATAATTACCAAATGTTGACCCCTCATGGTGTGTTTTTTCTTAGGTTCGATTATTTAAAGTGTTAGTTTCAAACTATATGGTGTTTTCCCACATAGATTTAAATGACATTTTACTTAACCAAACTTCATTTATTGTTATCTTGTCAGGTCACTGAGTACAATGCTGATAGGTACTATGATATTTCTCGTGAACTAGACCTCAAGGGGGTATTATCGTATCTGGATACCTGGTGAGTGTTAATTCAGTATCTCTTCAATGTTATATAATGACCTCCATAGAGCAGTTATTTATGAGGATGCTCAGAGACGATCAGGACCTTGTGGTCCATGTTGATAGTTTTGACCCTCAAAGGTTGTTTTTATCTTTACCTCCCTTTGAGAGGTTTGACATTTGGTATAGGTGGTTAGAAATAGATACCCTATTATGAGACTTGATCAATAGGAATAGGTGGGAGACCTAGGGGCCCTTAGTTTTGACCTGAACCCTTATAGGTTGACGTTCGTTTTAATCAAGGGAAACCTTTGAGTAGGGTTCACCTGGGGTTTTGGATGCATTTTTAGGTAGTGATCTAGGTTATACGCTTGTTTGAGAATGATACACAGTTAGTGCTCAAGTTTTTTGATATAGGCATGTTGATATCTTCATATTTTGATGAAGCAACAAGGGTTCTTTGGTATCAAGACTAACTTTGACGGGTAGGACTGTTTGGGTTTCTGACCCTGTTGATCAGGGTTTTCATTTTTGTTAATGTAGTTAGAGCACGGGTAGATACTCATGACTAGAATGATGTTGGGTGACATGCGATCACAGAATATATCATGGAACAGGAGTGATGCCTGATTTTGAATAGGATTTCCAATGGAGCTTCTAGATTAATGAGATTAATGTACCATGTAGTACGATCAACTTATCCTTGTGATGAATGAATCACGAGATCATGAGTTGGGTGATAAAGGTACATGTCTATTACATGTGGTATCGATTGAATCATAAACCGATGAGTGGATAGGTTCGAGACAAGGATCAATAGTTTCAAGAACTTTATGTGGTCATGGTTTTGTGTGATTTATGATGAAATGAGAAATGTCCCTCCTTGGTACAAGAGATATCAAGAATTAATTGGGTACCGAAAGGTGGTTGATCTGCGGATGGACCTGGACACACATTATTGGGAGATGTAGTGTCAGGATTTGGTTAAAGGAAGGAGTAGCTAGTTTTGATGTGAGAGTGGATTGAGGGAGTTGTAAACACCTTTTAATGGAATCTTAGTGTACTCCTAGTTAGTGATGACTATGATATATCTTTACATAATCTTGCATACAATGAGAGAGTGTTTATTATATTCTGAGCTTCTTCTCTTTTAAAATATATTTCATGGTCAGTGTTGTAACCTGTTGAGGTTGTACTCAACAAGAAGTTTAAGAGTAATCTAGATAGTGTATTGTACACTTTTGGTTGTTTGAGGGTGGTTAACCATATGGTGAGTTAAAATGTAGTGATTTCTGTGGAAACCGTTCCCAGGAAGCAGGAATAGGTGATGCTTGGTTATTGTGAGTTAATGCTCAAAGATGAGCAGGTTTCTATCCATGTAGGTTGTTATGTATAGAAATAGAAGGTCCATGGGTTTTGGTGACCGGGCTTTCATTTATTTGATGCGGTGACAGGGATGCTCCTAATGTGGGGAGCAAGACAATAGTTGTAGGAGGCTGGCCCTCACGTGGAAAGGGTTTTGGGGCCATGAGAATAATCATATGACGGTGGTTTTGGAACTCATATTCCATTTGATAAATGAAACATGTATGGCTAGAAATATTGGTAAATTCTATTTACATGTTTGATTATGGATTTGGGTGAAATATAAGTGTACGCATTAAGCCCAGTGTAGATTTTGATGATCCATGGATGCTGGATCAGGGTTCCATCAATGATGGTGCTAGATCATGACTATAGTTTTTATCAAAATATGGTTATGTCGGGAGACATCATCAGAAGTTGGTTACAGGCTTCGGTGAAAATGCTCAGAACAATCTCAGTATGCCTTGAGAAATGGTTGTAGAAATCTAATTTTGACGATGAGTCAGTCGTGGGAGTGTAGAATTCTTGGGAGTAGTCGACCAGATGCATCTCAACTTGAAATTCCTATAATGGTTTGATATAGTCAGTAGGGTATCGTGTTTAGTGTTCCTTCAGGATGATATGGGTGTGGTTTAAGGGTAGGATGAGAATTTTCAAGGAAAATACAGTGCAACCATGTTGAGCATAGTCGATAGGAGTTCAACCATTATGATAAAATCAAGGAATGAGGGTATTGTTTTCATGTTTAGTTTGATAAATGTGTCATAATTGTCACTAGGACACTCAGAACACGTTCTGGTGAGAAAATGTGATGGGGGATATAGCGACCCAAGCCTTTTACATAAGACATTACACGATTTTAATCATAATATAGATTAGAGTACAAGCCAAGGATCATGAAGTCTAGTGTATTTGAAGACTAGGTACATAAAAATTAAAACACGGGACTAAAAAAACAATTATTTATTTAATCTTCATAGAGGGATCCTAACTTCCATTGCGCTCATACATCTACATAGGGTACCCTGAGGAACACATGAACAATGGGATGAGCTAAAAATCCCAGTAAGGGAGTATACATAAGAATAAGGATTTAGCACAAGGGTTAGAAGGCACGACATAATGATAAAAAAATAATGGAACATATGGAATCATAACATATAAATATGGGATCATAGTAATGTAGAAGCAACATAAAACATGACTTTAGTATGAGTCCATGCTAACTGCCAAGATCGTTTCACATAGTAGTACAAGCCAAGGATAACCGCCAAGACCATCGCACATAACATAAAATGAGACTTAAATTTACCCAATAAATTGGAGTGATATCTGGGTGACCCCATCTTAAATTTTCATGAATATTTTTGCCACATAAAGAATCATACATAATTAGTCTTATATAAACATAATGATTACCCATGGAAAGAATTGCGTACCATAATCATGACACAAAGCATGACAGATGGGCATGACACAAAAGTATTCATGAAAGAAGGGAACTAAAGTATACATGGACATTCATAAGGGAATATATATATATGTATCATGGTGATTGGTTTCAATTATAAGTGACAACATGTAGGAAAAATATTCATGAAATTTTGGCATAAAAACATTTTTGAGCGGTTTTAAGGAAAATACTATAGAGCCTTTAAAATAGAAAAGAGAAAAATTATTTATAAAAAGACAAAAGTGAACCAGGAAGGTTTTAACAATAAAAATAATTATTTATAAAGACAATTATATATTAAAAAAGAAGATAGAGTGCACTTGAAATCGGGTAAGAATTCGGGAAGCTCCCTCAAAACAGGTTTGCTTATCGGGAAGTATTGAGGAGGGAATCACTTAAAAACATGTATATCCATGAAAGAAAATAATGAATGAAACTTGATAAATGATTTTGGAACATTAAAATAGCATTTATATGATGAACATAATAAAAATAGATAACCTCATTTAGGTAAAAATAAAGATAAAGAAACCCGAAGGAATAAAGGAGGTTCAGGTTGAATCTCTTACGGAATATCGACATGGTATCATGTGTTATTAAGAGGGATTAATGAGAGAGAAAAGGGTTTATCATCATTTAAACATCATGAGGACAGTATGGGGAGGTTCTTAATAATACCCCATCACTAGGAATTACACATAAAGGGGCATAACACAGAAAACAATCTTGAATAAAAGTGAAATAGAGGATCCCTTACCTTAAGTCCGATGGTGTTCTCCACTAGTTATTAATGACCTGAATAAAAAAATTAGGCTTATTAATTAATAATTCAAGAACCTATTCTATATGTAAAATATTTATTATAACCTTTTTAAGTTCATTCATGTCCTTTTTGATGGGTTAAGCGGTTTAATTTCATTGTTCAGGTCCATTTGTTTTCTTGGTTTTTATGATCAGTTTACTTATTTTCATGAACGGATAAACATGTAAGATGAAAGTGGTTGTACAGAATTGAAGTTATATGACATTAGTGAACTTATAGGAGATTAAATGGTTGTAAATTTAATTTGGTTACTTGAAGTGAAGGTGAATCATTATATAAAACTTCAGTGTTAACCTTTTGGATTAATTGGCAGTTTTTGGCTACAATGAACATGTTTTGTTTTATAAATAAAAAAATGTGTACAAAAGGATTGCAGAACCATATATGAGACAACATACATATATTATGGTCTGTTTCAACCATAAAAATGGTCTCATGACCAGAATTAAATATGGAAACGGAAATTGAAAACCCATCATCCTTGAATGGGGTAATTTAACACATCTCGGATGGTGTCTTTACTACTAAAATAAAAGAAGGGTAATGGTGAGATGATAATAAATTACTCAATTATCATAAAAATATTATAGTACATGTAAGGTACTGTATTTTTCATAAAATTTTTATGAGGAGAGGTAAGGATAGAAAAGTGACCAAAATAACTTGAAATGAAAGTAAAAGTATTGAAAAAAGGAATTTACCTCTTGAATCAATCTTCCTTGAGATCCTCTTATGGGGAGAAGATTTGGTCTTTTTAGAATACCAAGGGCTTTTGGACGTGGGGATAGAGCTTGGGGAGAGATTTGGTAAGAATTTATGGAATCCACAAGGCTTTAGAAGAGTGAAGAGAAGAGGGTGGAAGAGGTGGTATTTATAGTGGAGGGGAGAAGAGTTTTCATAATATTTTATTCCTTAGTTTATTATTTTCCCTCAAGACCAGAAATAGTGGTGATTCCATGAAAAAGAATAGTAATATGTGCATGTGAGTTCGAACCAATTGGGCTTACATCAGCAGAACATCATCCATAACTCTATAAATCATGTATTTAGCTTAATTTGCAAATTATTATATTTTACTATTCATAAAAATTCAAGTATTTTAGAAAAATCCCAAAAATTCAACCTAACCCTTTTTTGATGTGTATAATACAAAAATGAAATCCATTTTTCAAAAACGAATTTCTAAATATGATTAATTTAATTTTTAATTAAAATCACAATTTACTCAAAAAACAACAATTTTAAAACATTTATTTTCTTATTCCCAGATATAGGTATATCAAACTTCCACTTGAATCTTATTTTTATACTATCATAGGTAAGGTTACTATTAATTAGGGTATTTCACTATTCATAAGGGTAAGGTTACTATTCATAATGGTATGTTACTATTCACCAAAAATTAAGTTGGTCATATTAGACTCCAAATAACTTACTGATTGCTACCATTTATGTCAGATTTTCAAAATTCAAATCACAGAAGTGACAAAATTTTGTTTAAAAGTAAAAAATTACTTATTAGTTCATTTTGTTGTGATTTCATGTGATTATATGACATAATTATAAGAAGGAAATTTCTATTGAAAACTTTGGGTCGTTAAATTATCCCCCCCTTAAGAAATTTCGCCCTTGAAATTTTGTTTTACATTCTAAGCCATAAACAGGTGAAGGTACCTTTCCTTCATTTCCTCCTCTAGTTCCCATGTTGCCTTGTCATAATTATGGTTCGACCACAGTACTTTGACCATTTGAGCAGTCTTGTTTCGTAGAACTTTATCTCTACAATCCAAGATCTTCACTGGATGCTCCTCGTAAGAAAGATCATTCTCCAACTGTTCCACCTCTGAAGAGAGTACAAGTGAAGGGTATGGTATGTACTTCCTTAATATGGATACATGTAAGACATCATTTACATTAGACATGGTAAGTGGAAGTTCTATTCGATAGGCCATAGTCCCGATACGATCAAGAATCTCGATGGGGCTGATGTACCTGAGACTTAACTTTCCTTTCTTCTCAAACCTCATGACCTTCTTCCACAGAGATATGCACAAAAATACCATGTCTCCAACATTTAACTCAAGGTCTCATCGATGATTGTATACATAACTCTTCTGTCGACTTTGGGCTGCCTTGATGTGTTACTGAATGGTTTTCACATTCTCCACCATTTCTTTGACCATTTCAAGTCCTAGCAGCTTACGCGCACCGAGTTCATCCCAACATGCCAGTGTTCTGCTCCTTTTCCCATAATTGGATTCATATGGTGTCATTCAGATGATTGAGTGGAAAATGTTATTATAGGAGAATTCAACCAGTGGAAGATATTGGTCTGATCCTCCTTTCAAGTCTATAGAACATTCTCTCAATAAATCTTCCAGTGTCTGAATAGTTTGCTCAGATTGGCAATCAGTTTGAGGATGATAGGACGTATTAAAGTTTTTTTCAGTGCTTAGAGCTTGTTAGAGACTTTTCTAGAACTTAGAGGCGAATCTCAGAACACGATCAGACACAATAGATAGTGGTAATACATGTAGTCTTACCATCTATTTGATATATATCTATGCAAGCTGATCCAATGATAATTCCTCTCGAATTGCGATAAAGTGAGTTATCTTTGTAAGACAACCCACAATGACCGATATAACATTGTTTCCTCTAGATGTCCTTGGAAGTCTAGTGATAAAGACCATGGTAATGTTTGCACACTTCTATGTTGGTATGGGTAGTGGTTTCATCATACTCTTAAAATTTTTCCTCTTATCCTTCACTTGCTGACATACTAGGCACTTTGATGTATATTCAGAAATCTCCCTTTTCATATTGTCCCACCAAAAGTTTTCTAGGAGATCTCGATACATCTTTGTTCTCCCTGGGTGAATAGAGAAGGTCGAACTATGCGAGTCATTCAAAATATCATTCTTTATCTCCAAATCAGATGGTACACATAATTTTGACCCAAATATTACAACTCCATCCTTATCAATTTTGAAATCGGAGGATTTTCCATTTCTGATAGCTTCCACCCTATTCTGAATTTACACATATTTTCTTTAAGTATCCTTTATTTTCTCCATGAGGGGTTTTTGAGCAATCATTTGAGAAATGATTGATGATGTTCCTACCTTAATTATTACTATGTTTATCCTCTGCAAATCTAAGAAGATCAGATCCTTTTCAATTCTCATCATTGATAAAGATGCAGGATCCTTTCTACTTAGAGTGTCTTCCACCTTATTTGCCTTACCGGGATGGTAGTGGATTGAGCAGTCATAATCTTTGATGAGATCTATCACTATTGGAAATATAACCTATACCCATAGTTTAAAACCATGGGTATAGGATATACCCATGGTTTTAGAAACTGTGCACTGCAGTGCCGTCGCAATAGGTCTATACCCACGGTTTTCAGAAACCATGGGTATAGACCAAGGAAAACTGATATTACCCAGAGTTTGTTAAACCGTGGGTATAGATTTATACCCATGGTTTTCAAAACATGGGTTTATTGATTTACAGCGCCCCATATTTACCCACGGTTTACAAACCATGGGTATAGACAGGTTCCCCAGGCCGAGCAGCTGCACCTCCCTACCATTCTGCACCTGTATTAACACATATACATGGCATGTCAAATTGGATGTTCGAAAATCCAACCTAATCCCCAACATCTAAACAGCTAAACTAGAAGTGTCAATCCAATATATGGATGGTTAAATACATGATCCTATCTATATAAAATATCATCCTTACCTCATACATATGAAAATGAAAGAACAATACCGGAACAAGATGATTTACAAAGTTTAGTGAAAATCCTACTCCTTTCTATGTTGGTTATATGAGACAATGTGGATACTCTAATAATATCAATACTAATTGGTTATACACTGTGATTATAAAAATCCATCAAATGGTTATACACCCTATCCTTTATTCAAAAATTAGTTATACACCAAAATTTAAAACTCCTTCAGTGATTGGTTATATACCCCATCTAAAATCCTCCTACAACTATTTATATTACCCATCCATAAGCTTCTTTTTAGAGTTGATCGAGTGTAAAAAAAATAGACTTCTTTAAATGGTATTCATCAACAACAATGTTGGATAACTATATCCTATGTCCAACTACTTAGAGATATTTAACATCTTTTGAGAAAGGTATACTTGTATTGAAACTTCCTCTGGATCTGGGATGATTTGGATCTACTCAATTTTAAACATTATGGAACTTCGTCCAAAATGTTTTCCTTCTAGTTATTCTTCTTACAAAACTCAATGCTTCCGGTTCTTCATACCTACTTTGACCCAAATGCACTTTTGATGAAAGTAGATCATAAAATCCCCTTCTTCAACTCTTTTTATTGGTAACTCTCAATATCTCATTCTCAATATTCCCTCTTTTTCATATACTTAACTCATGTGATATTACCCCTTTATATATTAATTTTTCCTCTTATAGATGTGGGAATGTATGGGCTTCAATTTGAAATTCTAACTACCTCAAGAATTGACTACTTTAATATCTTCCAAAGATATTGGTATTTGACTTTGTCAATGATCCCACAAAATTCAGCATCAGCTACATTTAACTCATCCTAAAATCTCATCTTGAATCATGATGATTCCTTCCTTGAATATTTATAGTTGAATGTTTAGCTCAACATCAACATAGTGATTAGCTTTATAATAATGTAATTCCCTTTTGGAATCTTCCAAAAAGTGTTCTTTTGATGTAATAAATATTCTCATTATGGTTCTTTTGTTTCCTCAACTTGAACTTAAATACAGGAATTCTTAATAGACTTCTATGACATCCACTAATCACTTTATCAGAAACTATCCAACAATGTCATCCTCAAGAGTCCCTTATACTCACATCAGTATTATAATGGTACCCGACAGTAACCTCCATCAAAAGGAGTCATTCCTTCAAAAAGACTCCAATATATGTGGTCCCCAAATTCAAGAGTTATACCTCAATATCTCTAATATTGAGAAAATGGTCCCAATACACAAAGTAAAACAATGATATCCTCATAGAAACTACTTGATCTCTCCTATAATGATCCATAAAACCGAACATTAAACAACACTAGTTGGCATCCACAAGCCATTTCTAAATAATGATCTCACACCCTCACACAGGATTTGTAGCTCACAAACCAACCCCATGAAGAATCTAAAACCAAACCATATAGAAATTATCCTACTAAACATTTAAAAATAATAACCCCATTTAAATGGACTCTAAAAGCGATAGGATCCGACCAATATGATCTATGTGTAAAAATTATCAGAATTTGGTACTCACAAGTCTAATTTTGAAACTAAGGTGAAAAATAGGGAATAGAGATTTTGGGAGAAATTGTACACAATGTGTACAATGGGGTTAATGAATTGTAACCAGAATGACCCTCATAGATCATGTTCCTTGGTCCACTTGGTTTGAACTTTTCCAAATTACATGGCATGTTCCTCCTGGTATACTGTGTGAACCCCTTCATGGACATCATCCCATATACCCATCTCCACTAAAGTGTAAGACTCTTGAGTAAATTGTGTGTACTCCTCATACATAGTGGGTAAACCCACTGAGGGTCCCATCTAAATTGTGTGGACTCCCCCCTGCCCAGCCCCTCCCCCTCCCTCCCACTACCCAGCTCCCCCCTCCCCCTCCCCCTCCCCCTCCCTCCCCACTGCCCAGCTCCTCCCCCAGCCCCTCCCCCTCCCCCCTACCCAGCCCCTCCCCCTCCCTCCCCACTGCCCAGCCCCTCCCCTCCCCACCTGCCTAGCCCCTCCCCTCCCTCCCCACTCCCCCTCCCCCTCCCCCTCCCCTCACCCTCCCCCTCCCCCAGCCCAGCCCCTGCCCCTGCTCAATCAAGTAGAATGGAATATTTAGAGAAACTTTTGGATAAAAAACACATGAAATAAAATGCACAAACATGTATTGCAATTTCATTCAACAATTGATATATATAAAAAGTATCCACCATAAACCGAAAATGTTATCAATATTCAATACTTTCTCATGTTAAAATATTAAAAAATCAAGAAAAATCATAAGGGTGCATACCTCCTGAAAGTACACCGTGATCCATGATTTCTGAATAACAACCTGAGCATTTTCAAATGCGATGATAGTTCAATGTATCCAAAACATACACAAATCTACAACCGAATATTAAAATTAAAAAGTTGGAGTAAAACTTGAATCAGGATTCCACTGAACAGGCTTTTTCTTTTATGTTTGGAGTCTTCCTAAAACACAAAAACCACATTAAAAAATTAGAGAAAGGCAAGATAAAACCACAAATAGCATATGAAACATCTAAATCAGTTAGTCAACTCTGAATATTCATATAACCATCAGATCACATACCAATCAGTCAAGTAAAATGAAATATTTAGAGAATATTTTGGATAAAAACACATGAAATAAAATACACAAACATATATCGCAATGTCATTCAAAAATTGATATAAATACAAATTATCCACCATAAACAGAAAATGTTATCAATATTCGAGGCTTGTTCGCATTATCAAGATTAAAAAATCATCTCCTCATCTCACCCCTGCCCAGAAAATTCCCCTCCCCTCCCCTCTACCTAGCCCCTCCCTCATGCCCAGCTCCCCCTGCCCATCTCCTCACTCATGCCCAGCTCCCCCCTGCCCATCTTCTCACTCATTCCCAGCTCCCCCCTGCCCAGCCCCTCCCCCTCCCCCTCCCTCATGCCCAGCCCCTCCCCCTCCTCCCTCATGCCCACCTCCCCCCTACCCAACCCCTCCCCCTCCCCCTCCCTTATGCCCATCTCCCCCCTGCCCATCCCCTCCTCCTCCCCCTCCCCCATTCCCAGCCTCTCCTCCTCCCCCATATTTACTATATACCAATCAAATATGAGATTCATTGACATCCCAAAGCATATAGTTTTTTTAGGAAAATGAAATACACAGGGAAAGTGTTTTAGTTTTTGGTGTCATGACTGAATTGCGTAAAAATATAATCATAAATTGATGACTGAAAGGGGAAAGGGGAAATGATCGCAGGTTACTTGGATTTCCTTATAGAGAAATCATAGTCCTGATCAAATTAACACCACAATTTTGTGCCAAGGTTCAAGGTATTTCCTCAAAAGCAACTACAACAGCTTCGTAAGGCCACTGTTTAGAAAGAAACCAAACAAAAAAAATATGAATCACTCTAGGAACTACAAATAAGTGCCTTTACATTTAAATAAAAAGATCAAAAGCAACTAAACCTTCTCAACGCCTTCAATAGATGAGTTCGTCCACTTCAAAGTGGATGACACGGTCATACTCGCCTGATGAACATCCTCTACATGCTGAGTATATGAAAGAGAGATTAAGTCAATGCAGCCCCCTCCCCTCCTAGCCCTCCACTGCACCCACCCTCCCAACCTTCCCCTCCCAGCCCCCCTCCCAGGCCTCCACTGCAGCCCCCCCCATCCCTCCATTGCAGCCCCCCCATCCCAGGCCTCCCCTCCACTGCTAAGGCCAAGATTAGATGGAAAGATAATAATAAACACACCAAACCATAAAAAAAATATTGCATTTAAAAATTACCTAAAGAATTGTCAAATAACACCCCTGATGAAAACATAATCCAAAATTAATTTCATTTCATAAAGAAATTCACATACAAGCAGTCCACCAATACAAAAAAAATAAACTCCAACAAAAGTCTCTCTGATAAGTCAAAAATAGGGGGGATTAATATCCCCCCATCGCCATCATCGTCATCCCCATTTCCAACATCATCATCATCAGCAGCAACATAGACATCAACATCATCAGCAACATCATCACCAACCGCACCATCAGCATCATCATCATCAATCTCATCATCAACAATAGCATCAGAAACATCCTCTCCAGCTCTATCTCCACCACCATAATCGCCACTAGGAACCTCATGGGAATCACCCGAGGCATTATTTAAAGAGCTCATTGATGCCACACATGAATGAAAAGTGGAAGAAGCCTATGATGGTAGTGACTGACTCAAAACTGACATAGATTTCATGAAATGATCATTCATTAGCTTACTTTTTTCACGCTCCTCTAATACTATTTTCTTTATCACAGCTAATTCAGCACATGCACTTTCGAAATCAGAGCCTTTAGAGGATTCCTATGATGACCAATACCTATAGGGCACAATGTTTTTTCATGGTCTACAATGGACTCTTCCTGGATGATCCACACCTAACACCTAACTCAAATGATTATTTGGCCCTAAGTTGTCAGCTTCCTTCTCATCCATGGCCTCCAAGGAGGACTGTTGAAGTTATAAACATATTAAATTATGAATTTCGTATAAATGTTTGAAATATAAATTAAAAAACTTACAATTTTATCTTGTGTTTGTGTATTAACTGTAGTTCCATCTTTTTTTTCCTACTAGAGCAGAATAATTTGGCACGAGGTACAGGAACTTCAATGCCCGATATAGCTTGTTGCATATGAGAAATGAAAAAATTTGGATTACAACCATATATGATAAATGGAAAAAATTGGATTGAAGTGAGTTGCAACAAAGACCTACAAACATCGAGGTAAATGACAGTCATAACCGATTGGTGGTTTTCTGAAATGGTTTTCTGAAGTGGGTTTCAAGGAAATATTCTACTTGTTTAGGAAAAATAGACAAGCCTTCTCCTAGTATAAGATTTGATTTCCAGGATACATGGAATAACCAAGGGAAGACATGAATAAGTGTTGATGAACTGTTATAAATAAGGACATTATTTTAATTCAGATGAATGTACCGCCTGCTTCTCATGATCGGGAATTGTAGTGCGCCCCAATGTGTGTAGATATGTCATTTCATCTTTGTTTTTTTTTTGCTAAAACTTCCTAAGAAACAAAAAAAACAATACAAGTAATAAGAATTAAATTTTATATAAAAACCATTAAAGATGGGTAGTACCTTATACTGTTCAGTCTTCCAATGTGTGATCATTTTTTGATATTGAATTTTTGGATAGTTAGGGTTTGTGGGTACACCCTTTAACTTAGTACCCACTCTGATCCTCCAACCAATATGTAACTCATGCTTGTATGAACGCCAATACTCTCCAACATCTCTCAACCAAGCAGCTTTGGTAGCTTCACTGTTAGGAAAGTTAAATATACTCTGCAACGAACATGTTAAGTCATATAAATACATTACTAATATAAATATAAATTTATAAAATTTTCTTACCCATATCTGTGGACTTGCCCTATCCTTGATGTCATCATTGATATGTCTCCATGAGACCGGTTCCACCGGAACGATATCATGATATTTGGCTAAAGTAGCCATAAAACTTCTACACTTCTTATAATTTTTACCTACAATTTGATTTTGAGAATTGTAATCCACCATAATATGAGTTTCACGATTCCAGGCATCCCGCATTCGAGTGTGTCCACGTCGCTTACTAGAAGATCCCACTAAATAAGATAAGAGGTGAAAAGAGAAGAGTTCAGTGAAAATACAATAGGAAAAAAGTGAAATTATATAATTTGAAACATTTATAATAAAAAAAACTGATGAAGGCTCCTGAATAGGTTGTGAGGCATCCGTGGACTATGCTAGATCAACATCCTCTGAAGGAAGTATCTGTTCCACAGCATGCTCCGAATGATCTTCATGAATAGGAGTGGAAACTGAAGGAACAAACTCAATATGTGTAGGATGGATGGTAGGAAAAGAAGGTGGCATAGACATGTCATAATATGCATAGTAGGTCTCGGGATACATGAATGGATATGGAAATTGTGCAGGTTAGAACATCGGTCGAGTCGGTGTGGACATGGAATGGGAAAAAGAGGGTAAATGGGATGATGAATACGGTATGTATGGGAACGTCTGAGGGGTCTCAAGTGGAGGGTAGACATGTGTGGTAGATGGGATGTCCACTGATGGGTCAGTGTGGGAAGTGGTAAGACGGGAGCTCCGCCTAGGTCTAGGAGGATCCCTACTCTATCCCATACTGGGAAGAGGAAACTCTGGAGTTATATATCCCTAAAAAAATTTGATAAAAAATATGAACTTGATATTATATGTAATTCAGAAGATAAATATTAGAATTATTATACTCACTGAAGACAACTCACGCTCACGTCTAATAGGATCAACATCAAATAATATCATCTTACAAGATTCTATAGTTTTCTTCATAATCTGCATAAGAATGAAATAAATATTTTTTAGAATTTTTTTTTACAAATCATACATACAACTTAGAAGCCAAAGAATACAAAAAATGTCATAACATCTTTATATTAATGATAATTTACAACCAAGTTATAAAATTTTTAAAACCACATTTTAAACCCAGTTTTTTGAATTGAAATAAATATAATTAAATGAAAAAAAACCAAACAATACTAAAACAGACATATCATTCCAAACTAAAACTAAATTAATGTAATTACATTAGTACTAACCTGAGAAACCCACGTCAAGGTAAACTGAATGAACTCTGAATATAAATGGTTGCTTTTATATATTACCCTCCACTACCTCAGGTTCAACATCATCTCTCACAATGGGACAATTTGTGTCATCAAATACAAAATTTTGGCTAACACCGATGGGGGCATCAATGGTGAGAATTTTCATCCCTAGAATAATGAAAAATATTTCTTGGGATTACTTCATTAATGACACCGTAATCAGGTTTCATATGATCTTTCATATAAAACACTTGTTTTTCCATTGATGCCAAAATGTATGGTTCATCAGTATGCATAAATCAACTCATGTCAATAACTATAAATCCACAATCATCAATAAATTTACCATGTCGCGTCATTGAATCAAACCATTTACATTTCATCATAGTGACTCAACCTTTAGAGTAGTAATCCAAAAGCAATATTTTCTCAACCAGTCCATAATAATACACATCTTCATATCGAGGTTGACTATCTGATGCACTGGCATGAAAATCCATTCTAGCAGTTAACATAACGCCATCATGCTGTGTTCTCATTTTCACCACTCTATCAATTGTAACAAATTTATATCCATTGATTATTAAATATTTACAGTCATGAATCAAAGAATTGGGACAAAAAACCAACGCTCTTAATTCTTGAGAAATGAAGTCAGTAGGTAAACTCAATACCTGGAATACATATGAGTAATATAATTAAATATATATATATATTTTAAGGTATTTAATGTAATGGTCATACCTTTGATTTCAACCAAGTTGGGAACTCTTGGTTATGCATATCCTCTCTCCTTCTCAATGGCAAAGACTGATGAAATCTACTTATAATTCTTTTATGTTCTCTAAATAAAATGACAATAAAATTATAAGGTATATGTGATATGATATCATATGATATAACATATATATATATTCAAATTACATACTTGATATAGGCATCGAACAAACCAAAATTAAACAAGACTGTACGATGTTCCATATTCTGCTCTTCAATGCTCAATGTAACCAATGTATATGAACCGAAAATTCCACCTATTTGGGAAAGAGATGGAAAAAATGGCTGAATTTACTCATACTGGTCATCTTCATTTCTCATTGGTCGATTATGTCTTGTGCTCACATCAGAAAAATACATTGAAAAAAAATCCATACATTCTTGGGACAGATAACTCCTTACAATGGAACCTTCAGGATAATTCTTATTTTAGACATATGATTTCATTGTGCACATATTTCTTTCAGTGGGATACATCCACTGAAAAGTGACTGGTTCCCCAAGAAGTGTCTCATTTGGAAGATGAACTGTTAAATGCAGCATGTAAGTGAAAAAGGATGGAGGAATTTTTTTTTCAACTCACACAGAATTAACGGTGCCTCTTGCTGCATTTTTATCAACAATGATTTGGATAACCTTTTAGCACAAAGTTCTCTAAAACAAAGACACAACAGAATCACTACCAACCTTACATTATTGGATAGAAAATTCCAAAATTCTATTGGAATCAATTCATGAAGAAGGATGTGATAATCATGAGTTTTTAGGGATTTCAATTTCAAATGTCTTCTATTGACTCGTTTAGATATGTTGCTGGAATAGCCTTTTGGAACCTTGATATTCTCCAATATTTCTAGAAATTGATCTTTCTCTGCTGGTGTCATCACATAAGAAGCACATAGAACTTTCCATTTGTTTTCAATGATACAAACAGGATGTAGTTCCGGTCGAATACCCCAATCCAATAAATCCCGATGAGATCGGAAGTCATCTTTGGTCTACCCCTTAATATTCAAAATAATTGCAAGCAACATTTCACATATATTTTTCTCAATACGCATTATGTCTAAACAATGATGTAACAAATTATTAGACCAATATGGAAACACAAAAAAAATACTTCTCTTTTTCCAATTGTAAGTGACTTCAGTATCAGCATTCTTCCTCTTTCGATATTTCAACTGACCTTTCCCTAATGAAAAGATGAAATCATTCAATTCATTAAGCACATCACTTCCTGACATACGTTGCGGTGGTTCTTCAGTGTCAACATTATTATCAAAACTCTGACGATTCTTCTTGTATTGATGTTCCATTGGCAAGAATCAGTGATGCATCATGAAACTGAAACTACGACGACATTTAAGCCTTCTCGATCGTGTATTCTTCATACAAACAGGACATGATGGTTTTGCCTTCATGTTCCACCCAGAAATCATCACATAGATAGGGAAATCATTTATGGTCCATATAAGGGAAGCACACATCTAAAACGTATTCTTTAAAGAAGCATCAAATGTATGCACACCTAAATCCCAAAGTTGTTTCAACTCTTTTATTAAAGGCTATAAGTATACATCTATATCATTACCAGGATCTGAAGGTCCAGATATTAGTATACTCAATAAAGTGAAAGGTTTTTTCATACACATACATAGAGGAAGATTATAAACATGAATAAAAACCGGCCACGTGCTATGAGCAGAAATCATCTGACCAAACAGATTAAACCATCACATGATAGGCCCAATCTGACATTACGCACCTCAGCTGAAAAATCAGGATGTTGTGCATCAAATGTCTGCCATGCTAATCCATTTGCAGGATGGACCGACTCATCATTACCTTTAATTCTCTCAACATCGTGCCATCGCATATTGACTTAGATTTCTAGAGTCATGAATAGATTTTTCTTGGAATCAATGGAAAGTGCCACGTGACTTTATGTGGAACATGAGATGGTGTTCCATCTGAATTTATCTTCTATCGAGATGTACCACATTCTTTATAGTCATTACGGTAAGCTGTTTCCTTGAAAAATAAACTACAATCTTTCAGACACGAATGAACTTTATAAGTAGCAAATCCAAGCTTCTTAATTAAATTCCATTCCATGTAATGATTTGAGGGAATATCTGCACCATCAGAAATAAAGTCCTTAAAAAATGTTAGAATATAATCAATGGAGGTATTAGAAATCCCATACATGGTTTTCCCATGATATAACCGCTTTAAAAATTCCAACTTGGTCATTTTAGTACATGCTTGATATACTTGAGTTTTGGCATCATCTAATAAAATTTTCACCCTCTCAACATCATCGTCTTCGATATTTTCCTCATGTGTACTGATATAATTTTCTTCTTGCACCAGCATACTATCTCTCTTAGAATGATGCACATATGGAAACCAATAAAATATCAAAATCCCCATGTCACATCGTTCATTTTGTTTATGAATAGTCAAATATTGACTTGTCTCTCCATGGTGAAACCAAACATTATAGTTTTCTTGAAATCCAAATTTCATTAAATGGTAACTAACTTATTCTCATCTTAACTATGGTCTTCCAACACAATTATAGTAGGGACACTATATACAACCTCCATCTGACGCATTTTTAAATGCAAAATCTAAAAAAATCTCCAAATTATTTTGAAACTCGGTTGAAATCTTATCAGTACGATACATCCGGCTTCTATCCATTCTACAACAAGAAAAAAAATTATCTTTCAATCAACAATGTAAATCATATTTAAAAAAATCATTACAATCAATCTTATTATTAAATTAATCAAAGCATATTAGTAGCTAGAAAAATATATTTAATGATAAGAGGAGTCCATTATTAAATAAGTAAGAAAAAAGGAAAAAAGGTCTACCTTGAGATGTAAACTAAAGAAAAAAGTTAAAAAAGACACTCCCAAGTGGTTATTGATGGAGAATAAAAAATAAAATTTCAATGTAAAATACTCCTTTGTAGATATAGAGGCATTATAAACATGGGAAGAAAATTTTATTTTAATAATATGAATTTATAATTTTATAGATTATTTGGTAGGGTTTATTTGATGGGGAATAAAACATTCAATGAAAATAGAATAGTTATGACTTTAATGTTTTGGAATTAATATTGAAAAAAATATTTCAACCATAAGGGGAATTTTTTTAAAGGTGTTCCAATTTTTTTCAATACGCTAAAAATGTCAAAAAATTCTACATTCGCAAATAATTATTAATTTTAATGCTTGAAATTATCAAAAAAATAAGGGTAAGGGGAAGGAGAAGGTATTAGTTATTGAAGTGGTACAAAATACATCTGAATAGGAGCATCTATGGATTCTGGATTGTGGACTCACTATATATATTAGGATAGAGTTAATGTGTCGAGATATTGGGAATTTCATTGAAAACAATCCAAAATCAAAAATTGGAGAGGATAATGACAAGGAAGAAGAAATTCCAGGAATATTATCTAAGAAGAAATCCAATAATTCAACAGTTTATTCTAATGAGAAGGATAAAATTTTATATAAATTTAAAAGAAGTAACTTATTATATAAGGAGATTTAAGGTTGTGAAGATAAAGATATTGATGTATTTTCTGGAGATGAAGATGGTGAAAATTTACTTATTGCTAAATTTAATGATTAAAATATTAAAAGTGATGAACATAGTTATAAAAGTGAATAAGAAAATATTGAGATGGATTTCTTATTGAATATATAATTAAAATAGTATCTCTTAAAGATCTTTAAACTATAAAAATAGATCATAAGGTTGAAGAAAGGAAATCAATCATCCAACAATAAGTAATTTGTTTTTACATAAGGAAGATCCAAATTTCTAAAGTAAATTGATGGTCTTAATAATATTTTTAGTGATTATAGGAATCTTAACATAAATATAGAATAAAATTTTAAAAATAAAGTGAAATATTTTGATCATATTCAATATAATTTGATCAAAATAGAAGAAGAATTCAACAAATACAGATCTAGTTTCTAGAGTTCTATTTCAAAAGATAGAGAATATTTAAAGAAGAGTGAGAATAAAGTCTAAAAAATATCTTTAGTACAATAAAATAAGTTTGAAAATATCATATAATAGTCAAATAATAATGATCAAGCCTTGAAGGCTAAGTTTGTAGCTAAATTCGGTGATAGTCAGAAATCTAGAAATTATGGGAATGCCAGCTTGAAGTAAAAAACTGCTAAAATTTATGAATCTAAAAACGATGATAAGAAGTGTTATATGAAGAATATTAAGCTTCTATGATTTCAAAATAATTTTTATTTTACAAAAGTATCCAAGATTAGTGACTTAAAGAAGGGATCAAGGTATCCTACAAATTTTCTACAACATGATGCTTAAAAGATATACTTTTTATAAATTCTATAGGAACTTTGGAATATTTGTTCATATGGAAAAGATATGTTTTTTAAAATAGAAATCATGATATAATTGGGAGTATTGAGAATCAATGTTTGGGGTTTTCAACCCCTTTAAAGGAATAAAAGTTTGAAACATATTGTAAATTCTATATAGAAATCACAGAACATGTTTGATATTCTTGAATAAGTCTATGGAAGGTGTGACCATCATATTCATGATGAAAATGAAATAATAATCATTATAACATCCTGAAAAATTTTGAATTTTAATACTCAAAATCCACAAAAGAATAATAGAAAAGTGAAGGAGAAAGATTTAATTGTTGAAGTTTCACCCAAAGTATCCAAAGGGGAAAGTCCATGGATCTTGGATAGTGGATGTTCTGCTCACATGATAAAAGATTTAAAAACATTGAAATCTATTAAAAAATGAAATGGATGCTTATTTACCTTCATAAATGATGGATCACTAAAGTTTAAAGGAGTTGGTTTAATTTTTATTGGGAAAGAGAAGCTTAAATAAAAAAACACTCTTTATGTTGATGGATTAAAACACAATCTATTAAGTGTTTCTCAACTTCGTGATAGAGGAAATATATTTTTTTAGGAATTATGGGTTATTGGTTGAGAACATTGAGGATGGAAGAGTGGTTAAAAGAGGATAAGATTGCTTGAGGAAATTTATTCCAAGTGGGTGATGTTGAAAATTCATGTTATCTAAGCATGAATGAAGAGAATGAATTATAGTATCGGAGGATTGGAGAATATAAATGTTCTATTTTTTTAAAAAGGATATGGACTCTCTTTTTATTTTTATAGGAGACGATAAATAGAGAATATAGAGAGAGTGTTCCTTATTTGGGAGACTTAGGGAGTTGGTAGTTGAAACTTAGAGAAGATTTCATGTGTTGTTACCCATGTTTTTGACAAATAAAAAGGAAGAAATTGAAGAGCCCTTAATGATCAGAAAACTTAACATGTATTAGAGTCTAAGATCCATCATTAAGTTAATTTATTAAGGGGGTGGTGATTAGATCTTAATTAAGACATTTCTAGTATAGTGTTGATCTTTACTCTGAGGGTTAGATAATTAGGAAAACCATTATTCATTACAATAGTTCAGTGTTTAAAAAACATTTTTAGTGTTTGATTACTATGAAATTATTAATGAATAAAATACATTCAGGGATATTGAATGAATTTTTTATTTTTTATTTACTGGAATCATACTCATTGATGGGTAACAAGTGAATTCAAGATAATTTTAAGAAAAATTAATAAAGAAAATCCATCAAATTCCATGTCTATATCATGGTTGTAACAACCCCTACTTTTTTATATGGGAATTTACCATTGAATAAATTATGTGTGATATTTCATAAAAAATAAACAAAATATTATTAGAAATTCTGAACTTTACGTGTCCATAATATGATCATTGGATATTATAGACATTAGAGATGTAGTTGTTAGAATGTGATAATTATAATTGGTGCATATTAAGGGTAATGATGAGAGATAATTTATATATAGGGATAAATTATGGCCTCAAATAGTAGGAAATAACATTTTTAAAACACAGTAGTCTGATCTTGGGAGTGAGGTTTCATAAATGGGGTTTTACCTTGACAAATTACAAGAAGAACATTAAGAAGTGAGACTTGATCATAACAATCAAGTGATGAGATGAAGGTGTTGAGAGTATACATGTTGGAGAAAAAGATTCATCAATTTCAAGTGACGAGGAACAATATCATTCATCTTATACAAGGAATAGAATATAAGTGAAGCTCTAAAATATCATTAAAGACCAAATACAGTAAGTAAAAAGTAAGTGAACTTTAAGGAGAACAAGTCATACACCATTATTTTCTTAAGTATAACCTAAAAATACTAGAGAATCATTAAAGAATCAGGAGTGTTTTAATGCTATGAATGATTAATTATAAAATATTGAGAATAATAAGACTTGGGAGTTGGTACCCAATCTTAAAGAGAAAAATTTCATCAGAATAGTGTGTGTGTTTTGAAACAAATTGAATAAAAAAGGAGAATTAGTTAGAAATAAATCAATATTAGTGTGTAAAGGCTATTCACAGGTTGAAGGAGTTGAATTTGATGATTCCTGGAGGAGAGGGTGCCGAGAGGGGGGAGCGGGGACGTCACAGAATATGGGGGCAGCGTGGCGAAGGCCGAGATGTTGAGGCAGAGGTGAAGCCCGGGATGTTGAGGTGGAGGCGAAGGCCGTGAGCAGAGGTGGAGTTAGGAGGTAGAGGTCGGGGAGGGGATGATATGGCTGGGAGGAGGAGGCCAGAGAGGGGAGGAGAGGTCCGGGAGGCGGAGGTCGGATGGCCAGGAGGTGATGTTCGGGTAGGGGAGGACAGGACCGGGAGTCGGAGGTCGAGGAGGTAGGGTTGAAGTGGGGGGAGCACAATGGAAGAGTGAGGAGGATCCAGATACTTAGGGTTTGAATACCCAGGGTTTTAATAAAACCGTGGGTATAGACAATTAAAAACCATCTATCCCCATGGTTCTTTAAACCATGGGAATAGATGCGTGGAGATAAACCCCATTTCCAGTAGTGTATCTATCTTCACTGACCCATATTATGCTCTTTTTTTGTGTGAATATATATTTGAGACTCTTGTGGTCAGTATATATCTCACACTTCTCCCCATAGAGATAATGCCACCATATTTTTAACAAAAATATCACTGCCTCCAACTCTAGATCATGCAAATGATAGTTTTTCTAATGGATTTTTAGCTGCCTGGAGGAATAGGCTATCACTTTATCATTTTGAATCAGCACACAACCTAAGCCCTTCTTTGAAGCATCACTGTACACCACAAAGAGTTCTCCACTTGTAAGGAGTGTGAGTACTGGCGTATTGATAAGACCCTTTTTCAACTCCTCGAAACAATCTTCACATTCCTGAGTCCAAACAAACTTTACTCCCTTCCATGTCATCTTAATCATTGGGTTTTACAGTCATTAAAAGTTCTTCACAAATCGTCGATAATACCAAGCTAGACCCAGAAACCTGCAGATCTCTGTTATAAATGTTGTCTTGAGCCACTCTTCAATTGTCTTTTTCATGGAAGGGTCTATAGATATCCCTTTACTGGTGATAACATACCCCAAGAATGATACTTCATCCATCCATAATTCACATTTACTATAATTTTAATATATCTTCTCCCTTCAAAAAGTCTTTAGTACAGTATTCAAATGATCCTCATGTTCCTCCTTTCTATTGGATTATATCAAAATATCATCAATAAAGACTACCACAAATTTGTCGACGTAATCTCTAAAGACTCTATTCTTTAAATCCATGAAAATTTCTAGAGCATTAGTGAGTTTTAAGGGAATCACTATGAAATCATAGTGTCCATACCTTGTTCAAAAGGCAGTCTTGGGAATATCTTCCTTCTTCAACTTTAATTAGTGATATCCTGATCGAAGGTCCACCTTAGAGAAATAATGGGCCCCACAAATCTGATTTAACAAGTCATCTATCCATGGAAGGGGATGCTTTTTCTTTATCGTGACTTTATTAAGCTCACAATAATCAATTTAGAGGCACATTTATCCATCCTTATTCTTGAAAAAATGGACTAGCGCACCCCATGGTGAAGCACTTGGGAATATAAAACCATTCTCCAAATTCTCTAGTAACTGCTTCTTCAGCTCTTCCAGATCTACAATGGTCATTCTATAAGGTTTCTTTGAAATAGGTAGAGATCCAAAAATAAGTTTGATTGAGAACTCAACCTCTCAATCAGGAGGAATACCAGACAACTCTTCATCGAATACATCAGTGTTATCCCTCACGATGGGCATGGATTCAAGAAGGATTCTCTAATTTGTCTCAATTATTTGAGCAAGAAATACTTGCTCATAATGAATTAATATCCACACTTAAGACACTGATACTAAATTATATTCATCTTCCTCCTTACACTTGTAAATAATTGGAGGATACTTCAGGATGTGAAGAGTTATTTGAGCAAGAAATACTTGCTCATTTTCTGGGAGGTTCAGTCCACAAACTTTAACTGGGAAGGAGTTATAAACCATGGATGCAATAATTTCCCCATTTATTGTTCTAATGGATAACTTTTCCTCTAAATTTTGAGGTGGTGATTGAATAGTTCTACTAAACTTTCAAGATAATAAAGAATGCATAGAACCCGAATCAAATAGTATGTTCTCCATTCTTGAATGAATAATTAGCATACCTTTCACCACATCATTGTTCGAATCCACCTCAGTAGTAGTGATAGCATAAGCCCATCCTTGTTGCCTTGGAGGTTGTTGTTGATTTCCTCTGACAACCCTTGGCTTAGGGAAATTTTTTACATGATTCCCATGCTCTTTGTAGTTGTAACACTACACTACAACCTAAGTGCTGATTTGAACGTTTCATTCTTCTTCCACATTAGTGGGATCCTTCATACCCCTTTGGCAGTTCTTGTCCATATGTCTCATTATTTCTCATTTGAAGCAATTCTTGGTTCCCTTTAGACAATTCCCAAGATGATTCCTCCCACAACTTTTAAAAGTAGGATATTCAGGCTTATTTCTATCATGGGATTTGTTTGTTAAACCACCCATGTTGTTCTCCATTTTATTCTTCTTGTCACTGGGCCCACGAGACCGCTGAGAGTCTCTGAACTCTATTTCAACCTTGAGGGGACAACAAACAATCTCCTCATAACTGTCAAAGTCTCGAATCACCAACGCTTTTCGTATACTCAGCTTTAGTGTTCTAAAGAAGTGATCCACGTTAATTTCAATTTTCATAACAAAGCCATAGGTATACCTTGAAAACCTTGTAAAGTTTTCTTCATATACCCCAATGGACTCATGTTCCTTCTTATTGAGTCTGAGGAACTCTCTTTCCATATTGAGATAGAGGGTTTGAGGAAAATATTTATTGAAAAATATCCTCTTTAATTCCTTCCAATCCATGTAATCAATTTCCTCTTGGGACTTTTTATTCTTGAGCAGTGCCCACCACTGATCAGCTTCCCCATCATTACGATAGACCGTGAGTACAAATTTCTCTTCGAGCACTAGAGGACAGAGAATATCTTTTCAATAGAGTTAATCCACTATTCTGTGAGAAGGGGATAAGAATATCCACTTAACATGGGAGGTCTTTTCCGCATGAAGGACTCTACTACAACATCCTCTTTCCTTATGGGAGGAGGACTTTATACATGATTCAAGTTATTTTCATAACTTGAGATATCTGTGCAAGTACTATCAAAAAATTTTGAGCACCCGTTCCCATCATATCAGGCATATCATTAGGGAAATATTCACATTTCCTATCACACTGATTGCTGGCATGTTTTTTTCTATTTCCCTCCATTAATTAATAAAAATAATGTACAATTATAGGTATTGAATACTTATCTATTGAGAATAAAAATGAAATTTTGAACATAATAGGATAAACTTGTAAAGCATAAGTATATCCTAACTTGTGATTACTTAGGTTTAAATCTAGGTTATCCTCGATCTATTTCTTTGTAAAGACCCGTAAAATTCAAGGGAAATTTTTTCTTAATTTTCTTTGGAATTTTACAAGAGCGCGGTTTCTGACGGCACCTGATTCTGAGGCCCGGTGTGCCCGGAATCAATTTCCGAAGTTTGGCTCGGGTACGTTCAGTGAACGAACGAGCGGGATTTCCTAACTTTTGATCCGGTGCTCGGAATTGAAATCTGAGGGCACCGATGAACTCGCAGCGCCGATTTTCGCTTAAGGAGACCTTTTCGGAAGTTGCGTTTATTGCGGGACGAAAGTTAATTTTTGGGAGAATTATAAAAAGTTTAATAAAAATGTGGAACACTTTTTATTTTATTTTTTATGTCAGTTAACTTCTCCCAAAGGGAGTTAATGGTGGGACCCACAACCACTTAACCTCACTTGGGAGGATTAAGTGTGGTGGGGCCCACACGAAACCCAACTTTTCAACTTCTCTCAAAACTCCCTTTAACCCCTCTTTAAATGTTTTGACAACTTAGCTTATTAATTAGGTTGAGTTGTTTAACTTTTTCAAACCTTTGAAATTCAAAAAGGGTTGGTTGAGTTAATAAAATAAGCTCTTAGCTTATTTTATTTGGTTAGATTTGTTTAGCCATCTTGAGAGGTTTGAGAGCTTTTTTTTCTTCTTCAAACTTTGACGCAGAACGCTCAAGCTTTGACGAAGAACGCTCAAGCTCTGACGAAGAACGCCACTCCTCTCTTCTTCGTCTTCCGTGTCAAAGAAAGGGAACGCCGCTTCCTCCTCGGACTTTCTTCGTCGGCATACGAAGATTCGCCAACGACGTACCTCTTCGGACGTACCTCTTCGTCATCGGATTTGACGAATGACTACCGCGACGCCAGACCTCCGCAACGTTGTCTTCCGCGGGTCGTTGTCAATCTTCGAACTTGAACCCAAGGTAGGGGTTGTTATTATTTGTTTATTTATTTATCCTTGTTCGTGGTTCTAGCATGACTAACGTGAGGATTTTAAATATGTGTTATTGTTTAACATGAGGGGGCCGGACCGCATGAACACGGCCGAACCCCCTCCTTTGTTCTTGTTGATTTATATTGCGGATGAAACAAGAAGGCGTGGTGCCGTCGCACCACGCGGTTATTCGCACGCTTATATTGCGCGGCGCCGTCGCGCCGCGCCGTGGAAGGATCATCAAGAACGCGACGCCGTATCGCCGTGTCGAAGGGAATCAAAGGCGCGGTGGAGGGGCGCGGTGTCGTCGCACCGCGCCGGACGACGAACACCGCGGCCGGTTCCGGGCCGCGGCGGGACGAGAAGATCGGCGGCCGGGCCGCCGGCGTCGGAAGCCGGAAAGGGGACCGGTTTGCCTGTCCCGTTGGAGAAAAACTGGCCGGCCAGGTGGCCGGACGGAAGGTCAAAGACCGGGGGAATTTAATTCCCCTGGTCAACCTAAACCCCCCCCCCATTTATGAAGGGGGGGGCGGTTTCCTTGAGGGGGGCAGGCGGCCCCCCAGTTTCCTCAAGCAGGCCCCCCACGAGGGGGGCCGATTCTCCAAAAGGCGCGGCTAAAAGTCGCGCCGCCTCTTGCTGGAAGCGGGGGCTTAGCCCCCCGCGCGTGACCCCAGCGGCGCCAGGCCGCGCCGCCGCGCCGGACCGCGCCGCCTTGCCAGTCCGCGCCGCCGCGCCGGACCGCCGCGGGCCGGGTCGGGCGACCCGGTTCGGGCCGACCCAGGGGGGGTCGGGCCGGGTCGGCCCGGACCCGGACCCCCCGTTTCGAATCAGTTTTGGTCTTTTGGTCATAACTTGAGCCACGGACCTCCGATTGACGAACCGTCTACGGCAACACGATCCTTGGATCGAGATGGTCGTTTCGGTATATCGCACTCAAAGTTTCGGAATACTTTGAGTTCGGCCAGGTTGGTTCGTTCACGAAACCAACCGTGTCTTCGGAGTGGAAACACTCGTATCTTGAGCTACGGACGTCCGATTGACGTGTCGTCAGCTTTGTTGTGTTCCTCTTAGTGAGAAAGATCTTTTGGCATACTCCGCCCAAGGTTTGGACGCAGGTGGAGTACAGTCGGGTTGGTTTTGCCTTAAAAACCAACCGGGCCCCGGGGACGAAAATGCCAATAACTCTCAGACCGGGCGTCCGATCGACGCGCCGTCTGTTGCGTTGAGTTCCTGTTGACGATACGGAACTTTTGGATACATCAACTCTGGACTTTGTGACAGTTGATGTATCAGCCTCTCGGCTTGTGGAGCGGACCCTCCTGTACGAGCTTGCTGTGTGCGGGAACCCTAGTGCTGGCTGCGACTGTGACTACTACTGCGACTGTTACTACTACTGCGATTGTGACTGCTACTGCTACTATGACTGCAACGACGACAGTACAGAGATCCTGTGTGGATTCGACGACGACAACTACAACACTCAGCGATCCTACGTGGATCAGTGCTACAGGTCCTGTGTGGGCCCGATCCTGTGTGGGTCCGATCCTGTGTGGGTCTTTGCGCTCAGCAGTCCTGTGTGAACCAGCGCCTACAGGTCCTATGTGGGCCCGATCCTGTGTGGGTCTTTTTCGGGTGTTAGTTACCTATCGATCCTTCGTGGGTCCGAGGACTTAGATGGATCAGTGATCATCTTTATCGTCTTTCGAAGAAGTATACCTGTGTGAGCTGAATCCTGTTGCTTTCCTGTGTGGATTGTGTTATGCTATCCTGTGTGGATTACGTTTTGCTTTCCTGTGTGGAATACGTTTACTTTCCTGTGTGGACTGAGTTGTACTTGGGCTCGGAGGTTGGAGCGTATTTGAAATTGATGACTTAGGTATATGTATGGGCATATACCTAAGCAGTGTCGGTTGTTACTTCGTGATTGTACCTTTCTTCGTGAATTATCCTTTGTGGATTTTGAGAGACCTTCAGGGGTCTCGGGGTCCCTACTGAGTAGCTTATAGTCACCCCTGCACGGGCTTTGCCCGCACTACGTTGTGTTGGTTACAGACGACGGACAGCGTTGACCTTAGCTGAGGCTTGCAGAGTAGGACGGTACCTGGAGGAGGATCATTGGGCGGGACGTGCTCGGAGCGGACGGCGGGACCCGTGGAGCAGTGGAGCTATCTGTACCCACCCTTCAGGTGGGATTTTCAGTGGACAGCTTAGCGTAGCGGCTTTACTTTACAGTTGCTGTTTTCCCTTTCGAGTTGTACTTTACAGTTGGGCTTGTATTTCCGGCCCCTTTTACTTTCCGTATTTACTGTTGTACTCAGTTATTACTTAGTGTTTACTTCTTCCGCTTGTACTCTGTGGTGTTTGTTTACTTTACAAAGGCAATGTCTTCCCTTTTTACCGGGATTTACGCCTTGGTGCTAGTCGCCAGCCCCTGGCCTATGGAAGGCGGGCTTGGGGTAGTCACGGCACGGACCCCGAGGGCGGGTCGTGACATTCTTAACATATATTCTTATGGTATTTTTTCTATTCCCTCAATAATGGTTTGTAATAAGCTCATGAATTTACCAAAGCATATCCCCCAGGAGTGCCAAACCAAGAGTGCAGCAAGACCTATTATCGTGTACTGGGATACCACTGGTTAGGCCCGAAACTCCTTGTCAGAGTTTTCACTCCTAGATACATCTATGTAAGAATTGCCTCTACCTGTTTTTATCCAGACAGGGATGTGTTTTCTTGATAAACCACTTACTCTATACTTACCAAAATTTAGGGATGTTTTCTTATACTTAGTCTCATCCTTAAGGTTCTCACTAAGGTGATCTATTCCTAATCTCCAAAAATAACTAGACCATCCTCTGATACTAACTATAGAGACCCTAGCCTTTCACATAAAACATTACATGATCTTAAGCATAATATACATCAAAGTACAAGCCATTGACTGTGAAGTCTAGTGTCTTTGAAGTCTAGGTACATAAAACTTAAAACATGGGAATAAAAAAAACTTATTTATTTAATCTTCATATAGGGATCCTAACTTCCATTGTGTTCGTACATCTGCATAGGGTACCCTGGGGTACACATGAACAAAGTGATGAGCTAAAAATCCCAATAAGGGAGTATACATAAGAATAAGGCTTTATCACATGGGTTAGAAGGCATGACATAATGATAAATAAATCATGGAACATATGGAATAATAACATATAAACATGGGATAAAACATGTAATCATAGTAATTTTTCAGTAACAAAAAACATGACTTTAGTATGAGTCAAGTCTAACCACCAAGATCATTTCACATAATAGCACAAGCCAGTGCTAACCGCCAAGACCATCGCACATGACATATCATGGGACTTAACTTTACCCAATGAATTGGACCACTATTTGGGCACACCCATATTAACTTTTCATGAATATATTTTCCACATAAAGAATCATACATAATCAATCTTACATAAACATAAGGATTACCCATGGAAAGAATTGGGTATCATAATTATGACACAAAGCATAACTGATGGGGGTAACACAAAAGTTTCCATGAATGAAGGGAACTAAATTATACATGGGCATTCATAAGGTAAAATATATATGTATCATGGTGAGTGATGTAAAGTAGAAGTGACAACATGTAAGAAAATTATTTAAGAAAATTTGGCATAAAAACATTTTTGAGCGGTTTTAAGGAAAATACTATAGAGCCATTAAAATAGAAAATGGAACAATCCTGTATAAAAAACCAGAAGTGAATCAGGAATGTTTTCAAAATAAAAATACTCATTTATAAATACAATGGTGGATTAAAAGAGAAGATAGAGTGCACTTAAAATCGGGTAAGAATTCAGGAAGCTCCCTCAAAATATGTTTCTTTATCAGGAAGTTTTGAGGAGGGAATCACTTAAAAACATGTATATCCCTGAAAAAGAATGATGAATGGAACTTGATACATGAGTTTGTAAAATTAACTTGGAATTTATAAGATTAACATAATAATAATAGATAACCTCATTTAGGTAAAAATAAAGATAAAGAAACCCAAAGGAATAAAGGAGGTTTGGGTTGAATCCCTTACGGAATATCGACATGGTATCATGTGTACTTAAGAGGGATTAATGAGAGATAAAGGGGTTTATCATCATTTAAACATCATGAGGAAATTATGGTGGAGGTGCTTAATTATACGCCATCACTTTTAATTACACAAAAAGGGGCATAACATAAAGGAAAATCTTGAATAAAAGTGAAATAGAGAGGATCCATTACCTTAAGTCTGATGGTGCTCACCATTTGTTATTAACGAACTAAATAAAAAAATAGGTTTATTAATTAATATGTATAGAACCTATTATATATGTAAAAGATTTAGTAAAACTATTTTAAGTTCATTCACAACCTTTTTGGTGGGTTAAGTGGTTCAATTTCATTGTTTCAGTCTGTTTGTTTTCTTGGTTTTTATGATCGGTTTACCTATTTTCATGAACAGATAAACATGTAAGATGAAAGTGGTTGTCCAGAATTTAAGTTATATGAAATTAGTGAACATACTAGATATTACATGGTTGTAAATTTAATTTGGTTACTTGGAGTGAATTCGAATCATTATGTAAAACTTTAGTGATAACCTTTTTGGTTAATTGGCGGTTTTTTGCTGCAATGAACACGTTTTATTTTATAAATCAAAAAAATGTGTACAAATGGATTAAAAAACCTTATATGATAAAACACAAATATATTATTGTCTAGTTAAACCATGAAAATGGTTTCATTACCAGAATTAAAGATGGTAACTGAAATTGAAAACCCATCGTCATTGAATGTGGTAATTTAACACATCTCGGATGGTGTCTTTACTACTAAAATAAAATAAGGGTAAAGGATAGATGATAATAACTTATTCCATTATCATAAAAAAATTACAGTACATGTAATGTACTATATTTTTCATAACATTTGGATGAGGAGAGGTAAGGATAGAAAATTAACCAAAAGAATTTGAAAATGAAGTAAAATAATTGAAAAGAGGAATTTACCTCTTGAATCAATCTTCCTTGAGAACCTCTTAAGGGGAGAGGATTTGGTCTTTTTAGAAGACCATGGGCTATTGGACGTGAGGAGGGATATTGGGGAAAGATTTATGTAGAATTTAGGGAAGGAACATGTCTTGAGAGGATTTAAGAGAATAGGGTGGAAGATGTGGTATTTATAGTGGAGGGGAGAAGAGTTTTCATAATATTTAATTCCTTAGTTTATTATTTTCCCTCAAGACCCACAATAGTGATGATTCCACGACCAAGAATAGTAATATGTTCATTTTATTTCAAACCAATTGGGATAATATCAGCAAAACATCATCCATGACTCTATAAATCATGTATTTATATTAATTAGAAAATTAGTGTATTTTACTATTTATAAAAAATTCAAGTATTTTAGAAAAATCCAAAAAAAATAACCCTAACCATTTTTTGATGTGTAGAATCCAAAAATGAAATCCATCTTTTAAAAATAAATTTCTAAATATGATAAATTTAATTTTTAATTAAAATCCCAATTTACTTGAAAAACAGCAATTTTAAAACATTTATTTTCTTATTCCCAGATATAGGTATATCGTACTTACATTTGAATCTTATTTATATAATATCACAAGTAAGGTTACTATACCTTAGGGTATGTCACTATTCATAAGGGAAACATTATTATTCATAAGGGTATGTTACTATTCATTAAATATTAAGTTGGTCATATTAGACTCCAAATAACTTACTAATCGCAACTGTGTATGTTAGATTTTCAAAATTTAAATCACAGAAGTGAAAAACTTATATTTAAAGGTCACATAGTATTTAGTAGTTCATTGTGTTTTGATTTCAGGTGATTATCTGACATAATTATTAGAAATAAATTTCCATTGAAAACTTTGGGTCATTTGTGGCTCGAGTTTTGATGCCTTATATATTGTATGTTTGATATGAATCTTGTAAATGCGTTGGGCATTTGGAAATGCAACGCAGTTGTTTAAGAAAACAATCTTCAAACCAAGTAGGTTGGGTAATGTTTTTATTATCCACTAGGGCTTATTGGAGATGAAAAATTCAAAGGTGGGGTGACTGTAAGATCCCATGCTTTTCTAAGCTGGAAATTTCAAAAGGAATTTGAATTTTTAGTTTACAAGACGGATCAAATCTTGATCGGATATTTGAAATGTAATTTCTCTCAAAGGTTTAAATACCTATAAATGATGTTTCTAGATATGAAATGAGGCTTGTTTTTTATTTCGAAGGTTTTTGGAGTTTCTTGGGTGTTTGGGACCCAAAACTGTAGTTTTGGGAAAAGTACAGTAGAGGGCGCTCTGTTGGCGCACAATTAGTGTTAACCGTGCAACCAAACCACGAAACCTTGTTTATACAGGTTCATGGGCTGGGGAAATAAGGCATTAGGCCAAGGAAAACTGTGTGGGAATTTTCAATTTATTGTAGACATATCACATGACTAACGCACAGTCTCTTAAGTCGTGCACCATGCTCGTGTGTGCAGTATGGGGACTAGACTGTTCCAATGACACGGTTGGCGCATGGTTTGGACAACCGTATGAAAAAACCTTGCGGCCCATTAAAAGTGGAAAATGGACCTTTTACCATATAAGTTTTAATGGGTAATCCCCTATTTTTCTCCATTCTCCACCCCTGTGTGTGCACATATCCTCCTCTTCTCTTTGGCGGTTATCCTCCATTTTTTGCTGGAATCAGATGTTGCCAGGTACGTTAGAACCCTTAAGGTAATTCTTTGACTCTGTTAGGCTATGTTGTGTTTTTTTTTTTCCTCTAACCTAGGTTTATCTGGTTATGGATTTTGATCCTAATTCCACCAGATCATGGTGGATTCAGATATTGATTTTGGGGTTTTCACTCTGCCTAGGAAGAGAATAACTCGAGATGCCATCAGCACTTTTTCACGTTTCATTTCATCGAGGTACGTCACCCCAGTGAATTTCTAAAGATTTAATGCTTTTAATTAAATTTTTAAATGGTTTTTTTGATGTAATTTCTAAGTAATTTTACAAAATTAGAGGTTAATAGTGTACCACTTGTTGTTGGCGAACGTTAGGTCACTATTATGGTGCAACAAGATTATCTCATGAGATTTTGAGCTATATGACTTTTTTTTATAAGGATGTTTTCCTTCATTTATATATTTTTTGGTTTTATTAATTAATTATAATGTTATTATAATTAATTATTTTTGATGATCTGTGTTTGAGACAGGTTCAGTATGAATTGGATCAGCTTGGGCGGGCCTTGGTAGTAGCTGTCAACCCTTAGAAAATAAATGTAAAGCTTCCTAAAGTTAGGTGGTCCATAATACATGCCCTTTTGCATTTATGCATGGTTATGGTATTGTGTGTGTGCTTGGGATTCCTCCTAAGGGTGATGTCCACCAGTTTAATTTAAATTTGATAAATTTTTAACTAAATGAAATAGATATATTGTACTATATGAACTCCTGGGGTCACTAACAACCTCGGTACGTTAACTTCATCCATGATCTAAGGATATGACCATGACTGAGGATCCCCTATGGAAAGCCTCTACCTATTTTCCTTTCTAGGATCTCAAGAGGGATGAATTAATTCCTTTTTTGACTTAGATTACCCCAATTGGGATTCCTATATTTACTGATAGACCTTGAGGATACTGACTAGGATGACTCTCTAGCATTTTGAATTAGGGGACCAAGTGGTTTCCCTGATGTTTGACCAACCTGAACTAGTATGTCGGGTTTGGGTAGAGATGGTAGTGAGTGTCACTTTAAAACCTATTCCAAACTTGTAAGCACATGAGGTTGAGATAGTATTGGTGGTTTAGTCATTCATCTACCCTCACTCTTTTATTTACACGCTCACTTTTTTACAACTGGTGTAGGGATGATAGCCATAGGTGCATCCTCGTTTGTGATTGACGTTCTATACGTGATGTTTTATGGAGTTTCCCATATGTACTCCATGGTATCCATCTTATGTTCTTATTTATTTTAGTTTGTATTTCCATACATACTTCCTAGAATCCATCTTGTGAGCCTTATTTTATTGGGATTTCCATACGTACAACCCAGGGTCCATCTTATGAGATTATTTGATTAAATGTTATTGTTACTATTACTAGAAATACCATTTATCACTGGGATTTCACCCTGATAAGGGATACCAAGGTTGGCCGTTGAGAGAGTCTCAGAACCTTCTTATACTGGGTCTCTCTAAAAATGGCTAGTATGCTAACATTCCAGTGGATGCCAAAGGTTTTTGGGAGGGCTCATTTCCCCTGAGAAGCGATATGCTGATGAGATCCCTAGGGATGGACTTGATCACCTCATTTGATGCTTAGGATACTCCCTGGTATTGGTGAACACACCATTATATATACTCACCAGATTTGTCTAGGAGTGGTTTGTTGAGTCATTTATTGAATGGTTTCGTGATTGTTATAACAAATTAGGAGAGAATTACTTATAGATCACCTAAGGTTCATCTCCCTTAAGGATTATCTGAGTTGTAGTGTTGTGATCACCTGTGGACGGGGACCTAGAAATTAGGCATCGGACTGCATTACATGTGGATTGAGTAATATGACATCTAGCTCAATGCCAAATTTTTAGGATGTCCACACTACTAGAAATTTGGGTTATAGCCACAGTTTTAAACCGTGGCTATAGGTCCTCAAACCGTGGCTATATTAATAGCCACGGTTTGAGAAACCTGGATAAGTTTGGTGTGACTATAGGCCTAAAATTATAGCCATGGTTTGGAACTACGGTTATAGGTCTATAGCCAGGGTTCAAACCGCGACTATAGGTATACATCCATAGTTCAAACTGTGGTAATATCACTATAGCCACGGTTTAGAACTGTGTCTATACTAGAGGATGGAAAGAATTTATTGCCACGGTTAGAAATTGTGGCATTAGACCTATAGCCACGGTTAAAAAACCATGGAAATAGACCTATATCCATGGTTAGAAACTATGGCTATAGTGTCTGAAAACCCATAAAAATACCCCCACCCCTGGACAAGCCCCCCTCCCCCCCTGTAAATCCCCCTAAAGACCCCTCCCTCCTGGACATCCTCCCCCTCCCTTGGACATCCCCCTCCCCCCCTGCATAGCCCCCCCTCCTAGAAACCCCCTTGTAGACCCCACCCTCCCTCTTAGACAACCCTACCTCCGGGACACTGGACACCCACACCCTACATAAACCCCCCCCTCCCCAAGATATCCCCCCCTCCCCCCCTACAGACCTCTCCTGGATACCCCCCTACGGCCCTCCCTGCGGGAAATCCCCCCCTGTAGCCCCCTCCCTCCTAGACACTGGACACCCCCACCCTACATAAACCCCCCTCCCCCCTCCCCTGGACAACCCCCCTTCCCCCTGCAAAGCCCCCCTGCAGCCCCTCCCTCCTAGACACCCACTGCAACGCCCTCCCTCTTGGACACTGGACACCCCCACCCCTACATAAACCCCCCCTCCCCTCCCCTGGACAGCCCCCCTTCACCTTACAAATCCCCCCTCCTGGAAAACCCACCCCCCTCCCTCCTGGACACCCCCCTGCAGACCCCTCCCACCTGGACACTGGACACCCCCACCCTATATAAACCCCCCTCCCCTGGACAGCCCTCCCCCCCTGCAAAGCCCCCCTATATCCCCCTCCCTCCCTGGATATCCCCCATGCAGCCCCCTCCCTTCTGGACACTGGACACCCCCCACCCTACATAAACTCCCCTCCCCCTCCCCTAAACAGCCCCATCCCCCCTGTAAAACCCCCCTCCTGAAAAACCCACACCCTCCCTCTTGGACACCCCCTACAGACCCCTCCCTCCTGGACACTGGACACCCCCACCCTACATAACCCCACTCCCCTGGACAACCCCCTCCCCCCTGAAAAGCCCACCTGGACACCCCCCCCAGACAAACCCTGGACACCACCCCAGACCCTGGACAGATCCCCCTGGAAACCCCCCCCCCCCTCCTGGACAGACCCTGGCACCCCCCCCCAGAACCTGGACCCCCCCAGAACCTGGACACCCCCCATACCCCCACTCCTCTGGATAGACCCCCCCTCCCACCCTCCTGGACAGACCCTGGACCCCCCAGAACCTGGACACCCCCTAGACCCCCAGCCCCCACTCCCCTAGACAAACCCCCCCAGATAGAACCTAGACAGACCCCCCAGACCCTGGACACCCCCCAGAACCTGGACACCCTCCCAGACCCTGGACAGATCCCCCTAGACAGATCCCCCTAGACATCACAGACCTCCACTCCCCCGGACAGCCACCCCCACCCTCCTAGACAGACCCTGGAACCCCCTCAGAACCTGAAAAAAAAATTATTTTGTTTAAATAACTCAAATGCATGTTTTTTTATTACAATAGCATATATCCCTTCCAAAATAAGAACATACATAACAGAGATATTGTTAATAAAAAATTCATTAACACCATAAAAAACAGAACATTATAGATATTTGAAAAAAGAAAATGCTATCTTCATTTAATAATGACAACCTGAATATTCATTATTTAGAAAAAAATATTTTATGATCATCTTATTTCCTGGTTCCAACTTCAACTGAACCATCACTTTTTCCATGCAAAAACATGTTCTTCAATGTGAACACATATCCTGAAATAAATATAATTCACACATCAATTACCAGAGAATGGAAAAACCACCATAAAGTTGTTATCAAACAATAAATGAATAAAAATATATAGTATTCAGTTACATAGAAAAGAAGTAGTAAAAAATCACATGCATCACCTGGTCTATTTCAAAAATCTCAGCCCTAAAAAAAATCCAAATCTGTCAAAATGGTAGCCCATTAGGACCCAATTCTTACCAATTAGAATTCATTTGGAAGGACATACCAAAAACATCTAAAAACATATATCACTTATTATAAGCACTGTATGTTTTCAAGATTATTCAGAACATTCTAGGTGTGAAACATTTAAAACCATGAATATGACAGTTTCAAAACATCGACATGTAGGAAAACATATAATAAAGAACTTTTTGGGTGACGAAGAGCCGATGTTCCGAGTGGCATCATTTCCTGATTTAGGATCTAGTTATCCAAGTATCATTGTTGAAATTAGTGCCCCATTTTTGGAAAAAATATGCGTGAATCCTAAAAAACTTCAAGGGGAATACATACTGCTCGTCTAAATGAAAGAGATGCCCCTTTTAGAGATCCATTAATGGAGTTTATTTCATTTCAGAATACCAGAATGAGAAGAAAGATCACATGAAAAAAAATAAATGCAACACTATCTTCATTTAACAATGAAAAACTGAATATTCTTATTTAAAAACCTGAAACAAAAAACATATTTTATCATAGATAAACTTTTAAATCTATTATAGAAAATAAAAATTCAAAGTAACAGAAAAGTAAGAAACTTCATTAACAAAAAAACATAACGATTTAACTATTAATCAAAAATTAAAATGAAATCTTCAGTTGAAAATCAAGAAAAAACAGATGCAAAAAACTTCATTAAAAAATAACTAATCAAAAATTTAACTGAATTTTCAGTTAGACACAACAAAATAAAAATAGAATGCATGTTTGGTATATCAACTAAACCAACTGAAACATAACAAATTTTATACCTATACAAAGTGTCAACCATAAATAGAAGATAATCGAGGGATGGAGGGGTGGGTGATAGGGGAAATGGTCATGGAGGAATGCGTAGGGACCACGAGTAAGGAATCTAAAAAATAGAGAAGTTGTTCAAACCCTAGATTGGGAAAACCGAAGAAGCTTACGGTGGTGGACTGTGAGGAAGAAATAATAGAGGATCAACAGAAACTGGAGAGTGGGGAGACAAAAATCAATTCAGTTTGAAACAACATTATGTGTATTTTTTTAGTATTTTGTAAAATCAATTCATATGGATGGGTAGTTTGAAAGCAGTGAATAGATAGATCAATCCTATAAAAGGTGATTAATCTATATGACCTTAGAAAGGCCTGAAGAATTTTATGTTTAATATACATTTTTTTGAAATATCTGGTTAAACTAATATGTGCGTAGTGGAGATGTAGCAGATATTCTAAAATAAAAATCTATTTAAAACATGTTGAAATATTAAAAAGTTACCCAACATCAGTACTTCAACTAATTTGTAAAGATACACAGCTCCAAAATGAGTCACTACTCCCCTCTCCAAGTTGGTTTATTTCTCTAAATTGTAGTATGACTCCACACTATGACCCTGTATGTAGGATCAAGAACATCCCAACATAGTTAATGTTTACTAATGATTCATCACCCATTCTCATTCTAAATTAGTTGTAATTCTCTAATAATATGTTCAAATTTTAAATTTTCATCAAAACAAATAACATATAAATGAACAGACTATTCAAATAAGAACTAATAGTTGTAGAAGTTTCTAAGACAACATCACAATATTAGTAAACATTAATTTTATATGAAAAGGAATAAAAATTTATTTCTACCATTGAGAAATAAAATATATGATGTAACGTATTGTTCAAATAATAACTAATAGTAATGAAAATTGAAACCAGAACACTATAATTGTGAATGTCAACATAATGGAGATAATTTGGAAACCAATCAAATATAACAAAATCTATACAGAAAAGAAAAATTAATTGTGAAAATAAGGGTGTGTGAGGTTACAAAAGCTGCAGTTTATTAAATGATAATCACATTGTACCTTCCATGATGGTGTATTTCTCCAAAATCTAGTGTTACTCCACCATGTCCCCTTGTATTATAGATAGAAACATTTCATTAATATTGATTATATTGAATATATTGAATGCATAAATTAGTGGTACAAAATATTTTAATAAAAGTGGATTAAATATGGAGACAGTTAAAATATTAGAAAACATAAATGATACTCACATTGTACCTTTGTACTAATGTTAATCCGACACATTGAACAATATCTATACATAAAAACTGAAAAATTAGAAATATAATATATAAAATTAGAATAAATAACAAATCAAATAAACTATATCATATTCAATAAGTCAAAACAACTAAACCATAACCAAGGAAAATCTGACAATAAAGAAGACAATAAATTGAAACTAATAAATCATTACAAATTCAAATGAGAGGAGGCTAACGATCTGTAATAAAAAAATATTCACTTGCACACCCCTTGTCCCCTCCCCCGCCCCCACCTGCACATCCCTCCCCCCAGCAACCCCCCTCTCCCTGCCCCTTGCCCCCCACCTGCACACCCCCCTACCCCCTACCCCATCCCCTACCCCCCACCTATACACCCCCTCCCCCTTCCCCCCACCTACACACACCCCTCCCCCTGCCCCCAACACACCCCCCTCCCCCCCCCACCTGCACACCCCCTCTCCCTACCACCCCCCACCTGCACACCCCCTCCCCCCCCCCACCCGCAAATCCCTCCCCCCAGCAAACCCCCTGCCCCCTGCCCCCCACCTACACACCCCCTCCCCCTACCCCAAGCACACCCCCTACCCCTGCCCCCCCACCTGCACACCCCCTACCCCCTCCCCTGCCCACCCCCTGCCCACCCACACCCACCTACCCACCTCATGCACCCCCACCCACCCTCCACATTTCATTCCACTTCAACCACTTAATGAAATATGTGTATAAAGGATCATTCATGATGTTTTTTCAGAAAAAACCTTTTTTCCCCTAGATCAGGATGATGGATGATTTCCAGAAATACAATCTTGAATTTGGAATGAGTAGGTATTTCCATTATGATTAATAAATCTTCATTTGTTGGATAATCCAAAATACTTTCCAAGGATGTGTATCCATTTCCTGGAGAGTTTATAATTACCTATATCATTATGAGTCAAAGAATTCAAATGAAATTGAATTTTTAGTCTCCAAGTAGTGAGAGTTTCAAGAAGTGGTATTTAGAAAAACAATCCGGGTGTTGGGATGTCTCTTGAGGAGTTTCTATGCCTATTTAGGTGTTCAGGTGGTTAATGGGGTAATCAAGTTGTAGTTAGAGGGTTTCTAGTCCATTCCACTTAATTTTAATACCCATCAATTACCATGTCTAGGTACACTGGGTACCAATTCTAATAAATGAAAAAATAGTTGACTATGAGTTTTATAGTGGGGTATCCTCTAGTGGGGAACTAGGTATGTCTCACTGGATATCCATGTTCTAGGTTTATGGTTGTTCTCTCTATGTATTTCATACTCCCTTACTGTATTCGTGTAGGCCATGTCTTGAATGAGATAGTGGTGGTATATGAAATGATAAGAGACATGACCTAAAGAATAGATTGGTGGTATGAGATGAGATATGGGACCTCAACCTATGTGAGTGGGTGATGTAATGAGATGATCATTAATAAAGCTCTTTATTTTTCAAACATCACTCATTCAACTAAAATAAAAATGATTTAAGTTGTGATGAATAACCCAGGCATCGAATCAACATCATCTATATTATTCTTAAAAACTCATGATGTTTTTTATCAATAAGCTCTTTCACCCCCCGGCCCCTACACCAGCACCCCCCTACCCCACCCCCTTCCCCCATCTTTCACCCCCCTACCCCTGCACCAAAGCCCCACTACCCCACCCCCTTCCCCCCTTCCCCACCCCTGCCCCCCTTTCACCCCCCTGCCCCTATCACACCACCATCCCTACCTTGAACCCATCCCTCTGACCCTTGCACCCCCACTTCCCCCTCCCCACTGCACACCCCCTCCCCCTGAGAATTTCATGATATCATGACAACCATATAAATATCAGATCTTGGTGTAACCCAGGCATACCAAATTCTCAGGTCCAAATAGACAACTACTCATCATGAATGGCTCCACGAATATATTCCAAGCATCATGAGAATGTCTATAAACTGTAATAAAATGAGTGGATTGAGGTTGATTCCTAGGCACCTCATGTAATCACTGAATAAAAAACATCCCCCAAGTCACCATGCCAAATGGTCGGATCCCATGCATCCTGATCAAGAATAAGTAAAATCATCAGGATTGACTAGCTAATCCTAGGGATAACATAGTCATCTCATAATAATAATAATCTTGAATAAAAATAAATAATCTCCTAATCCAAATCAGTTGTATCCTAGTTAGGTTGGGAATCCTAGGAACTTGTGGCATCCAAAGCATCCCATATAGACTTGAGGTCGAATCCCAACGTCCCAAGCATTCTTCACATGGTTCAATATCCGAATCTCGGGATACATGTCAGGAATCCATAATGACATCATCATGTATAATTTGTCTCACAACCATACCACATAAGGCCCAAGGTCGGATCCAAGGAAACTCTCTTAGGCAACCACCATACCATCGTCATATCAGGCCCATAGGTCAGGTCCCAAGAAGTACATCTGGGCACCATGGTTGCATCCAAAATAAACATATAAAGGTATAAACAAAAGTTAAGGGTTTTACAAATTTCCAAACCCATCACTACAATTCATAACCACATGTAATTATACATTTGATGCAGGTTTTAAGGTGACACCCACTACCATCTGTACCAAGTCCATATGAATCCTCTTAGGGTTGGTTAGTTAACAGGGACCCATTGGGGTCCCCTAGTAATAGAGGCACCCTCACACAGGTCCTCGGTCTCAATCCAGGTCTTGGTTCAAGAACTGATGCTCAAAGTAATACTATTTTTCTTGGAATTATAATCAATAGAGCACAATATTATTTACTACATAAGATATGTCATGTTGAAAAGACTCAAGAGATGGCATATGACCCATTTTAGTCTTCAAGGTCTCACAGGGTCTATCTGCTCACCAAAACCAAGTCCATACCCTAGGCTAAGTGTGTATCAAGTTAAGGCCTTGACTATTAGTGTCCAAGGTAAACCATCTAGTACCAAGGTCCATCAAGGCCTTAGCACTTTATAAATCATAATCGATGAATTTTAATTTAATTAATTAAAAAAGTTAATTAATTAAAACCAATTAATTTATATATTTGTTATAGGGTTAATTTAATATAAATAAATTTATCACTTTATTAACAAGACTGAAGGCCATGAGAATAAATCAAAAGCATAAATACCACATAGTAAAGTATGCATACTGCCTATCTTTATTCAACACTTTTCGAATTATTTACCAAAGGTAGGAAGAAGTTTTCAAGGCACACCAAGGTCTTTCCATGATCAGTTCCATCCCACATCACTAAGAAAGATCCCAACTCTCTCTAAGAAGCTTAAAACAATTATTTAAAACATTTAAAATTAATTTATCACTTTAATTATAAAAGGGAATAATCATAAAAAATCTAACTGGATACCTTATTACACTGGAACCAAGTCCAACAACATCCCAAGGGTCTATCTCATATCCCCATACCTACATCAAGAAAAAACCCCAAAAAACAATTCTAATAAAATTGTAAATTTAATTTAAAATTTAGTGAAAGACTAAAAAAATCCACAATGATAACATAACTTTCCAAATCACTAAGAAACCGGGTGTAGATTGAATCTTGGGATATCCTCATCCTAGGTTGTATGAAAGACACTTGAGAAATGCAATCTCGTTTCATCTCAAGACATTTTTAAATGCTTGTCAAGACTCGCACGTCATAAAGCACATAAAACTCACATAAATTGAAGAAGAAACTTATGGACCACCTACCACATAGTTATATGAGCCTCTCCGTCGGATATTGATGGATGGACCAATCTAAATCAACACGATTCCTCAAAATAGATAAAATACCACATGTTATAGATTTAGAATGAAATTACAAGAAAGATTGAGAGAGGTAGTGATGGGTACCGTCGGGGTTAGAGGGTCGCACGTAGAGGGTATCTGTGAAGAGGGTGCTGCCGTGAGATAGGTCGAGGGCGGAGGGTCACATATTAGGGGAGGATAGAGAAGGATGGTGTCGTCATGAGACAAATCAATGGCAGAGGATCGCGGATCGGGGGAGGATGGAGGAGGAGGGCACCGCCATGAGAGAGAGGTCAAGGGAGGAGGGTCACTGATCAGGGGAAGATGGGGGAGGATGGTGTGGAGGGTCATGTATCGGGGGAGAATGGAGGAGGACCCTAATGGATTTTGGGGAAAAAAAGGGGGGACGACAAATGGATCGGGGGAGAACGGAGGAGCCCGATGGATTTTGGGAAAAAAAAGGGGGGACGAAAAATTTTATCCACGGTTTTTAAATTAAATGGTGTCTATAAACAAGATATAGCCACGTACCTATAAAATCATGGCTATAGGTCCGTGGCTATAACCTAAATTTATAGTAGTGCTAGCGATTTGACATGTATCCCCTAATGGTGATGTAACTTACTTAGATATATTATCAGTGCTGGCTAAAAATGGTATTATTGATTGGGATTACGAACCTAGAGATCGAATTAATTATACACAACTTGGGTGGTACAACATAAAACTCAATTCCCTTTTTACAGGATGTCCAGATTATTGGGATTACAATCCCAAGGATCAACTACTACTATTTATGTTATTTATCACCTTACTCATGTATATATATATTTATGTGTGTGTGTGTGTTTATGGGAATATGTATATCTACACAAACACGCACACACACACACACAGATATATATATATATATATATATATATTAGTTCTGTCTCGACTAGGTTGAACACCTTCCTCGAGCATACCTTTCACCACTTGTCTTTCAATTTATTATCTAATAGTTTTTATTATTGTTTTTGTTATCATGATGTGTATTTCACATATAAACACACTACATATTACTGGATATGTATGAAACCGTGTTGTTGGTTCCCTATTGAGTTTTTTACTCATACCATACTTCCATTTCACTAGGTTACTCGAGTAGGCATTCAATTGGTTGTAGTCACAAGTAGGGTCGAATCCTGATATTGATCGAGTAGGATGGCTCAGAGTTGTATGTGGAGATCAGGCATGTGGTCTGGCTCAGAGTTAAAAGGAGATCCCAGTACTTTTATTTTTTACCTTTTTATTTAATCTTGTTTATGTGATTGTCCCAGTGGTTGATTAGTGTTATATTTATGACACGTATGTTCAATCCTTTACCAATTTCCATTTATTATTACAACATGCTTGTATTTCAGTTTTTACTACTTTCATAATCTATTTATTTACTACATGGATGATTTCTGGTTATTTATTCTTTTGTTACTCAGATATGAGGTTATAGTGTCCCCACTATACCACCTTTAGACCCTCGCTTCTAGTTAGCAGCCTCTAGCGTACATGGAGGCACACTTGAGGCCTTATGGAAAATTGGCTCGGAGCACTGGTTTTGTGGCTTCCGGGCCTGAACATTATAGTATTAATCTATGGAATTTGAATAATAAATATATTACCCAAATCCAAGGTGGAGACACCCCAAGGCATTCTTAATAATAAATCTAAGTGGAATCTAATGGATTTCTCTAGGCATTCCATATCATTGGATGTCATCACACCATGACATTCATAAAAGGCTCCTAGTGGAATACATGGCTTGCTAATAACATTTCATACATTTCTTGGTCCATATAGACTCTAAAGAATACCGCAATTCATTCCAACTCATCATCATATCAAGAAAAATTCATGTAACAATTCTCTATTTATCAAGAAAACACTTTCTATCATGGAAAAGCACTATTTAAGACAAAATCACATAGTCCCCTTCATGGATTTCCTCTCACAAGTATAAAAAAGAAACGATCCAATAGTTAAACCCTATCACATTTCACAAAAATATTACAAGAACTCATTACCATATGCCAAGACACTTTTAAAACCCAATTCCAATTTCCTAAATTTTATCATTCATTTTCCAACACATTTATCCATTTGATGTTTTAAGTCTATTTACAACTTTGATAGTTGTGAAATTCCATCTCACAACCATCAAATGATTCTAAAATTACTCTTTATAAATTTCAAACATAAGGATATATTTAACATATATCAATTAATTTCTATATACATAAGCTCACTATTTGACTAGCCAATTCCAAGGCCAAACCCATTACCTAAGAATTTTACTAGGGATTCTCATTTCTAAGGTTTATGACATGATAAAAGGGTGCTGAAAATTAACAAATGAAATTTTAGAATATTGAATTTTAATTAAGTGAATGCCTGAAAATCCAGCATGACCTCATTTCCTAAGAACTCAAATAAATAAGTGAGTTTATTGGTTAATTTAAAGGGGCCACCCACCTTAGACTCATTGGATCTTACTCATCCAATATTAGTCTTCAATTCGTCTTATATCGATAGAAATCAATAAACCAGATAAACACCCTAAAAATAGGGAATATTAGACATAAATGGTAATAAAGAACTATACATTTAAGGAAATTAATAATAAAATATTGTGGAAACTTATACTTACCTAAAGATTTCCAACACATTCAGCAGAAGTGAAATCATACATCGGATGGAGGAGAACCACCCATAGAAGAGGGGAGGGGGTTTCATGAATTTTTAGAGGCCTAATGGATATGGGGAACCTAAAATACTATATAATAAGAGGAAGGGGTGGAACTAGGTAAAATGAACGGGATTACCCTCATTAAAAATAGATCAGGGGGCACCAACGAGTCAGTGATCCCAACAAGGTTTCCTTGCTTCTAGAAAGGCTACCAGCATGTCAGTGGTTGATTTTATAGCTCATCCATCTCCAGTATCCCTTTGGTGATCTCCTGAACCACCAGTCTACCACCAGACCCTCATTTCACATCCAAATTACCCTTTTGAGGGGTTTTAACCCCAATAACTTCAATTTTAATGAAGCTGAAAAACTAACCCCTCTTCCAAATGAAAAGGCCAAAATCTCACCAAGACTCATGGCTCATTCATACACACAGGTGTTATTTTTTTATATTAAATATATTTGGAATCCCATATCAGAGGCTACTAAGGTCATTTTATATCCATCAAAGAAACCTATATATGGTGGTCGATTCAGTGAGAATATGTTTATCAGTACATGGTTGATTGATATAGATTGGGTTTTTCTCAATAGGAAGGGTGTTACTCAAATAAATCTTTGGATAGATAGAAGTATCATCCAAAATTTTATCAATGAACTTGATGCTTCTATTATATTATCAAAATTGGGAAAGATATGTATAAGGAAAACCACACAAAACAAAACAAACTTGATACATCAACTTGTCAACTAGAAGTACAAGGATGAGAACAACATATCAGAGAACATGAGTGAGTTTCAAGGTATTTTTGATCAAATTAATTATATGAAAATGATGGTTTATGATAATTTGTAGGAACTATTGATGTTGATTCCTTTACCAAATATAGGGTAGTCACTGGTCGTGTTTTTTAGTAATTCAGTACCATATGAAAAGCTCATCATTGAAATGGTGAAGGACTGAATGTTGAATGAAGAATACAAAAGGAAGGATAAGAGATGTGCACCAAAATCAAAGGATCTTACCATTAAAATATGAGGGAAGTGTAAATGGTAGGGAATAAGTAGAGTCAAATAATCCCATGATCAAAATCAAAAAAGGAAGAAGCAGTCAAAATCTCGATTAAGATATGACATGAAGTGACACCATTGTATCAATCCTAGACACTTAATCATGGAGTGTCGTAAGTTGAAGGTCAAGTAGAGGAAACAGGAAGGTAAACCCCAAAAAATGATGTTGTAGTTATAAATGATGAGATTTTTATTATCCAGGAAGAGAATGATAACCTTACAAGCCAAGATTCAATACAGTTGATTGATTCAGCACCCTCTTACCATGTCACTGCTCGAAGATATTTCTTCTCAAATTACAGTTGAAGAAGTTTTGGACACATGAATATGGAAAATAATGTAGCATCCAAAAATTAATGGTATTGGAAATATTTTCATGGGGACTAATATTGGGTGCCAGTTACTATTGAAGGATGTGATACATGTTCCTGATTTTCACCACAATCAAACATCCACCATAATTCTTGAAGATGATGGATACATCAGTTCCTTTGGTGATAGGAAATGGAATCTTACCAAAGGTAACATGTTAATTGATAATGTAAAGAAAAATACTTCTCTCTACCTCACAGAGGTCAAACCATGTAGAGGAGAAGTCAATGTAACCAGAAAGGAGGTTCCTGTAAAAGTGTGGCACAAACAACTTAGCCACATGAGTGAGAGAAGAATCAGAATACTCTCCAATAAAGACCTCCTACCAAGATTAAAGGTACAAATTTGGATAATTGTGTTTACTAAAACATGGGAAAACAACACTAATTATCATTTCATTGTTATTTACCATCCAAAAAGGAAAATGTTTTAGATTTGATACACACTGATGTTTGTATGATGAGCACTAAAACAATGGGAGGTGCAACTTATTTTACAACCTTCATTGATGATAATTCTAGAAAAGTTTGGGATTTTACTTACAAAACTAAAGATCAAGTAAAAAATGTTTTTAATCAGTTTTGAATGGTTTTGGGCTCATTAGAAGTGTGCATAGGTGAGCGATATATTAAAATTTCTTTTAAATTTTTTTTTTCTGAAACCAAGAGCACGGATCTTACACTTAAATTTTATAATTTATTTTTTTTATTTGAAGAAATAAATACCCAGGCTTAAGAAATTTCTCATTCATGAATGTTGACTGTATGAAAATACCATTTTATATAACCTTTGTTGCATTGTGAGGATCCAAAAATAGAATCCCTCTAGCAGTAATTCACACGTGCTCCTGTGATCTCCGATCAACACCACTTGATCTTCAGGTGCTAGTTTGGTGAGTCAAATGTATTTCATTGTTCGTTACTGATTGCTCATTCTTTGGACTTGAAGAAGTATCTCATTTCTCTAAACTCTTATTTATAGGAGACTTCCAGTGGTCACAAAATCTGAACCCCCCACACCCTCTCATTTTATGTCACGCTTAGGTAAAACACCCTTTCCAAACTCAACGGTAGTCTCATATTTCTAATCCAAGTCCCCGTTCAAAAGTTATTTTATTTCATGACTGAGATAAAATAATTTAATTCAATTATTTTTTTACATTTACATCCTCCATGGTTTTTTTTATATAAGTCAAACACTGGTAAAAGTTATATCCCACCTTGGGTAAATGCCATGCTCTAGACTCAACTGTGGCCTTGGATTTCTGATCCAAGAAACCATTTTATAGGTACCCCATATTTGTTGCGTGTATAGTATAAAAATAATTAATATTTTTATAAAATTTATTTGAGGCACACCGAGCCTCAAAATATCACGTCGTCCCAGCTCCTAGCTCTGAAAATATATATAGTATTATTTCAATGACTTACAAGGTGAAATTTGGGTCTCTACATCATTCCCTACTTCAAGATTTTCATCCTCAAAAATAAAAACTAGGGAATGAACTCAGGATACTGAGATCTCACCTGGCTCTCCCACTCCCAGAAACTCTTCTACACATTTCTATGCTGCCACAATATGCGAACCAGGGGGATGGTCCATCCTTATAAGGTCTTCTCCCATCGATGATGTGCATATTAAAACATGCACACATCTCCTTAGCTATGTCACATGGAAAATTCCATGCACCCGTTCCAACACTGGGGGTAGGGAATGGAAGTGAATGGCCTCACCAACCGTCATCACAATATCTAACAGCCTGAAGAACCTCAGGGAGAACTCTCCTCCCTAACCAAAAACCAACCCACAAGCCCACAACATATCCTCCAACACTTGGATAGCGTGCTCAGTCTTCCCACTAGTCTAGGGGTGAAAGGTTGTACTCATCTCCAATTGGGTCCTGAACGCCTCCTACAGGCCTCTCCATGATAGTGATGTAAGCCGAGCATCACAGTTAGAGACAAACATCGATGGTACCCCATGAAGGAGGATGATCTCTCAAGCGTACAACTACCACAAACACTCCAAAGAACTATACTCCCTAAAAACAAGAAAGCACACTAACTTCATGAGTTTCTCTACTATTTTCAAGTTGGCATCATGTCCCTTCACTATATGTAGAAGCCCTATTATGAATTTAATGGATATGTCATCCCAACTCTATTATGGGATTTCAAGAGGTTGCACAACCCACCGAAAGATGGTGCTTAGCCTTCACCTGCTAATAAGTGAGGCAAAATGAGACAAAAATGGCTAAGCTTCATCTCACATCGGACCACCAAAAATGCCAATAAAGATCCTTTTAAATTTTCTCCACACCGGGATGTAAATCTAAGCGAGAATTTTGGAACTCATATATTGCAACCAGGACCACTTTTATCCCTGGATTAATATCTCATGATTTCCTCCTTCAGAATATTCATTGGGTGCGTCACATGTGGATATTTGAGTCACTCAAGATCTTACAGTTGGTGTCTCACAACTGGGACTCTTTCACATGCTCTAGAAGTGAAGGATTCGACACCATTGACTGAAGAAAAATCGAACCATCCTGCTTCACTAGGGTCATCTACTGGTAAGCTGACTGTTCTAAAAATTCCCGCACTACGCAAGCCTAAGACATCCTGCTAAGGGAATCTACTGCAACATTGCCCTTTCCAGGATTATAGAATATCTCGAAGTCATAGTCCTGTAGAAAGTTCAACCAATTTCACCACCTCAGGTTCAAGTCTCTATAGGTGAAGACGTACCTGAGGCTCTGGTGGTATGAGTAAACCACAAAACACTCTCCCATAATGTAGTTTCTCCAAATCCCCAAAGAGAAGACAAACACTACCAGTAATAGGTAGTGATTTGGATAGTGAGGTTCATGGGGTCCCCATCACCTCAACCTTTACTTAATATCTGTTTTATCATGGTTGACATAGAGCACGCAAAGGTACCAATGAACAGGGTAGGTGAGTAAAATCTTACAACTGAAAGAATCTAGACATGGAAAGTACGTGACATACCCCATGCATCTTCTCTTATCTTGTAAAGAGAGTAATCCCCAAACCAAAAACTCTGACACACCCACTAGTGATATTCCAAGAAAAAGGTGTCAATTAGGAAAACTCCACCAGCAAAGCCAAGTTCTGCTCTGACACCCCATTGCAAAACCTCATCCTGAGCACACAAGTCAGAGGGACTCATCCACCACACCTCGATGCTATCCACTTTGGGCAATACTGAATTTCCCTCTTGATTTTTCTCACATCATAAAAATGTGTCTCGTTGGGGGAAAGACCTATAACATGCCAGATATAGATGCCACTCAAAGGTTCCCCGTACCCAGTTGGAAACATGGCCTCAATCACATTTCCCTAAACACCAGAGGCTAACAACTAGTAGCAAGGGCCTAGGTGTCATAGTGGGGAAACTATGACCTCATTGGCAGAGTACAACACAACATAACAGTAATAAAATAATAGCAGAAATAGTAATACCAGGCAAGAGAAGTAAACAACAGAAGACTGAAAATATAAATAACCAGATGTCATATAATTCAAAGATGATGTTGCATATTAAATGTTCTAGGAAAACAACCAAAATAGGTTACACAACAGTAATACATGATATAATTACCAAAAGTACAAAACAGATAGAAGAAACTCAGAAGCATTGCAAGCCTCAGCTTGGTCACATGCTCTCCTTCTCCTAAGTAGCAAATCAAGTACCTATAGAAGGGTTCTTACCATTATCGACACCCGCAACAATATAATATATTTGGGCCCAAAAATAGGACCCAAACAGGGTGTGATACTAAATCCTAGTAGGAAGCCACCCAAGATCTATTCCTGTCTGTTAGTGAATATATATAACATGTAGGGTACAATAATGAAAGTAGTATGCAAGGAAGTACTTAAAAGTAAACAGTCCTACAAGCACTGGTATTCATTTATATTCATCATGTTCATTAATTAATTAAATTAAATTAAAATATAAGTCTCAGGATCCAGCCTAAGCCTAACAATCCCTATGTAAAAGTAATCACAACATAAACCTTAGAAGGCCACCTAAACAAGTAAGTGAAGATTGAATCCAAGATTGTGCTTTGTCTTGGAAAACGTGTCATAATTCTTTTCATTTAAATATTCAATTTATAACCTCATCCCATCCATGACATTCCTAAGTTGGAACTCAAGTATCACTCCAGGTGAAAACCTATCTGCAACTTACAAGCCCGTCCTGACGAACCTCTAAGAAATCCCGATATCACTCTAGGTGCAAACCTACCAACACCCTATAAGCCCATCCACCTATCTAGAATCCCAGTATCACCCTAGGTGTGGTATAAGTCCATGTAAACTAATCCCATTAATGGAAGTCCTAAAAGGAAGCCCTGGGTATCACTCAAAACATGTAAAAAAATCCAATAGTGTCCATCCATAGAACCCCTCAATGATCAATGTTTCACTCAGCAAAATAAGTAAAGCCTCCATGAGCCCAACTACTACACCTATGGCTCACTCACGACTTGAACATAATAGCCTGACCAACCTCATAAGGATTGGCTTTTTGATTACTCACATAGTTAAAATACACAATAAGAAACACATATAATTTAAACTATTACAAGGCTTTAACAATAATAAAGTCACGTGGGCAATTCATATAACAAGAAACACATGTAAATTACACTATTACATGGTTTAAACAATAGTAACTCACATGGGAACAATTTACATAACAAGCCTATCACATAATATAAACCATTACAAGGCCTTAACATAACCAAACTCACATGAACAGTTTCACAATTAGAGCAGAACATTCCAAACATTCTTCAACAAGCATAGGCCTAAACATGGGTCAAGGGGCAAGTCATCTATCCCATACTCTAATCCAATTTAATACCTTATAATTATATGGAAACTTCATTTTTAATAAAAATTATTTTTAAAAAACCCACAAATGGGAAACAAGGCATGCCTCATAGGTATCCTAGGCCAAACGACCATAATCAGTCATCCAAGGGAAACACACCCATGGGGTGTCCCTAATTCAAGGTAAATAACCTAATTCATGGAGCATTGGGTTCAGGGGGCCTTGGGAGCTGGCTCAGACCTGGCGGCGAGGCGAGTCATTTTCATCATGGGGTGCTGGGTGTTATGGCAGGCTAGGAACCGTGCCAAGTATGAGGGGTTCCTATCCTCTGATAGGGAGGTTGTGGCCAGAACAAGGTGGCTTTTGCATGATTTGGTTGGTCTCGGTGCCATCAGGAAGGAGGCCCCGTCCCTGGGTGCTCTTTTCGGTTTGAGGGTTGCAGGTGCACAGAACGCTGCCAACCATCTGGGGAGTTGGATATGGTGGTTACCTCCTAGGGATGGCCTTAAACTTAACACAGACGGCTCCTGTGGGATGGGTATAATGCGTGGAGGAGGGGTTGTGAGGGACGCCCGGGGGAGAGTAGTGCTTGATTTTTCGATCTTCTATGGAAGTGGCTCTCCAATTCGGGCAGAGTCTAATGCGGCCCTATCCGGCCTTATCCTCTGCAAGGAGAAAGGTATTCTCATCAGCGAGATAGAAACTGACTCCAAGATTGTCCATGATGCCTTAATGGGCAAAGGCACCATTCCCTGGTCCATATCCTACACCATGAGGAAATGCAAGCTCCAGCTCAATAACCAAGTGAGAGTCTCTCATACGTGCAGGGAGGGGAACAAAGTGGCTGACCATCTGGCCTCTCTTGATTCTCCGAGATCCCCGGTTTGTTTCTTTTATAATGTGTCCCAGTTTAATTCATAGGGGGAGGAATTTGTACGGGGCGATGCCCTTGGCCTACATTACTTTCGCCCCCCCTAGGTGGACCCTCTGCCCCCCCTCTTTTCTTTCTTTTTTTTTCTTTCTTTTCTTTGTTGCCTTTGTTTCATTAATAAAAATCGTAACATTGGATGGATGTTGTGAATCACTTAACCAATTTCCAAAACAACAATAGGCAATAACATAGGTTAATTATCAATCAAGACAACACCCTAAAAATGGGTGTGCAGCACTCTAGCACATATAATTAACTTGATAATTAGAAAAAGGAATGAGACCACCTACCTTGTAGTTGTATGACCCTCCTCATCGAGTTTCAGCCTCTAATTTGACCCAGAATGGAGTAGATCAACAAAAAAAGGATAAAATTTCAACCCTAAATAACTCGGTCTAGATATGAAATCATGAATAATGGATCAAGAAGGATTTAGAACTTACTTATTAGGTTCCAACGCATCTGACGGCGTTCAGATCGGAGTTTGGATGAACAAATGGGAGAAAAATCTCTACTCAACACTACTATTTGAGAGAACCCAGGTGAGATTCTATCCTGAAATGAAAAAACAAGGCTACTTCCCATTTTTACTTTTTTTTGGAAAATTACACACCATGTACTTTCATATACATGGTGTGTATATGCCAAAATTTCCCTACTTTACCGACTCCTCTTCCACATCATAAATGAGTCATCTCGACATGCTTACACGACATGTACTAGGATTACACGACATGTAACCTCTATTCATGTTGTGTAATAGTCTTGCAGCTAGTACTCGACCTTTTTTTCTCCTTATTTTCAAGACAACCTGTAAATAAAAGATCCAAACCTTAAATAAAGAACTATATTCTTACGAACAGACCCCCTTAAAGTAATTATTCCCTGAATTTCCCTTCCAAGGGTGGTGAAGAAACATTTGAGAACTACTCTAGCCATTGTGATCATACATCGGCCTCCCTCTCCCAGTTCTCATCTGATACTCATTCATGCTACCATAGCAGCTGTACTAAAAGTAACAGATCGTCCATGGAGAACATTCATTCTACGATCCACAATTCGTATAGGATACTCCTCAAAGGATGCATCTACCAGTAACTCGACATATTCAGACTGAAAAGTGGGAGATGGGTCTTAAAATTAAAATCGCAACTGAGAAACATGGAAGAGTTCATGCATAGCCCTGTATCACTAGGGTAACTACAACTGATAGGTAACCAGCCTGACTATCTCTAGAATCTCGAATGACCTGATGTATCTCTGCAAAATCTTATCATGTCTCATGATCCTCTCATGTCCCGACCTTAGTGTAACACGTAAGAAAAATTGATCCCCGACCTTGAACTCAATAGGTCATCTGCGGCGATTTACATAAGATTTCTGATGAAACTGGGCAGTATCCATCTGCTTCTAAATCAACTGAACTTATTCAATGGTATCCTTGATAAGATGAGGTCCCAACATAGTTGCCTCTCCTGCCTCCATCCAACATAGGGGTGATCGGCATGGTCTACTGTACAATGCCTCATATAGATCCATCAGAAAAACATCCTAAAAGCTATTGTTATAGGAAAACTCAACAAGGGGTATGTGTCTCTCCCAAGAACCCCCAAAATTTAGGACTCATGCCTGAAGCATGTCCTCCAGCACCTAAATCATGCATTCTAACTGGCCATATGTCTGAGGGTGGTAAGTTATGCTCAGAAACACTTGTGTACCCATCTACCTCTATAACCATTTCCAAAAATGATAAGTAAACTAGGCATCCCTATATGAAGCGATAGATTATGGGACCTTGTGTAGTTGTACAGACTCACGAATCTACAACCTCCAAATATCATCAATGCTAAAGGTTTCCTTAATTGGTAGGAAAAGTGAAAACTTCACGAGCTTGTTAATAAAACTCAAAAAAAGCATTACCAAGACACCTCCAATGTCATAAAACCCCCACAAAGTACACCAATGAACATCCTAGTGACACTATTTCCTTTAACTGGGTGAACCCTAACACAACTGAGGTCATATCAGCGGCCTCACATCAAATAATAGTTGAACCCCAATCGACCTCATCAAAACCGATCACACAATATTCCCTATAAAGACATTGCGGGATTTTAAACCACACCCACCTTAAACTGGAAGAGTGTTAAAACTGGTTCACTTGAACTATACGTGAGGAACAAGAAGGATAACGAGTTAAACTATCACTGGATGACCTATCTATGAAACCCCTAACTTAATAAGTTGACATATTGCAACAGAAATAAAAACACCTTCTCCAAAGGCACCACATTTCCACAATGAAACCTTTCACTAAAGCCCATACCTATCTCTCAATGATGCTCCTTTGTGAAACCATCCACTTATCATTAAAAAGGGTCATTCCATAGCACGAGTAAAGGAAAAAACCAGATCTATCCCACTGGAATCATTACCCATTTTCAAAGAATCTCATCTGATCCCAACAATTATTCCGATATAACCTCGTATACATCAACTCGGAGTCTAAGGAACTCACCAAGGTGGTCCTTACTCCTCTTTACAAGTGATACTTTAGTACAAGTCTAGAAGTCCACATAAGAATACCGACAAAACCCAAAGTGGCATCCACCTAGCAGTCATGTCAAGGAAAGCGGCAGGCATCCAAGGTTCATCCAAGGAATTCCTACATAGAAACATAAGGTATTACTCAGGATTAACTAAGACTTATTTAAAACCACTCATCCATCGCACAACATCGAAAGGATTACGAACTAGTCCAACGAATTTCAACTATAGCGTGACGTATAACCGACACTCTCTTATTGTATCCATGATGACGTCAATATAGGGGACTTGCTCGTCTCTTAAGAAAGAGAACACTAAGAATATTTCAAGGATCACTAGAAAAGGATAATCGAACCACTACTGGTTGACATCCTAAAAGAAACTTGGTTTTTCTTTCAGACGCATCTTCATTTAACCGAACACATTTCCTTTATACTAAGGAATTTCTGTGATAGCTCACACTTAATCATTGAGGTCCATCCATGATCATCAGTGCCTCACAAGGACTGCACTCATAGCCAAATCGCAACAACTTTGTGCTTCCAAGAAAGCATCAACATGAAACAAGACTCACAAGCCTCAAAGGAATTTAAGTAGAATAAACCATTTTCAAATGGTCCTTGAATGAAATATTTCTACATGGAAGGACACATTTAAACAGAAATGATGTGATGCTACCTACCCAGGAGTGTCCTAGACATTGAGAGGAAGGACTAGAAACTCACAAATTCACTAGTTTAGAACTAACTTAAACAGACGTGTGTCATTCCATAAACCATGATCACCACATCACATCACTTACCATGAAATATGAAATTAAAATGACTGGCATGTCAAAACACCAATGTCCCAAAAAGTCCTCCCGAGCAGTGGGACGAACATGGTTCCATAACGCTCAGGTAACTCTACTTTGGAGATAACCCAAGAACAAACACAATATCTCAAACCTCAACGATTTAACTGAACTCAACAATTTGTTTTAACATTTATCACTCGATGGGTACCACATAAGTCAACATATACAACACTAAGTTTACAGAGAAAATGGCACATTCTGCATACTATTCATAGGATTTCCATCCTCTGCATCTCAGTAACATATGGCTCATGTAGAAACTAGCTCAAACACACATCATCTACACAACCATTTATACTGATGACAACGTACCAAGTCACCCATCACTTAAGAAAAGAGAAGTTCACATGACCTCCTAAGCAGCTGAACATGCCCGAGGCATGTCTAACTTGCTGAACCGAGCATTCCTTAGTGCTTGTTCCCATATTAAGGGTCAATATACAACAAAGATCACATCTTAAAAGTGCAGATATCAAAATAGGATAGGTCAACACCTTCCTATAAGCATGCACCCCTCTCCCTACCCCATAGGTCAGTTCTAGGTGTCAAACAAAGAGGGATATTACCAAAATCCCACTATGAAGTTCGGGTTTGGTCAAGTCAAACACTAAGAGGAATCCTACTTGGGATCCTCCATGTAAACATGAGCGAAGGAATCCTACTTGGGATCCTTAGTTGAAAGGAAAAGGAGAAATCCTATATGGGATCCTTGAATGATAAACAATAGACGCATCCTACAATAGGGATCCCCTTGGTCAAACATAAGAAGAGGAAATTCTATAAGGAATCCCCAACAATATCTGGTCTCATGGAATTATAGGACAAAAGGGCACATCTCACAAGGGTAATGCCCTCGAAATCATAGGCCATGAGGGATAACTCATAGCTCATTTTATATCAAAGGTATCAAATAGGTTGGTCCAAACACCCTACCAATAATCCATGCCAAGACAAACTCTCAGGTGACAAATAGAAATATTAACTAGAGGAAGAACCTCTCTATTTACATAAAATATCCCAAACACCCCTTAGGAGTCCTCAGAATGCTCCACAAGTTTCACCATTGCGATCTACATGGAAAACTACTTCGAAAGGACAACTCACGAGTCCAAAACTAAAAAAGGGGGATAGAATAGGAAAAGGCCCTCAAAGGGTACCAAAATAAGAATACACAGCATGTAGACTCTATGCACGACGTGTTCCCCCAACCTCCCTCATGGGTGTGTACCTTTGTCAGTCTGAGAATGTAAACACCCTAGGTACACAGCGTGCAAGTAGGATACACAGTGTGTACATAAGTTGCCCCTCCTAGCCAGGTACTTCTACATGGCCAGAGCCAAATGGGGTTTGCTTGTGTAAAAGTACAGGGTGTGTACCTACAATACATGGTGTGCACTATCAAAAACCATCAATTCATGTTCTATATCCCATGTTTGGACACACGACCATGTTCCACATGGTGTGTACTCAAAGTACACAATGTGTACTAAAGAAATTTTTTCTTCCCAAACAGAATAACACATGGCGTGTGTTCATATCATAACTCACTGTGTTGTCTTGGTTTCTGGACATTAAGCCTCTGAAACTTCCTCAGAACCCCCATTTTTGAAAATTAAGCCAATAGTATATCAAATCCCGATCCGTGAGGTCCCATACTCCCCATGAATCAAAGTTTTACATCTACCTATAGCACATCATAAACAATTTATGGCCGAAACATGATCCACAAAATTCTGATCCAAGAGAGCCCATACACCTTAGGGACTGAAGCTTGGCATCCATCCAATTTGAACCATAACACATACCAATACACCTATCACAACAACATGTATATCTATCATGGTACCTATCACAACAGCATGCATATCTAGAACGACATCTATCACAACAGCATACAATCAGTAATGTTCTTCAAATTCCATGGAAGGAATTCACAGCATGTGATTTCTAACAAGTGACTATATGATTCATGAGATTAGATACCCTCATCTCATTAGGTTTCAAAAAAATAGAACCATAATAATATTAATAATAACATCACAAAACAAGTGTATCATTCAATGGTGAAATCAAATCAACTGTAATAGCTCAAAACCCAAAAAACACAATTCAATTCGAGGAAATTTGGCTTTTCCCTATACGCGGGGTAGCTACTCCAGAGCATAGCTTATTACCAAACTCCATTTTCTTCCTATCACTATCTAATGTCGCCAAACATTAAGTCAAACCAGAAAAGAATCTCCTTTGATACCACATTATAATGTCTCATATATGAATGCCACTCAAAGGTGCCTCGTAAACAGTTGGTCACAAGGCCTCAAGTGAATTTCTCCAAATTCCAGAGGCTACTGACTAGCAGCAAGGGCCTATTTGTGATAGTGGATAAACTATGCCCTCATTGGCAGAGTATAACACAATGGAATAATAATAAAAGAATAATAGAAACAGTAATACCAGGAAATAGAAGTAAACAGTGGAAGACTGAAAATATAAATAACCAGATGTAATATAATTCAAAAGCTAATGTTTCATGTTACATGTTCTAGGAAAACACAAAAAACAAGTTTCATAGCAGTAATACATGATATAAGTACCAAAAGTACAAAACAGACAGAAGAAACTAAAAATCATCGCAAGCCTCATCTTGGTTCCATGCCCTCCTTCTCCTAAGCATAAAATCAAGTACATGTAGAAGGGTTCTTACCCTTATCAACAGCTGCAATAATATAATCTGTTTGGCCCCAAAAACATGACCCAAACAGGGTGTGAAACTAAATCCCAGTAGGCAGCCACCAAAGATATGTAAAAACCCGAGATTTTATGAGAATTATTATTTTTAATTTCATTGATGTCTTGTGTTGTACGAGACACCAAAAATAGCTTGTTCTATACGCAACACCGTATTAGCTTGTAGTATACACAACACAAATCTTGGATCGTGTTACACACAATTTCAAGTTCGTTTGATAGAAGTTATTTTATGCAACATTGAGTGTATATATGTATATATTCAATGTATAAATGAAATATGGTTAGATTCTATTATACACAACAACAAATGAATATTTTACTACACGCAATCCTGACTTGGCTTTCATTACACATAACTGTGACCTTCCACAATAGCGTGTGTAATACGCAATACCAAGTTTCACTAAACGAGATATTATTATAATATTATTATGAACTAGCCGTTATGAATAGTAATACCCACTTTTTGAAATTTTATAAATTTTATCTTTCAAAATGGACTTCATTTTTGGATTCGGAATATCGAAATTAGCCTAGGGTGAATTTTTGGTATTTTTATAAAAACTTTCAACTTTTGATGAATAGTGAAAACACTCGGTTACTATTTAAAAATCGACTTTTTATTTATACAATTATTTATTTTATTTAAATTAATTTTACGTAAAAATTGATACATAATACCTATATAAGTTCAATGTAATTCATTTGAGTCATTTTATAATAATTTTAGATATATTAAAATTTTATTGAACTTTTCACCGTCTTTTACCCACCTCCTAGGAGAATTTGAAAATTTACATAAAACATAATTTTACCGCTTCTGTGAGTGGAATTTTAAAAATCAGAGAGACACGGTTAAAATAAAGGAGTAAAATGTGGTTTAATAAGATAAAAATAATTTTTGGTGAATAGTAATTTTTTACTTTTATTTACCACTGTTAAAAGTAAATACGGTAATTAAGGGAAAAATGATATTATTATTACCCTAACACATATCCTAATTCTATTGGATAAGTATAATTCGACCAAAAACAACCTTTGGAATAAAATATTATCATTTAGGTCCACTTGGATTAGATTAGGACATTTATTATTATTTTATTTAAAAAAGAGTTAAAATAGTTAAAATCAAAGTTTAATAACTAAAACATTTTTAATATAGGGTTATACATAAGATAAATTAGACTATAAATATTCATTAGAAAGATAAAAATATTTCCTACCTAATGGTAATTTATTTATAATTTTTAGACATTAAATAATTTAATTTATTTATGACACAAAGGTGATGCAGTAATTACAAAAATAATGAAATATTAAAATAAATGATATTATAAATACCAAAATAAATGTAATTTGAGACTTTTTATGAATTAAACTAATTTTATAGGTTAATATGACGTATTATTATTGATTTAATTAACTTTTTACGAACCAATCATGCTATTATGATTTTCACAAAAATCAATTACCAAATAGTGTCAAAATTGACATAAAACAGTTTTTAAAATAAATATTATATTATTAATTGTTATTATATTACTAAAAATCTAAGGTTCGCCCAAATTACTTATATAAGGTTATATATATTAATAATGAACCACTTGGTGTTCTTTTGGCTTGATATAGTAATTTTATTAACCATATAGTGTAAGAAAACAAGAAGACGCGGTAAAAGTTAAATTATTTAACTTAGAGTTAAATCTAAATGATAAGGTTAAAATAGTAACCAAAACTTGTCTAAAACCTATTGGTTTAGAGGATTTCTACCCATCCCCACCTTATATTCGAAATAAATCAATTTTGAGCTATTAAAAATTGAATATGACTTTATTATAAAATAATATTTTAAGTTTTTCCAAAGGTGCCCCTCTCCTCCCTTATAAAAAGGGCACCCCTTCCCTCTTCTCTTCACTCCCTTTTGAACCTTGAAGCTCGCCCAAACTGACCATTTCTCTTATCCACTTACCTAGAAACATTCTGGAGGTTCTGTTATTCTCAAAAGACCAACTCTACTTCCTTAAGAAAAGGATTAAAGGAGGTGCGTCGAAGAAGAGGTAATCTCTTCTTCCGATTCTCTCAAGTTTCTTTCTTCTTCTACTTCTTCTTCTTTATTTGTCTCATTATAAAGTAATAACATAAGTATTAATTATATAATGATATGTTATTATAAATATTAAACAACCTTATTTCACCTTCTATCGATCCTATGGAAAACGAAATCACCGCGCGTGCGTACGTACGGAATACCGTCTCCACGCCGTGGTGTAATATGTTTTCGACCACCACCTTACTTGGATGGGTATAATGGTGTAAATAAATTACTATATATGATTATTTTAAAGTGATATTGATTCTGAAATATTATACATACACTTCAATACAATTCCACGATCATGGGAATGATATCATCGCCCGTGCGTACGTACGGACTACCGTCTCCTCGACGCGATGAGACTCATTCTCCATGTTAACCATTCATGAATGGTTATAATGTTTATATAATGAATAATAATGAAATATATGACATAATAATGATACTGGATTTATGTATATATTTATGTATGTCATCTACTTAATTCCATTCAATTCAATAAGGAAACGAAAACAGTGTTCATGCGTACGTACGGCCTACCGTCTCCATGAACGGTGTATTTCATTCCATTTATCGATCTATTATATATATATATGTATATGACGAATATATATTATATATAAATCATGTTTTAAATTATGTAATTAATTAAATCAGGATATAAGTAATAATATCAAGAACAACAATTCGAAACACATACAATAAATGAAACGATTTTACCCAAATCGCTGCTTTTACATCGAATTTACAAAAGAACGGGTAATATAAGGTCATAAGTAAATCATATATGATATCATAACAATGAATATGATTCTGAAATAAGTCAATGAAATTATTTAAATCATTATACATGAGGTTCGGATATATATGAATCATATCATACATAAGGTAAGGGATAACTTTTCCAATCTCGTTTTTATCCGAGATTGTTTATTCGTAAGTTTTTACTGGGGTTTTTGTTATCATCCATGCCCATGTTTTATAAAAATTTATTCATGAATGTTTAAAATCCTTTTTACCCATTTTTGACTTTTACCATGTGTTATTGAAGGAATCTTTCTTTTGTTTACCATACAATAAACTTTTTAACTTTTCTGACAAAAGTACGAGGAGAATGTTATTTTTAACTTATACGGCGTGAACGGATTTTTACGGTTTCATAACGCCTCATTTTCATGAAGTTTCCTCTACAAGATTGCACTATTATTTTCAAAAAAAAACCCTTTTATTTTAAAATTGCATGGCATTTTGTGAAAAGAAAATGATTTTGAAGAAGAAAGTATATTTTCCTTAAGAATTTGTTTCAAGTGTTTTATCAAAACTATTTTCCATCTAAAATGACATTATTTAATATGTTTATGTTTCAAGTATAATGTCTCCATTATTTACATTGTTTTATTCTTCTTATGATTAAGTGATGTACATTTTTTTATATGGATTATGTTATGATGGCATGATGTTTAAGAATCCCATTCTATTACATGGGTTTTGCTATGATGTATGATTTTTGATTTTGTGGCACACGAAAGAATGATTTCATTATGAGATGGGTGGTACCTATATCTCCCTCCAATGCATTGGGTAAATATTTATATCTCATGATATAGACATGGCTGGAACGGTAAGTTAATCCGGTTCAGTGATACAGGACTGGAACGAGGAGTGAACTTGATTCAGAAAGGAACTTTGTCCACTAAGATGGTCTTGGCAGCAATGCCTTCGCTACTATGGAAATCATATCATGTGCTTAATTATTTTCCACAATTACATGTTTTATTCCCATGATATTTTATCATGAGTTATGTTCCTTTATTATATATGCATTACATACTTCCAAGATTTATGTCTTTGCTCAAGATTTTGATGTTTAGATTTTATGTTCATGTTTTTGCATTCAAATGTTTATGGATTGTTTTATGTTCTCTATGTTTACCCTTACTGAGCATTTGAGCTCACCCTTATTATGTTTTCTTTTCCCCAGGATATAAATAAATTTTTTAGGTAAGAAAACCAAAAAGGGGAAGATCTTTATGGGAGATGTTGAAGATCTTTCACCATGATTAGAAGATTACGTTCCAAGTTTGCAAAGACACTAAACTAATATGGTCTTTGGGCGTCTGTTTTTGTCATGTATTAAGCATTCCGAAAAAGTAATGTAATGTCCATGTATGTCAGGCAATTGGTATCTACAATTACAGCCTCACGTCACATCTAAAGGTCCATCTCTGAGCACTGTTCAGTCCTGGATCCCAAACCTCGGTCAAAGTTGTTCGTCGTCTGCACAAGATACAACAAGGTGTTGGAGAAGCCCGTGCAGGGGTGAGTATAACAATACTCAGTAGGGACCCCGAGACCCCCGAAGGTCTCCCAAAACTCCACAAAAAAACCACAAAGTAAGACCTCAATTAAAAATCATGAAGCAATAGTCATCTCATACCAGGTATACAACTCATAGATCGAGAATTTATATGATTAGTCTTAAGCTATATCATCGTATTCCATTTAGAAGTTCCATAACTTTATGCTCAAAGTGTCGAAATAAGCATGGTGGAGATTTTCTAAAAGGTACTAGAAAATGTTTCAAGTATGGAAAAGAAGGCCATCAAGCAGCTGAGTGCCGAAGTAATGGGAAAAAAGTTTCTAATGATGTGAATAAAGAAAAGACTACAGAGAACTCTCCACCAACACTTCAATGCTTCAAGTGCAAGGAACTGGGGCATTATGCTAACCAATGCCCTAATCCAATGGTTAATGATGATCGAATTGAGAAACCTCTTAAGGCAAAGTACAATGGGAAGTCGTATGTGATCACTCTTGGCGATGTTGAGTATGACAACGATGTAGTGGAATGATTATGTGTTTATGTAACGGGATTCCAAAATAATGTTGTGGAATCTAATTTATAGTACTGTGGAATATTGGAATACCTATGTATTAGTTTATTATGGTTTTCAATAATTATATGGTACTGGTAACCATGAAAATTAATTCAAATATTTTGGATAGCATATGATATGATAAGGAGAAAATGAAATGTTTAATAGTATTCATGAGCTCGTGACTGATATAAGGACTAAGTGATATTATGGTTTGAGTGTATAGAATTTTTGGGATTTTGGTATATGGAATGAGTTAACTTTTGACAGCATTCATGTTTTCACTAAGGTTCAATGGGTATTAATTTTTCAAGAGAATACATGATTAAGTTATTCACATGTTTGGAATGTGACCTACAAGATATATCTTATATAGGGGATAAATGATGGTATTCACATGCTTGGTTGATGAAATTTCTAGTAATAATTTCCTTTATACTATAACATTGGACAAAAGTATTTTTGATAATCTTAAAGGTTGGAATGGATTAAGTTGGACATCAAATAGAATTGTTTAAGGATAGAACTTTTTTCGATATTATTTATGGAATGTTATAATAATGTAGTTTTAGAAAAAGGACAACCTGTAGGACGGGCGACAACCCGTCGTGTCGGACAAGGCTGTGGGAATTGAACCCACAACTGAAGTGCGATAGGCCTTTATCGCATACCACTGGCCTACAGGAAGTCCTTGGTTAGTAGAAACTAGTTTTATTTTATTAAGCGGTATGATAGATGAAGTATAAGTCCATTGTAGGAATCATATACGATTAATCTCACCATAGATGGACTTATGCATATTTAATAACTTATGCAAACCATTTGTGATAGAAATAGATGGGATGACTTATCATTCTATCGCATAATCTGCTAACACTTCATGAATGAAAAATTCAGCTTCATTTCTTTAAATATAGATGAAGTAGAAATTGTTCATGGAATGACCAACAATGATATTACACTAAAATCAAGTAAGTATTTCTCCTTATGTAAAAGTTCATCAACGTTAGAGAAATGATCTTGGAAACCAAAAATGTTGTTCTAGTACTCTCATATATGATGAATCAGATGGTACCTTAGATCATCACAAATTTATGGCTTTGTGATTGTTGGATTTTTCATATCCATGTTCTTTACCACTCTCCATCAGAACTTAACTGTTAGATTTCTCTTCCATATCCATATTTTCACCTATGTTCCCCTATGTGGAAACCCATGGATAAGTTAATTTGGGTAACCGTAACGTTTCAAACATTAGTTTTTAAAATTTAGCTTTAGTATTCCTTTTTACGATGTGGGTTTCTATTAAAGAAAATTTCAAGTAGTAAACGATTTATAACCACGATGAATTTCGAGGGCGAAATTCATTTTAAGGGGGGTAGAATGTAACAACCCGAGATTTTATGAGAATTATTATTTTTAATTTCATTGATGTCTTGTGTTGTACGTGACAACAAAATTAGCTTGTTCTATATGCAACACCGTATTAGCTTTCAGTATACACAACACTAATCTTGGATCGTGTTACACACAATTTCAAGTTCGTTTGATAGAAGTTATTTTACGCAACATTGAGTGTATATATATATATATATTCAATGTATAAATGAAATATGGTTGGATTCTATTATACGCAACAACAAATGAATCTTGCACTACACGCAACCCTGACTTGGATTTCATTACACGCAATCGCAACCTTCCATGATAGCATGTTTTATACGCAATACCAAGTTTCACTAAACGAGATATTATTATAATATTATTATGAACTAGCCGTTATGAATAGTAATACCCACTTTTTGAAATTTTATAAATTTTATCTTTCAAAATGGACTTCATTATTGGATTCGGAATATCGAAATTAGCCTCGGGTGAATTTTTGGTATTTTTCTGAAAACTTTCAATTTTTGATGAATAGTGAAAACACTAGGTTACTATTTAAAAACCGACTTTTTATTTAAATAATTATTTATTTTATTTAAATTTATTTTAGGTCAAAATTGATACATAATACCTATATAAGTTCAATGTAATTCATTTGAGTTATTTTATAATAATTTTATATATATTAAAATTTTATTGAACTTTTCACTGTCTTTTACCCACCTCCTAGGAGAATTTGAAAATTTACATAAAACTTAATTTTACCGCTTCTGTGAGTGGAATTTCTAAAATACAAGAGAAACGGTTAAAATCAAGGAGTAAAATATGGTTCAATAAGATAAAAATAATTTATGGTGAATAGTAACTTTTTACTTTTATTTACCACGGTTAAAAGTAAATAGGGTAATTATGGGTAAAAATGATATTATTATGACCCTAACACATGTCATAATTCTATTGGATAAGTGTAATTAGACCAAAAACAACCTTAGGAATAAAATATTATCATTTAGGTCCACTTGGATTAGATTAGGACATTTATTATTATTTTATCTAAAAAAGAGTTAAAATAGTTAAAATCAAAGTTTAATAACTAAAACATTTTAATATAGTGTTATACATAAGATAAATTCGACTATAAATATTCATTATAAAGATAAAAATATTTAATACCTAATTTTATTTTATTTATAATTTTTAGACATTAAATAATTTAATTTATTTATGACACAAAGGTGATGCAGTAATTACCAAAATAATGAAATATTAAAATAATTGATATTATAAATACCCAACTAAATGTAATTTGAGACTTTTTATGATTTAAATTAATTTAATAGGTTAATATGACATGTTAGTATTGATTTAATTAAATTTTTTTGAACTAATCATGTTGTTATGATTTTCAAAAAAATCAATTACCGAATAGTTTCAAAATTGACATAAAACAGTTTTTAAAACAAATATTATATTATTAATTGTTATTATATTCCTAAAAATCCAAGGTTCGCCCAAATGACTTATATAAGGTTATATATATTAATAATGAACCACTTGGGGTTCGTTTGGCTTGTTATAGTAAGTTTATTAACCATATAGTGTAAGAAAACAAGAAGACACGGTAAAAGTTAAATTATTTAACTTAGAGTTAAATATAAATGATAAGGTTAAAATAGTAACCTAAACTTGTCTAAAACCTATTGGTTGAGAGTATTTAGACCCATCCCCACCTTATCTTTGAAATAAATCAATTTTTAGCTATTAAAAACTGAATATAACTTTATTATAAAATAATATTTTAAGTTTTTCCAAAGGTGCCCCTCTCCTCCCGTATAAAAAGGGCACCCCTTCCCTCTTCTCTTCACACCCTTTTGAGCCTTGAATCTCGTCTAAACCCTGACCATTTATTTTCTCCACTTCCCTAGAAACATTCTGGAGGTTCTGGTCTTCTCAAAAGACCAACTCTACTTCCTTAAGATAAGGATTAAAGGAGGTGCGTCGAAGAAGAGGTAATCTCTTCTTCCGATTCTCTCATGTTTCTTTCTTCTTCTAATTATTCTTCTTTAATTGTCTCATTATAAAGTAATAATATAAGTATTAATTATATACTAATATGTTATTATAAATATGAAACAACCTTATTTCACCTTCTATCCATCCTATGGAAAACGAAATCACTGCGTGTGCGTACGTACGGAATACCGTCTCTACGCCGTGGTGTAATCTATTTTCGACCACCACCTTACTTGGATGGGTATAATGGTGTAAATAAATAACTATATATGATTATTTTAAAGTGATATTGATTCTTAAATATTATACATACACTTCAATACAATTCCACGATCATGGTAATGATATCATCGCTCGTGCGTACGTACGGACTACCGTCTCCACGACGCGATGAGATTCGTTCTCCATGTTAACCATTCATGAATGATTATAAAGTATATATAATGAATAATAATAAAATATATGACATAATAATTATACTGGATTTATGTATATATATATTTATCTCATCTACTTAATTCCATTCAATTCAATAAGGAAAAGAAAACAGCGTTCATGCGAACGTACGGCCTACCATCTCCATGAACAGTGTATTTCATTCCATTTATCGATCTATTATATATATATGTATATTATGAATATATATTTTATATAAATCATTTTTTACATTCTGTAATTAATTAAATCAGGATATAAGTAATAATATCAAGAACAACAAGTCGAAACACGTACAATAAATGAAACAATTTTACCCAAATCGCTGCTTTTACATCCAATTTACAAAAGAACGGGTAATATAAAGTCATAAGTAAACCATATATGATATCATAACAATGAATATGATTCTGTAATAAGTCAATGACATTATTTAAATCATTATACATGAGGTTCGGATACATACGAATCATATCAGACATAAGGTAAGGGATAACTTTTCCAATCTCATTTTTATCCGAGATTGTTTATTCGTAAGTATTTACTGGGGTTATTGTTATCATTCATGCCCATGTTTTCTAAAAATTTATTCAGGCATGTTTAAAGTCCTTTTTACCCATTTTTTACTTTTACCACATGTTATTGAAGGAATCTTTCTTTTTTTTACCATACAAGGAACTTTTTGACTTTTCTGACAAAAGTACGAGGAGAATGTTATTTTTAACTTATACGGCGTGAATGGATTTTTACGGTTTCATAACGCCTAATTTTCATGAATTTTACTCTACAATATTGCATGATTATTTTCAACAAAACCCTTTTCTTTTAAAATTTCATGGCATTTTGTGAAAAGAAAATGATTTTGAATAAGAAAGGATATTTTCCTCAAGAATTCATTTCAACTATTTTATCAAAACTACTTTCCATATAAAATGACATTATTTAATATGTTTATGTCTCAAGTATAATGTCTCTATTATTTACATGGTTTTATTCTTCTTATGATGAAATGATATCCATTTTTTTATATCGATTATGTTATGATGGCATGATGTTTAATAATCCCATTTTATTACATGGGTTATGCAATGATGTATGATTTATGATTTTGTGACACACGAAAGAATGATTTCATTATGAGATGGGTGGGACCTATATCTCCCTCCAATGAATTGGGTAAAGATTTATATCTCATGATATAGACATGGCTGGAATGGTAAGTTAATACGGTTCAGTGATACAGGACTGGAACGAGGAGTGAACTTGATTCAGAAAGGGACTTTGTCCACTAAGATGGTCTTGGTAGTAATGCCTTGGCTACTATGGAAATAATATCATGTGATTAATGGTTTTCCACAATTACATGTTTTATTCCCATGCTATTTTGTCATGATTGATGTTCTTTTATGATATATGCCTTACGTACTTCCAAGATTTATGTCTTTGCTCAAGATTTTGATGTTTAAATTTTATGTTCAAGTTTTTTCATTAAAATGTTTATGGATTGTTTTATGTTCTCTATGTTTAACCTTAATGAGAATTTGATCTCACCCTTTTTATGTTTTATTTTCCCTAGGATATAAAGAAAGGTTTTAGGTAAGAAAACCAAAATGGGGAAGATCTTTATGGGAGATGTTGAAGATCTTTCACCATGATTAGAATATTACGTTCCGAGTTTCCAAAGACACTAAAATAATACGGTCTTTGGGAGTCTGTTTTTGTCATGTACTAAGTATTCTGGAAAAGTAATGTAATGTCCATGCACATCAGTCTTTGGGTCTCTACAAGATCTGTTCCAATCTGTGAGTGAATATATATAATAGGTAGTGTACAATAATGAAATCAATAATATAGGAAGTACTTAAAAGTAAACAGTCCTACAAGCACTAATATTCATTTTCATTCATTTTAGGTTCATTAATTAATTCAATTACATTGAATTATATAAGTCTTGGGATCTGACCTAAGCTTATAAATCCCCATGTAAAAGTAAGCAGAACACAAACCTCTGAAGGCTACCTAAACTAGTAAGTGAAGACCGAATCCAGGATTGGGTTTTGGCTTGGCAGATGCGTCATAATTCATTTAATTTAAATATTCAATTTATAACCTAAGCCCATCCATGACATTCCTAAGTTGGAACTCAAGTATCACTCCAGGTGAAAACCGATATACAACCTACAATCCCATCTCGGCGAACCTCTCAGGAATCCCGGTATCACTCTAGGTGTTATCCTACCAATATCCTACAAGCCCATCCCGATGAACCTATATGGAATCCTAGTATCACTCTAGGTGTGGTATAAGTCCATGTCAACTGATCAGATTACCAGAGATCTTATAACGAAGCCTCAAGTATCACTCAAGACATGTAAACAAAGCCAATAGAGTCCATCCATGGCATCCCTCAATGATCCATGTTTCACTCAGAAAAATAAGTAAAACCTCCATGAGACTAACCGCTACACTTGTGACTCACTCATATCACGAACATAACAGCCTGACCAACCTCATACGGCTTGGCCTTTAGATTACTCACATGGGTAAAACACATAATAAGCAACTCATTTAATTTAAATAATTATAATGCTTTAACAATAATAAACTCACATCGGCAATTCATATGAAAATCAACACATGTAAATTACACTATTACATGGTTTAAACAATAGTAAATCACATTGGAACAATTTACATAACAAGCCTATCAAATAATCTAAAACTTTACAAGGCCTTAACATAACCAAACTCACATGAGAAGTTTCAAAATCTGAGTAGAACATTCCAAACATGCTTAAAAAAGTATAGTCATAAACATAGGACAAGGGGCAAGTCATCTATCCCATACCCTGAACCAATTGAATACCTTATAAGTACAAGGAAACTTTATTATGAATCAAAATAATTTTTAAACAACCCAAAAATGGGAAACGAAACATGCCTCATAGGCATCCTATGACAAACAGCCATAATTGGTCATCCAAGGGAAACACACCCATGGGGTGGCCCTAATTCAAGGTAAGCAACCTAATTCAGGCTTTGAATTACTTAACCAATTACCAAAATAGCAAAAGGAAATAACATAGGTTAAATATCAATCAATATGACACCCTAAAAATGGGCACAAAAAACTCCAACACATATAATAAACTTAACAATTAGCGAATGGCATGATACCACTTACCTCGTAATTGTATGACCCTCCTCATCTAGCATCGACATCTAATTCAACCTAGAATAGATTATATCTAAAAAACAAGGATAAATTCTCAACCCTAGATAAATTGGTCTAGATATGAAATCACGAAGAATTGTTCAAGAGGAATTGAGATATTAATGACTGGGTTCCAATGCATCTAATGGTGTTCAAATCGGAGTTCGGACGAACAAATGGGAGCAAAATCCCTGATCGACGCTGTTGTTCGAGAAAACCTAGGTGAGGTTCTGTCTAAAAATGAAAAAATGAGTCTACTACCCATTTTAACAATTTTTAAAAAATTACATGTTGTGTACTTGCATATAACCCCTATTCACATTGTGTAATAGTATTGAAGCCAGTTCTCAACCTCTTTTCATACTTCTTCTCAAATAAAAACTTGAAATAAAGGATCCAGACCTTAAAAAAAGAACCAGGTTCTTATAGGACCCCTCTTCCTTGTGCATTCAAAGATACGTCAAAAAACACTAACACAGGGTTACACCGACACCCCACATCACCCCGGTGAAACCTCAAACAAGAAGCCAGGAGAAAATTTTACCTCACCTAGAGACTAACAAGTTATACTAAAAAATGTTAGAAAGGACACCGGACATACCTCTTATCATCTCGCACGCTCTAGGATTGTAGACATCCATAGAATGCAGCTACCCGCTGCCCCGACCACTAGCTACCTGAGCCTGACGTGGGCCACCTAGTGTTGGTGGAAGGACCTCATAGCATCGTCCACCAACCAGATTTATTCCTGATCTTCTACCAGAACCACCTCCCTGGGGACCACCCTATCCTCACCTTGGAGTTCCTTGATCATGGTACCGCCTCTACTGTGGCAGTGCATCTACCAATTTTGTAGGAAGCTCAACACATCTGGTCAGGCTGTCTCATTCCATGTGACCTCACCCGTCACAAGCATAGCACCAACCCATCTTGGGCTACCCCAGTGCTCTATGTTGTCCCTAACCATATGTCTGAGCCTTATCAAGGGGAGACCTATTGCATTGATGACCCACCAAATGATGTCTATTATCCATGATAGACATCTCAGTTCTGACATTCCCACTACAAAAAACTAGCTAATTGGCATTCCACTGACAAAAATATCTCTGTCACCAGTGTCTGCTCTATCACATCGGTATAGGTGGGGATGAAAAGGGGAACTACATCGACACAGCTCTCTCTACAGCGTCCCTTCTCAAACTTTCATGCTTGGAAGTATCTGTCGTGAATAATGTCTGGAGAGTAGTGTGTCAGGTCTACGAACCTAGTCGCATACTCAGCCACTATCATCCCTCTCTACTAAAGCTCCAGAGGCTCCTGAATCCGAATAGAGCATAAGTAGGAGGTGTAGTTCTCCTCATGGAGAATATATTGTAAGCCATCCCACATGAGTACTGACTCGCGTGCATCTGTGTAACCAAACCCCACCAACATCCAGCTGCTCCGTGGAAAAGACTGGCTTCTAAATCCACCATCTGATTTTTTGGTGTCTAAAAAAACCTGAAGAGGCGGACCACTGACTCTATCAAATATTTTTTTGCTTGAGGATATAGCTCATCATGGAACCTCAATGGTATCTGATGCTAGAACTCACGGAGTGTGCTAATTCTGCGCACATCCTTAGCCTGATCTGTTGGGACTAACTATTTCTCAATAGGTGGAGGTCCTGCTACCTGTCCACCTAGAGGAAGGGGGATCGTATGATGGATCATGAAATAAGTCCTCATTGCTTATATGGTATTTTCCAAGAACTGAAGCTGGTATCCTGGCTATCTGTCGTCACAAAGGCATCTTGAAAGTTATCAAGGAGTACCGTAGTCAAATGAGCATATATATATATCAACCATAAAGAGAAGCTGACTCGAGAAGGATGGTCAAGGACACAATTCTATATGATGCATGTTCCAAGGATCCCTACAAAAAATTTCTCAGCATGCTGAGTTGACAAGCGGGTAATCAGGGTCCTGGTGAATGGCTACGTCGACCTCTGCACCATCACCAAACTCCCTAGCCTGAGAGCTACTCTCGAGACACATTGACACTATTTCACTAAAACCAACCAAGACATTTTTAGGGAAATGTCTGAACAACATCCCAAGGATCGAAACACCTCTGATATCACTTTGTCATGACCTGACCCATGCTGGGGCTCAAGAAGCAACTACCCTAATCCTGACTCCATAGGCCAGGGGGTGGAGAATAGCACTGAAGGCGAAACAATATCGAGTAGGACTTTGTCTAAGAACCTGTACACACACACACAACCAACTCAATGAAAAAGTGTAGAGGAAAAAAGAAAATATACAACACTGCTATATATAAACCACAAATATGCATCAACCTCTAAATAGCACAAGTACATAAAAGTAAAATGAAAGGAAAAGAGGGAAAAAATGCACGCCCAACCAAAAAAGTGCCACAACCCATCAACAATTTGAAATGTAAAATAGCTAAGAGAGCCTCTATCCTAGATACCAAGCTACAACCACCGCACGCGGTCCAAGCACCCTGTATCCCTAAGCTCCCCTGATGTCACGATCAACCTGTCTGTCATCTGCATGGGCACACCAAGTGCGGGAAAAGCCCAAGTAGTGGTGAGTATAAAAATACTTGGTAGGATGACCCAAAGGTTCAAGGGAGAAGAAAAAGATGTACTAAATATGGGAGAAGTAGATGGAACATGGTATATTAAAAGAGTATTTCTCAACCCAATAAGGTAGTAAAGTAAACTCATCCAAAACACAAGTATCTAGAAATAATGAGAAGATAAACTTCTCGCCAAATCTTCGCTATATATAATTGAAGAGTAGACTCATCCAAACATGAGAATCTAGACACAGAAAGGAAAGGGAATACCCTGCATGTCTTCACTTCTCCTGGAAGGAGAGTAACAAAAACCCAAGGAGTGGGTTCTGAAATAGGATACATATATATATGTTCTCAACCAAAGAATCCCAAATGAGAGAGTAAGGGGGTCTCCGTCTCACAGTTCATCCCAAGAAGAAGAGTAGCCAACAGTTCCAGAAGTAACCAACAACGATTCCCAACATCCTCATATATTCTATGAATACGCAAGTCAAAGGGACTCAATCACCACACCTTGATACTATCCACTTTGGGGCACCGTCTCACCCTCATGGTTTTAGGTCGTGTCAAAAGAACACGTCTTGGTGGGAAAAGTGCCCCTCTTACTTGTGAGTTCAAATTAATGTTAAAGTAAATCTTGTCACTAATTCATAGTTGGAAAGAGTAAACCCAAAGTAGAGGACCCACACCCTAGTTTGTTAGGGAGATTCCACTCTAATAGTCTTCGTAGAGGACCCAAACCCTAATGCCTTAGGGGGATACCACTCTTGTTCATTAAGTACCCTAGTGCTAATGTGTTAGGGGGTTCCACTGGGAAGTAGCTGGTTGAGGACCCACACTCATGCCGATGGGGGATTACACTCTTATAGTAGTCATAGAGGACCCACACCCATGTCGATGGGGGGTTCCACTAAGTCATCAAGGACCCACTCCCTACTCGGTAGGTAGATTCCGCTCGAAAGTTATCGATGAACTACATTGGCCATCCCTTCAGGACGGTACCCCTCAGAAAGCACTGATATGCCAACACATAATCACTACTATCATTGGACATCACCTGAAAAGGTTTCACACCCAAAACATCTCATATAGTACCTCGAAAATCACTACAGAGGGCATTATCGCATTCTATATGGAAAAAACACTCAAGATAGGCTACTCGTGGGGAAAAATCCAAGTTCAGAAAAAAGAGATATGAGAGGTAGAAGATTCGTAGTGGTACACGGTGTGTTTAGGGCCCGCACATCCTATGACACAACCTCACAGTCTGTCCATGTAACTAGCCATACTCGGGTACCAAACTGCAATCAAGTACCCATAGGCGTGCCAATGTACTTCTAGAGTACATGACACCTCTAGCCAAAAAGGATGATGAGCGTACAATGCTTGTTGTTGATCCTAAAGGTGAAAATGTAATTCTACCAACATGTCTCTTCAAATGGCCCCGTATAACCAAAAATATCACACTATCATGATCCTTTTGGAAAAACACACAGTATCAACTATTTATTCGCCCAAATCAGACTCCTGGTGAAGAAACCACATTTTGTAACATCGTACACGAACAGTGCTACATAGGGCCCATGCCTCGATCCCAAAACACATCATATGGATCACACAGTTGCGATCCTCATGGAAAAACACACAGGGTTGTCTATTCATTTGTCCAAAATGGACATTCGGTGAAAAAGATTCACTTCACCGAAAACGCCCAAATTAGGCCTCATCGGGCCCATGCCTTGATTTCGGTTTAAGTGCTCAAAATCATTCTTCAAATGCCCGCCTCAATTCAAGTGTTGCAAATCCACTGACAGCACATCAATCGGATATCAGATGCAGGATATACATTCGATACAAGAATCGCCAAATAATAATAAATATATTATTATTATTATTATTATTGGACGTTTCATGCCACCAAGACTCAAGCCTATAACATAAAGTTCTCAAACTGACCTCCAAAGGTCCACCTCGAAGTAAGGATCACGTTTTTGTAGAAAACATGTTAATCGGATGCTCCATGTAGGTGTTACATTCAAATTAGTGTTAGAAAATAATATTATTATTATGAGTATTTTTAAGGGGTTTTATTAACTTGCTTCATGTGTCGGTGAAAGGTACTCAACGTTGGTATTAAAAATAACGCATCAAAGTCAGGGTCACATTGCTATTGACGACATGTGAATTGGACGCCGCACAGGGAAGTTATGGGTGTTTAAAAGTTTTAATAATAATAATAATAATAATATTATTATTATTATTATTATTTTCTTTTACTTTTTGTTCTCATTTTTTTATAAAACCCATAGGGGAGGTTCCTGGGGCTAGCCGCCTTCCACTACCGCCTCTGCCTACAGCCCACCGCGCCATTGTTGCGGCCTCTATGCCGCCTGCCAAACCCGCCGCGCCACTGCCTTGTCGAAGCCGCGCCCTACCGGACCCTCGCCGCCACCACCTTACATGGACCACCGAAACCACTTGGTGGTCAGAAAATTATTTTGAGACCAGATATGGGATCCTCAGATCCTGATCTACACTGCATTAGTCTCCGCTCGAAGGATCGTCAACGTCTCGACTTGACAGAAAGTTGGTGAATCTTCTGCTCACCGCTGCGCCACCTCTGGCATCCGAAACTCGAATCCCAGTATAGATTGGGACTCCTCGTGTAGAGAGCTTCAGATATATGTTTCTCACTCTAAGATCATATGTCATTTTGTTATGAAGAAAATTTGTCGCCGAAGAATGAAGAAGAACGTGAAGAACAGGTTTCTAGAAATTGAATCTGACGATGGTCGTTGTCATTTTGGTCATCAACAAAGGATTCCAAAGCAGTGAATTCTAACAGAAATGATTTTCAACAACGAAATTACAATTGGGGAGCTTCAGAATCCAAAATAGTAATCCACCTTGATTTTGGATCCTCAATTGTGTTTTTTGCGCTATGATCTACTAGCGTCTGTATTTTCATCACAATCTGATGATGTTTGGACACCAAATAGTTGTCGAAAGTAGTTGTCCAAATCTCTTTCATTCGTGAGAGAAATGATCTAACTCTAACTCATTTCTCTAAACTTTTATTTATAGGAGACTGCAAGTGATCGCAGAATCTGAACCTCCCAAGCCCTCTCATTTTATGTTGTGCTTAGATAAAACACTTGAGTCTGAACTCAATGATGGTCTCCGATTTCCAATCCGAGTCCCCATTCAAAATTTATTTGATTCAGCGACCGAGATAAAATAATTTAATTCAATTATTTTATTATGTTTACATCCTCCGTGAAATTTTCTACAGAAGTCTCGCACTGACAAAAGTTATATCCCACCTAGGGTAAACACCATGCTTCGGACTCAACTGTGGACTCGAATTTCTGATCCGAGCAACCATTTGATAGATATATCATTTCCATCATGTGCATAGTATAAAAATACTTAATATTTTTATAAAATTTATTCCAGGAACACCGGGCCTTGGAATCACATGTCCTCTTAATGCCTATCTCTGGAAATATATGTAGTAATATTCTAAAGTATTACAAGGCAAAAATCGGGTCTCTGCATTATTATTTTGCGGTGTGTACCAACTTGCGCAATAATAAATATTATATAACGGTCTTGTTAATTAATATTTTTCAGTAGACTGAGTATTGGTCCATTTGAACACCTATAACATTTATTTAATAGACGAATAAATATTTTACTAACAATCCAGAGAATAAATATTTATTAAAATATTCAATAAATAAAATAAATATTTTATTCACAAGTTGGTGAATAAATATTTATTTAATTTATGTGATCAATATAACTTGAATAAAATTATTCCTCAGAGAATAATATTTATTCCATTAATTAAATTCAAATATAATTTAACTAAGATTAATGGAAACACTTAGTGTGTGACCCTTTAGGATTCTTTATCATTGGCATTAGGCGGGATTGCCTAAAGTCCAAGATTACTGTCTAACAACGGGTCAAAGCGTCCAATAGAAAGAACTTTATGTCACAACATTGACAACCACATATGAACTTTCACTGTGTAATATAATCACTTTGTCACAATATATCATAAAGCATGTTGCACATCCGTGTCACCAACCTATATGCTCGATATGTCTTTTTTTGACTATCTGAAATAAACACATTGTTATGCCATGGATATGGAATTTAATTTCATGGTTCTATTCCAATCAAAGGGACAACAAATCAGCTTCCATAAAGATGGAATGGACAAATCCTTCCTTGAATTATTCATTAATGAAATGTCAATCGTGAGGCACCCAACATATCCAACTTCGCCATGAACTATCATCATGGTTTACAAAATACATTTAAATTATGCAAGTTGTAACATGCATTAATAATAATCTTAAAGTCTAAGGATTATCACGCACACTCGTAGATAGGAATATCCAATGACACCAAAACATGTGGACTTTTTACTAGCAGGTCTATTCTCATAATCTTCCATCTTGGTGATTACTGAGTGAAAACTTCATGGGAAGCCTCGTCTGCTTAAGAGTACCCGCACCTGAAAGTCTATGTACTATATGTCTCATCATAGTACGTTATCCAACTGCAGAACATTATTTGAGAATATAATTATAGAACATTAAGGTTCTCATCATAGCGGAGAACGGTTATGACCTTATCAATGCAACGTATACTATAGAACATTAGTAAATTAGAGTCATGAAGAACAAAAAACAATATGTAGTAAGATTTTTTAATATTCAATACATCAAATATGTATGTAATCAAAGTACAAATAGTTGGTCCTAGGACACCAACTCCAACAAAATCTTACTTGGACTAGATCCAACTTCCAACGACCTTCAGTCTCTTATACCTCACATCATAGTCATGTTTCTGCCGAGTAAAGGCTTTAGTCAAGGGGTCCACCATATTGTCTTCCATGGAAATACTGCTCACTGCAACTTCACCTCTTTAAGAAAAATCCCTCAAGATATGTTACTTATGAAGTACATGCTTCATCCATTGATGTGATCTCTGCTCTTTTGAAAGAGTCACTGTTGTAGTATTATCACAATAGAGTGTGATATGATCTTTACTTCTAGATACCGCATCAGGCTCTTAGATGAATTTGTGCATCCATACTACTTCTTTAGATACCTCAGAAGCCATAATATACTTAGACTTTTTTGTATAATCTATAACCATAGCCTTCTTTAAGCTCTTCCAACTCACAAAACCTCCATTCAAAGTGAATATGTGTCTCGTTTTTGACTTCATGTCATCTTGATCAGTTTGGAAACTAGCATACGCATATCCTTTGATGACTAGTTTCTCATCTCCTCCATAAACCAGGAACACATCCTTAGTACACCTTAGATGCTTAAGGATAGTATTGAATTCTATCCAATGGAGGTCACCTAAATCATATTGATATCTTCCTACCACACTTAATGCATAGATGACATCTATCCTAGTATATAGAAAAAAATTAATGACTGACCCAATCACTAATGCATATGGAATCCTTATCATTATATTTCTTTCCTCATTTTTTTGAGGACACATTTTCCTAGAAAGATGAATTTCATGTGACGTTGGAAACAATCCCCTCTTGGATTATTTCATACTGATTATATTTAGTATCTTGTCAATGTATGTACTTTGACTTAGGTAGAGAAAACTCTTAGATCTATCATAATGGATCTTGATCCCAAGAATATATGTCGCCTCCTTCATAAAGAAGTATTTATTCAACCACGCCTTAACAGACTATAAGACTGATATTTCATTTCTAATGAGTAATATGTCATCAACATATACTATTAAGAAAATGACTGCGCTTTCACTAAACTATTTATAGACACATGTCTCACATTCATTCTTTATAAATCCAAATTCCATTATGGCCTCATCAAAATGAATGTTCCATGACTTAGATGGTTGATTTAATCCATAAATGGATCTTTGTAACTTGTATACCTTATTGATATCATTTTTAGTCACAAACCATTTGGGTTGTTTTATATAGACATATTCTTGAAGGTTCCTATTAAGGAAATCTATTTTGATTTCCATTTTTCAAATCTCATGATTATAGAAAGTTGCAATGGAAGGTAGAATTCTGGTGGATTTCAGTATTGCGACTGGTGAAAATGTTTCTTCGTAGTCAATTTCTTAACACTATTTAAACCCTTTTAAAACCAATCACAACTTATAGGTACTGAATTTACATTCCATTTCTAGTTTCTTCTTGAATACTCATTCACAACCAATGGGCTTTACATCTACTGAAGGGTCTACCAAAATACAGACTTAGTTTTGGTACATGGAATCCATTTCAAAATTCATGACTTCTTGCCACTTGGAAACATCTATTCCACTTACTACTTCCTTATAGGTTATAGGATCATTATTATTAATTAATAACAATTCACCATCCTTGGTGACTAGAAAACCATATCGTTCTGGTTCTCTAACCTCTCTAGTAATCCTACATAGTAATTGTGTCTCTTGAACAATTTATTCTTCCACGAGGCTTTGTGGTAGTTTTTCTTATACCAACTTTTATGTATCTTGATCCTAGAATTCATCGAATTCTATCACTCTCCCACTATATCATTTAGAGATAATATCATTACCAAGAAATTTGGGATGTCTTTCAACCACAACCTTTTTGTCTAAAGGATTGTATAGGCATTATACCTTTGTTTCTTTGGGATATTATATAAAGATATACTTTGTGCCTTAGGATTAAATATTGTTACCTAAAGAGGCCTTAAAAAATTCTTCACAACCCCACACATGTAAGTAAGACAACACAGGTTTCTTTCTATTCCATAATTGGTATGGTATACCATCTGTTGCTTTATTTGGCACTCAATTTCGTATATATGCTGATGTTTGTAACACATATCCCCAAAAATGATAATGGAATACTCGTATGTCTCATAAATCTCATCATTGATCTCACCATGTCTAATAAGATCCGGTTTCTCCTTTCGCCTACACCATTCCATTGGGGCGTATAAGGAGGAGTGAGTTGAGATAAAATCCAAAACTTCGATAAATAATCAATGAAGTTTTGATTAATATATTCTTCACCATAGTCTGAGCAAAGTTTCTTAATATTCCTACCAAGCAAGTTCACAAATTCATTCTTCTATTCCATAAATTTATCAAGATCCTGACTTATACCTCATTAAGTAGACATATCCATATCAACTAAAATCATCAGTAAAAGTTATGAAGTATGAGTACCCACCCCTTTCTTCAATGGAAAATGGTCCACACACATTGGTATGAACTAATTCAATAATCTCTATATCCCTTTCTCCTTTCCCAATAAATAGGGGTTTGGTCATTTTTTCTTGTAAACATTTGTGACATACCCCAAGTGGTTTTAGTTTGAAAGAATCTAAATATCCATCTTAATTTAATTTAGTTAAGCACTTTTCATTTACATGAACTATTCATTGATGCCAAAGTTGGGTGTGGTGTGAGTTATGTGAAGTAACTTCATTATCGATTTCCATTATTTGGTTTGTGTAATACAACACATAAAGATATTTATTTAAATGTGTCTTACCATAACAAATGTTATCTTTATAAAATAAGTTACACTTATTCCCAAATTTGAAAATAAATGCATCTTTATCAAGTCTGGATACAAAAATAATGTTTTTGATAATTGAAGGCACATGATAATAACCCTTTAAAACCAAGATCATTTTGGTTAGAAACATGAGGTGGTAGTCCCTGATATCTACAACAGCAAGTTTAGCATCGTTGGCTACTCAAAGATCTACCTCTCCTTGTTCAATCTTTCTGAATCTACTTGGTTCTCTCATTTGAATACATATGGGAGCATAAAAAGTTGTATCTAATACCCAATTTTTAGAAATAGATAAATCAAACTCGATAGAAAATTCACCTAATGATTCTCCTTACTTCTTTGTCTAGATATGGTTTTTCTTCCAGAGGTGCTTCTTTCCACATGAAAAACAGAAAGCATCTTATTCTATTTCTTGACCCTTAATCTTTCTCTTATTGGAAGGGTGTGAAGAAGTTTTGGACTTAAATTTCTTTTCTTTCCCTTTCCATTTTTTCACCATAAGGATGGAAGGTTTTACACATTTTTTATCCTTATCTACTTGGAAAAGAAGAATAAAAAGATCCGACAAAGACTTCTCAATATTGTTCATATTAAAGTTCACAACAAAGCTGGAGAAGCTTCGAGGGAGTGATGGAAAAATGAGGTTAGTGCTCATTTCTTCATGAATTTTAAACCCCAGAACCTATAAGTTCTCAATGTATCCGACGATCTTGACTACTTGAGGCCCAGCTGGGGAACCCTCTCCAAGATTTCTCTCAAAGAGCACCTTGGAAATCTCAAACCGTTCTAGTCTAGCTCTCTCTGGGAAAAGATCGTGGAGGTTCTCAAGCATGTTATACGCATCCATGTTTTCATGAGACTTAATTAGTTCACTAGACATTAATTAAAGTATCAAACATTGAACATTGACTGTGTCACTAAAATATTTTTCATAGACAAGAAACTCTTCATCACTCACCTCTTTAGCAGGTAGATTAGGCATTGAGGATTCTGGAACGTAACATTTCTATTCATGGAAAAGTACAACGTGAAGGCATCCAAACCACTCCTATAATTTACTTCCAATTAGTATGTTATCTTTCTCCAATATTGATCATAGGGATAGTGTGGATGATAAACTTTTCATTTTATTTTATTATTAAAAGTAGCATACTATTAGTACTTTTCTTAATTACAAAATAAGCGAGATATAATAAATTAAATGTTTTATTTATTTATTTATTAAATCTATAACTATTTTATCAAGTCTCAATAAACCACACCATTGAACTCCTAATTTCTAGTTTCTTTAATATTATAGTGGCAAGGTGATCACATAGTGATTCACTATTCATTTCCACCATTACACCACTGTTTTAAACTAGTTTTGTAATGAATATTCCAAATATAATAATAAATTACACTTCATGTTTTATTCAATGAATTAATGTTTATCACTTTTTAATAATACAATTTTACTTGTTCTAGTGTTTACATTATAGGGGGAGGTGATTTGGAGAGTCTGTGATGGAATTCAAGCAAAATGGGCCAAACTACGTGAGAGCCCAAGCATGCATGTGGACATTAATTTTTACTATGGATAATACATGAATCAAATTGGGATACGAATGGGTGTATGAATGAAAACAAATTTGGGATACATTTCTCTAGATGATCATGGAGCCCAATTCGTCCATTTGGAGGCCCAAAATAGGCCCACAATGTGAAGAAATTCTGGGCAAGCCGGATTGGAACACCCTTCTGTATTTGGATCATAACTCAGGCCTCAGAGATACAATTTGGATTATTCCACCTCTATTGGATATATAACTCAAAGGTTCACCTCCCCACCGAATGTCATGAAAATTGAACATGTTGGTCAGTCAACCAGCCTGATAAAGAAGAATTAAAAAGTATGCTTTGAATAGTGACCTCTTCCCTTAGGCACTTGACTTATTTTGTAGAAATTGTGATGTTTTTGTCCATAAAATAACTAATCCCCCTCATTATGTCATTTGTAATGACAAGGGGTAAGGGTGAGTCAAATTAGATATCTTTCTTCATCCATTCTCTCCATCTTCTCCCTCATGTACTTCTAAGTCTCTTAGTGATCAATTTGGGGGGGGGGTGTTCTTTATTGTAATCTCGAGCTCCATGCTTGTAATGATTGGAAGGTAATTGAATTTCCAGGTTTGTAGTCTATTATTATTCTTTTTTTCCATTTGTTTTTTGTGCATATTCTTTTATGATATAATAAAAATCAAAAGAACAAGAATCATCATGCTTCCATGCATAAATCGGATCTTGTGATGATTTGAGTGTGGTTGCCTCTTCTCTCAACTCTTCTCTTTCATGGGTGTACTTATGGATGGTATTGTTTTATTAAACCTAGAAGGTATAAACCATTATTATTCATGTTTTTATTGTGAAAAATTTGTGATATAGACCCAAATCTAGACATCTCATCACATTGTTGATGTGATGCCTTGATTGAGTTCGGTTCTTACATCGACAATATTTTATTGAATTTGAGCAGTCACCGGTAATTAATATCATCCATCAATAAAATACTAGGTGGTAACCTAGTAAGAACTCACAAATCATACTGGTTACAGTTTTTATAAATCAATTAATCAATGATCATTCCCATTCTCTTTAAAGCGATGACGGATTGAGCATCAAGGGACACTTACCTGGGTTGATCATCATTTCTCCAACCAATTTCTCTCACTTAGTAATATAGTTTCAATTTCTATTTTTAATAATGAAAACCCAAGTTTTATAAAACCCCATTCCCCTTTTTTACTTTCATAATTATAAGCTCATTTTGGAATTAATGATCTAAGGAACTTTCTAGAGACAACCTAGGGTTGCTACTATACTGGAGAAATTCTAGTTAAAAGTAAACATCTAATTTGACGCGCTTGATGACACAATCAAATTTTGGCGCCATTTTCGAGGTGACAAGATCATATTTTCCTTTTATTTATTTATTTTACTTATTAATTATCAATCCTTTCAATATCCCACCCCTCATTTAATAGTTTTTGTTTCGGTTTTTTCTTTTATTTGTTTTTGTGTGTTCTCTCTCTCTCTCTCTCTATTCTCCTTATTATTTTTATATCTCTCTATAATTATGTAGTATAAAATTATATTTTCTTTTCTCATTTAATTTCTTAAGTTTTTTTTATTTCATTCATCTTCCATAAAAAAATTTAAAAAAATAATCGATCAATCAATCAAATTGGACAACATTGTTGCATGAAAAGTTCTAGCAAAGAAACGCTACTCGAATTTGACCATGAAATTGAAAAGCCACTTCACTCACAAATCTGGTCATATAGAGATGGAAAATCAAGTAACACTAAGAATCCCCTTTTGGAACCTCAAGTGATCTTAAACCAATCAAAAATTGAACCAAATCAAACCTCAGAAATCATAGCTGCAAATAACCAAACTTTAAAATAATTGACCACCCCGGATGTGGAGTACCAACCTGCGTACATCCAATATCATGAGGAAGCATCCAACCTTGATCTGAGATCTGGCCTTATCCACCTAATTCCCAACCATGAAACCCCAAAATGTGTCTGAGGACCTAATTAAGTTTAGGGCATTCCCTTTGTCCCTTGATGGTGGAGCTAAAGACCGGATATACTATCTGCCTACCACAATTGGGGGCTGGAATGACTTAAAAAGACTCTTTTTAGAGAAGTTCTTCCCAACCTCCGGAACTGCGTCAATTAGGAAAAAAAATTGTGGCATTAGGAAATCACAAGGAGAGACCCTTCATGAATACTGGTAGAGATTCAAAATACTTTTCTCAGGATAACCCCACCACCAAATTAGTGAAAAACTGTTAATCCAATAATCTTATGAGGTACTTATCCACACGAATCTTGGAATGATTGATGTTTCAGCTGGTGGTTCCCTAGTTGATAAAACTCCTTCCGCCGCTCATGACTTAATAGTCAACATGGCATAAAATGAACAAAAATTTGATACATGAGCTATTACACCAACCCGAGGAGTTCATGAGGTAATTTATTCATCTCTAGAACAAAAGGTAGATAATAAACTTGATGATATTCATGCCCTTCTAAGGAAATCATCTCAAGCACAAGGTAACTCACACTCTTCTTAACTTCTATTACATTGTGGTATTTGTTATAACAATACTAATTTCTCTGACTAGTGCCCACAACTTCAAGATTCACTTGTGTCTTGTGCATCTGTTTTACTAGGGCATCCATTCCAACAAGCACCTCCCTTCAAGAAAGAACAATTTAGGCCATATCCAAACCCTAGGTGGAAATCACAACCCCAGTTCTGACAAGGAGGAAACTCAAGCTACCCCAAGAAGAATTGGTATCAATAAGGCCAAGGTATGAAAACTTCTAATCCTTCACCTTCTTGAAACAATCCTCCTCTCAAATCTGATCCAAGCCTTGAGGATATGGTGAAGAAAATAGAAACCCAAAACCTATAGTTCCAAAAAACCACACAATCGTCTATTCAAGACCTGCGAACTCAAGTTGGAAAATTAGAAAACACCATCAGTGAGATTAAGATGCAAGGTTCTGGACAACTGCCATCCCAACCCATTTCCAATCCGAAGGAAAAACGTAATGTATGTGTAGTTACACTTCGTAGTGGTAAAGAAGTTTCTCCTTATACTGATTCTGCACAGCAAGTATGTCCCCCTCTTGAAAACTCTCTTTCCCAACCCTCAAAAAATTCAAGTAAAGAAAAACAAGACAAAAAGGGTAATCGAATTATCATTGATGGTTTAAATGAACAATCCATTACTCTTCCTTTCTCCCAAAGACTCTCTAAATCTAAGAAGAATTTTGATAATGATATTGAAAAAGAAATAGCGGATACATTTAAAAAGGTTCAAGTTAACATTCCTTTATTGGATGTAGTTAAACAAATCCCTCGATATGCCAAATTTATTAGAGATATTTTCACCCATAGAAGGAGGGTGAAGGGGAATGATAGAGTCAACATGGGAAGGAATGTCTCGGTCTTGATTCAACCAGCAATTCCAACCAAATGCAAGGATCTGGGAACATTCACGATACCGTGTACCATAGAGGATACCTTCTTTTCTAATGCTATGCTAGATTTAGGTTCTTCCATTAATGTAATGCCTCATTCCATGTATACTTCTTTGGAGGTTGGAGATCTTCAACCAATAGGCATTATCATGAAACCTTCCAAACAGAGTACTACACATCCAACAGGAGTGATTGAGGATGTCCTTGTAAGAGTGAAGAATCTCATCTTTCCCACTAATTTCTACATTCTTGAGATGGAAGATACCCGAACCCAAGGACATGATCCTCTCATATTTGGGATTCCATTCCTTAAAATAGAAAAGAAGATCATTAATGTTCACAACAGTACACTATACATGGAGTTAAGTGGATAAAAGGTAAGTTTTAACATCCTTGATGCAATGAAACACCCGGTTGAAGAGCACTCTAGTTTTCCTGTATATTCAATGGAAGTGCTCTCAAATGACACACACACACACAAATATCTCCTCAACCCATACTCTAACTCATTTTCCTCTTCTTCTCCCTTGGATGTTTTGAGTTTTGATTCATGTTTTGATTGTTGTGTGGGTTCTAAAAAATGTAATTTTTTTTATTTAATTTATGAGTGTGTTCATTCTGAGGTACCCATGACCGTCGATGATTCTAAAAATCTCATTTCCATAGATTCTATTTCCTTAGAGAATAAACATGAGAAGATAGACATTTTCATAGACCTCACTCCCCCTAAACTCCCTCCCTCAATCCAAAAACCATTGGTGTTGGAACTTAAACAACTTACTTTTAATTTAAAATATGCATATCTTGAAGGTGTTGACCAATTTCATGTCATTATTACCAATAAACTCTCTCCACAGTAGGAATAAATACTAATCAGCCTTTTGAGAGAGTGTAAAAAGGTGATAGGATGGACATTGGCTTATATTCCCAGGATTATCCCTTCTATTTGTATGAACCATATACTTTTTGATGATGAGGCTAAGCTCATAAGACAATCTCAATGCCAGTTGAATATCACTCTCCTTGAAGTGGTAAAATTGGAAGTCAGTAAATTACTTACTATTGGGATCATTTATCCTATATCTAATAGTAAATGGGTTATCCCAGTGCAAATTGTGCCTAAAAATAGGAATAACAGTTGTGTCAAATGAAAGGAATGAATTGATTTCAACATGTGTGCAAAATAGTTGGTGAGTCTATATTGACTACCATCGACTGAATCAAGTCATGCGGAAGGAACACTTTCCTCTACCTTTCATTGACCAAATGTTAGAACGATTGGCTAGTAAGTACCATTATTGTTTCGTTGATGGATATTCAGGTTATTTAAAAATTCATATAGCCCCTAAGGATCAAGAAAAGACAACTTTTACCTGTCCATTCGACACATTTTTATATAGAAGAATTCATTTTGGTCTATGTAATGCTCCTGGTACTTTTCAGCAATATATGTTGAGTATTTTTTCTGACTACATTGAGAGTTCAATGGAAGTATTTATGGATGATTTCACAGTATATGGTTCTTCTTTTGATGATTGTTTAGAACACCTAGGATCTGTCCTCCACCACTACATTGAAAAAGATAGTATTTTAAATTATGAGAAATTCCATTTCATGGTTGAGCGGGGGATAGTTCTTGGGCATGTCATTTCAAATAAGGGAATTCAAGGTGATAAATCTAAAATTGAATTAATTTCATCTCTTCCATATCCAAAATGTGTTCATGAGGTGTGATCATTCTTGGATCATGATGGTTTTTACCACCGATTCATTAAGAATTTTAGTATGATTTCACTTCCATTGTCCTAGTTATTACAAAATGATTCTGATTTTTTGTTTGGTAAAAATTGTGATGATGCATTCAATTCACTAAAAAGGAGTCTCACATCACCTCCCATAATCAAGAACCAAGGTGGGATCTCCCCTTTGAACTTATGTGTGATGCCTCTAACTTTGAAGTTGGAGTAGTTTTATCACAAAGGGTTAAGAAGGATCCTCATGTCATTGTGTATGCCTCGTGTACCCTTGAACCTGCCCAGGTAAACTACACAACCACTAAAAAAGAACTCTTTTCTATTGTGTTTTCCCTGGAAAATTTTTGTTTATATCTTTTTGGTTCAAAAGTCATTGTATTTTCTGATCATGATGACCTTTGATTTCTCCTAAAGAAACCTGAAGCTAAGCCTTTCCTCATTCGATGGATGCTTCTCCTCCAGAAGTTTGACCTTGAGATTAGAGATAAGATATGAGTGAAAAATGTTGCAACTGACCACATTAGTAGTATTTCTCCACCATTATACCACCATGTTGACTCATCCCTCCCCATTGGAGAATTATTCCCTCATGAGAACCTTTGTGATATTGTGGACCTTACCCCCTGGTATGCAGACATTGTTAATTTTCTAGAAACATCTAGGGTCCCCACTGATTTCAGCACTTCACAATCCCAAAGACTTAAGCCTGATTCTCAATGGTACATTTGGGATGACCCATATTTGTGAAGAATTTTTGGTGACCAGGTAGTTTGTTGATGTGTACCTAACCATGAGTTCACCTCTTTTTTGACCTTATAACACACTTTGGCTCTCAACATACAGCTCTAAAGGTCCTTGACTCAGGAATTTATTGGCCAACATTCTATAGGGATGCCCATCAATTTTGAAATTCATGTAGTCATTGTCAATTCACATGGAATATCTCCAAGATTAATGAAATGACTAACAAAACAATATTTTGTTGAGTATTTTATTGATAATAAATGACATAATTTCCTCACATTGTGCTAAATAAATTCATTTATGAAATATTTGGGATTAGATCATTCATTTGAAAATTTGATGAAAATTCCAGTTTTACCCTTTTAAAATACACTGTAGTATTTCGCACATAAATATTTTAATATGACTTATTTGAACTTAATATTTTGTAAAAGTGTTCATAAATTAATTTTCTACAACTTTTATGCATCACAATAGAGCTAAAGAGTGCATTTGGATGGAGTAAATGGGCCATTAAGTCAATGGTGGGCTGGACTCGCCAGAATGGACATGTGTTCTGTATTTGAGCCATAACTTCTTCATAGAAGCTTTTATTAGGCCCAAATTTTGAGATGATATCTAGGATTAAATTTCTCACAAATAATAATTTTGTAAGGAGAGATTATTCACGAGTTTTAGTGGTAAAATGGGAGGTGTATGTTGGATTAAAATATTTGGCCGAATTTCCCCATTCGCACTTGAAACCACTTGTAACCTAGCCTCCCCTCCACTCTATAAATTAGTGTTTTTATAATTTAGAGGGGTTGGTATGAGAATTAGGAGATTTTAGGTAGAGGAGAATTGGTTTCACCCAAATTATCCAACCATTGTAAGAGGTGTAGCTCTTGAAGTAAGGATCCCCTCATCGAAGCCTTCTTCTTCTTCCTCATGTTGTAATGTTTCTATTTTCATAATAAACTTATTTGTTCTTCATTTATTTCTTATATTTTCCACTGTTTTGTTCAAATTTCTTCTTCTTTTATCTTCCTCTTTGGGCTGGGATTATTTATTATAAACAATATTGGGTTCTACCCGTTTTAAACCTTTGCACATGCAAACTGTTTCTACGATGACTACACCGCCCATGGAAGAGTAGTTTTATTAGTAATCGATCTACCTCTTACCTTATTCGTTCATTTATTTTGAATCGATTTTCTACTGTAATTCACTTAATATGATCTATTAATTTATTTTTCAATTTAAATGAAACTAAGTAAGCAATTGAACAATAAACACAAATCACGTGAGGTTGAGATTTTGTGTAAATTGCGAGAGCACGAACTTAATCGGTAATACAAGACCACACTGGATAAGTTTGTAGAGTTTAAATATAATCCCTAAACTCAATTTATCCTCATTTATAGAGTTTATATATGATCTAATTAACCACTGAACATAAGCTAACATTATAACATCAATCAAAACAGGGTGTGGCGATTGCGTGTTCCGAAGCTAGCCTAGGGTTTAAGTAATTTCAACTTTGTGGTTAAGTTAACTCCCGTAGGGTTCAAGGGTTAATAAATTAGGGGATCATAATTAAGTGGGTATTAATTTAAATTATAATTATTAATAAGTAAATTAAGAGTTATAGTTAGATCTATTACACTTTCTAAAAATATTTTTCTAAAAAAACATCTTCTCGTTGTGCTTTGTTAATCGACTTTTATTTCAAAATTAAAAAAAATGCAATCTTCTTCCAGCAAACTTATTATAGATTTATAAACAATAAACAACCCCTATCCTTTTAATTAGTATTATTATTTCCTTTTATTCTATTTTCAAAATACCTTTAATATGTTGTTAAATTTACTTCCTCCTTTGAGTGACGACCTTGGTCAGCCACTCTGCTGCGCCTAAATAACCTGAAACCAAACATCATTTGAAAGCGTCCACGACAGCACCTTTAAATGGCCCAACAACCCATGTTATTATATGAAATATTTGATACATGGGGCATTTAATTCATGGGGACTTTTCTAAATCCAATTGGATTTATGTACATCTTGTTAGCTATTGACTACGTGTCAAAATGGGTGGAAGCGAGGGCTACTAGGACCGATGACTCTCAAGTTGTTGTTGATTTTGTAAGGTCCCATATTTTCAGTAGGTTTGGTTTTCTAAGATTCGTCATTAGTGATCAGGGTTCCCATTTTTGTAATTGCAACACGAAAAATTTGCTTCGTAAGTATGTGGTTGATCATATAGTCTCCACTGCATATCACCCTCAAACTAACAGACAAGAAGAAATCTCAAATAGGGAAGTTAATAGAATCTTGGAAAAAATGGTACAACCCAATAGGAAATATTGGAGTTTTCACTTGGATGATACAATTTGGGAATACCATACAGATTTTAAAACCCCAATCAGAATGTCACCATACAGAATTGTGTTTGTAAAGGCTTTTCACCTCCTAGTGTAGAACACCATGCATATTGGGTTGTTAAACAATTTAATATGAATCTTTTAGATGCAGGTGAGCATAGGAAGCTGCAGATTCCATAGTTAGAAGAAATTCGACGTCATGCATATGATAACTCCCAAATATATAAAGATAAGACAAAGGATATCCATGAGAGCATGATTCATCAGCGGAAGTTCCATATTTGTGAGAAGGTCCTCATGTACAATTCCAGGCTAAAGCTTCACCTAGGTAAGATTTGTTCCCGATCGATCAGTCCTTATACTATTATTAATGTTTACCCTTTTGGTGCAATACATATTTTGCATGATCAGAGTGGAATAAGTCTTACCGTCAAAGGGAAGCGACTTAAACACTTCTATGAGGATTTTCCAAGGAATATGATGGAGGAAGTCCACATTCTAGAAGCAACATACCAGTGAAACACAGTAGGTTTTATCCTTCCTTCTCATATTCTCAATTATTATAGTGTGGAAACTTTACATTCTAGGTGTGGGGGGTGGATACATTCCTGAGTTCATTAGGATTTTCACCATCTTTATTCTTTCTTCTCTTTTCACATTCTTTATGGTATTTTCACTTTTCCCCTTCTTATTGAGCTCATTAGGATTTTCATCATCTTTATTCTTTCTTCTCTTTTTCACCTTATTTATGGTATTTTCACTTTTATCCATCTTGTTGAGTTCATTATGATTTTCATCGTCTTTCTTCTTTATTCTCTTTTTCACCTTTTTTGTGGTATTTTCACTTTTCCTTGTCATGTTGAGTTCATTAGTATTTTCATTTTATTTCTTCTTTTTTCTCTTTTTTTCCTTCTTTATGGTATTTTTACCCCCCCCCCCTTTTATGGTCACCAAATCATGGAACTTACTAAAAATGAATGTTGAAATTTTTGATCCCATGTTGTCTTAACATTTGATGAAAACCTATCTCTGTTATGGAATGAATATTTGTATGAATTTAACACCAGGGGTGTTTTTTAGTGAATTGGTTTTCTATCAATGATATAAATGGTTGTAGCTCTGTGAAACCTTTGTGTTGATTGATGCCCCTTGTGTGAGTAGTTTTTTGGAAAACCTTGTCACTAATATCTCCACACATTTTCACACCAAACCACAAAGTGTGGATATTTATTATATAATTGAAAGTAAATATATGTTAACTTAATATTTTTCAGCTTAAAATGATATTTCCATACATTAGTTCCTTATCCTATCTATTTCATTACTGTACCGGATTGACCTACGCAAGTGTACCTGATACCTGACTATTGTACGCCCTAAAAAAACAAATCAAAAAAATTGGGTTGTGTCTTGGGTAGGTCAAAAAAAACTCCTCCTAAACCTTTGATCTTGTTATAACTTATGCAATTAGTGTTGTGAGGAGATCAAATAAGGGTTGACAGATGAGTGTGATATTTGTTCCAAATGATACTTCTAAAAAATAAAAATAATAAATGAGTGGAGTGATGAAATGTGAAAAATATAGTGATATATAGGTCAGGGGATTATGGTTTGACTTCCGGGAATTCTTAAGTGAGTGGGTCTTGAAATATGATTGCAAAGGATGTAGGTAAGGTTCGGTGGAAAAATCATTTAAGGTGAAAAATGTTAAAATAACCTATATTTATTAGATAGAAAGTGGAAAGAATAACATGGAATAGTTTTCACACACACACATAGAGAGAGTTAGTGGCATGGTTGACTTTGGAATTCCTTTCTCAATTTGGTATCATGAATCTCTTTGAATTTCATTGTGATTTGATTTATGAGACATCTTTCTCCATTTTCTCTAAGAACTCCTTGGTGTGGTTTGTGCATTGATCGCATTAATTTAATGAATTAAAATTTCCTCAAATGTTAAAACTTCATGATGTTGGGAATATATACATGAAACATATTTTGGATGTGTGACTTTTCACAGATGTGAAAATGTTTAGGTGTGGGGGTGTAATCGCATAACGATTCACTGTTTATTTCCACCCTTACACCACTGTTTTAAACTGGTTTTGTAATCAATATTCCAAATATAATAATAAATTTAAATTCTTGTTGTATACAATTAATTAATGTTTATCTCTATTTAATAGGTAAATTTTACTTGTTTCAGTGTTTATATTGTAGAGGGAGGTGATTTGAAGAGCCCGAGATAGAATTTAAGCAAAATGGGCCAAACTACGCAAGAGTCCAAGCATGCATGTGGACATTAATTTGTACTATGGATAATATGTTCCTATAATTGGACTAAAAATGGGTGTATGAATGAAAAAAATTTGGTATACATTTCTCTAGAAGATAATGGATCCCAATTCATCCCTTTGGAGGCCCAAAATAGGGCCACAATGTGAAGAAATTATGGGCATGCCAAATTAGACTACTCTTCTCTATTTGGTCCATAACTCAGGCCTAAAAAATACAATTGGAATTATTACACCTCCCTTGGACATCTAACTCTAATTTTCACATCTCCGCCGAATTTTATGACAATTGAACACGTTTTTGTCAGTCAACAAGCCAGAAAAATAAGGATTAAAAAGTCTGCTCTAAATAGTGACCTGGTCCCTTAGGCACTTGACTTATTTTGTAGAAAGTGTGATGTTTTTTTCCATAAAATAACTCCTCACCCTCATTATCTTAGGTATAAATACCATGGGTATGGGTGAGTTGAATTAGAGATCTTTCTTCATCTATTTTCTCCCTCTTCTCCCTCATGTACTTCTAAGTGACTTAGTGATCAATTTGGGGGGTGTTCTTTGTTGTAATCCTGAGCTCCATGCTTGTAATGATTGGAAGGTAATTGAATTTCCAGGTTTTTAGTATATTATTATTCATTTTTTCCCTTTAGTTTTGAATTTATTCTAGTATGATACAATACAAATCAAAATAACAAGAATCCTTATGCTTCCATGCATAAATTGGATCTTATGATGATTTGAGTATGGTTGCCTCTTCTCTCACATCTTCTCTTTCATGGGTGTGCTTATGGACGGTATCATTTTATTAAATCCAGAAGGTATAAACCATTATTATTCATGTTTTTGTTGAGAAAAATTCATTATATAGACCCAAATCTAGACATCTCATCGCATTGTTGATGTGATGGTGTGATTGAGTTTAGTTCTTATATCGACGATATTTTTTTGATTCTAATCAGTCGTCGGTAATTAGTATCATCGATCGATCCAATACTAGGTGGTAAACTAGTAAGAACTCACATATCATACTTTTTATAGTGTGTATAAATCAAGGAATCAATGATCATTCTCATTCCCTTGAGAGCGATGACGGATTGAGCATTAAGGGACACTTACCCGGGTTGATCACGATTTCTCCAACCAATTTCTCTCACTTAGTAATATAGTTTCGATCTATACTTTTAATAATCAAAACCCAAGTTTTATAAAACCCCATTCCCATTTTTACTTTCATAATCAGAACCTCATTTTGGAATTAATGATCTAATGCTCCGTCGAGAGACGACCTAGGATTGCTGTTATACTACAAAAATTCTAGTTAAAAATAAACATCTAATTTGACACGCTCAATGATGTGATCAAAAGGATCCCCATTAATTTTCTTAATTATACAAACTTTGTCCATAAAAATCATAATAAGTTTATTAGGTAGGTGGTCTTACCAACTACGGACTTGCAGCTCCTTGATCCGTTGAGTGGGTTCTCCTATCCTGAAATCCTGACATGGATTTCCTCAACATTTGCCTCAAAATTTGTATTGAATAGACTTTGGTCATTAAACTCAATAAAATTTTAGTTAAGTCAACCCAAAACTCTCATGAGAAGTTCCCTATAAAAGTAAGTGTCCAGACTTTGGTTATGTACTACACTTAGTTCAATGGTTTTATTCTCAATCAAGTAATGGAAGGCTTAGTCTGACTTAATATTTAATCGAGGGATTTTCATTTATTATACATAAATTTTATCTTGTTTTATCCTTTATATGTCTTGTTCATATTAAGTGGATGTTAATTAATTAACCGTGTTGGATAAAACATTTACACATAATTCATTTATTTAATTTCTGTTTTTACACATTAATTCATTTATTTATGTGATCGCGGCCTTGCATCTATTAAATAAATAATTGTATATATAGAAATAATTAATTAATTAAATGACCCAATCATAATCTTTATCTAAAATTTGATTTAATGAGTAAACATTAAATCAACCTTTGAACTAGGAGAAAAAAAATCTTATTGTCGGTCTTGGCAGGAGTAACAGTGTTTCAGCTGTCCATCTTGATTGACATCGTTATGGATCTGTCTTGAACTGCCTCCACATTTCTTGGAATTCTCCATTAATTACAAATATTTATTACTCACACATAGGTGAGGGGAACCAAAGGATTATTTAAAGGGGATTAGAAAAATATCCTTTGACAAGCAGGTCCTACATAATAATGGAGGGATGGATGACTCAGATGCCATCATTTAATTTAATATTAAATAATTGAAAATTCATGCAATAAATTAAATTAAAACATCAAACACATACACAGGTATTGGTCAAGATCCTGAATGGTCATACATGCAACGAAAACACAAAAGTAAATGGCTAACATTCATTTCTTTATTTATTATTTTATAATTTAAGATAAACGCGCTTTCATTAATTAATTAAATAATTCTCTTTCATCTTTAATGATCATCTGATCTTATTTGAAGATACTCATCATTAATGAAATTCATAGAAAAGAATTGGTAGAACCAATAATGACATATTAATTACAATTAATTAATTAAACATTTAAAATTCTTTAAAACCATTATTAAATTTTTAAACAGAAAATGGTGTGATAATTAAAAAAATAAGGTTTTAATGTAGCAATTTTTAAATTTAATGTAATTTTAATTTTGTTCATTAATGGGAGACTACACGGTGTGTACATGAACCTACATGACATGTACCTCAGTTTTCGTATATCTAGTTCAAGTGCATGGGGATTCAGCGTGTTAATTCAGCCGAAATACATGGTGTGTACATGCAAGCTACACACCCTGTATCCACTTTTTGTGTGTCAGTTAGCTCAGTCAACACGTAGTGTGTAATAAAAGAACTGTGTGTAATTAATTTCTCATTGCATCTAGATACAATTCACATGGGTATACAACGTGTTCTTCGATTGTGTAGCGTGTAACTCGGTTTTACCACTCAGATATTTGGCACTTCCTGATGGCATCTCTGGTCGTTCTTCATTTTTTCTTAAACCTTTAAGAAAATGAAATACTGAATGAATATGATTAATATGCTGATAACATGTTAATTTAAATTGGATTAAATAATGAATAATTTTAAATGAAAATCTATTCACAATTTCTCATAGATAAACAATCAAATAAATAATTATAAATTTAAACATGAATGGTCTGATACCATTTCATGGTTCCAGGCATAGCAGAAGCATGAGGAGTTGGGCGATATATTAAAATTTCTTTCAATAATTTTTGTCTGTAACCAAGAGTGATGATCTTGCATGTCAAATTTATAATTAATTTATTTAATATTTGAAGAAATAAATACATGGGCTTATGAACTTTTTTCATTGGTGAATATTGATCATCCGAAAAGACCCTTTCGGATTACCTTCATTACGCTGTGAGAATCCAAGGATAGAATCCCTCTAGTGGTGATCCACATGTGCTCTTATGATCTCCGAGCAACACCACTCAATCTCCAAGTGCTAGCACGGTGAGTCTAATGTCTTGTGTTGTTCACTCTTGATTGATCATTCTTTAATCTTGAAGAAATATCTCTTTCACTTTTTGTTCTTGAGAGAGAGAGATAAGGAGGAGTTGAGATAGAATTTGTTGTGCACAACAATTATCTATTCTCAATTTTGGATGTTCTACACAATGGACATAGCCACCTATTTATAGAGTTGGGATTTAAGTTAAAATATTATTTAATTGCATATCGACCATTAAATAACATTTATTACCTTTAATGAATCTCATGTCGCATAATAATAATTATATAATTATTATTTTGTGGTGTGCGACAACGTGCATAATAAAAAATATTATATAATGGTCTTGTTAATTAATATTTTTCACTGGACTCAGTTTTGGTCCATTTGAACTCTTCTAGAATTTTTTGAACAGTCGAATAAATATTTTATTCATAAATAAATATTTTATTCACAATCTAGAAAATAAATATTTATTAAAATATTTAATAAATAAAATAAATGTTTTATTCACAAGCCAAAAAATAAATATTTATTTAATTAATGCAATCAATATAACTTGAATGAAATTATTTCTTGAATTTGAGAATAATATTAATTCCATTAATTAAACTCAAATAGAATTTAATTGAGAGAAAAAGAAACACTTAGTGTGTGACTCTCTAGGATTCTTTCTCGTTGGCATTAGACGGATTTGACTAAACTTCAAGATTACTATTTAGCAACGGGTCAAGGCACACAAAAGAAACAACTTAATGTCACAACGTCAATAACCACATGTGAATTCTCACTATGTAATATAATCTCTTTGTCACAATATCTCATCAAGTAGGTTGCACATCCATGTCACCAACCATATGCTTGATATGTCTTTTTTTGACTATTTTGAATAAACACTTCATTACACCATGACCATGGAATTTAATACGGTAATTTTATTCTAATCAAATGGTCGAGATGTTATCTTTCATAAATATGGAAGTGAAAAATCCTTCCCCGAATTATTTATTAATGACATCTCACTCATGACGGACCCAACATATCCAACTTCATCATGAAATGTTATCATCATGGTTTATGAAATACATCTAAGTATGTGAGTTGTAACATGCATTAATAATAATCTTAAAGTCTAAGGATCATCACACATACTTTTAGATAGGAATATCTGATGACACCAAAACATATGGAACTCCTTCTAGTGGGTATGTTCTCATAATCTCCTATCTTGAAGATTACCAAGTGCGAACTCCAAGCCTCATCTGCTTAAGAGTACTCACATATGATAGTATATGTACTATGTGCCCCATTATAGTACATTATCCAACCACATAACATTATTTGAGAATATAGTCATAGAACATCAATGTTCTCATCATAGAAGAGAACTATTATGACCTTATCAATGCGATGTATACTCTATGACATTATTAGATTAAAGTCATGTAGAACAACAAACAATATGTAATAAGAAGTTTTATTAATATTGAATACATCGAATGTACATGTAATCAAAGTAAAAATAGTTGGTCCTAGGACACAAACTCCAAGAGTTTCATGTGAAGGTTGAAAGGGAAAACGGAAGATTACTTAAGTGTGTGTGTGTGTGTCGAAAGGGGAAGAGAATGTCATGGTGCATTTGAGGAATATTGTAGGAGTTTCAACATTGGGGTGGAAACATCAGTACTGAAGACACCTAAGCATAATGGTGTTATTGAGAGGATGAACAGAATCATCTATGAGAGAGTCAAGTGAATGTTCTCAAATTCAAAGCTGAAAAAGACCTTTTGGGGGGAGGCAATGAGGATTGTGATGGATCTTATCATCCTTTCTCTATTAGTTACACTAAACAATGATGCATCAGAAAGTGTTTGGATAGGTAAAGATGTTTCATACAAATACTTGAGAGTATTTGGATGTATAGAATTTGTTCACATTCTAAAAGATGAGAGGGGGGAGCTGGATGGAAAGGGGAAACAATGTATATTTTTGGGATATGCTTATGAAAAGTTTGGATATCAACTCTATGATCCTATTAGTATGAGTATAATTAAAATCAGGGACGTGGTATTCCTTAAAGATAAAACAATTAAAGAATTGGAGAAGTTAGAAAATCTTGAGAAGCTGCATTCTGAGTAAATTCCATTCAATTTGGAACCAGTCTCACCACCATCAGTTCCATAAATGTGAGAGAGATTTGTGAAACTGGTGATATATCACCATCAGGTAATATGCCTCTATCTATTAATATTTCCAATCATATGATATTCCAGAACAAATCCCACTTGAAGCATAATTGAAGATATCTAATAGAGAACAACAACTGGGTTGAGGATACTTACCACATGAGTATGTGATAATCACTGATGGGGGATAGCCAGATAGCTGTGATGATGAAATCGAAATATAGAAGAAGGTAGAGTGGGAAAATTCCATGAAAGAGGAGATGATATGCTTGTAAAATAACCACACATTTGATTTCGTGGAGTTACCCCTTGAAAATAAGGTACTCAAGAACAAGTGGGTGCACAAAATCAAAGGAGAATATGATATCTCACAACCATGATACAAATATAGCATGGTTGTGAAGGGATTCGGTGAGAAGAAAAATATTGAATTTAATGAAATTTTTTCCTGAGGTAGAAAATTATTATATCAGAGTTAAGCTTGCATTGGTAGAAAGTTTCAACCAAGAGGTTCAATAAATGGATGTAAAGACTGCATTATTACATAGTGATATTGATGAGATGATTTTCATGGATCCACTAGAAGGTTTTTAGATTAAAGGAAAAGAAAACATGGTATGTAAACTTATGAAAAGTTTATATGATCTAAAACAAGAATTAAGTCAATGTTACAAGAAGTTTGACTCATTTATGGAGAAATATGAGTACAAAAAAACAATTGATGATCATTATGTTTTCATAAAAAGGCTTTCTAATGATGATTTCATTGTTTTCTTGTTTTATATTGATGATATGTTGATTATTGGAGGACATTGTAAGGACCCAACCCCAGTTGTCCGGAGATGGTGCCTTATTTTATTACATTAGTATATAAACAAGGAATATGAATCTCGAAGGAGCGAGTAGTTAAGTAGATTTTGAAATAAGATACATACATACACTACTACAAATATGGATTTTATCGATGCTAGAAAAGTGTATTAACAGTGCTAAAAAAATCACTGTTAATCGAGGCGAAGATAAAAGGGGGGTCCCTTTTATTAGCGCTCAGAAAAGCGCTAATAAAGACCCCTTTTATCAGCACTTTTTCTAGCACCGATAAAAGGGGTGTTTTATCGGCACTTTTTAAAAGCGCTGATAAAAGTAAAAATAATAAAAATAATAAAAATAATAAAAAATAATTTATATTCGGGGGGAGATTTTAACAGCGCTCCCCTCCCCTATCAGCGCTAGGCGGCCCCTCCCCACTCTCGCGTGCTGCCCTTGCCCACGCGTCCCACACATGCGCGCGCACTTCCTTGCTTCCACCCGAACTCAAACCTGTGACCTCCCCCTTGCGCACCTGCACCTTTACCACTAAGCCATTTTGTTTTTTTTTCTATTTAATGATACATCTATTTATTTATATATATATAGTTTTATTTATTTGTATATTAATATAGATTCATATTAATATAAATATATTTAGTTATATTAATACATATATGTTTATTCATATATTAGTATATATATATTCATTCATATATTAATATATATTTATATCTATTTATATATATATTTGTAGTTACAATTTTTTATCCGTATATTTATTTGTATATTAATATATATTTATAAGATTAGTTTTAAATACATTTATAAAATATGTTTTTTATGTGTGTTTATAAATAAATAAATACATACATATATACAACACACACACAAATACACACACACACATATATATTTACGAATAAATACATATATATGTGTGTATTTGAAAAGCCATATAATGTTAAAATGACCATAACTTCTAATATGGAATCCCGTTTCAACTCCACAACCAGTCAAATCGAAGAAAATGAAATAATCTTTGATAAGAAATGTGGTACAGGTCTAACTAACATCCAGATCAGAAGTTATATATGTTTTAATGTTAACAAATCGGGGTATCAAGACTAAAAACTCATTTTTAGAGGCCTTCTGGACCTTTTTTGGGCTAAAAAAATGCGACAGAAGCTTTGCTTCAATCGCAAGCATGTAGACCTCATCGCAGGCTTCGATTTGATATGTTGTAGAGCTCAAATGGACACTCGGATCAAAAGTTAAGGCTGTTTGAAGTTTGAGTTACATTTTCAACTTATTTTAGATCTTTTATTAATTGTTTTGATTTTTTGTGTCTTCAAATTGTTATTAAATGATTTTTAATCGATAATAATTAGAAAATTATTAATTAATAAAAAAATTTAAAATATTTTAAAGTCATTTTCACTAAATTTCTTATATATTAAATGTAATCGTCTATTTATACTTATCTAAAAGATATTTAAAAAATATATATTATATTTATGTCAATATAAATATACTTATATAAAAATATATTATTTTTCATGAAATTTTTTTTTTGAAACATAAAATTTATCAGTGCTAGGAAAAAGCGCTGATAAAGCCCTCCTTTATCAGCACTGCTAAAAAAGCACTGATAAAGGGGTCCCCTTTAACTGCGCTAAAAAAAAGCGTTGATAAAGGGGGGGTCTTTATCAACACTAAAAAAAAAGCAATGATAAAGGGTCACTTTTAACAGTGATTTTTTAGCGCTGTTAAAGGCCCCCCTTTATTAGTGCTTTTTTTTATGCTGATAAAGGCCCCCTTTATCAGTGCTTTTTTTAGCACTGATAAAAGGGTAGCGCTTCCCTTGCCCGTTTTTGTAGTAGTGATAAGTTCAACATTACAACATGAAGTGAATAAAAAACATATAAGTTTCATTTGAAACATCCACCACTCTAAGATTATCCCTAAAAGTCAATCGTAATATACCTCTTCATGTCCTAGAAAAAATAAAACATAATAATGGGTGAGCTCAGATGCTTAGTACGGGTAAACATTAAATCAGAAGATAACATAAATATTAGATATGGTGAATAATTGAAAATGCATGCTTTTATAAATAAATTTTGAACATAATATGGTAGGAATATGAGTTGATTAAATATTTTCATAATAAAACATAATCATGGGTATTCTAATAGTCGAATAACATCATTAACATTGAATTTATAGCTTTATGATGAGGGAAATTCATATGCCGGATATTCTGAAACATATCGTTAAGGCCTCAGCTAAGACATCTAAAAATGATTAAGGCCTCGGCCAAAATCATATTTAAAAATGGGAAAGGCCTCGACCAAGTCCATATCTATTTGTCTCATGAGACCTACTGATGCATTGAGGGGCTATAACGGGCCCCACCTATCACTTAATAAGTCCAATGCATTCCTCATATGAATGGGGATAAACATAAACAACATATACACATGAGATGTAAATAAATTTTCCCAATCTGTAACATAATCACTAACTATTCTGAGTAGTAAGATGAATGGTATCAAAATAGCACATCCATAGTAAAATTGATAATAAAAAATTTCATATAATATGTTATATGATATCATAAAATATTAGTCCCAATAATACATAAGAGTCAACAAGAGTGTTGAAATAGATGAAAATACTCTTATAAAATCATCGAGTAATTCTTGAGATAAATACTCTTTTACTTTGAAAAGAAGAGTTATTTTGGAAAAATATTTGTATAAAACCAGAAGTAAAGTAAGATAGTATTTTCATAATAAAATGAGTGATTTTAGAAAAATAGTGGTTTCTAAAAATAGATTATCGGGTTCCCTTGAAAATATGTAAGAATTTGAGAAATTCTCTTGAATCGGGCTTGTATTTCGGAAAGAATTTTGAAAGTTACTTTTAAAACATGAAACTCCCATAAAATAAAGAAGGATTATGGTTTCTACACATACATAGATCATTCACACAGAATTTATGAGGAGTATATAAGAATAATTAAGAAATTAATTAGGATAAAGAGAGACAAAGTGTAGCCCCAAAGAAATTGGAGGTTCGAGTAGGAAAACCTTACCACTTTGTAATCAATCGATTCGTATGCTCCAATGTAAAGACCCAGATTTTCCATGCCATTTTTTTATTGTTATATGGAACTATTCTGTGGCTGAAAAATCTGACGATGATTGATTTTGATGCCCATTGTGCCTGGAATGGAATTTTAAACTTTCTTAAGGTACGTTCAGTAAACGTGCGAGCGGGAAATCTTAACTTTTGAACTGGTGCTCAGAATTAAAATCTAAGGGTACCGTTGAACTCGCAGCACCAGAATTCTCTTAAGGGAGCCTTAACCTCGACCGTAGTGGGTTGAGAGAGAAATTTGGTTTTTTCGGTTTTCGTGGAGGATTAATAAAATAAATCTAATTTATTTTAAATATCTTCCACCTATCTTTTAGGTTTTGGTGGCGGGGACCACAAGGGGTGGTCGGGTATTTAATGCAGGACATTAAATGCCCGGTTACACAAAATGTGTAACCACCCTACATGCAATTAATGAACCTCTCTTAATTATGTGTCGTAAAGATAACTCCCCTCTTCTCTCTTTTTGGGTTTATGAATTCGTTGGAAAAGGAGTGGTGTTTTTGGGAGAGAAGGATTTTGGAGGAACCTCTTGAAGAAGAACAGATCCATCAAACAAGAACTAAAGATCATCGTTTGAGCGGCATCGTTGGAGGCTTGCTTCGGGTTCAACGAACACCAACCCATCCTCAAATGTGGGACGCTCTCCAACAACTCGTGAGGTTGGGTTTTGTCTTGTTTAAATTTCAAGAGTTGTTGAATCAATTATCCTCTCCCTCATTGAGATGATAACGCGGAGGCCGCGGGCCAAACGAACAAGGCCCTATCCCTCTGCCTCTTGTTTTATCATTGCGTTCTACACTGGTGAATTTTCGGGTTGGACGAAACCCAAATCTGAGGGTCAAGCAGTGAAGGAGACGACCCGGAATGACCGTAGGTGCGAACAAATGGAAAAACGGACCACATGAGCTCACCCGGTGGCCCGCGGAAGACCGTTGGTGTGGCACTAAAAACTGGCGCCAACAGGTGATGGCGGCAGCCAGCACCGGCCGGCCACGATGGTGGTGGCGCGTCGTCGTGTGCCGTAGGAGGAGGTTGTGGCACTAGGCCTCAACGGTCAGTAGGCGGCTAGCACTGGCCAACCGCGGAGATGGTGGCATTGCGTCGTCGCATGCCCCATGAGGAGGAGGCCACGGCTTTTCAGCCGAGGCGGTTGTGCAGGGCGGTCGGAACCGGCTGGCCGTGCAGGCGGAGTGACACGTCATCGCGCGCCGCTGAAGGCGGTCGCGGCTCAAAGCCGCGGCAGACGTAGGGACCCACTCCCTACAGGTCCCGCGGGCGACCAGGCGGAGCCACGAGGCACCACTGCTCCAGATCCTGAATGGCTAAGTTGTTCAGAGGGGAGTGTTTTTTCCCATGTTCCAGCTAGGGCGGGACCCGCATCCTCCTACGGGTTGGGCTACACCCCCCTGCGGGTGGATCTGTGGCACCCCCCTATAGCCCCCCCCCCCCAGCGGGCCAGGTCGGACCACAACCACGCGGGCCGAGCCCACTGTGACCCGGTCCAAGCCGGTTCGGTCCATGTCGGGTCGGACCTGGGCTAGATCGGATCGACCCAAACCAGGTCAGTCTAGGTCGGACCGGTCTGAGACCCATCCAGTCCCAGTTTGGTTTAAAATGCCATAACTTGAAATCTGGACGTCTGTTTGATGAACCATCTATGGCGCTGGGATCCTTGGAGCGAGACGGTTATTTTGGTATACTACACTCAAATTTTGGAGAAATTTGGAGTACGGCCAGTTTGGATCGAACCTTAATCCAACCGGGCCCTCGGTACTAAAAATCTTACAACTCAGAGACCGAGCATCTGATTGACGCGTCGTCTGTTCCGTTGGAACCCTTACGACATGGCGGTCCTTTGGATTACTCCTTTGTGGAGCTTAGTGATGGTCGAGGTATGACCAATATCTTGAGGGGCATATTCTAAGGAACTCAAGCACACCAGGTGCGGGGAATCTTGTGGTTGGCTGTCTTTGAAGTAGCGACCTTGTGTGGATCAGCATCATAACGACCCTATGTGGATCATCATCGTATCTACCTGACAAGAAGCAGTTTTAGATTGGCCCGTCGAGGATCATCACCTAGCGACCCTAAGTGGATCATCACCTAACGACCCTGTGTGGATCATCATTTCAACGACCCTGTGTGGATCATCACCTAGCGACCCTGTGTGGATCAGCATTTCAGCGACCCTGTGTCGATCAACATTCCAGAGTCCCTGTGTGGATCAGCATTCTACCGACCCTGTGCGGATCCGCAGTTGTGTGAACCGACAAGGACCAACCTTATAGTGACCCATCGTGGAACAGCGACTTACGTCCAAGAGTGGACTGATAATTGAAAATATTATTTGTGGATAAGTTGTGGAAATTCTAAATGAAATAAGATGATATAGCTTAATACTAATCCTATAAATTCATGATCTATGAGTTGTATACCAGGTATGAGACGACTATTTCTTCGTGCTTTTTAATTGAGGTCTTACTTTGTGGTTTTTTTTTGGAACTCTGGGAGACCTTCGGGGGTCTCGGGGTCCCTACCGAGTATTTTTATACTCACCCCTGCACGGGATTCTCTAGCACCTTGTTGTGTCTTGTGCAGACGGCGGACAGCTTTGACCGAGGTTTGGGAGCCAGGACTGAACGGTGCTCAGAGATGGACCTGTAGACGTGACGTGACGCTGTAATTTTAGAGACCCAAAGCCTGATGTACACGGACATTACATTACTTTTTCATAATACTTAATACATGACAAAAACAGATGCCCAAAGACCGTATTAGTTTAGTGTCTTTGGAAACTCGGAATGTAGTCTTCTAATCATGGTGAAAGATCTTCAACATCTCCCATAAAGATCTTCCCCTTTTTGGTTTTCTTACCTAAAACATTTCTTTATATCCTGGGGAAAAGAAAACATAAAAAGGGTGAGCTCAAATGCTCAGTAAGGGTAAACATAGAGAACATAAAACAATCCATAAACATTTGAATGCAAAAACGTGAAAATAAAATCTAAACATCAAAATCTTGAGCAAAGACATAAATATTGGAAGTACATAAGGCATATATCATAAAGGAACATCAATCATGATAAAATAGCATGGTAATAAAGCATGTAATTGTGGAAAACCATTAAGCACATAATATGATTTTCATAGTAGCCAAGGCATTGCTGCCAAGACCATCTTAGTGGACAAAGTCCCTTTCTGAATCAAGTTCACTCCTCGTTCTAGTCCTGTATCACTAAACCGGATTAACTTACCGTTCCAGCCATGTCTATCTCATGAGATATAAATCTTTACCCAATGCATTGTAGGGAGATATAGGTCCCACCCATCTCATAATGAAACCATTCTTTAGTGTGCCACAAAATCAAAAATCATACATCATAGCATAACCCATGTAATAGAATGGGATTCTTAAACATCATGCCATCATAACATAATCCATATAAAAAAATGGATATCATTTCATCATAAGAAGAATAAAACCATGTAAATAATGGAGACATTATACTTGAAACATAAACATATTAAATAATGTCATTTTATATGGAAAATGGTTTTGATAAAACACTTGAAACGAATTCTTGAGGAAAATATCCTTTCTTCTTCAAAATCATTTTATTTTCACAAAATTCCATGCAATTTTAAAATAAAAGGTTTTTGTTGAAAATAATCATGAAATCTTGTAGAGGAAACTTCATGAAAATGAGGCATTATGAAACCGTAAAAATCTGTTCACGCCATATAAGTTAAAAATAACATTCTCCTCGTACTTTTGTCGGAAAAGTCAAAAAGTTCCTTGTATGGTAAACAAAAAAAGATTCCTTCAATAACATGTGGTAAAAGTCAAAAATGGGTAAAAAGGACTTTAAAAATACATGAATACATTTTTAGAAAACATGGGCATGTATGATAACAATAACCCCAGTAAATACTTACGAATAAACAATCTCGGATAAAAACGATATTAGAAAAGTTATCCCTTACCTTATGTATGATATGCTTCGTATATATCTGAACCTCATGTATAATGATTTAAATAATGTCATTGACTTATTACAGAATCATATTCATTGTGATGATATCATATATGGTTTACTTATGACTTTATATTACCTGTTCTTTTGTAAATTCGATGTAAAAGCAGCGATTTGGGTAAAATCGTTTCATTTATTGTACGTGTTTCGACTTGTTGTTCTTGATATTATTACTTATATCATGATTTACTTAATTCCAAAATGTAAAACATGATTTATATATAATATATATTCAGAATATACATATATATATAATAGATCGATAAATGGAATGAAATACACCGTTCATGGAGACGGTAGGCCGTACGTACGCATGAACGCTGTATTCGTTTCCTTATTGAATTGAATGGAATTAAGTAGATGACATACATATATATATATATACATAAATCCAGTATCATTATTATGTCATATATTTCATTATTATTCATTATATATACTTTATAATCATTCATGAATGGTTAACATGGAGAACGAATCTCATCGCGTCGTGGAGACGGTAGTCCGTACGTACGTACGAGCGATGATATCATTCCCATGATCGTGGAATTGTATTCAAGTGTATGTATAATATTTCAGAATCAATATCACTTTAAAATAATCATATATAGTTATTTATTTACACCATTATACCCATCGAAGTAAGGTGGTGGTCGAAAACAGATTACACCACGGCGTGGAGATGGTATTCCGTACGTACGCACGCGCGGTGATTTTGTTTTCCGTAGGATAGATAGAAGGTGAAATAAGGTTGTTTCATATTTATAATAACATATTAGTATATAATTAATACTGATATTATTACTTTATAATGAGACAACTAAAGAATAAGAAGTATAAGAAGAAAGAAACTTGAGAGAATCGGAAGAAGAGATTACCTCTTCTTCGACGCACCTCCTTTAAGCCTTATCCTAAGGAAGTAGAGTTGGTCTTTTGAGAAGACCAGAACCTCCAGAATTTTTCTAGGGAAGTGTCGAAGAGAAATGGGCAGGGGTTGGCCGAGCCTCAAGGCTCAAAAGGGTGTAAAGAGAAGAGGGAACGGGTGCCCTTTTTATAAGGGAGGAGAGGGGCACCTTTGAACAAACTTAAAATATTATTTTATAATAAAGTCATATTTAGTTTTTATGTCACACCTCGCTCCATCATTTATTTTATTTTATACTTTTCTTTGACTTTTTAAATTTTTGTTGGAGTTCAGGTTGAGTCCAGGACGAAAAACTTTTTATTCATGTTAAAAAGTGCGCGTTTTTCAAGTGACGTCGCTGAACGCTTGGGTAGAGCGCGTTTTGGATACCCCGCGCGCCACCGCTTAGACATCGGCACGATCCGTCGGCCTTCAGAAATTTTAAAATGAGTGATCTTCATGATTTATTGTTTTGTTTAACTTTTTTTTTATTGTTGGTAATAATTTTATAATTATTATTAAATATGAAATGATAAATATTTTATTATTATTATTATTATTAATATTATCGCTATTATTATTTTTATTAAGGAATTTTTTTTATAATTAAAAGAATTGTTTTATCATTATTATATTTTATTAAAGTTATTTTTATTATTTTTATGAGTTATTCTTATAGATAAATGTTTATTCTATTTTAATTATTAGTTTTGGTTTTATTTTTGTTTTTTTTTATTTTATTTTCTGCAACCCTAGTTATACGCCTCTTATATTTTTCCCCTTACCTTTTCTTTCTCCGCGCGCCGCCACTCCCCTCTTCTTCGCTTTGCACAATAGCTCCTCCTACCCAGTCACGCACCCTCCAGCTGCTGCCCTCCCTGCCTCGCCTGCGCCTTCCGTCGGACCAGTCGGCCATCCCATCCCGTCACCTCCTTTGCAGACCGCCGACCTCCCACTCCTCGGACCAGCAGTTGCCGCCTCCTGCCACCCTCCTCCGGTCCCCGCTCACACCGGTCGTGCGCTCTCTCCTCCCGGCCGACGCTACAACCTTCTCTCTATCTTCGTCCGACTAGCGACAGAGGACCACTCCCCTTCCCTTCGTCCGGTGCGCACCCCCTGCTGCCGACACCACCTCCCAACTCTGGCAGCCCCATGTTCCCTCCTCCCTGCTCATCCACGCCAGCTCCATGTTTCATCCACAGACCTTGCTCCCGACTCAGCCATGCTCCCTCCTTCCCCGATCCATCGCTCCTCTCTCAGCCACCGGCCTCCTGCTCAAACCTGCCTCTGCCTTACTGCTGCACCATCTTTCGGCTTCTCCTGCCCTGCACCGGACAGCACGCCGCACTCATGCCAGTGCGCTAACACCAGCCTTCCACCTCAAACCGGCCGTTGTCTCCCTTGCAGTCCAGCATCACCGCACCTCCATGTCCGGCGTCCTTGCTTCCTCCTCGCAACGCCCTTCCCTCCAACGCCACGCCCAGCTGCTAGGCATCCTGCGCACTCCACGCCGCCCTCATGTTTCTTGCCCGACTCCCCTGCACGCAGCCCCTCTGCTCCGCACAGCCGGCGTGCGACCCCTCGTCCGAGCACATCCTCCTCGCTGCTCGGAACCCTCCTATTCCTAGCTGTAATCCTGCTTTGGACCTACCTATTTGGCCTCCAACCCACCTCTAGTCAGCACCCGTTGTTCGGCCAGCAGCGGCGCAACGCCCCGGACACGATCTCACCGTGCCGGCGTACCTCCCTTTCCTACGAGAAGGCCTCAAACGCGGTCCCCCTTGCTACACATTCTGGCAGCTGTCACGTGCCCTCTGGTTGAGTCATCTATGTCCTTAATGGTTTTCAAGACACGTGGTTCTATTACATTTCATATAATTTGATCATTTATTTTTTTCCTTTGTATGTAACTTGCATCCCCTTCCTTACTCTGGCCAACCAGAAGCGGTGCAACACCATGGCGACTTCCCCCTTTTTCTATAACGGCCACAGACTCCTTCAAATCCTCTTTTCGGGTTCCGCACACGTGCCAGACCTCTTTCCAGCCGCACGCCCTCCAATCGCGCATCTTTTGACCTGCCACACGTCATCTGGTCGGCCTCGCCAGTGCAACGCGCGCGATTCCAGCAAACGCGCCTCTAGTCCGGCCATCGCGCACCCTCTCAGTCGCGTCGCGCTCTTCACTAGCATCCTCGCCGGTCATTTCCTCTTTCTCACAATCCCTTTGGTCGAGCGCACCCCCACACTGGCTTTGCCTCCTTCGTGTTGTTTCACCTATACAGAGGTTCGGGTAAGGTATGTGCTATATTTTGTTTTTATTATTTTAAATTAGTGGTTATGTTTGTTTCTAGTTATTTTTGCGGTGTTAAATTGTCAGGTTATTTCTGGTCAATGTTCCTATATTTTATATTATTTTACTTTTGTTACTGCTCTTTGGTGAGGTGTTTCCGCGATATTGCGGTCGTTAGCAAGTTGCGCGTGCTTGTGCGCTAGTGTGAGACGTGTCGCGTCGTCGTAACCGAGCTGCAAATTGAGGTAGGTCCCCTATTGCACTTACCTTTAGATTTAGAATTTATTAATTGCTTGTTGTTTTATTAATTTTTAATGAATTAGAAATAATATTAGATAATAAAATTTTAAATTATTATTTAGTGCGAAAAGAGCTGTTTATTTTATACCGAACACTTGTGACATTTTCTTGACGGGCGGACACCCAGTTTTGAAAGAATGCCCGTTTGGCCTTTAAACATAATTCACGGAACTTCAAATATGCTTCTAGTTTTAAAGATAAATAATTTCTTCTGAACAAGTGTTTTGAGCTTTTTGAGAAATGAGGTTTTACTTTAAAATTGGTGAAGGCCCGTTTGGCACTTTAATGAAATGGATTATCTTGGAAATCCCACTCGGGGGGTGATCTTTGGTGTGCGTTGTTTGCGTGAGCTGTATGTGATGTTTGTGCATTGTGACTGAATTATTTACATTGTAGACGCACCTCCTTTTTATTGCTTGTGTTGACATGGGAACCTGGCATATTGAGTGAATTTTCTGAGAACGATTGTTGCACTAGTTTAGACCACGCACTGGCTAGTGGCCCCATAGCAGGGGAATACTAAGTTATTGCTGCTATGGGGATTGGGCCCCTCGGTTAGGCCATGCAGGGCTATGCCAGGTAGTATTATGGGCGTTATGACGTCATCGAGTTATGGCATGCCTTCAGGATGAGTCACATGTATAGTACGTTCTGGTTTGTTCACGATCTCCTAGGTTCGACCCATGTCTCATTTAGTGTTTATTTTCATGTGGCAGGCGATTGAGAGGTCGAGTTTTGATACCGACCCTTGTGTGACACTTTTTCCCATTGCCCTTAGTGTGTGTTGTGTGTGATTTTCCTTTTGACTGACAACTAAAGTTTGGATTTCTAAATTGTTCACAAAATGTTTAAAAATGCAATTCACCTCTTTCTTTCAACATTAAACTTGTTCTAAATTAAAAAGGGAAATGGACTGTTACTTGTTTTCAAAAAGGAAAGTGTGTGTGTGTGTGTGTGAAAACCCATATTTGCTATAATGTAGTTCAAACTTGAAGTTGGTAAATTCTTTATTTAATGGTATGTGCATCGGGAATAGAATTAGTCGGGCCTACCTACTGAGTTTTAATACTCACGCCTATAGTGTTTTCCTGTTTTTAGTTTCTGTTGCAGGTTGAATTGAGCTTGCTCACCGTGGGCGAGAGTTGGTTGTGGTTTGTTGGGTGACCCTCGAGATCACGAGGGGTTTTGGTTCATGGTCAGGTTAGTTATGTTTTTGGATGTTTTATTTTATTGTCGTTTGTTTATTTCTGGTTCTTAGTAAATTTTATTGGTCGAAATCGTTCCCACGTGTACTATGTGATGCCCTGGCGCTTGTCGCCAGCCCGGGAGGATCGGGAACGCCTCTCGGGCCATGTCGCGGACCGACTCGGGTGACCGGTTCGGGGTCGAACCAGGTTGGTTCGTGACAAAATGGTATCAGAGGCAGGTTGGCTCCTGAGCAGACCTTGTTTTTTTCAGAGCGCCCATTGTTATTTGGGGTTGTCATGGTAGAAGGAGTATAATTGTCGGGACTCGGGGCGTACGAGGGAGAAGGACGTCATGAACCCTTGCTCATTCCGAACCTCGGGTCACCATGAGATGTCTGGGATGTTGGTGTCTTTTTGGTTCCTTTGACTTGTTTTATATTGGGAAATGAAATGGGAGTCGAGCAAGTGACCTTCGTGATCTCGCATGGTCTGGCAAGCCATGTGGAGCCGAGGACTTTGCCCTAGAATGCTCTCAGTGATGATGGTGTGACTAGCATATGGCCGCCAACCATATGTCTGAGTCGCCCATCATCACTAGTTTCCCCCTAGTGAATCGTTTGAGTTTTCCTTCATTCTGAAAATTGTTTTTTAATGTTTTGTTTTGGAGAATTGTGAAAAGTTGAATTTGAAATGGCAATGACCATGTTTTGAATATATCATTTGTTTCTTTGTTCCATAGTGTTCACCCCCCCCCCCAAAGGTTTGATGGATACCCAAGGTGCAGTTTCGGGTGGTACATCCTTAGAAAATCCTCCAGTTGATCAACCTATATACTATGTTATGGAATTCCATAAGTTGAGTCCTTCACTATTTTATGGTCAAGAAGATCCTCTTGAGGTGAAGGAGTGGTTGCAGAAGATTGAGAGGAAGTCAGATTCTTTGGGGTGCCTGAGTCGTTAAAGGTGAAGTTGGCTACCTTTATGCTTGAAGGCCCAAATTGGAAATGGTGGAAGTCCGTGTCTCAGAATAAGCCCTGGGAAAATCTAACATGAGAGTTTTTCAAGTCATCGTTCATCCAACAACACTTCTCTGAGTTGACGAAGCTGAGGAAGAGGATGGAGTTGTGTTGTCTTCAGCAGGGCGTTGAATCGGTCCTGGAATTCTATCAATGTTTCATAGACCTAGTTCCGTATGAACAGTGGTTTGTTGCGAATGATCCTGGGAAGGCTCAACAATTTGAGTCTGGACTCCAACCTGAGCTGTGATCGAAAGTAGAAGATCTCAACCTAACCACCTTCTCAGATGTTGTGGGGCAAACCTTTTTGGTTGAAGTTGGGTTAGCAGGAGGACTTGAGGTGGCAAATCATCCAACTTTGGGAAGCAGTGCAGAGGATGGTGATAAGAAGAATGAGAAGAGACCTAATGCTAGTGGTGTTGGTAGAGGAATCAAGAGACATTCAGACCTTCAGTCATCTTCCTCACAACGCAATGCCTTGATCTGTCACCAGTGCGGTAAGCGGGGGCACAAGATGCCGATATGCTTGAATGCTCCGAAACACTGCTGCACCTGTAGACATCTGGGTCACTTACAATGATTCTGCTGAGGTGTTTCCAAGAAGCGCGTTGAAGTCAGACCTGGTTCGTCAGAGGTTACCTCAGCCCATCAGCAGGAGTAGGGCGATTTTTGGGGATTAGTTCGAGGGCTCCTCTTTGTAGTGTTTCTTGGATGTGGTAATCGCCTTTTGTAGCATTTTGTAGTGTTTCTTTTTCTTCAGTTGTAAAAATGGTTGTGGTTGAACCTTTTTAAAACATTTAATTTATTGGAATGTGTTTGGTGAAGTTTTGGTTTTTGTGTTATGTTTGGGGATTTCTGAAGCCTGACTGCGAGGCAGGAGATGCTTCAATCATCAGTGCTCCAGCTATAGGCCTCGGAGTGAAGCTGACGCGTAGTTAGGAGAACCCTAGCAGTGAAGAAGGGCCTTGGTTTAATCTCAGTCCATAGTGTGGCATGGTATGTGTGTTTCCGAGGGTGTGATGGTGTTGATGGGGGAGACGACAATAGTTTTGATGCTCTACCAGTCGGGCCCTTCCCTTCTTCCCCCCCACCCCTTATGGTGGGGGTTTCTGGTCCATGTGAAATGTTATTAAGTTCGTTTAATATCATCAGCTCTTAGGGTGGGGAGACCCACAATGGGTCTCGCGGAGTTACACCAAAATTAAGTTAGAGTTAGCCCGATCCTTATGGTGGGGAGTCCGTTCCGGCCTCCCTGTGTCAGTATATCTGAGTTTCTTTTCGTGTATCGTTTGGTGGTAGGTGGTTTCGTGCAGAACCACCTAATCGTGAGTTCGTCTTCTCGAGTAAATGTTGAGATTGAAGTACACCCAACAGTTTCGTGGGACTAAGATTATAGGGATGAGTCTCGGAGGTGATTTAAGTTCGTTCGTTCCTTGGTTGAAACAGATGGTTTCGTGTCATCTTGGTGACGATTAAGGTGATCTTGTTTTATGAATGAGTTGTGTGTCATGGGTTTTCAATGTTTGTTTGGATCGACCAACTGGAGGCGCTCAAACTTTTGGGGGTGAGTGACACTTAAGGAGTTTCATCTTTGGGTCTTGATCTTGTTTTGGCTTCCGAGGGTGGAAAGCGTTATGGTGGGGAGAATAATCACACCTCGCTCCATCATTTATTTTATTTTATACTTTTCTTTGACTTTTTAAATTTTTATTGGAGTTCGGGTTGAGTCCAGGACGAAAAACTTTTTATTCATGTTAAAAAGTGCGCGTTTTTCAAGTGACGTCGTTGAACGCTTGGGTAAAGCGCGTTTTGCATACCCCGCGCGCCACCGCTTAGACATCGGCACGATCCGTCGGCCTTCAGAAATTTTAAAATGAGTGATGTTCGCGATTTACTATTTTGTTTAACTTTTTTTTATTGTTGGTAATAATTTTATAATTATTATTAAATATGAAATGATAAATATTTTATTATTATTATTATTATTAATATTATCACTATTATTATTTTTATTAAGGAATTTTTTTTATAATTAAAAGAATTGTTTTATCATTATTATATTTTATTAAAGTTATTTTATTATTTTTATGAGTTATTCTTATAGATAAATGTTTATTCTATTTTAATTATTAGTTTTGGTTTTATTTTTTGTTTGTTTTTATTTTATTTTCTGCTAACCCTAGTTCTGCGCCTCTTATATTTTTCCCCCTACCTTTTCTTTCTCCGCGCGCCGCCACTCCCCTCTTCTTCGCTTTGCACAATAGCTCCTCCTACCCAGTCACGCACCCTCCAGCTGCTGCCCTCCCTGCCTCGCCTACGCCTTCCACCGGACCAGTCGGCCATCCCATCCCGTCACCTCCTTTGCAGACCGCCGACCTCCCACTCCTCGGACCAGCAGTTGCCGCCTCCTGCCACCCTCCTCCGGTCCCCGCTCACACCGGTCGTGTGTTCTCTCCTCCCGGCCGACGCTACAACCTTCTCTCTATCTTCGTCCGACTAGCGGCAGAGGACCACTCCCCTTCCCTTCGTCCGGTGCGCACCCCTGCTGCCGACACCACCTCCCAACTCCGGCAGCCCCATGTTCCCTCCTCCCTGCTCATCTGCGCCAGCTCCATGTTTCATCCCCAGACCTTGCTCCCGGCTCAGCCATGCTCCCTCCTTCCCCGATCCATCGCTCCTCTCTCAGCCACCGGCCTCCTGCTCAAACCTGCCTCCGCCTTGCTGCTGCACCATCTTTCGGCTTCTCCTTCCCTGCACCGGACAGCACGCCGCACTCATGCCAGTGCGCTAACACCAGCCTTCCACCTCAAACCGACCGTTGTCTCCCTTTCAGTCCAGCAGCACCGCACCTCCATGTCCGGCGTCCTTGCTTCCTCCTTGCAACGCCATTCCCTCCAATGCCACGCCCTGCTGTTACACATCCTGCGCACTCCACGCCGCCCTCATGTTTCTTTCCCGACTCCCCTGCACGCAGCCCCTCTACTCCGCACAGCCGGCGTGCAACCCCTCGTCCGAGCACATCCTCCTCGCTGCTCGGAACCCTCCTATTCCTAGCTGTAATCCTGCTTTGGCCCTGCCTCTTTGGCCTCCAACCCACCTCCAGTCAGCACCCGTTGTTCGGCCAGCAGCGGCGCAACGCCCCGGACACGATCTCACCGTGCTGGCGTACCTCCCTTTCCTACGAGAAGGCCTTGAACGCGGTCCCCCTTGCTACACATTCTGGCAGCTGTCGCGTGCCCTCTGGTTGAGTCATCTATGTCCTTAATGGTTTTCAAGACACGTGGTTCGATTACATTTCATATAATTTGATCATTTATTTTTTTCCTTTGTATGTAACTTGCATCCCCTTCCTTACTCCGGCCAACCAGAAGCAGTGCAACACCATGGCGACTTCCCCCTTTTTCTATAACGGCCACAGACTCCTTCAAATCCTCTTTTCGGGTTCCGCACACGTGTCAGACCTCTTTCCAGCCGCACGCCCTCCGATCGCGCGTCTTTTGACCTGCCACACGTCATCTAGCCGGCCTCACCAGTGCAACGCGCGCGCTTCCAGCAAACGCGCCTCTAGTCCGGTCATCGCGCACCCTCCTAGTTGTGTCACGCTCTTCACTAGCATCCTCACCGGTCATTTCCTCTTTCTCACAATCCCTTTGATCGAGCGCACCCCCACACTGGCTTTTCCTCCTTCGTGTTGTTTCACCTATACAGAGGTTCGGGTAAGGTATGTGCTATATTTTGTTTTGATTATTTTAAATTAGTGGTTATGTTTGTTTCTAGTTATTTTTGCGGTGTTAAATTGTCAGGTTATTTCTGGTCAGTGTTCCTACATTTTAGATTATTTTACTTTTGTTACAGCTCTTTGGTGAGGTATTTCCACGATATTGTGGTCGTTAGCAAGTTGTGCGTGCTTTTGCGCTAGTGTGAGACGTGTCGCGTCGTCGTAATCGAGCTGCAAATTGAGGTAGGTCCCCTATTGCACTTACCTTTAGATTTAGAATTTATTAATTTCTTGTTGTTTTATTAATTTTTAATGAATTAGAAATAATATTAGATAATAAAACTTTAAATTATTATTTAGTGCGAAAAGAGTTGTTTATTTTATACCAAACACTTGTGACATTTTCTTGACGGGCGGACACCCAGTTTTGAAAAAATGCATGTTTGGCCTTTAAACATAATTCACAGAACTTCAAATGTGCTTCTAGTTTTAAAGATAAATAATTTCTTCTGAATAAGTGTTTTGAGCTTTTTGAGAAATGAGGTTTTACTTTAAAATTGGTGAAGGCCCGTTTGGCACTTTAATGAAATTGATTATCTTGGAAATCCCACTCGGGGGGTGATCTTTGGTGTGCGTTTTTTGCGTGAGTTGTATGTGATGTTTGTGCATCGTGACTGAATTATTTACATTGTAGACGCACCTCCTTTTTATTGCTTGTGTTGACATGGGAACCTGGCATATTGAGTGAATTTTCTGAGAATGATTGTTGCACTAGTTTAGACCACGCACTGGCTAGTGGCCCCATAGCAGGGGAATACTGAGTTATTGCTGCTATGGGGATTGGGCCCCTCGGTTAGGCCATGTAGGGCTATGTCGGGTAGTATTATGGGCGTTATGACGTCATCGAGTTATGGCATGCCTTCAGGATGAGTCACATGTATAGTACGTTCTGGTTTGTTCACGATCTCCTAGGTTCGACCCATGTCTCATTTAGTGTTTATTTTCATGTGGCAGGCGATTGAGAGGTCGAGTTTTGATACCGACCCTTGTGTGCCACTTTTTCCCATTGCCCTTAGTGTGTGTTGTGTGTGATTTTCCTTTTGACTGACAACTAAAGTTTGGATTTCTAAATTGTTCACAAAATGTTTAAAAATGCAATTCACCGGTTTCTTTCAACATTAAACTTGTTCTAAATTAAAAAGGGCAATGGACTGTTACTTGTTTTCAAAAAGGAAAGTGTGTGTGTGTGTGTGAAAACCCATATTTGCTATAATGTAGTTCAAACTTGAAGTTGGTAAATTCTTTATTTAATGGTATGTGCATCGGGAATAGAATTAGTCGGGCCTACCTACTGAGTTTTAATACTCACGCCTATAGTGTTTTTTTGTTTTTAGTTTCTGTTGCAGGTTGAATTGAGCTTGCTCGCCGTGGGCGAGAGCTGGTTGTGGTTTGTTGGGCGACCCTCGAGATCACGAGGGGTTTTGGTTCATGGTCAGGTTAGTTATGTTTTTGGATGTTTTATTTTATTGTCGTTTGTTTATTTCTGCTTCTTAGTAAATTTTATTTGGAGAAATCGTTCCCACGTGTACTCTGTGATGCCCTGGCACTTGTCGCCAGCCCGGGAGGATCGGGAACGCCTCTCAGGCCATGCCGCGGACCGACTCGGGTGACCGGTTCGGGGTCGAACCAGGTTGGTTCGTGACATTTTAATAGCTCCAAATTGATTTATTTCGAAGCTAAGGTGGGGATGGGTCTAAATACTCTCAACCAATAGGTTTTATACAAGTTTAGGTTACTATTTTAATCTTATCATTTAGATTTAACTCTAAGTTAAATAATTTAACTTTTACCGTGTCTTCTTGTTTTCTTCCACTATATTGTTAATAAACTTACTATAACAAGCCAAAGGAACCCAAGTGGTTCATTATTAATATATATAACCTTATCTAAGTCATTTGGTCGAACCTTATATTTTTAGGAACATAATAATAATTAATTATATAATATTTTTTTTAAAAACTATTTTATGTCAATTTTGACACTATTTGGTAATTGATTTTTGTGAAAATCATAACAGCATGATTAGTTCGAAAAAAAGTTAATTAAATCAATAATAACATGTCATATTAACCTATAAAATTAGTGGAATTCATAAAAAGTCTCAAATTACATTTATTTGGGTATTTATAATATCAATTATTTTAATATTTCATTATTTAGGTAATTACTGCATCACCTTTGTGTCATAAATAAATTAAATTATTTATTGTCTAAAAATTATAAATAAAATACCATTAGTTATTAAATCTTTTTAGATTTCTAATGAATATTTATAGTCTAATTTATCTTATGTATAACCCTATATTAAAAATGTTTTTGTTATTAAACTTTGATTTTAACTATTTTAACTCTTTTTTAAATAAAATAATAATAAATGTCCTAATCTAATCCAAGTGGACCTAAATGATAATATTTTATTCCTAAGGTTGTTTTTGGTCGAATTACACTTATCCAATAGAATTAGTACATGTGTTAGGGTAATAATAATATCATTTTTACCCTTAATTACCCTATTTACTTTTAACTGTGATAAATAAAAGTAAAAAGTTACTATTCACCAAAAATTATTTTTATCTTATTGAACCACATTTTACTCCTTGATATTAACCGTGTCTCTCGTATTTTCGAAATTCCACTCACATAAGCGATAAAATTAAGTTTTATGTAAATTTTCAAATTCTCCTAGGATGTGGGTAAAAGACGGTGAAAAGTTCAATAAAATTTTAATATATCTAAGATTATTATAAAATGACTCAAATGAATTACATTGAACTTATATAAGTATTATATATCAATTTTGACCTAAAATAAATTTAAATAAAATAAATAATTATTTAAATAAAAAGTCGGTTTTTAAATAGTAACCCAGTGTTTTCACTATTCATCAAAAATTGAAAGTTTTCAGAAAAATACCAAAAATTCACCCTAGGCTAATTTCGATATTCCGAATCCAAAAATGAAGTCCATTTTGAAAGATAAAATTTATAAAATTTCAAAAATTGGGTATTACTATTCATAACGGCTAGTTCATAATAATATTATAATAATATTATAATAATATCTTGTTTAGTGAAACTTGGTATTGCGTATAACACACGCTATCGTGGAAGGTCACGGTTGTGTGTAATGAAATCCAAGTCAAGGTTTTGTGTAGTGTAAGATTCATTTGTTGTTGCGTATAATAGAATCCAACCATATTTTATTTATACATTGAATATATATATATACACTCAATGTTGCATAAAATAACTTCTATCAAACGAACTTGAAATTGTGTGTAACGCGATCCAAGATTAGTGTTGTATATACTACAAGCTAATATGTTGTTGCGTATAGAACAAGCTAATTTTGGTGTCACGTACAACACAAGACATCAATGAAATTAAAAATAATAATTCTCATAAAATCTCAGGTTGTTACATTCTACCCCCCTTAAAATGAATTTCGCCCTCGAAATTCGTCGGGGTTATAAATCGTTTACTACTTGAAATTTTCTTAAATAGAAACTCACATCATAAAAAGGAATACTAAAGCTTAATTTTAAAAACTAATGTATGAAACGTAATGGTTACCCAAATTAACTTATCCCTGGGTTTCAACATAGGAGAACATAGGTGAAAATATGGATATGGAAGAGAAATCTAACCATCAAGTTCTGATGGAGAGTGGTAGAGAACATGGCTATGAAAAAGCCAACAATCACAAAGCCATAAATTTGTGATGATCTAAGGTACCATCTGATTCATCAGACATGAGAGTACTAGAACAACATTTTTGGTTTCCAATATCATTTCCCTAACGTTGATGAACTTTTACATAAAGAGAAATACTTACTTGATTTTAGTGTAATATCATTGTTGGTCATTCCATGAACAATTTCCACTTCATCTCTATTTAAAAAAATGAAGCTGAATTTTTCATTCATGAAGTGTTAGCAGATTATGCGATAGAATGATAAGTCGTCCCATCTGTTTCTATCACAAAAAGGTTAGAAAAAGTTATTAAATATACAGAAGTCCATCTATGGTGAGATTAATCGTATATGATTATGGACTTATACTTCATCTATTATACCGCTTAATAAAAGAAAACTAGTTTCTACTAACCAGAGACTTACTGTAGGATAGTGGTATGCGATAAAGGCCTATCGCACTTCAGTTGTGGGTTCGATTCCCACAGCCTTGTCCGACGCGACGGGTTGTCGCCCATCCTGCAGGTTGTCCTTTTTCTAAAACTACATTATTATAACATTCCATAAATAATATTGAAAAAGGTTATAGCCTTAAACAATTTTATCTGATGTCCAACTTAATCCATTCCAACCTGTAAGCTTATCGAAAATACTTCTGTCCAATCTTATAGTATAAAGAAAACGATTACTAGAAATTTCATCAACCAAGCATGTGACTACCATCATTTATCCCCTATATAATATATATCTTGTTGGTGAAATTCTAAACATGTGAATACCTTAATCATGTATTCTCTTGAAAATGAATACCCTTTGAACCTTAGTGAAAACATGAATACTGTCAAAAGTTAACTCTTTCCACATACCAAAATCCCAAAATTTTTATATACACAAACCATGATATCACATTGTCCTTATATCAGCCATGAGCTCATCAATACTATAATACATCTCATTATCTCCTAATCCCTTCATTATGAGCCTATCATCTACTTTCATAAATATATGAATTATCCTTTCATGGTTACTGGTACCATTCAACATATACTTTCAAATACTTTAGGAAAAAAATAGTCTAACAATCCTTAGATGTGTCTTTATTCCATAGTACCATTAAATTACCTATACAACATAACTCTTGATAAACATACAATCATTCCACTACCTTCTTAAACCACTAACTGAGCTTCATCATTTCTTTCATCTCATATATCATTTGTACTATCTTCATCGTCATCAACATAAATACTACCCATACGACCATGATGATTCTCTTCATGAGATTTTCCCTTAGGGCATTGGTTTGCATAATGCTCATACATTCCACATTTAAAAAATTTAACCATTGTTGATGTCTTAGCAATACCATTATCCTTGTCCATGGTGTTAACTGGACCTTTTCTTTTACAATTATTGGCTTTGTGTCCTTCTTTTCCACACCCAAAGCATCTTCCGGTTCCTTTGAAACATTCTCCCTGATTCCTCTTTCCACATGATTTACATGAGGGGAATTGAACTTTATTTCCTCTATGATCATCATGAAACTCCATCTTTCTCTTATTAGCTGAGTCGGGAGACTTACCAAAGTTGAGATTATTGATCATATTATGAGATTACCGATTAGGCATAATAACGATGTTTGGACTTCTAGATCCAATTTCATTTTGTTGCTCATGAAGAATATCATTTCATTGTCCATCATATCCTCCATTATCGTGATTCTTTCTATTTCCATCCATTTTCTAAAACCCAAAAAGAATAGTGTGAGAGGTAAAAATCATGCTAGCGAAAACAACATAATAAAGGGGGAGTACCTTCGATATCTAACATACTAGGTTTAATTCTAATATCATTACCATAATTCTAGTATTATAACCTATACTTATACTTAACCTTAGAGACATCTCTAGACATACCTTAGAAATATCTCTACGGATTTCACTAAAGTTTCTGCATCCTAGTTTCCAAAGGTTAACTAAACCTTCGCTCTGATACCAACTGTAGAGACCCAAAGCCTGACGTACATGAACATTACATTACTTTTTCGGAATACTTAATACATGAAAAAAAACATATGCCCAAATACCGTATTAGTTTAGTGTCTTTGGAAACTCGAAACGTAATCTTCTATTCATGGTGAAAGATCTTCAACATCTCCCATAAAGATCTTCCCCTTTTTGGTTTTCTTACCTAAAACCTTTATTTATATCCTGGGGAAAAGAAAACATAAAAAGTGTGAGCTAAAATACTCAGTACGGGTAAACATAGAGAACATAAAACAATCCATAAAAATTTGAATGCAAAAACTTGAACATAAAATCTAAACATCAAAATCTTGAGAAAAGACATAAATCTTGGAAGTACGTAAGGCATATATCATAAAGGAACATCAATCATGATAAAATAGCATGAGAATAAAACATTTAATTGTGGCAAACCATTAAGCACGTGATATGATTTCCATAGTAGCCAAGGCATTGCTGCCAAGACCATCTTAGTGGACAAAGTCCCTTTCTGAATCGAGTTCACTCCTCGTTCCAGTCCTGTATCACTAAATCGGATTAACTTAGCATTGCAGCCATGTCTATCTCATGACATATAAATCTTTACCTAATGCATTGGAGGGAGATATATTTCCCATCCATCTCATAATGAAATCATTATTTCGTGTGCTACAAAATCAAAAATCATACATTATAGCATAACCCATGTAATAGAATGGGATTCTTAAACATCATGCCATCATAACATAATCCATATAAAAAAATGGATATCATTTCATCATAATAAGAATAAAACCATATAAATAATGTAAACATTATACTTGAAACATAAACATATTAAATAATGTCATTTTATATGGAAAATAGTTTTGATAAAACACTTGAAACGAATTCTTGAGGAAAATATCCTTTCTTCTTCAAAATCATTTTCATTTCACAAAATGCCATGAAATTTTAAAAGAAAAGGGTTTTGTTGAAAATAACAATGCAATATTGTAGAGTAAAATTCATGAAAATGAGGGGTTATGAAACCGTAAAAATCTGTTCACGCCGTATACGTTAAAAATAACATTCTCCTTGTACTTTTGTCAGAAAAGTCAAAAAGTTCCTTGTATGGTAAACAAAAGAAATATTCCTTCAATAACATGTGGTAAAAGTAAAAAATGGGTAAAAAGGACTTTAAACATACATGAATACATTTCTAGAAAACATGGGCATGGATGATAACAATAACCCTAGTAAATACTTACGAATAAACAATCTCGGATAAAAACGAGATTGGAAAAGTTATCCCTTACCTTATGTCTGATATGATTCGTATGTATCTGAACCTCCTATATAATGATTTAAATAATTTCATTGACTTATTAAAGAATCATATTCTTTGTTATCATATCATATATTGTTTACTTATGAATTTATATTACCCGTTCTTTTGTAAATTCGATGTAAAAGCAGCGATTTGGGTAAAATCGTTTCATTTATTGTATGTGTTTTGACTTGTTGTTCTTGATATTATTACTTATATCCTGATTTACTTAATTCCAAAATGTAAAATATGATTTATATATAATATATATTCAGCATATACATATATATATATAATAGATTGATAAATGGAATGAAATACACCGTTCATGGAGACGGTAGGCCGTACGTACGCATGAACGCTGTTTTCGTTTCCTTATTGAATTGAATTGAATTAATTAGATGACATACATATATATATACATAAATCCATTATCATTATTATGTCATACATTTCATTATTATTAATTATATATACTTTATAATCATTTCTGAATGGTTAACATGGAGAACGAATCTCATCGCGTCGTGGAGACGGTAGTCCGTACGTACGCACGAGCGATGATATCATTCCCATGATCGTGGAATTGTATTGAAGTGTATGTATAATATTTCAGAATCAATATCACTTTACAATAATCATATATAGTTATTTATTTACACCATTATACCCATCCAAGTAAGGTGGTGGTCGAAAACAGATTACACCAAGGCGTGGAGACGGTATTCCGTACCTATGCACGTGCGGTGATTTCGTTTTCCGTAGGATGGATAGAAGGTGAAATAAAATTGTTTAATATTTATAATAACATATCAGTATATAAGTAATACTGATGTTATTACTTTATAATGAGACAAATAAATAAGAAGAAGTAGAAGAAGAAAGAAACTTGAGAGAATCGAAAGAAGAGATTACCTCTTCTTCGACGTACCTCCTTTAAGCCTTCTCTTAAGGAAGTAGAGTTGGTCTTTTGAGAAGACCAGAACCTAAAGAATGTTACTATGGAAGTGTAGAAGATAAATTTTCAGGGTTTGGCCAAGCTTCAAGGCTCAAAAGGGTGTGAAGAGAAGAGGGAAGGGGTTCCCTTTTTATAAGGGAGGAGAGGGACACCTTTGGAAAAACTTAAAATATTATTTTATAATAAAGTCATATTCAGTTTTTAATAGCTCCAAATTGATTTATTTCGAAGCTAAGGTAGGGATGGGTCTAAATCCTCTCAACCAATATGTTTTAGACAAGTTTAGGTTACTATTTTAACCTTATCATTTAGATTTAACTCTAAGTTAAATAATTTAACTTTTACCGTGTCTTCTTGTTTTCTTACACTATATGGTTACTAAACTTACTATAACAAGATAAAAGAACCCCAAGTGGTTCATTATTAATATATATAACCTTATATAAGTAATTTGGCCAAACCTTAGATTTTTAGGAATATAATAACAATTAATAATATAATATTTGCTTTAAAAACTATTTTATGTCAATTTTGACACTATTTGGTAATTGATTTTTGTGAAAATCATAACAGCATGATTAGTTCAAAAAAGTTAATTAAATCAATACTAACATGTCATATTAACCTATAAAATTAGTGGAATTCATAAAAAGTCTCAAATTACATTTATTTGGGTATTTATAATATCAATTATTTTAATATTTCATTATTTAGGTAATTACTGCATCACTTTTGTGTCATAAATAAATTAAATTATTTAATGTTTAAAAATTATAAATAAAATACCATTAGGTAGGAAATATTTTTATATTTATAATGAATATTTATAGTTGAATTTATCTTATGTATAACCCTATATTAAAAATGTTTTAGTTATCAAACTTTGATTTTAACTATTTTAACTCTTTTTTAAATAAAATAATAATAAATGTCCTAATCTAATCCAAGTGGACCTAAATGATAATATTTTATTCCTAAGGTTATTTTTGGTCGAATTACACTTATCCAATAGAATTATGACATGTGTTAGGGTAATAATAATATCATTTTTACCCTTAATTACCCTATTTACTTTTAACCGTGGTAAATAAAAGTAAAAAGTTACTATTCACCAAAAATTATTTTTATCTTATTGAACCACATTTTACTCCTTGATATTAACCGTGTTTCTTGGATTTTTGAAATTCCACTCACAGAAGCGGTAAAATTAAGTTTTATATAAATTTTCAAATTCTCCTACGAGGTGGGTAAAAGACGGTGAAAAGTTCAATAAAATTTTAATATATCTAAAATTATTATAAAATGACTCAAATGAATTACATTGAACTTATATAGGTATTATGTATCAATTTTGACCTAAAATAAATATAAATAAAATAAATAATTATTTAAATAAAAATTCGGTTTTTAAATAGTAACCCAGTGTTTTCACTATTCATCAAAAATTGAAAGTTTTCAGAAAAAATCCAAAAAATCACCCTATGCTAATTTCGATATTCTGAATCCAAAAATGAAGTCCATTTTGAAAGATAAAATTTATAAAATTTAAAAAAGTGGATATTACTATTCATAACGGCTAGTTCATAATAATATTATAATAATATCTCGTTTAGTGAAACTTGGTATTGCATATAACACACGCTATCCTGGAAGGTCGCGGTTGCGTGTAATGAAAGCCAAGTCAGGGTTGAGTGTAGTGCAAGATTCGTTTGTTGTTTCATATAATAGAATCCAACCATATTTCATTTATACATTGAATATATATATATACACTCAATGTTGCGTAAAATAACTTCTATCAAACGAACTTGAAATTGTGTGTAACACGGTCCAAGATTAGTGTTGTGTATATTTCAAGCTAATACGGTGTTGCATATAGAACAAGCTAATTTTGGTGTCGCGTACAACACAAAACATCAATGAAATTAAAAATAATAATTCTCCTAAAATCTCAGGTTGTTACAGTAATGACTGACCGTGAGTTGTACCTACCTTTCAAGTAGGATCCTTGGTGGATGATTTTGGGATCTATTTTTATGTTGTTGTTATACTTTTCAGTTGGGCTTGTATTTCATCCCCCTTTACTTATAGTACTCACCCCTTTTACTTTCAATACACATCTTTTCACTACTGCAGTTTAAATACGTGGGTTGTGCTCATTGTATTCTTGGTATGTGTGATTGCAGGTTTAAAGGCAATGCCTTTCCATTTTTTAGGGATATGCCTTTTGGTGCTAGTCACCAATCTCTGGCCTATGGAAGGTGGGCTTGGGGTAGTCACGACACAGACCCCGAGGGATGGATCGTGACACCCAAAATTAATAATCTTAAAATGATACATTGAATACCATGAAAATAAAGGGATTCGTGATATGATACATCAATGGTAAGTATGCATACACTATACACAAGTAATAGTAGTGATTGGGGAATATCTCACAAAAATGGAAGTGAGATGAGGAAACCCTTACCTTAAGTCTGAAGGTGTTCCTCACTTGATCTTAACGGCCTGAATAATCAAATTTAGGTTCAAAAATTAATGATTCCAGAACCTCCTCTACATGTAATTTATCTATTATATCCTTATCAGGTTCATTCATGGCCTTTTTATGGGTTAAGATATTAAATTTCATTGTTTGGGAGCATTTCTTCCTTGGTTTTCATGATCGGTTTACTTATATTCATGTACGGATAAACATATAGAATGAGAATGGTTGTTTAGAATAGAAGTTGTATGTTATTATTGAACAACCATAAGATTACACAGTTATAAAAAAATTGGTTATTGGGAGTGAAGATGAATCATTATATAAAATTGTAATGACAGTTGTTTGGGTTAATTGGCGGTTTTTTATCACAACAAACTCATTTTGATTTATAAATTAATATCATGTTTAAAAAAGGATTTCATAATCTTTAATAAGTTATAATACATATATTATAGTTTGGTTCAACCATCAAAATGGTTTCATGACCATAATTGAAGACGGTAACAGAAATTGAAAACTCATCTTCCTTGAATGTGATAAATTAACACATCTTGGATTGTGTTTTCATTTCTAGTATAAAGGAAGGTGGAAGTAGAGATGATGAAGAATTATTAATTTATCATAACAATATTCTTGTATATTTAAGGTATTGGAGTCATCACAACACTTGGATAAAAGGAGGTGGGGAAATAAAAATAAAAGAAAGGAACTTGAAAAAAAAAAGAAATGAAAAGAGGAATTTACCTATTGAAGTAATCTTCCTTGAGGGACTCTTTAGGGAAGAGGTTTTGGTATTTTTATGGGACTAAGGGCTGATGAATGTGTGGGGATCTTGGGAGGATATTTGGGTAGAATTTATAAAAGGCTTGAGAGGAGTGAAGTGAAGAGGGGGTGAGGGGGGTTATAGTGGAGGAGATGAGTGATTTTTTATTATCTTATTCATTATTTTATTATTTTTCTCAAGACAAGAAATTTTATTGATTCTTGGGTACAAGAATAGTAATATGTTCATGTGAGTTCAAAAAAATGTCCATTTACATCATCCATGATGTAACAACCCAAACTTTTATTAATGAAAATTCCTCTTGATCTAATTAAATGTCTTATTATGTAAGATGGTTATATAACGTATACACTTCCTTGGTTTTATGTTTTTGGATTTTAAAATACCATTAAGAATTGTGACCGTTTCTAATATAATCTTTGAACAGTGATCACATGATTTGTATAAATATAGGGCTTTAACAAATCCAATTTACTCAGACAAAGGAAGCGATAACCTCATCCAGTAGGCTTGCCTCATACGAAGCTCATTTGTCAGAGCTTGGAAAGGAGGTGGTGTCATTGGGCTTTACTCTTGACCAAGACCAAGCCAAGCTTCAACATGTTAAGATCGAACGGAACTGCCTACGAGAGAAGTGGAAGTTGATAGAGATTACCACCCGAGCGATGTTATCTGAGTCACCCCAGGAGTCTATCACCATCCCATACCTTACCCTTCGGTCTTATATAGGTGTTATAAGGGGTTATGTAACAAGACCTTATCACTATGATTATGTGCATTATTTTTGTATATGATAAATAATATACATTCATTTTATTATTATTACTTTGTAAATAGTTTTTAAAACACAAATAGTATTTTTAGTTAATATTCAACTAAGAAATCTATTTTGATAAATTAATGTATTTTTGAATTAAATAATATTTTAATAAAATATTATTATTATTAAATTAATTTAAGTATAAATGATCATGTAATTTTTATGAATACAATTGTAATTTTTATTAAGGTTTGAAAGCAGTTTTTGTCAAAACTCATGAATTTTCGATAAATGTCGGTTTTTATTTTAAAAGTAAAAATTCAAATATTTAGAAAATTATTTGGATAAAATTAATATTATTTTTAGAATCAGTACATCAAAATTATCCATCGGTGAATTTTTCATAATTTTCTGAGACAGTCGAATTTTTTGGTAAAAAATAAATACTGTTTAAATATATAATGTGTTTTATGACATTATAATGACCCAATTGTGATGTAATAAAATACTATAAACATTATGTTCATCCAATATATGTTTTACCATTAAAATAATGTAATTTTAGGTTTGTTTGATTTATTTTACAAAGCCTTAGTGAACCCTCCAAGACTTATAAAACATTTTAGCTTTTTAAATTGATTTCCTTGAGAGTGTGACTCACCTCCACATAAGCAACCCTATTATTTTAAGAATTTTGGCCATTTTCCTTATAAAATATATTTTTTTCTAATCCCCTTTGGCAAAAACCATGGGAAAAAACCATGGGATGGTTTTTGGTTTTGATTAGTTTAATGTGTGGTGTCCCAAACCTAAATTATAAAGAATTCTCCCTCCTTTCCTATATAAAAACACCCAAGATCCCACTTCCTCTTCACTAAAATCCTTTGGAGTTATACCAACCCCTGACATCCTCTATCTAAAATCTTCCCAAGGTGCCTTAATCTCTCAAGAAGCCTCTCTCAAGCCCCTCCCAAGCCTTTGGGATCACACTTCCAAGTATGGAATTCCTTCCTTTATCATTTTATCCAAGTTTCTTAATATTGTTATGACCTTTTATTTTAAATTATAAATGTTGGGGTATGATTTCACACCTCCCTCATACTTCCCTCTTTATGTTTTAATGACGAGAGACCCCTTTTTTCTCTCATTAATTCCTCCCATGTACACCCGTTACCATGCCAAAATTCCGTAAGGAATTTCTCTCTCCTCGTTTACATTCAAGCAATTCTTTTGTGTTATAAATCAAAATTCCATTACTTATGTTGGTACATGTATCTATATGACCCCCTTAATTTCCATTTTATTTACATATTATGATACACCCTTTTCTCTCTCATCAACTTTTTTTAGGAATTCTTATGTCACACCGTTATGTTGCCGAAATTACACCGCCATTTTCCATGCCAAAATCATTGTGTAGTGAATACCATGCCCATTTATCTATTAAGGGTATTCACCTTTATGTACATTTAATTATTGATGAAATAGTTTCATGTATTAATTCCACATTACTTTACCATGGAATAAATTATTATGTTTAATGAATCCATGTTGTATGATCTTGTGGAACACTTATGCATAAAATGAAATGTTTAAGAAGGGTGCGCCCTGATAGCGCTCCAATGCATTGGGTAAAGTTTAGTATCATGATACGTCAAGTGCAATGAGGGTTTACTCATACTAATTCAATTGAAATGATGTTTTACTCATTATCCATGTGCAATGATCCATGGATCATGCTAATACCATGTTAAGTGTTGTTTCCACATTTCCATGTTATCATGCCTTTATGTTCATGTTTCTTTTATGCTCCATTGATATGCATATTTCCAAACATGTATTGTATTCTTCATGTTATGCGTTTTTTACTCTCTTACTGGGCTTTATAGCTCACACTTTTCTTATGCATGTCCTCGGGTTACCCCATGCAATGCTAAGTACGAGGGAATGTAGTGGTCATGTAAAGGAAGTTTTCAATAAAGATGTCATGTTTCATGTTTTAAGTCATTATGTAATGTTCCTAAGAACCAAAGAAATTATACCTCTCAATCTTCTATGTTGTTTCAAGTGAATATTTTATGTAATAAATCATGTTTAATTGTGTAATAAAAATCAGGGTTGTCATACATGACTCAAGCATGATGCATAAATTTATTTAATTAGCATTTTTCATAAATTATCAAATTTCATTATTCACCAAAAATTTGAGTCTTTATGAAAAATCCCAAAAAAATCACCCTAACCATTTTTTTATATGTAGAATTAAAAAATGGAATCCATTTTATCAAAATGATATTCTAAATAATAGAAATTTAATTTTTAAATAAAATCATATTTTACTTGAAAAATACATATTTAAATTTAAAACTGATTTTATAATACTTTCAAAAATTAACTAAGGTCTTATTAAATTATCCTAAAATTATAGGACAAAAAAATATTTATTTAGGAATACATTTTATGAAAATTAATTTTCTTTTAAATCAATTTATTAAATTAAAATTGTAATTAAATATTTATTACTCACAAAAATACCAACACTTAATTATTAATTTCTAAAATACTCTATTTCATTTATAGGGTGTATAAATTTTATTTATACCTTCATGGGTGTGTTTACTATTTATAAGGGTCATATTAAGGATATGTTACTATTCATAAGGGTCAAGTTATTATTCGCAAAAAATGTAAGTTGATCTTATCGAACTCTAAATATCTTACTGAACGCAATTGTGTATGTCAGTTTTTTAAAAATTCAAATCACATAGGTGGTAAAATTATGTTTACTGGCTAGGTTATAACAAAGTGGTGTTTTGTAGAGACTCAGTGTTCCATATATTCAATATTAAATTTATTTGAAAAATCTTGGGGTGTTACATTCTCCCCTCCTTAAAAAAATTTCATCCTTGAAATTCACAGAATGTTACCTCATAAAAAGATTTGAGTAGGTCTTCATCATAAGCTCCTCAGGCTCCCATGTTGCCTCTTCAATTTTATGATTTTTTCAAAGTATCTTTACTAGTTGAGTTGTCTGATTCCTTAACACCGGTTCTTTAGTGTCCAGAATCCAGATAGACTCTTCACAATATGATAGGTCAAGTTCTAATTCTTTTCCTTCATATGTGAGTACATGTGTTGGGTCTGGCATGTACTTCCTCAACAATGAGACATGGAACACATTGTGTAATTTAGACAGGCTAGGCGGCATAGCCAGTTGATATGAAACCGCTCCAATTCTCTCTAGGATTTAAAAAGTTCCATTATATTTAGGGCTCAGTTTCCATTTCTTATCAAATATTATAACGCCCTTCCATGGAGATACTTTCAAGAAAACGTGATCTCCCACTTGAAATTCCAAATCTTTCCTTTGATTATCAGCATAGATCTTTTTCTTGTTTTGAACTTCTTTGATATGGGTTTGAATATTCTTTACCTTTGTTGTTTCCTCCACAAGCTCTGGGCCCACAAGCTTCCTTTCTCCAACTTCATCCCAACAAGTTGTTGTACGAAATCTCTTTCCATACAATGCTTCATAAGGTGCCATTTGAATACTTGAATGTAAACTATTATTTTAGGAAAACTATACTAAAGGTAAATATTAATATCACGTACCTTGAAATTAAAGTGAACATAATATCAACATGTCCTCTCAGGTTTGAATCATCTTTTCTGATTGCTCGTCAGTTTGTAGGTTGTAAGGAGTACTCAAACGAAGCTCAGTATCTGAAGCTTTCTGAAGATTTTTCTAGAATTTTGATGTAAATCTTAGATCATTATCAGACACAATTGAGAGAGTTTCTCTATTAAGTCTCACAACTTCATTGATATAGAGTCTTGATAGGCGCTCCAGTGGAAAATCCTCCCTTATAGTGAAGAAATGTGCAGATTTTGTAAGTCAATCAACAATTACCCATATCGCATCATTCTTCCTTGGAGTTTTGGGTAATCCAATGAAAAAATTCATGGTGATGTCATCCCATTTACATGTAGGAATAGGTATAGGTTGCATGACTCATCTTGGATGTTGTCTTTCGACCTTTACTTGCTGATAGACTAGACATCTTGATACATAATTAGAAATTTCCCGCTTCATGTTGTCCCGCCAGAAATATTCCTTTAAATCTCTATACGTCTTAGTGTTACCATGATGTATAGAGAAATTAAAACTATGGAAATCATCCAATAAATCCCTTTTTAGCTCAAGTATAGCTGGAACACAAAGCCTCTTCCAAAATTTCATAATTCCATCTTCACATACAAAGTCATCCAACTTCCCATCATTTACACCTTTAATTTTATTTTGAAGATTCTCATCATTAGACAGAGAAGTTGTAATACTTTCTAATAGAGATGGTTGGGAAACTAAATGAAAAAGTAGTGATGTTTCACCTTCTTTGATAATTCTCATATCCATCTTTACTATATCCATAAACACATGGTCCCTTTCAATCCTCATTTTGTTTAGGACTCCATGATCTTTCTTGCTTAATGCATCAGTTATCTTATTTTCCTTTTCTGAGTGGTAGTGTATGGAATAATCATAATCCTTGAGTAGTTCAAGCTACCACCTTTTCCTCATGTTGAGTTCTTTCTATGAGAAGATATATTTCAAGCTCTTATGATCCGTATATATCTCAAATCTTTCACCATAGAGATAATGTCACCATATATTTAGAGAAAATATTACAGCTGCTAACTCAAGATCATGAGTAGGATAGTTTTTTTCATGAATTTTTAATTACCTTGATGCATAGGTAATAAATCTATCATTATGCATAAGGAAACAACCAAGTACTTTCTTTGATGCATCGCTATAGATCACAAATCCACCATTCCACGATGGTAGAGTCAGGATTGGAGCATTCACCAATATCCTCTTCAATTCTTCAAAACATTCCTCACATTCTTTTTCCATGTGAACTTAACCCCTTTACGTGTAAACTTGGTCATTGGGTTGGATAAATGGGTGTGGTTTTGAATGAAACACCGATAATAACCTACTAAACCAATAAAACTACACACCTCAGTTGTGTTCATTGGAGTAGGTCATTCTTGCACAACCTTTGTCTTCATAGGATCAACAGATATTCTATCCTTAGAGACAATGTGGCCAAGAAAGGAAATTGGTTAAATACAAAATTCACACTTTCTAAACTTCCCATATAATTCATTTCTTCTAAGAGTCTTTAGAATAATGTGCAAGTGATTTTCATGATCTTCGTAGATTTTGGAGTATACTAAGATATAATCAATAAATACCACTGCAAAGTCTTCAAGATATTCCTTTAAAAATATATTAATTAGATCCATGAAAGCAGAGGGTGTATTAGTCATTCCAAATGGCATTACTGTAAACTCGTAATGCCCATACATGGTTTGAAATACTATATTTGGAATGTATTCCTTCATTACTTGCAACTGATGATATCCAGATCGAAGGTCGATCTTCGAAAAATATTTGGATCCATAAGTTGATCAAATAAATCATCAATGTGAGGTAGGGGATACTTGTTATTTATTTTTATGGCACTGATCTCTCTATAGTCAGTGCACAACCTCATAGATCCATCTTTCTTATTAACAAAAAGAACAGAGGATTCCCAAGGAGAAACATTAGGGTGAATAAATCCTTTGTCACTCAATTCATCTATTTGTTTCTTCAGTTCTACTAATTTTACAGTGGACATTCTATAAGGAGTCTTTGATATAGGCCTTGAACCAGGAATTAAATCAATAGAGAATTCAACTTCCTACTCTGGAGGATGTTCAGGTAAATCCTCCAAAAAACATCAATATATTATTGCACAATAGGTACATACTCAAATTGAATATTTCTTTCCTCACCCATAGATATTTCATTCTCATCCTCACTAAGAATTTCATTAAGTAGAGCTACTGGGGGTGGATCTAGATAAGAGCTAGATGATGATGTTTCTGCTCTAAAGATAAGGGATTCTACATCGTTCTCAAAAATTGTAACCTCCTTCTTCTTATAATATATTTTTGCATCATGATTCTAAATCCAATCCATATTAAGGATTATATCAAAGTCAATCATGGGTTTGATAATAAAATTAGCAGATAAAGAACACTTATATTCCATAATGAGGACTGCCTCGCATATCTTTGTTGCAATGATACTTCACTTAGGAGTTTTAACTGAAAACTCCCTTATTAAATCAAATTGGAAATAACTAATTTTCTTGGAAAATTGGGAAGATATGAAAGAATGAAATGATCTAGAATCAGATAAAGCATTGGCTAAGTTTTGATCGCATAAGCTTTTCCCTTCTCCCTTGGCCTTTTCTGTGGCACATTTCCTTGACGCTTTGGAAAATCATTAGTATAGTGTCCCATATCCATAAAATTATAGCATTGAGTGTTAATATATTCTTTCTTACCCTTGAAATCATCAGCTTGATGGTCTTTCTTTCCACACTTGTTGCATGACCCTTTTTCTTTTAAGAAGGCACTAGGGTGTTTCCTTCTACAATTATCAAAGGGTGGAAAGTCAATTCTTCTCTTCTTCCTCATTTCCTTATTTCATTTTCTGGAGTTTTCAGCAGCCCTATTATTCTCTTTCTTTCCTTTAAAGTCATAAGACTTAGAGAACCCCTTTTCCATCTTGATAGCACATGAGACTATGTCTTTGTATGATGAGAAAGTTTAGCAGACCAGTTCCCATTGGAGGAATGGTATTAGTCCATCAAATAATCGATCAATATTTCTTCTTAGATTACATATATAGTCCATATCATGCATTGCTAACCTTGTGAAGTTAGCTTCATACTTTATAACTTTCTCATCTTTTTTTTGACTCAAATTTAGAAACTGCCTTTCCATATCTGCTCATTGTTCATGAGGAAAGTATTTCTCTAAGAAAAGTTTTTTAAATTCACTCTATTCCATGTTTTCTATTTCTTCCTCCTCTTTTGTGTTTTGAATCAGTGACCACCATTGATCAGCATCTCTTGAAAGACGATAAAATACCATGACAACTTTCTCCCTTTCGTTACTTCCCAAGGTGAGAAATATCTTCTATAAGGAACTTATCCATTGTTCCGCTACGAATGGGTTTGTAGTCTCATTAAATGATGGAGACTGTTGTTGCATAAAGCAATCTAACATAGCTCCTCCATGTTGTGGATTCGGATTCTCTATATGGGTAAGGTTATTATTCATAACCTGAGTAAGTTGTCCCAGTATAGCTATAAGTTTCTCCGCACCAGCTGCAACTCCAGATCCAACATCATTATCTTGCATAGGAGGGAAATCCCTACATGGGGTATGCGCGTTCATGCAATTTTCATCCCTTCCACTAGGCGTTATTTCTAAATAATGGCATATAGTAGATTATGTTATAAATCATAATGTACTATCTCATCTAAGAAAAATACTTAACATAAATTGAAATCCTATGCATGGATAATCCCATAATCATAAAAATGGTTTCTTTGAGAAAAAAAATTACATTTAAACCATTCATAATGAATTGTAAAAAAAATGTGAATTATCCTAAGAATTGTAAGAGTTGGTGTCTTAGAACCAACTGTTTTTACTTTGATTACATGGATATTAAATGTATTTAAATATTAAATATTTTATTACGTATTGTTCATTATTCTGCACGACTATGATGTAATAATGTCCTAGAGTATTTATTGCATTGATAAGGTCATGGCAGTTCCCCGCTATGATGAGAACCTTGGAATGCTATAAAAATATTCTTAAACATGGTTCTATGGTTGGATGACATACTATGATGGGACACATAGTATAAAAATCGTCAGATGCGAGTACTCGTAATCAGATGAGACTTCCTCTCATGAAGTTCACACTTGGTAATCTCCAAGATGGGATATTATGAGAACATACCCGCCAGTAGGAATTCCACATGTTTTGGTGTCATCGGATATTCTTATCTATGAGTGTATATAATGGTCCTTAGACTTTAATATTATCATTAATACGTGTCACGACTCACGTACTTTGATTTACTGACGAAAATGGTCACACCATATGATGGCAGGAAGTAGGGTACATTGGGTGCATCACGAGTGACATGTTATTAATGGATAAGTCGACGAAATATTTGTCCCTTCCATTTATAGAAGTTGATATCTTGGACTTTTGATTGAAATAGAATCGTCGCGTGAATTTTCATGGCCATGGTGTAACGAGGAATTGATTTTAGATAGTCAGAGAATGATGTATCAAGCATAAAGGTTGATGACACTATCATGAAACTTGCTTGATGGGATATTGAGACAAAGGGATTATATTGCACAGTGAGCATTTGTATGTGGATGTCATTGTTGCAACTTTACGTTCTTTCTCTGGGATTCCTTAACCCATTACTAGACAGTACTCTTGGACTTTAGGCAAGCCCACTGAATACCAATAAGAAATAATCCTAGAGGGTCACACACTAAGTGTTTTTTGTGGTCTCGGTTAAATTCTATTTGAATTTAATTAATGAAATAAATATTATTCTCAATACCATGGAATAATTTTATTCAAGTTAAAATGATCACATAAATTAAATAAAATATATTTATTTATTTTATTGAACATTTAATAAATATTTATTTTCTAGTTTGTAAATAAAATATTTATTTAAGAGAATAAATTATTTATTTATTTATTTGGGTGTTAAATAAATGGAAGTGAATTTCGAGCGGACCAAGGCCGGTCTGGTAGTAAAATAATTATTTACAAGATAGTAAATAATTATTTAACTAGTTGGAACAAGTTAAAATAATAATGATGTTGATATTATTTTGTGACGTGGAATTTTATTTATAATTTCGTTTTGCACAAGTTGGTGCTCCATAAATAATGACACGGTATTATTATTATGAGCATGGGTTTTCTCTAAGTTCATGAATGTATTTAATTGTTTTTATGCAATTAAATATTGTAACTAAAGTTCCATGCGTATAAATAAACAAGTACATCTATTGTGCCAGATAGACCACATTGCACGCTTGGTGAATTGAGAATTGTTGAGCCAAATAATTTCTCTTTTGAATCCTCTTCTTCCCCCTCTCAAGAACTAGAGACGTTCTTCAAGACCAAAGAACAAGTGATCAAGAACGACCGATGCAAGACACTCACTTTGCTGCGCTCGCACCCAGAGAACTAGTGGTGTCGATCAGAGGCCATCGAAGCACGTGTGGATCACCGCTAGAGGGATTCTGGTATGGATCCTCGCAAGCGCAATGAGACAATCTGAAAGGGTCATTCTAAACGATCAACATCATCAAAGAAGAAAGTACCGAAGAACTAGGTATCCTTTTCTTTATGAAATTAATTAAATTATTTATAAACATGATGTGCAAGATCCCTTTCTCTATTGGATCTGGCGCCTTTTCCTTTTGTCTACTTCTTTGATCTTAATCTGTGGAGACTGGCGTTTATCATCATATTGATCCTGGATTGGTCATCGATTACAGCAAAAATTAAAGTTGGGCCCTACCCAACGATGTGCTTTTGCTACATCTGGTTCCTACAAGTGGTATCAGAGGGAGGTTCATCATCGCTTATAATTATTTAATTATCATTGATGATTTATGCTTTAATAATTTAGTTTGTCAATTCAAGGCTTAATTGTTCTTGTAATCTGAGATTTTGAGATATGTTCTTCGTTTTTTTATCGTTTCTCACAAATTTCACATAAACGAATAATTTTTGGATTAAAATTAAAATGAGGAACTCATTAGGGGGGCCCAATGATTCTGTCCAGGTAACAAGAAAGTACACGTCGTGTGTTCGGACTTACATGTCGTTTTCTCTGCCATACATGTCGTGTAATCCGAACTACACATTGTGTAGCCGTGTACAACGCATCGTGAGTAATTTGGAAATTACTCAAGTCGTGTGCATTTATTACATGCAGTGTAATTAATTTAACACCACATGTTGACCGGAACAGATAGACACACGCTTACCAAATTACACATCGTGTGGCCCACTAGACATAGTGTGTAGTCCCTTCGAGTTAGGGGCAAAGACGTGTATCCCATACAAGGATTGAGCTGACCGGTAACTATGTAACGTGGAGACAACACGACGTGTAGCCCACTGTGCATGCCATGTACTCCGAACTTTCTGAAGTACGCCTCACACGCCGAGTCCCTAGGCATGTACTTTGGGATATATAGTGAAGGTAGTACACACCATATAGTCATAACTACACACCGTGTACTTTAGAAAATTATGCAGAACGAAAACTTTAATTTATGCATAATATTTGATCTGCATATCATGTATAAATCGTTATACAGGTTGTTACTCTATGCAATGAAGCACCTTGTATGTCATGTGTCATAAGAGTAAAATGGTCAAATATAATACATGTTGGGTAGATTTGAATGGGTATTCACCATTTTACCTCCAAGGTGAAATTATGTACAAGGATGAGAATCTCAAGGAAATTCAAAAAAGGATTAAGATAAAAGGATTGATTAATTAAAAATAATAATTAATCGATTTGAGCACGATTTATCTTAATAAGAACGATCGAAGAATTGAATGCTAGTTTTATTAAATGCGTAACTCGTCGTATGTATGTGGGTGATCATGAGCTAGACCAGACCTTGTATGTGATTGGTTTCCCTTTTAATTTATTTGTTAAATTAATTGTTGGTCTGCGCGTCATCTCTCCTCATTAATATGTAGGACCTGCGTGCCCATGGTTTCTTTTATGTAAACCCTCTTTTACCCCTCACATGCGTGTGAGTTAAAAGCATATGTAATGGATGGAGCTCCCAAGCTAGTGGAGGCAGTTCAAGATGGAGCCAATACGAGACCAATCCCAGGAGATACAAAGGTGAACAGGTGAAAAGCTATAAACACGAACCCAAAATTTTAAGGTGTTTCTCCCCTAGGTCAGGGTTAGTTTATCAACCGCCAGATAAACTAACCATTAGAAAATCTCAGGATCATGCCCTTTACTTTATTTTATTTCTGTCAGTTGCATGTTTTATCATTATGGATGTGTTGTCGTGATCACATAATTAATGAATTAAACCAGCATGCAAGATGGAACAAAAATAAAATAGGCTTATGCGTAAATATTATCAATACATGGTTAATCACTTAAGTAAATTTCACTTAATATTAACAAGCATGTGATAAAGATATTAAGAAATTTACACATAAGAGATAAAAATCCCTCAAATAAAATATTAAGTCAGACCAAGCCTTCTATTACTTGATTAAGGGCAAGACTCAATAAAACTATGTGTTTGACAAACCCTTTTGGGACACTTACATTTATATAGTAAGCCCTTATGAAAGGTTTTGGGTTGACTTAACCATATTTCATCGAGAGGAGTAGCCCTTGCTAGACTTGGTGTAATACTGGAGGCAAGAGTTGAGGAAATCCAAGTCAGGATTTCAGGATTGGGGAGTCTACTCAATAGATCAAGGAGCTACAAGCCCACAGTTGGAAAAGACATGCCTACCTAAATACCTTCAGATAGCTTGACCAACCCTTGTTAGGGTTATGTGAAGGGGAATATGGATCCTTTCCACTAGAATGTTATGGAAACTGGACATTCTGAGTTCAATGGTGAGGGCTATTGGGACTTGATAAAATAGTGGGAAACTTAATAAAATTAATTTATTATTTCTCATAAAATGTAATCAAGAAAGTACTAATGATCTGCTCTTTTAATTGTAGAATAAAATGACAAGCTCATCAACCACACTATCCCTTCGATCAATTCGGGATAAAGATAACATCCTCACTGACAGTAACTTCCAAGAATGGTTTATACACTTTCAGGTTATTCTACACCATGAACGGAAGTCTTACATGCTGGAGTCAGCATTACCTGATCTGCCTGCCAAAGAGGCGAATGATCAAGATTTCCTTGTCTATGATTAACATATGAACGACGCGGTCTACGTTCAATGTTTGATGTTATCATCTATGAGCTCATGAAGTATCGTGAAAATATGGATGCCTATAGCATGCTCGAGCACCTTTGTGGTCTTTACCAGGAGAGAGCAAGACATGAAAGGTTTGAGATCTTCAAGGCACTCTTTCATAGTAATCTTTGATAGGGTGCCCCAACTAGGTCTCATGTAGTCAAGATGATCGGCTACATTGATCACCTAGAGGTTTTAGAGTTTAAACTCCCTGAAGAACTGGGCACCGATCTCATTCTCGCATCACTCCCTCAGGAGCTTCTCCAGCTTTATTGTTAATTTCAATATGAACAACATTGAGAAGTCTCTATCTGATCTTCTTATTCTCATTCACCAAGTAGACAAAGATATGAAGTGCGACAAGCCTTTTGTCCTTATGGTGAATAAGAGGAAGGGGAAGGCGAAGATATTTAAGCCCAAATCTTCTTCACAGCCTTCCAAGAAAAAGAATATAAAAGGGGAGGCAAGGGAACATGAGGCTATTTTTTCGCATGTGGAAAGAAGGGCCATTGGAAGAAGAACTGCACCCAGCCTAAGAAGCAAGGGGAATCTTCAGGTGCATTTTTTATCGAATGAAATCTATTTTTTTTCTACAAATTGGGTATTAGATATAGCTTGTAGTGCTCACATATGTATCCAAATACAGGAACTAAGTAGATTTAGGAAGATTGATCGAGGGGAGGTAGATCTACGAGCAACCAACGAAGCCAGACTTGTTGTTGTTGTTGTCAGGGAATACCACCTCATGTTGCCAACTAGGATGATCTTGGTGTTAAAGGGTTGTTTTTATGTACCTTATGTTAGCAAAAACATTATTTCTGTATCCAAACTAGATACAGATGGATTTTTTTTCAAGTTTGGAAATGAATGTTGCTTCTTTTACAAATATAGCATTTGTTTTGGTAAGGCATATTTGTACAACGGTATTTATGTGTTGGATTACACAAACAAGTAATGTCAATTGATAACAAATATACTTCACATGACTCATACCACACCCAACTTTGGCATCATCATCTAGGTTATGTAAATGAGAAACGCTTGACAAGGTTACATCAAGATGGATATTTAGATTCTTTTGAACTAAAACCACTTGGCATATGTCATGCGTGTTTACATGGAAAAATGACTAAAGTCCCATTTAGTGGGAAAGGTGAAAGGGATAAAGAGCTTCTTAAATTGGTTCATACCGATGTGTGTAGACCATTTCTAGTTGAAACAAGGGGTGGGTACTCATACTTTATAACTTTTACTGATGATTTTAGTAGATATGGATATATCTATTTAATGAGGTATAATTCGGATTCCTTTGATAAGTTCAAGGAATACAAGAATGAAGTTGAGAACCATCTTGGTAAGAAGATTAAGAAACTTCATTCAGACCGAGTTGGGGAATATCTTAATCAGGACTTCATTGATTACTTACGAAAGTTTGGGATCCTATCCCAACTCACTCCTCCTTACATGCCTCAATGGAATGGTGTAAGCGAAAGAAGGAACCACACCTTGTTGTACATGGTGAGATCAATGATGAGTCATACAAGTCTTCCATTATCCTTTTAGGGGTATGCGTTACAAACAGTGGCACACATACTAAACTAAGTACCAACTAAATCGATAAATGGCATTCCATACGAGCTTTGGAGTGGGAGAAAATCCATGTTATCAAATTTACATGTGTGGGGTAGCGAAGCATTTGCTAAGGCCTATTTAGGTAACAAACTTGCACCCTGACGCACAAGGTGTACCTTTATAGGATATCCCAAGAAAATAAGAGGATATTACCTATACAACCCCTCGGAGAAAAAGGTTATAGTGGCAAGGCACGCCATATTCCTTGAGATGGAGAACATCTACAAAAGTGATATTGGGAGTGAGATAGACTTCGATGAAGTCGATGCTCAAGATACACAAGAGTTGGTATAGGAGCAGATTCCACAAAGCCTTGTGGAAGAAGAATATGTTCCAGAGACACAAGTACTGCGTAGAAGTACAAGAGAGGTTAGAGAACCGGAACGGTATGGTTTTCTAGTTATCGAGGATGGTGACTCATTATTAGTTGATAATAATGATCCTCTAACCTACAAGGAAGCATTAAGTGGCACAGACATTGCCAAGTGGCAAGAAGCCATGAATTCTGAGATGGATTCCATGTACCAAAACCAAGTCTGGGTTTTGGTAGATCCTCTAGTTGATGTAAATCCTATTGGTTGCAAATGGGTATTCAAGAAGAAACTAGACATGGAAGGAAAATTTAGTACCTATAAGGCATGACTGGTTGCAAAAGGGTTTAAACAGCATCATGGCATTGACTACGATGAAACCTTTTCACTAGTTGTGATGCTGAAATCCATCAAAATTTTATTGGCCATTGCTGCTTACCATGACTATGAGATTTTTCAAATACATGTCAAAATAGCATTCCTTATTGGGAACCTTCAGTAAGATGTCTACATGACACAACCTGAAGTGTTTGTGACTCCAAAGGATGCTAATAAGGTATGTAAGTTGCAAAAATCCATTTATGGATTAAAGAAAGCATCCAGGTCATGGAACATTCATTTTGATGAAGCCATAACGGAATTTGGTTTTATCAAGAATGAATGTGAGCCTTGTGTCTACAAACAGTTTAGTGGGATTGCAGTCGTTTTCCTAATAGTATATGTTGATGACATATTACTTATTGGAAAAGAGATATTGGTCTTACAGTCCATTAAGGCATGGTTGAATCAATGTTTCTCCATGAAGAACTTGGGCGAGGCAGCATATATTCTTGGGATCAAGATCCATCGTGATAGATCCAGGAGATTACTAGTCTTAAGTCAAAGTACATACATTGACAAGATACTAAAGAGATTCAGTATGGAATAATCCAAGAGGGGATTGTTTCCAGTGTCACATGGCATTAATCTTTCCAAGAAAATGTGTCCTCAGACACATGAAGAAAGAGAGAGAATGGAAAGGACTCAATACGCTTATGTGATTGGGCCAGTCATGTATTGCATGCTATGTACTAGGCTAGATGTTGCCTACGCATTGAGTGTGGTAGGCAGATATCAAGCTGACCCAGGTGACGGCCATTGGATAGCAGTCAAGACTATCCTTAAGTATCTGAGGCATACTAAGGATATGTTCCTAGTTTATGGAGGAGATGAAGAACTAGTCATCATAGGATATGCAGATGCTAGTTTCCAGACTGATCAAGATGACATGAATCCGCAGACGGGATACATCTTCACTTTGAATGGAGGTGTTGTGAGCTGGAAGAGCTCAAAGAAGAGTGTGGTCGCAGATTCTACAGTGGAGTCTGAGTATATCGCCACTTTTGAGGCAGCTAAAGAAGCGGTTTGGATGCAAAGCTCCATCCAAGAGTTGGATGTGGTACCTAGCGGTAAAGATCTCATCACACTCTATTGTGATAATATTGCACCAGTGGCTCTCGCAAAAGAGTCAAGGTCACATCAGCAGATAAAAGTACATACTTCAGAAATATCATATCTTGAGGAATTTTTCTCAGAGAGGTGAAGTTGCAATGAGTAGTATTTCCATGGAAGACAATGTGGCAGACCCCTTGACTAAATCCTTTACTCAGTCGAAACATGATCATCATGTGAGGTCTAGCGGACTGAAATTCTTAGTCAGTTAGCTCAAGTCCAAGTGGGAGTTTCTAAGAGTTGGTGTCCAAGAACCAACTATTTGTACTTTGATTACATAGATATTTAATGGATTTAAATATTAAACATCTTATTACATATTATTCATTGTTTTTCATGACTAAGATGTAATAATGTCCTAGAGTATTTATTACATTGATATGTTCATGGCAGTTCCCCGCTATGATGAGAACCTTGAAATGCTATAACAATATACTTAAACATAGTTCTGAGGTTGGATGACATACTATGATGGGACACACAATATACAAACCGTCAGGTGCGAGTACTTGTAATTAGATGAGACTTCCTCTCATGAAGTTTGAACTTGGTAATCTCCAAGATATGAGATTATGAGAACAGACCCACCATTAGGAATTCTGCATGTTTTAGTGTCATCGGATATTCCTATATACGAGCGTGTGTAATGGTCCTTAGACTTTAAGATTATCATTAATACATGTCACAACTCGCGCACTTTGATTTACTGATGAAAATCATCACACCATATGATGGTGGGAATTAGGGTACGTTGGGGGTGTCACGAGTGACATGTTATTAATGGATAAGTCGAGGAAGAATTTGTCCCTTCCATTTATGGAAGTTGATATCTCATCTCTTTGATTGAAATAGAACCGTCGCGCAAAATTCCATGGTTATAGTGTAACGACGAGTTTATTTCGGATAGTCAAAGAATGATGTATCAGGTATAAAGGTTGTCATGAAATCTACTTGATGAGATATTGAGACAAAGGGATTATATCACAAAGTGAGCGTTCGTATGTGGATGTCATTGTTACAACTTTACGTTCTTTCTCTGGGGTGCCTTGACCCGTTGTTAGACAGTACTCTTAGACTTTAGGAAAACTCGCCTAATGCCAATGAGAAAGAATCCTAGAGGATCACACACTAAGTGTTTTTGATAGTCTAAGTTAAATTCTATTTGAATTTAATTAATGAAATAAATATTATTCTCAAGACCGTGGAATAATTTTATTCAAGTTAAAATGATCGCATAAATTAAATAAAATATATTTATTTATTTTATTGAATATTTAATCAATATTTATTTACTAGTTTGTAAATAAAATATTTATTTAAGAGAATAAATTATTTATTTATTTATTCAGGTGTTCAATAAATGGAAGTGAAGTTCAAGCGGACCAAGGCCGGTCCGGTAGTAAAATAATTATTTGCAAGACGGTAAATAATTATTTAACTAGTTGGCATAAGTTAAAATAATAATGACACTGATATTATTTTGTGACGCGGAATTTTATTTATAATTTCGTTCTGCGTAAGTTGGCGCACCATAAATAATGATGCGGTATTATTATTATGAGCATGGGTTTTCTCTAAGTTCGTGAATGTATTTAATTGTTGTTATGCAATTAAATATTGTAACTGAAGTTCTATGCATATAAATAGACAAGTACGTCTATTGTGCCAAATAGACCACACTGCACGTTTGGTGAATTGAGAATTGTTGAGTCAAACAATTTCTCTCTCAAATCCTCTTCTTCACCCTCTCAAGAACGAGAAATGTTCTTCAAGACTGAAGAACAAGTGATCAAGAACGACTGACGCAAGACACTCGCTTCATCGTGCTAGCACCCGGAGAACTAGTAGGGTCGATCGAAGGCCATCAAAGCACTTGTAGATCACCGCTAGAGGGATTCTGGTTTGGATTCTCACAAGCGCAACGAGACAATCTAGAAGGGTCATTCCGAACGATCAACATCATCAGTGAAGAAAGTATTGACGAACCAGGTATCCTTTTCTTTATGAAATTAATTAAATTAATTATAAACATGATGTGAAAGATCTCTTTCTCTCTTGGATCCAGTGTCTTTCCTTTTGTCTACTTCTTTGATCTTAATCCGTGGAGACTGGCATTTATCATCATATTGATCCCGGATTGGTCATCGATTACGGAAAAAATTAAAGTTGGGCCCCACCCAACAATGTGATTCCGCTGTGTCCGGTTCCTACAAGTATATCCTCCGGAAGTGTCAAACTAGGTGCGCAGCAAGGGTTGTTGTTGTGTACCAGGATAGCTCGGGTAAAGCCTAAAACTCCTTGTCGAAGTTTTCACTCCTAGGTATGTCTATGCCAAAATCACATCCACTTATAGTATCCATATAGGGATGTATTGGCTAGAAAGATCCACATAATCCATTCCTTACCAAAATTCTAGGATATTCTTGTATACTTATCCTCAAAGACTGTCTTAGAGTTTTATCCTCTAATCTATGTTTTCTAAATCTAGTTTCTAAGTTTTCTACTAAACTTCTTTTGATACCAATTGTAAGGACCTGGCCCCAGTTGCTTGGAGCTGGTGCCTTATTTTATTACATTGGCATATAAATAGGGAATATACATCCCGAATGACCGAGTAGTTTAGTATCTTTGGAAACAATATACATGCATAAGTTCAATATTGCAACATGAAATGAAAAACAACATATAAGTTCCATTGGGAACATCCATCACTATCCCTGCAAGTCAATCATAATATACCTCTTCATGTCCTAGAAAAAATGAAACATAAGAAGGGGTGAGCTCAGATGCTCGGTAAGGGTAAACATTACAGCGGAATATAACATAAACATTAGGCATGGTGAATAATTGAAAACACATGCCTTTAAAAATAAACTTTGAACGTAATATGGAAGGAATATGAGCTGAGTAAATATTGTCATAATAAAACATAGTCATGGGTATTCCGCTAATCAAATAACATCATGAACTATGAATTTCTAGCTTCATGATGAGGGAAATTCATATGTCGAACATTCTGAAACATATCGTCAAGGCCTCGGCCAAGACATCTAAAAATGATTAAGGTCTCAACTGAAACCATATCTAAAAATGGGAAAGGCATCAGCCAAGTCCATATTTATTTGTCTCATGAGACCTAATGATGCATTGAGAGGCTATAGCGGGCCTCACTCATCACTTACTAAGTCCAATCCATTCCTCATATGAATGGGGATAAACATAAACAACATATACACATGCTATGTAAATAACTTTCTCCAATCTATAACATAATCACTAACCAATCTAAGTAGTAAGATGAATGGTATCAAAATAGCACATCCACAGTAAAATTGATCATAAACAATTCAATATAATATGGTCTATGATATCATAAAATATTAGTCCCAATAATACATAAGAGTCAACAAGAGTGTTGAAATATATGAAAATACTCTTATAAAATCATCGAGTAATTCTTGAGATAAATACTCTTTTATTTTTAAAAGAATAGTTCTTTTAGAAAAATATTTGTATAAAACCATAAGTGAAGTAAGATAGTATTTTCATAATAAAATGAGTGATTTTAGAAAAATAATGGTTGCTAAAAATAGATTATAGAGTGCCTTGAAAATGGGTAAGAATTTAAGAAATTCCCTTGAATCAGGCTTGTATTTCGAAAAGAATTTTGAAAGCTCCTTTTAAAACATGTAACTCCCATGAAATAAAGAAGGATTTTGGTTTTTACACATACATATATCATTCAAATATAATTTATGAGGAGTAAATAAGAATAATTAAGAAATTAATTGGGATTAAGAGAGACATGGTTACCTTAAAGAAAATGGAGGTTTGGGTAGGAAACTCTTACCACTTTGTAATCAATCGATTCGTATGCCCCAAAATTAATAATATTAAAATGATACATTGAATACCTTGAAAATAAATAGATTCATGATATGATGCATTAATGGGCAGTATACATACACCATACACAAGTAATAGTAGTGAATAAGGAATATCTCACAAAAATGGAAGTGGGATGAGGAAACCCTTACCTTAAGTCCGAAGGTGTTCCTCACTTGATCTTAATGACCTGAATAATCAAATTTAGGTTCATAAATTAATGAGTATAGAACCTCCTCTACATGTAATTTATTTAGTATAACCTTATTATGTTCATTCATGTCCTTTTGATGGGTTAAGAGATTCAATTTCATTGTTTGGGAGCGTTTTGTTCCTTGGTTTTCATGATCGGTTTACTTATATTCATGTACGGATAAACATGTAGAATGAGAATGGTTGTCCAAATAGATATTGTATGTTATTAGTGAACAACCAGAAGATTACATGGTTATAAAATTCATTTGGTTATTGGGATTGGAGATGAATCATTATATACAACTTTAATGACAATTATTTGGGTTAATTGACGGTTTTTTATCACAACGAACTCATTTTGATCTATAAATCAATATCATGTGTACAAAAGGATTCTAGAACCTTAAATAAGTTATAATACATATATTATAGTCTAGTTCAACCATCAAAATGGTTTCATGACCATAATTGAAGACGGTAATAGAAATTGAAAACTCATTGTCCTTGAATGTGATAAATTAACACATCTCGGATGATGTTTTCATTTCTAGTATAAAAGAAGGAGAAAGGAGAGATGATGAGGAATTCTTATTTTATCATAACAACATTACAATACATGTAAGATATTGGAGTCATCACAACACTTGGATGAAAGGAGGTGAGGAAAGAAAAAGAAAAGAAAGGAACTTGAAATAAAAGAAATGAAAAGGGAAATTTACCTCTTGAAGTAATCTTTCTTGAGGGCTTCTTTAGAGGAGAGTTTTTGGTCTTTTTATGAGACCAAGGGCTGCTGGATGTGGGGGAGAAGCTTGGAAGGATATTTGGGCAGAATTTAGACAAGGCATAAGGCTTGAGATTAGTGAAGAGAAGAGGGAATGAGGGGGGTTTATAGTGGAGGAGAGAAGTGGTTTTTTATTATCTTATTCATTATTTTATTATTTTGCTCAAGACAAGCAATAATATTGATTATTGTGCCCAAGAATAGTAATGTGTGCATGTGAGTTCGAACAAATGGTCATTTACATCAGCCGTGACTCGAGCATGATGCAGAAATTTACTTAATTAACATTTTTCATAAATTATCAAATTTCATTATTCACCAAAAATCCGAGTCTTTCAGAAAAATCCTAAAAAATCAGCCTAACCATTTTTCGACATGTAGAATTCAAAAATGGACTCCATTTTATCAAAATAATTTTCTAAATAAGAGGAATTTAATTTTTAAATAAAATGATTATTTATTTAAAAAATACATATTTAAATTTAAAACTGGTTTTATAATACTTTCAAAAATTAACTAAGGTCTTATTAAATTATCCTAAAATTATAGGACAAAAAAATATTTATTTAAGAATACATTTTATGAAAATGATTTTTTTTAAATCAATTTATTGATTTAAAATTGTAATTAAATATTTATTACTCACAAAAATACCAACACTTAATTATTAATTTCTAAAATACTCTATTTCATTTATAAGGTGTCTAAATTTTATTTATACCTTCATGGGTGTGGTTACTATTCATAATGGTCATATTACTATTCATAAGGATACGTTACTATTCATAAGAGTCAAATTACTATTCACTAAAAATGTAAGTTGATCTTATCATACTCTAAATATCTTACTGAACGTCATCGTGTATGTCAGTTTTTTCGAAATTCAAATCACAGATGTGGTAAAATTATGTTTACTGACTAGGTTATAACAAAGTGGTGTTTTTTAGAGACTCTTCATGTATTCAATATTAAGCTTATTTGCAAAATCTTGGGGTGTTACAAACATATCATCAAGATTGACAGGTCGAAGAAGGAGTTGAACAAGTGTTTTGAAATGAATGACTAAGGAGAGGCTACTCAGATTCTTGGTATGATGATTATTCATGACAAGATGAATCACGAGATTTGACTATCTTAAGGATGACACATTGAGAAGGTTCTTGAAAGATTCAACATGAGCAACGTGAAACCAGTTAGTACTCCACTTGCGAATCATTTCAGGTTCGCAGCAAGACAGAGTTCATCAACTGAAGATGGGAAAGATGAGATGGAAAATGTTTCTTATCAGTCTGCAATTTGCAATTTCATGTATGTTATAGTGTGCACCAGACGAGATATTTCTCATGTTGCTGGTGATGTGAGAAAATTCTTATCAAAACCAGGAAAGGAGCATTGGACAGCGGTAAAATGGATATTAAGGTATCTTTGAGGTGCGTCCAATCATTGTTTATATTTTAGAAATGATAAACATGTTTTTGAAGGATATACATATAGAAATATGGTTGGAAATATAGACACAATGAAATCCATATCGGGATATCTAATATTATTTGCAGGGGAGCAGTATAATGACAATCAGGACTTCAGAATTGTGTTGCCTTGTCTAGAACAGAAGTAGACTATATTGAAATCATTGAAGAATTCAAGGAGATACCGTGGATGAAGAAGTTTCTACATGAGTCAGGACAAGTCATGAAAATTACATTTTTTATTGTGATAGTCAGAGCACGCTTCATCTCACCAAGAACCCAATATTTCATTATAGGTCCAAACACATTGATTTTCGATATCACCGAATCCTCAACGTGTTGAAAGAAAAATAGTTGTAAATTGAGAAAATCAACATCAATGATAATAGGGCAGATATGATGAAAAATATGTTACCGAAAAAGAAGCTTGAAATCTGCAAGGTGGTTTTAGATCTAGCTTCCATCTCAAATTGGTCGTGAGGGGGGGTTTGTGGGGGTCACTCTAAAATTTTGGGGAGTCCATTATCATGATAATTAATTTGTTAACAATGGTAATTAATCTGTCGACAATGAATTTGGATGTGGCCAATAATGATGGTGGATAGATTCAAGGAACCATCATTTGACTACTGTGATATTTCATCTTTAAATATTGCATCTATCTCCTATAGAGTGTATCTTGTAATCCTCCCGAAAATTTATCTAGAGAGCAGAAATGAAATTATGACCCCCTTTCTCTTGTGAAGTAGGCACATTGTTGCACCATGTAAAATCTTTTGTGTTATTCTTATTTTTAATTTTTGTTTTTGTGTACTTTATTATTTGCAACTTTTGTTGCCCCAACACCATGACACTCATCATTGATAGAGAACTTCATTGAACTCATCCACATGACCAAACTTCACACACATTGACTTTCCTTTGACCAGAACACCAACTTCTCATTAACTTTCCTTTGACTACAACACCAACTTATCATTGACTTTCCTCCTGACAACAAATACAACCCCATCTTCATTAATTCATTGGGGTTCTTCATGAAATAAGTCTCACTTGTTTATATAATTTTTCTAATAAGTGGGGTCGATGCGCACATGAAGAAGTATGTCTAGAAAAACATGAAAAATACATTTTTCACATAAGACTACACCAATGATAGTGATGGATGCATCATCATCATGATACACAATGTGGATAAGATGATCGTTTTGAGAACATGTTGTGAAATGGATCAAATGCTGGTTGAAAATGTGAAGAATTTCGAAATCGGAAATGTATAATCGATTGTGAATGAAGTGCATCATTGGCAAAACAGGGGTTCAAATGTTTTCAAGGATGATGACAAACAAAAATATATAAGAAATAAATAAAAAACAAGGATAAAGTATATCAACCAAATGTTCTAATTTCATACACAATACATGGATGTTGTAATCAATGATGCAAATCAATCCACATCTCTCAGGTTAAATCCAATGGTATGGTTGGATAAAATGAAGGGTTGCCATATGAAATGTTAGAGTTGAGAATGAGGATTAACAATGATTTAGGAATTATGACATATCTCTAATAAATATTTCACAACAACATCCCTTTAAAGTTTTTAGCTGAAAAATAAAAAATGAAAAATTAAATTTGAGGTTATTCTTTCCCTTTCATTTCTCCACCACATGGAAAAATATTGACCAAGGTTTTTTTGCCCCTCAAGAATTACAACTGTGAAAGTTATTATAAATAAAATGATTGATAATGAATAATCATTATTTGAATCATCGTCGGTTTAAGATATCATTTTTATTACTTTTACAGTCCTTTTAACATGTGCCGGTGTGGACAAGTTCACACGAGACGATTTCTGCCGGTGTGGCTCTCGGTTTAGGCCGAGCGGTTTTTTTTATGACGAATCGCGGGGCCCACCCTTCACGTTCGGCGTGTGAATTTATCAAGGTTCTGATTAAAATCAAATAATAAATTGTAAAAATATAAAATTTTATAAAATTAACGACGAGGCAAACTTAGGAGACCAATTTCTCGGACCCAACCGCCTTTGCCCGACCGATCCGCCCATTTGACCGTCGCGATCCGATTGGATCGGATTCCCTAACGGATCTCCACGCGGCCGTTTCCGGTTCAAACAACACGTCCCGCCGTTTTATTTTTTTAATTATCAGTTATTAAAAATACATCATTTTTCCATGTGAAATAATAAATTTGAATAAATAATAATAAATTCGAATAAAGATGCCTGCATTATTTGACGCGTGGAAGTTCTGCGGATAATTCAATTTTTTTAATATCATCACTGGATCCGCTGGTTGCCCATCCATTTCAATATTCCCGAATGTTTTTTATTAAAAAAATATCAGAAGTATTAAATAATCAAAATTTTGTAGCGTTTGGTGTACCATTTTTTTTTTGAAGAGGGGAAATATTAAAAAGGTGAAGAGCTGCCAGGAGATCGATCACACAGTCGAAGAACGCATCCGGAGTGGCGACCGGCTAAGCCATCCAAAACTTGACACGTGGCACCGCACTGGTTCTGTGCGTAGCTGTCAGCACCGGCCGTTTGATCCGGTCGACGAGAAATATTGAATTTTTTATTTATATATAAATTTATAAATTATAATGAACCTGTACTGAACATCCGTATTAAAATTATTTGTATATTTAATCTGGACATGATCCGAAATTATTTACCGGAAGACAGGCTATAGCCAGTGGCAGGGCGAGGCAGGGAGCTTTTTAAGACGTCGTCCCGCCGAGCATACCGGGAGAAGCTCACAGTCAGGGAAAGTCCTCCGTGCCGGAGAAGGAGAACTCTCCGACGAGACCTCTGCCGTCGTTAGTTGGAAAGCCTCAGGAAGATGCCGTTCAGGAACATCGCGATCGGCCAGAGGGAGGAGGCAACTCAGCCGGGGGCTCTGAAGGCAGCCCTGGCCGAGTTCATCTCCACCCTCATCTTCGTATTCGCCGGGCAGGGCTCCGGCATGGCCTTCACGAAGCTCACCCACGGCGCCTCCACGACTCCCGCCGGACTCATCGCGGCGTCCCTGGGGCACACTTTTGCACTGATAGTCGCCGTCGCCGTCGGAGCCAACATTTCCGGCGGCCACGTCAACCCGGCGGTCACCTTCGGAGCTTTCATTGGCGGCAACATCACCCTCATCCGCGGGATCCTCTACATCATCGCGCAGCTCCTCGGCTCCGTCGTCGCCTGCCTGCTGCTTCTGTTCACCACCGGCGGCATGGTGAGTCTCCCACTCTCTCCATAACCGATCTGGTTTTTGTTCATTCGAGACCTTCGTTTGACGTCCATGGCGCGGCGGCTGTTTTTTGTTCAGCCGACGGCGGCGTTTTCTCTGTCGGCGGGGGAGGGGGTGTGGGCGGCGTTCGTGATGGAGATCGTGATGACGTTCGGGCTGGTGTACACGGTGTACGCGACGGCGGTGGATCCGAAGAAGGGGAGCCTGGGGACGATCGCCCCTCTCGCCATCGGCTTCATCGTGGGGGCCAACATCCTGGCCGGCGGAGCCTTCGACGGCGCGTCGATGAACCCGGCGGTGTCTTTCGGACCGGCGTTGGTGAGCTGGTCCTGGAAGCACCACTGGGTGTACTGGGCGGGGCCGGCGATCGGCGCCCTCATCGCGGCGGTGGTGTACGATCTCTGCTTCATCACCCAGACCCACGAGCAGCTGCCCACCACAGATTACTAGAGATGGAAATGGTTGACGTCGGATCTCGTCAGCTGTATTTTATTGAATTGAGTTTCTTTTTTGTGTTCCGCCTGTTGCGTCGTACGTGATTTTCCATTGCGTGGCCGCCGTCGATCTGATCTGCGGCGGTGTCCATCCTCGCCGTTCATGTCCCTGGCCTGTACGCCGTCGTTTAGCTCCCAATATCCATCGCTGTCCGGCCTGCTTTCTTTGGCGGTGTTTGTTGTGGTAAAATTGCATCTTTCCCGTTGTATGATTTGTTTTGTGGCTTAAGGTCCAAGATTCCTCATTAATCGTAAAATAATCCGGAAATATTTTATTGAGATAATCCTAAAAAAATAAATTAAACAAGCCGTCATGGTGGGAAATAGAAATCGGTAAAGTCGAGGGGCGGGTGGAGGCAAGTTGGGAGCCGTGGGGACCCATGGGGGGTTTCTCTTTAATTTTATTAAGTGTATGGTGGGGTCTTTGTAAAGATTTTCGTTGTTCATACACACTCCAAATTATATAGGAAAATACATGTGAAAAAACCGCATCTGTTAGGCCCCCGTGTCCCCAAGTCCCATTTGTTATTATTTTTTTTAAGTTTTTTTAAATTGTTTTTTGTAAACATTTTTTGTTTTTTTTTTATACAGTTTGTTCAATCATTCACCTAAAACATTTTTTAACAACTTGGCTTTATTAGAACGGTTTTTTTAAAACTTTTTTTTTTTTAAATCGTTACACTGAAACGTTCTTTTTTTACTTTTTTCTAAAACGTTTCTTAAATCGTTTTGCTAAAACATTTTTTTGAATAATTTTTTAAAAACGTTTTTTTAATTATTAAATCAAAATTTTTAAAACATACTTTAGATTGTTTTGTTGTAACGTTTTTTTAATCATTTTGTTAAAACATTTTTTTAAATAATTTTTTAAAAACGTTTTTTAAACATTTTTTGATGTCTGGTAACATTTTTTAAATTATTTTTTGAAAACGTTTTTGAATTTTTTTTTGTGAAACTGTTTGCTAAAATATTTTTTCAACTCTTTAAAATGGTTTTGTTAAATCATTTTTTGGAAACGTTTTTTAACATTTTTTTAAACTTTTTTAACGGTTTAAAAAAATAAATGTTTTTTCTATAAAAACATTTCTCAAAACGCTTATTTTTTTTATTAACATTTTTACAATTGGAACGTTTTTCATTTAATTGTCCATCATTTAACATGTTTTTAATTGTCTACTTCATGAGTTTCATAAAAACCTTCAACTTCAACATCACACACATATTATAATTATAATATTTTGTTAATTTAATGAAAATAAAAAATATAGACCAATTCAAAAAATAATAAAAGGTCAAATAAATTTTGTAGAACATTTTTTTGAAGGTTTTTTAAAAAGTGGGTTAACACTGCAACTGCAGGTACACACTACAGAAAAAAAAAACAAACTGTTCAAGAACTTGACACCGCGACCAGCGCCCCAAACCCCAGCCCCCACCCCAGCCTGCGGGGGGGCATTTTTTGAAAGGTTTTTCTTAAAACATCTTTTAAACATTTTTTTAACGTTATTTAACATTTTTTTTACATCTTTGTTGACATTTTTTTAACATCTTTGTTGACATTTTTTTAAAAAAAAATTTAAATGGTTTCTTGAAAACGTTTTTTGATTTTATTTTTGAAAACGGTTTGTTAAATTATTTAGTTAAAACATTTTTTAAAAACTTTTTAAAATGGTTTTGTTAAAATGTTTTTTAATTTTTTTAAAATCGTATTTTTAAATCGTTGTGTAAACATTTTTTTGTATTTTTTAATCATTTTGCTAAAACATTATTTTGAAAGGTTTTTTTAAAACGTTTTTTAATTGTTAAATCATTTCTTTAAAACTTTTTTAAAACTTTTTTAAAACTTTTTAAAATGGTTTTGATAAGTTTTTTTAATTTTTTTTTTGTTTTTTGTTTTTTTTGAAAACTGTTAAAACATTTTTAAATGTGTTTTTTAAAATTTTTAATGGCTTTTTTTTAAAAAATTAAACGTTTTTTTCTATAAAAATGTTTTCCAAAGTTAAAACGTTTATTTATCTTTATTAACATTTTTACAATTGAAATGTTTTTCATTTAATTCTTTATCATTTTACATGTTTTCAACTGTCCAATTCATACGTTTCATAAAAACTCTTAACCTTAACGCCGCATACTTATAATAATTATAATATTTTCTTTAATTTAAAGAAAATCTAAAATATCGATCAATTCAAAAAATAATTAAAGATCAAATAATTTATTTAAAAACGTTCAATTGAAAAAAACGAATCTTTGACGTCTGCCCTATCTAAATAAAAATCGATATCAAAATAAATAACATTTATAATAATTTTAAATCATAAAATAGACATAAAATACTTAATTTCAGGTTATTTTAAATAAATAATTGAATGATGTGTGTGTGTCAGATCCCGTGTTTTTGAACCGGGTTAATTTTACGAATGTTTCTGAAATTCTTTTTTGGTTTATCAACGGGTCTTTCTTTTTAAACTGAGCTCCGGAATTTTATTCTGAGTGTTGGAATACCTAAAGTTGTAGTTTCTCGAACTTGATTGAAGTTTTGAGGCTCAAGGAAAGTCGCACGGGCAGCGCACAGTTTGTCTAACCGTGCCGCCAAACCGTGCGTAGTTGGAGTTTTGAGGCAGTGGCCAATGCACGGTTAGCGCACGGTTTGTCTAACCGTGTGGCCTAACCGTGCGAGAAGTGTTTGCCAAGTCAGTAGCTAACGCACGGTTAGCACACGGTTTGTTTAACCATGCGAGCAAACCTTGCGGGCACTTAAGTGAGATCCTAAAAAAGTGGATCTCACTCGTTTTTGCCTTTAGATGGATCATTTTTCCTCCTAAGCGGCCATAACTCGGGACCACCCTCCCTTGAAGGTAGCAGAACCTCTCCCAAGCGTTTTGGAGGCGATTCGAAGGCTTCTCTTGGCGAATCGAAGCCAGATTCTTGAGGTAAGTAGAGGTTCTTCTTCGTTCTTGTTCGGTTTATTAGATCTACTTAGATCTACATCTCCTATTCTCTCGGTTTCTTAAATCGACACACAATATGGGCAAATCTAAGTGTGTGGACGACAAGTGTAATGAGTTTTGGTCTTGGTCTTGCTAGGAGAAGTGATCTAAGGCGGGTTCTTGAAGAATCAACCCGTTTCTCTTGAGGGTTCTTTGTTCGTTGTGGTTTCCGTCAAAACCCCGAGGCAAGGTCCCAAATCTTTAACATTTTATTTAAGAATTATAGTTTCTTTAAATAAATTAGGAATGTGAGTTTCTTCATTATGATATGTCAATGAATGACACTTGATGTTTTCAAATAATTCCGCCCACATGAGATAAGTGATGACTTGAACTTGTGTTGAGTTTAAGCATGTTTGGCTATTTTGGTTAAAGTGATATGATTAAACAGTTGAATGTTTTGAATGAGAAGAACGCGTAATAGGATAATTAATTGTAGAATTAATTATCAAGTCATGAGTTGGGATAAGATTGTGGCTTTTACAGATTATTGGGAATATTGAATATTGGACATGTTCGGGATATAATTTGGAAACTGGTAATAATTAATGGATGGATTGGTAAATGGTTAACTAATTGATAATTGGTTAAAGAGATAATGTTTAATTAATTAATTGTTGAGTTAATTAATTTGCATGCAATAAATTAAGATTGTGAATTGATAGTTTGTTATGATTGTTAGCCAGGAGTACTTTTGCTGCGTATTAGTCTTCCATAGCTTAAGTTGTCTTGGATGGAGTTGTTCAAAAATATGATATGTCGTGTGAGATAGTTGCTAAATATCTTGGCTTTGTTCATCATGTTTTGTGATGATTATGGGGTGCTTGTAGATTGTTAATGTCCTGGACGAATCACTGTTGAGTGGACGAGTTTAGGCTTGTTAAGGAATTTGGTTAATTAAGTGTTGACTTATCTGAAGAGCGTTTTGTGTTGTTATTTAATTGTTGAATTAATTAACAGATTGGTTTTGTGGTGTTAGACATGGTATTCTACACCAATGATAAATATATATGTATGATTGATGAATGGGTTGTGAGACAAGGACTGAGGCTCCAAATAATCAAAGGGTGTTAGACATGACGTTCTACACCAATGATAGATGTATATGTATGATTGATAGATGGGTTGTGAGACATGGACTGATGCTCCAAATACTCACGGGGTGCTAGAAATGACGTTATACACCCAACTTGCAAGCAAATTTTTTTATGTTACAGAGACTGATGCTCCAAATACTCATGGGTTGTGAGACAAGGTCTGACGCTGCAAATACTCACGAGGGTGATATACATGATGTTCTACATCCATTAATTAACATTGGACTGTGGGTCCAATTGTTCGTGCATGCAATGAGTTAATGGTTAATGAAGGCTGTTGTGACATGATGATTTGTGATTTGATTATGAGAAAGGGTTTAGACTTATTAATGAATTGGGTGAACCACTGTTAGTGGATGGACCAGGAGCGAATCACTATTTTAGTGGACGGACTTAGACATAATATATGAAAGATTAAATTGAATAACTTATGACGCGTTATCTAAGCAAAAACACAAACTTGGATTCAGTATTTACTTGATTACTTAGATGGTATTTAGAGACATCCGTGGTGAGTGACCTATACGGGGGATGTCGGGCATAGGCCGAATCTCAAGACTTTCATAATAAGATTTGAGTAATTGATAAATGAAAAATGATTATGTAATGATTGTTGAGTATGCATGATAAATGAATAGTGCGGGTTCAGACACCAACTGAGTGCTGAAGTAGGTACTTGAGTATATAGTTACTTTGTACTGCTTACTTCATTTTATGCATGCCTTCACGTGTTTTAAATTATTTATTAAATGTCTGGATTTGGGGTAGACACCGGTGGTCCCGGCCTACTGAGATTTATATCTCACACCCTACTCGGGCCGCCATTGCACTGGGTACCCGAGTAGATTCTATTTGGTTGCAGGACTATGCTGTTTGCATTTACTTGGAAGATAGGAGTAGAGGACCGGGCGGATGCTCGGGATGCTCGAGGAGATCGCCTTTGGGGCTATGAGTCATTATTTATTTATTTCTGTATTGGAATGTAAAGCATGCTGTTTTGTTCACTATTTTCTACTTTTGTATCATTAGCATGTCATGCATGCATCTGCTGTATAATTTGGCGTTGACCACTTTTATAAAATGAGTATTATTTGACTTCCGCTGTTTGTCATTTATGAGTTACTGCTTCCGCTATTGTTTGTTATCTACACTGATATACCACTATGCAACTCTGATAAGAGGGTATAGTCTCCCCACTGACTATCCTTAGACCCTCGCTGCTAGTCGGCAGCCTCTGGCGTACGGGGAGACGCGCTTGAGGTCATGTGGCGACCGGTTCGGCCACCAGTTTAGTGGTGAGTCGGGTCTGGACGTTACAAAGTGGTATCAGAGGTTTAAGTTTCTTTCTTTTCCTCTGTCTTACTGTTTTGGGGTTGGTAGACAGGAGACTAGGAATGCGTCGACGCTTGGGTTAATAACCGTGCTTGGGACTGATCACCTCATGTACGGGAAATGATCAAGTGGTCAGGGATGAGAATTGATGTTTGTACTATTAGAGGTTACAGTTGATAGGATTTCACCTTGAGCGACTAGTGTATTTTCCGCTGTTTATTGATTTTGAGAATTTTGAAAAGAATAATTTTTTTGGCCTGATATGGCAAGGAAGTTTCATACATGCATCATCTTAGACACTTAGAGATTCACATGTCATGCATATAACAAGTCATGTAGTTGCATTAGTAGGATGCCTGCTAATTTGGATTGTGTTCCTTGGGTGCAATGCCATGTTTGATCTGCTTTAGCATGCCTCTCTAGATAGCATGTTACGGTGATAGATTTAACATGCTTGGGGTGATTATATGCTGTACTGCCTTAGTTATTAGCATGTTTTGTTGTTGTGACATGCTTCCGTGTTATAGCATGTAGTTGTGTTACTGCTTATGCTAACATGTTAAAGATGTTTTGATATGTGAAAGGGTTGCTAAAGTTAAAATGTTAAATGAATGTTGATTGTGTTAAATGGGAGCCAAAATCCAGCGATAAGGTGTATGGGCGCCTTATCGATTGGTAGGTGGCCACCCATATAATTTGGACCGTTAGGTTGATCATGTTAATTTCTGAATTGACATTGGTATCGATTAATGAGATGCAATTTTCAATCCATGGAGTGTATGAGCGCTTCATGAATTGGTAAATGAAGACTCATATTAAATGTGATGACTAGATGCTGTGTGAAATGCTTATAAAATGTGAAAGATGTTTAATCTTGATCTGAAATCATATGGCTAGTTTGCAAAATGCAAGTGGACCCAAGTAGGTCAGTTGGGGAGTGTTTTTATGGGATAACCCGTTTGGGTGTTTAAAATTTTAATACCTGTGCGTTTGCTATTGGGTTGCTTTATAGAGAACTCAAGTTGGTTAAAATGGGATCCTCGTAGGTCGCCTTATCTTCTTAAAAGAAATTTATTTTTTATAAGTTTCCTGGAAATGACGTGATGTCAACTAACGTAAATGTTTTAAAAAGGGAGTTTTATGAAACTTGCTTGTTTTTCCTTGGGGCGTTTTGAAAATGGTACCTTGATGTTTTGATTAAATCATTTGAGGATTAAAGATTAAAAGTGATTAAATATAAGAGGCTTGGAAATGGAACCTATTGTGGTGTTCACTATTTAAAACCCTAATGTAAAGGGTAGTTCGGACTTCTCTTGAGTTGCCTTGGAATAGAAGCATGAGTACTTTCTGTAGGCGTTATTCTCCTTAGAAATGGCCTTATGTTCGGCTTTTGAGCCTAGTGACTTGTTTGAAGTGACCCGGTTTAGGGTTGACACTTTTTCTTCGTAAGGGGATAACCTGTGGTCGGTAGCGCCTTCAGAACTTAAATTCCTTGCTAGCGCTATGGCTTTTCTCACTCTTTTGGAGTTGTTGGGTGCTGTTGTCCTAGGTAGGACTTATAATTTCCAAGGACGCCCTTGTTCGAACGGGTGGTGATGTGTTTCTTGACCTTTTTGTGGGCTTGAGCATCGAGTAATGCTCTTTGTCTGCTGGTTAGACGTGCCTTTAGCACCCCGTGAGTATTTGGAGCATCAATCCCTGTCTCACAACCCATATATCAATCATACATATACATCTATCATTGGTGTAGAACGCCATGTCTAACACCCTGTGAGTATTTGGAGTCTCAGTCCTTGTCTCACAACCCATTCATCAATCATACATATATATTTATCATTGGTGTAGAATACCATGTCCAACACCACAAAACCAATCCGTTAATTAACATTGGAATGTGAGTCCAATTGTTCGTGCATGAAATGAGTTAATGGTTAATGAAGACTGTTGTGACATGAGGATTTGTGATTTGATTATGAGAAAGGGTTTAGACTTATTAATGAATTGGGTGAACCACTGTTAGTGGACGAACCAGAAGCGAATCACTATTTTAGTGGACGGGCTTAGACATAATATATGAGAGATTAAATTGAATAACTTATGACGCGTTATCCAAGGCAAAGCACAAGCTTGGATTCGGTCTTTACTTGATTACTTAGATGGTCTTTAAAGACATCCGTGGTGAGTGACGTATACAGGGGATGTCGGGCATAGACCGAATCTCAAGACTTTCATAATAAGATTTGAGTAATTGATAAATGAAAAATGATTATGTAATGATTGTTGAGTATGCATGACAAATGAATAGTGCAGGTTCAGACACCAACTGAGTGCTGAAGTAGGTACTTGAGTATATAGTTACTTTGTACTGCTTACTTCATTTGATGCATTCCTTCACATGTTTTAAATTATTTATTAAATGTTTGGATTTGGGGTAGACACTGGTGGTCCCGACCTACTGAGATTTATATCTCACACCCTACTCGGGCCACCATTGCACTGGGTACCCGAGTAGATTCTATTTGGTTGCAGGACTATGCTGTTTGCATTTACTTGGAAGATAAGAGTAGAGGACCGAGCAGATGCTCGGGATGCTCGAGGAGATCTCCCTTGGGCCTTTGAGTCATTATTTATTTATTTCTGTATAAGAATGTAAAGCATGCTGTTTTGTTCACTGTTTTCTACTTTTGTATCATTAGCATGTCATGCATGCATCTGCTGTATAATTTGGCGTTGACCACTTTTATAAAATGAGTATTATTTGTCTTCCACTGTTTGTCATTTATGAGTTACTGCTTCCACTATTATTTTTTATCTATACTGATATACCACTGTGCAACTCTGATAAGAGGGTATTGTAACGTCCCGACCCCAGCTACCTAGAGTCGGTGCATTACTTCGTAACATTGGCATGATCACAAAAGATCAAGTCTCGAAAGACCGATTAGTTTAGTAGCCTTGGAAACACTAGATACATTCATAAGTCTTTCATTACATCATAAAGTAAAAAAAACTACAATAACATGGTCTTCATAGTCCACACTCATATCCCTTTCTGACTATCCCTGCAGGTCATTCATAAAATACTTCTTCACATCCTGGAAAATATTAAAACATTGAAAGGGGTAAGCTCAGATGCTCAGTAAGGATAACAATATTGCGGAAGCTTTCATAAACAAACATTAACATTTAAGGCAATGTATAACTAACAAAAGACTTTTAAACTTGAACTTCAACATAATATGGCAAAAGTAGAATGAGATAATGCCATATACTTCTTCACATGGATATTCTACTGGTCGAATAATCACATGCAATATCAATAACCACTTTCATAATGATGGAATGCATAATGCTAGACTATCATAACCACGTAGTCAAGGCCTCGTGCCACGACCACAAATAAGATTTTGTCAAGGCCTCATGCTAAGACACTAGTTTGTCTCATGAGACCTACCGATGCATCGAGGAGCTATAGTGGGCTCCACCCGTCACTTATTAAGTCCAATGCATTCCTCATATGAATAGGTTTAAACATATCATAACCATAACATAATCTTATCACATAAACATGCATAAAGGAAACATAACATTTCAACATTTTAATCACAAGATATCAATACAACACATTGATATAATAAAAACACTTTCAAAACCATTTTCAATACCAAAATTAAAGAAAATTAAAACTTTGTATTTATTTTTCATTTAAAAAAAATTATGGCTTGTAGAGGAAGCCGAAACTCAAATAATGGTCACGGCGGCGAAGAAGTCGTTGTCGCCGCATACGTACGACCAGAAAACATTCCTTTTTGTCGTTTAGTAAAATGCTTCATATAAAAAGATTCATTTTGAATAAACGTAAAAGTCAAAGGGGTTTATACACCGTATAAAACAAATTTGTGTATAAAACAAAATATGCCTCAATGAATGGAGATTGAGACAAAGTACCTTTCAAAGATCATTTTTAAATAGAATAGATATATTATGTGTATTCACTATATGTACACATAAAAAAAGTATAAATACAAGATAATATCGTGACATAATTTTAAAGTAGGAGATTAACCCAAAGAATGAAAATTGGGTTAAGAAGTTCCCTCACCTCGTGTCCGACTTGACTCGACCGCTCTTTAACCTCCTGAATAATAAACTAGAGTTAATATCTACCTTCTTAAGAACCTTTTTCTAGTTCATTATTCATTTTATATCACTTATTACTATGTCATGAACATTATGTAATTATTTAAGTTAATAACGGTCGTTTTGTCGATCTTTGGTACTTGAGTCAAAAATATATTTCTTATAATTACAAGTTGTTCATGTGTCGAAATATCCATTATATCAAGAATTATGTTCATGATGTAGATATCATATATATCATATATATCCAGTATATACATGCATTTATAATATTACATAACATTTAGGGGTAAGAAATGAAATGCACCGTTCATGGAGACGGTAAGCCATACGTAAGCATGAACGCTACTTTCATTTCTATTTCGTATTTTATGGAATTATGTTATAATTATATAAAGGTATAATATAATTCCATTATATTATAATGTATAATACCATTTACTCCATCCTTTATACATCCCACATATGGCATTAACGATTCAAATCACTTTGAGGGGGCGGTAGTCCACACTTCCTAAAATGAAATTATCGTGTTTACCCATAATGAAAATCATAAAGGTATGCCATAAATGAAAAATACAGAAGATTAAGTAAAAAATAAACATATTATATATCATATATAAATATAGTGACATCTTAATGGCCACCTTTGAAGGTGTTATATGAGTGTTGAACAATCATCGTTTCGTGAGGCAGAAATTCGCCATCCACAGAAACAGTATGTTCTTTAACCATTAGATGTAGGTGTGTGTAAGTGTAGCTCGAATCCTTATTATAACAACATCTTAATATATTGAGGATACTGGTGTTGTTACAAAAGAAAAGAATAAAAAGAGTTTAGGGGGTTGGAGAAGATAAATAAAATAAAAGAACACAAGAGAAGACATTACCTTAAAATCGGGTAACTCTTTTGATTTGAGCCAAAGGCTTCCTTGGGAAGAATTATGCCCAAAGTGAGGCTTCTAGGAGTAAGGGAGGGAAGTTGGGAGAGTATTTGGGTAGATGTTGGCCGAGCCAAATGGCTTGAAAGTGTGAATAAGGTGTTAGAGGTGGGGGCCTTTTATAAGTGGAGAGGAGGGGTACTCTTGGAAAGTAATGAAATATTACTTTATTATACAATGCTTTTCGGATTCTAAAGGTCCCACACTTCTATAATTCTAGGATAAGGTGATAAGGGTTCGAAATCTACCCATCCAATAGGCTTTTGACAAGTGTAAGCCTTGGATTTTACATTATCTTTTCATTTTATTTAAATCGTTAATTAATGAGGTAATCGCTGCATCATCATGGTGTCATAAATAATTTAATTTATTTAATGTCTAAAAATTATAAAAAAATTATGATGATGTAGGAAATCTTTTTATCTTTCTAATGAATATTTATAGTCAATAATATGACTTGTATAACCCCATTTAAAAATTGTTTTAGTAAAACAACTCTTGTTTGTGACCTTTTTATTTTAACATTAAATAAAAAGTTATTTATGTCCTTTTCCTACCAAAGTGGCTCCATGGGGTCCCCAAGTTGACCCATGGATTGTATTGGTCGGCCATGACACATCCAATAGGGGTAGGATAAGTGTAAAGCTATTTTCATATTTTTATAATATCATTTTTACCTTAAATTTCACTAATTACCTTTAATCGTGATTAATTAAACTTAAAAGTTACTATTCACCAAAAAATTATTTTAATCCCATTGAACCACATTTTACTTCCTAATGACAACCATGTATGTCAGATTTTTTAAAATCAAATCACAGAAGTGGTAATGTTTCATTTAAATGAAAAATCAGTTTTTTAACTACCACTTAGTGGTTTCACTATTCATCAAAAATTGAAGTTTTTCAGAACAATGCCAAAATTTCACCCTAAGCTATAATTGATATTCCAAATCCAAAAATGATGTCTATTTTACAAAATTCCAAACATATAAGTTGCATTAATTAATTTTATAATTAATTCCCGCTGTCACAACAAATAGCGTGTTTTTAAGAAACAATATATATCAAAAGATTGACAATTGTTTATGTCTAATTTCAAAGTGAAATTAATTCTAATAAAAACCATTGGATAAAATGGTAAAAATATATTATAATTATAGTTTAAAATCACTCAATAGTATAATTTATCACTATAAATTATTTTGATTAAAAAAGTTGTTTTTATGTATTTTTCACTGTTCATAGAAAATTGGAAGTTCTCAGAAAATTACAAAAAATTCAACTTAGGATAATTTCGATATTCCGAATACAAAAATAAAGTCCATTTTGAAATATAAAATTTCTATAATTTTAAAAAGTGCGTATTACTATTCATAACGGCTACTTTGATTGGTTGTGGTGTGTGTTAGAACTCGAAGTTGCGTACAATGCATGCTATTGCATTATTGAATGAGAAGCGTATCATAGAAGCTCGGGGTGTTACAGGTATAGTCTCCCCACTGACTATCCTTAGACCCTTGCTGCTAGCCGTCAGCCCCTGGCGTATGGGGAGATGCACTTGAGGTCATATGGAGACCGGTCCGGCCACCGGTTTAGTGGTGAGTCGGGTCGGGACGTTACAAAGTGGCATCAAAGGTTTATGTTTCTTTCTTTTCCTTTGTCGTACTGTTTTGGGGTTGGTAGATAGGAGATTAGGAATGTGTCATCACTTGGGTTAATAGCCGTTCTTGGGACTGATCACCTCATGTACGAGAAATGACTAAGTGGCCATGGATGAGAATTGATGTTTGTACTATTAGAGGTTACAGTTGATATGATTTCACCTTGAGTGACTGGTTTATTTTCCGCTATTTATTGATTTTGAGAATTTTGAAAAGAATAATTTTCTTGGCCTGATATGGCAAAGAAGTTTCATACATGCATCATCTTAGGCACTTAGAGATTCACATGTCATGCATATAACATGCCATGTAGTTGCATTAGTAGGATGCCTACTAATTTGGATTGTGTTCCTTGGGTGTAATGCCATTTTTGATCTACTTTAGCATGCCTCTCTAGATATCATGTTACGGTGATAGATTTAACATTCTTGGGTGATTATATGCCGTACTGCCTTAGTTATTAGCATGTTTTTTTGTTGTGACATGATTCTGTGTTATAGGTTGTTATTGTGTTACTGCTTATGCTAACATGTTAAAGATGTTTTGATATGTGAAAGGGCTGCTAAAGTTAAAATGTTAAATGAATGTTGATTGTGTTAAATGGGAGCCAAAATCCAGTGATAAGGTGTATGGGCGCCTTATCGATTGGTAGGTGGCCACCCATATAATTTGGACCGTTAGGTTGATCATGTTAATTTCTGAATTGACATTGGTATCGATTAATGAGAGCCAATTTTCAATCCATGGAGTGTATGGGCACTTCATGAATTGGGAAATGATGACTCATATTAAATATGATGACTAAATGTCATGTGAAATGCTTATAAAATGTGAAAGATGTTTAATGTTGATCTGAAATCAAATGGCTAGTTTCCAAAATGCAATTGGACCCAAGTAGGCCAGTTGGGGAGTGTTTTTATGGGATAACTCGTTTAGGTGTTTAAAATTTTAATACCTGTGCGTTTGCTATTGGGTTGCTTCATAGAGAACCCAGGTTGGTTAAAATGGGATCCTCGTAGGTCGCCTTATCTCCTTAATTTTTTTTATAAGTTTCCTGGAAATGACGGGATGTCAACTAACGTAAATGTTTTAAAAAGGGATTTTTATGAAACTTGACTGTTTTTCCTTGGGGCGTTTTGAAAATGGTACCTTGATGTTTTGATTAAATCGTTTGACAATTAAAGATTAAAAGTGATTAAATATAAGAGGCTTGGAAATGGAACCTATTGTGGTGTTCACTGTTTAAATCCCTCATGTAAAGGGTAGTTCGGACTTCTCTTGAGTTGCCTTGGAACGGAAGCATGCGTACCTTCTGTAGGCTTTCTTCTCCTTAGAAATGGCCTTATGTTCGGCTTTTGAGCCTAGTGACTTGTTTGAAGTGACCCGATTTAGGGTTGACACTTTTTCTTCGTAAGGGGCTAACCTATGGTCGGTAGCGCCCTTAGAACTTAAATGCCTTGCTAACGCTATAGCTTTTCTCACTCTTTTGGAGTTGTTGGGTGCCGTTGTCCCATGTAGGACTTCCAGTTTCCAATGACACCCTTGTTCGAACGGCTGGTGATGTGTTTCTTGACCTTGTTGTGGGCTTGAGCATTGAGTAATTCTCTTTGTCAGCTGGTTAGACGTGCCTTGGGCATGGTTGGCTGCTTTGTTGGTCGTTTGACCCTTTCTTCTTAGTAATGGATGACTGGTTATGGCTTCATCCAGGAAAATGGTCGTATGAGGCAATCTGACTCCGTAATAAGTCTTTTTGTACTTTTGAGTACGGTCTTGGGTCAACTCCATGTAGAGTAACTTGAGCGTTAAAGAATCAGTTTCATTTCAATACATGGAATGGTTTTCGAAAGACCCGGGTGTTTTGACACGCCGATCTTGTTGTTAATCTAGCACGCTGGTGAGCAGCTATTCTTTTCTTGAGACGTCATGGGAAATCTTAAGGTGGGTATTGCCACTTTTTCATGATGAATGTGTTGGCAGGTGATGTCGAGCTTTTAGAATAGAGTTGTCTGGTAATGGTTTGACTGATCTTCTATATGACCTTGGTTTTCTCTTAGTGTGCTCTTCTGGACAAGACGAGCATGTCCCCTATCTTGACCTCATCACGAAGACACTAAGATAGCGTCAGTCTTGTGCCACGCTACAGTTTAAATGTTGTTGGGCTTGAGGAGTAGTTGTTATCTGGGTAGTACGCGAGATGCGTTGGTTCTTTGGGAAACTTTTATTTTAGTGTTTGGGCACGATTGTTTTTAAAATATCCTTGAGATGGATTGACTTCGAAAATTTACCAGATGTTGGGTATGGACTTCGTTATACTGGCGGTGGTTTTGGAATAGTTTTAAAGGCACGTCATTAGATAAAGGGATAAAGTGACTTTTGGGTTCGCGAAGTCTTTTGAGGGAAGCATGTGAAACCTATTCCATTGTTTGATCATGGTTCAACCTTTTACGTTGACAAGGTCCTTCTAATGACCTAAGATATAAGATCTGTTTCAATGTTTAAGCTTTAGAGTAATCTTTGGACCTAGTTAACAAGGATTATCCACCACGTTTGAGAAGGGTTAAAGGTGTGTTTGGCATTGGGAACACAACACGTCACTTCTAACGAGATTAAATGACCTTGGTAGGTCAGTTGTTTTAGTAGTGGTTCTCGATGGCTTCTCGGGGATGAGAAGTTTTTAAGGTGGGTATAATGTAGGATCCTATGTTTTTGAACTGGGTTAATTTTACGAATGTTTCTAAAATTATTTTTTGGTTTATCAACATGTCGTTCTTTTTAAACCAATCTCTGGAATTTTATTCCGAGTGTTGGAACACCTAAATTTTTCGTTTCTCGAACTTGATTGAAGTTTTGAGGCTCAGGGGAAGTCGCACGGGTGGCGTACGGTTTGTCTAACCATGCGGCCAAACCGTGTGTAGTTGGAGTTTTGAGGCAGTGGCTAACGCACGGTTGGCACACGATTTGTCTAACCATGTGACCTAACCATGTGAGGAATGTTTGCCGAGTCAGTAGCTAACGCACGGTTAGCACATGGTTTGCCTAACCATGCGAGCAAACCGTGTATGCACTTAAGTGAGATCTTAAAAAAGTGTACCTCACTTGTTTTTGCCTTTAGATGGATCATTTTTCCTCCTAAGTGGCCATAGCTTGAGATCACCCTCCCTTGAATGTAGTAGAACCTCTCCCAAGCATTTTGGAGGCGATCCGAAGGCTTCTCTTGGCGAATCGAAGCCGGATTCTTGAGGTAAGTAGAGGTTCTTCTTCATTCTTGTTCGGTTTCTTAGATCTACTTAGATCTACATATCCTCTTCTCTCAGTTTATTAGATCTACACACAATATGGGTAAATATAAGTGTGTGGATGACAAGTGTGACGAGTTTTGGTCCTTTTCTTGCTAGGAGAAGTGATCTAAGGTGGGTTCTTGAAGAATCAACCCGTTTCTCTTGAGGGTTCTTTATTCATTGTGGTTTCTATCAAAACCCCGAGGTAGGGTCCCAAATCTTTAACATTTTATTTAAGAATTATAGTTTCTTTAAATAAATTAGGAATGTGAGTTTATTCATTATGATATGTCAATGAATGACACTTTTGATGTTATTAAATAATTCCACCCACATGTGATAAGTGAGGACTTGAACTTGTGTTGAGTTTAAGCATGTTTGTCTATTTTGGTTAAAGTGATATGATTAAACAGTTGAATGATTTGAATGGGAAGAATGAGTAATAGGATAATTAATTGTATAATTAATTATCAAGTCATGAGTTGGGATAATATTGTGGCTTTTACAGATTATTGGGAATATTGAATATTTGACATGTTCAGGATATAATTTGGAAACTGGTAATAATTAATGGATGGATTAATTATTACATGTTAAATGGTAAATGGTTAACTAATTGATGATTGGTTAAATAGATAAGGTTTAATTAATTAATTGTTGAATTAATTAGTTTTCATGCATTAAATTAAGATTGTGAATTGATAGTTTGTTACGATTGTTATCCAGGAGTACTTTTGCTGTGTATTAGTCTTCCATGCCTTAAGTTGTCTTGGATGGAGTTGTTCAAAAATATGATATGTTGTGTGAGATAGTTGCTAAATATCTTGGATTTGTTCAGCATGTTTTGTGATGATTGTGGGGTGCTTGTAGATTGTTAAAGTCCTGGACTAATCACTGTTGAGTAGACGAGTTCAGGCTTGTTAAGGAATTTGGTTAATTAAGTGTTGACTTATCTGAAGAGCATTTTGTGTTGTTAATTAATTGTTGAATTAATTAACGGATTGGTTTTGTGGTTTCAGACATGGTATTCTACACCAATGATAAATATATATGTATGATTGATGAATGGGTTTTGAGACAAGGACTGAGGCTCCCAATACTCATAGGGTGTTAGACATGGAGTTCTACACCAATGATAGATGTATATGTATGATTGATAGATGGGTTGTGAGACAGGGACTGATGCTCCCAATACTCACGAGGTGCTAGACATGGCGTTCTACACCCAGCTTGCAAGTAAATATTCTTTTATGGGACATGGACTGATGCTCCAAATACCCATGGGTTGTGAGACAAGGACTGACACTCCAAATACTTATGAGGGTTATAGACATGATGTTCTAAATCCATTAATTAACATTGAACTGTGGGTCCAATTGTTCGTGCATGAAATGAGTTAATGGTTAATGAAGGATGTTGCGACATGATGATTTGTGATTTGATTATGAGAAAGGGTTTAGACTTATTAATGAATTGGGTGAACCACTGTTAGTGGATATACCAGGATCGAATCACTATTTTAGTGGATGGGCTTAGACATAATATATGAAAGATTAAATTGAATAACTTATGACGCGTTATCCAATCTAAAGCACAAGCTTGGATTCGGTCTTTACTTGATTACTTAGATGGTCTTTAGAGACATCCGTGGTGAGTGACTTATACGGGGGATGTCGGGCATAGGCCGAATCTCAAGACTTTCATAATAAGATTTGAGTAATTGATAAATGAAAAATGATTATGTAATGATTGTTGAGTATGCATGACAAATGAATAGTGCAGGTTCAGACACCAGCTGAGTGCTGAAGCAGGTACTTGAGTATATAGTTACTTTGTACTACTTACTTCATTTTATGCATGCCTTCACGTGTTTTAAATTATTTATTAAATATCTGGATTTGGGGTAGACACTGGTAGTCCCGGCCTACTGAGATTTATATCTCACACCCTACTTGGGCCTCCATTGCACTGGGTACCTGAGTAGATTCTATTTGGTTGCAGGACTATGCTGTTTGCATTTACTTGGAAGATATGAGTAGAGGATCGAGAAGATGCTCGGGATGCTCGAGGAGATCACCCTTGGGGCTTTGAGTCATTATTTATTTATTTATGTATTGGAATGTAAAGCATGCTATTTTGTTCACTGTTTCTACTTTTGTATCCTTAGCATTTCATGCATGCATCTACTGTATAATTTGGTGTTGGCCACTTTTATAAAATGAGTATTATTTGTCTTCCGATGTTTGTCATTTATGAGTTACTGCTTCTGCTATTGTTTGTTATCTACACTGATGTACCGCTGTGCAACTCTGATAAGAGGGTATATTCTCCCCACTGACTATCCTTAGACCCTTGTTGCTAGTCGGCAGCCTCTGGCGTACGGGGAGACACGCTTAAGGCAATGTGGCGACCGGTCCAGCCACCGGTTTAGTGGTAAGTTGGGTTGGGACGTTACAGTGTGTGTGTGTGTGTGTATTAAAGATTTTGTACCTTAAAACTAGGCACACCACCTGGACCTAGTTCAGGTGCAACCTTTGAAACTTATGCTAGGTGGTTCGAGTCCCTATACCAGTAGTTCCCATGTTTTCTTAGAGCTGACGGGCTATTATGGGTCGAGCTTCATATGGGCAGGCTAGCCTCCGTAGGCCTACCCACTGAATCCCAAACCCGACCCGAGTCGGGCTTTGTCGGGCCGATCCAGTTGGGCCAAAGTTACATGCTTATGACACCCATTTGATTGCTTAATCAAATGGTGTTGCATGCTCCAAATGGGTACACAGAGAGACGAAAGGTGTGCACTCAGACAACACGATGTGGCATCCTCCTGGATGTTCGATTAAGAGATAAAATGACCACACTTTCCCACCAACGACGCGCTCAAAGCATAATTCATTCATGATTTGGACCATTTGATCACACGATTGGACAACTGAGCGCATCCTGAGGTGGAGTCAGAACTGCATGATAGAGTGCATGAGGGTACCACATGACACCCCATGATTGGAAGAATGTACTCGGGACACGTGGGGGTGCATGACACAATGTTTTTAGACCACAAAAGTTGCGTTGGACTCCTAGTGACATCCCAGGCCCAATAGAAAAATGTTTGAGTCATTTTGAAAACATTTAAAGGATAAACTTTGTGTTCTATGATGAAATTAATTGGGAAATTGTTGTTATAAATAAAATAATAATTTATCTTTTCCAAAACAGTGTTAGCATCTCTTATTGCTACCGATTGCTAAATATACTTTAAGTGAGTGAAATGAGCTCAATGGAATACAAATTATTGGACTAGGATGTCCGCATTTCTTAAGTGACTGTGTGATTATTATTATTATTAAATAATAATAATAATAATAATAATAGTAAGTGATGAAATCTTATTTAGGATGAAAAGGAGGAGATTGAATTATATACTTGGATGAATTCTTATCCACAGGAGGTAGTGAGTAGTCCATGATGGTATTTTAATAGCGGGAAAGATATAAATTCATATTGATAATAGAGAAAAGAGAATCATTTAACCTTATAATGATTTCTCCCATAACATGATGACAACACTTATGAAAATTATGAATTCATTGTGAAAAAAATAATTCTAGGCATTGATCATATATGATAAAAATGGATGAGAATAAGTAATGAAATATAAAGATGTTGTGCATCAGTGAAGATAAAATAGAATTATCTAGATAAAGTATGAAGGATGTGAGGTAACTACTTAAATAAAAAGTGGTACTTAAGAGAATTGTTGTTGGATCTAATGGTGTTGTCAAAATGGAACTTTTCAAAGTTGGATATTTGGTATAAAAGTAATCATTTATATCAAAGTATGAAATGAAATTTATTGGAAGAGAAAATGTGGATAGTTTGAATGAATTATGAAAGGTGATAATACATGCTAATCTTATAAGTCATTAATGGGAACTAAATAATGATGAGGATATAGAAACCCTAGACCTTAGCACATATTATTAAATGATTTTAAGCATAATTAACCATTAAATACAAATCAAGTATCAGAAAGTATAGTGTCTTTGAAAGATTAGGTACATGATTAGAAAGTATGAAACCATAATAAAAACATTTGTTATTTAATCTCCATAATGAGCTCATAACTTTCTTTGAGCTCTTACAAATGCATAAGATAACCTGGAGAATACATGAATAAAGGGATGAGCTAAAAAACCCAGTAAGGGAATAAACATAGGAATAAAGCATAGCATATGAGTTAGAAGACATAACATGGTGACATAAATTCATGGAACATGAATAAACATATGGAATCATAACAGTGTAGATCATAGGATCATTTAATCATGGAACCATAGGAATATGACAACAAGGAAGTCAACAACACTAATAAATAGTAATAAATAGTAATAAATAGTAATTAATGATAATTATTAAGAAGTATTTGTAATTATTTATCTTCTTTTTTTTGGATAATGTTTTTCTAATTTCAAATTATTCAAAAACAGTAATGATTTTATATTTTGTAGAAAAATATGGAACAAGGAAGTCAACAACAGTCATTATTAGATGATCACTCTTGGATAAATGAATCATTATTCATACACGTGCATATAGGGAATAAAAAAAACAATGAACAATGAATTTTACTTGAGAGAATCACATCATAGAGAAACTGAAGTTGAATTTTACAACATGCTGGATGGAATTATTGAACTGTGTTATCTAGGGAAAAATTACATAACAATGTTTATATATCAGTGGTTGGATACTGAGAGAGGCTTGCGTGTTTATACAATTCATGGAATCATAGATATTAAATATAAAAGTCTTCTTATAGTAAATAAACCATTTTTACTGGCTCAACAGGCACATCAAATATATTACGCAAAGTACTGTGCTACTTCAAGAGACCTGAGTGATTGGTGGAGCATAATAAAAATAAAATATCGGGAAAATTAGTTTACTCAAACTGAATGTGGTTCTGATGAAGTATAAGGAATTTAATTTTTTCAAGAGACTACTCAAAATCCATCTTTTTCACAAAGAGACATGAATATCGATGATGACACCCCACAATTAAGGGTCAATGGTGACGATGATGTTAATGATGTTACAAATGAATTTGAAATGGAAAGAGATGATGAAACTAAAAATCATATGGATATTGATGATTCCAATGATGAATATGAAGACATTGACATCGTCAGATATGAAGATGAGGATGAAGGTGAACATCGACAGAGTTAAATGTTAGTTATAATCATAAATAATATATATCTATATGTAATAGTTATTTTCAACTATCTGCTAACAAAAATCATTTTGTGTTACAAATGGACCCTGATCTATTTCGTGAGTTGGAGGAGGCTGAGCTACCTTTGGATGAGGAGGATTTGGGATCATCTGAGCCTCATCCAACTGGCGGTTCAGGGGGTACGCCGAGGGGGCGTGGTCTTGTGCGACTGATGATTCCTGACCCTATCCCCAAGCGACATCCATGTCTTGGCTTCAATCCACACATGGAGAGGTATGGTAACCTGTTTATTTTAGTTAGCTTTCATTAATTTATTTATATTCTAATTATTCGATTATTTTTTCTTTTTTCACAGTTTTGCGCATGTAGCTGTTGGGCAGGGAAGCACTATCTTGAGTAATTATTTTTCTCAACCATGGATCACATGGGAACAGATTCCTGTTGATGTGCAGTTTGTAATGTTCAATCATTGGCTAGTACGTAAATAAATAATATTTATTTAGAAATTTATTTCATTAATAAATTAATATTATAAATTATTTGTAGGGTTTATGGTATCCCATCGATGATAGCATCCGTGGCGCTATCCATGAGTCATGAGAGGTGTCTATGCGTGAGCGTTTCTGTCAGTTTTTGCACAATTTGAGAAGGACAACCATTAAGAAAGAAGGAGTGATAGTATTTGATGAGTCATGTAGAGCCCACTAACTAGAGTACATTTCATATCGTGTTTGGGATGGATTATGTTCACACTAGTTGAGTGGTGGATTTCAGAGGAGATCTTCATTGGGCCAGTAAAACTGAAGGAGACAAGAGGTGACACATCAAGCTAGTAGTCGTACATTTAGTACGCATAGAGAGCATTTGGTAAGTATCTTTTTTAAATATTTTATATAACAATAAATATAAACACTTTATTTTATATTCATATAAGTAGTCGAGCATCTTGGTATTATGGAGTACGATGTTTATCGGAGAATGTACAATGATCCATTTACTGGAGAGATTAGAGGTGATCACCAGCGTCAGATTGTGGTCAGTATTATTTCTTTTTCAGTTTGAAAATTAACTGCATATAATATTTATACTATTTTAATTTCAAATTGGAACTGATGGAGTCATATGAGGTCATGACCTCTTAGACACAGGCTGAGAGTCAGGCCGAGACGGCTAATCAGACTAGTGCCCACCATTTCGATGAGGCGACATGGATGCAGGCGACCTAGTATGCATTCGAGAAGGGCTGGGCAGTTGGTATCGGCTCTCATTTGACTCTTGAGACTTATTATGGTACTACTGGGATGTCAGCATCCAACTTGAGAGGAGCTTATGGAGAGACATCATCTTCTAACTCACAATATCAGGAGCAGTTGCGAGCTCAAACCGAGCTTATAAAGAGTTTACAGAAGCAGTAGGAAGAGATGTGCCAACAACAGTAGCAACACAAGAAGGACATGCGTTGATGGTAGCAGTAGTAACACGATCAGATGGAGTACATGCGCCGTCTGACTCGTAGTTTAGGGATGAATTTTCTTCCACCATCTCCTCCAGCTCCGCCAGAAGACTACCCCCAGTGATTTTTTTGTTCCGTTAAAAACATTTGAATTCAACATTTGTTGTAAAATGACCTATTTACATTTTTTGTCTTTTATATTGGTACGAATATTGCATAATTTATTATTATTATTATTATTATTTTAATATTTTAATATTTTATTATTTATTATTGGTATTATATTTTTTAATATTCGTGTATTTTAATAATAATAATAATAATAATAATAATATTTTATGATTTTTTAATATTTTTTTGCGAATATTGAGAATTTTAATATATTTTTTTATTTTAATAATATTAATATTATTTTTTTATTAATTATAATTTTATTAATTTTTTTATTAAGTATTTGCAACGAGGCCTTTTGCGACAGGACCCCATCGCAAATAGATTATATATATATTTTTTAAAACTTATTTGCGATGGGTTACTTTACCGTCGCAATTTTTTTACGACGGGCCCGTTGCAAAAGGTTTAGGTATATATAGCATATATAAACATAGAACTATTTACGACGAGACAATGGGCCCATCACAACTATCTTTTGCGTCGGGCCCATCGCAACAGGTTCTTGTATATATAATGTATTTAATCGAAGATCTATTTGCGATGGGAAACAGTCCCGTATCAAATAATATTTTTTTGCGACGGGCCCGTCGCAAAAAATACTAATTGCAACACTGTTTTCTACAATGAGCTTTTTACTATGGGACCCTATCGCAAAAGAATTTTTGTGACTGGATCCCGTCTCAAATAGCCCGTTGCAAATAGCCGAAATTCCAGCAATGTGGGAAGGAGCCATTGCCAGTTGAGATGACAGAGCATTCCACAGGGTAACACCTCGATCAATGATAGTTTGAAAAAAATTACACTGGGTTTTCAGGTCCAAGGGGTTACAAGTTATAGGTGGGTCGTTACCCGCTACCAAGCACCATTATGTACTTCCCTAGTTGCAGGACCAAGTGTAACAACACCTGGGATTTCAGGACAGTTCCACATGGTGTAGAGGGCCCCACAAGAGGTTATAATGGCATATAGTGTGTGTTGCTTTGCAAGGACTCGAACCTGGAACTTCGGGGTCAGGACGCCACTGCCGCTAACCAACTCACTTGTGCCCCATGGGAAAAAGTACACTGGGTTTTCAGGCCTAAGGGGTTACATGGTATAGGAGGCCTGTCGCCCACCACTAAGCACCTTTATGTACTTCCCCAGCTGCAGACCCAAGTGTAATGACACATGATATTTCAGGCTAGTTCCACACGGGGTAGAGGGGTCCACGAGAGGTTATAATGACATATAGTGCGTGTTGCCTTGTGAGGACTCGAACCCGGAACCTCAGGGTGAGGACGCCACCACTGTTAACCAACTCACCTGTGCCCTGTGGGCAAAAGTACACTGGGTTTTCAGGCCCAAGGGTTTACAAGGTATAGGCAGGACATTACCCACCACCAAGTTCCTTTAGATAAAATCTTAATGATGAACGTTAGTTTTATTTTGGTGAATTTTTGATTATCACAAACTAGTTTTGTTTTATTATTTAATATCATGTATATATATTAGTTCCAGAACATAAAACAATCAGTAATATACATTTTAATTTTTTAACCATTATAATGGTTTTATGACCATCTATGAATGTAGAAATAGAAAATTAAAAAACGCAATCCATGAAGGTGGTGAATCGACGCATCCCAGACGATGTTTTCATTTTTAGAATAAAAGGAGAGGATAATAGATTTGATGATGGATATCAAATTAACATAATAACATTATATTATATGTATGTTACTAGAGTTATCATGTCACTTTAGATAGGGGTGAGGGAAGGATAATAAAAGAAAGGAAATTAAAAGAGAAAGATGAGGGTTTTACCTCTTGAGTGTCGTCTCCTTGAGAACCTCCTTAAGGAACTTGGAAATGGCCTCTTGGTGAGACCAACAAGACCATAACGTGGGGAAGAGGCTCAATAGAGGAATTGGAAAAAAATATTATAAATCTTCAAATCTTATAAGGAGTGAGGAGAAGAGGTGGCAATGAGCGGTATTTATAGTGGGAGGAGAGGGGTGTTTTTGATTATTTTATTCACTTGTTTATTATTTTGGATCAAGACTATCAATAGTGTTGATTCCTATGACTAAATACAATAAATGGTTTGGGTGAGTTTGAACCAATGGGTGCTTACCTTATCCATACATAAGCCATGACTCAATAATTCATGTATTTGTCTTAAAATGTTAAATACCGTAAAATATTGTATTTCACTATTCACAAAATTCAACAATTTTAGAAAAATCCCAAAAAAATAACCCCAACCATTTCTCAAAAAGTTTTTTTTTAAAAATGGACTCCATTTTATGAAAATAATTTTCTAAATGAGTAATTTAATTTTTTATTAAAATCACCATTTATTTGAAAAGTACTGATATTAATATTATAAATAATTTTAGGATACATTGAAAAATCAATTAAGTTCTCATAAAATTATATTATAATCACAAGACAACAAAATATTAATTTATGAATCTATTTTATGAAAATAAATTTTCTTTTAAATCATTATATTAATTATAAAATTTTAAATAAACATTTACATTTTTCAAAAATACCAACACTTAATTTATTATTTTAAAAACATTTATTTACTTATTACATGATATAAATATATCATATTTTCACTTATAAGATACCTATATTTTATTTATACTTTTATAGGTGAAATTACTATTCTATTGGCCAAATTACTATTCCTAATGACCACATTACTATTCCAACATTCAAGTTACTATTCCATTGGTATAGATTCCTTAATTTCTAGAAATACCTATTATTTCATTCATTATTCATTTATAAAGTTTGTATTATCTATGTGATTTTATGTGATTTATATTATATGACATAATTATAAGAAGGGAATTTCCATTGATAAAATTCTGGATCATTATAGAGGAAGGGTATTCTCTCGAATGGCGTGGCATGATAATGGAGGTATTGGTTGTTTTTATGAATGTGTTACAAATAATGGAAAGAGAACGAGACATGATGATAAGGACCTTAAATAATAAAGTGGTGGGATCTTTACAATACATATTTTGATGGTTTGGCTTTGACCCGGGGACTTGGTAGAAGTAACTTGAGTTACTTTTGATGTCTTGAACACAACTTCCATGAAGAGAGTGATGCCACCTATATTTTGGTGTGGCTAGTGGAACAATTAAAAAACAACATTTATTTTCTATTGAATTATTGTTCACTCCCTATTATATTGGGAAGTGATAATTCACTGAGAAGAATGTAGTAGCTGGTTTCTACATGGGAAGTCTTGTGAGACTGATAGGGGGATTCTTGTTTGTGTGTAAGGTAATTGATGGCGTGTACTCATCTACTTTGATATGTGATGCAACATATGATGGGTGAATATCCATGGTGATGAGGTGTAATGGTGGATCTTCTTTACACTCACCCTTCATTTAGGATTGGAGTGAGGTGACAATGACCATAATCTTTCTTACCCATTGATTTGGGTCGAGGTCGATGATGATTTATACATGAATCTACCTTTAATCACCCACAACTTTTATTTGAGATGTATCATATATTTCTAGGCGATGATTGGATATGAGTATTTTCTCCAGTATCTCTAGTGCAAGATAGATAAAGATAAATAATTTTTCTAGTGTCCCTGATGTGAGAACACGATGAATGGGATGGGTGAATATGGGTAATTCCTCCATCATCCCTAATATGAGAATGAGATGGATGGTATTTCACCTCAGCGGTGACACCCCTTTCTCTTCCATAATACATGGATTGAGGTGTGCACTAATTCACCATATACTATCTCTTCTCCCACCCACAACTCTTGGATTGTCTACACTTTACTTTTTGATTATACACACAGACAATAGATGTTTATGGGGTCAGATTACTACTTGGGATGACCATAATGATTATTGTTAACTCACCCACACATGCACACTTTCTCGTTGTTTACCTTGTGTCCGTTGTAGATTAGCTGATGTGGAGGATGGATGATCATGGAGCCAGGAGATGGATAACTAATATGGATAGCTGGTGGAGTGGAGATCTCATGCTAATGACCACCCTCATGTCATCGAGGACCAGGATTTTATTTTTTCAGGATGTGTGGTATTATACCATCCGATTACATTTTTATTATTTCACTTTATATCTTGGAGATTTTTTTTATATGCATCAGTTATATTGTTTAGTTTTTATTTCATACATATTATGATGGATTTTGATGTATAATAACATGTTTATTTAGAGGTAATTCCTCCCATGATTGTGTCGATACCTCAACACTGGTCGCTAGCCCCTGACTTAGTAGAGGTGGATTTGGGGAGTTTCCCTACTAATAATGAAGGCTATATGCAATAAATATTATATAAACCATGAGATGGTTTCTATCATATCATAATATATGATACAAGCATCTCGTATTATACAGAATTACTAGTGGAAATTCCACTTATACCAATGGTTCAATCCAAAAAGTTTGAAAAAATTGCTGGGATAATGATCCTATACCAACGGTTTTGTATAACCATTGGTATAGGGCTGTCCAAGGTGGGTTTTACCAACGGTTTGATACAACCGTTGGGTAAAGTATTCTAGGGGTTGGTTTTACCATCAGTTTCTATCAACCATTGGTATAGACTTAATATCCCAATGGTTTTTAAAAACCATTGGGATAGAAAATCCTCAAATGCAGTGTGGGAAACGATCCTCTAGAACCAATGTCGAACATTTTCCCCTAAACCATATCTCCTACACTGCAAACCCTACTTCCCAACTAGATCTCGATGGTGCTAAATCTACTTTCCAACCGGTCATCTATCTTTCATTAAAGTAATTTTTGTTCTTCCACTTCAAATCGGTATGTCTGACTTCATTTATTTTAGATTTTTTCTTTCGATTTCACTGTAATGTACTATGTATTATGATCCTTTATGAGAATTATTATAATGTACTCTTATCCATATGGAATGATTTGATCTATAAATATTTCCAGTATACTAAGAGTCGTTTGTATCCACCATGATCCACCTTGTTCATGATTCAGGGGATGTTCAACAATTTTATTCACACTATTTTCTACATATACATGTTTCATTTGAGGTAGGATCTTTCTTCTACATCATAATCCTACTTATCTAAAAAAATTATATGTTTATTAATCACTTATCTCTTGAAAATCCATGTGACACCATCAACTTCTTTTTCTCATGTTTGGTGTGACATAATTTAGAACACCCATTCCAAATAGGGTATTTAATGGTTATCTTTATTTTTTGTTTAATCAATAAGTAATAATTATTTTTGTCATTCAGTAATAATGAAATTAATCTAAATAAATATTAAAATTGATTAATGAATGAACTCCAGTTTTGGATATAGCTATCACTTGGGTTTCCAAAATGATAGTGTATTTCTCTTGTTTTACTAGATAAAATGCAATCTATGTATATGTTATATTTTATCATGTTTGTTGTTGATGGAAATTGGATAAAGAATGTAAAACTTGTAATGAATTTTGTATAATCAACAAAAATGGGTGTTTAATCAGAACCATTCTTCATTATATTTTATGAAAATCAATGTGATTCTTGATGCAGGTTTATTTAATATGTTCTTCCTTATATGAAATTAGATTTTATAATTGGTGGCATATTTTCATATCTTAATTATAGGTATACGATATCTAGGGTTCCATTTAGTAGTAACATATTTTAAAATATTTTTTAATTCAATAATGTAAACAATTTTTTGATTGATAATGATAATGACTTTTGGTCAAGTGAGCTATAGTATGATTGTGAAAAATGGATTCCTTGGTTTTAGGGGATATATAACCTCTTGATTGTTTGTTGTTTTCTTAGTATATTGTGTGAAATATATTGATTTAATCCATATTATGCAATGATATTTGATCATGAGATTAATGATTTTTTAAAAACAGTGTTCATATGCATGGTGGTGTTAGGGATGGAACCAAAACTAATTGAGTGGGTTGAATCTGGGTTTTCCTAGTGTTGTTGTGCTGAAATTTGGGATATTTCCTTACAATGAATCTATTTTAATGGATGGATGTCTAGGTTTCTAGTTTATTTTTTCCATTCCCCACTGCTTGATACAACTAGAAGTGAATTTTTTATACATATTTTATATTATACTAGTATGAGTTTAAGAGTACCTAGAACATTACAATGATAATGTATGTTAAATAATTTAACTCATGGGGTTGGTTCTTGAATGGAATTGAAAATGATTTCAAATATTTAGGAACCAAAGAATATGTTCAATAATATCTGGATTTATTGGAAATCAGTTAATTATTATTATAATTTTAAAATGATTGAAATAATTATTTAATTGAATGTATTTTGAAATACTTGTGTGCTCATAGAAAATCTAGTCCTTAGTAATGGTAACTGAGTGTCCAAGAGAAAATAACTACAGTTAAGGTTAAGGATATTTACTTTCCCATAGTATGGATTGTGATATATCATTATCTCTATATGTTCTATGATTTTATATGATACCCCACCCATGTCGGTAGTGAAGTTGACACTGTGGGGGGGGGGGGGGGGGTGTAGTGAGAGGGTGGGGAGGGGGTGCAGTGAGAGGGTGGGTGAGTGCAGTGAGAGGGTGGGGGCTATGCAATGGGATGGGTTTGAATATGGGTGGGGGGGGGCTTTAGGGGGGGGGGGTGGGGGGGGGTGTATAGTGGGATGGGGTGTGCAGTGAGAGGGTGTGGGGTGGGTTATGGGGGAGTGTGATGTGAGGGGGGTGGGGGTGTAGGGGGGGTGTGCAATGAGAGGGTGGGGGGGGGGGGGTGCAGTGGGAGGGTGGGGGTTGTGTAGTGGGAGGGGGGTGGCTGTAGGGGGAGGGGGTTGTGTAGTGGTAGGGGGGCTATGTAGTGGGAGTGGGTGTGTAATTAGAGGATGGGGTGGGGGGGTGTAGTGGGAGGGGAGCTGCAGAGGGGTGCAATGAGGGGGTGGGAGTTGTGTGTGTGTGTGGGGGGGGGTGCGAGCATTGAGAGGGGGGGGGGTGCAGTCGGAGGGTGGGGGTTGTGCAATGGTAGGGGGAGGGGGTGGGGTTGGCTATTAGGGGGGCTATGGAGGGGGGGCTATGTAGCGGGAAGGGGTGCGTAGTGAGAGGGTGGATATGTGTAGTGGGAGGGGGTGTGTAGTGAGAGGGTGGGGGGCTATGGGTGTGTGTGTGTGTGTGGGGGGGGGGGTTGTAGTGGGAGAGGGGTTGTGTAGTGGGAAGGGGTGTTGGTTTTAGGGGGGGTGTAGTGGGAGGGGGTGTGCAGTGAGAGGGTGGGGGGGGGGCTGTGGGTGGGAGGGGGGGGTGTGGGGGGTGTGCTGTGAGGGGGGGGATGTAGTGGGGGGGGGGGGTGCAGTGAGAGGGTGGGGTTGGGTGGGGGATGTGCAGTGGGAGGGTGGGGGTTGTGCAATGGGAGGGGGTTTCCTGTAGGGGGATTGTGTAGTGTGGGAGGGGAGGAATGTAGTGGGAGGGTGTGTGCAGTTAGAGGGTGGGGGGATGTGTAGTGGGAGGGAGGGATATGTAGTGGGAGGGTGTGTGCAGTTAGAGGTTGGGGGGCTGTGTAGTGGGAGGGGGGATGTAGGGGGGGTGCAGTGAGGGTGGGGGGGGGGGCTCTGGGGGGGGGGGTAGTGAGAGGGTGGGGTGGGGTGGGGTGGGGGTGTGCAGTGGGAGGGTGGGGGTTGTGGGGGGGGGGGGTGTAGTGAGAGGTTGGGGTGGGGTGGGGTGGGGTGAGGGTGTGTAGTGGGAGGGTGGGGGTTGTGCAATGGGAGGAAAAGGGGGTGGTTGGCTATAGAGGTGTGTGTGTGTGTGGGGGGGGGGGGTGTAGTGGGAGAGGGTGTGCAGTGAGAGGGTGGGGGGTGCTGTGTAGTGGGAGGGGGTGTGCTGTGAGAGGGTGGGGTGGGGTGGGGGTGTGCAGTGGGAGGGTGGGGGCTGTGGGGGTGGTGGTGTAGTGAGAGGGTGGGGTGGGGTGGGGTTGGATGTGCAGTGGGGGGGTGGGGGTTGTGCAATGGGAGGGGGAGGGGGTGGTTGGATATAGAGGGGTGTGTGTGTGTGGGGGTGTGTGTGTAGTGGGAGAGGGTGTACAGTGAGAGGGTGGGGGGTGCTGTGTAGTGGGAGGGGGTGTTCTATGAGAGGGTGGAGGATATGGGTGGTGGTGGTGGTGGGGGTGCTATGTAGTGGGAGGGGGTGTGCTGTAGGGAGGGGGGGCTATATGGGAAGAGGGTGTTGGTGGTGGTGGTGGGGGGTGTAGTGAGAGAGGGTGTGCAGTGAGAGGGTGGAGGGGGGGGGGTTAGGGGGTAGTGAGAGGGTGGAGGGAGGGGGGCTGTGTAGTGGGAGGGGGACAATGAGAGGGTGGGGGACTATGGGGGGGTGTAGGGGGTTATGACTCCAAGCATGAATCCACTCAGCATGGTTCCATAATTTCTAATGACATCTTTTAAATGTTCATACAACCTTACTGAAGTCCTAACCGACTTCAAAGGAGTTTTTACTTGTTAATTTTTCAACCACTTGCACTGGACATAAGGATCTAAACCATGTGTCAATGCACCAATGATCCTACTCCCTCTCTTCTTGAAATGATTTTATTCTATTTACAATCCAATATATGTTCTTTTATACAATGATGCATATGAATCAAAATCATACATTAAATGCGGAACCGGGCATTCTTAGGTCTACTACACATTGATATTCAAGATTCATCAAAATCATTCAATGATCAATTTTATAGAAGACCACAACCCTTCCCTCAAGAGAATCTTTTCACATGTTACTAGGTCGACTCTATAAACTATATGAGTATCCTTAATTATCACATTGAATAACTTACAAAATTCTACTCTATCTTCAATATCCCATCGTCAAGGACAATGATTAAACATGATCGTCCATTCAATCAATTGTTAAGTGAGGCACTAAGCACTGAATAGAGCTCGATGACTCAAAATGAAATCCATTACATTGAACAATCCATTTTTGTCATCTGTAACAATATCTAGAAACATAGGCATAGGTTATGACCACCATCTAGGTGGGTCTTTTTCCCTTACATAAGATTCTATTTTGAACCCCAACATATAAACCAACAACAACTATGGTTATCCTCACAATGCTACCCCATACCATTACATATATTATCTTCTTTGACATAGACAACATTGTAATGATTAAACATTAGGCTGTGAAAACCTGGGAGCTTCATTCCCAAAACACCAATTTCTAATATCAAGGGTGACCCTGAAATAAAATAAATAGTGTCTTACTACCACTATCACCTCTCTTTTTTCATCCATAGAATCAGAACATTCTCAGTTTTTAGCTCACCACCCAACTTCCAATGGCTCAACTGACACCACACATAACCACATCATGAAAAATATAAATAGAGAATGATAGATAAATATTAAATCACATCAAATAAGATCCCTAACCATCATATATAGGATATTTATGGAGGAGATAGAGCCCATAATCATAGTAAGATAGTTCCAAGTGAGTTGGTCATTTTTAGGTGTTTGTGTTTTGGTTTCAGTGTGATTCTGTATATTGTCTCCATGAGTGTTTTTTTGAATTATATACATTGTGTTGTGGGCATGATTATTTTTCTGAATTATATATTTTTAGGTGTTGGAGAATTATTGTATATTTTCTTTGTTGTATTTTCAGGTGGTGTTGAATTCTGTATATTGCAGAGGGAAGGCAAGAGGAGAGGAAGGCTGCTGTAATTCTGTAAATGGAAAAGGGGAGGCAAGAGGGTCGGCTTCTAGAATTATAGAGTTGGATATACCAATGGTTTACAAACCGTTGGTATAAAGATGTAAAAATTCATCTACACCAACATTTTATAGGTAAATCGTTGGTAATACACTATACCAACGGTTTCTTAACCGTTGGTATAGATTTAGGTATACCAATAGTTCTACAAAAACTATTTGTAAACCTATATACCAACAGTTTGTAAACTGTTGGTATATGTTATAAATTTATATTTACCAATGGTTACAAACCGTTGGTAATTCTACATTGAAATGGTTCCTTTAAACTGTAGGGAAATTAGATTTTCTTATTGCTCTATGCCAACAGTTTCCTTATAACTGTCGGTATAAGGATACCCCCATGCCTTATCACCCAATGGTTTTCCAAACCATTGGTATAACATATACCAATGGTTTGTCATCCTATCCCAATGGTTTAAAACCATTGGGATAGCCTTGGTTTCCAGCAACGAATGCATGAAAACTAGGGCATATCATTGTATACGATATATAGATGTTGTATTACCGCTACTTGAGTGAGTCATATTGTATGGATTAGTTTTACCCAATGATTCATCACACAACCAAATGATAAGAATTATCATGTGGGTGATCTTTCACACTGGCTATCATTTAATGTGGATGTTTCATAATATTAAATGCATGAAAAAATCAATGCATTCATGAGATGAATGCGTAATCACCCGATAATTTACTCATAAAAATGCACCATACATTTACTCATACATTATTCAATGTATGCATTAATACATGAAGGACTCAATAATTCCTTGAGGGATTATATAAGGTATCCAATTCCATGGAATGTTTGCATGAGTGTGGGAGAACCATGTGCAAGCTTTTGGTTGAATCATTCTCTCCCTCAAAGGACTCTTTCATTTTCATCCTTTTCCTCCTAATATACTAGCATATCATGGATAGAGGAGAGTCTCATTTGAGAATCTATTGATTTGGTACAACCCATGGATATACCATAGAGTAGTGAGTCCTTTGGATATATCTTAGTGATCCCCATTAATCATATGATGAAGATAGTTGCGACAAATTATTGGTGTAAGGTACACAACAATTTGTTCTTCATTTTATTTAAGCACGGTTTCGGTTTCAAGCATGGTTGGTCTTGGGATTTTAGCTTTCTTATTGCTTCTTCTACAATGATTATGTATTAATCGATCCTTAGATTACCATAAAGTAAGTTGAGATGTGATATATTGGTATCAAAGTAATATCATGGAGTTTAGAGTTAGACACATGCGAGGATTGGTTGGGATACTTAGACTGAGTCTTAATAGGGATCTCTATTATATGTAGTCACTATAGAGGAATTTATAAAGGATGAAATGATCAAAATATTATTTACCATGAATCTTATTGATTATACATGAGTGAGACCTTAATATTTGAACTAGTATTATAAAGTGGAGATCATTTATCCTATAGATTCAGAATATGACTTTGTGATTTTAGGTTTGATCTAATTACATCTGTGATGTTCTATATGGGCTATAGTTTCTAGAGATATATCAACCTCCTCATCCTTATTATGATTTTGAAGTTAATATGGTGTTTCGGAGAAAGTGATAAAGGATTTTCAAGATTGAGATATTTCATTCTACAACGATGATTGCGATGACGAGCTGAGACAGAGAAAATAGATTCTACATTGTGGTATAACTCCAGATAAAAGGATTTCAAAATAACTTAGCTGATTCATATAGTAGTATTGCTTCAGGGTATTATCTATTAATTTTGAGATGATATAGAAATCCATAAATGTTTTCCAAATTTCTATATGTTGGGTTACGAGTTGATTGGAATTTTGAATCCCTTCTTGGTGATATTTGGGACTCTATGAGCTTCTACATGAATTCAAGAGCTATACCGCTGAGTTTGAGATGATTAGAGTACCACCAATGAGTCTTTTTATGTTGTTGGATCCCTATAATTAGAATAATATAGTGTAAGAATAGTTGGATCTTAGAGATCTAGTGGTGATGAACATGTTTGTGAGGAATTATTTCTATAATAAGAATTTGCACAGATAAAAGACATGTAGAATTCTCTAAAGTTAAGTAAGTAGTGAATTTATTCCCAGTTTCCAGATTAGGGGACTCTGTAGGGAAATGTACTCTAGGGTTGTCTATTGTTTTGGGGTATGTGTATATCTTGGATATTCACTATGAGGAGTAGTGCAATGATTGTTAAATATTGATGTCAAGTCACTTTATAACATCATCTATATCACTTTGTTCTGGTTGAATGTTATGATGAAGCATGGGCATGAATACAACTTCAGACATGATAGCATGGGTATTAATAAAAGATCAAACCTTGTGTGTAATGATTAAAAATGAAGGGTGTGGATGTACAGAAACCATTTTTAGTAGCTTCCTTCATAGAGAGATGATGACCTAACCAAACCATTCTTTAGGTATTGAGAAATCTTAATTAGTCTCAGTTAATGGTGAGTTAAATTCTTTAGAAAGTTATAATGGAAAATTTAGTCATGAAATCATGGTCATCGAGTGTTGGTGTGGCGTCAATGGAAAAAGAAAGGTGATTGGTTCTTCCCTCCTCGATGGATGTTTATAGATATGAGAGGTCACCTTTTCAGGTGGGAATATGAATATAGGTATCTAAAAAAGAACATAATCTTACACAGAGTGATGCATGCACATTATAATCTTGTGTGGATATCAGTTGATGACATGATCACTGTATAGACAAGGGATTATAATGTGATGGGATTTTTTGGAGTTATTCGTAAATGTCTCATGAATTTGAGTTGGAGTTTGGAAGATTGTTGCTTTGGCTTAGACAATGAGACATGCCTTGAGGAGTTCATTCTTAGGGAAAGTAATGATAATTAAATGGACTAAGTATATTTCTATGATTTTATTATTAATCACATAAAATGGGAATTTAATTGTTCCAGGGTTTTTTATTGACCCATTAATGTGATCTCATTGATTTTTTATTAGTGGTTGGTGAGGAGGTTGGGTGAGAATAAATATTCATGTATGTAGAAGCCTTACACTCTTCTTTAAAGATGGGGAGATTGAATATCCTTATATATATGGATGATAAAGGTTGATGTGTAAAGTAATGTGTCAATAAGGTCTCACACAATGGGGAAATGATGTCCAAAATATTTTAAACTTTGATGTTTGAGCGGTTGTATATTAACTTATTTTGTTGGTTATTTTATGGCAATGACATGTTTGATCCATGTGATAGATATGCTCTATTGTGAGAACGGTTTTTGATAATGCAATTATTATCTCAAGATTAGTGGGAAACTTGGTTTTTCTTGAAAGGAACCCTTGAGATGGATATCTTAGCATAGAGAAACTATTTTTATGTTCTCCTAAGATTATGAATGGATGTGCAAAAACACTAGTTATTAATATTTTTTTATTGTTTTCCTTCTACTGGATCAAAATGGTTAAGCTGGTTCCTTCTTCTAGGATGGAAGGTATGAGAATGAATGTTTATAGATTGTTTATTTTCTAGGATGAAAAGTTTTAAGGTGGGTAGGATGTAACAATACAAGACATCACCCAGGAATTCCTTTTCTAGTGATCAAAATATAATGATCGATTCAGTTTTTATGGGTTTAATAGCCCTAAATTAAATTTAAATGAAGTAATTTAGTGGTTTGGTTGACCGCCACAAGCGAGTTTTGGTGGAAATACAATTTTTTATTAAATGGGGAAAATAGTAAATTCCTTCTGAATGGAGTTTCAGAATTAGAAATGGACTGTTCCATTGAGTTTGGAATGGGCTGTTGACCAGAGGGTAATATTTTTGTAATTTTTGGATGATTTTGTGTTGGTGCGCAGTGGTGCCGATGCATTTTTAGAGAATTATTAAAAATAAATAATATTTTTTAAATGATTTACCTAGCTCTCTTCCCTATATATTCATCATTTATAAAAAATTAAAGAGACTTAGGGTTCATGGAGGAGGAAATTGCCATAGAGGGATCACTAGAAATGGGGGATATTTGTTGGATGATCACTAGATCTTCGATGAACGGTATGGTTCTTTGATCTGACACCCATTTTTATATCTTAAGTTTCTCTCTTATTATTTTAATTCCTATCCTTCGAATATACCAATGAAAATTTAGTATGTTTTTCTTCTCCTCTTTATCTTCCCAATGGAACAATAATCAATAGATTTTGATGCTTGAATTTCAAGGAATATTAGAGAGAAGGGTTATAGCCTAAAAATTCTCTCTATAATTCACAGTATATATTCCTTGAATATGGAAAAACCCTCATATATCCATTTTCTATATCATAAAAGGATTATAATTCCCATGGAATATTTGGAATCCAATCAATGAATTTTGAGATAAATTAGAAATATTTTTTAAGTATGATTTTGATAATTTATTGATATATTATTTATGATATTGATTGTAATGTCTCATATTTTCCATTTATTAATTTTTAAATATTATATAGAATTATTTTGAGACCAAGAACAGAGACGAAACGTTATTCCGAGGCCTGGTGAGCCCGAAAGGGTGGTTTGAACTTTTTTTAAGTTAAGTGAGTTGGCGTGTGTGCGCGGTTGTGGAAGTTTCCAAATGGATGACCATATTAAAAATATGAGGGCACCGTTGCATCTGGAATGATGAATTTACATAAGAACGGGACTAACCTCGACCGATGAAGGTCAAGGGAAAAAGATAATTTTCAGAAATTTAAGTAAAATAAAATAAAATAAAATTAATTTAAAAATTAATTTTATTTTATTTAGAAACATTCGCTGCAACACAATGACAGAGCAACTGTTTTGATAATTAATGACACAACATAATGACTCTAAAACAGCAATGCTAAATCATTAATTCCACAACATAACGACATCGAATCAGCGTGACAGAATGCTGAAACACATTCCCTCCTTTTAATGGATTAATATAATATTGGTCGTTGGGAGAAGATTGAGAGAATCTCTGAATAATTCTTGGAGGTTTGGAGGAGAAACCATTGGCGGATGACGACAACGTAATCGATCGACGCATCTCATATTCGACAAACCTCACCAATGAACGTGATGTGGCGATCATTCTTCAATCTAATCTAGGCAGAGGTTTTTTATTTTGATTTAGTTCTTCCCTGTTGTTCGATTAAATGACCAATGCAGATCAACCCACGAATAGGTTGATCCATGGATCATGCATTCTTGCAGGAGGGCATTATTTTTTTCATTTCTTTTGGTGTTTGATTTGGGAAATTGATTTGTGATAGTTATTGGATTATATTTGACCTTATCATGAGAGTGAATTGACGCCATGACAAATGAAGACAAATGTGCATTACCCTTTTGTTTGTTGATTTATTCCTCCTCTTAACCCCACATTATCTGCATTCTTCACGGGGTTATGAACATCAGATTGTTTCACATCCATTTCGCAATGTAATGAACCCAAATTGGAGATCCGATATCATGATGACTTAATAGAGGTGCGACAGTGATGGCAGAAGATGAATCAACACGGTTCGGGAGAAATCATTCTTTGATCATTCTTCGTACAGATGATAAAAACAAGTTTTTTGGCCCGATCGAATGTCCAAAACCTCTCAAAACATCGATGGCATGGTAGAGGGACCTTGGATATTGAGTTTCGAGGTGATCAGATGGCCGGATCAAAGATTAGAGGAGCAATCGGGGCGCGGTAGTGATAGATGCCGCTTTTGGAAATTTTCAATCAACACTGCGTGTATTCTGAAGAACATGCTGTGTGGGACCAGTTTAGTGGCAGCTACAGTTTTGGGATACAGACAGGTCCACACAGAATGTGACCCCTGTCACATGGCGTGTGGTCCCTTCCCCAAATATTAGCGTGTATTTTGGGAAATACATAAACACGAGAAGGACTACACAACTTCATGACAGGGTGTGTACTCCTTACATGACATGGAAGAGGGAGCTTTCGGGGACTCGTCATGTATCTCAGGAGATACATGGACACGGGGTAAAGTACATGATATGTACTTCACCACACGGCCATACAAAGCCAGTTATGCGGGTGACCCTATGTACCGGTTACACGGGATGGACCACACAGGTTGAAGCCATGTACGGGCACATAGCTGCGTACATAGAGGGAGCCCTGATTACTAGGACATGGAGTGTGGTCCGTCCTACACACTATGTACTTACCTTTTCACACAGAATGTTCCCTCTGACTCGGGCTGTTGCACACGGGCAGTACCCAGAGTCACAAGACATGGTGTGTGACCCCTTCTATACACCGTGTATATCCTAGAACATGGCTTGATCCTCTTATCCACCATTCCTTGGAAAAGTTGTTCCCCTGAAGGCCAGTTATCATTTCCATCCATAGGAGTATGATCCCTTCAGAAGGACTTTCCAAGATAGAGTCAGGTATTCCTCTGAGAGGCCCAGAGAGAGATTCTCTATCCATTCTCAACCCTTGGTATAGTTAGGTATCGACGTGAATAATCCTATAGGACATCGATCCTCTACTTAGAAAGTGAATCCAGATGAGTCGCGGTATCCTCCATGGCTCTGAAAATGATCCTCATCTATGTATCACGATCTTTCCCCACCCAGGAGTGTGTTCTCCTAGAATGAGTGTATCTATCTCTCATAGCTTTTCCCAAAGAATGATATTTCTTAGATGGACGTCATCAGAGCTATCAGACTCATAGAGTGAGTTCTCCCAGTTGAGTTCTTTGTGGAACCTTCAAACTGAATCCTTAGAAGGGGTATGCGGTTGTGTGACTTGTCTCTAGACCACGGGTCTAGGTTTTGAGTATATTTGGATTGTGTTTCTCTTTCTATATGATCAGTAGACATATATTGTGTAGATCCTACTATACCTTTACTTTTTGTATTTCTTTGTGGTTTTCAGGGTCCTCTACTGAGTATTATTATACTCAACCTTACATGGGATTTTCCCGCATGTGTCGTGTCTTGTGCAGATGGGCGACCTTTTGACAGAGTATCAGGCAGACCAGGACTAGATCGAGCTTTCTGAGGTCCATACAGGCTGAGGTGTTTCTACAACTACGATCAGTGGTCCCAGTACCTCTTTGTTCTTATAGGCTGGACTTTGTAGTTTTCAGACTCTTGTTTTTAGTGGTCTTGTATTCTGGCTCAGTTTTACTTTCCTCACTTTACTTCCATTGTACTCTGTGGGTTGGGTTTAGTTGTATGCATTCATTTTGTTCCTTAGTGATTTTTTACATTCCAACATTTGTGGGCTTGGAGATGTGTGAGTTTTTATAGGTACATAAGCAATGCCTCCCATGTTAGTGATATGCCTACCCGGTGCTAGTCACCAGCCCTTGGCCTATTGGAGTCGGGCTTGGGGAGTTACGGCATGGGCTCCACTGGGATGGGTCACGATAGAGTGGTATGAGAGGTGGTCAGTTCTAACTTAGGACCAAGAGTATGTGATATTATTTTGGGGCAATAGTGTTAAGTGTTTTGAGCTCATCTTTCAGGACAAAGACTCCAATGTTGGTGTGGGCAGCCGACGTATCCATACACCAAGACTCTGATAACCTTCTTTTCGACTCGGTACATAAAAACACTAGTTATAGGGAAATAAAATAATTGTATGTGCATCATATAGGAATGAGTTGTGTTTTCCATGTCCTTTAATGTCATCTATATAGATACACTTGTTGACCATGGTACATCTTGTTTCCCTACAGGATGCCTCTGCGACGCATACCCACTAGGATTCAACAACTCGATCACAAGGATGACCCCCTCAATGATGAGGCTTCGATACAAGGAAATATTCCCTAGGCATTACCTCTAGGTGGTGCACCTGCTATATCACCACTAGTGGAGCAGCCCGTGGTACCTACAATACTGACAGATGAGGGGCGCAATCTAAGTGCACTCCATGAGTTTCAGAGATAGAGACCCCTCAGGTTCCGAGGTGAGCCTAACCCTCAAGTGGCTGAGGACTGGCTTGAGGAAGTCACCAGAGTTTTTTGTCTAGTGAGGACACCAGCGGACCAGATGGTGATCCTAGAAGTGAGCCTTCTTCTGGGTTTAGTGGGACGATGGTGGAGTTTGAACACATAGACTCACGATGAGGAGAATCTTTTGTGGATGAAGTTTGGGTGACTGTTTAGGTAAGAGTTCTCTCCAGTTATGTTGAGAGCAGTGCATATCTAGGAGATCCTTCAGCTCTAGAAGGACAGTCTGATGGTGGATGACTATTCATTGAGGTTCACCAACCTCACCAGGTACTCGATAGATATGTCCAGGGATCAGTACTTTAGAGCTCGAACATTTGAGAAAGTTCTACAATGGGACATCTGAGCTAGTGTCACGCCTTTATGCATTTCAACTTATGATGGAGTTCTCGAGTGGGCCTTGGTGATCGAGAGATTCTTGGTGGAACAAAGGCAGCCGACAGTAGTCAGCAGAAGGAAAACAAGTATGGAGACCTCGACAGTAGGGATCCAATGTCAGACACAAAGTTCGGGACATGGGAGATGTCACAGGAGGACCCAGGACAGGGGATTGATAGTCCAGGGCTCTTAGGATGGATCCAGTCAACCTAGGGAGAGGTGATGCTACTTGAGTGACGGTAGAGGACATCTTTCTAGAGATTTTCTAACCCGTCGAACTGCTGATAGGGAAGTGGTGGATGGACCACTGAGGTAGAGGAAAAGAGTGGAGTAGATAGACCCACTAGGCGAAATATGTGGCAGCGGAGTAAGGAGAGCCATAGGTGGTGGCAGACGCTTTGATCTACTTCCACCACCACCCCCAGGAGGTCCAAACTAGGCTCAAGGAGTTGGGGGATAGGGGCAGGGACAACTGTATGCAGTCGAGGTGTACAACCCAAGGACTCTAGGGATGATCCGAGGTACGATCTATGTCTTCTCTACCTTAGCTGTCGTACTTATAGACACAGGTTCCAGTCATTCCTTCCTCACCACATTTCTTATGAGAAACCTTTAGATTCCGTTAGATCCGTTGAATTGACCCTTATGCTTGGAGACACCTATAAGAGGAGACTTGATGATTACGCACCTTTGCAGGTAGTGTGGTGTTACTCTTGGAGGTGAGAGTTTCGGTTGGAATCTCTTGGTGGCAGAGTCAAGGCCTTATGATGGGATGGGTTGGTTATCTTTGGTCCATGCCCAGATTGACTACTTTAGGTGAAGAGTGCAGTGTGTCTGCAATGATGGGACGAGGTTTTAATTTGTCGGTGAAAAGGAGACCTAGACAATACAAGATGGTCTCATGCATAGGAGGGTGAATATGATCACTCATGAGTTGGATAGCCTTACCCTCGGAGTAGTAGATGTTGTGATCTTCCAGTTCCCAGCCGCCGTGGAGGAGTATGAGGAAATATTTCCGGAAGATTTTCTAGGACTACCTCCCCACTGGGAGATCGAATTCTGCATCAACTTACACCTTGAGATAGCACCAATTTCCTCACCAGTGAATCTGATGGCTCTTTCAGAGCTTCGCGAGCTGAGGGTGCAATTGGAGGATTTATAGAGTAAGGGCTTCGTAAGACCCAGTGTTTTACCCTAGGAAACCCCGGTTTTGTTTGACAAGAAGGAATATGAGAGTTTGAGGTTGTGTGTGGATTACCTGTGCCTGAACCATGTGACAATGAAGAAAAAGTATCCAATGCTAAGAATAGACAAACTCTTTGATCAGCTAAGAGGGAAATAGTGGTTCTCGAAGGTTGACCTTCAATCAGGTTACCACTAGTTATGAGTATAGGATGAGGATATATCGAATATGGATTTCAGATGCCGTTACGGTCACTACGAGTACTTGGTGATTCCTTTTAGCGTTACGAACTCCCCTACCGTCTTCATGGGACTTATGAACCAGATATTCCATCCATACTTAGACCAGTTCGTAGTGGTATTCATCGAAGACATCCTTGTGTACTCGGCATCAGAGGATTAGTATGTGAGACACCTACAAATGGTTCTAGATGCACTACGAGAGCATCAATTTTATGGTAAGATCTCGAAGTGCCAGTTCTAGATTCAGGAGGTCTACTTTTTGGGACATGTCATCTCAGCAGATGGAGTAGTTGTGGACCCAACCAAGGTGGAGGCCATGTTAGCATGGGATCCACATTAGAGTGTGATGGAGGTGTGGAGCTTCCTTGGGTTGGCAGGATATTACCGAAGATTCATTTCATATTTCTCTCGGATATCAGCACTGATGACAGCCTTGAACAGGAAGGGGCAACCCTTCATGTGGAAATAGAAGTGCCAATAGAATTTTGAGTAGATGAGATAGAGTTTGATGAGTGCACTGATCTTGAGATTGACAGAATATGGTGTAGAGTATATAGTTTCCTACGATGCATTAGGGACCGGTCTTGGTTATGTACTGATGCAGGGACATGCGATGATTGCTTATGGTTTGTGCCAACTAAGACTGCACGATCAGAACTATGCAACCCATGATCTTGAGTTGGCATCAGTAGTCTTCGCGTTGAAGATGTGGCAACATTAACTTATGGGCAAGCAGTTTATTGTCTACTCTAACCACAAGAGCCTCAAATACATCTTCTTGCAGAAGGATCTGAATCTGAGGAAGAGGAAATGAATAGAGTTCCTCCAGGACTATGATTTCGAGATCACCTATACTCCTAAAAAGGGGAACAAGGTGATAGATTCTCTTAGCAGGAGATTGAGTTCATAGTTGCTGAACAAGGTGATAGAGTAGTTGGCCTAATTATAGTTATCCTTCGTGGACAGAGAGGATACAACTTACCTATAGTCAATGGTTATCACCCCTCTACTCTTACAACGAGTTAGGGAGGCACAGTTTGCAGATATCAATTGTCAGGTTTCATGTGCTCAGTTATCCATAGGACTAGATCCTGATGGATATTTGCAAGGTGGGGAGCACGTCGTCCTTTTTAGAGGATGTACTATTTTACCAGTGGAATTTTAGGAGGAGGTCCTGAGGTAGTTTCATACATACCCCTTGGAGGTACACCCTAGTGTGGAAAAGATATACCAGGATCTCCGACAATAGTTTTGGTGGTCAGGCATGAAGAAGGAAGTAGCAGAGTTTGTTTCTCAATGCCTTATGTGCCAGTAGGTGAAGGCTGAGCACCAGGTTCCAGCAGGGTTAGCTCACCCCTTGGAGGTACCTGAGTGGAATTGGGATGGGATATCGATGGACTTCATGGCAGGCTTACCATGAATGTCCAAGGGACACGACTCCATCTGGGTGATCGTTGACTGACTCACCAAGTCGTCCCGCTTCCTAGCTATCAAAGAGAAGAGTTCCATAGAGAGATGGGGACGCCTCTATGTGTAGGAGATAGTTTGGCTTCATGTCATCCCTTTGAAAATAGTCTTGGATAAAGATTCCCGCTTCACATCCCAATTGTGGAAGGGATTGCAAGAGGATTTTGGGAATCATTTATGCTTGAGAAAAACATTCCATCCCCAGATAGATGGTCAGATGGAGAGGACCATTCAGGTTCTGGAGTATATGTTACACTCATGTATCTTGGACATTGGTTGTATTTGGGAGGAACACCTACCACTGGTGGAGTTTTCATACAACAATATCTACCACTCTACCATTAGTATGGTACCATTCAAGGATTTATATGGGAGACCCTGCCGGTCACCGCTTTAATGGACCAACCCCGGAGAGTTAGCACTCATGGGTCCAGAGTTGGTGCGAGCTACCACTGAGAAGGTGCAGATCATTTAGGAGTAGATGAAGAATGAAATAATTTGGAAGAAGTCTTATGTTGATAGGCGACATAGATCTTTGGAGTTCGAGGAGGGAGACCGATTTGTCCTTCGGGTCTCACCTCGACGAGGGTTACAGAGATTTAGATGGGGCGACGATCTCTCTATGAGGTTCATAAGACATTTCCATATATTGCACAGAGTTAGCGAGGTGGCGTACCGCTTAGCTCTACCACTGTAGTTGCACTGGTTACATGATGTCTTCCATGTGTTGCAGTTGAGGAGGTACGCACATGACCCATCATGCATCATCGACTGGGGAGAGCTGGAAATTGAGGATAGAGAGACCTTTGCTAAGTACCCAGTGGGGATTGAGGATCAGAAGGAGAGGATCCTTCGTGGGTGATCGATTCCCTTAGTGCGTGTCCGGTGGCAGCACGAGAACTTTCAGGAGAGCACATGGGAGCGGGAGGCTCAGATCCATGTCCAATACCCACATATATTTGAGTAGCCTATTTCTTTTAGATTTTCGAGGACGCAAATCCCCAAGGTGGGGAGAATGTAATGTCTCATATTTTCCATGTATTAATTTTTAAATATTATATGGAATTATTTTGAGACCAAGCATGGAGAAGACATATCATTCCAAGGCCCAGTGATCCCAGAATGGTGGTTTGAACTTTTTTTTTTTAAGTTAAGTGAGTTAGTGTGTGTGCGCGGTTGTGACAATTTCCAAACGGATGCCCTGATTAAAAATATGAGGGCACCATTGTGTCCTGGATGAAAACTTTACCTAATAATGAGGCTAACCTAAACCAGTGAGAGTTGAGGGAAAAAGTTTATTTTCAGACATTTTAAGAAAAATAAAATAAAATAAAATAAATTGAAAATTTTATTTTATTTTATTTGGAAATGTTCGCTGCGACATAACTAAGGGGAAACTATTTCGATAATTAAATACACAACATAATGAATCTAAAAAAACAATGTTGACTCATTAATGATGTATCATATTGACAACGACTCAGTGTGACGAAACACTGAAATGCATTCCCATCTTTTAATGGGTTAATCGAATGTTGGTCGTTGGCAGAATATTGAGAGAATCTTTGGAGAATTCTTGGAGCTTTGGAGGAAAATGCCTTTGAAGACGATGACGATACGATCTATCAACACATCTTGGATTCGATGAACCTCACCAATGAATGTGACACAATGATTGTTCTTCAACCAAATTGAGGTAGGGTTTTGTTATTTTGATTTAGTTCTTCCCCGTTCTTCGATTAAACAACGAACGCAGATCAACCCACGAAAAGGTTGATCTGCAGATCGTGCATTCTTGAGAGCGGGTGTTATTTTTTCCATTTCTTTTGGGGTTTGATTCAGGAAATTGATTTTTGATAATTTTTGGATTATCTTTGACCTTCTAACGGGATAAAATCGATGTCGTGACGAACGGCGGTGGAGGTGCGTTCCTTTTTGTTTACTGATTTCTTCCTCCTCTTAACCCCATGTTCTTCACGTTCTTCACGAGGTTATGAACATCAGATCATTGAAAATTTATTTCTCAATGCAACAAACCCAAATTAGAGATAAGAAATCGTGACGACTCAGTGGAGGTGCGACGATGATGGCGACAGACGAATCGACACAGTTCAGGAGAAATTGCTCTTCGATCATTCTTTGCACGAATGATTGAAATGAGTTTTTGGAGCCGATCGAACACCCTAAACCTCCCGAAACATCGATGTAATGGTAGAGAGACCTCAAATATTGAGTTTAGAGGTAATCAGATGGCCGGATCGAAGATTGGAGGAGCAAACAGGGCACCATGGTGACAGACGCCACTTCTGGAAATTTCTGATCAACACGGTGTGTATTCCGAAGAACATGCTGCGTGGGACTGGCTCAATGGTGACTAAGGTTTTGGGATATATATAGGTTCCACATGGAGTGTGACCCCTTTTACACAGCATGTGGGCCCTTCCCTAAAGCTCAATGTGTATTTTGGGAAATACATGGACACGAGAAGGACTACATGGCTTTGCAACACGACGTGTACTCCCTACACGACATGGTAGAGGCGGATTCGCCGAACTTAGAGTGTATCTCAGGTGATACACGGACATGGGGTGGAGTACACAACATATACTCCAAAACATGGCCAAACGAGGTCGGTTACGTAGGTGACCCCTTGTACCGGTTACACGGGATGACCCACACGGGTTGAAGCCTTGTACGAGCACACAACAACGTACACGGAGGGAACCTTGGTTACTTAGACATGGAATGTGGTCCGTATTACATGTCGTGTACATAACTTTTCACACGGAATGTTCCCTCTAACTCGGGCCATTACACACGGGCAATACCCAGAGTTTCGAGACATGACATGTGACCCCTTCTACATGCCGTGTATATCCTGGAACATGGCATGATCCTCTTGTCCACCGTTCCTTGGAAAAGTTTCATTTGGGTTAGTTCCCATTTTTTATCATTCCCCTAAAGGTCAGGTATCATTTCCATCCACAGGTGTATGATCCCATCAACATGACTTTCCGAGATAGAGTCAGGTATCCATCCTAGAGGCTTGGAGCGAGATCCTCTATCCATTCTTGACCCTAGGTAGAGTCAGGTATAGATATAACTAATCCTATAAGAATTTGATCCTCCACTTAGCAGGTGAATCTGGATTATTCGCGGTATCCACCAAGGCCCTGGAAGTGATCCTCATCTGTGTATCATGATATTTCCTCACCCAGGAGTGTGTTCTCTCATGATGAGTGTATCTATCTATCATGGATTTTCCTGAAGAATGGTACTTCTTGGATGGACATCATCAAAGCTATCAGACTCATGGAGTGAGTTCTCTCGGATGAGTTCTTTGTGGAATCTTTTAACTGAATCCCTAGCGGTGGTATGTGGTTATGTGACTTGTCTCTAGACTACAGGTCTGGGTTTTGAGTATATTTGGATTGTGTTTCTCTTGATATAGGATCAGTAGACATATACTGTGTAGAGATGATTGTACCTTTAATTTTTGTATTACTCTGTGGTTTTTGGGGTCCTCTACTGAGTATTGTTATACTCACCCCTGCATGGGATTTTCCCACATGTGTCATGTCCTGTGCAGACGAGCGTTCTTTTGACGGAGTCTAAGGTGGACTAGGATCAGAGCGAGATTTTTGAGTTCCCTATAGGCTGAGGTGTTCCTATAGCTACGAGCAGTAGTCCCATTACCTCTTTGTGCTTATAGGTTGGACTTTATAGTTTGCAGACTCTTGTTTTTGATTGGCTTTTATTCTGGTCCAGTTTTACTTTCCGCACTTTACTTCCATTGTACTATGTTGGTTGGGTTTAGTTGTATGCATGCATTTTGTTCCTTAGTGTTTTTTAAATTTCAGCATTTACGGGCTTGGAGATGTGTGCATGTGTATAGGTACTTAGTCAATGCCTCCCATGTTAGTGATATGCCTACTCGATTCTATTCACCAGCCCTTAGCCTATTGGAGGTGGTCTTGGGGAGTCGTGACATAAGCCCCATTGGGATAGGTCACGACATTGATTCATGATACCTACACCATATCACTGGAAAGGTCTAAATAAGAAAAATATAATTCCATTGGAATCACTCCAATTAGAGTTTTAGATTGGGAGAAATATTAGAGATAATTTTATACACTTGATATTTTCTCCTTAGAATTAAAGCCACTTAGATTTTGAATATCGAGAAATGAAGGCTAGATCTTGAATTTTGGGGAATCCGGAAAACTATCTGATTGCTTGATTTGATGGAGTTGTGCACTCCATCTGGGTACATAGAGATGTGAGAGGCAAAAAATCATATGACATGACATAGTATCCTCCTAGACATTTGATTAATAGATCTAACTATTGTAGTAGACAACCCATGGAGTTCTCAGGACATGAGTTAGCTACCATATGGTCTGTTTGATTGCGTGATCGGATAGACGAGCACATCCTAGAATGAGCTAGAGCTATAACTATATGTAAGAGAATGTGGGTGTTCCATGGGGCACCCCTTGATTAAAAAAATGTACTTAGGTCACATGGGGGCATGTGACATAGTGTTTTTGGTCCTATAATGTTTCATTTCACTACTTGTGACATCCCAAACCTAATGAAAATAAGTTTGAGTCATTTTAAAAATGTTTAATGGATGAATTTAGTGTTTTATGATGAAATTAATTGGGAAAATTATTAATATAAATATAATAATAATTTGACATCACTAAAACAAAGTGTTATTGCATCTTATCACTATTAGTTTCTAGATATAATTTAAGCAAGTGAAATAAGATCTCTAGAACATTAATTGTGGGGTTAATATTTAAGCATTACTTGGGTGATTGTGTGAATATTATTATTATTGAATAATAATTATAATTTGCGAGGAAATGTTATTGAGGCTTAAGAATATTATCTTGAGTTACATACACGAATGAATTCTATTCCATGAAAGGTAGTAAATGGTTTATGATGGCAATTTAATAGTGTGAATGATATGGATTCATATTGATAGTCATGAAGAGAGAATCATTTAACCTTATAATGATTTCTCTTGTAACATGTTGAAAACACTTACAAAAATTATGAATTCATTATATAATAATGAATTATATGATTTTATCATATATTATCAGAATGAATGGGAATAATTAATGAAATTGAAAGGATGATGTGCATTAGTGAAGATAAAAGATAATTATCAAGAAAAATTATGAATGTTGTAAGTTAACTACTTAAAAATAAAAATTGGAATTTAATATAATTTTTTTGGCTCTAATTGTGTTGTTAGAATATAACTTTGTAGAGTTGGATGATTTTTATGAAGATAATAATTTATATCAATGTAAAAATTAAATTTATTGGAAGATTAAATGTAACGACCCAGGTATTTATAGAATGATACATTTTCATATCTATTAATATTTATGAATAAGATATTAATTTTATTTTAAATAGGACACTTTGACTGATAGTATACTCGACACACAACACCAGGTTTCCTTGAAATCTTACATTGGACACAAGATTGAGTTATACCGAAAAATAATATATTAATATTGTTATTTTAAATGGTAGTTAATGCATAACCATTGTGTTGTCGGGAATGAACATAACTAACTATATTATGATTTTAGATATTTATTATTATTTTTACATTTATCCAATTAATATTAGAGGCTTTAAATAAGAATGAATATGATTTTAAGCATTAAATACTCTAATATTTTTAAAAGGTCATTTTACCACCTTTTGATGGAGACCCCTTTTTAAATCTAGTTTTTGTCACTTATATATTTTTTATTTGACAAAATAAACTTCTTTTATAGAATCAAGACATCAAATTTTACTTTGGATGAAATTTTGGTATTTTTTTGATAAAGTTCATTTTTTAATGAATAGTGAAAAAATACTGCATTTTAATTTAAAACTGCATTTTAATCTAATTTATTTATTTATTTATATTGTAATTTAATTGGTTTTAAAGTGTAATTGTATTATATTTTTATAATTTAATCCAATTTTGGTCATTTTAAGTAATTTCACTTTGAAATTGGACATAAACACATGTGAATCTTTTGATAGTTATTTCTTCTTAAAAACCTGCCTTTTGGTTTTGACAATGAGAATTAATTTTAAATAAATTTATGCCAATTATGTGTCTTGAATTTGAAAAAATGTATTCCATATTTGGAATCATGAGTTCCTAATTGTGTAAATAGGTACCTTTTATTTTTGTACATTATGAAAAGTAACTTCAGTAATTATTATTTTTACCATGGTTAAAAGGGTAAATCTGGTAAATAATGGTAAAAAAATAATATTATAATATTATAAAACTATCCTAAAATGAGTTATAATCATATTTTATGATATATTTTCTACCATTTTCATCCTTGGGTCAATTTTGAGACCTCATGGATCTACTAGAAAGTGATAATGACATGTTATATTAAATAATTTAAAGTAAAGAGAAATATGACATAAACTAGTATCTTTTACTAAAAGTTTTTTTATGTGGGGTTGTATAATTGATATAATTGACTATAAATAGTAATTATAAATCTAAAATGATTTCTTACATCATGGTATTTTATTAATGAATGATTTAAATAAATGAGATTATAAATATTAAAATAAATTTATTTTAGAACTTTTTATGCCATACAAAAATTTTAGGGATGAATATTACTTTTTTATCTTTGAATTAATTATTTTTTTTCGAAATAATAAAGTTGTTATGGATTTTCAAAAAGTAATGATATGAATATTATAAAAATTGACATAAATGAGTTTTTAAAACAAATACTATTTTAATAAATGATATAATAGTCCTAAAAATCTAAGATTCGTCCAAATTACTTAGATAATTTTGAAAATTTCATTAATTACCACTTTTTGTTTTCTTGGAATTCTATAGTAACTATAGTAACCATAAATTATGAAAATGGAAGAAGACATGCTAAGAGTTTATGTTTTTAAGTAAGAGTTAAAGAAAAAAGATATGGTTAAATTTGTGACCTAGACTTGTCTAAAACTTATTTTTTGAGATTTTTTCAACCCAAAAACATCTTATCTTTGAAATAAATGACTTTGGGACCATTTGAGACTGAAAATCATTTTATAATATAATAATATTTGAATATCTTCCTAAAGTGCCCCTCCACCATATTATAAAAGGGCATCACCTCAACCCATTTAATCACACCTCTCAATACTTTGGGATCATCAAAATTCTACCCAAATAATCTCCCAACATTCCTCCCTTCCTCCTATAATCCTTACCTTGGGAATAATACAATTCAAGAAAGCCTTTTGGCTCAAATCAAAGTGAGTTACACGTTTTATAGTTAACGTCTTCTCTAAAGTTCCTTTCCATTATTTTACTTATTTAATCTCTATTCTATTCTTATTATTTGATTACATAACATCAACAACATCTTAAATATAACAGTATTTTTTTATGAGAAGTATTCGGACTACACTTACACACACTTCCATCTAATGGATACAAATATACTGTTTCTGTGTACGGTGAACTACTGCCTCACGAAATGATGATTGTTCGATTTTCACCTACCACCTCTCATGGTGTCCATTATGATGGCACTATATTTATATATTATATATATTATATTTATATTGTCTCTATGATACAATAATTTTTATTTATAAACATACCTTTATGTTTTTCATGATGTGTAAATATGATAATTTCATTTGAGGAAGTGCGGACTATCGCCCCCTCAAAGTGATATGTCTCGTTCATACCATACATGGAATGGCTCGATGTGGGCATGTTCATGCATACAGTTCCCTTGTTTGGAGTCCTATTCTCGGTAGGGCTCAGCATTTCTCAGCGGTGCTCTGTGTTTGGCTCGGCATGGCGTGGATCGCCCCTCTGAAGGCGACGTGCTTGGCGTCCTCCGGCGGGAAAGTGGTGTTTTCCATCGACGACGAGGCTTGACTCCTGGATGGTTTACCGACTTCCGATGTGACCAAGTTCTTTAGTGGTTTCCAGTGAGGCTCGCCCCAGATCTAAGCGACTCGTAGGGGGAGGCTTTGAGACTCAGTCTCTGAGTTTTTCAGGTTTTATTTTGGTATGTTGTGGTTTGTGAAATTGGATGGTTTGGTTCAACGTTGAAGGTTCTTTTATGTCATTTACTACTGGTTTCTCACCTCTGCGGTGGAGATTTGTGGTTCTGGATTGGTGGAAGGTTCTGGAGCTGTGTAAGGTGCTGGAGGAGGTTGCACCTTTTGATTTATTTTGACTTGGTGAAAGTTTGATTTGGCATTGATGAGGATTTGTGGTTTGTTTTTTGTGCATTCACTTGCGGCATTGCGGACTTGGTCTATGAGACATCACATCCACTTTATTTTCAAGGGAATATTTCAGAAGATGTCCAGAGTAGAGCGTTATTCTTATCATCACTATCTAGAATTTGATGTTTTGAGAGGGTATGGAGTTTGTCATCGGTACCGGGCCCGTGCATCTTTGCACGGGACAGCTAGCCGAGCAGTGATGGGATGATGGGTGATGATCGTATTGTTTTTGTTGCTAGGGTGGGACTTTTCCTTGTTTTTGAATTGGAATGTATTTGGTCTTGATGATATTGGACGTGGATGCAGAGTGGTGTTTATGTTTTTGATGTCATCCTGGTTTCTCACTCTCTCCTCAAAAGTGCTTTTGAAATAAAAATTTAATTGTCAGCCTCCATACATGGAACGTATGAAGGATGTAATTAATGAACTTATGTAACATATATATCATATCATATTATATTTTAATTATAATATACCTATGTATCATTTAGTTTTCATTTATTTTATATGAAAAATAAATGAAAGTAGCATTCATGCATACGTACGACTTACCGTCTCCATCAACGGTACATTTCATTTATTATCTCTAAATGTTATGGAATATTATAAATACATATATACTAGTTATATTTAATATTTAAATCATGAATACTATTCTAGAGATAATGTATTTTGACCACATGGACACTTTGTAATTATAACAAGATCATTTTCGACTCAAGTACCCAATATCGACAAAACAAACGATATTAACTTAAATAATTATGTAATTTTTATAAAGTGGTAATAAGAGATATAAAAGGAATAATAGACTTGAAAAATATTCTTAAGCAAGTAGAAATTAACTTAAGTTTATTATTTAGGAATAATAATGAACATACGCGACGAATCAGACTCAAGGTAAGTGAACATTTCACCCCCTCTTTTAGTCAAAGACTTATTTTATGTTATGTATTTTAATTTAAATTTTCTTATGTTGATATATGTTCTTCTATATCCTTATTTATGTAAATTTTATGTCTAAGTGATGAGATATGCTTTTCTCTCCCATCAACTCATTTCTGAATTTTAAAGTGACGCCGTTTGGTTTCTGAATTTTCATAAGGAACTTCGTCTCAATATTCTTTCATTGAGGCATATTTTTATAATATACATCTCATTCTTTTAAAAAGTGTATAATAAACCCCTTTTAATTTTAATTTCTTTCAAATGGAATCTATTTTTTATGAAGCATTTTACTAAATGAAAAAAGGAATGTTTTTAACGTATGCGGTGACAATGACCTCTTTGCTGCCATAACTGTTATTTGATATTTGGATTCCTCTATAAGACTTACTGTTTTAAAAAGGAAAATAGATCCCACTATTCCCTTTTTGGGTGTTTTCGTATTGAAAATGGTTTTTGAAATGGATTGAGTATTTCAATATCTTCAATTGATTTCTTGTTATTGCAAATGAAATGTTATTAGTGAAATGTTTATATTTGTAACATTTTATGTGTTATGATTATATAATGGAACTTGAACATTTGACAGGTGGTTACGTGATAAACCAATGATGGGTGGTCACATGATAAACCAAATAACGGGTGGTTTCATGATAATCCAAGGATGGGTGGTTACATTATAACCTCCAATGCATTGGGTATGGAAGTCAGCCGTATGGCTATTCCATTTAGTGATATGCATGGAAGTAGACCATAATGTTATTCTATTTAAGTATGTTTATGTCCCAAGTTACCTTTATATGTTATATGTTGTTTTTATGGGAATTATGGTAACCTTTTGGTTACAAAAAGGGTAAGAAATGAGCTTATATTTAGTGAAGTATTTTTGCTACTTCTTAAAGGTGAAAAGTAATACTTTATGATAAAGTTTTCAGGGTTTACATGTTTTTGCAAGACTAACAATTTTATTTCATTATTTATCCCTTAATGAGTTTTTTATGTTCATCCCAAGTTTTGAAATGTTTTCCATATGACATAATGAAAAATAGAGTCATGGATGGGATCAATGAAAAGTTATGTCGTTAAAACATGAAATGATGTCATATTTCATTTTAAAGAGTTTTTGTTTTATGAAAAAAGGATAGTGAGTAGAAGTGTCTACTTGTAATATTCAAGATGTTATTTATAAGTTATGACCTAATTCTCTAAATCTCTAAACCTGAAAAGATCATCGATGTGAATTAAAGTCATATTATTGACTTATCTCTAGATTAAGTAATGTTTAAGGATGGGGCCTTGTAGTTGGTATCAAAGGTCGGTTTAGATACCTCTATAGGTTTGAGTGTTATTTAAGCATAAGTGAAATTATCACAATCATTAGTATATTAGAAAGAGTCATAGTTATTATAGATAAATTTAATGAGTTTAAGATAACATGAATTAGTATACCTTAGTGTTTACCCTACTCATAGGATAATATATGATGATTTTATTAATATACTCACACTAACCTTTTTGGTTTTAGTAAATAGCTGGATCTAGTAGGCACCAAAGGAAACTATGGTGGTTTTCTGATTAAGAAACTGAATGAAATGGGAACTGCAATGAGATCCCTTGTGGTTATTATCAACCAACTATCTGAATTCATGATGGACCACTTTAACCTTGATGATTTCTCTAAGGAATTATATATGAAAGAAACGAATCCCTATGGAAGTTTAGGTAATAATCATAAAGGTAAGTATATTAAAAAACCTACGTGTCAAGGATGTGGAAAGAAACACCTAGGAAAATTCCTCTAAGGGATGGGAAGATGTTATAGATGTGGTAATGAAGGTCATAAATCAATAAACCTTGATGAAAAAAGGAAGTGTTTAGTTGACTTTAGGAAAGGGAAAGAAGTTATTTCTGAGGGATCAATTGAATGTTTTAAATTTGGTGTGAATAGTCATTATACAAATGTCACGACCCATCCTCAGGGCCCGTGCCGTGACTACCCCAAGCCCGCCTTCTATAGGCTAGGGGATGGTGACTAGAACCAAAGGCATAAATCCCGATAAAAAGGGAAGGCGTTGCCTTTATATAACTAAACAAACACAATAGAGTATACAAGTGAAGTAAGCACTAAATAAAACTGAGTACAAAAGTAAGTGATGAAAAGTAATGGGCCAGTATACAAACCCAACTGAAAGTACAATACAAATGAAAAGGAAAGTACAATAGTAGTAAAGTAAAGCGGAAACGATTGAGTCATCCTCCGGGAATCCCACCTGAAGGGTGGGTACATATGGTCTCCTCAAAACCTCGGGTCCGTCCGTCCGCACCGTGTACGCCTCACTAGGTGGTCCACCTTCGGGTACCATCCAGCCCCACAAGACTCCTCCACGATCAGTGCTGTCCATCGTCTGAATCCAACACAATGTAGTGTGGGCATACCCCATGCAGGGGTGAGTATACGATACTCAGTAGGGACCCCGAAACACACAAAGGTCTTCCAGAATCCACGAAGGATAAACCAAAAAGGAAAGAAACAATCATGAAGAATCAACCAACCCTACTTAGGTATATTCCCCTAAATATACCTAAGTTATCAATCTCAGTTCAGATCTAACTCTCGAGCCCAAGAATAAACCAGTCCACACAGGAAAGATAGTCAATCACATCAATGATAATGATTGAAAGTCAAGACTCAGCTCAAATGGGTATACATATTTCATAAAGTGATAAAGATGATCAGATGTATCCACTGATTCATCTAAGCTGTCGGACCCATGTAGGATACTAGACCAGCTAAGCTGTCGGACCCACGTAGGATACTAGACCAGCTACTCTGTCGGACCCAGGTAGGATACTAGAACAGAAGTCAAACTATCGGACCCACTTAGGATACAAGTACAGTAATCATCGCTGTCGAACCCACAGAGGATCCCAGTATAGAAGTCATCGCCATCGAACCCACGGAGGATTCTGGTACGGTAGACTTCATTGTCAAACCCACAGAGGATTCTAGTACGGTAGACGTCGTCATCGAACCCACAGAGAATCCTAGTACGACAATCATCGTCGTCGAACCCACGGAGGATCCTAGTACGGTAGTCGTTGTCGTCGAAACCACGAAGGATCCTATTAAGGTAGTTATCATCGTCGAACCCATGGAGCATCCTAGTATGGTAGTCGTTGTCATAGAACCCACGGAGGATCCTAGTACGGTAGTCGATGCAGTCGCAGCCAGCTCTAGGGTTCTCACACACAAGACGCTCGATTCCGGGAGGGTCCGCTCCTCGAGCAAGGGGGGTCGATACATCAACTGTCATGAAGTCCAGAGCTGATGTATCCCAAATTTCCGTCTCTTCAAAAGAAACCCAACGTGACAGACAGTGCGTCAAACGGACGCCCAGTCTGAGAGTTATTGGCTTTTCCGTTTCAGGGGATCGATTGGGTTTTAAGCGAAAACCAACCCGACAGTTCTCCAGCTGTTTCCAAACCTCAAGTGGAGTATTCCAAAAGAACTAACTCATCAAAATTAATTCAACATAGTTGACGACACGTCAATCGGATTTCTGATCCTTAAGTTATAAGCGTTTCCGCTCCAAGGGCCCAGTTGGTTTCGGGTTCGAACCAACCTGGTCATACACAAACTTTGCCAAAATCTTGAGTGTAATATACCTAAACGACTGTCTCGATCCAAGGATTCCTACTCAACTGATGGTGCATCGATCAGAGGTCCGTAGCTCAAGTTATGGGAAAAATAATGAAAACGGTCCGAAGTGGGGGGGGGGGGGGTCTGGGCCCGGTCCGACCCGGCCCAACCCACCCTGGGTCAGCCCGAACTGGGTCGACCTGACCCGGGTTTGGGTCCGGACCGGTTGGGCACAGCCCGACCCGGTCCGTGGGACCCGCCCAGGCCCGGCCGGGGGGGGGGGGGGGCAGCTGGCCGAGCGGGGGCGCGACCCTCGGTTCTGCGAACGCGGTGCCAGGATAGCGCCGCTTGTCTCCCAAATCCCGCGCGGCCACGGAATCCATTCCTTACCGCTGCGGTCGGTGCCGCGGTGGGCTTCTACCGGTGGCGTGTTGGGGCGTCGCCGCCTTCAGGCGGCCGGCCGGCGTCGGCCGTCGCCTTCGGTCGCCGGCGGCGCCGCGCCGGTGACCCGCGCTGCCGCTATCTTTCGCGGGCCACCAGAGTCATTCCGGTGGTCCATTTTTTCTTCCGTCTGCGCCTGTGGTCGTCTCGGGATCCAAACTTCATTGCGAAGGCTCCAATCTCCGTTGCGGTCCCATTTCGTCATCACCTACATCCCGCGCATCAAGAATAATACGGCGATGGGTCCGGACTTGTTCGTTAGTCCGTAACCACCACGTTAGTGGTTCAAAACATCACCCAACAATTAAATGCCATGCTCGAGGGTATAAATCACATAAATGTAATATAAAAATCCCCCTACCTCATAGTTGATGTCGTTCATCATCGATCCACAGAAGACGAGCATTGCGGTAGTCAGGCGTCACGGAAGAACGGTGTCGTCCCATCAACGATGGAGGAAGAGTCGTTGTCATAGGCGACATAGGCTCCTTGACATCGAGGTGCATCCGAGGAAGAAGTCCTTCGTGTTATTCGCTGGGAAGAACAGTGTTCTTCGTCGAAGAAGGATCGCCTCCCTTTTTAATTCTCCAGATCCTTTTCCCCAAAAGTGATTTTCCAATGAAAAGGAAATAAGGAGGCTCACCCATTAATTGAATTTCCATGCAATTCATATTAATTCAAAAGCGGTTCCAATAAATTAACGCTGATATACAAATTGGATCATCTTATGGGAGGAGGGAGGTGGAAAGGTTCCACCATTAATGAGGAGTTTTCAAAGGAAACCGCAGGGAATTAATGGGGAGTTAAAGGTTGGGGCTTTTGTGGGCCCCACCTCACAAATATACACACTTGGGAGGAAATAACCAACTCAAAAAATAAAATTGTGTACAACACAATTTTATTTAAATTAAGATTAAACCCCAAAAATTAACTTTCAACCCGCATAAAACGCATCTGTGATAAAGGTCCCCTTAAGCGAATACCGGCACTGCGAGTTCATCGGTGCCCTTGGATTTCAATTCTGATCACTGGTTCAAAAGATAGAAAAACACACTCGTACGTTTCCTGAACGTACCCGAACAAAATTTCAAAAAAATTGATTCCGGGCACACCGGGCCTCGGAATCGGGTGCCGTCAGAATCCACATACTCGTAAAATTTAAATTATTTAAGAAGAAAAATTTCCTTGAAATTTTTGGGTCTTTAAATTACTCCCAACTCAGGGATTTACGTCCCCATAAAGCTACAACATACACTAGGGAAACAAAAAGGGGTACTACGCATGCATTTGAGCTTCCCGCTCCCATGTGCTCTCCTGAAGGTTCCCATGCTGCCAGCAAACGAGAACTAGAGGAATCAACCGTCCACAAAGGAACTGCTCCTGTAGATCCTCGATCTCCATCGGAACCTCCGAGAATTTCACCTCGTCGTCAATGTCCAGCTCGCCGTGATCGTTGATGTGGGTTGGGTCGTGCACGTATCTCCTCAGCTGAGATACGTGGAAGACGTCAATCTCCCAGTACAACTGAGATGGAAGGGCCAGGCGGTAAGCCACCTCACCTACTCTGATGAGGACCTGGAAAGGTCTGATGAATCATGGAGATAACTTGCCTCCCCTTCCAAATCACCGTAGACATCGTCGGGGTGAGACCCATAGGAAAATGTGGTCTCCATCCTCGAACTCCAGTGGTCTCCGTCTCCTATCAGCATAGGACTTCTGTCTGCTCTGTGCAGTCTTCATCCACTCCTGGATGATCCACACCTTTTCTATCACAGCCTGCACTATCTCTGGTCCTACAAGTGCTGACTCCCCCGGGTCAGTCCAGCACATAGGTGATTTGTAAGGTCGGTCGTATAGCGCCTCGCACGGTGCCATCCCGATGGCAGAGTGGTAGCTGTTGTTGTACGCAAACTCCACCAAGGGTAGGTGATCCTCCTAGCTGCGACCAAAGTCAAGAACACATGCACAGAGCATGTCCTTGAGTGTCTGAATGGTCCTCTTAGTCTGGCCATCTGTCTGAGGATGGAAAGCAGTGATCAGATGCAGCTGTGTCCCAAAAGCCTCCTGAAAACCCTTCCAAAGTCGGGAAGTAAAGCGTGCGTCCCCATCTAAAACGATCATCGATGGCACACCATGAAGCCGTACGATCCCCCGAACGTAGAGGCATCCCAAAATATCTACTGAGCCCTGCTCTCTGATCGGTAGGAAGTGGGATGACTTGGTGAGTCGGTCTACGATCACCCAGATGGAGTCGTGTCCTCTGGAAGTACATGGAAGCCCCGTCATGGAATCCATGGATATCCCGTCCCACTTCCACTCCAGAACCTCTAAGGGATGTAACAAGCCTGCTGGTACCTGGTGCTCCACCTTCACTTGCTGGAAAGCGAGGCATCGTGAAATGAAATCTTCTATAGCCTTCTTCATACCCAACCCCCAGTGCTGTCGTCTGATGTCCTGGTACGTCTTCTCCACTCTTAGATGTACCTCTAGAGGGGAAGTGTGAAAGTCCCTCAACACTTCCTCCTGCAGTGCAACTGGTACCATGGTACATCCCCTAAAAAGAATGACGTGCCCCCCTCCTTCAGAAAATCCATCGGGTGCTATCCCTAAGGATATTTGAGCACATCGTGTCTCGCAGTCAGCGTCTCCTCACTGTGCCTCTCTGACCCACTGAAGTAGTGGAGGAGTGACTGTGAGAGACTGTAGAAAGGCTGCCCATCTACAGGGTGGGTCGGGCAGTCTCGAGCCTTGTGACCCTGCCCGCTGCACACATAGCACTTCCTGATACTCGTATGGTTGGCTTTGTTTCGTGTTCCCCACACAAACGAACCTGTATCCTGAGGTCACCCACCTGATGGCCTGGTCCGCTTGGACCTCTACGTCAACTGTCTACTGCCGGCTGCAGAAGACTCCGCTATGTGTCGTCCTACAGAGGGTCTCGCCACTGGTGACTGCTCAGCGAGAAAACTCTCCACTAGAAGGGCTCTCTCCAGCACCCCCGCCTGCATTGGGATGTTGAGGGAGATCATTTAAGCCCTGATCTCATGCTTGATTCCCTGCTCGAAGGTCTGGGACCTGAAGAATGGGTCCCGTACCATGTCCGTGGAGTAGCGTGAGAGGTCAGTAAACCTTGCTGAGTACTGAGCCACTGTCATGTTGCCCTGTCGTAGTTGAAGTAACTCCTGGATCCGTACGGCACGAAGGGTGGCTGGTACAAACTCTGCCCGGAACAAGCTCTCGAATTTTTTCGAGAGTAGAGATGCCTCATCATGCACCTGGAGCATCAGAATCCACCATCTGCCTACCGCTGAATGTAGGAGACTCATGGCAAGGGTCACCATGAGGTCGGCTGGTGTCCCTACCAATAAGAAAACTCTGAAGACAGCCTCGATCCAGTCCTCAGCTTCCTGTGGGTCCGTCTCTCCCCAAAACCCGGGCGGCCTCTGGCGTTGGAACTCGTGCAACACACTCAGGCGGCATGCACTCTCTACTTCTGGAGCAGGTGGTATCGGTGGCCCAACAGGTAGTGGTACTACTGGTGCCTCCGCTGTGATGGGTCCCTACACTGAGGCCTCGTCACTCGGTGGGCTGCCATCTCACACGTAACTCGGAACCCTAGTTGGCTGCCTTCGTGGGGCCATCCTGAAAAGAAACAGGTGCGCCACGGTCAAATAATATACCTGGTGAGCTGACACAAAGTAATCACAAAGAAAACATTCAAGGGAAACACACATGCAATATGTATTTTTGGGTACTGAGTCAGAAATCAAAGGTCAGGGTCCTGGTGTATGGATACGTCGGCCGCCGCACCAACACTAGACTCCCTGGATTGAAAACCACACCCAATACTCTTTAACACTATTTCTTCATAGAAAGGAAAGATCAGAGTCCTGAGTTCTGCAGTAGAACCGACTCCTCTGATACCAATTTTTCACAACCCGTCCTCGGGGCCCATGTCGTGACTACCCCAAGCCCGCCTTCCATAGGCCAGGGGATGGTGACTAGCACCAAAGGCGTAAATCCTGATAAAAAGGGAAGAAATTGCCTTTTTATAAGTAAAAAAAATACAACAGAGTACTCAAGTGAAGTAAGCATTAAGTAAAACTGAGTACAAAAGTAAGTTCTGAAAAGTAATGGGTCAGTATACAAACCCAACTGAAAGTACAGTACAACTGGAAAGAAAAATACAACAACAGTAAAGTAAAGCGGCAAACACTAAGTCGTCCTCCGGGAATCCCACCTGAAGGGTGGGTACAGATGGTCTCCTCAACACCTCGGGTCTTTCCTTCTGCACTATGTATGCCTCATTAGGTGGTCCACCTCTGGATACTGTCCAGTCCCACAAGACTCCTCCACAATCAGTACTGTCCGTCGTCTGCATCCAACACAATGTAGTGTGGGCATATCCCATGCAGGGGTGAGTATACGATACTCAGTAGGGACCCCGAGACCCAAAAAGGTCTCCCAGAATCCAAGAATGATAAACCACAAAGGAAAGAAATAATCCAGAAGAATCAACCAACCCTACCTAGGTATATTCCCATACATGTACCTAAGTTATCAATCTCAGTTTGGCTCCAACACTCAAGCCCAAGCATAACCCAATCCACACATGAAAGATAGTCAATCAAATCAATGATAATGATTGAAATTCAATAATCATCTCAAACAGGTATACATCTTTCGTAAAGTGATAAAGATGATCAGATGTAGCCACTGATTCATCTAAGCTTTCGGACCCACGTAGGATACTAGAACAGGAGTCAAACTGTCGGACCCACTTAAGATACAAGTACAATAATCATCGCTATTGAACCCACGAAGCATCCCATTACAGAAGTCATCACCGTCGAACCCACGGAGGATTCCAGTACGGTATACGTTGTCGTCGAACCCACGGAGGAATCCAGTGCGGTAGACGTCGTCGTCGAACCCACGGAGGATCCTAGTACGATAGTCATCGTCGTCGAACCCACGAAGGATCCTAGTACGGTAGTTGTCGGTGTCGAACCCACAGAGGATCCTAGTATGGTGGTCATCGTCAACGAACCCACGGAGGATCCTAGTACGGTAGTCGTCTTCGTCGAACCCACAGAGGATCCTTGTACGGCAGTCGATGCAGTCGCAGCCAGCTCTAGGGTTCCTACACACAACACGCTTGATTCCGGGAGGGTCCGATTCTCGAGCAAGGGGGGTTGATACATAAAATGTCATTAATTTCAGAGTTTATGTATCCCAAAGTTCCGTTTCGTCAAAAGAAACCCAACGTGACAGACGGTGTGTCAAACGGACGCCTGGTCTGAGAGTTATTGGCTTTTCCGTTCCAGGGGCCCGGTTGGTTTTTCAGTCAAAACCAACCCAACCATACTCCAGCTATGTCCAAACCTCAAGTATATTATTCCAAAAAAACTTCCTCATCATAATTAATTCAACGTAGTTGACGGCACGTCAATCAGACGTCCGGTCCTTAAGTTATAAGTGTTTCCGCTCCAAGGACCGGGTTGGTTTCAGGTTCGAACCAACCCGGCCGTACCTAAATTTCATCGAAACCTAGAGTGTAATATACATAAATGACCATATCAATCCAAGGATTCCTACGCAACTGATTGTGCGTCGATCAGATGTCCTTAGATCAAGTTATGGGAAAAAGACCGAAAAACGGTCCGAAGTGGGGGGGTCTGGGCCCGGTCTGACCAAGCCCAACCCACCCTGGGTCGGCCCGGCCTGACCTGGCCAGCGCGGCCCGGTACGGGTGACCCGACCAGGCCCGTCTGGGGGGGGGGGTGTTCTAGCTCGGCCAGCTAGCTGAGCGGGGGGCGCGACCCCCGGTTTCGCGAACGCAGCGCCAGGCTGGCACCGCTTGTCTCCCGGATCCCGCGCGGCCACGGGATCCCTTCCTCGCCGCCGCGGCCGGTGCCATGGAGGGATTCTACTGGCGGTGTGCTGGGGCACCCACACCACCTCCGGTCACCGGGAGCGCCGCCGCGTTCTTCCATGGGCCACCGATGTCATTTCGGTGGTCCGTTTTTGCTTCCGTCTGCACCTGTGGTCATCTCGGGTTCCGAATTTCACTATGAAGGATCCAATTGCCGTTGCGGTCCCATTTCATCATCACCAACATCCCGCGTATCCAGAAAAATATGGCGATGGGTCCGGACTTGTTCGTTAGTCCTTACCCACCTCGTTAGTGGTTCAAAACATCACCCAACAATTAAACGCCATGCTCGAGGGTATAAATCACATAAATGAAATATACAAATCCCCTACCTCATAGTTGGCATCGTTTGTCATCGATCCACGGAATATGAGCGTCGCGGTATTCGGGCATCGGGAAATAATGGTGTCGTCCCATCAACGATGGAGGATGATTCGTTGTCGTAGGAAACATAGGCTTCTTGACGTCGAGGTGCATCTGAGGAAGAAGTCCTTCGCGTTCTTCACTGGGGATGTTCTTCGTTGAAGAACGGTTTTCTTCGTCGAAGAAGGATCGCCTCCCTTTTTAATTCTGCAGAGCCTTTTCCCCAAAAGCGATTTTCCAACGCAAAGGAAATAAAGAGGATCACCCATTAATAGAATTGCCATGCAATTCATATTAATTCAAAAGCAGTGCCAATAAATTAACGCTGATATTAATTATACAAATTGGCACAACTTATGGGAGGAGGGAGGTGGAAAGGTTCCACCATTAATGAGGTGTTGTCAAAGAAAACTGCAGAGAATTAATGGGGAGTTGAAGGTTGAGGCTCGTGTGGGCCCCACCTCACAAATATCCACACTTGGGAGGAAATAACCAACTCAAAAAATAAAATTATGTACCACACAATTTTATTTAATTTAAGATTAAACCCCAAAAATTAACTTTCGACCCGCATAAAATGCATATGCGGTAAAGGTCCCCTTAAGCGAATACCGGCGCTGCGAGTTCATCGGTGCCATCGGATTTCAATTCTGAGCACCAGTTCAAAAGATAGAAAAACCCGCTCGTACGTTTACTAAACTTACTCAAACAAAACTTCAAAAAAATTGATTCCAGGCACACCGGGCCTCAGAATCAGGTGCTGTCAGAAGCCACAGACTCATAAAATTTCAAGTATTTAAGAAAAAAAAATTCCTTGAAATTTCTGTGTCTTTAAAGCAAATATATGTCCTATGAAGAAGATTTGAGAATGAGATCAACAGGACCATATAAATATATATTTACCAATACCTAATGCAATTTCAATTAAGGATGAGGAAACTGACAATGACCTATGAAAGTTATGGATTATTTCTTAGCTGATGTTTTGACATTATTAAATCTTAGGATATGATTCCTGATTTTATTTATAGGAAATAAGTATTACAAAGTAAGTTGAAAAAAATGGTTAAGGGATAATGGAGAATGCTGGATGATTAAGATGTCTAAATTTTAGAAATTCAAGAGTTATGTTTGATATCTGGGTGATGAAATGCTTAAAATTATTAATTCTCTTTTGTTTATGGGATTACTTTAGAAGAATTTTCTCTTGTATGTGTAATCCTGAAGTTTGTTATGTGAAAATTTTATTTGAGGAAGAATTTTCTTTTTTTTGGGATGTAGTTATAAAGAACCATTTGGGTTTATAAGATCCTTGAATTTGAGGCAATTACAGGTTATTAATTTTTGGGATGAAAATGTGAGGTATGAGATAACATTTGAGATTAAAATATGTTATGGTTATTTTTGAGGAATTTATCTCATTTTTTGGAATATTATAAAATTATATAGTTTTTGAAAAAGGAAAAAATGCAGACCGTGTGACAACCCATCGTGTAAAGACCCGTAAAATTCAATGGAATTTTTTTTCTTAATTTTCTCTGGGATTTTACAAGAACGCAGTTTCTGATGGCACCTGATTCCGATGCCCGGTGTGCCCGGAATCATTTTCCAAAGTTTAGCTTGGGTACATTCAGTGAACGAACGAGCGGGTTTTCCTAACTTTTGGACCGGTGCTCGGAATCAAATTCCGAGGGCACCGATGGAATCGCAGCGCCGATAATTGCTTAAGAAGACTTTTTCCGGAGTTGCGTTTGCTCGGGTGAGGTTATTAATTATTTGGGTTAACTATAGAATAAAATAAAATATTGTGCAACAGATTTTATTTTTATTCTAAGTAGTGTTAACCTAGGCATGGTGGTTGGAGTGGGACCCACTGATATCCTAACTCCTAGGTAGGATATTTGTGAGGTGGGGCCCACACGAGCCCCACCCACTTTATTTCCTTTTACCTCCCACGTGCATTTAATTTGATAACTCACCCACACCACCCTCTTTAATGGCAAGTCAACTCTTGCATTTAATTGGATTATTAAACACCTCTTTAATTGGTCAACGCTCGATAATTAAATCGTGATTTAATTTTGAATTTCAAAAACAGATGGCATGAGTAATAAAATAAGGCAACACCTTATTTTATTATTGTTGTTTCGTTGTGCGAGAGGGATTGAGAGAAGAATTGCTCAAAGCCTTTGAATCTTCATCTTCTTCGTTGGAGAACACGAAGAACGACGAAGAATGCCAGCCTCCGACGAAAGATGATGAAGAACGCTAGTTCCCCGAAGATCGACGACGCGACGTCGTGTACCGTGATGCCGATGATCCTCCTTCCAAGACGCCGTCTTCCGTGACGTCCCTTCCCCGCGACGAACCTTCATTCAACAACGCTTGAGGTAGGGGTTAATTGTTTTTGCCCGTGAATTATTCCTTTGCCATTCATCGACTTCTATTTGGGCCTCCTGTTATTGTAATAACGGGAGGAGGTCGGACCGCATGAACACGACCAACCCTCCTCCCCCTTTGATGATTGTGTTTGTTTCGGTTCGAAAGAAGGTGGCGCGGTGCAACAACACCGCGTAGAAACATGGAGAAATGTGGCGATGATGCGCGGCGCCGTCGCGCCGCGCCGTTGAGGCCAAACAAACCCGCGACCGGAGTCGGGACGCAGCGAAGGGGCGCGACACCGTCACGCTGCGCCAGAGAACCACGAAGACACCACAGCCAGAGTGGGGCCGCGGCGGAGGGGCACGATGCCGCCATGCCGCGCCGGTCGGACAAGGCCGCGGCTCGAAGCCGCGGCAGTGCATGGCGGGGCGGCCGGAACCGCCGACCACCGGAACCTCGGAGGGGCGGGACCCCGGCAGTCCCACGACAGCAGCACCGGCCGGCCGACTTCCAAAAAAACTGGGGGTCGTAACCCCCGACTGGCCGAAGGAGCGGCCCCCCACGTGGGGGCCACGGTTTCTCAATCAGGGGGCAGCACACCCCCCCTGTTCCGCTCAGCTTGGCGTTGGCCGAGCTGGACATGTGGGCCGCGCGAGCGCGCCAGGCCACTGGCCGCCCAGGTCGGGCCGGGCCGCGCACTAATGGGCCGGACCCGGACCTGGTTCGGGCTGACCCCAGGGGGTCTTGGGCCGGGTTGGTCCGGGCCCAAAACCCCCTTTTCTCGGACAGGTTTGTTCAAACGCCCGTAACTTGGGCTACGGACCCCCGATCAATGCACCGTCAGTTGAGATGCGATCCTTGGATCGAGTCGGTCGTTTCAGTATATTACACTCAAGGTTTCGGAGAATTTTGGGTACGTCCGGTTTGGTTCGAACACGAAACCAACCGGGCCCTCGGAGCGGAAACACTTATAACTTGAGCTCCGGACGTCCGATTGACGTGCCGTCGACTTTGCTAGATTCCACTTAGTGAGACGGATCTTTTGGATTACTCCTCTAGAGGTTTGGATGCAGTTGGAGTTCAGTCGGGTTGGTTTTGACTTAAAAACCAATCGGGCCCCTGGAACGAAAAAGCCAATAACTCTCAGACTGAGAGTCTGATTGACGCGCCGTCTGTCGCGTTGAGTTCCTCTTGTCGAGACGGAACTTTGAGATACATCAACTCTGGACTACGTGTCAGTTGATGTATCGACCTTTGGCTCGTAGAGCGGACCCTCCCGGAAAAGTGCATGCTGTGTACGGGAACCCTAGAGCTGGCTGCGACTACGACTGTGGCGACTGCACTGAAATCCTATGTGGGTTCGGCAGTGATGAAGACCGTACTGAAATCCTCCGTGGGTTCGACAGTGATGAAGACTGCACTGAAATCCTATGTGTGTTCGGCAGCGATGAAGACCGTATTGAAATCCTCCGTGGGTTCGACGGTGATGAAGACTGCACTGACATCCTATGTGGGTTCTGCAGCGATGAAGACCATACTGGAATCCTCCGTGGGTTCGACGACAATGAAGACTACACTGAAATCCTATGTGGGTTCGCCAGCGATGAAGACTGTACTAAAATCCTCCATGGGTTCGACGACAATGAAGACTGAACTAAAATCCTTTGTGGGTTCGGCAGCTTGGATGGTTTAGTATCCTACGTGGGTCCCAGCATAGATGAATCAGTGGCTATATCTGATCATCTCTATCACCTTACGAAGAAGTATACCTGTGTGAGCAGAGTCTTGACTTCAATCAATATCTTCGATATGATTGAATTACTATCCTGTGTGGTTTGGGTTGTACTCCTATGTGGACGTGATCGAACTTCGGCTCGGATGTTGGAGCCAAACTGGAATTGATGACTTAGGTATATGTATGGGCATATACCTAAGTAGTGTTGGATTTTACTTCGTGATTGTATCTTTCCTTGGTGGATTACCCTTTGTGGATTCTGGGAGACCTTCAGGGGTCTCGGGGTCCCTACTGAGTAGCGTATGCTCACCCCTGCACGGGCTATGCCCGCACTACGTTGTGTTGGATGCAGATGACGGACAACACTGATCGTGGTTGAGGCTTGTGGAGAAAGTCAGTACCTGGAGGTGGACCACTGGGCGGGACGTACACGGAGCGGACGACCAGACCCGAGGAGCTGAGGAGGCTATCTGTACCCACCCTTCAGGTGGGCCTTCCAGTGGACGGCTCGACGTTGCTGCTTTACTTTCAGTTTCTGTACTTTCTTTCCAGTTGTACTTTACTTTCAGTTTGGGTTTGTATTCTGGCCCACTTACTTTTCCGCACTACTTTTGTATCCAGTTTTACTTAGTGTTTACGTCTTCTTGCTTACTCTGTGGTGTTTTTTTACTTTATAAAGGCAATGCCTTCCCCTTTTTTCGGGATTTATTCCTTGGTGCTAGTCGCCAGCCCCTGGCCTATGGGAGGCGGGCTTGGGGTAGTCACGACACGGGTTCGGAGGATGGGTCGTAAGAAATTGGTATCAAAGGAGTTCAGTTCTACCGTAGAACTCAGGACTCTGATCTTTCTTCTATGTGAAGCAATAGTGTTAAGGGTATTGAGTATGGTTATCAGTCTAGGGAGTCCAGTGTTGGTGCGGCGGCCGACGTATCCGTACACCAGGACCCTGACTTCTGATTTCTGACTCAATGCACGAAAACATTGATTGCATGTGTGTTTTAAAAGTTTTCTTTGTGATTACTTTGTGTCAGATCACCAGGTATACTGTTTTGACCGTGGCACACCTGTCTCTTTCAGGATGGCCCCACGACGGCAGCCAGCTAGGGTTCCGAGCATTGAGCGAGACGACAACCCACCGAGCGACGAGACGTCGGTAGAGGGCCCTTTGACAGTGGAGGCACTGACAGTACCTCTACCCACCGAGCCACCGATGCTATGAGCCCCAGGCGCTGATAGTGCACGTCACCTTAGTGTGCTGCACGAGTTTCAGCATCAGAGACTGCCCAGGTTCCATGGGGAGACGGACCCTCAGGCAGCCGAGGATTGGCTGGAGGTGGTTGTGCGAGTTTTTAGGTTAGTGGGGACACCAGTTGACCTCATGTTAATCCTCGCAGTGAGCCTCCTGCATGCGGCAACAGGCAGATGGTGGATCTTGATGCTCCAGGTGCACGACGAGGCATCACTCCTATGGATGGACTTTGAGAGCCTCTTCTTCTCGGAGTTTTTCCCATCCACCCTCCGTGCGGTGCGCATCCAGGAGCTTATACAGCTGCGGCAGGGCAGCATGACGGTCGCCCAATACTCGGCGAGATTTACCGACCTCTCGCGCAATTTGACGGACATGGTACGGGACCCATTCTTATGGGCCCGGACCTTCGAGCAGGGACTGAGGCATGAGATCAGGGCGTCAATGATCTCCCTCAGCATTCCAACACAGGCAGGAGTACTGGAGCGATATCTTCTCATAGAGAGCGTTCTTGCTGAGCCTACGCCGACAGCGAGACCTACCGTAGGGCGGCACGTAGCAGAGTCATCTGCAGCTGGCAGTCGACGGATGTCACAGGGGTCCAGGAGGACCGTACCATCAGGCAGACGACCTCAGGACACTGGCTCAGAGGTGCGGGGCACAGGGCGCTGAGCTAGCCTTCTGAGGAGCAGACAGTGCTACGCATGCGGCGGGCAGGGCCACATGGCTCGTGACTGCCCGACCTTCCGTGCAGAGGAGCAGCAGACGGTTGAGGGGCCACCTAGGCAAAGGCAGAGGGTTGACCGTTGTGGTCCTCCGAGAGCAGGCAGACGAGGCAGAGGAGCTGGCCGAGCAGTAGGTGGTGGGCGATGCTTTGAGGCTTTACCACCACCACCACCAGGAGGCCCACCCCGACCACTGGGAGCTGGCAGGAAGAGACATGCTCAGTTTCAGGCAGCGGAGGCCTACGACCAAGGCGCGCTAGAGATGATTCGAGGTACTATCTGTGTCTACTCCACCCTTGCTGCAGTTCTTATAGACACAGGAGCGAGTCATTCTTTTATTGTCGCTGCCCTTGTTCAGAGCTCGAAGATTCTGACAGAGCCTTTGGCTCGATCCTTACGGCTAGAGACTCCTATGGGAGCAGACTCGACGATTACGCACTGATGCCAGCAGTGTGAGCTTACTCTAGGAGGCAAGATCTTTGGTTGGGATCTTCTTGTAGTGGCATCGAGGCCTTACGACGTCATCTTGGGGATGGATTGGTTATCTACATTCCATGATCATATCGACTGTTTTAGGCGCAAGGTGCGGTGTGTACGCACCTACGGGAGCAGGTTCACCTTCACCGGCGAGAAGGGAGACTTTTCAGCACAGGATGGACTCACGCAGAGGAGAGGACAGACCATCACTCATCAGTTGGATAGCCTCATCCTAGGAGCAGTTGACGTGCAGAGTCCTAGTTTTCCTGTAGTGGTGGATCATTATGCGGACGTTTTCCCTGATGAAGTTCCAGGACTACCTCCTCGTAGAGAGGTAGACTTTTATATTGACCTGTACTACGGGACAACCCCGATATCCACTCCAGCATATCGGATTTCTCCCACTACGCTTCGAGAGCTACGGGTACAGCTGGAGGACTTGCAGAGCAAGGGATTCATCCGACCTAGTGTTTCACCGTGGGCTTCCCCGATATTATTCGCCAAGAAGGCGGATGGGAGCTTGAGACTTTGTGTCGACTATCGTCGTCTGAACCAGGTGATCGTGAGGAACAAGTATCCACTACCGAGGATTGACGACCTCTTCGATCAGCTCAAGGGAGCACGGTGGTTCTCAAAGATAGACCTTAGATCTGGCTATCATCATCTCAGATTTCGAGACGAGGACGTGCAGAAGACGACCTTCAGATGTCGATATGGCCACTATGAGTTCTTGGTTATGCCTTTCGGCATAACCAATGCTCCATCAGTATTCATGGGTCTCACGAACAGGATCTTTCAGCCATACCTCGATCGATTTTTCGTGGTCTTCATCGATGAAATATTGATATACTCGACCACTGAGGAGGAGCACGCCTACCACTTGCGGGTTGTACTGGACACACTCCGAGAGCACTAGATTTATGGAAAGATCTCTAAGTGTCAGTTATGGATACGTGAGGTCCACTTCTTAGGACACGTCATCTCTGAGGCGGGAGTTGCGGTGGATCCTGCGAAGATTGAGGCAGTGCTAGCTTGGGAGCCACCCAAGAGCGTGACAGAGGTGCAGAGTTTCTTGGGGCTAGCTGGGTACTACCAGAGATTTGTGCCAAACTTTTCCAGAGTTGCGACACCACTCTTAGCTTTGACGAAGAAGGGGAAACCCTTTGTGTGGTCATACAGATTTCAGCAGAGCTTCTAGGAGCTAAGATAGATATTGACCAGCGCTCCTATCTTGAGGCTACCAGAGGAGGGAGTAGGGTACGTAGTCTACTGCGATGCATCAGGGACCGGACTCGGATGTGTCCTGATGCAGGAGTGGGCAGTGATCACCTATAGATCATGCCAGTTGAGGCAGCATGAGCAGAACTACGCTACCCATGACCTGAAGTTAGCAGCCGTGGTCTTCGCTCTGAATATGTGGCGACACTATCTGATGGGCGAGAACTTTACAGTCTACTCTGACCACCAGAGTCTCAGGTACATCTTCTCAAAGAAGGACCTGAATATGAGATAGCGATGATGGCTCGAGTTCCTCCAGGACTATGACTTTGAGATAGTCTATACTCCTGGAAAGGGCAATGTAGTAGCCGATGCTCTCAGCAGGAGGACGAGCATTCAGCTACTCGGGGAGGCGACGTAGCAGTTAGCGTCTTTGCAGATATCCTTCATAGATAGAGATGGAGAAACCTTTATTCAGTCACTCACAGTCACTCCTCCACTACTACAACGGGTCAGAGAGGCACAGCGTGGGGACGCTGACTGTGAGATGCGGCGTGCGCAGATATCCTCAGGATAGGCAGCTGATGGATTCTCTATAGGAGGAGAGCACGACGTCCTTTTCAGAGGATGTACCATGGTACCAGTTTCTTTACAGGAGGAGGTGCTGAGAGAGTTTCACACTTCCCCTCTAGCAGTACATCCAGGATTGGCGAAGATGTACCGGGATCTCAGACGACAGCACTGGTGGCCAGGTATAAGGAAGGTTGTGGCAGAGTTCGTTTCTCGATGCCTCACCTGCCAGTAGGTGAAGGCAGAGCACTAGGTACCAGCAGGCTTGGTACAACCCTTGGAGGTCCCGGAGTGGAAGTGGGATGGGATATCTATGGATTTCGTGATTGGACTTCCATGTACTTCCAGAGGTCATGACTCCATTTGGGTGATTGTCGACCGACTCACCAAGTCGGCTCACTTCTTACCCATCAGAGAGCAGGGATCAGTAGAGAGCATGGGACATCTCTACATTCAGGATATTGTACGGCTTCATGGTGTGCCATCATCTATCGTCTCCGATCAATATGATCGCTTTACTTCCTGGCTTTGGAAGGGGTTGCAGGAGGCATTCGGGACACAGCTACATCTGAGCATCGCCTTTCACCCTCAGATGGATGGTCAGACGGATAAGACCATTCAGACTCTCGAGGATATGATCTGCGCATGTGTCCTCGACTTTGGTCGCAGCTAGGAGGACCACCTACCCTTGGTGGAGTTCGCGTACAGCAACAGCTACCACTCCACCATCGGGATGGCACCATACAAGGAATTGTATGTCTGACCTTGCAGATCACCTCTGTGCTGGACAGACCCTGGGGAGTCAGCACTTGTGGGACCGGAGATGGTCCAGGTCATGACAGAGAAGGTCCAGGTCATCCAGGAGTGGATGAGGACAGCTCAGAGCCGGTAGAAGTCTTATGATGACAGGAGGTGGAGGCCACTGGAGTTCGATGATGGCGACCACGTCTTCTTGCGGGTCTCACCTCGACGTGGATTACAGAGATTTGGCCGAGGCGACAAGTTATCTCCACGCTTCATCGGACCATTCCAGGTCCTCACCAGGATAGGCGAGGTGAATTATCTCCTGGCTCTACCACCTCAGTTGCACTGGGTGCACGATGTCTTCCACGTATCTCAGCTGAGGAGATACGTGCATGACCCAATGCATATCATCGAACCTGGGGAGCTGGACATTGACGATGGGGAAACTTTTGCGGAGGTCCCGATAGAGATCGAGGATCGATAGGAGCGGGTCCTACATGGACGGTCGATACCTCTAGTGCACATCAGATAGCAGCCCGAGAACCTCCAGGAGAGCACTTGGGAGCGGGAGGCTCAGATGCGTGCACAATACCCACATTTGTTCCCCTAGTTTATGATGTATCTTTACGGGGATGTAAAGCCCTGAGGTGGGAGTAATGTAAAGACCCGTAAAATTAAAGAGAATTTTTTTTCTTAATTTTCTTGGGGATTTTACAAGAACGCAGTTTCTGAAGGCACCTGATTCCGAGGCCCGGTGTGCCCGGAATCATTTTCCAAAGTTTAGCTCAGGTACGTTCAGTGAACGAACGAGTGAGTTTTCCTAACTTTTGGACCGGTTCTCAAAATCGAATTCTGAGGGCACCGATGGAATCGCAGTGCCGATAATTACTTAAGAACACCTTTTCAGGAGTTGCGTTTGTTCGGGTGAGGTTATTAATTATTTGGGTTAACTAAAGAATAAAAAAAATATTGCGCAACAAATTTTATTTAATTCTAAGTAGTGTTAACCTAGGCATGGTTGTTGGAGTGGGACCCACTGATATCCTAACTCCTAGGTAGGATATTAGTGAGGTGGGGCCCACAGGAGCTCCACCCCCTTTATTTCCTTTTACCTCCCACGTGCATTTAATTTGGTAACTCATCCGCACCCCCCTCTTTAATGCCAAGTCAACTCTCGTGTTTAATTGGATTATTAAACGCCTCTTTAATTGGTCAACGCTCGATAATTAAATCGTGATTTAATTTTGAATTTCAAAAACAGATGGCATGAGTAATAAAATAAGGCAACGCCTTATTTTATTATTTTTGTTTCGTTGTGCGAGAGGGATTGGGAGAAGAATTGCTCAAAGACTTCGAATCTTCATCTTCTTCATTGGAGAATGCAAAGTATGACGGAGAACGTCGGCCTCCGACAGAAGATGACGAAGAATGCAAGTTCCCTGGAGATCAACGATGCGGCGCCATGTACTGCGATGCCGACGATCCTCATTCCGCGACGCCGTCTTCCGCGATGTCCCTTCCCCATGAAGAACCTTCATACAACAATGCTTGAGGTAGGGGTTAATTGTTTTTTCCCGTGAATTATTCCTTTGTCGTTCATCGACTTCTATTTGGGCTGCCTGTTATCGTAATAACAGGAGGAGGTCGGACCGCACGAACACGACCGACCCTCCTCCCCCTTTGATGATTGTGTTTGTTGTGGTTCAAAAGAAGGTGGCGCGGTGCAACGGAACCACGCGGAGACATGGGGAAATGTGGCAAAGATGCGCGGCGCCGTCGCGCCATGCCGTTGAGGCCAAGAAAACCCGCGACCAGAGTCGGGCCGCAACGAAGGGGCGTAGCACCATCGCGCCGCCCCGGAGAACCACGGAGACACCACAGTCAGAGCGGGGCCGTGGCGGAGGGGCGCGGCGCAGTCACGCCGCGCCGGTCGGACAAGGCCGCGGCTCAAAGCCGCGGCGGTGCAAGGCGGGGCGGCCGGAACCGCCGGCCGTCGGCACCTCGGAGGGTCGGGACCCCAGCGGTACCGCGACAGCAGCACCGGCCGACCGGCTTCCATAAAAAACCGGGGGTCGTAACCCCCGGTTGGCCGAAGGAGCGGCCCCCCACGTGGGGGCCGCAGTTTCTCAATCAGGGGGGCAGTGCGCCCCCCCTGTTCCGCTCAGCTCGGCGCTGGCCGAGCTGGCCACGCGGGCCGCACGAGCGCGCCAGGCCACCGGCTGCCCAGGCCGGGCCGGGCCGCGCCGACCGGGCTGGGCAACGCCCACCGGTCCGGGCTGCGCCCTAATGGGCCGGACCTGGATCCGGTTCGAGCCGACCCCGGGGGGTCTTGGGCCGGGTCGGTCCGGGCCCAAAACCCCCTTTTCTCGGACAGGTTTGTTCAAACGCCCGTAACTTGGGTTACGGACCCCTGATCGATGCACCGTCAGTTGCGATGAGATCCTTGGATCGAGAAGGTCGTTTAGATATATTACACTAAAGGTTTAGGAGAACTTTGGGTATGGTCGGGTTGGTTCGAACACGAAACCAACCGGGCCTTCGGAGAGGAAACACTTATAACTTGAGCTTCGGACGTCCGATTGACGTGCCATCAACTTTAATGGATTAATCTTAGTGAGAAGAATCTTTTGGATTACTCTGCTCGAGTTTTGGACGCAGTTGGAGTGCGGTCGGGTTGGTTTTGACTTAAAAACCAACTAGGCCCCTGGAACGAAAAAGCCAATAACTCTCAGACCGGGCGTCCGATTGACGCGCCGTCTATCATGTTGAGTTACTCTTGTCAAGACGGAAATTTGGGATACATCAACTCCGGACTACATGTTAGTTGATGTGTCAACCTTTGGATCGTGGAGTGGACCCTCCCAGAAACGAGCATGCTGTGTGTGGGAACCCTAGAGCTGGATGCGACTGTGACTGTGGCGACTGCACTGAAATCCTATGTGGGTTAGGCAGTGATGAAGACCGTACTGAAATCCTCCGTGGGTTCGACAGTGATGAAGACTGCACTGAAATCCTATGTGGGTTCGGTAGCGATGAATACCGTACTGAAATCCTCCGTGGGTTCGACGGTGATGAAGACTGCACTGAAATCCTATGTGGGTTCGGCAGTGATGAAGACTGTATTGAAATCCTCCGTGGGTTCGACGACAATGAAGACTGCACTGAAATCCTATGTGGGTTCGGCAGTGATGAAGACCGTACTGAAATCCTCCGTGGGTTCGACGGCAATGAAGACTGCACTGAAATCCTTTGTGGGTTCGGCAACTTGGCTGCTTTAGTATCCTACGTGGGTCCCATCATAGATGAATCAGTGGCTATATCTGATCATCTCTATCACCTTACGAAGAAGTATACCTGTGTGATCTGAGTCTTGACTTCAATCAATATCTTCGATATGATTGACTTACTATCCTGTGTGGTTTGGGTTGTACTCCTATGTGGACGTGATCGAACTTGGGCTCGGATGTTGGAGCCAAACTGGAATTGATGACTTAGGTATATGTATGGGCATATACCTAAGTAGTGTTGGATGTTACTTCGTGATTGTATCTTTCCTTTGTGGATTACCCTTTGTAGATTCTGGGAGACCTTCGGGGGTCTCGGGGTCCCTACTGAGTAGCGTATACTCACCCCTGCACGGGCTATGCCTGCACTACGTTGTGTTGGATGCAGGCGACAGACAGCGCTGATCGTGGTTGAGGCTTGTGGAGCAAGTCAGTACCTGGAGGTGGACCAATGGGCGGGACGTACACGGAGCGGACTGCTGGACCTGAGGAGCTGAGGAGGCTATCTGTACCCACCCTTCAGGTGGGACTTCCAGTGGACGGCTCGACGTTGCTGCTTTACTTTCAGTTGCTGTACTTTCTTTCCAGTTTTACTTTACTTTCAGTTTGGGTTTGTATTCTGGCCCACTTACTTTTCCACAATTCTTTTGTATCCAGTTTTACTTAGTGTTTACGTCTTCCTTCTTACTCTGTGGTGTTTGTTTACTTTATAAAGGCAATGTCTTCCCCTTTTGTCGGGATTTATGCTTTGGTGCTAGTCGCCAGCCCCTGGCCTATGGGAGGCGGGCTTGGGGTAGTCATGACACGGGTGCTGAGGACGGGTCATGACACATCGTATTGGACAAAGCTATAGGAATCGAACCCACAACCAAAGTGCAACTCGGATTTATCGCCTACCACCAACCTACATAAATTCCCTGGTTAGTATAACTCATTTTTTTAGTTAAATAATTTTATGGATCAAGAATAATTTGATTTTGGAACTTATGTTTTATCAAATGGATATCCTTTGTACAGGAAAATGATTTTTGTAATTAAGTGATAAATGTTATTTTGGAAGAGGTTCAATTTTTTGGGAACACTATATACCTAAGGAAAATATAATACTATGGGATTTTATTTATGGAGCAATTTTGGAATTTTATTTTGTAAGAATCTATGTTTTTATTGTGGACTTATAGTGATTCATTTTATTTATGGAAATGATTAACCTATCTTGGAAAATATGTGATTTGGTTAATTACTTTTCAGTATGATACTTTATGAGTGGTCGATGTTATTTGGAGATAAATGTTAAGATTTATCATGGAAGACTATGTGATCAAATTCTTCTAAGTTTTGGGTTTCAATATTAGTTTGGATTATATTGAAGAATTTTAAGGACAATTGTTTATTGAATGGTCTTTGTTGAACTTTGGGTACTATTTGTTGAATTTTGGAGATTAAGAGTATTATTTCTTTTTATAAAGGATTATCCTTTTTGGGGATTATCTGATCTTGTATTAACCATTTTGGTTTTGGTTAATGTCTAAATATAGGGGAAATATATATTTTATCTTTTATGGATTATGTGATTATATAGAAGTTGATTTTAGTGCTTTAGGGGTGACCATGTCATCATGAATACTCATCATTTGGAGAAAAGATGAGTTTTTGGTAGAAATTTATTAAAGGATGAAACTATACTTGAAAAGTAAGTATATTTCCTTATGTTCTTAGTCAATGTCACCAATAAAATTTTCAAATTTATGAAAAGGAACTTAAAACAAAAATTTTGTCTGTTCACTTTTTCTACTGGGGAATCAAAGACTGATTAATGCATTACAAGTTTATGGTATTCTGGTAGTTAATATTATCCTGATCATGTTTTCTATCACTCTCCATCAGAACTTGACACTTAGTTTCTCTTCTATATCCATGTTTTCTTACATGGAATCATAGTATGTGTTATCTCAGGTGACCTTTGTACTTATATTCTTTCTTGAAAAGTGATAGTTTTATTGAATCTTTTTTGATGTGGGATTTTCAATAAAATTTTTGAGCACAATTTTAAAATTGCAAGGAAGAAATTTCCAAAAGGGGGGAAGGATGTAACGACCCATGTATTTATAGAATGATACATTTTCATATCTATTAATATTTACGAATAAGATATAAATTTTATATTAAATAGGACACTTTGTTTGATGTCATACTCGACATGAAACAATGGGTTTTTTGAAATCTTACATTGCACACAACATTGAGTTATACCGAAAAATAATATAATAATAATATTATTTTAAATGGTAGTTAACGCATAGTTGTTGTATTGTCAGGAATGAACATAACTAACTATATTATAATTTTACATATTTGTTAAATATTTTTACATTTATCCAATTAATATTAGAGGCTTCAAATAAGAATTAATCCAATTTTAAGCAAGAAATACTCTAATATTTTTAAAAGGTCGTTTTACTGCCTTTTGATGGCGAACCATTTTTAAATCTAGTTTTTGTTACTTGTATATGTTATATTTGACAAAATAAAAATCTTTTATAGAATTGGGACATCAAAATTTACTTTGGATGAAATTTTGGTATTTTTCAGATAACGTTCATTTTTAATGAATAGTGAAAAAATATTGTATTTTAATTCAAAATTTCCTTTTAATATAATTTATTTATATAGTTAAATTGTAATTTTAATTGGTTTTAAATTTTAATTGGATTATATTTTTATCATTTAATACAATTTTGGTCATTGTAATTAATTTCACTTTAAAATTTGACATAAACACATGTCAATCTTTTGATAGTTATTACTTCTTAAAAACCCGCTTTTTGGTTTTGACAACAAGAATTAATTTTAAATTAATTTCTGCCAATTAGGTGTTTTAAATTTGAAAAAAATGGATTCCATATTTGGAATCAGGAGGTTCAAATTATTTCAATAGGTACCTTTTATTTTTGGAAATTATGAATAGTAACTTCAGTAATTATTTTATTTACCATGGTTAAAAGGGTAAATATGGTAAATAAGGGTAAAAATAATAATATAATAATATAAAACTACCCTAAAACATGTCCTAATACTATTTGATGATATGTGTCTGAACATGGTAATCCTTGGGTTGATTTTGGCACCCCATGGATCCACTTGGGAGTGATTTTGACATGTTATATTAAATAATTTAATGTAAAGAGAAATATGACCTAAACTAGTCTCTTTTACTAAAACATTTTTTTATATGGGGTTGTATAACTAATATAATTGACTATAAATAGTAACCAGAAAGATAAAATGATTTACTAAATCATTGTATTTTATTTATAATTTTTATACATCAAATAAATTTATTTATTCATGACACAATGGTGATGTAGTGATTACCTTATTAATGAATGATTTAAATAAATGAGATTATAAATATTAAAATAAATTAATTTTAAACTTTTTTTTCCATCCAATAATTTTAGGGATGAGTATGAATTGTTATATTAGAATTAATGAAGTTTTTTTTGAAATAATCAAGTTGTTATGGATTTTTAAAAAGTCATGATATGAATTGTATAAAAATTGACATAAATGAGTTTTTAAAACAAATAATATTTTAATAAATGATATAATAGTCCTAAAGTCTAAGATTTGACCAAATTATTTAGATAATTTTGAACATTTCATTAATGAACCACTTGTGATTTACTTGTTATTTTTTAGTAAGTATATTAACCATAAAATATGAAAATGAAAGAAGACATGGTAAGAGTTAATGTTTTTAACCAAGGGTTAAAGCAAAAAAGATATGGTTAAATTTGTGACCTAGAATTGTCTAAAAACTATTGGTTGAGAGGTTTTCGACACAAAATAATATTATCTTTGAAATAAATGATTTTGGGGCCATTTGAAACCGAAAATCATTTTATAATAAAATAATATTTCAATACCTTCCTAAATTGCCCCTCCATCCTCTTATAAAAGGGAATCAACTATACCAATTTAATCACACCTCTAAAGCCCCTTGAATCATCCAAATTTTGCCAAAATAAGCTCCCAACATACCTCCCTTCCTCCTAGAATCCTTACCTTAGTAAGAATGAAATTAAAGAAAGCCTTTTGGCTCAAATCAAAGGGAGTTACACGTTTTAGAGACAACGTCTTCTCTGAAGTTCCTTTCCATTATTTTACTTCTTCACTCTCTATTCTATTATTATTATTTGATTACATAAAAAAACCAGTATATTCAATGTACTAGGTTTTTTTTATGATAATGATTCAAACTACACTTATACACACCTCCATCTAATCGATACGAACATATTGTTTCTGTGTATGGCGAACTACTGCCTCACAAAACGATGATTGTTCGATTTTTCCCTACCATATCTCATGGTGGCCATTATGATGGAAGTATATTTATATATGATATATATTATATTTATATTGTCTCTATGATACTATAATTTTTATTTACAAATATTACTTTATGTTTTTGATGATGTGTAAATATGATAGTTTCATTTGAGGAAGTGCGGACTACCGCCCTCTCAAAGTGATATGACTCGTTCATGCCATACATGGAATGTATAAAATATGAAATTAATTAACTTATGTAACATATATATCATATGATATTATACTATAATTATAATATATCTATGTATCATTTAGTTTTCATTTATTTAATATGAAAAATAAATAAAAGTAGCGTTCATGCGTACGTACAACTTACCGTCTCCCTGAATGATGTATTTAATTTCTTATATAAAAATGTTATGGAATATTATAAATACCCATATAATAACTATATATGATATTTAGATCATGATTACTTTTATGGACATAATGTACTTTTGACCACATGGAAAATTTGTAATTATAACAAGATCGTTTTCTACTCAAGTACCCGATATCGACAAAACGACCAATATTAACTTAAATAATTATGTAATTTTTATAACATGGTAATAAGAGATATAAAAGAAATAATAAACTTGAAATTTTTTCTTAAACAAGTATAAATTAACTTATGTTTTTTATTTTGGAAGAACAAGGAACATATGTGACGAATTAGACTCAAGGTAAGAGAACCTTTCACCCTCCTCTTTTAGTCAAAGACTTCTTTTATGTTATGTATTTTTATTTTCATTTTATTGTGTTCAGATATGTTATTCTATATCCTTATTTCTATACATTTTATGTTCAAGTTATGAGAGACCCTTTTCTCTCCCATCAACTCATTTTCTGAATTTTAAAGTGATACTGTTAGGGTGACAAATTTTCATAAGGAACTTCGTCTCAATCTCCTTTCATTGAGGCATATTTTGATAATATACACACGGTGTTTATTAAACCCATTTTAATTTTAATTTCATTCACATGGAATATTTTTTTATGAAGCGTTTTACTAAATGACAAAAGAAATGTTTTTAACGTATGCGGTGGCAATGACCTCTTTGCCGTCGTAACTGTTATTTGATATTTGGATTCCTATATAAGCCTTAATGTTTTCAAAAGTAAAAGAAATCCTTTTATTCACTTTTTGGATATTTTCATTTTGAAAATGGTTTTTAAATGAATTTAGTATTTCAATATCTTCAATTTATTTCTTGTTATTTCAAATGAAATGTTATTAGTGAAATATTTATATTTTCAATATTTTATGTGTTATGATTATATAATGGAACTTAGAAATTTGATAGGTGGTTACGTGATAAACCAATGATGGGTGGTTACATGATAAACCAAATGACGGGTGGTTCCATGATAAACCAAGGATAGGTGGTTACGTTATAACCTCCAATGCATTGGGTATGGAAGTTGGTTATATAGCAATTCCATTTTGTGATATGTGTGGAAGTCGACCGTATGGTTATTCCATTTAAGTATGTTTGTGTACCAAGTTACCTTTATATGTTACATGTTTCTTTCTTTGAGATTTATGGTAATATTTTGGTTACAAAAATGGAAAGTAATGAACTTATATTCACTAAATTGTTTTTGATTCTTCTTAAAAGTGAAAAGTATTAATTTATGATAAAGTTTTCATGGTTTACATGTTTTTGAAAAACGAACAGTTTTCTTTAATTGTTTATCCCTTACTGAGCTTTTTATTCTCATCCCATGTTTTGAAATGTTTTTCATGGGACATGATAAAGAATAGAGTCATGGATGAGATCAAGGAAAAGTTATGCTGTTAAAACATGGAACGATGTCATATTTCGTTTTAAAGAGTTTTTGTTTTATAAAAATAGGATAGTGAGTAAAAGTGTCTACTTGTAATATCCAAGATGTTATGTATAAGTTATGACCTAATTCTCTAAAGATCTAAACCTGAAAAGATCCTTGATTTGAATTAAATTCAAATTATCAACTTATCGCTAGATTAAGTAATGTTTAATGTTGGGGCCTTATATTAAATGTGGATAGTTTGAATGGATTATGAATGTTGAAAATGGTAGATAATATTATAAGTAAATGATGGGAATTAAGTAATAATACAACATTAAGGAAGGGTATTACCTCAAATGATGCAGCATGATCATGAAGAGATTTCATGTACTTTTTGAATGTGATAAAGATGATATAAAGATAATTAGAAATGATGAGGACCTTAAAGAATAAATTGGTGGGATATTTACAATAAATATTTAAATGATTTGGATTTAACATGAGGACTTAGTATAAGTATCATGAGTTACTTTGGATGGATTGAATAAGACTTCTATGAGAAGAGTGATACCTCTTATATTGTGACGGGGTTAGTGGAATAATTCAATAACAACATTTATCTATTATTGAAATATTGTTAATTCTCTATGAAATTGAGAAGTGGAAATCCATCAGGGAGGATGTAGTAGTTGAATTGCTACACAAGAAGTCTTTCAAGACATATAAGGGGATCCTTGATTGTGTGTGAGGTAATTGATTGTTTTTACTCATATTCTATAAGATGTGATGCAATATATGAAATATGGATATCGTTGGTGATGAGGTGCAATGGTGGATCTCATTTACACCCACCCTATGTCTACAATTGGATTCAAAATTCCATATTTTTATGTTATAATAATCCATATTTTTAACTAGATTGAGAGGGAACCCTTACATGACCCAAAGGACTAGAGGCATAAAGGATTGAAATACATGAAGTCCTAGTGGAACAAAGTCCTAGTATATGGACCAAGGCCTAATGCACTAATTCCCTACACTAAAATAAATCCTCACATTTTTGTATTCTCCTACTACAGCTTTTTGTACCAACTTTACATTCATGTCCCATCATCACTGCCTCTCCAAATAGGGTCTTGAATAGGTGTGTACTAGCCACTCCATGAATGAACTTTCATGTCTATCCTTATCACTAGATACCACCTTTATGATCTCTACTAGTTAGGAAATTCTCCATCATGAATCTTATAAGCCAACCATTGATGGATCGAATGTCTAGTGGCTTGAAGGCCCATATATGAGGCCTAAAAGCCCAATTCTAGTGAATAGTACCGATACTACAATACCCCCTATAGTATCTTGTATAATACTCACACTGATACAATGATACAATACCATTACAGTTCCAAAAATATTCTCCCCTACCTGGTTTTGAACTTAGGTCTAATGCGAGATCATAGGGTGAATTTGCCACTCAGGCATGCCTCTAATTACCATCTACTTCTACTAACCCATAACTTTGGTTTGAGATATATTAGATATATTTAATATATGATTAGAGATGAGTATTTCCTCTAAAATATCTAGAGCAGGATGGATGGAGACTTTTAATTCCTCCAGTATCCCTGATATGAGAACATGAAGGATGAGATGGGTAGATATTGCTAATTCCTTTAACATCCTTGATATGAGAATACAATGGATGATATTTCACCCAAGTGATGGAAGCCCCTTATCTCCCACAATACAGGGATTAAGGTGTATGAAGATATACTATATATCATGTCTTATATAACCCATAAATATGAGACTTATGATGACCTGATATAAAATTGTGGCCTTGGTGATGTGTATTTAATGTAGTATTCTAGTAAAAAAATTTAACTCTGGTGATGTGTTTCTTTTGGAATCCAGACATATATATGAAGCTAGATCTGAAGATGTGTATTTCCACCTGCTAAAGATGTGTATTTGTTTTAGCACTGAAGAGATAAATGGAGATGGGTATATCCTTAAATACTTTTTAGATAGGTGGAGATGTGTATTTACTCCAACATCTCATGATTAGCGCATCTAAGGTGAAATATTGGGAATGAAATATATCATGAGTTGTGATGTATGATTGTTATTTCCTTATTGAGAACTTTTTTATTTAGAGATCATAATGAAAGTGAGCTTTGTGTTGATTGATTGAGAAATATATCATGGTTACACTTTAATTTCTATTGATGTACACATACACTAGATGTTTATAGTCTAGTATCACTACTTGGGATGTCCATACCGGGTATTATTATATCGCTAATAGAAAAATAGGTTTATGAGGCGAATGATATTGATAGTATTAGTGACTGGAAATAAGGGTCTCTAATAATGGAATAAAATACGTGTGGTTTTTTCTGCACCCATCACCACTTCCCTTCCACCCTCGGTCATCCCCATCGCCACTTCCCTTCACCTCTACCATACCTATCACCGAAACCATCGACCCCCGATGTTCAACCACCTACCATGAACCCCTCGATGTCGCGCCCACCCCTCCCTCTGGCCACCATAGATCTTCCATGGATGATAACTATAACTTCAAGTCCTCTCTCACCCTAGCCCCATCCCCCCACGTCCCTCCTCTCACCCCAGCATGTCCGGCACACATGGTGGGGGAGCCTAGGGATGATCACCCCTCTCGCCACCAGCTTCATCGTGGGGGCCAACATCCTGGCCGGCGAAGCCTTCGATGGGGCGTTGATGAACCCGATGGTGTCTTTCGGACTGGCAGTGGTGAGCTGGTCCTGGAAGCACCACTGGGTGTACTGGGCGGGGCCGGTGATCGGTACCCTCATCGCGGCAGTGATGTATGATATCTATTTCATCACCCTCACCCATGAGCATCTTCCCACCACATATTACTAGAGATGGAAATGGTTGACATTGGATCTCGTCAATTTTATTTTATTGAATTGAGCTTCTTTTTTGTGTTCCTCTTTTATTTAGTACGTGATTCTTCATTACATGGTCGTTGTTGATCTAATCTACGGTGGTGTCTATCCTCACCATTCATATCCCTAGCCTGTATGTCGTCATTTATCTCCTTATATCCATCGCTATCCGGCCTTCTTTCTTTCGCGATGTTTGTTGTGGTAAAATTACATCTTTCCTGTTTTTTGATTTGTTTTGTGGCTTAAGGCCCAATATTCCTCATTAATGGTAAAATAATACGGAAATATTTTAATGAGATAATCCTAAAAAAATAAATTTAACAATTAGTAATGATGGGAAATAGAAACCGATAAAGTCAAAAGAGCAGCGAGGTATGATAATGAAAGGGGCGGGTGGTGGCTAGTTGGGAGTCGTGGGGACCAATGGTGGGTCTCTTTTATCAAGTGTATGGTGGGTATCTTTCAAACACATCAAATATATAATTTTTTAAAGGTTTTTATTAGGGTTATTTTCAATTGAAAACTAAATATTTTGATTCAATGCAAACTTTTATCATTTCCTTCAATCATGTATTATGGGTTTTCAATCAAAAAAAATATAATTATATATTATTTTATTTAAATCCGTAGGCCAGTATGCAATAAAAAACATTAAATTTGTCTATGAAAATTGTTATATATTATTTTCTTTATCATGGTTTTACCAATCAAAAAATATTTTTTTTAATTCAAAAGAACAAAACATTAAATTCCTTATAAACTGATTGTCACATTGAGAAAACCAATTGTGGTGTTGAGTTTGGAGTGGGGTATTTACCTTAGGGTAATATTTTTTGTAAATTTGGGTGATGTTAAGTTGGTGTGCAATGACAACAACAAATTTTTACAGGATTATTAAAACTAAATAATAATTATATTTAATTATCAATGTATCTATTTTCCTTAACTCCAATCTTATAGTTTTATAGTTTATCCTTCAAATCAGTCCATGAAAATTCAGTATATTGTTCTTATGCTCTTCCTTTTTCTAATGGTACAATAAAGGGATTTTGATGCACATATTTCAAGGAATATTATAGAGAAGTTCTCCACCAAAATTTCTCTCTACAATTCAAGGGGATTGTTATCAAGAGGATCGAACAATAACAACGAGTACGAGGAATGTAGCACCCTAAGGGTGTAATTTCATCCCGAGTATACCCTAGAAAAAACCGGTCCATAGACCATTATTCAAGTCAGGGAGAACCGGTCCAAACAACCCCATGAGGTCTTAAACCTAGCCTCGGGCCGACCCAAATCATCAGGTCAATCCAGGGCACGTGCAAGCCTCTACGGGGGGTTTTTAAAATTTTTTTAACGTTTTTTCAATGTTTTGTTTTAAACATTTTTTTCAAAATGTTTTGTTAAAACATTTTTTAAAAATGATTTTAGAAATAATTTTATTAAAATGTTTTTTAAAACGTATTTTTAAAACTTTTTTTAAAACTTTTTTTAAATTGTTTTTTTGAAATGTTTTTTAATTTTTTTTAAAATGTTTTCTAATCAATTTGTTAAATTTTTTTAAAACATTTTTTGAAAGGGTTTTTAACAAAATTTTAACAATTTTTAACATTTTGTTAAAAAATTTTAACATTTTGTTAAAAAATTTTAACATTTTTTTGACATCTTTGTTAATATTTTTTAAATTTTTTAAATTGTATTTTTAAAACATTCTTTTATTTTTTTAAACATTTTTTAAATCATTTAATTAAAACATTTTTTCAAAACTTTTTAAAATGATTTTGTTAAAACATTTTTTAAAATGTTTTTTTAAAACTTTTTTTTAAATCGTTATATAGAAACATTTTTTTACCTTTTTTTTAAATGTTTTTTAATCGTTTTGATAAATCATTTTGTTGAAAGGTTTTTCTAAAACGTTTTTAAAATTTTTAAATCATTTTTAAAACGGTTTCGTTAAAAAGTTCTTTTAAAATGTATTTTTAATTTTTTTAAAATCATTTTGTTGAATTTTTTTTATAATCATTTAGTTAAAACATTTTTTGAATGGTTTTTTTAAAACATTTTTAATCATTCTTTTTAAAAATTTAAATGTTTTTTTCTATAAAAACATTTTTTAAAGTTAAAACATTTATTTTTCTTTGTTATTAACATTTTTACACTCACTACCACAAAACGGGGAAAGAGAAGCGCTCCATTTTATCAACGCTAAACAAAAAGCAGTGATAAAGGTGGGGACCTTTATTAGTGCTAACTTAAAGCACTGATAAATCTACCATTTATCAGTGTTAAAAAAAGTGCTGAAAAAGGTGGACCAGTTATCAACGTTTTTTTAGCGCTGATAAATGGTAGATTTTTCAGCTCTAGTCTTAGCGCTGTTAAAAGTTTTTAATAATAATTTATATGCAATTATTATATTTATATTAAAAAATAATGTTTATTTGCAAATATTAAATAAAAATTCATATTTATAATGAAAATATATATTTTAAATAATTAAAATTTAGATATATATAATGTTTAAAAAAAGTCTAAGATTATAATTAAATATATATGTGTTTCCAATGCCCCACCATTAGTGGTGGGGTGGTGAGGTTTTGGGTAGGGTGAGGGGTAGGTCATGGGTTCAAGTCCCCAGACCTGTGATTTACTGCAATTTTCTTTCTTGCATTGTGTTTCATGGTTGCAGATGTAATCAACCTATTATATATGTGTTTCTAATGAATTTCATTAATTAATATATTGATCATGCATGCATATATGTTATGTATCATCATGAATGTTCATTTATACATTACACTTATTATTATTCATGTTATACATTGATGACTCGTTTTTTATTATTTATATTTTACTAGGTGTACACTACAGGAAAACGGTCGTTTCGCGGCGGTTTTAAAAACCGCTGCTAAATGGTTTTCAGGCCGCTATTTCGCGGCGATTTTTTCACGGCGGTTTTTAAACCGCCGCGAAATGTCTTAATTTTTTATTTTTTTTATTTTTATTTTTATTTTTAAATCTTTTTGAGGATTAGAGGTGGTTTTTTAAAAAACCGTTGTGAAATAGTAATGGTTTGGGTAAAACCGCCTCGAAATGAAAGGAAAAAAATAAAAAAAAACATGAGAAACCCTGAAATCACTAAAACGACCATAACTTTTGATCCGGGCGTCCGTTGGAGCGCCACAACCAGTAAAATCGAAGCTCATGAAGAGATATAGAGGCCTGTATAATCATAACCATGAGAAGGTATATGGTGGAGAAGATATGAGAGTTATAAAAAAGTTGAAAAAAGTTCTCCAACTTCAAACGGCCATAACTTTCGCTCCGGGTGCCTGTTTGGGCTCCACCACATATCAAATCAAAGCCAGCGAAGAGAGCTACCCACCATGTCAACACAAAAAAGCTTCTGTCATGGTTTTAGACCCCAAAAACCCTTTCTAAGGCCTCCAAAACCCCATTTCTGTCACCGGCGTCCCGTCGAACATGTCTTCAAACAGACATAACTTTCGATCCGTGTGTCAGTTCAGACTTCTCCACCTGCCAGATCGTAGTTTGTTCCATGAGATTCAGTTTGACTAGTCATGGTGCCCACATGGACTCCTAGATCATAAGTTATGGCCTTTTTTAGTGCGTATCAGGTTTGTTATGTTTTTCGATGACTCGTTTCTAGCACCCGTTCCCTGTCAGTTTTTTTAAATTGTCGTAACTTCTGATCCGTTGGTCCATTCGGTCTCTTTTACCTATCAACTCGAAGATCGTTTTAGGATCTTTGATTTGACTGGTCGTGGATCTGGAACGGACTCTCGGATAATAAGTTATCTTCATTAATGTAAGTCCAATGTTTTTGTCACTTTATGACCTTTTTGACGGGTTTTAACGGTTGCTCCATTTATTACTATTTATTTGGGTTTCAATGACTTGTTATCTTTATCAATGATTTTTTTGTGGGTTATTATGATGATTATGTTGAATTCCTAAGGGGTTTTCCAGAGTTCTCATGAGTTTTCATGGGTTCTCATGCTTTCTAATGCTTCCTTCTTCATGCTTCTCCATTTATTTTCATACGTTTTCATTATTTTTCACCCCTTATCACACCTTTTCATACTTTTTCATGTGTTTCATTTATTTTTTATTATTTTTTATTTATAATATACTTTAATTTATTTATTATCTATTATTTGTTACTGGTTATTTATTATTTATTATTCATTATTTATTATTTATATTTATTTGTTATTTATATTTATTTATTAATTATTAATTATTAATTATTATTTCTTATTTATTATATATTATTTATTATTAATAATAATAATATTTTATTTACTATATATTATATATTATATATTATTATATATTTATTATTATTTATTGTTTATTATTTAATATTTAATATTTAATATTTATTTTTTATTAATTATTGTTTATTATTTATTATTTATTATTTATTATTTATTATTTATTTATTTATAATTATTAATTATGTGTTATTTATTATTTATTATTTATTATTTATTGTTTATTATTATTATTTATTATTTATTATATATTATGTATTATTATTAATAATAATATTTTATTTATTATATATTATATATTATATATTATATATTATATATTATATATTATATATTATTAGTTATTTATTATTATTTATTTATTATTATTTATTATTTATTATTTATTATTTATTGTTTATTATTATTTATTTATTTATTTATAATTATTAATTATGTGTTATTTATTATTATTATTATTTATTTATTATTTATTGTTTATTATTATTATTTATTATTATTTGTTATTATTATTTATTATTTATTATTTATTATTTATTATTTATTATTTGTTATTTATTATTTATTATTTATTATTTATTATTATTATTTATTATTTATTATTTATTATTTATTATTTATTATTTATTATTTATTATTTATTATATATGTATTGTTATCTTTTATTAATTGTTGTTTATTATTTACTATTTATTAATTATTAATTATTATTTATTTAATTATAATTATTAATTATGAGTTATTTATTATTATTATTATTATTATTTATTATTTATTATTTACTATTTATTATTTATTATTTATTATTTATTATTTATTATTTATTATTTATTATTTATTATTTATTATTTATTACTTACTATTTATTACTTACTATTTATTATTTGTTACTTACTATTTATTATTTATTATTTATTATTTATTATTTGCTATTTATTATTTATTATTATTTAGTATTTATTTTTTATTATTATTTATTGTTTATTATTTATTATTTATTATTTATTATTTATTATTCATTATTTATTATTTATTATTCATTATTTATTATTTAATATTTAATTTTTAATATTTAATATTTAATATTTATTATTTATTCTTTTAATTTCGTAATTTTATTATTTTATTATTTTATTATTTTATTTTCATAATTTTATAATTTATGTAAATATTATTATAATTTATGTGTTATTTATTATAATAAACAGTAAATAATAATAAATAACTCAATAAATTATTAATAAATCAATAATTATTAATTATTAATTACTGGTTATTAATTATTGATTATTGCTTATTGTTTAATTATTATTGAGTTTATATCTATTAGTTATGTATTTTTTTTTTCAATTAGTATATATAAGTATATTAAATTTCTGTTTGTTAACCACATCACGAGCTTGCTGGAGTGATAAAGTCTTTGGAAAATATGCAAGAGGTTAGGGGTTCAAATTTCATCAAACGCAGTATTTCTTTATATTGCATGGGCATGTGCATGGACATGAGCATGCATGCATGGATAAAGTAAATAAAGTAATACAAAATAAATAAAATAAATAAAATAAATAAAATAAATAAAATAAATAAAATAAATAAAATAAATAAAATAAAATAAATAAATAAAATAAATAAAATACATAAAATAAATAAAATAAATAAAATAAATAAAATAAATAAAATAAAATAAATAAAATAAATAAAATAAATAAATAAAATAAATAAAAACAAAAAATAAAGAAAAAATAAAGAAAAAATAAAGAAAAAATAAAGAAAAAATAAAGAAAAAATAAAGAAAAAATAAAGAAAAAATAAATAAAAAATAAAGAAAAAATAAAGAAAAAATAAATAAAAAATAAATAAAAAATAAATAAAAAATAAATAAATAAATAAAAAATAATAAAAAAATAAATAAAAAAAACCGCCGCGAAACGTTCTACGACGGTTTTGAAAACCGCCGCGAATAGTTTCCCGTTCCACAATTTAGCGACGGTTTTCCAAAACTGCCGCCAATCGAATTAGCGGCGGTTTAAACCGCCGCGAAACGGAAAAACAAACCGCCCCTAAATCCGCATTTTTCCGTAGTGGTATATGATTAATTTATGTTACCCATATATATATACTACATTACATTCTCAATAATTAAAAAATCACATTAAATATATTTATTTGTAATTATAATTATAACGATATATATATATTTAAATAATTATAAAATTACATTAAATAAATATATTATAATTTTATAAATAAATAAATATATATATATTGTTGGTCGGAGTAGTTCAATCAAGAGGGGAGGTGTGAATTGAGCGACTATAAAAATTTATGTTACAAAAAAAATATTATTTCAAAAGAAATGGTTTTTCCCAATAATAAATATAGCCCAGCTAATCAAGGTTATACTATTATAAGAGTTTGACTGTTTGAACAACTTCTTAGAAGATTGAATAATTATCAGTAATCTTAATATGTATTATTAATATTACTTTTGAAGTTATCCTAATAAGAAAAATCAGTTATAACTTCTTTCCAAGACTAACTATCAAAGTGAAGTTAGAGTTTTCTGGATTATGCACTAAAGCAGTAAAACAGAGAAGACTAAATTTAAATAGCACAGCGGATATGAAACAAGTGGTTCAGTCTCAAGCCGAGACCTAATCCACTCCACTTGGTGATCACCTACCACCAAGCAGTTTATATTAACAAACTTTGATCCACACCCTGGATCGGGGTTAACAATAGCACACAGACTGTCCAGGTCACACATGGACCTCTTCCATAGTTTTCATGGGTAAACAAAAACAATAACCAGGCCGCACCGGGACCTTTTCCACAGTTGTCGTGGGTAAAAAGAAATAGAGAGTTTGGTGAAAGGATTTAGAAATCCTTCAGATTAGCACATGAGTCAGTGTGTGTGTGGAATATACAGAGGACACACACTGCTCAAAAGGTAAGTAAAATAATCACTAAGAGAGAGTAGATATGAGTTTAGAATGCTCTAGTGATTTGAAGTGCAGCTCTGGAGTCCTTTGATTTAGCAGAAATGCTTCTGAGTCCTTCTCTGGTTTTTGTATTGAAAAACAGAGTGTCACGATTCAGCTTGTGTTCTCCACGAGCTTTGACAATGTGAAGATGTTCTCTGGATTCCAGTGTACTTCGTATGTTCTTCACCAGAGTCGAATTGTATGCAAGTGAAAATGTTTTTTTGAAAATCTTGCAAAGTGTTCTTCGTGGTCGTGTTCACACGCTTTTTTTCTGTTCAGTATCGCAAACTTCTTTTTTTTGTTGTTGTTGGGAACTCTCTACTCTTTATCTTCGAATGCATGAGATTTTGCTGACAGGTTCCATGTGTTTCGTGCCTCGTACCTCGTACTATGTCTACAAAGAAACATTAATTATGTCAGTGCATTAAAGGCATCAAATATGACCATTAAACATTAAATTGAAAGACGAAAAAATAGTTTAAGAAACGGTGTCATCGTAAGTTGAGAAAACGGTGTCTCCTCCATGGTGTCTGAGTGTCACGGTCTGAGTGTCATGGTGTCTGATCTTCACGGTGTCTTGCCTTCACGGTGTCTTGGCTTACGATGTCTCAGTCACAGTGTCTCGGTCACGGTGTCTCGGTCACGATGTCTCGGTCACTGTGTCTTGCTTCACGGTGTCTTGCTTCACGGAGTCTGGCTAACTGTGTCTTGCTTCACGGTGTCTGGCTATCTATGTCTTGTTTCACAGTGTCTTGTATTAGAAAAATAACAGTATTCAGATTTAAACAAAAATATGCATGAATTTGTTTGAGCTTAACCATTATAAAGCATGAGTGAATTTGAAACATAAATACACATGATTGAATAAGATTGGTGATCATTAATGAGATTTGGAATTATTAAAGAGATTTGCGATCTTTAAAACATGATTAATACATGGGGAGTCCAACAATCTCTGCCTTTTTTATGATCACAAATCATACACAGTTAAAGTGGAAATTAGATGCAGCTATAGAGAAAATAACATATAGAAAAACATATAACTTCTCCCCCTTTTGGGATTATCAAAAATTTGAAATAAGAGAGTGAAAAGAGTGTACATTCCATTAAAAAAATAAGTAGTGTGTAGTACATCATAAAGTAGAAATACAGAAATGACATCCCCATCAAAAATTAGTAAGCACTGATCTTCTTCAGGGATTGGCGTTCTCTTTGCATTTATCAGCAGTAGAAGAAGAAGCCATATGAGTAGTGGTTGATGTAGAAGAAGGCATAGAGGTGGTAGATAGAGAAGGTAAAGGGAGACCTTCAAAGACTGAGGGAGCTAAAGTAGGAGCAGTGGAAGATCTTGGACGTTGCTGGTCAAGAATGATAGGCCTGATCTGACTAAGAGATTGGCCAACAAACATGGTAGTTAAGGTTAAGGCGGAGGTAAAAGTAGGTAGTGTAGGTCTGAGAGGAGCAGCCGCTGGAGCAACAATTGCTGTACTCTAGACATGGAGATACGGTCTCAGAAGTTTGATGAAGTCTGCAATGATTTCTCCACCATATTGCATGGACTTTTCAAAGTCAACTTTGTTTTCCATGAACTTTTCTAACAATCTGGTAAACTCGGTTAGCTTCTGGACTTGATTTTTGAAGGCTTGGGTTATAGGATAAATTATCAGATTATCTACAAGGTATTTGAAGTGATTGGTCATATCAGTCTTGGAGAAAATCCTATTAAAATAGAAATCTACTTTCTTAGTAATCTCCTGCTGGGCATCATTGGAAATCTTGGAATGGATTTGCACAAGGTCAAGAACTCTATCACTGTTCTTGAAAACTTCAGATAAAGAAGTCACATTGAAGCCACTGAAAGTAGTTTGAATCTCTTCTTGGAATATAGATCTGAGCAAATAAATGTCTAAGGCAGGTGTAGAGGATTCTCCATAGGTATGAGAAACTTTGACTGCTACGGTCAGAGACTTGAGCTGATTCAGTACCTTTTGAAGACAGCCAAAGTATTCATTAGTGAGTTTATTTAGGTTCACCGAAAGCTCTCTCATTTATTTCAACAACTGTTTGTTCCTTTTTGTAATATTTTCATCAAAGGATAATAGGTAAGGGTGAATTTGAGACACAAAATCTCGAGAAATTTGAGAAACAGAAGGTTCTAGAGAGGAAGAAACAAGTTTTGATCTGGAATGTAGCTCTTTCTACATATCTTCAACCATGATTTTCAGGGTTGAGACTTCATTACTCAGAAACTTATTCTCAACTCAAACTTCTTGAATTTCATGGAGCATTTTAGGTTGGATCATCCAAATAATCTTCTCCAAAAGTAGTGAGGCATCTCTCTCACTCATATGTGTCACATCACGAGGTTTGGAATTCAAAAGCTTCTCAACTCCAGACAAGATAGTGTCTCCAAAATCCTTCAAATCATCCTTACTGACAAAGGATAGCGGTTCAGGAAGGGGTTCAGGTGCAGGTTCAGGTGAAGGAATTGGTACAGGGGTAGGTTCAGGTTCTGGTTCCTTCTCAAGGACAAAGATAGAAACTGAATTCAACTGAAATAGTGAGGAAAGATCAAGCCCAGTGGCAGTAACTTGATGAGATTCACTCACATCATAAAAGCTAGGGAATTTTTACTGGTTTTCCACAGGACTAGACTCAGTCGGATGTGATGCTTCATCAGTCTCAAGATTTTGGGTTTCCTTCCCCTAAACAGATGCTTCCTTTTCAGGATCTAGAGGCTCAGGAGCTAGTTCTAAAACTACAGGTTCATCTCTAAGTTCCTCAATCATCTTCTGTCTATCCAAATGAAAGGCTATCTCCATCCTCTCTTAAGTAGAGGGTATTATCTCAGGAACATTTTGTTTCTCTGGGGGTTCTTCCAGATTTTCTTCTTCCATAACAGGGAGTTGTTCTACTACTTCCTCTTCCATGACAGAGAGTTGTTCCAGATTTGTTTCTTCTATGAATTGCTGCTCAGGTTCTGGGACAATTGATTCTCTTTCAGCCTCGGGTTGGATTTCCATATTGACATCATCTCTAGGGATAAGAACTTCTTCTTCAAGAACAACAGGAGGAACAATAATCCTTTCTTCCTCAATAACAACTTCTTCCCTATGAGGTACTTTAGCCTCTTCTTCTGCTTCTTCTGAATACTCACCAAGTTCATTTGGTTCCAAACCAGGATCAGAAATGTCATTCATCCTTGATGGATAATCCACATGATTAAACTTCTCATAAATCTTATCGTTGTCTTCCACCCACTCCTTTTTCCAAGGGTTCCAGTTAATATTCATTTTCCTAATGACGGGTTTAAAGAGACAGTACTCGCAATCCACAAGCACTTCTTCCTTGGGTCCAAATACTCCTTTGGAAACAAGCATGGATGAAATCAGCTGAGAGTAGAATAGAGATGTGGATTTGGATGTAACCCTGATCAATTCACACATATGGTGAATGATGTACTTGTACATATTGATTTTGTATCCATTCTTCATAAGATGAATCAAGAACACATCTTGGTAATTTAAAATAGCAAAGTCACCTTTCCTCGGACTAACCATATTTTGATCAAACTTAAATAACAGTCTCGTTTCCCCATAAAGTTTAGCAGCTATGGCCCTTCTCTTGGTTCCATTACTAGTTACAATTTTTAGAGCAGCTTTGAGGTCAAAGAAATCAGTTGTAGGTGGGGGTTTTCTCTGATAATCATCAAAAATTCTTTCGTGAGGTATCCTAAGGCATGCAGCCCATAACCTCGATGAGAAGGAATATCTTTGGCCATTAATACATCTCCTCACAATAAATATTTCACCAGAATCAAAAGAAAACTGTGCGTACTGGTAGAACTGAGCAACTAACCTCGGATAAATGGGTCTATTATCCTTTGAGAACCATTCTAACCAGCTTTGTTCTCTTAACACTTTCAGGACTAGAGATTTTCTAGACAAAATCCATTTAGGGCAGATTTATTTCTCAGGAACAACACTTCGATTTACCAGGTTCGGATTCAACGGTCCTTCGGGCGTCAGCTTGGGTGCTATATTCTTTTTCTTTGAACTGTACTTCTCAGGTGTGGATGACAATGGTTGATTCATTCTTGGAATCCACTGAAGGTTGCGAGAGAGAAAGAGGGTTGAAAGGTTGAAAGGGTTTGAATCGGGTGAGTAGGGAAAAGTCCGGGTGAAGAACCGAGTGAAACTCTTTGTTTTATCATTTGGGAATGTCAAATGTCACAAAAACAAAAATGTAGGAAATTAAAAGAGATGAAATAAAAATTACCACAATACGGGTTTAAAGAAAATCATAAATAATTTTCATGGTGAGATCATGAATGGTTGTTACGGTAAGACAATGATCGGTTGTCACGGTGCGACAGTAAATGGTCATTATGGTGAGACAAGAAGTGGTCTTCACGATGAGACAGTGAGTGAATGTCACGGTGACACAATGAGTGAACTTGTAAGTGCGTGTTATGGTGGGACAATGAATGTCAGACCCTGAGTACAAAGTGCTAACGGTGAGACTGTAAACATGAGAGACCGTAACTTAGAAACCGTAATCATGAAACTGTAAAGTAAAACATAGTAAAATATTGAATATTAAGACAAGTAAGATATCTATTTGAGATTTATCATGCCAAGTTCATGTATGATATAGTCTATTATCTCAGAATTTAATGGTTTAGTGAATATATCAGCAAGTTGATATTCAGTACCAATGAATTCCAACGTAATATCACTTTTTTGATAATGATATCTCAAAAAGTGATGTCTTATGTAACGACCCGAGTCCGGAGCCCCTCCACTGGTGCCCCGTACCCAGTTCACCACATGACCTCAAGTGCATTTCCCCAAACTCCAGAGGCTGCCGAATAGCAGCGAGGGCCTTGGTGAGTCGGTGGGGAAACTATGCCCTCATTCGGTAAGGTATACAGCGGAAAAAGAAACAGTCAACAACGGAAGCAGTAACAACATGCATAACAAACAGAAACCAAACAATAAGCAAGAGAATATATATAGCAATGATAAAAATGATGCATAAGGTACAAGTATCTAAGGAAAGAAGCAAACACAACAACATGCTGAAATACAACTGAAACCAAGTCAAAAACAAAAACAAAGTAGACTCCTCAGCATCGCAAGCCATGGCTCGGTCCCATGCTCCCCAGATCCTGGTGCAATAAAGATCCTGAAGTAGAATGGAGCTTGCCCTTATCTATACCTGTAGCAACATAGTCTTCTTGGGCCCAAAAGCATGGCCCAAACAGGGTGTGAGATACAATCCCAGTAGGCAATCACCCAAAGATTTGTTTCTAATGGTCAATGAATACATGGCAGTAATATAAACAAGGAGCAGCAAATAGGAAAACACAAGCAGCTACAATCCACAGTTCTAACAAGTAAAGTACACAAGTAAGCAGCCAACAACAAGAAGAAAATAGGTAACCCTCTGGGTAGCTCTCATAGCCTAACCCCTATGGTTCAACCTATAGTACTAGCAACCCTATGGGAGGCACACACAGTCTCACCCCTCTGGTTCAGCTACGTAATTAAGAAGAATCTCTGGGGAAGCACTCACCGTCAATTCCCCCTATAGTCTCGTATCGTGCTAAAGGCTCTCTGGGGAAGCACTCAACGTCAATTCCCCCTGTGGTCAGCGTCGTAGAACTATAGAATCTCTGAGGAAGAACTCAATGTCAATTCCCCCTATAGTCTCGCATCGTAATTAAAAGACACTCTGGAGAATCCCTTCCGTCAATTCTCCCTTTGGTCTACTACTCTAGGTTCTCACAGTCCTGATTAGAAATAAACATGCTCAGCACGTGTATATCGTCCCAAGTAAACCTCAAGAACTACTTGGCTAACAACTAAGGCTCAACAGTAATAATAAACCAACAGTTCCACTATCCTACAACTAGGCATGACAACTGGAAAAACGCCCAACAGGAAAAAAAAGCATGGAAAAGAAACCTGAGCACAAAATAAATTATTCTACTCACAAGCAATAACATCTACTAAAGAAAACAAGCAAAATCAGGCAATCAATAGGGCAAAACAGGAAACACGCAATACCTCATTCAATGGTATTGGTGGAATTTTCACATAATATTCATCAAATTTCTACGGAAAGGCACAAACCACCTACCTCGATCCTAGGAGATCGATATATGTGAACCAAGACGACAGATTCCTCTTAGAACAACGTAGATCTGAGAAAATGCACAAAATGTTCATCCCATGATATCTTGAAAACAAGGAGGAATCAAGATACAAGGCTCAAGCAGAAGGAATAACTCACCGCTGCGATTCCAACGCAATTGACCATGCTCAAATCGGAGAATGGATGGTGAGGCGGGAGCTCAGAGAAGATTCCACCGTACGGTCGCTCCTGGGTGGATGAAATCTGAATAAGAAGATGATTTTGGGGGATTAGGCGCGACCCCGGTCTGTTTAATGAAAAAAAAGAAAGTACACAACGTGTACTTCTTGAGTACACGGTGTTTACTTCAATTTTACATACCCCGAATTAACCGGCCTCCACCTCAGCCTTACACACCGTGTGTGTGGCCCGGACACGGCCAACACACGACTTTGAGCCAGAAAGAGTACACGGCGTGTACTCAGAAAGTACACAACGTGTACTCAGAAAGTACATGGCGTGTACTTTGAAAATTTCCAGAAAATTCATTTTTCTTAAAAACTACAGAAAAGGGAAAACGTACCTAAAAAGAAGATCCGGGTTCTTACAAACTTCCCCCCTTAAAGAAATTCGTCCCCGAATTTCCCTAACAAGGCAAAGAAGAAGAAACCCCAAATAGCTCCGGCCATTGAGATCGTACATCGGTCTCCCTCTCCCAGGTCTCATCCTGTACTCGCCCGTGCTACCACAACACTCATACCAGAGGAACAGACTGCCCGTGGAGAACCTTTGTACTGAAATCGACAATCCGGATACGATGCTTCTCGAACAACGCATCCGTTTCAAGCTCAACTTCCTCAGGCTGAAAGACATGAGACGGGTCTAAAAAGTAAAGTTGGAACTGAGAGACGTGGAAGACTTCGTGCATGGACCGATACCTCTGAGGTAGCTACAACCGATAGGCGACCGACCCCACTCTCTCCAATACCTCAAATGTCCCGACGTACCACGGTGAAATCTTACCCTGTCTCCGACTCCTTTTGTGTCCCAACCTCAGTGCGACATGTAGGAAAACCTGACCATAGACCTCGAACTCCAAAGGTCATCTCCGCTAATCAACATAAGACTTCTTTCGAGACTGCGCTGTATTCATCCTCTTCCGAATCAGCTATATCTGCTCTGAAGTCTCCTGTACAAGATGAGGTCCCATCAAAGTTGCCTCTCCTGCCTCCATCCAGCATAAGGGTGATCGGCATGGACTGCCGTACAAAGCCTCGTATGGTGCCATCTGAATGGTCGCCTAAAAACTGTTGTTGTAGGCGAACTCCACCAGAGGAATATGATTCTATCAAGAACCGCCAAAGTATAGAATGCAAGCTCAGAGCATATCCTAAAGCACCTGGATCGTGTGCTCGGACTGGCCATCAGTCTGAGGATGGTATGCTATACTCAAAAGTACCTATGTACCCAAGGACTTCTGAAGTCCCTTCCAGAACCGAGAGGTAAAGCACACATCTCTGTCTGAAACAATAGAGCATGGAACTCCATGAAGACGAATGATCTCTCTGATGTAAAGTTGTCCCAGATCATCAACACTGAAGGTATCCTTAATAGGCAAGAAGTGAGCAACCTTCGTAAGCCTGTTGACGACAACCCAAATAGCATCGTTCCCTCGAGGCGACCTCGGCAACCCGGCCACGAAGTCCATCGCGAAATCATTCCACTTCCACTCCGGAATGGGTAGCTGCTGTAAAAGTCCCGCTAGTCGTTGATGCTCTGATTTCACCTGCTGACAAGTAGAAAATCTCAAGACAAAACCAGCAACATCCTTCTTCATACTTGGCCACCAGTACTGGCGATGAAGATCCCGATACATCTTGGTGACGCCAGGATGAACTACCCAAATAGAGGAATGAAAATCCTGTATCAGATCCTCGCGTATGTCTGCTGGAATCCATACGCATCCCTGGAAATGCTAGATCTCATCCTCGCCCACTGTCCATCCAGGAAGAGGGTCCTCTCCTGATACACTCTCCCGCAGGACTAAGCCTTCTGAGTTTGATAGCTTCCTCATCCGTACCCGATCAAGAAGTGAAGAGGTAACAACTACAGATGATAGGAAGGTCTGTCCCTGTCTATCATGCACCTCTAGATGCATATCAGAGAACAGATCCATCAGCTGGCACTCACTGCTAGCCTCCTGAACTGCCTGAATCTGAGTTCTCCTGCTCAACGCATCAGCCACTGCGTTACCCTTACCCAGTGTATAGGCAAGATCGAAGTCAAAAGACTGTAGATACTCAACCCACCTGCGTTGCCTTGGATTCAGATCACGCTGAGTGAAGATATACTTGAGACTCTTGTGGTCAGTGAAGACCACAAAGTGCTCTCCTAGAAGATAATGTCTCTAACAGCGCAAGGCATGAAAAATAGATTCCAACTCCAGATCGTGTGTAGGGTATTTCCTATCATGTGGCCTCAGCTGCCGAGACCCCTACGCAATGGGTCCATCTCCCTGCATAAGCACATCTCCCAGCCCGATACCCGCAACATCACAGTAAACAGTGTAGCTCTTGCCTGGCTCTGGAAAGACTAGTATCAGTGCTGACGTCAACCTCACTTTCAGCTCTTGAAAGGCTGACACACAAGAATCTGACCATAATAACTTCGCCCCCTTCTTGGTCAGACCTGTCAAAGGTTCTTCTAGACGAGAAAAGTCCTAAATGAAGCGTCTGTAGTATCCAGCCAGCCCTAGGAAGCTCCGTACCTCAAAAACGTTCTTCGGATGCTCCCAGGAAACTACAAGTCTCACTTTCTTTGGGTCCATAGATACTCCTGCATCTGAGATGACATGATCTAAGAATTGAATCTGATCCATCCAGAAGTGGTACTTTGAGAGTTTAGCATAAATCCGATGCTCTCTCAGTGTACTCAGAACAATCTCAAGATGGGTGGCATGGTCGTGTCGAGTGTGAGAGTACACCAAGATATCGTCCACGAAGACCATGACGAAGGAATCCAAGTAAGGATGGAACACTTGGTTCATCAGTTCCATGAAAACTGTAGGTGTGTTCGTGAGTCCGAAAGGAATGACTGTATACTCGTAAAGACCGTACCTGCTCCTGAAGGTTGTCAGAGGTATATCTGATGGTATAATGCGCAATTGATGGTAACCGAACCTCAATTCGATCTTTGAGAACACCCGGGCTCCTCGAAGCTGATCTAAAAGGTCATCTATCCTCGGAAAAGGATATCGGTTCTTGACCGTCAACTGGTTCGGCTTCCGATAATCCACACAAAGACGAAGGGTACCGTCTTCCTTCTTTGAAAAGAGGATAGGCGAACCCCAAGGAGAAGTACTGGGTAGGATAAAACCCTTAGCCGATAGCTCCTCCAACTGCTTCTTGAGCTCCTTTAACTCAGGTTTGGCCATCCTATAGGGAGGAATGGACACCGGTGCCGCTCCTGGCATGAGCTAAAAAGAGAAGTCTACCTCACGCTCCGGAGGAAAACCTGAAAAGTCCTCTGGAAAGACATCCCTGAAGCGATCCACCACTGGAGTAAATTCCAACTGTGGAGTCCCCTGATCATCCAGATAAAGACTAGAAATCTGGGCTGTCACCCCTCCTAGCCCAAGATTCTCGAGTCCTACCCGACTCGCCCAAATGTCCCATTCGCCTCTATGAAGAAAAGATTCACCCTATGGTGAGATGAAACTGACTCTGTGGAGATAATAGTCAATGACTGCCTGGAAGGGAATCAACCAGTCCATGCCGAGAATGAAATCATATCCTGTCATCTCTAGGACATAGAGATCCCATAAGAAGAGATACCCTGCAACCTTGAGAGGGAACTCTCTACACTGGCGTACACTAGATGTCCTCGTTCCCAAAGGTGTGTCTAGTGTCAACAAGTCAGCAGAAGAAAATATGCAGATCCCAAGTCTCTCCATGACAGCAACATAGATAAAGCTATGCGTATCACAATTATCGAAAAGTGATGAAGATAAAACTGAGGCTACTAAAATCGTACCTCGAACAGTAGAAGGGCCGAGATTCTGCTCTTGATAAGTCTGCTCCACGACGAAAGACTGGCCCGTGCCGGCCCTGCGCCCCTGGCTGACCACTCTGAGCTGAACCTCCCTACTGGTGCTGAGGAACTGGTGGCTGACTTCCACGACCTCGACCTCCACCTCGGCCCGAACGGCCGGAAGAACTCCAGTTTCCCAACTGGTGAGAAACTGGTGGGGCTTCTCCTGAATGAGGAGTTATGGAAGAACCCCGGTCACCAGCTATTGGTGAGAAAACTTGGCAGAAACGCTGAAGGTGACCCATCTTTCTGCAAGACCGGAACTCCATGGGGTCTCTCTAGAACCACGACCTTGTGTGCCCTGTCCGGCTACACTGGTAGCATGTCACCTGGCTGCCTGATGATGCGTCTCGCTTCCTCGAATCACCGCACGTAGGCTCCCTACGGTGCTTCTTGCTGTCATCTAGAGGAACGCTAACTCTGGAAGCAGAACCTCCCTGACTCACAACTCTAGAGTCTCTCAGATTGCACTCCTCAATCAGTGCCTGGTTGACGATGGAAGTAATGGAATTCAGCTGGAAGATGTTCACCTATGAGTGAATCTCACGCCTGAGTCCATCCTCAAACTTCCTTGCCAAGAAAAACCCACTCCCATCCAGAAGGGTTGTAAAATGCTATAGATCAGTGAAATAAGAGGAATACTCCATGACAGATAGAGTACCCCGCTCTAAGCTCATGAACTCCCGGGCTCAATCGGCCCTCAGAGTCTCCGGGTAGAAGTAGTCGTAGAACATGCGCTGGAACTCCTCCCAAGCCATAGCCTGCTGCTGACCCGCCTGTGAGGTCACGTCCCACCACCTCTTGGCAGAGTCTCGGAGCATGTAGGTGGCGAGCATGACCCGCCTCTCTGGAGGCATCTCCAGGTGCTCGAATATAGTCAGCATGGCTTCCATCCATGACTCTGTATCCTGAGGTCCTCCCTCCCCCGAGAATGTGGGAGGATGTTGCTGCTAAAAGACCCGCGTCAAGTCTGCCATAGATAAGGCAGGAGGCGGTGCTCCCTGGAAGGCCTGCATCATCCTCATGAAACCTTCCATGAACTGCACATCAGCGCCCGCAACTGGTACGACAACTGGTGCCAAGGCTGGCTCGGCTGGGGGATCGACAGGAAGTCCCTGATCCGCCATATTCTGCGTCTGATCACTACCTGACGACAGACGTACGACCGAAGGACGTCTCGAAGGCATAGATATGAAAGATCAAAAGCACACCTTAGATCAGGAAAACAAGGACATAGAACACGAGGGTACAAAATGGGAACAGGGGAAGAAAAACATAAAAGATAGCAAAACACGACTACACGACGTGTATAAAAACTACACGGCGTGTCTTCTTAAGCCACTGAAATGGGAGTGTACTCCTGCCCTACAAGTCATGTACACTTTAAACTACACGGCGTGTTGACCCCAACACACGGCGTGTACTTTTAACTATTCCCCTGCCTGAGTCCCTTACACGGCTAACCCACACGGTTCGACTTAACCCGAGACTACACGGAGTGTTCGAAATAAACACGGCGTGCACTAGACAAGGCTTCGACGGTCCGTGTTGTTAATTAAACGGCCGTCTACACGGATGGACCTTACACGGCGTGCTCCGAACAAACACGACGTGTATAGGCGAAGGTGACACCATCCCATGTTGTTCGTGACACAGCCGGGTACCTGGACAAGACTGCACGGCATGTCCCGAACAGACACAGTGTGTGGAAAAGAAGGTCACACCGGCCCATGTTGTTCGTGACACGGCCGGGTACCTGGACAGGACTACACGACGTGTTCCCTAAGGACACAGCGTGTGCTACCCGAGCTTCTTTGGCCCGTGTTGTTAGTGACACGGCCGGGTACACGGCTCCGAACTCACATGGCGTGTACCAATGGTACACGACGTGTTCCCAAAGTTACTCCCACGACACCGTGTTCTGCCCACATGGTTAGTGACATGGCCTAAAAACCACACGGCGTGTATCCAAAAAGTACACGCCGTGTATTCTGGGTTTTTCTGGGCAGTAGCTCAGAAACTATGCAGAATTCTAGAAACACTAAAACAAGGGAAAAGGTTCCAAATTCTGATCCGTGAGGGCCCATAACACCTCAAGAACCAAAATTTGGCGTTCATTTTTAAGCAAGGAACAAAACAAACAATTTTCTAACATAACAACAGAGAATCTATCAAGCATCTATCACAACAGCATGCATAATCTACACTGAGCCTATCACAACAGCATGCAATCGCTGATGCACCCTAGATGGCATGGAAAGAATACATGACATGTGATTTCTACAAGTGCCTATATGATGCATGAGATGGCATACCCTCATCTCATCGGGTTGCGATAGAAATAGAACCGAAATATCAAAACAATAACCGCACAAGTCATACTAATCACTCTGGGTGAAAACATACCAACCATAAAATCTCAAAACCATAAAAACTGCAATTAACGAGGTAGTATGGATTTTCCCTGTACATGGGTTAGCTACTACCAAGCACAGCTTAATGCCAAGTACCGAATCCTTCCTATCCCTTGATAGAGTCTCCAAACAGTAAAGCAAGAGAAAAGAACCCCTTTGATACCACTTTGTAACGACCAGAGTCCGGAGCCCCTCCACTGGTGCCCCGTACCCAGTTCGCCACATAACCTCAAGCGCGTTTAACCGAACGCCAGAGACTTCCGACTAGCAGTGTGGGCCTTGGTGAGTCGGTGGGGAAACTATGCCCTCATTCGGTAAGGTATACAGTGGAAAAAGCAACAGTCAACAGTGGAAGCAGTAACAACATGCATAACAACAGAAATCAAACAGTAAACAAGAGAATATATATAGCAATGATAACAATGATGCAGCAGGTACAAGTGTCTAAGGAAAGCAGAAAACACAACAACGTGCTGAAATACAACTGAAACCAAGTGAAAAAGAAAAAAAAAGTAGACTCCTCAGCATCGCGAGCCACGTCTCGGTCCCATGCTCCCCAACTCCTGGTGAAATCAAGATCCTGAAGTAGAAGGGCGCTTGCCCTTATCTATACCAGCAGCAACATAGTCTGCTTGGGCCCAAAAGCATGGCCCAAATAGGGTGTGAGATACAATCTCAGTAGGCAATCACCCAAATATTTGTTCCAAACGGTCAATGAATACATGGCAGTAATATAAACAAGGAGCAGCAAACAGGAAAACACAAGCAGCTACAATCCACAGTTCTAACAAGTAAAGTACACAAGTAAGCAGCCAGCAACAAGAAGAAAACAGGTAACCCTCTGGGTAGCTCTCACAGCCTAACCCCTATGGTTCAACCTATAGTACTAGCAACCCTCTGGGAGGCACACACAGTCTCACCCCTCTGGTTCAGCTACGTAATTAAGCAGACTCTCTGGGGAAGAACTCACCGTCAATTCCCCCTATAGTCTCGTATTGTGCTAAAGACTCTATGGGGAAGCACTCAACGTCAATTCCCCCAGTGGCCTGAGTCATGGAACTAAAAACTCTCTGAGGAAGCACTCAACGTCAATTCCCCCTATAATCTTGCATCGTAATTAAAAGACACTCTGGAGAAGCCCTTCCGTCAATTCTCCCTTTGGTCTACTACTCTAGGTTCTCACTGTCCTGAGTAGAACTAAACATGTTCAACAAGTGTATATCGTCCCAAGTAAACCTCAAGAACTACTTGGCTAACAACTAAGGCTCAACAGTAATAATAAACCAACAGTTCCACTATCCTACAACTAGGCATGGAAACTGAAAAAACGCCTAATAGAAAAAACAAGCATGGAAAAGAAACCTGAGAACAAAATAAATTATTCTAATCATTAGAAATAACCTCTACTAAGAAAAACAAGAAAAATAAGGCAATCAACAGGGAAAAACAGGAAACACGCAATACCCCGTTCAATGGTATTGGTGTAATTTGCACATAATATTCATCGACTTTCTACAAAAAGGAACAAATGGCCTACCTTGATCCTAGGAGATCGATATATGTGAACCACATCGACAGATTCCTCTTAGAACAATGTAGATCTGAGAAAACGCACAAAACGTTCATCCCACGATATCTTGAAAACAAGGAGGAATCAAGAAACAAGGCTTAAGCATAAGGAAGAACTCACCACTACAATTCCAATGCAATCGACTATGCTCAAATCAGAGAACAGACGGTGAGGCGGGAGCTCAGAGAAGATTCGGCCGTACGGTCGATCCCGTGCAGACGAAATCTGGAGAAGAAGACGATTTTGGGGGTTAGGCGTGACCCTGGTCCGTTTAATGAAAAAAAAGAAAGTACACGGCGTGTACTTCTTGAGTACACGGTGTGTACTTCAATTTTCCGTACCCCGAATTAACCGACCTCCACCTCAGCCTTACACACCGTGTGTGTGGCCCGGACACGGCCAGCACACAGCTTCAAGCCGAAAAGAGTACACGGAGTGTACTCAGAAAGTACACGGCGTGTACTTTGAAAATTTCCATAAAATTCATTTTTCTTAAAAAATCCAGAAAAGGGAAAACGTACCTGAAAAGAAGATCTGGGTTCTTACATCTTACATCCATATGTTTTGTCCTAGAATGTGAAACAAGATTTTTTGAGATGTTAATAGAACTTGTGTTGTCACAATTTATTGGTACATATCTGAATTGATATCCCTAATCTAGTAATGTGTGTTTCATCCACAAAATTTGTGCACAAAAACTGCCGACAACTATGTATTCAGCTTCTGCAGTAGATAATGCAACAAAATTTTGTTTCTTCCTACACCATGATACTAGTGACTTGCCTAAAAGGTGACATGTTCTAGAGGTGCTCTTTCTATCTAACTTACAGCCACTGAAGTCAACATCAGAATAACTAACTAGTTCAAATGATTGTCCTTTAGGATAGAACAGTCTTAGATTGGGTGTATTCTTGAGGTATTTGAAAATTCTATTTACAGCATTTAAATGAGATTCTTTAGGATTTGCTTGAAAACGAGCACACATACACACACTAAACATAATGTCAGGATGGCTAGGAGTTAAGTAGATTAAACTTCCAATCATTCCTCTATAAGTGGTTTGATCAACAAATTTTCCATCTTCATCAATATCCAACTTAGAGGTGGTACTCACGGTAGTGTCACTACTTTATTGCTATCCAATAAAAAACGTTTTAGAAGATCTCTAGTTTATTTAATTTGATTTAAAACAATTCCATCATTATTTTGAAATATTTGAATTCCAAGAAAGAATTTTAGTTCACCCATTAAACTCATTTCAAATTCGTTTTTCATAATTTTAGAAAAATCAATACATAATGAATTTTTTGAAGATCCAAAGATAATATCATCTACATAGATTTGAACAACTAAAACATCATTAGAAATTCGTTTTATAAAGAAAGTAGGATCAACTATTCCTTTTGTAAAACCTTTGGAAATAAGAAAAGTACTTAATCTGTCATACCAAGGTCTTGGAGCTTGTTTTAAACCATATAAAGCTTTTGATAGTTTGAAAATATGATTGAGAAAATGAGGATTTGTAAATCCAGGGGGTTGTTCAAAAAATACATCCTCAACTATATACCCATTTAAGAATGCACTCTTAACATCCATTTGATATAGTTTGAAATTCATATGTGCAGCATAGGCAAGTAGGATTATGATGGCTTCAAGTCTGGCTACTGGAGAAAATGTCTCCTCATAGTCAATTCCTTCTTCTTGACTGTGTCCTTTTGAAACTAATCTATCCTTGTTCCTAACTATATTTCCAGCTTCATCTACTTTATTTCTAAACACCCATTTAGTGCCTATGATGAAAGTGTCCTTGGGTCTTTCAACAAGTTTCTAAACTTTGTTTCTTTCGAACTGATTAAGTTATTATTGCATAGCCATTACCCAAAATTCATCATTGATGGCATCATCAATGTTTTTAGGTTCAAGTTGTGACAAGAAATCTTGATGTTCAACCTAATTTCTATGAGAAGCTCTAGTTTGTGTTCCTTTCTCTAAGTATCCTACAACAACATCTAAGGGATGGTTTCTAAGGGTTCTAACCTTTCTAGAAAAAGAGGAACTAGTGATTTCAGGTTCATCAATAGATTCTGGTTCATTATTATTCAATTAAATAGAATTTCTAGAATTGGAAGTTTTCATAGATTCTTTCACAGAGGAATTTGAGTAATTTGAGTTGATGTTCAAATTTGATACATCATCCTCCATATTTTCTAGGATGGTTTTAGGCTCATGTGGATCTGTTTCATCAAACTTTATATGAACAGATTCTTCCACACATTTAGTTATTTTATTGAATACTCTATAAGATTTACTTAATATTGAGTAACCTAGTAAAATTCCTTCATCACCTTTGGATGCAAAATTTTCAAGATTATCCTTTGTGTTGAGAATAAACACTTTTCATCCAAAAAATCTAAAGTAATTAACGTTAGGATTCCTATTGTTCCAGAGTTCATATGGGGTATTTTTGAGAATTGGTCTAATCAAGAATCTATTGATTATGTAGCATGCTGTATTAACAGCTTCAACCCAAAAGTAAATAGGTAAGTCATATTCACTAATCATTGTTCTAGCAATTTCTTGCAAGGTTCTATTTCTTCTTTCTACAACACCATTTTACTGAGGTGTTCTAGGGGAAGAGAAATTGTGACTATAACCATTTTGTGAGCAAAAGGATTCAAACTCTTTATTTTCAAACTCACGTCCATGATCACTCTTTAAAGATTTAATTTCAAGGCCACTAAGATTTTCTACAGACTTGGCATATTTAGTAAAATAAGAGCATGCCTCAATTTTTCGAGCCATGAAAAAGGTCCAGGTGTATCTAGAGAAATCATCTACTAGAACATAAACATAGTGCTTCCCATTTAAACTAGAAACTCTAGATGGTCCAAACAAATCCATGCGAACCAATTCGATAGGTTGAGAAGTAGAAACTTATTTATTTGATTTTAAAGAGATTTTGTGTTGTTTTCCCTTTTGACAAGGATTAAACACTTTTTCATTTGGAAACTAAAGTTTGGGTAAGTCTTTAACTAGGAATTTTCTAGTTAGCTTTCCAAGGGAGTGAACATTACAATGTCCTAGTCTCGTTTTCCATATCCAATATTCTTTATGAAATACACTTAGGCATGAAACATTTTGAGAAGTTAAGGAATCTAAATTAACAGAATAAACGTTCTCATTCCTTGATGCAGAAAATATTAATTCATCTTTATAATTAAAGACATTATAGGAATCATTTTCAAATTTAACATGATATCCATCATCACATAATTGTGAGATCCTAAGGAAATTATATTTTAAGCCATTAACAAACAGTACTTTAGAAATTAGAATCGAATCAAAGTTACCAATCTGGCCTAAGACAATGATCTTCCCTTTGGAATTGTCACAAAATGTGACATGTACTCCATTTACTTTTATCATATTATTGAATCATGAGTAGTCTCCTGTCATGTGACTTGAACACCCACTGTCCAAGTTCCATAGATTCTTGCAGGAGATCTTTAAGCAGCTTTCCTATAACATGATCAAGCAAAGACAGATTTTGGTACCCATACTTGTTTGGGTCTAGTAACATTAGTAATAAGTGCTTTAGGAACCCATATTTGTATCATAGGTTTCCTATAAGCATTATGTAAAGTGTTTGAAAAATAAACTGTATTTGGTCCAGAAAAACTTGAAATAGTAGAGTATGTATCATGACTCGAGGTAGATGAGTTGTGTCTAGAACTGGGAACAAAATTATATATCCTAGACTTGGAAATAAAATTCTTTCTACCAAGGTTTCTTTTACCAGGTTGATAACCAATGACAGTATTGTATTTAAGGGCGATTTATTTTACTAGAATTTAGGTAAGGGTATTTTTCCCATTAGTAAACTTTTCTAAGTCACTTTTTAATTGCTCATTATACATTTTTAATTCATTGTTTTCTTTGAGCAGTTGAGCATTTTTCTCCTTTTCAGTAGTAAGTTTAGACTTAACATTTGTAGTAAGAGAATGCTGTTTCTTCAGTGATATATATTTATCTTTTAATTCATTGCATGTCTCTTCAAGCATGTTACAGTATTCAAACATTTCTTCATAATTCATATTTTCAAAGTCACTTTCCTCTTCATAATAGTATGAATTATGAATAGAAGAGTTAGGTGTTACCTCATATGTGTTTGTCATAAACACATATTGGATTTGTTAGACTGTTCATCATGTGATGACTCTGAGTCGCTTGAACTATCCTCAGAGGCACTCCAAGTTTCTTTCATTGACTTTTTCTACTTCTTGTCCTTATCCTCATACTTCTTCTTATATTTGATCTTTGGACAGTCAGCCTTTATATGTCCTTTGCGTTTACATTTATATCATACAATTTCATCAATTTTGTCACTTATTTTACAGTCCTTTTTCTAGTTTCCTTTTTGATAATACTTGCTCTTGAAGTTAGGATTTTTGAAAAAGTTCTTCTTTTTGTAAAATCATTTGAATCTTCTGGCCAATTGATCCATCTCCTCATCACTGTCAGGTGATGACTATTTAGTGGTGGAACTTTCTACAGGAGCTTCCAGTTTCCCTTTGTCTTTGTGCTTTGAGAAGGTGGTCTTGAATGATACAGATTTCCACTTTGGTTCATCCTCCTCTTCTTTGTTGACTTTTAGCTCTTCCTCATACATCATCAGTTTCCCAATGAGTTCTTTTACATGTAGCTTACGGATTTCACATGATTCTCTAATTGAGACAGAGGTTCCCCTACATCTGTTAGGTAAACACATAAAAATTCTCATGATTTGTTCTTTGGTAGGGACTTCTCTTCCAAGAGAAATCATTGTGTTTAAAATCTCATTGAACCTAAGATACATGTCAGAAATAGGCTCATCAGGTTTCATCTTGAAATTATCATATTTTATAGTATTAAGTCTCATTTCTTTTACACTATATGTGCCTTCATGTGAGACAGACAAGGTATCCCAAATTTCATGGGAAGTTTTACAAGTAGAAATCCTATTAAATTCTTCATCTCCTAAGGAACAATATAAAGCATTCATGGCTTTGAAATTTTTATTGTAAGAAAGTTTTGTAGGTTCATCCCATGTAATTTTATCAGTCACAGGAAGTTTGTATTCATCTATAATGGATGACCAAATTTCAAAGATCATACTCTATAGATGCATTTTCATTTTAATTTTCCCTCGACCGTAGTTGGTTCCATTAAAGAATGGTGGTATGTTTTCTGCAACACCTTCCAATTTATTATCCATACTAACAAATTACTTTAAAAGAGATATAAATTTATAATTAATAGAAATTTACAGATCTTTAAAGTACAACTATAATCACAGTTGAGTAAGATTACACAGAGTCCTAATAAAGAATCCTCTGATACCAAATGTTGGTCGGAGTAGTTCACTCAAGAGGGGAGGGGTGAATTGAGTGACTATAAAAATTTCTGTTATAAAAAAAATATTATTTCAAAAGAAATGGTTTTCCCTAATAATAGATACAACCCAGCTAATCAAGGTTGTACTGTTATAAGATTTTGATTGTTTAAATAAATTCTTAGAAGATTGATTAATTCTCAATAATCCTAATATGTATTATTAATATTACCTTTGATGTTATCCTACTAAGACAAATCAGTTATAACTTCTTTCCAAGACTAACTATCAAAGTGAAATTAGAGTTTTCTCGATTATTCACTAAAGCAGTAAAACAGAGAAGACTAAATTTAAATAGCATAGAGGATATGAAATAAGTGGTTCAGTCTCAAGCCGAGACCTAATCCACTCCACTTGGTGATCACCTACCACCAAGCAGTTTATATTAATAAACTTTGATCTACACCCTGGATCGGAGTTAACAACAGTACACAGACTGTCCAGGTCACACAGGGACCTCTTCCACAGTTTTTGTGGGTAAACAAAAACAATAACCAGGCTGCACAGGGACCTCTTCCACAGTTTTTGTGGGTAAAAAGAAATAGAGAGTTTGGTGAAAGGATTTAGAAATCCGCCAGATTAGCACAAGAGTCAGTGTGTGTGTGGAATATACAAAGCACACACACTGCTCAAAAGGTAAGTAAAAGAATCACTAAGAGAGAGTAAATATGAGTTTAGAATGCTCTAGGGATTTGAAGTGCAGCTCTGGACTCCTTTGATTTAGCAGAAATGCTTCTGAGTCCTTCTCTGGTTTTTGTATTGAAAAACAGAGTGTCGTGATTCAGCTTGTGTTCTCCACGAGCTTTGAAAATGTGAAGATGTTCTCTGGATTCCAGTGTACTTCGTATGTTCTTCAGCAGAGTCGAATTGTATGCAAGTGAAAATGTTTTTTTTGAAAATCTTGCAAAGTGTTCTTTGTGGTCGTGTTCACATTCTTGTTTTCTGTTCAGTATCGCGCATTTCTTTTTTTTGTTGTTGTTGGGCACTCTCTACTCTTTATCTTCGAATGCATGAGATTTTGCTGACAGGTTCCATGTGTTTCGTGCCTCGTACCTCGTACTATGTCTACAAAGAAACATTAATTATGTTAGTGCATTAAAGGCATCAAATATGACTGTTAAACATTAAATTGAAAGACGACAAAATAGTTTAAGAAACAGTGTCACAGTAAGTTGAGAAAACGGTGTCTCTTTCACGGTGTTAGAGTGTCACAGTCTGAGTGTCACTGTGTCTGATCTGCACAGTGTCTTGCCTTCACGGTGTCTTGGCTTATAGTATCTTGGTCACGAAATATCGGTCACGGTGTCTCGGTCACGGTGTCTCGGTCATGGTGTCTTGCTTCACGGTGTCTTGCTTCATGGTGTCTGGCTAACTGTGTCTTGCTTCACGGTGTCTGGCTAACAGTGTCTTGCTTCACGGTGTCTTGTACTTAGTAAAATAACAGTATTCAGATTTAAACAAAAATATGCATGAATTTGATTGATCTTAACCATTATAAAGCATGAGTGAATTTGAAACATAAATACACATGATTGAATAAGATTGGTGATCATTAATGAGATTTGGGATTATGAAAGAGATTTGTGATCATTAAAACATGATTAATACATGAGGAGTCCAACATATATAAATATATTTATAAATATATACAAAAATTTATAAATATATTTCTTTATAGTTATAATTATAACTATAGATAAATATATATGTAAAAAATATAAAATTATAAAAAATATATTTATTATACTACTAATAAAGTTATAAATATATAATTAAATAAATATATTTATAAATATATATAAATATTTATAAATAAATACAAATATTTATAATTATAATTCCTAAATAAATATATATATATTTAAATAATTAAAAAAATTATAATAAATATAATAAATATATATTTTTATATACAAATATCTATAAATAAATACAAATAGTTATAAATATAATTATAAATAAATGTAGATATATTTAAATAATTTAAAAATTATAATAAATATATTAATTATATATATTTATAAAATTATAAATATATTTGTTAGAATTTTATAATTATATATATATATATATATATATTTATAATTAAAAATTTAAATAATTTATTTATTATAATTTTTAATTACAAATACGTACATATTTATTTATTATTAATAAATATAAATAAATAAATAAATATTTAAATAATTATTAATTCTTAAAAAATATATTTATTATTTTCATATATAATGTTATATATAATTAAATAAGTATATAGAAATATTGAGAAATAAATACAAATATTTATATTTTTAGTTATAAATAAATATAGATATATCTAAATAATTATAAAATTATAATAAATATATTAAATATAAATATTATTAAAATTATATATTAGAGATATTAGAAATATTAATTTGTTATAATTTAATAATTATTTAAATAAATAAATATATATTTATTTATAATTATAATTATAAATAAATATATATTCATATAAATAATTATAAAATTAGAAGAAATATAGTTATATACATTTATAATCTTATAAATATATATAATTAATATATTTATTATATATATTTCTAAGATTATAAATATAATAAGTATATTTCTTATAATTTTATAATTATTTAAATTATAATTTTATAAATATAAATATATATTTATCATGTATATAATTTTATAAATATATATAATAATATAAATAAATTATTAGTATTATATCTTTATCAGGGCTAAAAAAGCGCTGATAAAATGTTTCTTTATCAACGCTATATTTTTAGTGCTCATAAAGACATGTTTTATCAACACTTTCTATTTTAGCGCTGATAAAACATACCTTTATCAGCGTTTTTTAGCTAGTGCTTATAAAAGACTCACCAGGTTTTATAAAGAAACCCCAACTTTATCCTCCTTCCTTGCACCCCTCAAGCTCTCATGGAAGCCGATTGTCATCACTGCCTGCTCCTCCTCCTCCTCATCTCCCGCCGATTCCTCTACCACGAACCCACCTTTCCCGCGTGCCTCTCCTCAGCTGTGCGCCTCGTCTCCTCTGTCATGATTCCCTCCACTGCACTCCTCTCCTCTTCCACTGTGATTACCATCACCACGCACCTCTCAACTGCCGCGCGACTCTCCTTTGCCACCGACTCCTCTGTCGTGCACCGCTCCTCCATTAGAGGACTCCACCGCCATGCACCTCTCCTCCACCGCGAAGGTACCTCCACCGTGCGCTGAACCACACCTCTACGAGGAGTTTTATCCTCTATCTCATCCGTTTTTCATATTATTACTGTTTGATATTGATGGTGATGTTGAGAATTGTAAGGGATAAACACCCCACTAAAAGTCGTGGTCGTTGGTGGTCTTTGTTTTCCTACTAAAGGAATTGTATGTTGGTTTCCCTTGTTTTTAGAGGTTTTGTCTCATGCTAGATCGGGTGATTGGTCAGGTAAACCAATTCTAGTTCATGAACAAATGGTATCAATTCTACTTTGGTTACTAGATTCCACGTGTTGGGATATTATGTAGGTGCTATGAAAAAATATTCTAATTTATAGTGAAGTTGGCTTCCTTTGTGTTAATGAGTTAGCTCAAGATACACCAATTTCCATGGAATAGTCAAGTGTTCTATGATAGAGGTTAAAACAATCCCTAGAAGCCCCATGTGAATAATTATTTGAGTGACATCATATAAGGTCAACACATGGGTTTCTTTTAAAAATTAAATGTTAAACATATTCTCGATCCCAAATCGATTTATTTACGGCATTTACTTTATTACGTAAGATATTCGATGCACTCACCCAATGAGAAACACTAATGCCCACCCACATCATTCGTCTTTTCTAGTACTATCCCGCAACAACCTAGTCTATCTTTAATCCCTCCTACTAAGTATTTCTAACCCTTATTGTGACATCATTGCACTCTTCTTCCCTCAGAACCCTCATTGGTGCACAGTTGAGAATCTAGATATCTCATGAAGTTATTATCTCATAAAATTCTATTATGAGGGTTGGAACATTTTTGTAGTAAATTAATGAATTTCCCATTTACAAAATTTTTACTTATCCAGATTCCTCCTTTATATTTTCATTTATTTTTCTCTGAATTCCTACAAAGTGTCCCTTTTCATGAAATACACAAAAACATTAGAAATTTGGAAAGAAAAAAAATTCTTAAATAATATGATCAATAAATGAAATACAAAAGATTTAATGCATGAATTATAGCTATTAAATACCCCAAGATTAGAACATTGCTTGTCCCAAAGCACAAATTCTCAACTCATTCAAAAAAGAACAACCATCATACAATTATTAAAATTCCATTATAAATAATATAAAACAATTATCAGTGAGAGAATAAATTTTCTTATATCATATAAAATATTTCTCTTTTAAATCCTCAATTTTCAATGAAACTAAATTCAATAAATATTTAACATTTCCCATTATGAAAATGGTGGAACTAATCATAATTTCTATTTACATATATTAATTCACTCCTTAAATAATATATTTTTATTAAAAAACCTTGGATGTTAGGGGGTGGATGTGGTGGAGGCCTAGGGAATCACCACTTATGTTGAGGTAACAATCATATGGAAATGAACTAGTACCTTGGTAAAGAATAATAATTTCACCCAACCTCACTTTTCTTGTTAATATGTATATCATTAAATTCCCCTCCCTCCAAGTGTGACAAACCATGATACACTAATCAATGATTATCCTACACATCTTGATGTATTATGCAAGACCCCATAGGGTGCTAGAATTCTCTCAATGGAAGCCAACCAGAACAGTGGATTCATACACCACTATATAATTATTGATATTGTAAATCCTAAAAAACATGACAAAACTGAACATCACCTTTTTCTATAGCCTAATATAGATTCCTTGTCCATTGTAAGATTGGAATCCAAAGATCACCTAGCCCGTTTCATCCTACACAAAGACCACCATCATTCAAATCATAAAATATCCTTCCACATTTAGTTTTATTCCTATACTAGGTATCCTATATATAATCCATCACCTTTGGTTAGGATTACCTCCTCCCTAAGGTTCATGTTCAATCCTCAAGAGCGTCATCTTAAATGAGACCGATAACACCCTTCCTGGGGTGACAGAACCATGGTTCACCATAATTGATTTCAGGAAAACCTGAATATGTGATTGAGAGTTAGGCCTTTATTCTCTCACATTGTTCCTTTCCTCCCAAAGAACCTAACACACTATAGTATAAACCTTGTCATATATTTTTTTTATCTTTGTACCATGCTGCCCAGCCCCCAAAAACAAGTTTGTAATAAACTCTTAAGGTGGGTCCCCATTCAATATATTCTCTATGCTTTGTCTGACACTTCCCAGAATGGTACTCTACTATTATCCTGTAATATGGAGATTCCAAGATGATTGATATCCAGGGAAATAAGAACACATACAATGTAATTCCTGAAAAATACACTTCTTCAAAACATTATCATATGTTTGGTATGACCATGTTCCTCAACCGCCAATCCAAGAAGTTCTTCTTCTAATGTATCTATTTGTATAATATCTTTCACATCCACTCATCATATTCATGGTTATAATGAATCATCAACTATTAATCCTTCCCACTAAAGCGTTTGGTTAATGAATTAAAAAAATAAGTTTCATGCACATCCACTTTGTTGATTTTTCAGTGAAGGATCTTATCCTATTACCTAAGTGTTGTGTTTATGAATCTGGGATGCATGATGTATTCTATGAAGGAGATATTATTAACTTGGAACCATAAAAATGAGAGGTTATCACCATCCTATTAATGATTCTAGTAACTGATATCGTCTCGACCCAACACACAACAAACCTTCACCTTTAGAAAATTCATCTTCTCTATCATGATACATTAAAGGCTAGACATCATCTTGGTTTGACCAACCTAAACACTCCATTCATCTCTATATATATTATTTATAAATCCCACATATAAATATTTCACTTTTATAATGTCCCATTCTATCCTCACATGCATTCTCTTCATGTCTTTAAAAACACTCCTTAAATTAAAACCCCTTCCTTTATCACATTCATCATTCTCTTCGAAGAATCATAGTGGAATCCCTCCAAGACAACATCCTAGATGAATTACTTTATGTTTTTTTTTCAATATCACTCATATTTCTATTAGGTTACAATATTATTTAGAGGATTTTCATTAGAAGTGATGTAAGTAAAATATTCAACAGTTTTACCCTTCCCTCGAATGATAGAAAACAAATATTCTAGTTGGAAATGTTCCCATTGATATGAATAATGACTCATTCAAATAAAATAATCCTTACTTTTACATTTGAAATGGGTTTCCTGATATAATCTATTGGTAGGTTTCACCATTGACTTCCAAGCATATCTTTTATGGTTATAGAATGCTTGCTTGGTAATTTTTTTACATGTAAACAATTATTTTCCATTGATTTATTCATTGTATTCTCTAGTTTTTTTTAGGAATCCATAATCATATTGAAACCATTTATGAAACTTTTCCTACCATGAACAATGAATTAAATGTTGTTAGAGGTCATGAAATGAGAAACCATTCTGGTAGTAAACCTATTTTATTATAGAAATATATTCCTATCTACCATCCCACATTAGATGCTCCTGATGAGATCCAACTATTGATCTATAACCCCTCTTGAGTCATATTATATTATAACATTGAATGAGATTTAAATGGGGAGAGATATAGGAGATCATGATGTGGATATCATAAATTTTATGGAGATATCTTCTTCACGACATGACCCTGAATTATCACACTATGACGCCTTTAAATTCTAGTTAAAGTATTAACTCAAAATCTAATTTGAATCCTTAATTATTCCTTCACCCCCAATACTTTGGTGATATGTGTTTCATATTTGGTGACCCTTCATCCCCTATTTGTTCGATTTATCTATTGGAATCAAGAGATCAATCGATGGTGATCCATGACAAGTTTCTCTTATTTTCTCCTTGGTTTCCTCTATGTTCATCATTTGGAGAAGGTAGAGTCAATTAAATTGGTTGGTTAAAGGAATATTGGGATGAGTGGTCGATAGAAATTTTTGGGTTCTAGGTTTTTGAGGATTCTCTTACATGATCTTGTATTGGTGATTATCTATTTCATTATACTTGCACAATGGTTGATAAAATCTTATATTGAGTTAGGGGTTTAGAAAATTTTATTTATTTTGTATAAATTGTAGAAGTTGCATGATTTTTCTTGATTTGGTTGAATATTAAGGATGAAGTTACCCATAATGCCTCTGTTAGGTCCACTAGGTTAGATACCCTGAGAGGGGGGGGGGGGGGGTGAATCAGGGTATGATAGATTAAAAAAACCGACCCTATTGATCTTGTCTCGCTGTTAAGCAAGACTCTTTTCTCTCTCTTTCCTGCAGCAAAGTATAAACATAAACTAAAGCATGCACATGACACAACTATTTTTACTTGGTTCACCCTCACTGGGCTACATCCAAGGAGCATACACCGACGATGTGCCAATGTACCAAATCCACTAAAAGAGAACTATTGTTTACAAAGTTCAGGATAGATCACTTCTATTCCTAGGCTCACTACCTTTATAATGTTTTGGGTCAGATCACTACTTTCCCAAGGGTCACTCCCTGTTTATCTCTCTCTGGCTCACTGCCGGTGGAGAGGATCACCTTCTTCCTCTTCATTTTCTCACTTATCTGGAAATGATCCACTCACAGTTTATAGAAATTTAGGTCTCTTCGTTATCCCTAATGAATACATCCTCTGTTGTATGTAGATGCTCTGTTGAATTCCAACTTTCAATCGTAGATGAATCTCACATTGCACCAAAGGTATCGGGAAATCTTCCAGATTTTACACTGCCCTGAATCAATTATGTGCTTCAACCATACCTGGCGCTCTTCTCCAAGCCGGCACACAAGTCTCTCCGCACAAGTCAAAACTGGCGCGCAAGTTCACCTCAACCACTTGCACGACACTAGCTTCTGCAACTCCAAACTTGCGCGACTCAAACCCTTTTACGCCCAAACCAATATTGGAATGCAACCACCAACTGTCTCACTTCTTCAAATCCCAGAATTCAAGTGTCCCCAAACCACTTGAGAGACACCCCTTCTTCAACTTAAAACTTTGGTGACTCACTTCCTTTATTTCCCAATCCACTCTGGATGTGCAATAATTAACTGGCGCACAACTTCTACTTGCACGACCACGCCACCACTTGCGCGACCACCACACCTACGTGACGGTAGATCTGATTTTCTTTATGTGTTGAACTCACCCTGAATGAGTAGGGGTCGAACTCTGTTTATAGGTATTTGGACACCCTGGGTGACGGCGTGCAAGTCTCCCCTCGGCGCGCCAGTTTCAGCACGCAAGTCTCTACCGCGCAAGTCACTTGTGCGTCCAACCCTAAAACTTGGGCGCCCCTTATCCCTTTACCATATTTTGATGTTATGATATTGAAAAACATATGGCGTGCAATTTTCCTCTCCTTCAAGACAATGGCACAAAATTCCCTTTTCCAAAACCACTTTTCTCCATTTTTCAATTTTCAGGCCCACAAATTTGGAAAACACTGGAAAATGGCGTCGCCTTGTATCTTCTCTTTTTGTACCTCCTCCAGATCATCCATTCCTTTTTCGATGTTCTTGAATCAAGTATGGATCGTTAACCATAGCCCTTGAACTTGACATGCCACCATGAAATCCCCTTTGTCAACAAATTTGTACGTCATGGTTTTCTTTGTCAACAATCACAACACATATGTCCACTTTGTCAACAAACACAATCACCTCAAAAATGATTCAATGATACCTTGAGGGATTTTTTCCCAGAAACCTCAACTCAAACCACCAGGTTTGATCTGAAGAGCCATAAGACCTCATGTTCACCTCCTCATCAATGGATTAAGGTTATATCATTAATGGATTAAGGTTATATCATAAATCCTACAATGATAAAAGGTCTAGTAATATGATTCAATAACACTTACCCATTGAATTATCATTATTAATGGTGGATCCCTATTTGATCAGGAAATTATGACAACATTCTAGATTCTCCACTGATTTATAAAGAAAGGAGGAATTCATCATTAGATCATCAAGGAAAACATAGATCCAATATTCATTTTTTCTAGAGGGAATTATCATTTGTGGCCTTTTCAAACCCTCAACACAAAGAAACCCCCTCCCCATGGCCCCATATGGGAACGATCCATTTCCAACTGAGATGGGTCAAAGGTTGATGAATCAAGGGGAGATGGATGGGAGAGCTTTAGAGACTAGGAGAGAGATCTATAATTTGAAATAGGCAAATGGGGGTCAGATTTGGGTGTATGAGGTGAAAAAAAATGTAAAATTAAAACCCATAAGGTGTATTAATTTCACCCCTAGGAAGGGAACACTGAACAGTCAACAATAGGAGGATTCGATTGAAAAACAAGAACAAGCTGCTTCTTCTTGTGATGAGTGACATAGGGAAATTATTTGTGTGAAAGGTATGAAACTTGATAAATTTTTGATTATGTAATGGGTTCATGCTTATATATATTTTTAGGTGTATTTATAAAGGAAGAAACCAATAGTACTTCATGTGGGAGACATATACATTGTTATTGGGCTATACAACCAATTGCTTTTGTGTGAGCCAATGATAATTGGGATAATGCAGTGTTTGTAGTAAACTAGAACACGAGTGTTTCATGGTTGTGAGTGTGGTCACTAACTATAGAACATATCCATTGGGACTCTGGTGTTATGGTGAAGGATAATTGATATAACTATATAATGGAGGAATGGATAAGGGATATAAAATGATGGGGAACACAATATAAAATGATTATAAATTTTTTTATTATTTCACCAAAATTTGGAATAATGTGATGGAATCATACAACACTGATTGATTTGCGATGAATCAAGGTTTTTTCAATGTATATTTTATAAAGTGTATCTCTTGGTATCCATGTCTTTTTGAAAATTCCTAAGTGACTCTTTTAAAATGATTCAAGTGTTTTTAAATGTTTCTTAGAGTTTTTTCACTCATTTTAAATGATTAAGATTGTTGGGTCATGAAGTTTCCTTGAATATAAAAAAAGAATTGTGGTTTTTTGAAAGAGTGTTTGGAATTGATTGATTTATTTTAAAAAGGGTGTGTTATTTTAAAGAGGAATTTGTGTAAATGGTTGGTTTTTAATGGGATTTAGAGTGTGGTTTTTTAAATAGTTTTGAAAGGACATTTGAACCATAGTTTTTTCATAATCTTATATGTTTAGATTTTATAGAATTCAGAAAACCATTACATTATATCAATATTTTGTGTATTTATTTTGTTAAATACTAATATCACTGAATCAAATAGGATGGATATGAATAAATAATGGATGGGTGCCAATCATTTGACAAGACAGTATGAAGACGGAGTGAAAGTGTTCATCATGTTTGAAAAAGATCATGCATATGAACCTTCTCAAATCCTTTTTCCATGTTTACGCTATTGTTATTAAATACAAGTTAGTCCATAGGAGTTGGAAGAAAACTTGATCTGTCATGGAATAGATCGATGTTATAAATGTTGGAATAAACACGGGGAAAAAGAAGATGTAGCTAGTGGTTAGAATAATAGTTCATTTTATGGATCATTTGATATGATTACAAGTGTGGACAATTAAGATGACTGTATCAAGGATGTTATTATAGATGTGAATGATGATGAAGATCGTATTAAGGAAATGACACGGACAATTGAAGATGAAATTCATGATTGCCCAAAATTGTTTGAGTAGTTAAAGAGTTATGTAAAGATGCCTTTGTTTGGTGGTTGTAATAAATATACATCATTTTTACCCATACTGAAGCTGTATAATTTGAAAGTAGAAAATGGATGGAGTGACTCCAGTTTTAAAAAATTACTTAATCTCTTGAATGACATGCTCCTAGAAGATAATGAGCTCCTGATCCGAACATACAACGCCAAGAAAATGCTACATTTGATGGGTATGATCTCTGAATGAATACACACCTAATAGAATGACTGTAAACTATTTTTCAAGGATCAAAAATCACTTAGATAATTCCCAAAGTGTGGTGCTTCTTAATACAAGAAAGATGAATCCGGTCCTACAAAAGTTTTATGGTACTTTCCAATCATTCCAAGGTTTATGCACCTATATGGAAGTGATGATACCATAAGAAAATTGACATAGCATGCAGATATAAGAAATAAATATGGTAAACTATGTCACCCAATAAACCCTCCTAAGTGGAAGAGAATTGATCATGAGTATCTTGATTTTGGAAACAAGCAAAGAAACCCTCATCTTGTATATTCTAAAGATGGAGTGAATCCTTTTGTTTTTTAAAGTAATACTCACAGTACATGGCCACTTATGTTGGTAAATTATAACTTTCCACCATGATTATGTATGAAACAAAAACATATCATGCTATCTATTCTTATATTTGGACCGAAACAACTAGGTAATGATATTGATGTTTATTTGGATCCATTGATTGAGGATTTGAAATTATTGTGGGATTTGGGTGTTATGTTGTATGATGATTATAGAAATTAATATTTCACATTGAGAGCCATGTTGTACGGGACTATAAATGAATTTCCTGCTTATTGAAATTTGTCAGGATATATCATTAAAGGAAGTCATGGGTGTCCCATATGGGAATAAGGTACAAAGTCAATTAGGTTGAAACATTCATAAAAAACCATGTTTCTAGGAAATCGTAGATTTCTACCCCAATGACATAAGTACCGATCTTGGACGACATCATTCGATGGAAGTTTAGAATAACATACAAAACCATCTCCACTAACAGTTGATCAACTGTTCGAGAAAGTAAAAGATGTAGACACTGTTTTTGGTAAACTATTTTTGAAAAACCTTATGAAAACCAGTTGGAAGAAGAGATTATTTTTTTGAATTATCATACTGGAATTTTATATACGTCAGTTACTTTATTGATGTTATGAATTTTGAGAAGAATGTATGTGATTGTGTCATCAACATGTTGCTAAATGCACCTGACAAAAAAAAGGATGGAATTAAGGCTAGGTTGGACATGGTTGACATGGGAATACGAGAAGAGTTGGTTCCAGTGAAGGGTGAAAAATGAAATTTTTTTCCTCCAACTACTTACACTCCTTCCAGGAAAGAGAGATATCAATTTTGTAACTTCTTGAATGATGTAATGGTTTTAGTGGGGTATTCAAAAAATATCAAGAACATCAAGTCAATAAAATATTTAAAGTTAAAGGGACTGAAATCACATCACTGCCATGTTTTGATGCAAGATCTAATTCATATATCCTTACATTTCATTTTTCCCAAGAATGTCTGTTATAAATTAATGAAGCTCTGTTTATTCTTCAAATCTATATGCTGCAAAGTTATAGACTCAATAAAATTGTCGAGTATGGAGAGAGAAATTTCCATCATATTATGTGAATTGGAAATGTTCTTCCTGCCAACATTATTTGATATGATAGTTCATTTGGTGGTTCACTTGATGAGAGAGATTCAACTATGTGGTCCTATACAATATAGATGGATGTACCCCATTGAACGATATATGAATATTTTTAAAGGGTATGTCAAAAATTGAAGTTGGCTATAATGTTGTATTACGGAGGAATATATTATTGAGGAAGACATTGAATTCTGGTGAGGAAAGAATTGGTCTACCTAAATCTTATCACATTGGGTGGCTTACGGGTGAAGTAATTTCTAGAAGAGAGGTTATCACAATCAATATTATAGATTAGAAGCAGACCCACCTTTATGTTTTGCATAAAAATTTGGAGGCTGACCCATATGTCAAAACTCACAAAGAAATTATTAGGAATTTTAATCAAACAAGGGATGAAAAATGGATATCAAATACACATAATTTACATTTTATAGGAAGGTTTCAAGACCATATATTTAAGGATTTAGATGAAAATATAGACTCAATTTTAAAACAACTTCGATGTCTAGTTAGAGGACCAAGTGTGTATGTATTATATTATAATGCTTATGTAATTAATTTCCATACATTCTATACTAATGAACATAATAAATATAGTACCATGTATAATAGTGGAGTTACACTTGTGGATGAAGCAATGCATATCTCCGGTGATAAGGACAAAAATCCAATTTATGCGAATATGTCATACTTTGGAATCATCAAGCAAATATGGGAGTTGTATTATATGAAATTTAAAGTGTCTATTTTTTAATTCAAGTGCGTTGATGACAGGATTGTTGTTAAAATATATGAGTTAGGATTTGTGAAATTTTATTTCAATAGGGAGGGGTATACAGATGAACCGTTTATAATGACATCACACATAGTACAAGTATTTTATGTTACAGATCCTACAAACTATAAGTGGTCAATTGTTCTGTTATCGACCAAAACCACTGAAGGGTTAGATAAAAATTCAACGGAGGATGACCCTTTCATTGGTATGTCACAATAATTTCTTAGTGGTACCAATGTAGATTACATTTTGTATGTCATAAGAGACCACAATGAAGGGATTTGGATAGTTGATAGAGGGGTAAAATCCCTTCAGCCTTTAAAAAAAGAGCGTTCAATAATCAGGTAATATATTTTTTGTAATATACACCGTGTTACCTTATGATATTATTTGTTAACTCCTACTTTTATCTAATATAAATTAAATGTTAAATCACTTATACAGATAATGACTTCTACATGTGATGATGCTCCCAATCCCGAGGCACAACATGTCTCTCAACCTTCCGCTTCTCGCAGTGCGGAGGAACAAAAGGTCTCTTAACTTGCTGTTACTCGCAGTGCAGAGGTACAACCACCATTTACACATGCCGATGTTAGCACTCTAGAGGAATATATTAATTTTGTTGAAACTAAGGAAATGGTAGACAACGAAACAATGATGGTGTAGAAAAAACATGAGCTCCATAGTTTGATGGTGTTAGAAAAAATCCTTAAGGAAAAAAGAAAAAGGCATCAAATTCAAGGTCAGATGGAATAAGTGGGACCAACATATTAATCCCAACAAGGACATGGTCAGCAGTTACATTGGAATCGTCACTTGGTAATGCATGCCAATTGATGTACAGTTGTGGCACCTTGTTGTCACCAGACTTAAGATACTGTTGTGGGTAGATATTATAGTAACATTATGATATCATTTCTTTAATTTACTAAAAAATAAAAAAAATGAAACATTGACTTACTCTTCATCATCCCTTGTAGAGTGTATTTATAGTGGATGACTCACACAAGGAATATGTATTAAGGGTTTCTGGAAGGATTCATATAGGCTTTCATACACTTTTAACGAGGTGTTATCTTAAAGACGATGAAGGGAAAATAAACCCACCCATAACACCTATTTATGCACACTTGATAACCTAAGGAGCGTGGGATGCATTTATTAGCTGTTGTGTAGAACATTATTTTCAGGTATATTGTGTTTGGTAATATGTTGTTTGAATATATATATATTCATCACTTTTATTGGTAGTTTTTTATTTATGAAACAAAAAATGAGTGTTGAAGATAAGGAATGAGTAGAAAAACCAACGTACCCCTATCGTAAAGAAAGAATGGGGTAGCTTCACTTGAAAAAAAAATTGGTACGTATTTTAAATCTACCGTAATAATTTTATGTGACATAAAACAATACCATAACTGTGTACCTCTTTTAATATGTAGATTGATGAATCCAAATCCAAATTCACTTCCATCCCATTCCATGTTCTATGGAAGGAGACACGTGTAAATAAAGATGAGATAATAATAGATTAAAACACACAAAAAGTGAGGGAAACATGTGTAAGTATGACATAATAAATATTTGTTTTGATTTAAATTGATATTACATAACAATTATTACTTATTTTCATATATTTTCTATTTTACATAGTCATAGGAATCAGCAACATTCAAACTGGATGCAGACATACTTTCAGTGGCCTTGAAGCAGACAGAAAAGTATGGATGCATTAGAGGTGAGGGTTTTGGGATGAAATCCCAAACATTTCTTGAGAAAAAAACAAGAGGTGTATCAAAGTTAAGAAATAAAAACTATGAGATAAATAATATCCATCCTTGAATAACATATGTAATTGCAGAGAGAGTTCATGGAAAATTTGATGGTGGGGGGGGGGAGAAACAACTTAAGAACAACCAGCGTGTAAAGATCCCACCCCATCCCCCACTAGCTTTGAGGTGAGCCATTCCCCTCAAAATCGGTCTTATCATAGGTAATAAATGTTCTAATAATTGTTTTTTTGAATTTTGAATTATATATACACAAATACCTTTCTTGTACTGATATTGTACAGGGTGAAAATTATTGTGATTTATATCTATCAACAACCACCCTGTAATATCCCATATAAATAAAGTATATGACATTTTCATATTTATTAATATTTGTAAATTAATTATTAATTTTACTTTAAGGGGTATGCTATGTTAGATGGCGTAACCGATACACAACAATGGGTTTCTTTGAAATCTTATGTTGCATAAAACGTTGGGTCATACTGAAAAATAATAATATAATATTATTATTTTAAATGGTAATTGATGCCTAGCCATTGTATTGGTGGGAATGAACAGAAATAACTATGATATTATTATACATATTTGTTAAATGTTTTTACATTTATCTAATAAAAGTTTGAGGCTTCAAATGTGAATAAATCTAATTTTAAGCATAATTTACATTAAAAGGTTGATTTACCTCCTTTTGATGGAAAACCATATTTAAATCAAGTTTGGGTCCCTTTTATATGTTCTATTTGAAAAAATAAAATTCTTCTTTAGAATCGTGACATCGAAATTCACTTTGGGTAAAATTTTGGTATTTTTCTGATAAAATTCATTTTTTTTGTGAATAGTGAAAAATACAGTATTTTAATTCAAATATGCTTTTAAATATAATTTATTTATATGGTTAGATTATATTTTTAATTAGTTTTAAAGTTTAATTATATTTTTTTTACTATTTAATCCAATGGTGGTCATTGAAATTAATTTCACTTTGAAATTGGACATAAACAAGTGTCAATCTTTTGATAGATATTTTTTCTTAAAAGCACGCTATTTGTTTTGACAATGGGAATTAATTTTAAATTAATTAATGAAAATTATATGTTTTTAATATGGTAAAATATAAATCATTTTTGAATTCATAATATCAAATATATCTTAGGTTGATTTTTTGGTATTTTTCTGAAAAAATTCAATTTTTGATGAATAGTGAAACCACTTAGTAGTAGATCAAAAATTGACCTTTTCATTTAAATGAAATTTTAATTCTTCTGTGAATTGAATTTAGAAAATTCTACATACATGGTTGTTATTAGTAAGTAAAATTTGGTTCAATAAAATGAAAATATTTTTTGGTGAATAGTAACTTTTGACTTTTATTTACCGCGGTTAAAGGTAAATAGGGTTATTCAAGGTAAAAAGAATATCATAATAATACAAAATTACCTTAAAACTTATTCTAAACTTATTGGATGAGTAATGGATCACCATGGGCATCCTTAGGTCGATTTTGGGACCCCATGGATCCACTTATGAATGACAATGACACTTTATTTTAATTAACTTAAAGTAAAGGCAAAAATGACATAAACAAATATCTTTTAGTAAATCAATTTTTACATGGGGTTTTATAAGTAATATTTTCAACCATAAATATTCATTATAAATATAAAAATATTTTCTATATCATGGTATTTTTATTATAATTCTTAGACATCGAATAAATTAAATTATATATGACACAATAATGATGCAATATTTACCACATTAATAAAAGATTTAAATAAATAAGATTATAAATATTAAAAAAATATCCAAAACCTACCTAATTATTATTGGATGATTTTATTTAGATCTTTATTCTTCTTATATTTGACTTTAATTAGTTTTGGAACTTTAGAAACCGAATATCATTATATAATAAAATAATATTTTCACAGTTTCCTAAAGAGCCCCTCCCCCCTTATAAAAAGCCCTCACTTCTAACAAATTCCTCACACCTCACAAGCCCCTTGGTTCGTCCAACCCCTATCCAAATAATATCTAAAGATCCCTCTACTCCTTCTAGAATCCTTACCTTAGGAATAATGCACTTCAAGAAGTCCTTTTGGTTCAAACCAATGGGAGTTACCCAAATTAAAGGTAACGATTCCTCTTAAATTCATTTATTTTATTTTACTTCTCCAACCCCTAAAATCTTTTTATTCATTTATTTTATAAAAACACCAGTATCCTCAATATACTAGGATGTTTTTATGGGAATTATTTGAACTACACTTACACACAACTCCATCTAATGGGTGAAGAACATACTGTTTCTGTGGATGGAAAACTAATGCCTCACGAAACGATGATTGTTAGATTATCTCCCACCACCTCTCATGGTGGCCATTAAGATGACACTATATTTATATATGATATATATTATGTTTATGTTTTATTTATTCTTCTGTATTTTTCTTTTATATCATACCTTTATGGTTTCCATTATGGGTAAACACAGTAATTTCATCTGAGGAAGTGCAGACTACGACCCCCTCAAAGTGATATGACTCGTTAATGCCATATGTGGGACGTATAAAGGATGGATTTAATGATATTATATATTATATTATACTGGAATTATAATATTCCTATGTATCATTATGTTTTAATTCCATTAAAAGAATAAATAGAAATGAAAGTAGAGTTCATGCGTACGTACGACTTACCGTCTCCATGAACGATGTATTTCATTTCTTACCTCCTAATGATATGTACTATTATAACTATATATATATATATACTGGATATATATGATATATATTATATCTAAATAATGAATATCATTCTGGATATAATGGACTATTGACCACATGGACAACTTGTAAATATAAGGTGTTCATTTTTGACTCAAGTACCAAATATCGACAAAACGACCATTATTAACTTAAATGATTACATAATGTTTATAACATGGTAATAACTGATATAAAAGAATTAATAAACTTTAAAATGGTTCTTAAGAAATTAGAAATTAACTTTATTTTATTATTCAGGAGATTAAATAACGAACGGGTCAAGTCTGACAACGAGGTAAGGAGATTTCTTATCTCACTTTTAATTCCATGAGATTTCCATTATTCGCCAATTATTAATTTCATGTGGTGTATTGTGTACTTCCATTTGATATATATTATCATGATTCTTATTATATTCATGGTATTATATGATTAATTTTGTGGTTATTAACTTTTGGTCATACGACTTAGTTGATTACAACATGGTAAAGGGTTTCATCTCACTTTTTATTCCAGTGAGATTCATGCTATATTTTCCACTATTTCCTTTTGTGTGGTGTATGTACTGCCCATTATTTTACTATTTGTGTAATATAATTTCATTTATGAGTATTTAAATCTTCATTTTATGATCCTTATTTCATGTGGTGTATGTTTTGTAGGTGACCAAATCTGTAAGGGAACCTTTCACCCTCCTCTTTTTAAAAGACTTATTTTTGTTATGTCTTTTAATTTACATCTTATTATATTGGGATATGTTCTTATTGATATAAATTTTATGTCCAAGTGATGATATACCCTTTTTATATCATCAAATCATTTTCTAAATTTTAAAGTGACGCCGTTAGGCTGTCTAATTTTTTCAAGGGAACTTGTTAACCCAATTTCAATTCTTTGGGTTAAACATGTATTTCTTGAATATGTCATCCTATGAATATGTGTGAATAACCACAGATTGTTTTACACTTAATATAAAATTATGTTGGGTGTATTTATATTTTTCATACGTAATTATGTGATTGATTTATTCTTAATTTAAGGATACCATTTTTATAAGGGATTTCATCTCAATTTACATTTCCATTGAGACTTCATTGTTGTTATACACCAATTCACTCTTATATGGTGTATATACTATCCTTTAGAATATTGTATCATGAATACATTTATTATTATGATATTATAAAGTTCTGATTAAATGTTATTCCTCAATTATTTGTATTCAAGAGTCTCTAATTTTGTTAAAAACTCTTTAACTAAAATATCATTTTAAATGTTTTAAAGATTTATTATTCTAAATATTTATCTTTAATTTACATGTTTTAAAAATGGGTTTGAGAATTTATTTACATGTAAATTAATGTTTTAAAATTATAATTCCATTAAAATCTTCAAAGTGGTATGGGGAACTTTGATTCAAAAATATCTTTTTAAATGGTTTATGAAAATGGATTGATTATTTAAATATCTTGAAATTACTTCTTGTGATTGAAAATGAAATGTTATTATTGAAATGTTTTTATTTGAAATATTTTATGTGTTATGATGGTACTTGGACATTTGATTGGTGGTTACATGATAAACCATATGACGGGTGGTGCCGTGATAAACCAGGACGGGTGGTAACATTATAACCTCCAATGCATTGGGTGTAGAAGTCGGTTGTATGGATATTCCATTTAGTGATGTGTGTGGAAGTCGACCGTATGGTTATTCCAATTAATAGTATTTATGTCCCAAGTTATCTTTATATGTTATGTGTTCTTTATATGGGTTTTATGGTAATATTTTGGTTACAAAAGGGTAAGCAATTATCTTTTATTCAGTGAAGAGTATTTATTACTTCATAAAGGTGAAAAGTATTACTTATGATAAAGTATTCATGGTTTACTTGTTGTTTTGAAAAAATAACAGTTTTCCTTCTTTGTGTATCCCTTACTGAGCTTTTTTCTCATCCCAAGTTTTTGAAATGTTTTTCACAGGACATGAAGTGGAATAGGGACAAGGATGTGATAAAGGAAAAGTCATGATGTCTAAAACATAGAACTAGACATGTTTCTTTTTAAGAGTTTATATTTTATGAAAAAATGGATACTGGGTAGTAGTGTCTACATGTAATATTCAAGTTGTTATGTAATAGATATGGGATAATTATCTAAAACTCTATACTTGAAAATATCCTCAATGTGAATTCTTGCCATAATTCACGATTATGTAATGTTTAAGGCCAGGTCCTTATACACCCATCATCTTATAGCGAGGGCTACGTTGTTCAATATCCAGAACGCCATGCTACACAACAGACCACTTCTAACTGGCCATGTCAAAGTGTTGATTAACATAGACCATGATCTGAGCACCAATCTAGATATTCCATTTAATGATGAAGATATTCATAAGGTTTAAAAAGATCTTGGAACATTCATCCCATGGCCGTCACATCTTGTAAAAAACATGCTGACAAGGAGGTATTAATTTCCAATTTTTTTTCAAGATAAACCTTTAAAATTTAATGAAAATGGTTTAAAATGGGGAATGTCATTACAGACAGACACAAATAAGGGGGCGAAATGAAAGAATGGCTCAAAACCATCTCAAAGGTCAACCAAACTATCAAAACAATCTTCCAAAAGCACCTTAAACCTGACCATTCTATATCCACATTTATTATCATTATTGGATCATGTGAATATAAAGTTGAAAGATGGTGGTACTCACACAATTATTTTTGATGAAAATATGTACAAAGGGGAAGATCCATATTTCATTAGTGTTGAAAATGTAAGTGAAATCATAGAGTATGATTGGCTTAGTGACTCAGTTGTAAATGTATACATGCGGTATGTTTTCATGATTTGATTTTCCAAAAGATGATATACTATGATAATTATCACTAAATAAATTTCATATTTTTCATAGTTGTACATATGAAAAACAACTGAAGGTATTTCCCCATGAACAAAAATTTGGACTCGTTAGTCCTCACGTTACCTCTAAAGAAAAAAAAATAGAATCTGAGAAAGAGGGTGAAATAGTGGCAGGCCTACTCAAATCGTTTAACAAAAAAAATACTGATGACAGACTCTTCTTAATACCAATTAAGCAAGGGTAAAAATATAGAATTTAATCATATAAAACATATTTTAATTTATTTCATTACTTATTATTTTTTTTGTATTTTTAGGCGGTATTGGATGCTCAATGCGGTCAATTTAGATACTCCAAAGATTTATTTCTTGGATTCAATGTATGGATATCCAACAAACTGACCACACATGATTGCGTTTTTCAATTTTTAATACACCACATCCAAAATTTTATAACTAAAAATCTAGTTATATAATTTATATTATATTTTAATGAGTATTATTTTATGATAGGGTGGTGTGTGAATATCGTCTACATCATGGAATGAGGATAGGGTAAAAGGAAAAGAAACATCACAAGTAATATGACTGGATACAAATCAGGGTATATATAATAAGATTTCACTATCCAAACACATATAAAAAAATTACTTTTTTTCTCAATGTTTATGCAGTGTATGAAACAAATAAACAATAAAGACTATGGTTATTATGTTTGTAAATTTATAAAAGAGATCATATAATATTAAAAAACCATCATCCATGAAGAGTTATTTTTGATGATAATTAATATTTCATTTAAAATATTTATTAATACTTTGTGTATTTATATATTTTTTGTACTACCATGATTTTCAAAAAGACTCTTATTCACAATATGAGATAGATTTTTTTACAAACAATTGGGAAGCATACCTGATGGAATAATTTACATAAATAACATGAATATGTGACTGGTATGACTCGAAGTGTATATTTTTATTTAAAATTGTCAGTATTTTTAGTAAAAAGAATAAGTTCCATACTAAAAACTGAGAAAACACAATAGGATTTTTTGGGTAATTTAGAAAAATGATCCATAATTAATTTGTGACAGGTAGGAATAACCGCACCTAAATCCAACGCATGGTGTGACCGTTATGACTTCAAGTGTGTATTTTTATAATAAATTAACAATAAATTTAGAAAAAAGAACAAGTGACATACTTAAAACTAATAATACACATTCAGATTGTTTTGATACATTAGAAAAATGATTCATCAGTCATTTGTGACGTATAAGAATCAACCACACCTCAATCCGACAAATGGTGTGAACAATATGACTAAAAGTGTCCGTTATCAGTTTAAAATTGACATTTTAGCTCAAAATGTGTCACTCAATGAGAACCAAGAAAACTCACTTTGATTGTATTTATAATTTAGGAAAATAATTCATAAGTTATTTTTAATGTGTATGAAGTAGTCTCATTTCAAACCAACGAACGATGTAATCGGTATGACTCAAAATGCATTTTTCCAGTTTGAAATGACATTTTAGAAAAAAAACACAACTAACATACTAAAAACTGATAAAATTCATTCATATTGTTTTGATACTTTATGAAAATGATATATAAGTTATTTTTTCCATGCAGAAATCAACCACACCTCAATCCAATGTACGGTGCGATCGATATGACTCAAAGTGTTTTTTTTATTTAAAATTGACATTAATTTTAGTAAAAAACCACAACTGGAATACTGAAAACCAAGAAAACACATTCAGATATTTTTGATAATTTAGGAAAATTATCTATGAGTCATTTTTGACATGAAGGAATAAACCCCACCTTAATACCACTCATGATGTTACCAATATAATCCAATTGTGTCTTTTTATTTAAAATTGACATTAATTTAAGTAAAAAAGAACAACTAACATAATGAAAACCGAGAAAACACATTCAAATTGTTTTTATAGTTTAGTACAACAATACATGAGTCATTTTTGACATGTATGAATCAACTGTACCTCAATACAACACACAATGTGACCGGTATGACTAAAAGTATCTGCTATTAGTTTAAAATTTACATTTTAGCTCAAAACGTGTCACTCACTAAAAACCAAGAAAACACTTTTCGATTTTCTTCATAATTTAGGACATTTATTCTTAATTCCTTTGTGAACTGTTTGAATTAGTCTCACATCAAATCAATGCATGATGTGACTGATATGACACAAAAATCATGTTTTCGATTTGAAATGATATTTTAGTAAAAAAACACAACTGACATACTGTAAACTAAGCAAACACATTTGGAATATTTTGATACATTAGAATAATGATCCATGAGTCATTTGTGATGTGTATGAATCAACCACACCTCAATCTAATGAATGATGTGACCGGTATAAATCCAAATGTGTTTTATTTAAAATTGACATTAATTTAAGTAAAAATAACAAGTGACATACTGAAAATTGAGCAAACATATTCAGATTATTTTAATACTTTAAGGAAATGATCCATGAGTCATTTGTGATTTGTAAGAATCAACCACACCTCAATCTGATGCAAGGTGTGACTATTATGACTAAAAATGTGTTATAAGTTTAAAATTGACATTTTAGCTCAAAACGTTTCACTCACTAAAAACCAAGAAAACACCCTCTGATTGTCTTCATAATTTAGGAGAGAAATTCCTAATACCTTTATGATGTGTATGAAGTAGTATCACCTCAAACCGATGCACGATGCAACCAGTTTGACTCAAAATGGGTGTTTCTATTTTGAAATGATATTTTAGTAAAAAAAAACAATTGCCATTATGAAAACCAAGAAAACCCCTTCAGATTGTTTCAATTCTTTAGAAAAATGATCCATGAGTCATTTGTGACGTGTATTAATCAACCACACCTCAATCCAACAAACGATGTTACGAGTATAAATCCAAAAATGTCATTTAAATTTGATATTAATTTTTGTAAAAAATAGGGATATACTCAAAACCAAGAAAACTCATTTGAATTATTTTTATATTTTAGGACAATGACCCATAACTCATTTGTGACATGTAAGAATCAACCACACCTCAATACGACACATGATTCAACTTTTATAACTCCAAATGTGTATTTTTTATTATAAATTGACATTTTATTAATGTATTCTTTCATATTAATGTTTAATTAATTTTTTATAGTATTACTAACATAATATTTGTTATTTTATATAGGTAGAACATTTTTCTTGAGTTGGGATGATTTTTTCGGAAACTAATACCATGGGAGGACATTTTTGAGAGGGGATCCTGAATCTCAAAGGATGAAACATTAATGATTTTAAATGTTTGTTGGATAATTATAAATGTAATTATATTAAAAACTGTTTGAAATGTATATAACATTGTTTTCCAAACCCCTATGTGCGTTGCTTTGTTCTTGTGTGCGCTGTGCAGGTGGTGTGTGTGTTTGCTGTGCAGGTGCTGGTGGGTGTGTTGTTATATAAACAACACATCACAGGAATCTAGGACTTTATCACCGCTATTTAGAGCACTAATTAAGTCCCCCTTTATGAGCGTTATTTAGAGCACTAATAAAGGCCCACTTTATCAGCGATATTTCGAGCGCTGATAAAATTTGTCCTTTATTCCTGCTAAAATAGTGCTGATAAGGGTGTGGGGGGAGGGGGGGCTTGATCAACAATATTTTAGCGCTATTAAAGGGGACCCCCTTTATCTTCATTGAGATTAACAATGATTTTCTAGCACTTTTAAAAGCCTTTTCTAGCACTTTTAAAAGCACTATCTATAGTAGTGACTTGAAACATTTTTCATTTAATTCTCCATAACTTCACATGTTTTCAATTTTCCACTTCATTCTCTTTATAAAAACTCTAAACCTTAACATCACATTCCTATTATAATTATAATATTTTCTTTAAATTAATGAAAATATAAAATATAGACCAATTTAAAAAATAATTAAAGGTCAAATAATTTTTCTAGAATAGTTTTTTAAAATATTTTTCTTAAAACGACTTTTAAACGTTTTTTTAACGTTTTTAACATTTTTTTAACATCTTTGTTAACATTTTTTTTAATTTTTTTAAAATGTTTTTTGAAAACATTTTTTGATTTTTTTGGAAAACCGTTTGTTAAATCATTTAGTTAATTTTTTTTTAAAACTTTTTAAAATGGTTTTTCTAAAATGTTTTTAAAGCTTTTTTTAAAATTTATTTTTAAAACTTTTTTAAAATTTTTATGTTGAAATGTTTTTTTAACTTTTTTTAAATGTTTTTTAATAATTGTGTTAAAATTTTTTTTTGAAAGGTTTTTTTTAAAATATTTTTTAATTGTTAATCATTTTATAAAACATTTTTTAAAAACTTTTTAAAATGGTTTTGTTGAAATTTTTTTTTGAAAATTATTTTTCAAACATTTTTTTAAATCATTTTTTTGAAATAATTTTTTAATCCATTTGTTAAAACATTTTTTGAATGGTTTTTTAAAACATTTTTTAATTTTCTTAAAGTTTTTCAACATTTTTTTATTTTTTTTTATTTTTTTTTTGATTTTTTTTGAAAACTATTTGTTAAATTTTTTTTAAAAGCCTTTAAAATGGTTTTGTTAAAATTTTTTTTTAATTTTTTTAAAGTTTTTAATTTTTTTAAAAAAAATTAAACATTTTTTTCTATAAAATACCTTCACAGAGTTCAAATGTTTATTTTATTTTTTATTAACATTTTTACAGTTGAAACGTTTTTCATTTAATTATCCATCATTTTATTTGATTTCAATTGTTTAATTCACACGTTTGATAAAAACCCTTAACCTCAACATCACATATCTATTATAATTATAATGTTTTATTTAATTTAATGAAAATTGAAAATATAGACCAATTCAAAAAATAATTAATTGTAAAATAATTTATTTGAAAATGTTCGATTGAAAAAAACGAATCTTTGACGACAGTCCTGTCTAAATAAAAATCAATCATCATAATAAATAGTATTATTAATAATTTTAAATCATAAAATAGATTTAAAATACTTAAATTTCAGGTTATTTTAAATAAATAATTGAATGAAATACATATATATATATATATATATGTGTGTGTGTGTGTTTGTGCGTGTGTATTAAATATTTTGTAGTTTTAAACTCGGTGCACCGCCTAGACCAGCTGGTCCAAACACAGTCTTGGAAGCTTGCGGTTAGGTGTTCGAGTATCTATACTAGTAGTTTCCTAGTTTTTCTAGAGAGTGAGGGATACCATGGGTCGGGCTTCATAAAGGCGGGGCCGGCCCCTATGGGATTTCCCACGACCATGCAAACTCGACTCGACCTGATTTGGGCTTTGTTAGGCCAGGATTCTTTGGATTTCAGGCTGGGCCAGTTGGGCGAAAATTACATGCTTATGACACTGATTTGATTTCTTAATCAAATTGTGTTGCATGCTTATATGGGTATGTGGAGACGCGAAATGTGTACACTTGTAGAAAACGACGTGGCATCCTCTTGGATGTTCGATCAAGCAGTTAAATGACCACACTCACTCGCCAATGACGTGCTCACAACATGATTCATTCACAATCTAGGCCCTTTGATCATGCGATTGGATGAATGAGCGCATCCTTATATGATGTGGAGTCAAAACTGCATTCTAGAGTGCAAGAGGGTACCACATGACACTCTCTGATTGGAAGAATGGACTTGGGACATGTTGGGGTGCATGACACAATGGTTTTAGACCCCAAAAGTTGTGTTGAACTCCTAGTGACATCCCAGACCTAGTAGAACCAAGTTTGATTTATTTTGACAATATTTAACAGATAAATTTATTGTTTTATGATGAAATTAATTGAGAAATTATTATTATAAATTAAATAATAATTTATATTTTCCAAAACATTGTTAAAATTTGTTACTGCTATCTATTGATAAATATAATTTAAGTGAGTGAATGATCTCAGTGGAATAAAAATTATTAGACCAGGATGTCACCATTTCTTGGGTGATTGCGTGAATATTATTATTATTAAATAATAATAATAATAATAACATCCAAAACAACAACAAAAATAATAATAAGAGAGGAAATATTATTGAGGCTGAAAAAGAGGAGCTTGAATTACGTACTTGGATGAATTATTATCCACAAGAGGTAGTGAGTATTCGATGATGGTAGTTTAATAGGTGTAAAGATATAAATTCATATTGATAATAGAGAATAGAGAATCATTTAACCTTATAATGATTTCTCCTATAACATGATGAAAACACTTACAAAAATTATGAATTCATTGTGCCTTCCTGAATGACCTGAAGGCCATCATTTTTATTGATTTTTATTCATTGTGAAACAATGAATTCTAGGAATTGATCTTATATGATAAAAATGTATGAGAATAATCAATGAAATATAATGATGATGTGCATTTGTGAAGATAAAATGGATTTTTCTACATAAATTAGGAAGGATGTAAGCTAACTACTTAAATAAAACGTGGCACTTAAGATAATTGTTGTTTTCTGTAATGGTGTTTTCTAAATGGATATCTCCAAAGTTGGATATTTGGTATAAAAGTAATCATTTATATCAAATTATGAAATGTAATTTATTGGAAGAGTAAATGTGGATAGTTTGAATGAATTAAGAAGGGTGAGAATACAAGGTAATCTTATATGTCAATCATGGGAATTAAATAATGATATAATGTTGAGGATATAGTGACCCTATACCTTGAAACATATTATTAAATTATTTTATGCATAATTAACCATTAAATACAATCCAAAGATCATAAACTCTAGTTTATTTGGAAGATTAGGTACGTAATTAGAAAGTATGAAACCATAATAAAAACATATTTTATTTAATCTCTATAATGATCTCCTTACTTACTTTGAGATTTTAAATCTTCATAGGATAACCTAGGGAATACAAGAATAAAGGTATGAACTAAAAATACCAGTAAGGGAATAAATATAGAAATAAAGCATAGCAGATGAGTTAGAAGGCATAACACGACAACATAAAAAGGAATGGAACATGAATAAAGATATAAAATAATAACATGTAGAATATAGGATCATGTAATAATGAAATAATAGGAATGTGGAAATAAAATACAATAATACATAAACATGAGTCAAGGCTAACTACTAAGACTATATCACATGGTGGAAAAAGTCCCATAAAGGAATCAGATTTACTAACTATCCCAACATGACATCCCATGTGACTAAAACATTACCCAATGTATTGAAGCACTATTTGGGTGCACCCATCATAACATGTTAATGAATATGTATGCCACATGAAGATTCATACATAACAAATAAACATAAGGGTTACCCATGGAAAGAAATGAGTATCATAATCATGTTATAAGACATAGAAAATGGGTGTATCATAAAAGTGTCAATGAAAGAATGGATTTAAATCATACATGAACATTCATAATAAAAAATTGGAATAGATATTGATAAATTATGTTCACTTGAAGTGAAAAATTTAAAAATATTGTTTAGAAAACTTTATAAATGAGTCAATTCGATGCTGTTTAAGGGAAAATATAAAAGAGTCCTTAAAGTGGAAAGAAACATAATTATTTTCATAAAACTAGAAATGAACTAAGTTATTTTTTCATGATAAAAAGATTTATTTTTGAAAAATATTTGTGGATTAAAACATATTATGGAGTGTACTTGAAAATGGATAAGAAATTGGGAGGTTCCATTTAATCGAGCTTTTTTATTGGGAGGAATTGAGAAGAGAACCTTATAAAACATGTATTTTCCCATTAAATAAAGAATAATTGAGCTAGTTACATATGTTTGAGACATGTAAAAATAATTTTGGAGGATTACATAATACTAATTAATAATTATATTGGGGTAAAGAGAGAGAAAGCACAACCTGAAGGAAAAATGGAGGTTCGGAGAGAATCCTTTACCTTATGTACGAAAGTGTTTTGAACTTGCACTTAATGTCTTGTATAATGAAATTAGATCCATTAATTAATTAATTAATAATCTATTAAATATGTATTTTATTTATTATAATTTTATTAAGTTAATTTATGACATTTTCTATGAGTTATAAGATTCATTTTCGTCATTCTAGGAGCATTCGTTTCATGATTTTATGATTTAATCCCTTGAGTTTAATTATGAGAGTTATTTTCAAATAGAAGAAAACCCCCTTAAGTAGAATTATATGATATTAATTCACCTCTATAATTTTAAATGGTCCCATGTATCATTTTTTTGTTAGATATGATAATTATTCATTAGATAAAATGTTAATGATAATGTTAGTTTTATTTTGGTGAATTTGCGATTAACACAAAATAGTTTTGTATTATTATTTAATATCATGTATATATATTAGTTACAGAATATAAAACATGTTTTAATATAAATTTTAATTTTTTTAACCATTATAATGGTTTTATGACTATCCATGAAGGAGATAATAGAAAAAGAAAAATCATCATCCACGAAGGTGGTGAATTGACACTTCACGGATGATATTTTTGTTTTTAGAACAGAAGGAGAGGATACTAGATTTTATGATGGATATACCATTAACATAATAAAATTAAAGTATATATATGATTCTGGAGTTATCATGTCACTTTGGATAGGGGAGGTGAGGGAAGAATAATAAAACAAAAGAAAATTAAAAGAGAAAGAGAGAGGGTTTTACCTCTTGAGCATCGTCTTATTGAGAACCTCCTTAAGGCACTTGGAAATGGTCTTTTGATGAGACCCGAAAGACCAAAATGTGGGGAAGAGGCTTGGTAGAGGAATTTGGAATAATATTATCAATAAAAAATCTTATAAGGTGCTATTAGAAGAGGTGGTGATGAGTGGTATTTATAGTGGGAGGAGATGTGTGTTTTTGATTATTTTATTCATTTGTTTATTATTTTGGATCAAGAATATCAATAGTGTTGATTACTATGAATAAATAGAATAAATGGGTTGGGATAGTTCTAACCAAGGGGTGATTTATTCATCCATACATACTCCATGAATCGCTAATTCACGAATTTGTTGAAAATGTTAAATAATGTAAAATATCGTATTTCACAGTTCAAAAAAATTAAACTATTTAAGAAAAATCCCAAAAAATAATCCAAACCATTTTTTGATGTGTAGATTTAAAAAATAGACTCCATTTTATGAAAATAATTTTCTAAATATAATAAATATAATTTTTATTAAAATAATTATTTATTTTAAAAATACTGATTTTAATATTATAAGTGATTTTAGGATACATTGAAAAATAAATTAAAGTCTAATAAAAATATCTTGTAATCATAGGACAAAAAAATATTAATTTTTGAATATATTTTAGGAAAATAAAATTTCTTTTAAATCATTATATTAATTATAAAATTGTAAATAAACACTTACGTTTCTCAAAAATACCAACACTTAATTTATCATTTTTAAAACATTTATTTACTTATTCCAAGATATAAATATATCACATTTTTATTTATAAGATACATAAATTTTATTTATACTTTCATAGGTGAGGTTTCCATTCTATTGGCCATATTACTATTCCTAATGGCCACATTACTATTCCAATGGTCAAGTTACTATTCCATTGGTATAAGTTCTTTAATTTCTAGAAATAACTATTATTTCATTCATTATTCATTTATAAACTTTGTATTATGTTATATATGTGATTTTATTTTATTTATACTATATGAAATGATTATAAGAAGGGAATTTCCATTGATAAAATTCTAGGTCATTACAGAGGAAGGCTATTCTCTCAAATAATGTGGCATGATCATGGAGGTATTGGTTGTTTTTGATGAATGTATTACAAATAATGGAAAGTGAATGAGGCATGGTGATAAGGAACTTAAAGAATAAAGTGGTGGGATCTTTACAATAAATATTTATATGGTTTGACTTTGATCTAATGACTTGGTTGAAGTACCTTGAGTTACTTGTAATGTCTTTAACACAACTTCCATGAGGAGAGTGATGCCTCCTGTATTATGGAGTGGCTAGTGTCATAATTAAAAAAAATACATTTATTTTTTTATTGAATTATTTTTCACTCCCTATTATATTGGGAAGTGAGAATCCATTGAGGAGGATGTAGTAGCTAGATTTCTACAGGGGAAGTCTTGTGAGACTGATATGTGGATTCTTGTTTGTGTGTGAGGTAATTAATAGTTTGTAATCATCTACTTTGATATGTTATGAAACATATAATGGATAGATATCAATAGCTATGAGGTGTAATGGTGGATTTCCTTTACACCAACCCTTCATTTAGGATTAGAGAGAGGTGATAGTTTTTTTTAAAAGTAATGTCTTGGTCAATGAACACGACACAATTTATTTAAAATTCAAGAAAGGAACCACAAAAGTCTAAAAGAGGGATTTTTTACAATATTTTTCATAGAAAGGGAAAAGATCAACTGGAAAATCATTACACCACGTATTGTCCTTGTTTATTCACTTGTTAGTTAGACCATCAGCCACCATGTTCGCTTCTCAATTGGTATGTGTGGCAATGTATCTAAACTCCAGAAGAGAGTTAAGGCAATTCATCCAGCGCGTTGTAAGAGGCCAAGCAAGGTGAACCACACCTTTCTAAATTGCTTGAACAATGGTGGTAGAGTCACTTGGAGAGAGGTTATAGTGACCATACTCTTTCCTACCCATTGATCTAGGTGGAGACCATTGATGATTTATACATGCATCTACTTTTAATCACCCACAACTCTTAGTTGAGTTATACTATATATTTATAGGTGATGAGTATTTTCTCCAACATCTCTGGTGTAGAATAGATACAGACAAATATTTTTTCTAGTATCCCCGATGTGAGAACATGATGAATGGGATGGGTGAATTTGGGTAATTATTCCATCATCCCTAATATGAGAATGTGATGGATTTTAATTCACTTGAGTGGTGAAACCCCTTTCTATCCCATAATACAAGGATTGAGGTGTGAAATGATGCACAATATACTATCTCTTCTCCCACACACAACTCTTGTACTAGCTGCCTCACCTTATATAACAGCTCTCCTATATACTGCCTCTCTTTCTATCTCATTGCCTTCTCAGGAAGTATCTCCTGCTCAATAATTCTAGAAGATCCGTCCTTTCATTTTTAGGGATCTTACTATCCCTCCTTCCCCTTCTTTCCCAAGCTTGGACCCTTTAGTGTTTTCTGGAGTTCCTCTTCCTCCTGTCAGAATTAACTCTAATACTCTAGCCACTACTTCTATATCTACTGCTCTTTCCTCTACATCTTTTGATAAGGGAAAGGTAGTGATGAACTCCTCTTTAAAGAAGTATTATTCTGTATCTCTTATTTGATAGGGCTGTATTGTTTTACTTTTATTATGTTATTCTACAATGTTATTTCATTTGACTATGAAATTTAGTATCTCTTCATTCCTTTATTTATGATATGATTATTAGTATTCTTCTTTAGTCTTTATTCTTTGATGTCATGTAATATTTTTGATAATCCCAAAAGGGGGAGAAGAAATTATGAATTATTTTAACTTTGGATAATATGGAAACATGAAAGGGGGATCATACAATTTAATTTTTTTAAGAAAAACTATAATGGCGATATAGTAAGCAGAATGACTACTTTGATCATTATGAATCAACTGATTGTGATTTATAATGCCATGATCTGTGATCATCAAAAAGAGGGATATTATTGGCCCTATCCAGTTTTAATGCTAAAAAATCATGTCAAATCATGTTTAATCATGTCTTAAGTTTTAAGTTCAAATATTCTTAATTATTATTATCTATGTTCAACTATAATTTTAACATATTCTGTTAATGTTTATAATATAAGACAAAAAAATAGACAAAAAATGGAAAATTATGAGTCACCCATATCATGACTCAACGACATAAGTATGATATACAGACATAAGTATGAGCTACTAATAAATGAGTCACCGAAAACAATGACTTACCGATAGAAGTATGATCTACTGATAGGTTGAGTCACTGATACAAGTTTGAGTCACTGAAAGTCTGACTTACCGACAAAGAAACTCACCAACAACAATGACTCACCGACACATCAACCTACAGATAGAAGGACCTACTGATAGAAGGACCTATCAACATAAGAAACTACCAATAGAAGGACCTATTTATAGAAGGATCTAATGATAATAGGACCTACCGATAGAAGGACCTTCTGTTAGAATGACCTACCGATCAAAACTTTGAAAATTTTCTTTACTTTTAAATTCAAAATTTTAACCTACAATCATATTGGGTTATTTAATCCTACTAATTTGATAGAGACCCAATCCCAGATAACCGAGAGTTAGTAACTTCTACAAAATACATTGGAATTATTATAAGGAATCAAGCCCCAAAGGACCGATCAATTTAGTAGTCTTGGTAAACTAGATACATAAATGAGTATTGTATTACAAATGAATACATTGATTAAGACATATTTTTTTTCTTTCTAAATAAATAATTCTTGGGATAACTCTAATCCATCTAGTATATTCTTGTATACCTTTCATAGTATGCTTCTTGGATTAATGGGAAAATAAACATAATAAGGGTGAGCTCAAATGATCAGTTAGGGAAAAACATAGCAGAAGAAATAACGAATCAATAAGAATAGTCAATATAAAAGGTAAATAAGTGAACACACATTTCATGTAATCAATAAACTAAATGGAAGTGCATAATCAATATGAATATGTAATAATTTTAAACACATGCCATTAAGGTAACCAGATAAGGCAAAACAAATATGGAAAGGTAAGAAACTGAAACACATTCCATCTAAATAACGAAAAATGAAATGTATCTATAGATATATCGACACCAAATATCATGGATAAATAATAACTGAATTCTCAATAAAGGAAATTCTTATTTCTCGGATTTCATGTTTCCCAGGAACATGATACCTTTACTGTCAAAATACAGTTTAACTATTCTAATTTTCACAAATAATTCATCCCATGAAACTACCAATGCATCAAGGGTATTTTGTTCACCAGTCCCAAACCCATGTATTGAATTTCCAAAGCATTTCTCATATATCAAATAAATAACAGGGATGATCTAATATCTATATTGAATAAAGTATAAATATTTATCAATATTTACCCAAATAATCAAAATAATATAAAATCAAACACCTTATGTAAAATAGTATACAATTTAGGTAATATTAATATACATTATAAATGAAATGGATAATTTAGGGGGAATTCAATGTTCAATGATCGTAGAAGATTGAATATTTCAAGAAGACTAACCAAAAAATCATGGAATTGAATGTGAATACTATCCTTGGCCAAATCAATAATAAACCATCTAGAGGAATAATAATAATGGTATCAATACAAAAAATCCCTAGTGTAGTAAAAATAGAGGGTTGTTTTCATTTATGAAATAAAAGAATAACTTTAAAAAAATATTCTTACAGAAAATATCCTTTTCTTTTGAAAAAACTTTTGAAAAATATTTTTCATTGAAAAACCCTTTTAAAAACATTTTCATTAAAAATAAACTTTTTGAAATTGAGAAGGTGAATTCAAAGAAATGACGACAGATAGATATGTACATTTATTATGAGGTAAAAAGAATATTCTTTTTGTAAAAAAAAATGTTATAAAATGTGTTGTTTTGAAAGAGAAAAGAAGATTCGTTCTAAGATATTGGTAAAATAAAAAAAAGGGTAAAAGGGTCTTTACCAAATCATTTTAAAATCATTTTTGAAAACATTTTATTAAAATATGGTTTTTAGAAGAAAATAGATTCTTTGACTAAAGAGAAATAAAGTTGGGTTTTCTTAAAAACATTTTATAAAACACTTGAGTACCTAAGAGTGGAAAAAATGGTACAAATACTTGAAAATGGATATGAATAACCAGATAATAATTAAAGGGATTATTGAATAATGGTTTTATAATTTTCTCGAATAGAAATTCCTTTGAAGGATTATTAGGTTTATTCTTGAGGAAAATAATCTTTAAACATTCCAAAGTGTCCCATACCACTTTGAAACATTTTTAAATAAAAAACCTCTTGAAAGAATAATATTAAATGAAAGTATTACGTACCACATGGCATGGGTGAGTTGGTGAGGGACCTGACCCCAAGGTATGGGTGAGTTGGTGAGCGGTAGTGGCGTCCTGACCCTGAGGTTCCGGGTTTGATTCCTCACAAATAAACATGCACTATATGCCATTATCACCTCTTGTGGTCCCCTCTACCCTATGTGGAACTATCCTGAAATCCCAAGTGCCGTTAAACATGGGAATACGACTGGGGGAGTATATAAAGGTTATCTATGGTGGGTGATAACCCACCTATACCATGTAACCCCTTGGTACTGTAAAACCAATGTACGTTTTCTGATTAGGTAGTGGAATAGTGGTGATGGAGTGGGGTACAACAACACCATTCTTTGGAAGGTATAGGGTTCGAATCCTGGGAGTCTGCTTTTAGGGTGAACCTCTCCCCCAGGATCCACTCGCCTTGTGGGGTCACCCAGTTTTTGACTGGGTGGAAAACATGAGGCGCAACCCACCTATGCCGACATATTTCTTTAAGAACTATCATTTCCTAGGTTGTCACCCTCTGAGATACTCTACCATCTCGGTTGGAAACGACTCCTTCCCGGCTGAGGCTCTCTCCAAAGTGACCTCTTCGCGGGGAGGGGGGTTTCTATATGTGGAGGTTTCGAAAAGGCCACACATGGGAATTCCATTTCTAGGAGAGAATTAAGGAAAATGAATTCATGATATAACATATAAAAATGGGTAGTAGATACACCACAAAATATATCTAAGTAGTGAACATGACATTTATCTCACAAATGTAAAAAGTGAGATGGAAGTCCCTTACCAATGTGGTAATAAATTAATTAAAAAACCCAAAGGTATTAAAAATTAAATAAAACATTTAAATACAATTAAGATAGTAGGGTTCTTGATATTATATATCAATGTGGAACAAAGTACACCATATATAAGAAATTAGGTGTACAATAATTAAGTATGCCTCATGTAATGAAAATGAGACAAGAATCCCTTACCTTGTGTTTCCTTTCTGGTGAACATACTTTAAATTCCTATATAATAAACTTATATTAATTTTATAATTTATTCAAAACACTTTTCATTTTTATAATTAATTTTATTTCACTTATTACCATGTTGTTTACAAATACTCAAACAATTAAGTTTACATTGGGTGTTTTTGAACAAATTCCGTTTATGTGTCAAAACAACTATTGTTGGTCAACTATGGTCATAGGGTTCATTATATAACATCTAAAGAATAATAAACTTGACATAATTATCATATTTTTACATCAATTATAATTTTAAAATCAATCATTAAATATGGTTAGGAAAATAATAATATATTACAATCATGAAGACGGTAGGCCATATGTACGTATGAGTAACATTCCAATTTTTAAATGATCATTGTGGAAAGAAGGTAAGTAACTAAAATATTTCCATAATGATAATTATATATTAAATATAATATTATTTAATAATATATACATATTTATATAATTATATGATGTAAAATTAATCACATCATGTCGAGGAGGTGATAGTCCACACATCCACGAACGACATTATCTCTTTTAAAGTGTGTGAAGGGGTAATAAAGGTGATGATATATATATATATATATATATTATATTTCCAAAAATATAATTATGTCATGAATATATTATTGGTGTTGTGTATGTAACTTATATTTAATTATGTCTATTCATTTATACATTCCATTTATCATTCAAACGAATCACATCGCTTTGAGGGGGTGATAGTCCACACTTCGTTAAACAAGATTATCATATTTACAAAACTTGGAAAGCATAAATTTATGTTATAAATAAAAATCACAGAAGGATAAAGCATTATAAATAACATATATATATCATATATAAATATATTTTCCATTATAATGGCCACCATGAGAGGTAGTAATGGAATAATTGAACATTCATCATTTCGTGAGTCCGTAATTCGCCGTTCATAGAAATAGTATGTTTGTAGCCTATTAGATGGAGGTGTGTGTAAGTGTTGGTCTAAACCTTAGTATAACAACATCCTAGTATATTTAGGATACCATTTTTGTTATGTAAGAACATAATAAGGATATATTAGGGGTTGGATAATGGAAATGAAACTAGAGAGTTTAAAAAAAGACATTACCTTTTAATTGGGTAACTTCTTTTGGTTTAAACCAAAAGGCATCCATGGAAGAAATTATGACCAACGGGAGGCTTATAGGTTTATGGGAGGGATTTTGGGCGGCTATTTGGTTAGATATTTTCCAAACTTAATGGTCTTGAGAGGTTTGAGTAATGGGTAGAGGTGGTGGCCATTTATTGGTAAGGAAAAGGACTCACTTGGTATCCATGAAAAGAAGTTATGTGTACACATGTTATTACCTAAAAAATGTCATACCAAACCGCCAAAACTAATTAATGGAATGTCATACCAAACCACCAATACTAATTAATGGAATGTGTATGGACAAAATATGTCAAGACAATTGGTGGACAAGTGGATAATTTATTTGGGCCCTTAAACTTAGGATTTTAGTTCATTTTAAACCCAATTACACCTTAATCACTGTAATTAATTTTAATCACTTTCACTAATAATTTTTTTTCAATAATTAAGTTGATATTATTAAACCAAAAATATTATATTTTTTACAATGGTGTATGTAATAGTTTCAAAATTAAAATCACAGAAGTGGAAAAATTAGGATTAATGCTACTTTCACAGACAGATGGATTAACTGGTTTTAGTAGAAAAATGTTCAAAAGATTGTTATGTTTTTATATTCTATTTAAAAAGGTAAATTGATTATAATTAAATAAATTGTATTAATATATGTATAATTTATCCAATTTTAATTTAAAACAAATTTATAATATAATTTAACATTAATAATTATTTAAATGAAAAGACAGTTTTTAACTAAAACACAGTATTTTCCACTATTCACTAAAATAATTAAGTTTCTTGGAAAAATAAAAAAAACCACCATAAGATAATTTTGAGATTATGAATTCAAAAATAAATTTTATTTTATCAAATTAAATTCATAAAAGTGTCAAAATTAATATTTAAAATAGGTTCATTATTAAAAGACTGTAAAAATACCTTAATAAAAATATAGTTTTTTATAAGAAATATTGAGTTTGCTCTTATATTATGCTTACAAAATCTATTAGATAAATATTAAAAACAATTGAGTTAATATGTAACATATTAATTACATTAATATAACTCACTAATTGTAATTAATTTATCTGTTAGGATAAAATAGCTTTGTGAGCATGAAAATAGTTTTCTATAAAAATTTTCTTTTAATATTCAGTTGGTTCTTTTATTCATTTATAATTTATTTGTAATGAATTATTTAGTTGTATAAACCATATATTTTCATAATTTAGTTAATACTATCCATAAAGTCTAGTTTATATCTTATTATATTAAATTATATTTTTTAATTACAGATTGTTTCTCGGTAAGACTCAGTATTTCATGTAGCGCAAGCCATCAAAGAATGTTGCTTTTGCATGTAATGAAAGCTATAGAGGAAGGTCGTTGTTGTGTATTGTGTACTCTAACTTAATGTCGCACACATTTGAATATAACTCGGTGTTTCATGCAGTGAAATATATGGAATCTATTTTAAATAGTAGATATATTATAAAGTATACAAATATTATATTACCCTATGCGCTTTCTATCACGCGTCATGCACACTATCGAACAAAAGGTTCTTACTTAAGTTTTTCTTGGTGTCAAAAATTAATTTTATGAATTTTTGAAGAAGTCATTAACTTCAATGTCATAGTTATGAGGTACAACACACATTTTTAACATTCCCATTGTCAAACTTTGCAGTATATAAAGAAATCACCCGAGTAAAAAGCACAGAAATCATAGAGAGAGAACTTATGAGGTGTAGAAAAGAATATAAGAGAATAACACTCATTATTACTAGCTGTGAACAAGGAAAGATTTTCTATGAACCGAAAAATCCAAAATCCTTTCAACAACAAACCTTAGTAAAGAGAACCTTTGAGGAGCATCTCACCTCACTAGAAGCCAAAACACAAAGCTTCCACAACACTCTGTTTTGGTGTCTGTTTCCACAAGTGGACCCAAGCTTCACATATAATTCACCTAATAATTCAAAAATCTTCAAGAACATTAAACATAGAATTATAAACCTTTTATCATTATTTTTTCTTTGTTTTGAACATTCTTATTATTTTTCAAGAAGTGTGTGTGTCTATATCACAAATACATACTGTCTCCTAAGCTATGTTGGAAGATACAATATATCTTCACTCTATCACTTGTTTACACCATTTCTCCCACATATTGATATGTAAGATATACCTGTGTGTTCTGGTAGTATTTTTTTTTCTGATGAATAACTATGGTAGAGGTATAGTTGACTTGGATAACCTTCTGTTCTATTGTGAACCCCGATATTGGTTGCGGATCATGTTTATTAATATAAACTACCTGGTGGATGTGATCAAAAAGTGGAGAGAAATAGGTATTTTCTTGAGAGTGAACCTCTTGTTTTTCTATACCGTGTTTTTCAAATTTAGTTTTCTCTATTTTTATATATATTTCAAAAAACTTAATATTACTTTGATTGTTAATCTTATTTAGTGTTTTTAATAGTTTTTGATTTATTAAATTACTTCCAAAAGTTATATCAATCTTTCAAATTGATATAACTGATAATTAATAAATCTTTTTAAAAATTAATTGAACATCAAAAAATATAATAAATATTATACTTTGGTTAACTAGTATGTTTATTTTTTAAAGTGGGGGAATTTTTAAATAAGGGTTTTAACAGAAATTTTGATAAGAATTCAATTCATCCCCTCTTGAGTGTCATACTCTCACCAACATTAAGCAATTATTATATGATAACAAAAAAATATAATAAATAATTATATGTTATTATATTAATTTCATAACCTAAATCTATCTCATGTTCCATCAAATGGGATACAAAATCATCATTCGTGTGTATGGAGGACTACTGCCATGTGAACTGATATCATTTGTTTTCCATCATCACCTATTAAGGATTTTTGTAATGATGGATTTAGAGTATATATCTTAAATTTGTAACATATTTATACTTATAGATATTTTATATCACATATATCATTTCACTTTCCATTTCATGCGGGATACGATAATCCCACTTGTGTGTACGACGGACTACCGCCACTCGAAGTGATTTGTTTTGTTTTTCACTAATGCTTTACTTGAAAGGTAATAAGGATAATTTTAATGAATATATATGATATAAATGACATAAGAATTATATTAATTAAATATTTATAATTATTAAAAGATAATATATCATTTTATTTCTTACACTAAAAAATGATAACATCGTTCATGTACTTGTGGACTACCGCATCCATGAAGCGATGTGATTATTTTTTCATCACCACATCACTAGAATGATATATATAAGTATATTTAAAGAAATAATCTGGTATTTTGGGTATTATTATCGTTATTAAAATATTAAATAATAGATACCTTATTTCCACAATGATTATTGAAAAATGTAAATGTTACTCATGTGTACATACGACCTACCGTCTCTATGATCACAAAACTATTCATTTTTCATAACCATTTTTAATGATTGGTTTTAAAATTATAATTTATGAATAAATATGATAATATTTTTTATTATTATTATTGATATTTTTAAATAATTAACTCTTTGATCACTGTCAACACACCAAAGTTGTTTTAGAATAATGAACTGAATGTGCTCAAAACCCTCAATGTTGACTTAAAAAATTAAGTATTTTAATGTGTCATTAAAAAGAAATAAAATAAAATATTTAAGTATATAGTACTAAAACTTTATAAGGTTATTAAATTATGAAATAATTTATATAGTATTATTATACATGATTTAAAGGACACACATGGAAAGTTTAGACTCATGGTAAGGGGTTTTCTCGTCTCAATTTTCATTTCTATGAGACATATGCCGTATCCACCACTTTTTTTTATCGTGTGGTGTATATAATACCCATTTTATATGTAATACTATAAATAAATAATACATCATGTTATTTTAATTTTTAATTTTAATTATTCCAACCATGGTGATTTGACTTGAAATTTACCAATTGGTAAGGAATTTCATAACTCAATTTCTTTTCATTCGGTTATATTACTTATTCATTATATTTGATATTATATAATAATTCATGTAATTAATTTGTATTATATTATATTGTATTTCCAATTTTTTTTTGTGTATTTATATTTTAGAAACATAAGTGATTCATTTATTAATTCTCAAAATCAATGTTATGCTTTTTGTAAGATTTATTCATGTCAAATTTTCTTTCTTTGAGACATATGTTTTTGATACGAACCTATATTCATTTTAGAGGTGTAAATATTAGACTTTGAAATGTTATATCATGAAACTCATAATGTTCCTGATATTTAAAGTATCATTTTATTTTATTCTTTCTTGGGGATTATGGTTAAAGAGTTACCAAAGTGGAAAATGCTTTATATTGCAGTACCTTTTCTTTTGTGATTGTTTACGTTCAAGGTTCTTTTAGAGGAAATAATGTGATCTAATTTTCTTGATCCAAATGTATTTTAATTTCCTCTAGTTATGAATTTTTTTCCCATGTTTAATTTCCATTTTCTCTTTTATTGATTAAAGAAATATCACGAAATTAGTTTCTAAGTGATACAAATCTTGTATTTTATTTTAGATAGGGTATCTCTATCTTCCATGTAATTTTTTTATAAAATATTTTAAAGAATGTTCTTTTATAAAAATAAATTATTTCTTAAATCCATTTTAAATGATCTTTTACCTTTTTTAAAAGGTTTTAAAATTTAATTTCCTAACATTTTCCAAATGGGTAACTTTTGACTCCCTTTTTCAAAATGTTTTGAATTGAATGTTTATTTTAACATTTATATCATGAATGGATTTTTACAACATAATTTTACTTGAATTTTCCTTTATATGTTTCCAAGGTTGTTTTCAAATAAAAATATTTTCACAATAGTTTTTTAATTTTTAGTTTTTAAAAGGGATTTTCAAAATGAAAAGATTATTTACCTCAAAAATGTTTTTAATGATCTTTTAATGGTGTTTCCATTCATCATTGTTAACAACCCTTGTTATTAATTATTCACTAGTGGGGATATTTTTTAATGATACTATCCTCATTGTTTCTTTGGATAAATTATGATTATTTCATAGAAATTGTTATGGAACCTACTTATTTTCCATGAGTTAACCATATTTTGAATAGATTGTCATGGGAACCCTTTCTCTTCCACTGGATAATAAAGTTATGAAATAAATAATGATTATTTTATGAGTTTTATGATAAAATTCAAGCTCTACATACCTTATTAAATATGCGATTCTTGGAAATTCTATACGATGAGTGCGCCCATATTGATATATAATGAATTGGGTAATGATTATGTTCTATAGAGATTTATATTGGAAGTTTGATGTATAGTTATTATAATTGTAAGAGTTATACAAGTGTTCTAATAAGATAATTTCCTAAGACACCAATGCATTTTTTTGCTACTGTAGGTTATAAATGTTTTGTTTTATCAAGATTTGTATTATATATCTCCTGATTATTGATTCTAATTACTATTGCCTTTGTTAAATCTTTATGACATGTTTTATAGTATGATGATCCAAGTATTTATTGGTAAGAATATTCTTATGTTATGCTCATGAACTATAGTTATTTCATAATATACCATAATAATCTTCTTATAATCACTAATTTTATTTAATTGTTAATGATTATGTTTACCCTTACTGAGCATTTGAGGTTACACTTCTTATGTTTCCTTTTACCTAGGTTATAAAGTATGATTTTGAATAAAATATGTCTAGAATATTTTCATACGTATGATATTGATAGAAAAATTTGGAATATGAAAATCTAGGTATAGTGGGAAATATACTCTCTTGAATTCTTGGGTATTTTTTATGTAATATTTTTCATATTTATCTAAAACTCTAAACCTAAAATGTCCTTGAAAATATTAGTAGTCCAATATTTCATTTTTATATTGTAAGTTTTGGATGGTAAAAATTGTGCCCCCTTCATTGGTATAAACTCTAGAAATGTAAGGTTTATGATTTTACCATCACATCCAGGAGTGAGAGTTCATGCTTTTTGTAGTTGGTATCAAAGGAAAAGTTTAGATAACTTTACAGCTTAGGATATTTTCATGTGTGGTTATCATAAGAGTTATGAATACCATATTAAGACTATAATATTAAGGATGATCATATGTTCAAATTATTTTTTAACCCTTTTAGGTTTTAAGCGATGTGACATTAAAGTGATTAATTACATTTTAGGAGATATTTTTCTGGGTTGAAGTATATGTTAAGCTTTGGGTAAATGTGAAATATTACTCTACATTTTTTGGAGCTAGGTTTTAAGTATTGGTAAAATTTATGGTTTATATGATCTTTTATATTGATGTAATTATGTGAGCACAAGTTTTATCATATAAATAACCTTGGGATTGAAAAGTGATTTGGTGACCAAGTAATTTATGTTCTTTAAAAAGAAGTTCACCATATTTTTGTGCTTGTAAGATGAAAGGTATGAGATAAAATTTGAAGTTAAAACATTATTTAATGTTGATGTTATTGAATTTATTTGGGAAAATATGGTAATTTATTTATGAAATGATTTAGTTTTGGCTTTGGGTATTATTGTTTAATTTTGGAGATTAATTTATCATATGAAGGTTTATTCATTTTGGGAATTATCTTACCATGTGTTAACCATTTTGTTTTCAGTTAATGTTTAAATATAAAAGGAATATATTTTTATCACTTTTATAGTTATTTGGTATTTAAAAGTTGAATTTAGTACTTGAGGCATGAGCAATTCATCTTGAATATCATTTTTTAGAGAAAAAGATGAGATTGTGCTGAAAATTGAAAAAATGATGAAATTATACTAGTAAAATATGAATATTTTCTTATGATTTTAGTCAATATGGTAAAGGAATTCCTCAAACCTATGTAAATTATGTTGAAAAATTTTCATCCTATTACTATCATTTTTTATGTAATCAATAACCTTTTTTAAGCCTCTTTGGTTTATGTTTTTTAGGTTCTTAACTTCCTATTGATTATTCAATTTATTGTGATCAATGATCTCTATCAATATTTATCATTATTTTGATATTATGCTTTTATAAGATGTTCAAATATTCAATCCCCACCTATTTTCTACTATTTAAAATCCTAATACGTGTTATTCAAGAAGACCATTGTGAGTCCTTTTCTCTCTTATCAATAGAATGTTTATTAACATTTTTTATGACTTGGGTTAAATAAAGGTATTTTTAAATGTCCAACCTTCGATTATCAATATAAAGTTAAAATTAAAAGGAAAAAATTTATTAAAGGGTGATTAGGGGGTGTTTGTGTGTGGGGGGGGGGGGTGGAGGATATAACACCTTGAGATTTTAGAAAAGAAAACTATGTTCGATAGCGTATTCGATATGGAACATCAAGCTTAAACGACTCGCGATATATATAACATTTATAACCTAGTTGTTAAATTGTTGGATATGAATAGTATTGACTAATTTATGAAATATAAATATATAAATTTACTAATAAATATAAATTATTGATAATTTTTTACTAAATAATCAATCAATTTTTAGTAAAGTAATTTTATTCTTCAAAAATTTGTTTTATTCAAAAATGATTTTTATTTCTTTTCATGAAAAATATATTATAATTATTTTTTGGAAATTTTATAAAATTTATTTGATAAAATTAACTTCATTTTTTAAATCTTCATATAAAAATTTACTTTGGGTGAAATTTTGGAAATTTTCAAAAAATATTGATTTTTCATTGAATAGTGAAAAATATCAATTTTTATAAAAATGTCATTTATTTTCAATAAATTAAGAAATTTAAAAGGTAAATTATGTTTTTAAAATTATTTAAAGTAACATAAGTATTATATAGTTATATTTGATCCACTTAGTTTCTTTTTTGTTAAATTCATATTGGATTTTAGTATAAGTCTGTCTTTGGGTTTAAAAATTGGATTTTTCTGAAGCCTATTTTAGAGTGTATAATGTCTCTACTTTTTAGTTAATTAAAAAAAAACCTTAAATAGGAATGATTTAAATGAAATTTATAGATTATATACCAATAAATATTAATTTATATTCATACAATATTTATTATTAGTCATAGAGTTAATATAAAATCATCCATTCCTTGTAAAATATACAGTTTGAAAACTCACTTTTTCACCGCCTCTATGAGTTTAATTTTAAATTAAATATTGCCACTTACATGAGTTAAATTTATTAAAATGAATTAAATATTTTTAATCATCATAATTTATATAATATAATGAGTTCAAATTAGTTTTTTACCATAATGAATATTGAAAACATTAATAAAAAATTATGGTGGTTAAGGGGAGAATGAATTTACCACAGGGTTAAATTAAAGAGATAAGGGTCAAAATGACCTAAAAACTTATCTAAAAATTATTTTATGGGCATATTTAGATGTTATAATGTATTAAACTCTATTATACTCCATTTTTATCCCTTTTTCATGTGAAAAATGAGGGTACACATTTTTATTCTAAAAAATTACTTGTGTGCTACTCACCTCACTTATAAAAGTCCACCCCTACTTATCTATTATTCACACATTAAAAACCTTTTATTCCAGAAAATACCTGAGAAAATAAATTTCAAAATTATATATCATAATTATAGAATTATTTTTTTGTTTATAAATCCATTATAGGAATAATTTTGGTATAATCCTAAAGAGGTATCCGAGAAGAGGTAAAATTCTTAACTATGTATTTTTGTTTTATTTATTCTTCCACCTACCTATAATATTATTCAAATACGATAATATGATATAAAAATAATCTACTATATATGGATATATTTTTATATTAATTTAATAACCGAAATTTATCTCCTCTTCCATCAAATGGGATACAAAATCATCATTCGTGTGTTTGGTGGACTGCCGCCTCACAAACCGATGTCATTCGTTTGCCGTCATCATCTCTCATGGATTGTTGTAATGATGGGTTTAAATTATATATATTATATGACATTTTTAAAATACTTATACTTCTATATTTCTTATATTACATATACCTTTTTTATTTTTCATTCTGTGAGGGATACGATTACGTCTCTCATGTGTACGACAGACTACAACCTCTCGAAGTGATATAATTCACTTTTCACTGACACTTTACATGGAAGATAATAAGGAAAATATTAAAGAATATGTGGGATATTCATGAAATAATAATCATATTTATTAAATATTCGTCATTATGAAAATATAATATATCATTTTCTTTCATACATAGAAAAATGATTATGTTGTTCGTGTACCTGTGGACTACCACCTCCACAAAGTGATGTGATTATTTTTTCTTCACCACATCACAAGAATGATATATATAAGTAAATTTAAATAAATAATATGGTATTTATGATATTATTATAATTATATAAATATAAAATAATATATATTCTTTCCATAATGATCATTGAAAAATGGAAACTTTACTCATGCGTACGTACGACCAACCGTCTCCATGATCTTAAAAAAGTTGATTTTTCATAAACACTTTCACGATTGGTTTTAAAATTTTAATTGATGAATAAATATGATAATTATTTCATTATTTTTATTCTGGATATGTTGAAATATTGACCTCTTTGACCAGAGACAACACGCCAAATCCATTTTGAAAAATGAACCAAACGTCCTCAAAATTCCCGATGCAGGCTTAACTAATAAAGTATTTTAACATCTCATTTAAAATTAATAAAATAAATGATTTATGTACAAGGTATTAAAGGTGTAAAAGGTTATTAATATATGAAATAATTGATATAATCTTATTATATAGGATTTAAAGGAAACACATGAAAAGTCTGGACTCGTGGTATGGGGTTTTCTCATCTCATTTTTTATTTTTGTGAGACTTATGCTGTAATGTATGACCCCGACTCATTGAATTAAGATTGTAGTGGAAATTACTTGTCCCTATGTGACAGCACCAAGACAAAAAAGGCTAGAAATAAATTCCAAGGGCTTCAATACAGTTGGAGGTTGATTTTCCATTTTAAAATAAAACAACCACAACAAAGTATACAATAACCAAACAACCCATATATTATTCATGATGAAAAAGTAATACAATTAAATGTAATTGAAAGATGAAAAAACCAAAATAAAACCATAAACCATATCAAAGTATAATTCAAAATCAAAATCACCAATAATATAATATGAAGTGTAAGACAAAACAAACAAATCTCAAAGACTCCAAAGATATAAACTCTATAGCTACCAATATGCTCCAAGATCCAACTCCAAAATACCACCTAAATTATCATGATGAATCACTAAAGAAATGAGATATTTTTAATTTACTTATGTCTAGATAAAAAATATCTAAAAAATGACCAATTTTACCTAGTATGGGGTGAGTAATGAATCTCAGTAGGTTTTCACCAAATGGTTTCCCTACTCACGCCACTGAGATAGAACATGTTGGTACATTTATATAAAATAATTTATATAAAACACTTTAAAATAGTTTATATCAAAGCCAAACCATTTATAAACCAAACAATTTTCATACCAAAAATAGTTTTCTAAACCCAAACAATTTCCAAGGGAAGAAACCATCATGTATTTTAATCCATTTATAAAATCCATTGGCATAACTAAAAAATGTTTACCACACACCCACATATGAATTCTCTAGTGATAGTTACATACTCACGAGCGGTCTCTCTTCAATATTTTCAGTCATTATGAGGTAACCATATCTCATGTACCCTAATGGAACATGCCCCTTATTCAGTGTCATGTCATTGTACCCCAATGGTACATGCCCCTTATCCAGGGTCACATCAATGAAAAGTACTCACACTAACCATGTATCCCAAAACCCTTGCCAAAACAAATATTTGAATCCACATTAATAAAATAGTTCTTTCTTTGAAAAAAAACCTTTATATCAAACCATTTCCATGAATTAAATCCAAGCCATATTTTAAACCATCATTGTAAAATTCATAAACAAATCACTTTTTAAAACAACTAATTTATACAATTTTTTGAACCATCACTAAATAGGGTTTTTACCAATATTTTAACATAAATTTCATAATAAATTTTAAGCAATTAAAATAATTTGAAACCAATCCTTTAAGTTATAATAAGAGGTGTTGATAGTGAATCCATCTAACTTAGAAACTATGGTTAAAATGAAGAATGACATGAATTCTCCAACAAAACCAGGTCAAAACTCCAAAAACCCGCCTTAGATCTTGTTACCTAACATAAAAATGGCCATATCTCATCATGACTAACATCAAGAAACCAAGATCCATCCACAACAGATTGGATATATCATTACAATATAGGGAAGAAGACTAATCTAAGTAAAAACAATGAAGATGGAAGACTTACTAAGGAATATGGGCTTTAATGCACCAATATTTTACAATATATCACTCTTAGATCCATAGGAATAGTATCTGTATCCTTTGGGAAGAGATGAATTATAGTCAGGTTCATTTATGAAAAACGACCCATTAAGGAGAAAAACTGAGTTAGATTCACAATTTTCAAATTTAAATTTTTACCGTTTATGATTTTGTCACATGGTTAAGAAAACCATGCTCTAAGCATGTACAAGCCTCATCATCAAGAATCACCACACATTGTTGGCTCACATAGTTAGACAAACCATGCACCAAACATGCAGAATCACTCTATCTCAAATGCATAGTTTCTCTTCTGTGGCCGCTTGATTTGGCTAAACCGTGCACCTAACCATGCACATACCAAGTGCCTATTGTTTCACTTTTCATGATTTCATGTATGTGTTTCACTATTTATACTAACCGTTCTTAAACTGTGAACCTTCATAAAAGATACAAAACCATTTCAAAAGTTCTTCAAACTCTCCAAAACTTCACCCAGACAGTTTACATACTTAAAATTGATAAATAAAGGGGTACTTAATTGAAACTAAGGGTGATTCATTCTACCCACCATTGGTCTTTCATTCCATAGAAAGTTGAAAAAAACCATTTCCCTAAAAGAGTTTGGGAAATTTTTCAACCACATCCTTTTGTTATTCCCATGTTTCTTCCTAAATCTGACCATAAATCCACAAAACCTGCACTAGACCAATTATTTTACCATGTAAGACTTTCTCTTTCCTATCCATAATCTATACTAGCATATGAAACCATAAATTATCCTACTCTAGGTCAACATGATCCCATCAAATTACCTGGCTAGGATTAGGATGATGCTTTTTCAACTGATATATATGTAAAACATTGTGCACTGAACTGAATCATGGTGAAAAACAAACATATATTCTAGCTCACAAACCCATTCAAGTATCTCAAATTTAATATGTATCTAGGAGATAACTTTCCCTACTTTACAAAATGACGAGGCCCAAGAACTAGAGAGATTCTAAAGAACACATGATCACTCACCTCAAATGAAAATGACTATAAACAGTGATCCACATATGATATCTGATGAATCTGATCAGTCTCCATCATTTTCCTGGTCAACTAAATCTTACTTGTTGTCTCTTAGACAAGTCTCGACCCAACTAGTGAAGTCTCACTTGTTTTAACCCATAAAAGTGGAGAACAATAAAGATTCCCATTCAATGTTTCAAAAGTATCCATATATATTTAGTCCTAATGACTACTATTATATGATAAATCCACTAATGGTATATGCTATTTCAATGATCCACCAAAATCCATTACACAATCCCAAAACATGTCTTCCAATGTTTGTATCTTATGTTCAGATTATCCATTCATCAAAGGATGATACGATGTACTCATAGTCAACCGAGTCCCAAGGGATTACTATAAGGATTTATAGAAATGAGACATAAAACTTAGGTCTCTATCTACTACTATCAAAACTGGTATTCCATTCCTCTTTTCCACTTCTGAGATATATATTTTAGGCAAGTGCTACACTGTATGCGATTGAAAAATAGGGATGAAATGGGATAACTTTATGAGACGATATACTATTACCCATATGACATTATATTTTTGAACCATCCTTAGGAGAACTATCATAAAATCCATAGCTATCTTCTCCCAATTCCATATAGGAATAGATAAATACTACAACATACTGGCTTGTCACTGGTGCTTTTCTTTGACCTACTAACAGGTGAGGCATCTCATAATAAACTTATCCACTTTTCTTTTCATGCCAACCCACCAAAACAACAATTTCATTTCCTTATACATATTCTTTATTCTAGGATGAATATCCCATCTTGAATGTTGGTAATAATGAATAAGTTATTCCTAACAAGTCATAAGTATGACCATCCGATCTCAAAACCACAATACTGAACTCCCATCTAGCTTCCATCCCTCAATAGTCTCCCCACCATTGAGTTTTGAACTTATTACAACACATTCTAAATTATATTTCTATGCCTATTTAACTATCTCAACCAAATTAGAAAAAAATAAAACTAGAAGGAAAACATCAATAATACATCTCTCTTCACATTCCATGTTCATGTCGATGAACACCGACATAAAATGACACTAATATGAATCCTCTTTTACCAACTAAATATATGAATTTATCTTTAATGAATTTACCAAAAAATTCCCTTTGCCCGGGGAATATATCAAGTCAAAGTAAAACATTTGGAGATACTCCATCTGTATTCTTTGCCTCAGATTCAAATCCCTTTGTGATAAAATATGTTTCAAGCTCTTACGATCTGTAAACATTGTAAAATTATCACCAAAGAGGCAACGAATCCAAGTGTTCCAAGAATGGATTATAAAAGATAACTCCAAATGATGTGTTATGTGGTTCTTATCATTAGATCATAACTACTATAAACCATAAGCAATAACATTATCTCTCTACATGATAACACACCCAAACCCAGATCCTGAAGCATTACAATACACCACATACCCTTATCCTGATTTTGGATAAATCAAGATTGGTGTTGATGCATGGAAAACTTTAAACTCTCAAAAATACTTATGAAATTCCTAATTCCATTGTAATGGAACATTTTTAATTATTAAATCTAAGAGATAACTACTTATATCTTTTATAGATCCATAGAAACACCTCTTTCAAAGATAACATGGATAAGGAAAGGTACCTATTTTATCCAAAAATTACACTTTGATAAATTCACATAAATACATTGATACCAAAAGATTCACAACACTGTCTCCACATGTTTCCCCTACCCATCCCTTGTCCTAAAATACACCAATATGTCATCCACAAACACCATCAAAAAATAATCTAGATATTTTTAAAATATTTGATTCATCAATTCCATATATATTGCTGATTAATTCATAATAATGAAAGTTATTTCCACATATTCATAATGTCCATATCTACTTTTTAAAGATATCTTTGTAATATCCTCCCTTTGAATTTGAAATTAGTGATATGATGATTTCAATTCAATTTTAGAGATCCATTGACCTCCCCTTAATTTATTGAAAAAATCATTAATGTTTGGAAGTGGATTCCTATTCTTTATTGTATTTTGGTAAAGCTTATGATAATCCACACACAACCTTATACTTCCATCCACCTTTTTTCACAAATAAGAACAGCAATTTCCATAGAGACGTGCTAGGATAAATTAACCCTTTTCTTTCCAGATCTTACAAATACAATTTAAATTACCTTAATTATTTTGGTTATATCTAGTAATATGAAAGGTAAATAGGGATGGTCATTTGGAGGAGATCATTTGTAAAATCCACTTCTCTTGTGGGTGGAAAACCTAATAAATTCTTAGGAAAAACATTCAGAAACAGATTAACAGCTGCTAAAAAATGACTCTTCCTAATCTCTTTCACTAATTCCAAATTCAAAGCTACCAACTAGTATGATATTTTTCCAATTGATGGTTTTAACAAGATCATTCCACCTGACTTTATTTTCTGGTATCTTATAAAGATATTCTTAATACCATCATCATTCGTAAAACTAACCCTTCGAGTATAAAAATCAATGAGAGCCTTGAAAATTTTCAACCAATCCATACCCAAGATTATATCATATAAATCCATATTAAGCATAGAGAAATCCCATATCAACTCATCTCCATCAAAATTTATAGAAAATTCTCTATACATAAAGACTCTATATTTTCTTTGACCAAGAGGAGTTTGAAGTTTCAAAATAGTAGGCATCATCTCAACATGAAAACCAAGAAAATTAACAATATGAGAAGAAATAAATGAATGATATGAACCTGTATCAAACTAATATTTCATAATGGTATTATTCAATATAATCATACCTCTCACCACTAATGTTCTGTATTGATCATCCACAATCACTTTCTTTGCTCCATATATCTAATTACATGATACACCTTGATCTTTATTTCCCTGTTGAGATTGCACTACTCAAGGAGTCATGGTATTCCTAAAATCACCATGGCTAGCTTAGTTATGCTAATAAGAGTTATTCTTATGCCCTCATCCCATAAAATCATAAAATGTCTTCAAAACATGAGATGTGTCATGAACAACTAAACTTGTAGCACCGTGACAATAACACTAAATATTCCCTATATGGTTGTAATTGTGGAATTCTCTAGTTATTTTCATATAACATCACTTCATGTGATAAAAATATCCACACAAAAAACATCCAGGTTTACCATTTGGTTTTGGAGGAAGATTCACTATTCCATCCATCTGATTATGATTCATCCCACTACCTTGGAAATAGGTGTCTCTCTTCTGCTTGTTCCTAGTATTAGAGTTACCAATATTTCCCATAGGTATCAACATGCTCCCTCGACCCATGGTTCTTGAGATGTCTCTTTCTACCATAGTTTCTCTATTGACCAACTACATATAATTTGTTATACAAAGCACAACAATCTTCAAGAAAATTTCTTGGATCAAACCTAATTCAAATATGAATTCCTTCAATGATGAACATGCAACAACTTCTGTTAAAAAGTGGACTAAATTTATAAATTTATCTACATAATCTATCACTAAGATATTCTACTACTTCAAGATGAAAAATTCAATTATTTTTATAATCCTGAATGTGTGAGGATAGAATTATTTGTTTATAAATTCTTCAAAATATTCCCATGTAATTATTTAGTATAATTTAGCATGAATTTATAAATAAAACCACTTGTGTGAAAGATCATTTAGAATACACATTCATAACTTGACTTTTAGCATTGATGGTGTTCCAGGGAAATTGAAGATTTGATTTTCTCTATTCATCTACACCTCTGCCTTCTCTGGTTCAAAATCACACTGAAAGATGTGTGGATTATTCATTTAGAACTAAATGGAATTCCCTACTTATTTTGGTTTATCCCTTTAGTTCCCTCTATCCATAGCCTGAAAATCCGGTACAATACTTTTAACTAAATATTGGTTCACATATTTCTTCAGTGCAACCACATTCTCACCACCCATTTCCATTTGGTTTCTATGATGTATACTAGGTGCGATTTTCTATAAACAAAACAAAATTTTGTAGGTCTCACTCTCTATAAATTTAAGGATTAATAATTTAAAATTTACCATACCAAAACTATCACAACGAGGCTTTCCCAAAATTCCACATTTACCATTTTAAAATAATTTTTTTAAATTCCACCAAAAATTTGAAAACTAAGCCTTTTTTAAAAAATCACAACCATGTATTTTCAAAATAATACATTTAAAACTATTTTTAACACTTTTCAAAAATCAAAATTTTTGAAAGAAATTGTAAATAATTTCTCAAAATTAAATATGCACTTCTAGTGGAAATCCATTTCTATCAATGTATGTCATGCTATCCTCATTGGCTAAACCCATGATAATGAGATAACACTTTTTAAGTGTCTCAAAACACTCATGTACCCAAACATCCTAGTAACTTGAAGTTCATTATAAAAATGTTATCTATTCCTTTTTTATGCTCTACATTTCATGTTCTAATGATCCTACCTCTATGATACCACCCCAACTTAAGGAATAAACCAGAATGAATCTTTAACTCCAAGACTGACGCAATTGATACCCAAGGATAAAAAAACACTGATACCATTTGTAAAATCCTACCCCTCCTCATTGTCTTGATAAGGTGGAAGCACATTAATTTTCCTTAGGTGACATCCCCAAGATACCAAATGTTGACAATAAATACCAAGGGATTTAATAAAGTTGGGGGATGATTTACCCTTTGAAAATAAAACAAACAAAAGCAAGTATACCATAACCAAATTATCACTACATAATACATGAGGACAAAGTAATTAAACTCAATGTAATCCCATAGCAAAAAATACAAAAATAAAAACATATACCATATTAGAGTATAATAAAAAAACAAAATCACCAATAACATAATATAAAGTTGAATATAAAACCAACAAATCTCAAAGACTCCAATGACATAAACTCAACAACTCCCAAAATTCTCTAAGCTCAGACTCCGAAATACCACCTAAAGTATCATGAAATATCAATAAATAAATGATATACTTTTTTTACCTATGTATCTATAAACAATATCTGTAAACACACCAAAGTGATAAAGTAGGTGGTGAGTAATGAAACTCAGTAGGTTTTCCAGAAAAGGATTCCCTACTCACACTATTGGGATAAAAATGTTATCACATTTATATTTTTTTTTATATAAAACAATTTAGAATAGTTTATATCATTTCCAAAACATTTCTAATCCAAATAGTTTTCATAGAAAGGAAGTTTCCCAAACTAAGACCATTTCCAAGGAAATATTCCAACATGTCTTTCAATCCATTTCTAAAATTTATCGGCATACCGAAAACATGATTACCACACACCGAGACATGTATGATATGGTGATAGTTCTATACTCCTGAGAAGTCTCTCATAAATATAACTAGTCATCACAAGGTAACCATATATCAAGTTCCCTAATGGAACATACCCCTTCCATAGGGTTACGTCATTGTAAACCAATAGTATACACCCCCTATCTAGGGTTACATCAATGAAAAGTTCTCACCCCAGCCATGTATAAAAAAACCATGATAAAGCAACCATTTAAATACACTTCTGTAAAATCATTATTTTATTGAAATTTTTTTTATATAATACCATTTATATGAATTAAAACTGTTCCATATTTTAAAACATCATTTTAAGATTCATAAACAAAGCACTTTTCACAACAACAAATTTCCTCAATTTTGAAAACCATTACTAAAGTGGGTTTCTACCAAGAGTTTCACATCAATTTCAAAATCAATTTAAATAAATTCAAAAAATTTGAAACAAATCCTTCAATTTATAATTAGATAATTCTATATTGAAGCCACCTACCTTGGAAACTATGGTGAAAATGAATAACTACACATATTCTCCAACAAAACCAGGTTGAAACTCCAAAAACCTACCTTAGATCTTGTTCCCTAACATCAACACAACCATATATCATTAATATTTTCATAAAAAAACCTAGATCCATCCCAAATTGATTGTATATATTATTCCAAGAGAGGGAGTAATAATAATCTAAGGGAAAAAAACAAATAACAGATACTTACCACAGAATCTAGACTTCAACGCACCAAGATTTTCCAACAAATCATTCCCAGATCTATTAGATTGGTCTCCACATCCTTTTTAAAGGGATGAATTAGAGTTAGGGTAATATTAGGGGAAAAATGATCCATTAAGAAGCAAAAACAATTTATATCCACATTTTTTGGATCTAACTTTTACTGTGCACGGTTAGGGCACACAGTTAAGAAAACTGTGTTGAAACTATGAATAGGTCTCTTCCTTAAGAATCACCTTGCATGGTTGTATTGGATGGTTTGATAAACCTTTTTCTAAACATAAAGAATACTTCTATCACAAAAATCATGGTTTCTCTTAGGTGTCTTTGCGGTTTGGCCAAACTGTGTTTCTAACGACGTGCCTACTCAGTTCCCACTATTTCACTTTGCATAGTTTCTTAGAGGTGTTGTATGGTTTCTATTAACTATGATCAAAACATAAACCTACATAAAATCCATAAAATCATTCCATAAGTCTTCCAAACTCTCCCAAAATTCACACAAACACTTTACATACTTAAAATATATAAAGAAATGGGTACTTAATTAAAACTGAGGGTGCTATATATTCCAAATTCACCACTTGTTTTTCTTATGTGGTGTATATAATTCCCATTTTACATGTAATATCATGAATACATCATAAATATTTATATTTTAAGTTTTTATTTGAATTATTACATCTAAGGGGATTTGAATTGAAAGTTAACAAGTGTTAAAGAATTTCATAACTCTATTTCTTTTCACAGGGTTATATTACTACTTCATTGTATTTGATATTCTATGATTATGTGTGTAATTAATTTTTATCATGTTATGTTTTTTTTACTTTTTATGTTTATTTTCACTTGATACACATAATAAATTCAATGATTAATTCTCAAATTTAATGGTATGATTTTTATAAGGGTTATTTGTCTCAAATTCTCTTTCTTTGAGATATATGTTTTTGATATGCACCTATATTTATTTGTGAGGTGTATATACTACGATTTTACATTTTATACTATAAAAATTATTATTTCCATGATATTTAATGCATAATTTTATGTTATTCATTCTTGTGGCATACGATTTAAGAGTTACCAAAGTGGAAAAGGCTTTATGTTACAATCTAATTTATTTTGAGATTGCTTATGGTCAAGGTTATTTTTGAGTAAACAACATGATATTATTTTCTTAAACCATATCTATTTTAATCCACACTATAATGAATGTGGTTTACATTCTTAGTTTCTTTTTCTTCTCTTATTTATTAATGAAATATCAATAAAGTCATTTCTAAGTGACATTGTTCTTGTATTTTCTTTTAAATTGGGTATATTTCTCTTCAATGTCCATGTTTTCTAAAATGTTTTCTAAAATTTTATTTTATAAAAATAATTGATTTTCTAAACCCATTTTACATGATATTTTACCTTTTTTAAAAGGATTTAAAATGAAACTTCCCAGTGTTTTCCAAATGGGTCACTTTTGACTCCCTTTTTCAAAATGTTTTGAAAATAATGTTTATTTTTAACATTTATAACATGATTGGGTTTTCTCACCAGTATTTTCATTGAATTTTTATTTATATGTTTCCAAGGTTTTTTAAAAGAAAAATATTTTGGAAATGTTTTGTGAATTTTTAGTTTTTAAAATGCATTTTCAAAATTGAAAAGGTTATTTTCCTAAAGAAATTTTATTAATGTTTTTTAATGGTATTTACATTCATTAATGTCAAAAACACTTGTTGTTACTTATGATCTAGTGGGGATATTTTGTATTGAGACGATCCTCATTTTTTATCTGGATAGATTATTATTGTTTCATAGAAATTTTTATGGAAACCATTTCTTTTATAGGGGTTAACCGTGTTTCATAGATATTTTCATGGAACCCATTTATCTTCCATGGGTTAATCATGTTTTGAATAGAAAAATTATTGTTTTATGAGTTTTATTATAATATTCAAGCTCAATATATCTTATTCAGGTTATAGTTCTTGGAATTTATATACAATATGTGTACCTAGATAGTGCTCTAATGTGTTGGTTAATGATTATATTGTCTATATAATTATATTGGAAGTCATCCATATGGTTATTCCAATTTTAAGGGTTTTGAGAAGATACAGTTCCAAGATACCAACATGTTTTTGTTATGCTTCAATGGGTTATAAAAGTTTCCTTTGATCAAGATTGATATCCTATGGCACATGATTGTTTATTCAAATAACTATTATAATTATTATTGACTTATTCCAAATTTTCTTGTTTGATGATATAGGTATTGATGGGTCTGAATATTCTTAAGTTATGTTCATGCACTTTGACTATGTCATAATACCTTTATGATCTTCTTATACTCACTTATTAAATTTTATTATTAATGATTATGTTTAACCTTACTAATAATTTGAGCTCACACTTTTTACGTTTCCTTTTCCCTAGGTTTTCAACTATGATGTTAAATGAATTATGTCTAGAATATTTTCATATGTATGATTTTGGTGACCTAATTTGGAATATGAAAAGTTGGGTATAGTGGTAAATATACTATTTTGAATTATTGGTTATTGTTTACATAAGTGTTTTTCTTAATTATCTAAATATATAAACCTAAAAGGTCCTTGATAATGTAAGCGATCAAATATTTACTTTTGATATTATAAGTTTTGGATGAAAAAAATTAAGTCACCTTCATCACTATCAAGGGCAGAAATTCAATGTTTATGATTTCAGCACTAAATCCAAGAATATGAGTTTAGGGTAGTTATATTCACTCTTTTACATACTCATAATCCAATTAATATGTTATAATGGTCATATTTAAATAATAATAGTATATCATAGTTCACTTTATGCTCAGTTTTACGTGTTTCACATGTTATCAAACATAATATCCATTTAAATGAGAATTTCACATTAAAATATTGGGGTGTTTCATTATCCACCTATTATAAAAAATGAATCCTCACAATTTGAATTTTTTATCACCAAAATGAGTGTATATTGACATAATTATAATAAGAGATTTATATTTTATCATGATAAATAATTTCTAATTTAGGACTAGGAAACTTAGTATCTATTAAATATTTCTAAAACCATGTATGTACCATTATAATATCCATACTTGTTAATAGGTTTCCAAAATCATACCCTGGTAGTTGAGATTTATTTTTTATATAAGATTTAATGAATTTATATTTATCTTTCTTGAGTTAAGGAATTATTTTACAATCAAGATAGATAATGTGGAAACTTACTTGATTTATTTAAATTCTATAAGAACAATTTCTTCCTCCAATTGTATTTAGATCAGTTTTCCCCTTTTCTTGATCTCATTATATAAATGATAAACAACTATGATGAATTTTTCACTCTTAGAGAACTAATATAAACTTTTAATGGACTATATAATCCATAAAAGGATGGAAAATTATTTATCTTGTTTCTATTCATTAAATAAAACCAAATTGGTTGGCATATATTGAGATAATATGAAATATGAATAAAAATTCAGACGAAGAAATAATAAATTAATATCCAAAGCTTTAGCAATAACACCCAATGTTCAACTTAAATCATTTCATAAAAAATTAACCTTAAAAAACTTCAAAATATGCCTAACCAAATTAAAATCTAAAGATTAAAATGATTTGATCAGATATTCTTCCAAGATTATCTCAAAATTTATCACAAAATAACTTTAATAACTCATAAAATAACATACCAGAATATATATAACTTAATCATATATTCTCCAAAATGTATTAATCATTTACCCAAATAACCCAAATCACCCTAAAACCACTTCAGAAACATATATGCTTCCAAAAGTTAATTCAATATTTATTCCTCAAATTAAATATAATACTAGAAAATAATATTTTATTTACCTTAATCGTATAACTTTACCATTATATAGCTTCCCCCATGGGTCTTAGTGAGGTCTCAAGTTTGAGCCTCATCGAGTGCTTCCTTGTTTTTGTATGTTGCATGATTTTCTTTGTAATTTAGCCCATTGTGTGTATCAATATAATTATAAATTTCCCAATGAAGATAACTTCATAAAAATTACTTTAATCACTTAGTTACCAAAACACTTTTCAATACCAGGGTTATCTATATGATAAAACTTATGTTCCAAAAAATATAATAACTCCAATATCCCAATTAACCATAGTTACCTGGACATCAAAGATCACATTATCCTGAAAAGTTATCTTTACCTTAAAAATTATTTCCTAATGATAACATTACTCTCAATTAACTTTTATAATAAATCTTATGATAAACCAAATGGTTATATATACCTCAATCATGTATTAAATCCAAATAAACATTGCCCAAAGAATATCATTAATCACCATAAATTAAAATCACATAATGCCTAAAAAAGAGTATCTATAATTTTTAACTTTTGATCAGCCTTGAATTTATTAACCTTTAAATAAAAAAACCACTACATAATAACTCTTCTAACCCTATATATAAATACTTTAATATTTTAAATTCCTTTATAAACTTTTAACCAAGATTTATCATCCTATTATTTAATACTTCTTTCTACAATATGAATAATTTCATAACAATAATCAATATAAAACTAATAGTGTTTCTTAATTTAAACATAATCAATATATTTAAACAATTCATACTTTCTATATGTTCTTTGTAGTTTCATTATCATTACCATAATAACATATTTCATTGGAGGTGAATTTTTCATATGATCATTCTGATTCCCTTCTCAAGATTTCCTATTTTTTTACTGGTATTTTATTATTATATACCTTAATTTACCACATATAAAACATCTTCATATTTCTCTAATACATTTATTTAGGCTCTTCTTCCCACATTCTTGACATATAAGAATCATAATATTTTTACCTTCATGTTTTTATCACCTAAACTCCCTTGAAACACCATTTTTCTATAATTTGGACTGTTAAAAAGATCACCTAGCTTTAGGTTATTAATCACAACCTAAGATATATGGTTATTCATAATCATAATATTTTTCACTTGTAATCCGATCTCATTTGGTTGCTTGTTTTTAAAACCATCGTATTTTTCTTCATAGAAACGATTTACTTAGTTTATACTGGTTCTTTACATTTACTAGAACAAAAAATGGTTAGTGTGAGTATAAAAATTAAAATAATAATAAAAAATCTTATGAATATTATAAATACTAATATAACCATAACTCTCCATATCATACTAACCCTTATATTTACGTAGAATACTTCTAAATTTTTATCCCAAACTATCACAACAACACTTGAATATATATCATTAAACAATATCCTAACATCTAAATTTGTCTATATATTTCTTTTGATACCAACTATAGAGCCCTAGAACCAAGAAACTAGATATGATTCTAAAATCATACTCTTAACATGTTGTATTTGATACCCACAAAAGAAACTCAAATCTTAACTTCTATAATTAAAAATTCAATAAAAAATATAAAGTCACTTATATCTTGGAGATCGTTTAGATTTAGAGTATTAAAGAATTAGGAAAACCATAACATGCCAACTGGAAACTTCTACCCAATGTATTTCCCCCAAAAATAGGTTGTTATGTTTATACTCTTATTTTATTCATAAAAATTTTACTTCATTCAAGATGTGTCAACATTGACCTTTCTATAATCCCTTTATGTCCTTAATCCCTATCAAAACAATTTGAAGAATGGAATGATAAAAAAAATCACTGTAAGATATATAAAATAAATGAAACTCATTACCCAATTTTAAGTTCATGAAATCATATAAATAAGTTTTCTTTTCATGTAATAAAATTTGAGATAAAAATAATCACTTACTCTTGAAATAAAATTTTTACCTATTTTTTTTCTATAAAAAACTTCATAACCTAGTATGAATGAATATACCATAATTCCTGAGGGGTTTTTTAAAAACATGATAAATTTTCCATAAAAATCAACCTTTCACCTTTAGAAGATCATAAACTTTATTTTAAATCATAAACTCATTCTCTTATCTTATAAAATCAGAATATTTTCATAAAAAACACATCAAAAACCTGAACCGGAAATCTAACCAAAAATAAAAATATAAATAATCACATTGATAATAATAATAGATTTTATAATGATAGAATTTATGTTTTCCAATATTATAATCTTATTTTCAAGTCCTTGTGACAATACATTATAAATAATTGGGTAGATATATAATAAAAATCCAGGATAGTTTGTCTCATGAGACCCACTGATTCATTATGGGGCTATATAATAGTAGGCTCACCCGTTCACTTAATAAGTCCAAAGAATTAATCATGTTAAAGAAATTAATATTAATAAAATACATAAAAAACATAAATATTTGTATGGAAATACTAGGATTCAAAATGTCAATATTTTCTCCTGTAAATGAAATAACTTTCTTTGCATGTTTTGTTTAGTTCACACTATATATAATAATGAGTATATAGTTTAGTCAACATTAAAATAAAGGATGATAGGGAGAATATATGTAAACCCTTAATTATGGTTTTTAATGTATCATATGAAATATCCAAAGCATATACCTTAAGATTTTTAAACCAGGCATACTGTTAGGACCACTAGATCTAACCCGAATGTTGATTGGGTTAATATCCAACCAAACTTTTTTGGGGTTGTCACCCTTAGGTTCATTTTTTATAGATCCTAGATCCATTTTTTGTATACATATATGGAAATTATTTCTAGTAAACCACCAATTTTTAGTTTACCAAAATTTCTGGATATTATCATAGATGAAAAATCTCTTTTATAAAAGTATTTAAAATATGCTTTGAAAATTAAGAGAAAACATCCCTTTTATTTTGTAAAATTATACACGATCAAATAACAAGAAATATATAAGTATGAATTTATTTTTAAGACCTTTGTAACTTGTGAAGAATCTTCATGAAAAAAGGACATGATGGTGGTAAAATCCGTTCATACCATATATGTTAAAAATAGGACATTCTTTTCATACTTTTGAAAAAAATTCAAAAATGATTCATAAGGAAAACATTTGAAAACATTCATTTAAGTCATTTGTTAATAAAGTAAAATATAGTTGAAAATTACCATTAATAATATTTTAGTAATAAATAATAAAATTCTTGAAATATTTGAGTAATATATATATGAAGGAGAAATATTTTGAAAGGAAAACATTTAAACAAGGTTTTAAAGGAAAATCAATTACCTCTAGTTTTAACTCATTTCATACATTATGTAAAACTTTAATCATAAAATTATATTAATAAATTAATTTATTAATAACCTTTTCCATTTTTATTATTATTCATTTTAATTTAATCATTATCATATTTAATTTAGTTACTAAATTGGTTAAGTTTACATCAGGCATTTTGAGGTCATTTGGTCCTTAACCTTTAAAATAACTTTGGTACATTGAACTTGGTCAAATGGGTCATGGCTCCATCATCAAAAAATATTAAACATGTTATAATTATAATTTTTTAAATTTAACATACTTATAAAACTATCTATTTAATGTGGTCATGAAAAATGAATTACATCACTTCATAAAGATGGTAGTTTCTATGTATGCACGAGTGATGTTTCCATTTTTCAAATGATTGGATAAAAAGAAAGGTAAATAATAATATTTCATTCCAGAATCATAAATATAACATAATTATCAAATATATTAATTAAAAATATTCTTATCTCTAACCATGTGATATGGTAATGAAAAACGAATCACATCAATTCGTAGATGTGATATTCACACATATGCATGACTGACCTTTTCACTTTCAAACAGATGGGGAGATAAGAAGGTAGATAAAATGTTATCTTTATAGAATCATAAATATTTTATAATAAACTTATATTTTAGTTAATTACATATTTATAACCATCCATGTGATATGGTAATGAAAAATGAATCACATCATTTAATAAAGGTGGTAGTCCACAAGTATGCACGAGTAAAGTGGGAATTTTCCATTGGTTGGAAAAGGTGATGGAAGGGGTTTTACTATCTACATAATAAATTTTAAGTATAGTGGAGTTAATGATATTATTAGGTAAAAATTTTTATGATATATTTAAGGGGTTAGAAGAAGAAATAAAGTTAAAAGAAATTAGTTTAGAGTTATACCTTCTTTAGATTGAGCTTAAGGCCTTTGAATAAGAGGTCTATGGTCACTCCATGGTACTGGATACATGGTAAGATAAATTTGGACTAGAAATTTGGAAGATTTTTTAGAGAAAACTAAACTTTATTTCTATTTTAAGATAGATCTAGTGAGCCCATTTTGTGGGAAATAATAAATGTTAATTTCACAATTTTTCAATCTTTAAGGGCGATGAATATAATTTTTAAAATTACAGGGGGCACATACTTGAACCATGAAATTATAGGCTAGATAATATCCCATAAATTTGAGTAAATATAGTATTTCTTTGATTTTATAATCATTTAAAAATAAAATTTAGACATTAAATATGATTTAATGTCATTTTCAGGACTATTCAAATATTTTAACTTTAAATGTGTAATGTCCTGACCCGGGATCCACTTTACCCGTGCCCTGATCCAGAGGGTCACATGGAATCAAGAACGCCTCCCTATATACCAGATGTTACCAACTACTAGTGAGGGTGTAAAAGTGGTACTTTGGGGAGACTATAACCTTATATTGGAGTGGCATAATGAATATAACATTAAATAAAAAACAATAGAAGCATGTATAAGAAAACACAATAATGAATGGAACTGTAACCCACCATTGAGAAAAGCATAATATAATTGATATATTAAGCATGTGTGAAAGCTTAAATAATAGATAAACTGAATAATAATATCAAAATCTACAAAGCATTTTCATATACATAATGACTCCATGCCATGCTAATATAAAAGGGGAATAGGGGAAAAACATATACAACATGCTATACAAAACTAAAAAAAGGCCAAAATACCAATCCACCAGAATCTCGAGCACATGCTCGGTCCTTTGATCCCTTGATTCATACTATAAGTAAATCATATAAAATATCTATTGTAGGGTGATTTACCTTATCCATACAAACACATAAGTAATATTCTAGGGTTCCAAAGGTGGTTTGAGTTGGGTGTGAGATAAAATCCCAGTAGGCCCCCACCAACAGTGTCTAGATGAAATCAAAGACGTGTACATATCTAATCAGTGTTAATGTATAAATCAATAATAAAAAATACTGAATAAATAATCACCATCCTCCTTAGGTTCCGAAATGACATAATGTAGCTCTACCTACTTCGGCTCAGGCCAGAATGAATGTATTATTAGTAACCATATATATATATATATTTTAATTATACATATATATAGTATATTTATATACTATATTCACTGAGTACATGAGAACATAAGAATCTATATACCTAGATACTAGGTGCTGGCTGGACCGAGGCATAACTCAATCATCTATAACCAATCTGAATGAGGCTATAAGCTCAAGAAAAGGTAAAATGCCCACATCTTATTATAAATGAGATATTTAATGCACTTAACTCGATATGGTGGGTGAGTCATGATTTCAACATCCAAAATGAGGGATATGGTGCATCATGCCCACCGTCTAAATAGAGCTAATGGTGTGAGATGTCATGCATAACACCTGACGAAGGGTGAGTTAAATGTCATGCCCAACAAGAACCTTAACCATTTTTCCACAACCTATGTTAATGGAATCATCATATTTATAATAATATCAATGATAAATTACCTCTCATGAATTAAATTTATCAAACCTAAACATAACCAAGGGCATTCCAATTCATATAATCTATATATAAAAGCATGAATCAATTGGCGTGGCCTTAACACCCATCAAAATTTAATCAATTAGTTAATTTAATTTATTTAGAAAGGAAAAACATTATGAAACAATCCATTCAAATTAATAAAATCTATTTAATTAATACAAAAATGGATATTGAATTTCATGGTTCAATGAAGCACTAGGAAGGTTAAATTATTAATTAGGAAACTACCTAGAATAGAAATTCCAATTATAAGTTAATCCAAGAACTTATGTGGTGATTTGGTTAAATAAAAATTTATATAAAAGAGGTAATTTTCAATTACAACACAAGACGAACACTTAGGATGAGTTCCGATCGTTTAATCAATTAATTAAAAAGGGTAATTTCAAGTTGGTACACCCAAGGGTTGTCCATAATTGAAATTGACAACCTATAATAACTTATTAAGGATCAATGAGAGCATAACATCATGAACATATCATTTTAGAATCAAATAAATTATTTTAAGGCAACACATGACAACAAATGGCATGTTTCATAATAGAGATACTATGAAAACATCATAACTTTTAAGGAAAACAATTAGGCCACCCACATTAGGGCCATCAATGACTCCTCAACAAATAGCGACCTAAGATTCGAAGTATTTTGAAAGAAATAAAATAAGTAGATCAACACCCAAAAAATAGGGGAAATTATATTTCACCTAAATAGAACAATAGATCTGAAGATAAACTTATAATAGAAGGAAGAGGACTTGATATCATACCTTTAACTATCCAATAATTATGATGGATCTTGATTAAGTGTCTAGATCTGCGAGATATTTAGGAACCTAGATCGAGAAAGAAAAGTTCTCATAGGAGGAGGAGGGATCTTGGTTCACTGTAAATAAAAAATGAAATAAGAAATAAGGTTTAAAGTTTAATATAGGTCAAAATTGTATTTTTCCCTCAAAATTGGGGGGAATGGTTTGGCCACACGGTTTGGACAAACCGTGCCCACCTCATTACTTAAGGTGGGATCCTGCAAGGTTAAGCCACAAAATTTCCTTAACTATTCACAGACTTTGAAAAAAAAATACATTATCAAGAATGTCTAAAAACTCACATGATCATGTGCTTCAGTCCATACAGTTTCATAAAAACCATGTGGCCCTTACTTCTCAAAAGGTTCCCCACATGGTTACCCCACACAGTTAGTACTAACCATGAGGAAACGGTACAAACTACTTTGTTTTCCCATTTCTTAGAGATCTGGGCTCCATACAATCCCCATAAACTCTTAGGACCTTCCTTATTCCATAGTGCATGTTTACCATTAGAAACCAAAGGATTTAAATTGGAAAAAAATGAGCTATACCTTTATGAAAAGATAGGTCATTACAAAAGGAATCAATATAAAAATTGAATTTGAATATAAAAAGTTTCAAAAACACATATAATTTTAATTATCCATGAAATTCATGAAAAAACATTTTTCATCCAAAACATATTATATGTAATGTTCTTAAACTAATTTACTTAATTTTTCTATTACTTTCACATGCACTACATCGAAATTGTATAAGAATTCAAGGTAATTATACCATCACTAAAAAATTAAAATAAATAACATCATAAAAAAAATTATTCATATCCAAAATAACCATTTAGAACCATTTATAAATTATTTTTATCCCTATGAAAACATATTAGAGATATTAAAATAGAGAAAGTTACATTTTTTAATTATTATTTACTTAAAATATTGTAAAGGTCCTATGCAAAGGAAAGTGGCATCAAATTGAAATATTTTAAAGATAAGGTGGTAGGGTTCAAAATAAACTCATATTATAAGAATTAATATGAGTTTTTTGATATTCTCATAATGTTTTAACCCCAATTAACCTATTTTTCCCTTTACTGTGGTGATTACAATTTACCATGGTTACATTTCACTATGACCAAAAATGAAATAGACCACATTAAAAAATTTGATTATCAGGATTTTAAATATGTGATCCATTTTTTAAGATTAAATTTCTAAACTTTAAAGAACTTTTTTTAATATAGGTTAACAAAATGCAATATAAAATTGTTTTTAGGAAAATACCCACTTTAAGAATAAAAAATATTGTATAACAAAATCAAGCATAATGCTAATTACTATGGAATAAATTTAATTATGATTTGTAATATGAAACTTTTATGATTTTAAAACAAATAAAAAACTAAAAGGAACATTAAAATTACTTTTATAAAAATAAAATAAATAATAATTCTTTCAAATTCTCTATTTTCATTATTCACTAAAAAAATAAACCTTTTCAAAAAAAAAACATAAAAATTTATCTTAATATTTTTTTGTATTTTTTATTTAAAAAATTATTTCCCTTTTATCAAATAGAATTTATAAAATTGGTAGAAATTAATCATAATATACATGAAAAAAATTCTATAAAAATCATTTTTGAAGAAAATATATTTTTGAAGTATGAACTAAATTTATACTCATTCTTTATCTAGTAAAAATCATCATATTAATGTTAATTTATTTTATTGAGTATATTATCTATAAATTTCATTAAAATTATTAATATATTGTGATTAAATTGATTTACTTTCCTAAAAATACATTTCCCACATAAATCAGTTTTCTAAAAAATATCTCCTTTAATATTATATGATTTTGTTTAAAATTGAGTTCTTATTTCCTTAAAATTAGTTATTAAATACGTGTTAATAAAAAATTATATATATATATATATATTTAATAATGTCTTTACTCCTTTTCATACATATTAATCTAATAACTAGGTTATAATGATTATATTTAAATAATAGTAGTATATCATAGTTCATTTTAAGCTCAGTGTTGTGTGTGGTACATGTTATCGAACATAATATCCATTTAAAGAATAATTACATATGAAAATATTAGGGTGTTATATTTAAGATCAATATTGAAACTATTTTGGATTTATGATATTTTACTAGGTGATTATATTTGTATTATTTCACATTATATCCTAGAGATTCTGTTAAATATGTGTTGGTTGTATTATTCAATTTTCAGTTCACGCATATTATGGGGGATATTGATGAATGACAGAAAATCATAGGTTTATAAAGATAAAATTACTACCATGGTTGATTAAAGGACTTAGTGTAAGTTTCTAGAACCTATCTTAGTAGAGGTAGTCTTGGGGTGTTGACCTACAAGTAAGTTAAGACATATCACTATAAGAATATAGATAATTACTAAAAAAATTGGATTTCATTTAGTTTTAAAAAATACTTTCTCTTTTTGTTTTTTTAAATTTTATTATAAAATATATAAAATTATATAAATTTAAAAATGTTTTAGTGAATTTTTTTATTTCATTTTATAAAAACATGATAGAAAATATTTTAAAATTAAGAAAAAAATTAAAATAAACAACTTGTTAATCAAATGAAAACATGAAGTTTTTTTTCAAAACCAAACTCTAAATTATGATTTATTGTTTTATTGTTAAATTTTAAGGTTTTAGATATTTTTTTTTAAAATCTTGGATTTAATTAATAACAATTTTAGTTTTTATTTTTCCTATTTCACGTGTTGAATGTTTTGTTTGATTTATATTTGTTGTTTTATTTTATTAGAGAATGACGCATAATTCTAATTGAATATTAAATAAAATAATAATCAATTATTTGAAATATGTGTTTTTTATTTATTTTTTAAAGATAGATACATTAAATATTTCATAATTACAAATGAATTTTAATTTTTTGAATTATGGTTTTCAACTTGTAGGTACTGGAATTGAGAGAGTTCACAATAATGGATCTCAAAATAGAAAAATAAGTCAAAGAAAGAGTGAAATTGAAAAATCACTTACAGGTTAAATTTCTAAGATTTTTTATGCATGAAATAAAAAATAGAGTTCATGAAGTTAATTTAACAACTAATATCAAAGTGATAGTATTTATAGAATTAATGAAAAATCTAAAAAGGAACCAGCGATTGAAAATTCTGATACAACAAATGAATAATTTTCATAAATACATGAAAAATGTGGAAAAAATAGGAACATTGAGTATAAGGATAAAATAAATGTTATTTATATGATTCTTAATCTTTGAGATCTATATATTCTTGACTTTGAAAAATACATGGATGAAAACTATGATCCATGTTTTGAGGAATTATCAATGATGCCAATTCTTTTTGATAGTACAATGTGGTCCAATCATGATATTAAAATAAAATTATTCATTTACTAAATAAGTTAATCCTAAGAGACACTTTACATCTAATATTTATTTTTATCACCTTCCTATTGGTGTGATGCATGAAAGAGATTGGCTTGTTTATCCTACTGATTTAAAGAATTACTTTTGTTTTTATTTTTAGCTATTCAAGTCCAAACCAATGAAAAATTATTTTATTAAGGGAGGAACTAATGATTTAAACACCATTATAACAAATATTAGAGTGAATTATTTTTTTAAAGACATTTCTAATGTTTTGAGATTGAAAAACTTACCAAATGGGCTTAAAAAAGAAAAAAATTGAAAAAATTATTGAATGTATAATTGAGAAAACAATAGTTAGTTATAAAATGAAACTAATTCAGAAAATTGTAGTTGTTAAGGTATTTTCACAAAATAACGTACAATTTTTTAGAACAAAGGAGAAAATATATGAGAGGGATAATTGATTTTTTATATATTTTTAAATTTTTATAGAATTTGATATTGTTTTTCTTGTTTATATTCATCATGTAATTGATAAATATGTTTAAATATATTTTATTTTCCACAAAATTTAGAATTAATTGATAAATTTTTTGTAGAATGTTATTAAATAATATATCTTTAAGATGATCATGATAGAAAAATGTTATTCAATTACCCTTGATTGTACTCTCGATCTAAGCCATATAGAATAGATTTCGATTATCATAAGATGTGCAGATATTGAGTATAGAATTATTTAAAAAGTGAATGATTTTTATTGGATCCATTTATGTGTATGACACACTTGGTCTTGTCCTTTTCAAGTAAATTGAATATTATTTGGTTGATCTTAAACTCAAAATTGATGATATAAGATATAAAATCTATGACAGTGTCTTGTAAACATCAAAGTGTCTAAAAAAGACTACTTGATGTGAATTATCAATTATTTTATAAACCATGTGGATTTTATAGTTCAATTATTTCTATATGCAACATGAAAAAATCTATTATGAAAGATATTTTTTTTGTATTTGTGAAAAATATTTATGAATTATTTTTAGGTACGCCACATTGATAGGGTGTTGAAAATTTCTATGTGAAGGTTTTGACACTAAATGGAATATTTATAACTCCTTGAGAAAGTCAAATTGAAAGTGTTAGAACTATAAGAAGGAAATAACCTTAGTTGAGAGATATATTGTTTGAAGTTAACAATATTAAAAAACACAGTGATGTTGTGTTGTTGGATTCTAATAGATTGTGTTGTAATCCATTAGAGTATTTTTAATTCTTAATTTGTTTATATATTTAGTATATCATTTTAAAAAAATTCAATCAAGTTAGTAAAAAACCTAAAAGGGAAGATATGGATATAAAAAATTCAAGTATAAAAAATAAACAAATTGGTTTTTTCCTCAAAAATATTTTAGTAGTGTGGTTTGGTGATTTAATAAATAAAGTGAAAGAAATTTTACTTAAAGTTGGTATTAATCTAGTATATGATATAAAAAAGTTGGTTATAGAAATAATTAGTTTTATGAAGATTTTGAAGATGATTCTAATATAAATTTATCTATAGAGGGGAAATTTAGAATAAAATTATTTCTTTAAAATTATAAACCAAGCTATTAGGTTATTGAAGGAATGTTTTATGAAGTCTGAACACATTTAAGAAATATTTGGTTTTTTATTGAAGGAAAATTTTAAAAATAGTTTTAAATAATAATTAAATCCAAATTTCATTAAATTTGAGTGTTTTTGAAACATAATGATCTTGATAAATTTTATTGTGTTGAGTTTCTTCAAGAACTCAGACATTTAAAGATGATATTTCCGAGTGAATTCATAGAATTGAATAAAATCCTTGACTTTATTTTGTGAAATTGAAATGATGTGGGGATTGAAATGACATGGGTGGAATATAAATTTTTTCTAAGTACACTTTTTTATGATTTAGTTGGTAGAGAGAATATTTTCTAAGTTGAATTTGATAAAATCCCATATTTAGACTACAATGTCACACATGAGATTATGTGGATAGGCTATGATCTGAATTTAAACTGAGTTTTTAGATAAATTTTATTATGATTATTAGATAGAAATTTTTTTATTTAATAAATTAAATAAGAATTATTTTCCATTGAATTAAATCATACTAGCTCTAAATTACCATAATTGGGTTAGTTTTTGATATTTTATTATATAAAAATGACTATTTAAATTTTATTTTTTTTTCTTTATATATATTTTAATATTTAAAAGGAATTTCTTTTAAGGTTGGTGTTAGGAAACTACATTTTTTGGGTCAACCCTAAAAATAAAAGGAGACAATTAATTCTATATATCACAATTTATAGAGCAGAACAAAATCAAATTGTATCTAACTCAATCTATTCAAGTCTCACCAAAATGATTTCAAATGAAGAAGATTTTTTTAAAAGTGTGGGGGTTCATTTAAATTTTTAGAGTTAAATAATGGATCTAGTTTTGGTTTTCAAATAAAAATGATTTTTTTTCCTGATTAGTTTAGTTTCATCCTAATCAATTCAGAATAATTCAAGATGTCCAATTTAGTTCAATTCAATTTGATTTGGTTCAAATTGATTCAGTTTTTTTAAATTCAAAATTTTCATTTTGAATCAGTTTTATTTGATTAAAATTGGTTAAATTAAATTTGGAATACCTAGAAAGAGGATAAAAAAATATTTCAATATTGTTAAATAGACTTTTCTGAGTATTAAAATGGATTTCTTAGTATCTAAAAAATGCTAATATTTCTAAAACTGAGAAAGATCACCATTTATCATTAATTTTTTAGTTTTAAAAAAATTCACTCATAAAAAATAATGGTCACTATTTAGGGGTTTAGACATCAAAATATAATAAAAAATGGAAATCTAAAAATCCAAATCAAAATAATTCATACGATAATCAGTATAATTAAAACAATGTTATATTTCTTTATTTAACAACATTTTTATTCTATAAAGCTCTTAGTTATTGTTATAATTATAAATAAAATGTTTATATAACTTGAAACATGAAATAAAGTTTTTCAATGAATTAATAATATTATTACTTTTAGTTAATCAATTAAATGTATCTATTATTGAAACAAGACATATATAAAAAAATAATAAATAATATTTTTTATAAGACTTAATAAACTTAAAACTGATTATGTCAGAAAAAAATATAGTCCGAGTCACTCCAACCACATTGTGAATCAAAATAATACATTATTCATCTATACATGTAAAAAATGAATCAACAATAATATATATATATTTAAGAAAATTCAATCATATTTGGTTATTCTTGACCACATATTACACAATTTTATCTAAAATACCACTTTTAAATTGAAAACACATAATTTGGATCATATTAATAACACCAAACATCTGGATGATGTGTATTTCATTTATAAAAGTTAAAAAATGTATTAAATCATTTTATTATAGTTTTATAACAATATGAAATCATTTTTTCAGTCTTGACCATGTGATGTGATTTTAACAAAGATATATTTTTTAATTTTAAAACATTCATTTTCAATCATTCAAACCTAGTTTCATATCAAAATGATATATGATTTATTCCACCATGTTACAATTGTATCAATAATCAATATCTGATATTATTAAATCACCCCAAGATCATTTGTTTGGTTTTGATCATGCAATGTATGTTTCGATTTAAAATATCACTTTTAAATTTAAAATATTCACTTTCAGTTATAAAAACTGCACCACGTGTCAAATTTATATATGGTTCAATATTAAATTTCATAACTGAATATAATATTTTTTTACTATAGTTTCATGAAAAAATGATAATGTTTTCCTAGTTTTAATCATGTGATACCATTTTTAAATTTCTTTATCACTTAAAGTAAAAAATGCTCTTTATGTCAATCTGACCACACCACCCATTAGAATAACATGGGGTTCATTCTGATATGTTAGAAATGAATAGATTAAAATAATTTTTATATATTTTAAAAATAATCTTAGTTTGTTTTCTTAGATTTGAGTATATAATGTAACACCCCAATATTTTAAATTATATTTTCATTTGAAACATAATGTGTTCATTAGGTTGTAATAAATGAAACACAGAACCAATACGAAATGAGGAACATTATATAAATGTTAAGATATATCCATAGAATTGGTGGGTAAAAATATAGGTATATGAATTATGAAATATATATAGAAAAGAATAAATGTATATGAATTATGAAATATATATAGAAATAAATAAAGGTCCTTATTAATATTAATGAATTGAGAAAATTAAATTAATATATCTAAATAGATAATAAAACAATTTTATGATAAAAATGTATTTTTTTTCTAAAATTTGTTTTTTATGAACTTTATTTTAATAAATTATATATATTATTGATAAATTATATTGACTATTTGACTAATATATTAACCCTAATCTAATTGGTGTTGGATTAAATAATAATAGTATGGCTACAAGAGGGAGTGGTCGGGGTGAATTGTAGTTTATAAAATAAAACTAACAAATTTATTAAGCTCTTGGTTAAAAAAATATTAAAAAAAAACTTTGTCTGAACTTCATAGTATATAAATTTGATAGATAGTTTGTGAAAATATCAGAGTTGAGAAATGTATATAATAAGTAAAACTTTTCTCTATTAATGTATATAAAAAATATAACTTGTAAAAGTAATAAAAATAAGACTTTTTAAATTTTTAAAGAAAAAATTACATAACTTTATAAAATAATGATCTACAATTTAACCATTAACATTAAGGAAATATATAACCTAAAATTTGGGTTTCCATAGTTTCAATAAAACCGTAAGGTATATCTTTCTTAAGAGTTGAATCCCTCAATACTAAGATTGGAAAAATGTTTTTCCCTAGCCACGGGAACCCTTGATCAGTAATATCAAACATTTCCTATGTCTTTCTATCCTTGGAAGCCATTAATAAAATCAAATTAGATAGATAATAATTATTATAAAATAAAAATTCTCTTAGAAATTTCTAATCCTCATAAAAAATGTCTTAGAACAAAAAATCTCTAAATATTTACAAAGTATGAGTAACAAGATGTTATAACTTACTAAAATTTAGAAGGGTTGAGTTGAAAAAGTAACTTTGCAGCCCCCTCCTTTTATTCACCTCTATTTATAGGTAAGGATCCAATGGTTATATTTTGTGAATCTTGGAGTCGGTTGCAATGGACTTGAAAAAAACTATATCTTGAAAACTCAACATGTTCATCTGGTGCTTATAAGACTATACACCATCATAGTTTAAACAAATTTTGTATAGTGATGGTTTGCATGGTGGCGTATAGTTTTCCCAAACCATGAACCCTGCCCCAGTAAACCGTGAAACCCCGGATAGAGAGGGTTTTCACAGTTCACACATGGTTTGTCAAACTGTGCGCCCTTTTAGGAGTAACCATGCACCCATGCCCAGGAAACATGTGGGGGGTTTTAAATATCCTGAATATTATATTTTAAAATTCTGAAACTACCTAACTTCTCCCCAATTCAACCCAAATCATCCCTAAAATATTCCTCTCTTTTTTGGAGTCTTCTAGAAGGATTCCTAGGGATACCTATCTCCTTTCTTGGTGATTCTAACCCCAATTGTCAAATATGCACCTTTCTGAGTTTCAAATCTAGATCATGTTCTTCACCATTATTCCACTCCAATTAGAGATTTATTTTGGGCGATGCATCATCAATGAATTGAGGTAGGTGGTATAAATTCAAATCCTATAGTATTGATTAGACTATTTGTATTTAATTGTGATGATTTCAATTTCCATGATTAGGAAATTTCATTGATAATTGAATTGATTTTTTTTAATTTCCATGTGTTAACTATTTAGGTTAATTGTGGAAATTATATTGTGGAAATGAATTAATTAATTATTGAATTAATTAATGAGATATTAGGATTGTGAAATTGAATTTGAAATTAGATTAATTAATTTTTTAATGAATTAATTATATATTGATATTGTAAAATTTATTGGAAGAATTGGTGGTTGAATTAATTATGTAGATAATTGGGATTTATTGAATTGGAATATTTATTTATTGAATTAATTATTTGAAATATTGAAATTATTGAATTTTAATAATTAATTGTTGAATTAATTATTGGGATATTGAAATTATTGAATTGGAATGATTAATTGTAAAATTAATTATTCAGATATTGAGATTGTTAAATTGGATTAATTAATTGTTGAATTAATTAATGGGAATGGTTGTGATTATACAATTAATTGAAATGGATTAATTAATTGTTAAATTAATTAATAGATGTTTTGTTTATGAAATTTTATAGGAAGGTTAATGTTGATTAACCTTGAATGATGTGATATATTTGATATATGCGTTTGACAGAGAAATGGGGTGTGGGACACAGACTGATGCTCTATATACCCACAGGTGTCCAAGCCATGGAGTTCTAGGACCAAATGGAAGCATGTGAATATTTTTATGGGATAAGGACTGATTCTCCAAATACCCATGAGGATTTGGATAATTATTGATTCTCTAAATACCCATGGGGTGATAGACATGATGTTCTATGCCCATGAGATTGTCATTGGACTATGGTTACAAGTGGTCGTGTTATAAATTTAAATGAAATGGATAATGAAAAACACATGTTATAATGAATTGTGAATTGAATATGTGATATGGTTTAGAATACATCACGGTATGAAGCATTTATTGATTGGTTCGGGTTTCCCCAAGAACTCAGAGAAGTTATATAGTTAAATAAAGAGTAATTGAATAAATGTAAACTATTTACTTTGTTGCTTTTAATTATTATTTATACAACAACATACACTATTATTAACTAGATATTTTTTCAGACACCATTAGTGTTGGACTACTAAGTTATAATCGCACCCTACTTGGGCCTGAGGTCACGTAAAAAATTGGAACGGGGCACCGGTGTGTGGTACCCGGGTCAGGACACTATAAAGTGGTATCCGAGGTGATTTATTTTCTTTTATTTTATATTACTATTTAGGAAAGGTAGATAGGAAAATAGGATGATTTGAGACGTGGTTAAGATCTCATGCATGAGAGCAGCTAACCCATGTACAAGGGTGAACTGCAAGTACCCATGGCGGGATTTTTGTTATTAATGTGTGTTGTTACAGTTGATGCTATTTTACCTCGAGTGATGCAGTTGTTGTGTGATGTGATTATTATTACCAAATTTTCTGTGATTTGACTTGTGGCCTAAAATGAAACAATAGTTGATTATGTATGCATAATTATAGTCACTCATGATTATTTGTTGACATTCCTAATTTTAGGCATGCTTGAGAAAACATGTTTTTGGGTTAGTGCTGAAAATTTTAATGTTTTCCTTATTTGGGAAATTGAAATGGAAAAAGGTGTCTAATGTGAAATTGAAATTGAAAAAAATGATGTAGAATATGAATAAATTTGTGTCTAATGTGAAAATTAAATAATGATAATGAGTTTACCCATTTTTAACCATTACCTAGATATAGTATGGTTTAGGGTTGTGATAACGCCTCAATTTTGACCATGTGGTGTGGTTCGTGGAAAAGTATTTTTGTGACTTATAGTGATTTTCCTCTTACATAAATGTGGTAAAGTTGTGTAATGTGTCCTAATATGTGCATTTGGAATTTTATAGACATTCCTCTATGATGAAACTTGTTGATAGGATGATAAGATGACATGGTTGGAGATGCTCCTCTTGTAGTGGAACCTAAGGCACTGATAGTTCAAGGTGAGGAAGTTAGAGAGAATTTTTGAGATAACTTTTATCAGTTGAATAATTTCATGGAAATAGTACCTATGTGGATGGTGAAAATAATGTATGATATGACGTATAAGTTTTAGTTACAAAACCCTTTGACGTTTATATTAAAGGGTGGAACTGAGGTAGTTGAGTTCTAGATTGAACCAATCCTGACCATACCTGACCACTCGGAGACTCCTATTGAGAAGAGAGTAAAATTCGATGATTCCTTGTTATGTGGTGAATATAAGATATGGTGGGATATCTAGACTCAGGATGAACAACTAGAGAATATGGAGTGGAAGTAATTTTAGGAGTTCTTCGAGCAATTTTATCTTGAGATGCTCAGTTAAGAGAGAGAATCCGAGTTCATGAAATTTAATCATTGGAGTATGTCTGTGATGGACTGTGATGGAAATTTTATTTAATTGAAATAATTTATTCCCTCATTGGAAGGATATGAGGTTACTTCATCAAAACAATTTTATGATGATATTAATGTAAAATTAAGTCGTAGATGAATATCTTCATGCTGGAGAATTTTTCTGAGGTGGTGAATAAGGATCTAATTTCTAAGAGGATCCTGAAGGAGTCTCATAGTGGAAGACAAGTGGTTTCTATTGGATGGTCAAGAGGTATATATTCTGAAGGTAGGAAGTTTTGTTATGAGAGTTTTGACCAGAGTAGTTGGAAAAAGAGTGGCTAGGGGGAAGGGTCAGTTACACAGGATCATATCTAAGTGCTATTCCACTAGTGGAGTAGTCCAGGACACTATCATAGCAAATGTACCTAGCCACTGGTAGAGTGGAAAGGATAAATAAAGATATGAAATCTATATAGGTTTTGTAAGAACATGAGATATATTAGTAATGACGGAGGAACTATAGAGAACCAGAGTGCGAGAGGGGGATCTTCTGTACTATATCAGTTTGGTAGCCAGAGTTCTACTGGATGTGGTGGTATAGGTAGTGTACATGGACCTTCTGAGAAGGAGAACCTATATAAACAGAGTATTACAACTAAGGAAAGAGGGGAAGGATAGTTATAGGCTGTTCATGAAACACTGGTGGATAACAAGGCTCAACTATCGACAGTTAGAGGTACTATTCTTATGTCCTTTATGATTTCTAGTGCTTTACTTGATAGTATTTCCTCTCATTGATTTATTTCTACACAAATAGTGAATGGTTTGAGCTTGGATATAGAGTTCATGAGTGGGGTGAAGATAATAGATACATATTTGGATGTATTTTCGAGGGACTTATTCTTATTCAAGGGGTGTTCTCTCAAGGTTTGGGAGTATCGATTTATATGGGATCTGTACATCATTGACATGTTTGGACTTGAATTAATTTTGTGGATGGACTGGTTAGTATAATACCAAGCCAAAATAGATTTTTACCAAAGGAGGGAGACATTTACATAACTTAATGTTGCCCACTAGATCTTTCATATGGAATGAGATATCTTCGCAGGCCGTACATGTCCAGTTCATTAGAAATTGTTGGAGCTCACCACCCTTATTAATAATTTATTTTTGGATTATGAGGGTGTGGAACAAGATTTCTATCCACCCACAATAGATAGGTTTTATGATGTATCTATTAAATACTTTTCTAGGCTTCCACTTAAGAGAGATGTGAAATTTACAATTGAGCTCATGTCGGGGGATGATACAGTTTCTTTTACAACATATAGAATGGAACCAAAAGAGCTTCAAGAGCTCAAGAATCAGCTATAAGAGTTAATGAATTAGGGGTTTATCTATCCTAGTATGTCACCTTGGGGTTTTATAGTTTTTTTTCAAAGAAGGATGGCGAGTGTCTGTGATTATGTATTGAGTATTGGAAGTTGAACCAGATGAATATGAAGAAACAATATCCTCTTCTACATATTGATGATCTATTTGTCGAGTTGAGGGGAGATTCTATCTTCTCCAAGATTTATTTAATATCAGGGTTTCATCGATTGAGAGTTAAACATTATAATATACTGAGGAATTATTTTAGAAGAAGGTATGGCTTATATGAGTTTTCTGTAATGCCATTTGGGTTAAATAACACAGAGATAGTGTTTATGGCCTTGATGAATAGAAACTTTCAACTATACATGGATCAGTTTGTGGTTGTGTTTGTGGATGAAATATTAGTGCGCTAAAAGTTTCATGATGACCATTCACAACATCGTAACATCATACTGAGTATACTAAGAGAGCATCCGCTATACACCAAGCTATCTAAGTGTCAGTTTTGGATAAACTAGGTACACTTCTTGGGTCACATCATCTCATAGGAAGGTGTGTTAGTGGATCTAGAGAAAGTACATGAAATTATTTCTTTGAATAATCCCCATAAAATTTTAGATATCTATAGTTTTTTGGGGCTAGCGGGCCATTATCATAGATTCATCTAAGACTTTTACCATTTTGAAGCACTGCTTTTGAGATTTACCAAGAATGGGATAAAGTTTTAATGACCTAGAGTATGTGAGAACATGTTATAGGATTTGAGGAATTACTTGAAAATGAAACCAATATTGATCCTACCTAATCCACGCGAGGATTATAAAATGTTTTGTGACACTTATAGGATCGAAATTAGAGCAGTGTTGATTCAGGAATATCATGTTGTGGTGTAAAAGTCTCAAAAATTGAGGCTACATGAATGGAATTACCCTACACATGACCTCAAAATTTTATACAGTAGTTTACACTTTGAAATGTTCAAGATATTATTTGTTGGGTGATAAGTTTTCTCTATTTAAAGATCAAAAGAGCTTGAAGTATATCTTATCACAGTGAGACTTGAATCTCTGGAAGTAAATATGGGTTGATTATATGCATTCATTAGATTTTGACCAAATATATATTACTGGAAATGGAAATAGTGTTTCTGATGCTTTAAGTAGGAAAAATAAGACTCAGGCAGTTTGGGAGTCTAGTGCTGAATGGAGAATGATGGCTTTTCTAGCTAAGATGCAAGTAGTGGTTCAAGAGAGTCAAGAGAAAAGTACTCTCATATCAGTTTCAGTAGAGTGTACACTCTTGAGATGGATCTTGGATAGGTAGTATGCAGATATGAAATGTTTATACTTGTGAGAAATTCTATAAGTTGGGGAGTCACATTTATTTTGTACCATAGATGAGGAAGAAGTCATTTATGTTAGGAATTGGGTTATTTTTTCTAAAAACATATGAGAGTAGATGATGCGTGAGTTTCATGAATCAAAAATGGGTGGCGCATTCAGGTGTAAGAAAATATATTGTGACCTATATCGATAGTTTTTAGTGTTTGGGCATGTAAATGGAGATAACAAGGTTTGTGACATGATGGTACACCTATCAATAGGTGAAGGCTGAAGATTAACAAGATGGAGGTTTACTACACTCATTTCTCATTCCGTAATGGAAACGGGATGGGGTTACTATATAATTTAGGGTGGGTCTCCCTAGGACACATTGGAATAATGACAGTATCTGGGTGAATTTGGGAAATTTGAAAAAGGTAGCACATTTCTTACCAAGACATGACACTTTCATAGTGGATCAGTTCGGAGATTTGTACGTTCGGGAGATAGTCCATTTACACAAGGTGTTGTAGAGTATTTTTTCAGACTTTGAATCTTGTTTTACTTTATGATTCTAGAAGGGATTATAGAAGGTGATTGGTACACAAGTTTTATTGTGTATAACTTACCACCCACAAACAGATGTGAAGTCGGAATGTTCTATATAGGTTCTTGAGGATATGATTTAGGTGTGTGTCCTAGACTTTAGTGGGTCTTGGGAGAATAAACTTTATTTAGTGGATTTTTTATATAATAGCAGTTATTAAACAACTAAATATATGGAACCATACGAAGAAATTTATGGTAGGCCATGCAGATCACCTCTATATTGGTTGTGGGTAGGTTTGTTAGAGTTGTTGGGACAGTGTTTTGTGCGTGATATGTTGAAGCAGGTTTAGTTGTTTTGAAAGCATATGGATACATCTCAGAGTTGAAAAAATCTGTATACTGATAGACATAAATGATCCCTAGAGTTTATAGTGGGTGATCGAGTATTCCTTCAGGTGTCGGCTAGATTGGGTCACCGAAAGATACAGAGATAGGGAAAGCGGGCACCCATGTTTATTGGACCATTTGAGGTTGTTGTGATAATTTGAGTAATGACATACCGATTGGCACCTCCACAGAGGTACAGTTCTACGCATGGAATTTTCTATGTGCCAAAAATTCGATGGTATCACCTCGAACCTTATCATGTGATTGATTTAGATGATATTGAGCTTGATACCGATGATTCCTTTTAGGAGAATCAAATAAGTATGTTGGATCATAGTGAGAAAGTTTTTTGGGGAAAGAACATGCCAATAGTTTGATTATTGTAGAAACATGGCTATGTTTAGGAGGAAACATGGTAGGGAGAAGAAGATATGATGGATCAGTGGCCTAACCTTTTTGATTCGAAATATTATAGATGATTGGGAGTACAACTTTAGGATGAGTTATTATAAGGTTGTGAAATTGTAAGATCCCAAAATTTGATGAAGATTTCATAGGCTTGTTTATATGTAGTATTTTTTCTTTTTTTGAGTAATTTTTATTTGGGTTTTTCATTAGGGATTTTTTGGGTGAAATTAGAGAAATTTGGAAAGAAGTTTGGTAGTGCATGACTAGCGCACAGTTTTCCCAAACCGTGTTCCCTAACCGAGTAAACAATTCAACCTTGGATAGAGAGGGTTTGCATGGTTGGCACACAGTTTGTCAAAACATTCACCCTTTTAGAAGTTACCATGCATCCCACCTAGAAGTGGCACATGAATTAGGTTCACTATTTGTAAAACCATGCACCCCTACCTAGGAAACCTTGCATGATTTTTTAATTAACCTAAAAATTTTATTTTAAAATCCCAAAACCCCCAAAATTTACCCCAATTTGACCCAACTTAAACCTAACCTATTTATATTATTTTTGGAGGTTCCCAGATAGATTCCTAGGGCTCTGGAACTATGTTCATGATGATTCTAAATCTGAATATTATATCTATACCTCTTTGGGTTTTAGATTTAGATCATGTTCTTCACTGTTGTTTTACTCAAATTGTGGACTTTTTTTGGGTGATAGATCTTCAATGAATTAAGGTAGGTGGTCTAAATTCTAATCCCATATTCTTTAATAAATTATATGTATGTAATTGTAAGGATTTAAATTTCCATGATTGGAAAATTTCATTGATAATTGAATTGTTTTGTTTTAATAGCCACGTGTTAATGATTTAGGTTAATTGAGGCAATTGAATGGTCGAATTAATTAATTAATTATTAAATCAATTAATGAGATATTGGGATTGTGAAATTTAATATGAAATTATATTAATTAATTGTTTAATTAATTAATGAGATGCGAAGATTATGAAATTTATTTGAATAATTAGTTTTTAAATTAATTATTTGAAAAATTGGGATTTGTTGAATTAGAATAATCAGTTGTCAAATTAAATATTTGGAATATTGAAATTATTAAATTGGAATAATTAATTGTTTCAATTAATTATTGGGATATTGAAATTGTTGAATTGGAATAAATAATTGTTAAATTAATTATTGGGATATTGAGATTGTTAAATTGGATTAATTAATTGTTGAATTAATTAATGTGAGTTGTTATGTTTATAAAATTTATTGGAATGGATCAATTAATTTTTCAATTACTTAAAAGATATTTTTTATGAAATGTGATAAGAGGGTTAATGTTGATTAACCTTGAATGATGTGATATATGAAATATATGTGTTTGATTGGGAAATGGGGTGTGAGACACAAACTAACACTGCAAATACCCATAAGGGTCCTAGCCCTGACATTTTGGGCCCAACTGTATGCATGTGAATATTTTCATGTGATAGGGATAAATGATCTAAATACCCCTGATATGTGTGATAGAGACTAATACTCCAAATACCTAGAGGGTTCTAGACACAATGTTTTACGCCCATGAGATTATAATTGGACTATGGTTCCAAGTGGTTTTTTTATAAATTGAAATGAAATGGATATTGAAATTCCATGTGTTATAATGAATTGTGAATGGAATAGGTGATATGGTTTAGACTCCGGCATAGGCCAAACTAGGAATTGATTGGTTCAGGTGTCCCTTGGAACCCAAGGAATTTGTGTGCTTAAATAAAGAGTAATTGAATTAATACTGACTATTTACTTTATTACTTCTATTTATTCTTTATATAGCTAAATACACTATTATTAACTGGATATTGTTTTAGAAACTGTTGGTTGTGACCTACTTAGTTTTACTCACACCCTACTCGCTTCCTGATCGATACCCGGATAAATTTTATAGTCAGGGGTCAGGTTAAGGGCAAAGGACCTATGTTAGATAGCTAAATTGGGATGGAGCATGGATGATGGAACTAGAAATGATTCAATACCATATTGGGAGTTATTAGTGTATTGTTTTATTTTGGGGTTTTTCATATTGAAACTTGGTACATACTTTTCATGAAATATCTATTGTTTTAGTTTGGATATTATGTTCCTATTTAGTCATCATGTGATACTGGTTATTTCTGGTTTTTTGTTATATCATTTGGAATTGGTTTATTTATTATCACTATTGTGCTACTTTGATAAAGAGGGTATAGTCAGCCCATGATCGATATTATACCCTCACTGCTGGTCGGTAGCCTTTGGTATATGAGGAGGTGTGCCTAAGGTCACATAAGGAACCAGCTCGAGGAACCTATATGTGGCACCTAGGTTGGGACAATACAAGAAGTCTAAAAGTTAACAAAAACATTTAATTTAAGGAAATGTATTTTTATTTTCAAAAACAAGTTATAAATTGTTGAAAGATATTTCATCTCAACAATCTACCCCTTTTTAAAATCCCCAAACATAAATTTTAAATGAAAAAAATTAAATATAAAAAGTACTCTCCATGAGTTATATGACTTCCCTTTTTTATTTATCCCCCTTTATTTTAGAATTTAGAATTTAAAAATTTTTATTCAATGTTTTTAACATTTTATTCTCAAAATTTTTAAACCTTTTTACCCCATTTTTATTTTATAAAATAATGGTTTTAGAGATTATAAAGTGTTTCTTAAAACTTAGGGAAATTAATTTCTACCTAAAAAAATTTCTATAAGTGAATATATATTCATTCAAGAGTAATGAAATGATATAACATATTAAATTTGAAACATCCATCAAAATGAGTTTGAAGGAATTCTATTAAAAAATATAGTCAACCATTAAAAAATAGTTTGTGTTATTACAAAAATAATTTTCCAATAGTTCAGAGAAAATATATATCATCATTTATTTATAATATATTTGATGAAGAAATTTATCTTCTCAATACCCTAATAATATTAATTATAATATTTGAAAACTAATTTGAACCTTTAAAAATCATATTTAAGAAACTTTATTATCTATTTTTCATCCTTTAAAAGAAATATTTCTTCCTCTAGAGCTTGAATTTTTGAGGACTCAGCCTCAGAGTATTGATGGATTGCAACTGATTTCTTCAATGATCTAAATTCTTTTTGTAAATATTAGAATTTAGAGATTTTATCTTATTCAACTTCTTTAATTGGAACTACTTTTATCAACTTTAAAAATTCATCTGACAGTGCAACAAACTTCTTTGAAAACTTCATATACTTATCATCTTGATTCATAATTGACAATTTTAGACTATCAATGGATATTGTGTTATAAAAAACTTCTCCATGAAAAGTTATTACAAACTTCAATGTTTTTTTAATCCAAAATCTTTATCAAAGATATGATCATAAAGTTTTATAAAATTTTCATATACTTTAATTAATATATTAACTTATTTTTACCTTAATTATATCAGTAGAAACACTTCCTTTGAAGTATTTAAACTCATCTTCATTTCGAATAACTAATTTTTCAATATTTTTTTACCTAATTTGAATTTTCCAAAATATAAAACTTACTTTGCATGTACTTGTAACTTTCATGAGTATCTAGAAAAAATTCAATAATATTATCCAATATTTGAATAAATTCATTAAAATAATTGTGTTTCATATCCATTCTATGGAAAGTTTTGGAAATAGGTAAATTTTTGGAATCAGATGAAGCTGTTGGAAGTTGATACCTTTTAGGCATTTGAGTTTTCTCTATTTTAGAAACTTATTGATTAATTCTATCATAATAAAGTTATGAAACTTCTATTTCTTATTTATCAGTAGCATTACCACTTTGGATATGATCAAAAACCCCATAACTATTTTCTTGAACATTAGTATTAACATTATCATCACCTTCTCTATCTAGAATTTGGACTCTTGAATGTTTGTTAATTTATACGAAAGACAATTTTTCTAGAAAATTTTAATAGAAACTCTTCCTTAACGTAATAGATAATGAAACTATCGGTGATCTAGATAACTCATCAAGATTCAATTATTCTTTAAATTCTTTAATAATTTGTGATTTTTTCTTAATATTTTCTTCCCTAGAAAAGTCTTTAATGAAATATTTCTTAAAAATTTCTTTTATTTCAGATATTTCTTTTGATATTAGTCCATAACTACTACATTTTATTTATCCACAAACAAAGGTGTAATTGATAAATTTATAGATATTAACTTTGTAATTTTAAAATGAAGACCTTCCAAAAAATTAGGCAAAAGACCTTTACCTTTCATAACATATCTCACCTTTTATCATGTAAATTTTATAACAAAAAATTTATAATGAAAAATTTATAATGAAAATTTTATAACGAAAAATTGACAAGAAAAATTTTGTAATGAAAATTTATAATAAATTTTTTTTAAAAAAAAATTTATAACGAAAAATTTGAAACAAAAAAAATTATCACATAAATATTTATCATTAAAATTTATTTGCAAAAGTTTGTTTAAAATTTTTCTTAAAAAAACTTTGTCTGAAAATTTTCTTTAAAATATTTGAAATAAAGAAAATTTTTAAACTTAGTAAATATATAATCCCATTTTTAAGAAGTTTATTATTATAAGGATATGTTTTAAAAAATAAGTGGATATTAATTATCATTTTGTATTTACCATTACCAAATTATTTTTAATTTATTCATATATGTCATATTTGAAGGGTTTTGTAAAAATATCAACATGCCGTTCTTACATTGTGTTAAATTTTAAAATGATATATAATTTTTTTTGTGTTATCCTTAAGGAAATAGTGTCTTGTATCTATTTTATTAGATCATGAGTGATGTTTTTAGCTTTTACATAAATCCATGACACTTGTGTTATTAAAAAAATTTGAGTTTTACTAAAACTCAAACCAAAATTAGTGACTGTGTATTTAATCCATAACATTTGTGCACAATTGTAATTCCCTGAAAGAACAATCAATTTAGTAGACTTGTAAGTACTAGATACATACATAAGCTTTACATTACATTATGAAATGAAAAAGCAACATTGTTTCTACATAGAACACACTCATATCCCTTAGCCTGTCCCTCCAGGTCTGTCATAATATACATCTTCACATCATGGGAAAAATAAAACATAAGAAAGGGGTGAGCTTAGATGATCAGTAAGGATAAAAATATAGCATAAAGTTTCATAAATAAGCATAAGCATTGAAGGCGATGTATAAGACTAAAACACAATCCTTTTAAACTTAAACTTCAGCATAATATGGAAAAGATAAACCAAATAATTCCATTTACTTATTCAAATGGATATTCTACTAGTTGAATAATCACATGTAATATCAATACATAATTTCATAATGATTGAATGCATAAAGCCGGACATTATAAACACATAGTCTAGGCCTTGTGCCAATACTATAAATAATTTTTTTCAAGGCCTTGTTACAAGACACTAATTTGTCTCATTAGACCTACTGATGTATCGAGGGGATATAGTGGGACCCACACATCACTTACTATGTCCAATGCATTCCTCATATGAAAAGGGTGAAACATAATCTAAACATTCGTATTAAAACTAGTATACAAAATGTTAATACTTTAACCACAAACCCTGAACGGTAAAAAAATAGCACATCCACAGTCAAAAACAACTCATTCAATACAATATGGAAGATTATTTTATAATAAATTAAACCCAATCAAGAATAAAATAAAATGGAGGATATTGACATTGATGAAAATAATTAGTAAAACTATTTTAGAGAAATATCCCCTTTTTCTTGAAAACATTTGAAAGTTGCACTATTTATCAAAGAAGTCATTTAAAAGAGATTTATGAATAAAAGTGTCCTATACCACATTGAAACTTTTGAAAGGAATTTTAATTTCAAAAAATTCATGTCCATATAAATAAATCCTTAAAAACATTTTTAAAACCTGTACATTAATGAGAAAGATTTAGATGAATAAATATCTAAAACATTTAAAACGATATTTTTCTTAAAGAGTATCTAACCAAATGAGAGATGCTTGAAGAAAGTAGTTGTGAAATAAAATCAATAAAAACTTTATAAAATCATGATAATAAAGGGATTCAATATATACTTTGTAAAAGGATAATATATATACCATATTAAAGTGAATTGGTGCATAACAACAAAGAGGTCTCATGGGAATTTAAATTGAGATGAAATCCATTATAAAGAACATATACTTATATTAAGGATAAATAAATGACATAATTACGTGTGAAAAATATAAATACACTCAATATTATATGATATTTAGTGTAAATAAATCAGAGGACATTCCCACATATTCTTGTAAAAACAATACCAATTACTTGGATGTTTAACTCAATGAATGGAAATTGATTTAAGATTACCCATATCAAATTCATATCAAGGACTTGAGAATTTATCAATGGAGTGATTATGTGTATCAAAAGTATATAAACACAATTGAGAGTTAAAATTACAACATAAATAAATAAATAGTGATTCCACGCATAATATTGGAGTAAAATAATCAATGAAGCAATGAGTGGAAATTGAAATTAAAAATTCCCTTACCGATTTGGTAACTTACAAAACATACACCCCATGAATGAAGGATCATACAATGAAGACATAAATAACCATAAATTAAATTATATTACACAAATAATACAATCATGGGAAGTACATACACCAAACAAGAAAGAAATAATGTCAAATGTAGAATGAATATCACGAGAATAAAAAGTGAGTTGAGAACACCTAACATTGTACACTTACATAGTTGAGGGTAAATTAGGATCCTTTATAATGGTTAAATAATTTTTATTAAATTATAAAATAACCACATACATAAATATGATATCATATATGATCCTCCAATATTGATTTTTTAATAATATTGCATTAGTATTATTGTTTCGGGTGTTACTGATTAGTTTTCCATTATATGTGTTATTTCATAAGTCATGTTTGTTATGGATAGGATGTATTTTATTAATATCCAGAATTATATTAATTTATTAAATATTATTTTTAATCTTCAAATGAAAATTATTCTTTAATGGTTACAATGGGGAACAAAATATCATCGCGTCATGGAGATGGTAAGCCGAAAAAATGCACGAATGATTACATCATTCTATTGATGATGAAATAATATATAATTAGATGTTATATTATATATATTGAACCATTATCATGTTATATTTATTTTTGACATCAATTATACTCATTATTATAAGCATCCAAATAATTAAGTGTTGAATAAGAAACTACACCACGCCGTGGAGACGGTAAGCCGTACGTACATACGGATGGTGACTTTGTCATTCATAGGATGATTAGAATAATGAATATGGTCATAAAATATTTATAATAACATAAAAATAAGTATAAGGTAGTGTATCTATTATTTTGGTTTGGAGACAACAAATAAAGAGGAAGAGGAAGAAGAAAAGAACTTTGAATGAGGTGATGAAATAATTACCTCTTCTTCTGGTGTTTCCTTTTGATTTGAACAAAAGGGAACATTAGGTTAGCTTTATGATCGAATCAAGGCTTCTAGGATGAAGTGTGGGTAGTTTGGAGGATATTTTATTAGGGTTTGGTCAATACAAATGGCTTTGGAGGTGTAAATTTGAGATAAGGGGAGGTGACCTTTTATAAGAGAGGTGAGGGGCACTTTAGGAAAAGCTTGAAATTTTAATTAATTATAAAATAATTTTCAGTTTATAATAGATCCAAATGAATTTATTTAGAGGATAATGTGGGGATGGTTATAAATACTGTCAAAAAATAGGTTTTAGACAAGTTTATGTCACCATATTAACCTCATCTTTTAGATTTAACTCTTAGTTAAATAGTTAACATATACCATGTCTTCTTGTATTTTTATATTTCATGGTTAATAAACTTTATATAATATTCCAAGAGAACATAAAGTGGTTTATTAATGACATATATAACCTTATAAAAGTTCTTTGCCTAAATATTAGTTTTTTTGGAGTATTATATCATTTAATAAAATAATATTTTTTTAAAAACTCATTTATGTCAATTTTGACACTATTTAGTATTTTTTTGTTAATGTCATAAAAACTTAATTAATTTGAATTTTTTTTAATAAAACCTAAAAAGTCATATTGACATATAAAATTAGTTTATATAGTCAAAAGTTTCAATTTACAATTATTTTAATATTTTTTATATCAATTATTTTCATCTTTCATTAATAAGGTAATTACTGCATCATTATTGTGTCATAAATATATTTAATTATTTAAAATATAAAAATTATAAATAAAATAACATGATGTAGGAAATATTTTTATATATATTATGAATATTTGTGGTCAAATTTACTTTATGTAAAACCCTATATTAAAATTGTTTTAGTTATTAAACTTTGGATTTAACACTTTTAAATGTTTTTTAAATAAAATATAATAAATGTCATAATCAAATCCAACTGGATAAAAAGGATCATATTTTATTCCTAAGGTTTATTTCAGATGAAAAACACTTATTCAATAGAATTTGGACATGTATTGGGGTAATTATAATATCATTTTTACCTTTAATTACCCTATTTACTTTTAACCATGGTAAATAAAATTCAAAAGTTACTATTCAGCAACAATTATTTTCATCCTATTAGACCATATTTTACTTATTTATGTCAACCGTGTCTATTTTATTTTTTAAATTCAATTCACAGAAGTGGTAAAATTACGTTTTATATAGATTTGCAAATATGCTTTGAAGGTAGGTAAAAGATGTGAAAAAGTTCAATAAAATTATATCTAATCTTATTATAAAATTATTCTAATGAATTAAATTGGAATAATATATGTATTATGTACCTATTTTTACTTTAAAATTAAATTTAAATTAAAAACTATTATTTAAATAAAAATTTGGTTTTATACAATATCGGAGTGATTTTCACTATTCATCAAAAATTATAAATTTTAGAAAAATACCAGAAAAATCACCCTAACATAATTTTGATATTTTGAATTCAAAAATGATATCTATTTTACCAAATTAATGACCTGTTATTTGCTTTAATTAATTTAAAATTAATTCCCATTGTGAAAACCAGAAAGCGGGTTTTTTAGAAGTAAAAACAATCAAAATATTGACATGTGTTTACATCCAATTTAAATGTAAAATTACTTCTAATGACCAAAATTATATAAAATGATAAAAATTTAATCTATATATACTCTAAAAATAATTAAAAGGATAATCTAACAGTATAAATAAATTGAGTAAAGATGCAGTTTTGAATTATAATACTTTATTTTTCACTACTCATTAAGAAAATGTAACTTCTCTTAAAGTTACCTAACATTCACCCTAACCTAATACTGATATTATGAATTCAAAAATTAATTCAATTTCAGAAAATTAAATTTATAATAGTGTTTAAAATTTATTTTATTATTGTTCACCATAAGACATAATAAGTAGTTTTTTTTATCAAAATAGTACTTATATTTTATTGAAACTTATACATTTCCTTATAGATATGGTTTATTTATGTGATAAAATTATAAATGAAATTTAAAATTTATTTATTACTATTCGTATTACTATATTTAATTGTTATGTTATGAATATATCATTTTAATAATTATAAAACTAAAGTGTTGTTTTGTAGAGACTCAATCTTGCATGTAAGCCAAGTCCGTGTTGCGTGAAATATATGCTATTAAATTTCTTTAAAGGTATAATGTACTGTGAAATCTGGGGGTGTTACAACAATAAATTCTAACTACCATATATTCTATTTAATTAGTGGAAATTCATAAATAATTTTTTTTATTATAATCCTAGGAATCTAAAGCTTCTCCTAGAAAATTAAAGGTTCTATATGTATGTTTTCTTTTTATTTTACATCCACAAAATTTATCATCTAAAAAAATTTAATGTTCAAATTAATTTCTAGAATAATAAAATAATCCAATATCTATGGTTCCCTTAAGATAATTCAAAATTCATTTTAAAGCCTTAAGATGGTACTATTTAAGATTATCTTGATATCTTACATATAAGAGTACTGAAAAAATCAAATTTGGATGACTAACTATCAGATAAAGTAAATTACCAATCATTCCTCTAAAAATCATAGGATCAATTTTTCCCCAGATTCATCAAGATATAAATTATTTTAGTTTTTTATAGGAGTAATTATTCATTTAGAATTTTCACATCCAAATTTCACAAGAATATTTTTTATATACTTATGTTTATATATAAAAGTTCTTTTTGGTTTTTTTTGAAATTTGAAATCTAAGAAAGAAAGTAAGTTTACCTCTCATGCTCATCTCAAACTCGTATTTCATAATATCCAAAAATGAATCTGAAAGATATTTTTCATTTGATCCAAATATAATGTAACAAATATAAATTTGGGAAATGATGGTATTTTTAGAAACCTTTTAATTAAAAAGTGTTGGATCTGTAGCTCCATTAACAAAATTGTTTTATAAAAAAAAATCTAGTTAATACACCACACAAGGATCAAGTGGATTTTTTAAGTCTATGAAGTGTCTCATAAATTATAAATACATGATCCTTAGATTTTGTTTTCAAAACCATGAGTTATACTAAATAAAATCCCTCTTTTACATATCTATTAAGGTAAAATACTTCACGACCATTTAAAAAGTTTAAAACATTGAAATGTTGCATAATCTAGAAGTATACATATTTCTTAAAGTCTAGATAATGGAGTAAAAGTTTTTTCATAGTCTATACATTCTTGTTGATTATAAAACTCTATAACAAGTCTATATTTATTTTTAACTGTGATTCCATTTTCATCACATTTATTTTGAAAAAACCATTTTACCACTATTATAGTTGAATCTTTTGGTCATTCAACTGGAGTCTAAAATTTATTCCTTTTGAATTCATTAACTTCATCATGAATATATTTTATTGAATTTTTATATCCTAAATCCTCATTAGGAGTCACTAGTTCTAATTGATATAAAAATGGAAAATTTTATATTTCATTTCCCCTGGAAATTTTATTTCAAAATGGATAATCTACATCAACAATGATATTATCAATAGGATGATTCCAAATAATTAACTGATTACTTGGGTTTATAAAAATATGTTCTTGAACAATAGTTTGAATTTATTCTTGTGGTAGAACTTATAAAAATATTTCATTAATTTTTTTTAAATAAGAACTTTCTAACATGGGATGAAAGTTAGTTTTTGAAATAACATCTAAGGTTATTGGTTGAGGTTGTTTGAAAACAAAAGGATCAGCTTCATCAAATTTAACATGAACTTTTCCCTGAAGAGTAATTATATTTTTATTAAAAAATTTATAATCCTAGTTTTAGAATAAATTAAAAATATTACTTTAACATATTTTGGAGAAAATTTATGTAAATTATCTTTAGTATTCAGAATTAATACTTTTCATCCAAATACTCTGAAGTAAGAAAATTTTGGTTTTATTATAGTCCAAAAATCATAAGGACTTTTATTAATAAAAGGCCTTATTAAAAAAGATTTATAGTATAGCAGGTAGTACTAACCCCTTCATCCCAAAAAAGTTTAGTAATTTTGTTTCCAATCACTATGGTTATTGTAATATATTGAATAATTATATTTATTCTTTCAACTACACAATTTTTTGTGGATTTTTAATTGTTTAAAAGTTATGTATTATAATTTTTTTACTACAAAAAGTTTTAAATTTAGAATTTATAAATTCTCCACCCTATTCACTATAAATAGTTACCAAAGGAAGATTTTTCTCATTTTTAACATGGTCTAAAAACTTTCTAATGGAGAAATAGGATTATAACTTTCTTCCTAGAAAATATATCCATTTATATCTTGTATAGTTATAAACTAAAACATATACATAATATTTTACACCAATAATTCTAGTTTGAGTTAGACCAAATAAATACATGTGCACTAACTATAAATAATTATAATTTAAAACTTTAATAATATATTTATAACTTGGTTTATGTTTACTTCCAAATTAGAAAGGATAAAAAACTTTAGAATAATTAAATTTAATCTGCAGTAGATCTCTAACATGTCCTTTCATAGTGATTTTGGATAAAGTTCTAACATAAAAATGTCTTAACATTCTATGACACAAAAAATATTGACCTTACAATGCATTAAAGAATGGTATTTCTTGGATCTTATGTTACTCTATGTTAAGTATATATACATTCTCATTGCTGTTGGCAGAAAGAATAAAATTATCTTTTGAACTATGAAAAATAGATTTATCATTACTAAAGTTCACAATATAACCCTCATAACATAATTAAATTATACTAATAATATTGTTATTAAGTCCCACAAATAATTAAACATTTGAAATTAAATATTTTCCCAGAAAAAAATATCACCTATTATAATAATTCCTCTACGAGTGTTTTCACAAAAAGTGAGTTTTCCACATTTGATTTTAATAATATTATAAAATAAATCCTTATTATTAGTCATATTTATACAATATCGAATATCCTTATACCAAATATTATTACCATTGGTATACTTATTATTTTCCTTAAATTAAGAAAATTATAATTTTGGTACACAAAATTTCTTGGGTCCACCTTTATTAAAAAACAATATTTTTTGAATCCTCATCTGCTCTACTTTATTTTATTAATCAATTTCCAATTATTTAGAAAAATAAGGCCTGTAAAATCCTAAATAATCTAATCTATTTATAAAATATATACTTTTATAATGTACACCACCTTGACATTTAGTTAAAAATGGTGCACTTTTTAGAACAAAATAGTTGTTTTGAAAATTTGATTTATTATTAGTAAAACCCATTCCAGTTATATTTTTATGACCTTTTATTTGTCTATAAATTTTATAAAAATTTTCATTACCAGTAGTAAATTTTGATATTAAAATTTTCAGACTTGATATTTTAGAATTTAGTTTCAAAAATAAATTTTTAACCTCAATAGATGTAGTACTAGAATTAATGTTTTGTAACTCTTTTGAAAAATTAGTTCTATTAAGATCAGATTTATCTCAGTCTTTCAGAAGATTATAAATTTCAGTAGTAAGTCTATAAATTATAGAATTTTCTTTTGAATTTTTTTCTTCATCAACTTCATGTTTTTTAGAAGATTCACATTTTTTTAAATTTTTTTATGAAAATGTGAAGCTTCCTTAAATCTTGGTAAAGTATTATTCTCTTCTGATGTAGATTCTTCACCTGAAGATATATAATTATTTTTATTCTTTATAAATAGGATAGTTTGAATTAAATGTAAAATTGGTTAAGGATTAAGCATATTCCTTAGGCATGTAGAAATTATTACTCCTTAGAAATTCTTCAAAGAAGGAAATATTCACCTGGAATTCACATTCATCGGCTGATGAATTTTCTGAAGAACTATCACCTCCAATTTCACTCTAAGGGTCTCATTATTTAATAATTTTCTTACAATTTTTTCTATAAAAAATCTTATAATTCCTATCCTAATTTGTACCCTTCTAATAATTTATTTTAATCTTGGGAAAATATTGTTTGATATGATGAGGAATCTTGCACACATAACTTATCATTTTAGAATAATCATTCTTTTCATTCCTATCCTTCAAATTATTCTTATACTTATATCTGAAATATTTATTTCCAATGATCTTGTTCATTCTATTAAAAAGTTTAAATAACTATTTATTGGACTATTTAGAGGAATTGATCTCATTTTCAAGTTGAATTCATTATTCTTTGAATACTTAGAAACTTTATATTTAGATCTCACTTGCTTAGAAGCAACTGAAATATAAGAAAAAGATGCTCCATTTATCTTTTTTTAATTTTCAGAATCTCTAATCAAATATACCCTATACTATATAAGAGTTCCTATAAAATCATCCAATCCTAACTTAGTAATCATATTTGTATCATCAAGAGCTATTCTCTTGTATTAAAACTCTCCTAGCATAATTTCAATGATCTTTGCAACAAAAATATGATTAGTAAGTTCTTTATCACAAATATAATGTAAAATATCAACAATTTTCATAAATATCTAATGCATCTTAGTAAAAAATTCTCTAGGTAAGAAATTAAATTCTTAATAACCATCTTTAATCATTTCTCTTATAGTTTCTATAACTTTAGAAGTACTAAAATGATTAATTTAAAAATTTTCCAAAATACTTTTTGTAGATTCACAACAAGAAATTTGACTATAGATATTCCTTATCATAGAATATAGTAAAGTATTTTTGACTCTATAGTTATATTTATATTCCAAATTTTATTTATTTTTAAAGGTATAAATCACGTTTTCTAGAGTAAAATAATAACCAGTTAATATGAAAAAATTATCAAATGTTATGTTGATATTTTTTTCATATGATCTCTCTAATACTCATAATCAGTCCCACTGAACATTGTTGGTCTATTAGGATTAATATTTTCAAGATTTCCAATATTAAAACATGCTATTTTTATAAACAAGAAATATATAATTTATAAAATTATATGTTTTTATAAGAATAGTTTATACAAAATTTATAAATAATAGTTTATAAAAAAAGTTGTAGAACAAGGAAACACGATTAATATAACAAAAGTAATAGCTAGTAAGTTAAGTAGTAGAACCTCCTTTGATACCAAATATAGTATCGAATACTAATACAATGGATTTAAGTGGGATGGGGGTGAATTTTAGTTTTTAAAATAAAAATAACAATTTTCTTAACCTATTTATTAAAAATTTATTAGATAGAAAGTTTTTTGGAATTTTAGAGTATATAAATCATATAGATTGTTCATCTGAATATAAATGTTAAAAAACAAATATAATAAATAAAAATTTTCTATATAATTTCATATTGGAAAATATAAATTAAAAAAATAAGTAAATTAAGGCTTCATAAAGTTGTAATGAAAATCTTATAAAACTTTTTAGAATAATGATCCACTCTTTAACCTTTAGTGTTAAGGAAGACCATAATAAATACTTTAGGAATCCATATTTTTAACCAAAATTTAAGGTATGTCATCTTTAAGAAATGAATACTTTGTTACTATGATTGGAATAACTATTTTTCCCTAGCCACAAGAACCTTCAATTTGTATGATCTCACAAATCCTTTGTCTTCCTATCCTTGAAATCCCTCCTTTAAAACAAACTGGATAGAAAACAATGATTATAAAATCAAAATGTTCTAATAGATTTACAATCCTCACATGGATGTTTTTGAACTAAAATTATCTAAATATTTATAAATTACGAGTTACAATATATTATAACTTAATAAACTTCAGATAAGTTTAGTTTCAAAAGTATCTCTTATTCCTTCTCCTTGAATACACCACTATTTATAGTCAAATATTCAATGGTGATATTTCATGATTCTCAGAGTCAGTTTCCATGACCTCAGAACAAACACCATCTTTATAGCTCATCATGTTCATAAAATTATAATAAGATTTAAAACAAAAAATTTTAATAATATTTTATGGAGTGAAATGATTTTTTTATTTTGAAAATTTGTATATCCCCATCTCGAATATTTAAGGAAGATTCCATATGAAAAACATATCTTCTTTCATTCAAATTTTTTTTATGATAGCATTAATATAAAATCATCAAATTGGACTTAGTTATACCCTAACTTCACCACTTTTATAACTGATCATACAAAAATATATATAACTACCTATCTGAACATTGGAACAATTTCATCCAAATAAACTAATTTATTACATCTGATAAATTGATATTCTTCTCTTTGGAAAAATAGATTTTCAGGAAAAACATCCTTAAAAACTAGGGAAGTATAAAATTTAGTAAAAAATATACTTTAATAAAATTTATTTTGATTTTGAAAAATAGGTAAGAAAGTTTTGTAAGAAATTTTGATTCAATAAATGGAAATTGATAGTAAATAAGAATAAGAATAATTGAAATTTGAAAATGGAATTTTTTTATTAAAATAATTTTCATTATATTTTTATTTTAAATTTAAAATTCCAAATTTTGGAATTTGAATTAAAAAAAAAATAAATTAATTTTTGGAATTAGAATAACAATATTATCTTAAGATTATTTTTTCGTATTTTTTCTGAAGTAGTTGATTTTTGGCGAATAGTGAAAAAATAAAGATATTGTTAAAATTGTCACTTTTATGAAATTATCAAAATACAATAATGAATTAATTTTTTGAAACATTTTTATTTAGAAATATATATAATTATAAGTAAAATAAACCATTTACAATTACAATGTTTTATCTATAAAACCCATGTTTTTAATTTTGGAATCATAATTTAAATTTTAATCTAAAAATTTATTAATCCACTTATATTAACAATTTGTACTAATTACTTGTAGAAAATAAATAAAAAAAGGATTTAATGATTTATAACAATATATTATTATTATTTAATACTATAAATATCATTTTTTGGAATAAAATTATGATTACTAACATAAATTTAATGACCATGATAATGGTAAAACAATTATTTTCAAAGAATTGTTTTATCAATATGGTGTAATTTTTATATAATAAAATAAATTAATATATTATTTAAAGTGAGTTTATTATAATTTTTATGACTATTTTTAAATAAATTATCAATTAATCAGTTGTAAATGAATTCTAAATGATATTTTTATACTTAATAGGGAAAACAATATTTTTCTTCAAACTAGTTTTTCTATATATAAAATGTTTTAATTTAAAAGTGAATTTTCTAGTAATTATAAATAGATTTATATTAAATTGAGATTAAATTTAGTTTTAAAAAACATAAATTTGGTAAGATTTAATATTTTATATATTTAGTAAAATATAATTTACTAGGGTAAAAACTAGTAAGCACAGTAAAAACAAAAAAAAGTTAAAAGTAAAAATATAAGAATAAATTCCTTACAAAATGTTTAAAACATGGGAATAAATAATTTTTTGATGATTTATCTACCCAATATCACCCCAAAATCCATTATTTATATATTTTAAAACCATTTATCCTTGAATAGTTTCATTCCATTATTGTAAAATAATAGGTGTTCACAAAAGTGCCTTTTTCTTCACTTATAAAAGGGGATCACATACACCCTTTCAATACACCACTTTACCTTTGAAATATTATTTAAACCCTAACATATTTATTCTACTAAAAGTCCCATGAATTATATAAATCCCTTGTTTACTAAAATTTATCCTAATTCATTCAATTTTTAAGAGTTCATCAATTGGAAGTTCAAGATATTGATGTAAGCATTACTTAATCCTTAACCATTTATTCTTATTATTTACCTAAAAATACTTTCCAAAACATAGTTATATAATGAAATAAATATCATTGTTTTGCATAAGTATTGTTATATTTAAGGATTAACCCTTATTTATTCCTTTCTATCCACTTATAAAAACAAAAGAACATCGATCATGCATTGTTTGGACTACCGCCTCTACGAAGTGACATCATTGGGTTTTCACGAACGCCTTACTTCAATAGTTATAAGTATATATTTGAAAAATAAAAGTGATGTATATTATATAATTATGAATATTAATAGACAAACTATAATCCCTATTCATTTCCTCTGATTCTTTAGGAAATGAAAATATTAATCATGCGTTGTACGAACTACTACCTCCATAAAGTAATGTTTTTTTATTTTCATATAGATTTTCAATATTTATATAATCCACTTAAATTATGACTAAAAAACTTCAAAATTTATAAATAATATCATTATTAGTATTATTTTATAATGATATTATTTTCAAATAAATAATTTCTTAACAATACTCACCCATTGAATTATGGTATTTTTATATTTGGGTCAGTCTAACCACCTACTTGAAAAATGATATAAAACCCTATCATAGATGAATATAGAACCTTAAATAATAATATCATTATAAGTCAATACTAAAATGTTGCTTAAACCATGAGGGTTTCTTTTCTCAAAATTTCACCCCTTGAGTCATATTTTTTATTATACATAATGTTTTCTTTGAAATAGTGTATCTAATACCCATTTAATGTGTTTTATCATAATCTTCTCATTATTCACTATATTTAGTGTTTCATTTAAAATTATATACTTCAAGGGTTTTAATTTGAAAGTTTCTAAAGCTGTAAGTGTTGTTTGTCTCTATTTTTCAATTATGTGAGAAATGTTTGATATTGTGCACCATATTTTATTTTTTATGGTGTATTATCTACCCTATTTTCTTTAGGTATAATGAATATATTTCATTTTAATATATTTTAATTTCTTTTTATCACTCTCATGTTATTTTGATTCTTATATTACCACTAAAATAACGGTGTTTTCATGTCAATTTTGTTTCATTGAGATATGATTCATATTCAACACCTATTTAATTTTTGTGGTGTATATATATTGAATATATATTAATTTTTAAATCCTACCATACTAATTTCTTTTTTAGGATTAAAATTGTATAAATCCATAATTTCCTTTGTCTTTCCAAATCATCCTCTCTTATGGGCATGATTTTTCATCTAATGCCTTTCCTCTACGAATACCCTATTTTTCATTACATTGATCGAAGTGAATTCACTTAGATATAAATAAATGAATTGGTTAGGGAAATTATCAACTTAATCATATACCATTACACCATATAATGTTCATTTTGGGGATAATTACATAGAAATCCATCTATTTATTGATTGAAGAAATATTAACAATCTATATATTCGTTATTTCAATATAGAAATCTATTAATTACTAAATTAAGTTTGTTGTTTATTTAATAATTTATTCTTTAATTAATATGATGAACTAATTAGACTAAATTATTAATGGTTTAGGCCCATAATAGGTCATCGATTCAACGATAGGTCTCATGAGACAAAATAGCTTAGGTATTTTGGTGTATGTTTGCCCCGGAAAAATATTGCCTAAACACAAGGACTTAATGGTATTATCATGATGTATAAGATCATGATGTATTGGATTAAGGCATGTAATTAGCCATTAAACATTATTCATTTCATATCTAATGAACCGGTTATTGTTATTCATGTGTTTATTTGTTTATATATCGAGCATGGATATGTTATTATCATAGTTTCTTTTGATTATGATATTATTTTTATTATCTATTCATACTATATTATTTATTCCATTTTATGATCACCTATGATCATTGATTATTATCGCTTTTGTTTACCCTTACTGGGTGTTTTATATCACCCCTTCTTGTATTTCTATTTCCCGAGGTTATGGATAAAATAATTACACGTGATTTGTCTAAAAGAGCATATTGTGTGGAGTATTTTTTAGGATATATTGAAGACTTATCTTTGATTTGGTATTTTATTATATTGTAAAAATTTCCATTTTATGAGGAAGTCATGGGGTTTTTTAGTTAATTTTTTTGTTATGTATCTAAAACTTTGAATATAAAATATCCTTCAAATGCAAGTGTCTCAATATTTGTTAGTGAGAGTATAATTATTTTTGGTTAAAATTGAGTCACTCTAGGTGATTTAAAAGTCGGTATATAAAGAAGCTATTTTGGATCGAGGAGTGTGAGGTCAAGACATCATAAGTCACATTAAAGGAGAGATTAGATAACTTTGGATAATAGGATTCTATTTGGGAAAAATTAAAGCAGTGAAAGGTTAAGTTTTATCCTGATTTCAAAGATATATATAACCCATTAGTTTTGTTAAAGTAATATCTAATATTTTTGGGATTGGGAAAAGATAACTTAGTAAAAAACCATAGGATAAATCTAAAACATATTTCTAAGTATAATATAACATCCTAAAATTTTGGTAAAGTAGATATTCTATTATTTTCTGGGAAAAACCATCTCTATCGAGACACTATAAGTTGTTATAGTCTCTAGTAAAAATGTACCAATGGGAAATGATACTAAAAAGCGCATGTTGGTTATTTACTCAATTGTCAACTGGTGCATGAAAAATTGGCCCAACTCCACACTGGGTTTGACACTCTCAGGGCATATTAATTAGTTAAGAACATTCTATTTTCAATCCATTATTGAGGATTTATTATATTATTGAATTATGCTAAGAAGGACAAGAGAAACCAACCTAAAGAAAACTTGATTGAACAAAGAGTGATTTAGGATGAATTGAATGTTAATATAATAAGTTTTAAAAGTAATACATTTTGTGTTTGAATTTTTTAGGTAATTATTTTAAAATAATTATATTATGATGTTGACTATTCATCACTCATGAATAAATTCTTTTGGTTTTATTAATGGATGATGTATCCTCCTAACCTAGGATCTACTTAACCCGTGCCCCAATTTGGTGGGTCACATTGTCTCAAGAATGCCTCCCCCGTATTCCAGATGATTCCAACTAGCAACAAGGGTCTAAGGTGGTATAATGGAGAGCTTAGACCCTCTTATTATATTAGAGCAATAGATATAATAAAAAACAGAAAACAATATAAGCACATATAATCAAATAGAATGATGGAAAGAAATATAATAAACAAATCTAGAAGCCTAAAAAACAAGAAACTATAATAATAATCAAAATCCCATTGGCTAAGTCATATACAAGTATATTATGGCATCTGATATATAAAAAGTGGAAACAAGGGATAGGAATCTACAAAATGCTATACAAAAATAAAAAAGTCTAAAATAATGCTCCACTAGGATTTTGAGAATATGCTCGGTCCTATTCTCCCATGCTCCATGCTATAAGTAAATCATATCAAGTTTCTATAGCAGGTCACTTGCCCTTATCCATTCCTATAGACATGTAATCTACTTGGGAACCAATTATTTCCTGATTAGGGTGTGAGTTAAAATACTAGTTTTCCACCACCAAACATGTCTAGATATAATCAAAGTAGTGTACATAACTAATTAGTGTGTAGGTATAATGAATAACAAATGATGATGAATAAATAAATATCGGGTTTCTTAGGTTCTCACATGACACCTGGCTGGCTCTTCCTGCTTCTACATAGGTCAGTGTAAGATTCTGGACAGTAACCATATATATAGTAATCATATATATATATATATAGTTATACATTGTATACACATATGTGAACTAAGTACATGAGGACATAAGTAGGAATATACATGGATTCTAGGTGCTATCTAGACCTAGGGCGTAACTCAGGCATACATAACTAGTATAAGGGCTATAAGATCCAAAAAATGGTACATTCACTAAATATCATAATAAATGTGAGATGTCATGCTCATCACTTGAGATATGTGGGGTGAGACATCATTCCCAATATCTGAATCAGGAGAACATGATACGCTATTCCCATAGCCTAGATATAATTATAACGGTGAGAGATGTCCAGATCAAAACCTGATGTATGGGAGAGTGAAATGTCATTCAAAAAAAGTCCCTTAACCATCATTCCATAAGAAATATCAATGGAAAAATCATAATAATAATAACAACTTATGGAATAACATCTTTACCATTGTAATCATCAAGATCTAATATAACGAAGGATGTCAAAGTTCAAATAATCCATATAATAAAACATGCATCAATTAAAGTTGCCTTTCTACCTCTTTCCATTTCATTTAAAAAATCCAGTTAATTAATCAATGAATGGAAATTCATAATTATTCATAATAATTAATCCACTTAATTAATTGATAAATAAAAACCATTTCATGATAATCCAAGCATTTAAGAGGTGATTTGATCAACTAAACAATTATATAAAAGGGGGAATTCCATCCAGCACACCCAAATGGGTGGCTATAATTTCCGTCAACATCCTCTAATCACTTAGAAAGTGTACACAAGAGTATAACAAATGCATATAATTATTTACAAAGAAAAATAACATTTTAATGTTGCACATGAAAATGGCCGATGTGTGACACAAAGACTACGATATGAAAACATCATGACTTTTAGGGAAAACAACTAGACCACAAACCTTAGGACCGTATTTTTATCTTTTTCCAATATCAAATTCAAATTTGAAGTAGATTAGATGAAAAACAAAGAGTGAACCCCTGACCCAAAAATAAGGTGAATTATCTCACACCAAAATAGTACAAGAGATGGAAAGAAGAATTAATAAAGGAAACAAGATTATTTAAGATCTTACTGATGTAGATCAAACATGATCTACGATGTTTGAATTGGTGTATTAAAGGATAAAAACCTTGATACCTATATTAGGAAAATAGAGAGATCCATGGGAGGAAGATGGAGGGGATATCAGCAAGAAATGAAAGAAGAAAGAAGAAATGAGACTAAAAACATTTTAAAGTTGAAATTGTAATTTTGACCATTAGAAATTGGTTTGTATAGTTTGGTAGCATGGTTGGGAAAACCGTGAACAAATCATAATGCCTCCACTATATAAGAAGATACACCACAAGAGCTAGGAACATGGTTTGGCTGACTTTGTGCACACTATGAGAAGCCCACTATGAAGATGTCTGCAAATTTTCACATGGTCCTGTTCCTCATCTTGCACAGTTGTAGGAAAAATGTGCGACCTCTTATTGAAAATATGTTTCCCAGACGGTTAAATCACACAGTTTTTACTTTTCATGTGATAACCATTCAAGCCACTCTATTTTTCCATTTTCTAGAGCTTCGAGATCCAAACATTCCTGATATTTTTTTGGAACCTTACTTAGTCCATATTGCATGTTTACCAAGAGATTTTTTTTTTCAAAAAAGTCCATAAATTAGTGAAAATAAGGGTCGTTACATCGTACCCTTCTTATAGAAACCCATCCTTGAGTTGGACTTTTGAGGGTAAAGGGGGAACAACTGATAAAAGTTTCATCCACTGAGCTTGTATACCAGCTTCCAGATCCCAATTATCATCCTTTACTCAGTCGTACTACCATAAAACTCATAATAAAGAGAATGAACTTCCTCAGAGTGTATCCACATTCTTATCCACAATATGCATTGGGTAATCCTCAAAAGAAAAATCCTTATCTAACTTAACCTCATTAGGTTGGAAAACATGTGACGATTTTGGATAAAACCAACATAGATTAGATTAATGAAAGAAATCATGCATAGACCAGTATCTATGAGGAAGTGATATCAGGAAAGACACTGGTCCGATTCATTTTAAAACCTCAAAGGGTCTAAAAAATCAAGGAAAAATATTACACTTCCTTCAAATATGTCGATGGACCAACCTGCTCAAAACTCATAAGAAAACTCGATCCCTAACCTTGAAATAAAGTGGTCATCAACGTCAATTGGCATATGAATTCTATCCAGACAGAGCTATCATTATGGGCTTTATGATAAATTGGACCAACTCTATAGTGTATTGAATGAGACATGGTCTAAGTAAAGCTACATCCCCTTCCTCTAACCAGTATAGAGGTGATATGAAAGGCCTACCATATAAGGACACATAAGAATACATCTGAATTTTAGCATGAAAGATATTATTATAAGTGAACTCAAAAAAGGGTATGTGTTTCTCCCAAGAACCTATGAATTCAATGACACGTGCACAAAACATTTATCTAACACCTAAATCATACACTCTATCTATCTTTCAGTTTTTGGGTGATAATATTTACTCCGAAGCACCTATGTTCCCAAGGCCATATACAACCCCTTCTAGAACTGATACATGAAGCAAGAAACCTTGTTAGATATGAGTGATAATGGATCTCAATATAGATGTATGAACACCCTGACATATTAACTCTCTAGCCCGTCAAGCATAAAGGTCTATCACATATGTAAGAAATGTGCATCATTCATCTAAAGATTAAAAACAACCCAAACTATATAATTTCCATGAGGTGATATAGGAAAAAAAATAATTAATTCTATTCATAAATTGTCCTATTTACACCCAAGAATGGAAAATAGCTATAGAAGTCCTGCCGGTCATTGGTGCTCCTCCTTCACCTGCTGACATGTGGAACACCGAGTGATAAAACCAGTTATCTCCCATTTCATAGCAGTCCACTAATAGTGGTGATGTAAGTATCAGTAAATCTTGGTGAAAAAAGGATGTACTACCCAAGATAAGGCATAAAATTCCTGTATCATATCCTCTCTGATGTCTTCTTGGACCCAAAAAATCCCATGAAAGCACAAGTCCTCATCCTTATCCATGGTCTAACTAGAAGAAGAATCATCATCTGAGATAATTTCCTTTAGGCCCAGGCCCTCTGGATCTAAAATTAGCCTCATTCTCACCCCTTCCATAAGGGCAGACATCACTACTATTATTGAGAGGTATGTCTTCCCATTAACCTCCTGAACCTTAACATATATCTATGAAATAAAATCCACGAGTTTCCACTCACCAATAGCCTCCTGAACCACATGTGTCTGTGTCTTCCAGCTCCGAGTTTCATCTACAACATTTCCATTTCCTAGCATATAAACAACATTGAAATCTAATGATTTTAGGTACTCAACATATCCATGAAAAATGATATTTAGATAACAATGTTTGAAGATGTAATTTATGATTTTGTGATTAGTGAATGCCAAAAAATTACCTCCAAGTTAATAGTGTCTCCAACTTTGAATCAAATGAAAAAAATAGATAGCTCAAGGTCATACATCGGGTATTTCCACTCATTATTCCTCAACCAGTGAGACTCGTATCCTATGACTCACTTTTCTTGCACAAAGATATCTCCTAGAGAGATATTTGACGCATCACAGTAAATAGTATATCTTATGCCTGGATATGAAAGAATCATGATCGGTGATGAAACCAATCTAAACTTTAACTCCTAAAATGATGATTCACGAAATTCCAACCATAATAATTTCAAACCCTTCTTAGTCAAGTATATAAGAAGCACTTAAAGGTGTGAGAAATCCTAGATGAAGCATTTTTAATATCTATCTAACCCCAATATACTCTTTATATCAAAGAAATTATTTGTATGATCCTAGAAAACCACATGTCTCATTTTATAAAGTTGGACCGATACTCCTTAATCTGTGATGATATAACCTAGGAAGTGGACTTTATTGATCCATAAGTTACATTTACCAATATTAGAATAAGGTTGTTTCTCTATTAATGTATTCAACAGAATCTCAAAATGGTTGGTATGGTTGTGTTAAAAACATGAATACCCTAATATGTCAACCAAAAAGACTACTAAGAAAGGATCCATTTACAGGTAGAAAACCTGATTTATCAGTTCCATAACGAATGAAGATGTGTTCATGAGACCTAACAACATTAACATGCACTTGTAAAGATTATACCTTCTCTTGAAGGATATATGAGGCATGTCTGATGAACTGACATGGACCAAATGATATCCTAAAATTAAATCAATCCTTTAAAAGACCCTAAATCCTTTTAATAGATCAAATTGGTATTCTATTCAAGGTAATGGATAGTAGTTCTCTACTATAATCTGGTTAAACCATCATTAATTCACAAAAATATTGAGGGTTCCATATGCCTTCTTGAAAAAAAGGACTGGTGAACCCCATGGAGAAGTGCGGGGGCATATAAAACCTTTAGCCTCCAGGTCCTCCAACTATTTCTTGATCTACCAAATCTCTTTATATTCCATTCTATAAGGATTAATGGACACTATTTATAATCCTAAATCTAGCTTGATAGTGAATTCTACCTCTCTCACTAGAGGTTTCCCAAAAAAGTCATCAGGGAAGACTCCCCTAAAATGATCCACTATAGGAGGTAAAACATTGGGTAGTAACCCTTGATCTTCAAAGAATATATTGAAAATATGGGTTGTCACTCGTCCCAACCCCTGATTATCAGGTGCATCTCAAGATTCATGGACATACCATTATACCTTATATATATACCAAAACCCTATGGTGATGTAAACATCACCCTCCGACAATAACAATTGATATGATCATGATAGAGAACTAACTAGTACGTCCTGATGATTACATAAAACCTAGTCATGTTGAGGATGAAAATATTACATATAAATAGATATCTACCTATCTCAAGGGGAAATATTTACATTAGAGAATGATCACTGATTGAATACCCAATGGGGTATTGATTTCCATCACACCATATAAGTTTTCTATCTCAAAGAACACACAATCCATGATTTCCTATGATATAAAAGTGTGTAACATGCCTATATCAAATAAATCCGAAAATAAGGTATAAGATACTCCAATAGTTACTTGAACGATAGAAGTTCCATTGATATACTCCTCTAGCATAGGTTATACTACATGTAATTAGCCTATACCATGACCTCGAGTCACCACCTAACTATCTTGAGCAAGCCTGCTCTGCTGGTGCTGCAAGTCATGAGTCTAACTACCTCTTCCTCAACCACTAGATCATTTGGAGTGCCAGGTGATATTCTAGCTTCCTTAATGATGAGATACTACCATATACACTTCATAATGTGGGTAAGTGTAGATCCCCAATCGCTAGGAACTAATGGAAAGGTCCTTTAGAAGTGTTGGATGTGTCCCATCCTTATTATGTGAATTACATTGGATCCAAAAAACACTAGGGTTTTTTATGTCCTAGTTTCCCACATAGGTGACATATAAGGAAACTGTTAGCATGAGGAGTTTGAATACTACTACCCCCATGAGAAGCTTCAAAAAATCACTTTCACTCACTTTAATAAACACTGGAAAACCTGGGTGATGAACCACCATGGTTCCCATCATCAACATCCCTCAGATTCCCCTCAGTAATGAGGTATTGATTGACTATCTCAGAAATAATAGTAAATAAGAAGATATTGACATGTGATCTGATAAACTATATCAAACCATCATTGAATCACCTTATAGTCATAAGACCATCAATGGATAGAGTTGGAGTGAACTGTTATAGATTAGTAAAGTGATAAGAATACTCCATGATAGAAATGGATCCCTTCTTATGGTTAATACACTATCTATCCAAATCATCCCTTAGAGTCTGTGGAAAAAAGTTTTCATAAAATATCATCTAGAAGTCCATCCAGATCTTATCTCGCTGTCAGTTTTCTTAGGTAATAAAATCCCTATATCATTTGGAATAATCACATAACATAGAAGTATAGATCTTGATCCTCCACTCTGAAGTCATATCTAGATTCTAGAAGATAGAAAGCATACCCTATATCCATTACTGAGTAGCATGTAGTCCACTATCCCCTGAAAAGGTGGGAGGATGCTGCTGCTGGAACTTCAAAGTCAACTCTACCATAGTCGGGGTAGGTTGAGCAAGGCCTTTTATTAATTGAAACTTATGAATAAATCTTTATTACAATAGGAAATTGATTCCCTTATTTGGAACAAAAGGTGGTTCCATTAGTGGCACTATAAGAGGGATCGTAGGTGGCTCAAGTCCCACCACCTTTGGTGCATGGTCACCATTGCCTTCTAGGAATATGACTTGAGGATGTTCTGTTGGAATGCTTCTATAATTATAAAAACATACCTTATAAGAATATTTAGCAGTTGAAAGAATCATAGATAAGTAACTATGACAAGTACATACCTTTCCCATAGAAAAGATCACACCTCTCCGCCAACTCCCAAAGCCAGGTCTAGGTGATAGGAAAGAGCAACATATGACATAAAACCTTAAAAGACACCCCCATATACCCACTACAAAGTCCATGTTCAGGTCTAGGTATCATATCACATAATAGAGGTTCCAGTATATGGAGTGTCAATTTTAAGGTAAAGTGGAAAACACACTTTACCTTGTAATGAGAATCCCATTTAGAATTATCCGTTTTAATTGTAAGGATTTAATTCATCCATGTTTAAAATATTTATATGAATATATACATGTATCACAGTCTGAAACTAGTACTTAGAGAACCCATAACATATTATAATTGTCTAATTATTTTTTTATCACCATTCAATGAGGGAAAACACAGTTCAGATTAATGTAGACAATTTAATTAATCCAATTATATCCTCCTTACAATAAGTTTCAGAAATTTAAAAAATATAATAGTCCAGGAACTGAATATATGTAGTAGGCACATGATGAAATAAATTAGATTTGGTAGGAAAAAATACATTACATATTAGTCCTATTATGCCTATGATGACTCGTGAAAAGACACACCCTTATTTCATGAGTCTTAGGTAAAAGAAATCCTATTTCAACAACACCAATATTAGTGACATCACAAGACATGTGCATCACCCAATGTTGAAGTAATATCAACTGTCACTAGAATAATCAATATCTACAACATCCCATACTAGGTAATTTGGGTTTTACCTGTTTATGGGTTAGATACACTAAGGCATAGACTCCATGCCAAATTCTATTTCATCTAAGTTATTTTTCAAATACCCAAACAGTAAGATAAAAGGAAAAGGAATTATCTAATACCACCTGATACCAATTTATAACATCCCAACCTAGGATCCACTTAACCCATTCCCTAAAACGGTGGGTCACATGGCCTGAAGTGTTCCTCCCCATATACCTAAGGCTGCCGAATAGTAGTGAAGGTTGAAGGTGGTATAGTTGGGAGACAATACCCTCATATCAGAGTAGCACAAAAAATATAATAAATAAACAGAAAAATAATTTAAGAATATATAAATATATGGAATATTAGAAAAAAATAATAATAAATAACTATAGAAGTGTATAAAAAAAATAAATTGTGATAATATTCTAATGCCCATCGGTTGAGTCATATACAATGATGTCATCACATGCTGATATAAAAAAAAGGGAAATAGAGGACAAACATCTACCTCATTCTATACAAAAATACAAAAGGCCAAAAGACAGATCCACTAGAATCATGAGAATATACTCTATCATCTTCCCCCATTCTACATGTTATAAGTAAATCAGATCTAGTATCCATGTTAGGGAACTTGCCCCTATCCATTCCTACATACATGTAATCTAGTCGGGTACCAAAGGTGGTTTGAGGTTGTGAGATAAAATCCCAGTAGGCTACTACCAACAATTTCTCGATATAACCCAAGTAGTTTAAATATATAAGTAGTGTATATGTATAATGAATAACAAAAAATGATGAATAAATAAATACAAGTTGATTTAGGTTTCTATAGGTCACTTGAATGAATCTACCTCTTTTGATATAGGCAAGTGTAAGAGTGTAAACAATAACCATATATATATAGTAATCACACACACATATATATACATAGTTATATATTGTATATGTGTATATACACTAAGTACATGAGGACATAAGTAGGCATATACATGGATACTAGGTTCTAGATGGACCGAGGGGGTAACCCATGTGTCCCTAACTAGTCTAATGAGCTATAGGATCTAATAAAGGGTACATTCCAAGAATCTCATAAATAATGTGAGTCTCTATGTTCATAACTCAAGATAGGTTGGGTGAGATATCATGACCGACACCTAAATCAGGGGAACATGGAATGTCATGCCCATCTCCTAGATAGAAGTATAATTGTGAGAGATGTCATGATAAACACCTGATGTAAGGGTGAGTGAAAAATCATACTAAAAAAGTTCCTTAACCATTATTCCGAATCAAATATTAATGGAATAGTCATAATAATAATAATAACATGAGGAATCACCACTTTACCATTATAATCATCAATCCCCAATACAACAAAGGGTGTCATAGTTTATATAATCCATATAATAAAACATGGATCACTTGGAATGACCTTAACACCAATTTCTATTTCATTTAAAATAGACATTTAATTAATCAAGACATGAAAATTCATAATCAATAATTTTATTTAATCCATTTAATTAATTGACCAAGACAGAACCATTCCATGATAAGACAAGAACTTAGGAGGTGCTTTAGTGAACTAAAGAATTATTTAAAAGGGGTATCCCATTCATCACACCTAAAGTCGAGGCTATAATTGAGTTCACAATCCTCTAACCACTTAGACAGGGTCCACGATATCATAACAACATGCGTATAATTATTTAGAATGGAAAACCAAATTTTATGGCAGCATGTGAAAATGGAAGGCTTGTGGCACAATAAAAAATCTATGAAAACATCACTACTTTTAAGAAAAACAACTAGAACACCAACTGTGGTGTCTTAGATGACTTCTCATCCCATATTAGCTTCAAATTTGAAGTAGATCCTATTAAAAATGAAGAATAGAACACCACCATGAAAATAGATAAAATGAGATCATAGTAAAATAGAACAATATATGGAAAGAAGAATGATGAAAGGAAGCAATAGGATTAAATATCTTACCGATTCAGATCCAACATGACTGATGGAATTTGAATCAGAGTTTGGATGGATGTGAAATCTTGATCCCTAGATTAGGCAACGAGAGAGGTCGAAGGAGGGAATATTGAGGGGATATCCACTAGAAATGGAGGGGGGAAGTAGAAATGATTTTAAAAACAATTTAAGGGGAAATTGTAATTTCACCCTTAAAAAACTTAGTTTCATGGATTGGTTACACATTAGTCCAAATAGTAAGAAAACTGTGTTGTTTCCATTGTGTAAGGAGGGATGCCAGATGGGCTAGGTGTTTGGTTTGGATAACCATGCATAAGCTCTACGGATACCACTATCAAGATTTATGAAAATTTATGCATGGGAACATGACATGGCTCTCATGATTGTAGACAAGATTTGTGGGCTCTAGTTGTACAAAAGTTGCTTATGTGGTTATGCTATAAATTTAGTAATAACCACACACTAACCATGCGACCCATTCTATTTTTCTATTTTCCATAACTTCGAGATCTGAAAAATTCCCAGACGATATTGGAACCTCCATTAGGCTGTAGTTAACATTCACCAATATAAAATAATATATTCTAAAAAATGAGCCATAAATTTGAGAAACTCTTGGTTGTTACCAATGAAGTACGGAGGAACCAAATTTACAATGGATGACCGAGAAAATGTAGAGATTATCTCAACCATAAATCCAATGGACCAATAGTTTGATATATAAACTTTGTTATCATTCCAAACAAACTATAAATAATTATTATAAATGATGTGAATTTAATTGAGTTTTAAAACACACCAAATAAGGGAATGGTGGATTCTTATGAAATTTCAGGTGATGAAGATGATGAAGGAAAGAAAATTTAACTTCCTTGATTTCAATAATATTTGCTTAAGGACTAAGGAAAATTTATCAAAGGAGATGGAATATGTTTTATGTATGGAAAATAAATACATAGGGAAACAAATTTCTAAGAAAAAGTGAATTGCTCAGTATACATGGTGAAAGTAAAATTATTTCATCCTAAAGTACCACTAATAATTCACTCTCTTAAATGTGGGAAGCTTATAAATTTTCAAAGTTAATTTCCCTATCCAAGGGGTAAAAAAGATGATGGGAACCAAAAAATTTGAATTTAGGGGAATTATAATGCAACAACAACTATTGAAGTGAGTTCTAAAGATGATGTGGAGAAAGGAATACTAATCATCCACTCAATAAATTTTTGCGTTGTGTATTATCCTTGTATACCCACTTCTTTGTACTTTGAATAATTACTAAGAACATAGAATCATCACCTCGAGGACTAGATTAAATTTTATTAATAAGAATGTCTAGTAAAAAAATTATTGAATCCAAAGTCTCCATCTCTTATCAAATCAATGTTTATGAAATCCCTATAAAATCATATTATCCATATTTTAGTTGAATTTGATGTGGTATTGGACATGGATTATCTGTCCCTACACGGAGACTATGATAATTTCCAAGATAGGAAAAAACACATTTAAAATCTAAAATTTACTCATGAACACCTATTAATACAAGGTTAACTATAAACTCCCTATGAAAAATTACTATGATTATATTGTTGTATTTATCACAAATGGTTAAAGAAAAAATCAGTATTAGTTATATTCCGATTATGAGGGAAAAGATGAGTTTTCTAGTCAATCCAAAGATAGAGAGGATGAAACTTAATTAGAAATTAAGTCTAGAGTCATGTATATATTATAGAAATTCTCAACAATTTCAATAATTAGGAATAATTGAAATTACAAGGATGAAATTTATTTATGGATGAGATTATAGCATCGCAAGATTTTGAATTCTATTTTCCTTTGAAAGATAATGTGTTTAGTATCTTGTAATTAATGCAACACTGAACCAATAAAATATTCAGAAAAATATATAACCATTAAAATATATCCATATAATTAGTTTGTAAAAATAAATATAACTGAATTTGGAAATATATGTGGAAATAAAAATAAATGTTCTTATTAATATTAATGAACTAATAAAATTCAATTAATATAACTAAATATATAATATGATCATTTTATGCTAAAAATATATTTTTTTGTAAAATTTATTTTCTATACACTTTATTTTAGGAAAATAGATATGTTATAGATAAAATATATTGATTATATGAATAATTTATCAACCCAAATCAAATTGATAATTTATGGAAAATAAGAATAAGAACATTTGAAATTTTAAAAATTTATTTTCCAATGATTTTTTTTCATTATATTTATTTAAAAGTTAAATTAAAATTTTTTAGAATTTCAATTTGATAAAAATAACATCATTTATTGGATTTAAAATAAAAATATTCTCTTAATATGATTTGTTTTGGTATATCTCTAATGTAGTTATATTTTAGGTGAATAGTAAAAAATACTGATATTGAAAAAAACACAACCTTTATGACACTATCCTAACACAAGAGTGAACTGAATGTTTTTTGAAACCATTTTCTTTAAAATATATATAATTAAAAGTAAATTTAATCATTTAAAATTACTATTTTTTATTTATAAGGGCCATGTTTATCATTTTGGAAACATAAGTAATATTTTACTCTAAAAACTAATTTATTCGCTTATTATAAAAGTTAGTTTTCAAAAATTGTAGAATTTAATTACAAAAAAATGAATTTTATATTTTGTATAAATATTATAATGTTAATTAATAAGTTCATTTTAATTTTTGGGTATAAAAGTATGATTACTAGGATTGATGTTAATGAACATGATAATGGTAAAATTATTATTTTCAAAGAATTATTTTAATAATGTTGTATATTTATTATCTAATAAAATAAATTATTGTATTATAAAAAGTGAATTTAGTATAATTTTTAATCCTATATTTAAATAAATAATCACTTATTATATTTTTTATCAACACTAAATAATATTAAGAATACTTAATAGTCAAAATAAAATTTTACTACAAAACAATTTTTCTATATAAAAAATGTTTTCTTTTAAAAGTTAATTCTCTATTAATTAGAAATTGATTTATATTAAATTTTGATTAAAATTTTCAAAATACCCAAATTTAGTAATATAGTTTATTTTTTATATTTAGTAAAACATAAGCCACTTGGTTAAAAACTATTTTCCTTGATAAAAACATGAAAAGGTAAAAGTAAAACTATAAGGAAAAATAAATTCCAACATAATTAAAAAATGTTTCGAAATGCTTAATTGTATATTTTTTGTCCCAATATCACCGAAAAATACATTATTTTTAGATATTTGAACTATTGTCCCCAGAATAATTTCATTCTATATTTGAAATATAATGGATGTACAAAAAAGTGCAATTTTATTAACTTTTAAAAGGGGATCACTTACACCCATTCAATGCTCCTATTTTCCTTTAAAATATTCATGAAACCCAACCCATTTTTCTTATCCTATAATTACCTAGAATTTAACATATCAATTTATCAGTACATGTTCGCCTAAGGCCTTAAATTCTAAGGAGTTCATCAAGAACAACTTTAGGGTTTCGACGTAAGTATTACTCAATTTTTAACAATTTCTTCATATTATTTACCTTAAACACCTATATTAATATAGTTATATAATGAACTTCTCATGATTAGTACACTAAAGATTTATTATATTAATGTAACAAAACTTATTTAATCCTTCCCATCCACTTAGAAAAATAAAACAACAACGATTATGCATTGTGCAGACCACCACCTCCGTGAGGCGACATCTTTAATTTTTCACCACCACCTCTATTCAATATTTTTAAGATTATAATTGAAAAATTAAATTAAAATATATAATATAGCTATGAATTTTATTATTAAAATTATAATACACCATCATTACCTCATATTAGCCAGGAAATAAAAACCTTAACCATGTGTTGTGTGGACTACCGCCTCCACAAAGTAATGTTTTTCTTTTTTCATTTAGATTTTAAATATTTATAAAAACCAGTTAAAGTATGACTAAAAAACTTTAAAAAATATAAATAATATATTTATACTTATATTATAATTATATTTTGTTAAAATAAACAATTTCTTAACCAGACTCACCCATAAAATTATGGTATGTTCAAGTTTTGGTTAGTCTTAACACCTACTTGAATAATGATATAAAAATATATCATGAACTAATATGAGAATATAATTACCAATATAATTATAATTTAATATGAAAATAAATAGTTATTTATTGTTTTTTAAAATTTATAATAAGTTTTTAACTTATTAATAAAATATTATCTTTTATCGCTAAAATTTTCTGAAATATGCCGCATTGATTCCATTTTCACACTACATTACTATAAAAATAATGAAATGATATAAAAGATTTATAAATAAATATAAATTATCTATTACATTTCCATAAATTATATAGAAATTATGAACTTTTGGAGAAGAATAAATAACAACACCACTATTACAAAACTACTTTAAAATGACCACGATAACTCACACCCGATATTGAAAATATATAATAACTAAGTCATTTACTTGTAGAAAATAATAATAAATAAAGATTATAAAATTTAATAGACTTGAATAAGTTTATTAATTAGTTTATTAAGATGTTTATTTTTTATATTGTATGTTCAAGTTCTTTAGTGGAAGTTAGGAATTAAGGTAAGAGTTTTTGCTCAATTAATTTTATTCCATTGAGTTAAACACATACTTATTAAACCTCAATTTTTCCAAGATTGAATTGTTAATCCTATGTATAACTGATATTGTGTTACCTCATTATTTTCTAGGTATCTAAATTTTTTCTATATAACCTCATTATTAAATTATTCTTACCTGAATGATTATGTTACTTATAAGTGGTTCTTGCCTCAAATTTTATTTCTTGAGTCATATTTCTTATTGTGAACCATGAACTTTTAATATGGTGTGATTAATTAATAATGAATATATTTTACAATATTCATTTAATTATTTGGGTTTTATGATCCATATAATTTCCTTTTATTAGTTTTCATTTTATTTAAAAGTTACCAAAGTTGAAAGGTTTTTTATTAAAATGTTTCTCAAATCATAATGTTTTTTTGTCTCAAATTTTCTCTCCTTGAGAAATATTTTTTATTACATACCATGTATTCTTTGGAATGGTGTATCTACTACCCATTTAATATTGTATATCATGATCCTGTCACTATTCATTGTATTTAATGTTTTTTTAATTATATCCTTCAAGAGGTTTTGTTTCGAATGTTTATAAAGCTGTAAGTGTTATTTTTCTATATTTTCGTTTCCATGAGACATGTTTGACATCATAGACAATTTTTTTATGGAATATTAATTTCCCTTTTTAATTCAATTATAATTAATTTCTTTAATTTTATTTTATTTTAACTTCATGTTATCCCTCTCATGTTATTTTGATTCTTTTGTTACCATTATTGTAGGGGTGTTTGTATCTCAATTTTGTTTCGTTGAGATATATTTCATATTCACCACTTGTTTTATTTTTTTATTGGATATATATAATGGAAAATGATTACTTTATAAATAATATCAAACTAATTTTCTCTTAGGGATTAAAATTGTTGAAATTCATCACTTCCGTTGTTTTTCCAAATCATTATCTTTTATATGCATGATTTTTCTTCCAATGAATTTCCTCTATATGTACAATATTTTTCATTCCGTTATTTAAAGTTAATTCACCTAGATAGAAATATTTCAATTTATTGGACAAATTATTGACTTAAAGAATATTCCATTATGCTATATGGTGCTACTTTGAGGAATGATTGAAAAAAAGATATTCCATTTATTGATTTGGGAAATATTGACAATCTGTATGCACATTATTTCTATACAAATGTTTATTTATTACCAAGTCAATTTTTTATATGTTATATAGTTAACTAATTTATTAATATTATGAATTAATTAGACTTAATTAGTGATGGGTGGCCCCCACAATATTCCCTCTAAGTATTAATAGGAATCATGCGACAAATTAGCTTAATCCTTTTAGAGTATTCCCGCTTAGAACATGTAACGATCTGCTGTTTTATATATAGAAATTACATTCTTATAATTATTTCATAAACACATAGATAACAAAACACAAGATTTATACATGATGAATAAATGAAACATGATGCGTTTCTTAAAATTAAGGAATATCAATGAAATTGTAACTTGACATTTGGAATAGTTATTTGACCCTCATGACTAGTATACCAGATAATTGAATAGTAACCTCAACAATCAAAGTATTAAAATTTTATCCATCTTATAAGTGACAATATGATATAATTATATCATAACATAAGTTAATAAATATTTTAAAAATTACTATTCAGGTATTAATATTTTTATAAGTCATAAATATTTAATTATAATGTTACAACTAATATAATAATATAAAATAAAATATATTTTCAGAAAATTTATTCATAAATTATTTTTTATGTCTTATTATTATAATATAATTTTATGAAACCTTAATAAAATTTTGAAAGTGTTAGAAAAACACTTTTAATTCTGAAATGTGTATTTTCCAAGTAAAAATGATTTTAATTAAAAATTAAATTTATCATATTTAGAAAATTGTTTTCAGAAAATGGAGTTCATTTATTAATTTTACAGGTCAAAAAAATTATAAGGGTAATTTTTTTTGGGATTTTCCTAAACTACTTGATTTGTGGTGAATAGTGAAATACGACAATTTACAAAATATGTAGATAAATGAATTTTTGAGTCATGCTTGATTCATTTATAATGTAAGTGAGCATTTTTTAGAATTCACATGCACAAATTACTATGTTTAGTCTCAATAATCATCACTATTTATCATCTTCTTTAAAATTATAAAATATTGTATAAAATAATGAGAAAGCACACCCCTCCTCCACTACAAATACCACCCCTCACCACCTCTTCTCCTTAAACCTCTCAAGACTTGGGAGTTGACTATATTCTTCCCAATACTCTTCCGAAATTTCTCCCCCATGTCCATGATATTTTGTTCTTAACAAAATACCAAAACCTATCCCCTATGGAGGTCCTCAATAAGAAGGAATCAAGAGGCAAAAACCTCTTCTGTTTTTTGTAAATTTCTCTTTTAAGTTCCTTTACTTTCTTCTCTTTTCCAAAATTTACCTTGACCAAGTGGAATGAAAACTCCAGTATCTCATATATAATATAATTTTATCATGTTTATTGAATAATTATTCATCAAATATATTATCCTATCTCTTTTATTTTAGGAATTAAAATATCATCTGTGAGGTGCCGATCTACCACCTTCGAGGACGACGTGCTTTAATATTTAAATTTCCCCTTCAAGGATGATCATGAAATCATTTTTATGGTTTAAAAATATTATAATATATTTATTATATCTTATTTAATATTCTTGAATAATTTTTTACACATGATGCTAATTTATAAAACAAAATGAGTTCGTTGTGATAAAAAACGATCAATCAATATAAATGATTATCATTATTGACTTATCTAATGAATAATCATAACTTATGGGAAACATAGTATTTTAATATTATATAAGTTAATTAATAACTTAATGTTAATTTCTAGACAACTATCATCATTATACTTGATTTTCCATACACATATACTGGTAAAATAATCATAAAAACCAAGGAAATCATCTATCCCAAACGAGGAAATTGAATATATTAACCCATAAAAGGCCATAAATGAACCTAATAAAGTTATAATAAATCAAATAAATGTATAAATGGTTCTATAATTATTAACTAATGAATCTAATTTTACTATTTAGGACATTAAGATCAAGTGTAGAATCGTTTCGTACATAAGGTAAGGGATTCTACCCAAACCATTGTTATTCCTTCAGGTTACTATTTATCTCTTTTTTCCCAAATGAAATTATCTTTTATTTTTATTTAAATATTATAAGTGTTGTGTATATTTTAAAAAATCATGTATCATTATCCATCCATCCTTCCCTTTCAGGGATATACATGTTTTTAAAAGGTTCCCTACTCATTTATTCCGGATAAGAAAGCCTGATTTAGGGGAAATTCCCAAATTTTTCCCCATTTTCAAGTGTGCTACCTGATATATTTTAAGTGATCATTATTTTTCTATACCTTGGTTCAATTATGGTTTTATAAAAATTATTATGCCCTTTCCCTTTTAAGAATCTTGAAAGTTTTCCCTTAAACCTACTAAATATTTTATTTATAAAGTTTCTTAAACACTCTTTTCACTTCAGTTTGACATCTCTTATGATGATATATTCTTATATTAGCTTATTATTTTCTATTTATGATTTAAATCAATCCTTTCATGGATACCACTAGGATATTACCTTTTGATATGAGTTTTGGCATAATTAAGATATCGAATTCTTTCCATGACAAACCCTTATGATTATGTTTGATTGCTTACATATGAATCTTTATGTTGGAAACATATTCATGAACATGTTATGATGGTTTTTCCCAGATAGTGATTCAGTGAATTAGTTAATGTTTAGTCTCATGAGATGTTATGTGTAACTTTCTTGGTGGTTATCCTTGACTCATGATTCATGTGCAACGCTCTTGGCGGTTAGCATTGACTCATGCTCCTCTATATGCAATGAGATTGGACTCATTCTCCTCCATGTGAAATGAGCCTCAACTCATGAAAAAGTCATGTATTATACTACTTCCACATTACTATGATTCCATGATTATATGATCCCATGTTCTATAAGTTATGATTCTTTATTTTTGATCATGTTCCATGACTTTATATATATTTATGTTATGTCTTCCAACCCATGTGCTAAGCTTTATTTTAATGTTTATTACCTTACTAGGATTTGTATCCCATCCCTTTATTTATGTTATCCTTAGGTTATCCAATGCATATGTAAGGGATCAAATGAATTTGGGTGTTTATAATGGATGATAAATAAATAAATATGTTATTTAGTCCCATGTTTCCATTTTTATGTACATAGTCTTTCAAGACACTAGACTTTACAATCCTTGGATTGTCGTTTGATGTTAATTATGTTTAAAATCATGTAATCATATGTGTAAAATTCCAGGGTTTGTATAGAAAAAATATTTCCTATACGTAGGGATTTATGATACGATCATGATGTCTAAGATCATGATATCTTGGATTATAGTATGGAATCAACTATCAGAAATTATTTATTTCATTGCTAAGGAACTAGTTATTATTGTCCATGAATTTATTTATTTATATGTTAACCATAGATATGTTATAATCATAGTTTATTTTGATTGAGAAATTATTTTGATTATCTATTCATTTCATATTATTTATTCTTTTATTATGCTCACAAATTATGTTTGATTGTTATCACCGATGTTTTCCCTTTCAGAGCGTTTGAGATCAGCCTTTATTATGTTTCAAATTACCCAAGTTATGAGGAAAAGTGTTACACACGATATATCTAGAAGAGTGCATGCATGAAGAATTTTTTTATGAGATATTGAATAGTTATAATGGATTAATTTGTTTTATATATAGTAGAAAAATGCCTATTTGATGATAAATATGTGGGATTTTTTTGTTAATTTTTCCCTAACTCTATAAAAATATTACCCTAAATGGTAATTTTAATGTAAGTGACTTAGTATTTTTTAATGATATTGTAATTATTGATAGTTAGAGTTGGGTCACTCTAGTTGATTTCCATAATTGAATGTAATGAAATAATTGATGAGCACTGGATCTAGGAATGCCGCTCTATGGAATCACACGTAACACAAAAACTTAACTAAAATATATCTTCTAAATAGAAAAAATTCATGTTCATCCATTATGACAAAAACTTGAATATGAATGATGTGCGGCTTGTTCTTATATGTTATAAATGAACCTAATACTATTATCCTAGGGTTTCATGGAAATATATTAATGTTGTTTTGGTTTTAATTATGTGACACACATTTTGAACTCTTCTTGGAACATAATGAAATTTATTCAGTATATTCAAAAAAACAGAAATAACCTCAACACAAACAAAATAAAAACAATAAAAATATGAAAAATACCCTGAAGCCCCATAGAAAACTTAATGAACCAAAAGGGAAAACACAAACATACAATTTAATGAGTGTGGAATCAAATTTGGGAAAACAATCATGATCATAAAAAATGGATAAAGGGGATATAAAGAGACTAGAACCTATCTACACATAAATCAAGATAGACAAAAAAACAATATTATAAGAAGCATAATTTTTAAAATAAAAATAAAATGTTCCATGCATTTCACCCTTCTTCATCATCAATGTACACATATTATAATGGAGGGAATTTATCATCAATATATAGAGTAAGAGAATTTTAAAAATTAAAATACTATTTGAATGGATGTTTTACTCCTTTATTGTCCTTATTATATCCAATAAAAACATAATTTACCACCTTCATGACATCCCGAGGTACATAATTAAGGAAATTGAGGACAACTGTTTCAATGATTCATAAGGAATCACAATCTTTAAGAAATGAAATTGACCATTGATACATGTCTTTTATTTTATTTTGATATATTTAGTTTCATTTTGTTCAAATTATATGTTGGTTTTTGTAGGATTTAAGATAAATGAGGATAAAGTATTGAGAATAAAAGTTGGAATCTATAGAGAGAAAAGATGAAGGTTCCACTAGGTTTCCAGTGTGGTGAACCGGGTTCTTGATGAATGTTAAAAATTTGTTGTAAGACCAATGCTTACACTAGGCATCTGGTGGTAGTGAAATGGGTACTCAATGGACTCTAATTGTGGTTTTTAATTAATGGAGATTATATATTTATGATATCATTGGTTTCGATTGTTAACTCAATAAATATTCATCTTTTGGTTTATTTTGATAAATTTTCATGGAATTTTAAGGTCTTAAACTCTCTCTTTCATCTCTCATATTGTAGAAATTATTTCTTCATTATTTGAGATCATAATCAAGATTTTATGTGATATTTTATTTATCATAGTGATTTCTATATGATACCTATTGTTTTGTGTGAAGATAATGAGTTTTTGTAATTATTAATTTATAATATCCTCACATTTTCTTTTAGTTCTTCAATTTCTTTGGTTCTTTTTAATCTAGGAGGTTATAAGGATCTGAAACTTGTTTAGATTATGAAATAAGTATGATGTAGGTTACAAATTGTCTTTTTTTTTTTGTGATTTCTGGGTTTTAATTATTTATTATTTGTGCAATGTTTAATAATTTATATATTTTTTGACCTAGAAAATTTATTTTATTATTAACGAATAATTTTTCGTGATTTTTAAATAAATTATGTGTTATAAAATAAAGTTTTAGTGCTGTAATTTTGGTTAACCATGTTTAAAGGGGTAAAGTAAAGAATATAATGGCTGAACTAATTTTGGAGTTGATGTAATTTGATGAAATAATTAAATTTTAGGGAAAGTGGTATAAAATTAATTTTTAAATTGGGTATGTTTTATGTTATTTGATATTCACCACTATATAAATTCCTTTGATTATTTTTTATTTTTTAGTATTTTTTAAGATGATTTTGATGGTTTTGTGTGTTTTTTAAGTATGTGATTACTATTTTAATGAGTATATCCATATGTAAAAAGGAAGACTGAAAAGGGGTAAACATATTTACTTAACTTGGGAAGTTCACATTATATTTAGTTGATATATGTGTGAGTTTGTAATGGCTTAAAATGTTGTGTCATTGATGAAATCTTGGATTAAAATGGTTAAAGTAAAAATAAAAAAGGGAAGAGGGTTTGATAATGATTAGATGAAAAAGTGTGATAATTAGACTAAAAATTTGGATTTTTAATGTGTAAACACTTTCTAAGGTTTATATGTTTGATTTTGGATACTTGATTGTGAATTATTTATATTTACCTGAGTTTTTCAAAGTGCTGAGTTTATCACGTGGAATAACTAAGGGAAATTTTTTAATTTTTTGTGATTGAAATTAAAGCGCTATTTGGATGGTTTCCTTTAATTTTTGTATTTTGATAAAGTTCCATGATGTTGGTCACTTATAAGGGCATTGGGATTGATTAAGTATATGATGTTGATGAGACTCAATGAGTTTTCCATATCCTTGTGTTAAGAAAAAGTAATTATGAGATTCCATGTATTTGAAATATGGGGATATGTGATTCGTGTGTTTTGGAACATGATATAGTGATGATCTAAGAGTTTGGCTACCTTGATCTATGGTTACTGTCACTGGATGAAGTAGGTGTGATTTTTATGGGTATTGGATAAAACCTAACACTTTATTTCATGTTAAAATTTATATTTTTTTATAATTTAAACTTCAATATATTTGTATATGATCACATTTTGAATCATTATGGTGGTAGGGACCATAGTGTTTTCTACTAGGAACTTATTATAGCACACTATATCTAAACACCTTGTGTGTGTAAAAATTAAATTCATAGAATTTTATTAAAAAGTAAGAGGTATTTGTAGCTATAAGATGTATTTTAGAGACACTTTAGTACTGTACTCATGTGATTATGGAGTTTTTTAATAAAGGTTTATCCATGATTTATTTTACATTCAATTTCTGTTTTATTGTCTGTACTTGGTTCTTTGATTTTACCTTTGGTTCATGTTTGGTTGTATAAGACATGTGGATATTTTTGGGATGATGTTTTGGATTATTGAGTTTTTTATAATTATTTCCCACTGTTTATTATTTTTGGATGTTAATATTTGGTATTTTTTTGATACAATATACCATTAAATGGTAATCCACTCCCTATAAAATGGGATTAAACCTCCAGTTCCAGTCACTAGCATTTGGTTATTAGGGATCATGCTTGAGGCCATGTTATGTTTTTCCTTGTGATAAAGTCATGCCAGGATAGAACATTAAAAAATTGTATCCAATTAGATCTTTTTTTTGGATTCTTGATATTTGGGATTTAACAGTGTCAAGAATAGGGGTCGAGACATGACATGATAGTTTTGTCTATGTGCATGAGAAAAAAAACCAAAGTGGAAGTCTAAGTAACCCGGGGAGTATTGGATTGTACTTTCATGGTTTACTTAAAAGTATTTTTCGGGTAAGATGCACACTTGTTTGAGAGTAAGGAGTGGGGAACTCATAAATTATATTTGGAATGTTGGATAATGACATGTGTGGGTTTGCATGCATTTATAGTTGATTTATGATTTTAATTTCTATTAAATAATTGAATTATAAATAAACTAACCAGTTTTTTTAAATATATTATTAATAATGTATTAATTGACTTTAATTTATGAAATTGTTTTGGTGATGTGGTGTGATTAGTTTTATTTGATTGATTATCATGTTAACATGTGTGTAAAGTGATTCATAATGTGTTTTATTATTGAGGTTTTATTTTTTATTTCTAATAAATAAGAATGATTTTGTAAAATCATAGAACCTAAGAAGAGATTTTATGAGCCTCATGATAAGAAGTTTGAGTTGGATCATATTGATGGGGGAAATATGTAATGAGAAGTTGAGAATGTTCCCTTATTGGTTGAGATAAAGAATTCAAAAGAGAATAAGATCATTGAGATTTTGTTTAAGGTGATCCAAAATATGGAGACAAGTCCTTTTGAGGAAGTGGAATTTGTTTGTGATTTAATCCATTATTTTTTAGTATAGAAACCTCCTATATTTAGATGATATGCTTTTCCTCATGGAGTCTAAGAGTTGATAGATAGAAGGATTAAATTTTTGAGATAATTTATGCACCTATGGAGAATAATGTTGTGAATTTTGTCTTTATTCTTAAGGGACCATCTCGATATTGGTGGGATATGTTTGTCCAAAAAATAGGACCAAGGGGTTGTCATATGAATCCTTACATGCACTTTTCTTATAGTCCTTTTATCCTTAACATTTAAAATGGATAGGGGTGTAGTTTATACATCTAAAGTAGGGAAATATAGATTTTCTAGATTAATATTCCATATTCATGGAGTTTGTCCAATTTTATCCTATATTGGGAGGAGATGAGATATCTAAGACCCATAAGTTTGAGTATGGGTTGAGGTTGGAGATTTTATCAAAGGTATTAAAACTTGTGTTTACTTATATTTATATAAGTGGTAAAAAATTTATCTTATATATAAAAAAATAACTTGGGTAAGAAAAATGGACAACTATCGAGAAAAATGGGTTCTGAAGTGTTAATGAAAAGAAGAGGGACAATTATAAAAAATGTGGATCATGATCAGGTGGTTATGGGAATACTTTTTTTCTTATTCTTATAAGATAAGGCTACTATTGTAGTGTTATCAATGATACTAAAAGGGACATAACAGACCTATTTTTTCTAATGAGTATAATGAGTTCCACACTTTTGGAAATATAGGGAATATTTAGAATTTTTAGTGGTAGGGTACTCAAGGAATCAGAGGATGTGATTCAGATTCAACATAGGCATCACAAGAATGTGCTATTTCCCCACTACAGATCACAAGAAGCATGTTGTATAGGAGGTCAAGTCGGTGAGATAATAGAGGTTCTCCATTATAGGTTTTGTGAGGAGATTCTATGAAGGTGAGTCAGGTGACCTAGGTACAAGTACAAATATATGGGAAAGGTAAGTTGTTTTCTATTGAGTAGGCACTAGTGGATTTCAGTAATGGTTCTTACATGGTGAGATGTATGATGTTGGTTACCTATACCTAGGTAAGTGTATCGTTTGATTCTAGGGATTTATGTCCTTTCATATTTTCTTTTTTGGTTTCTAATATGATATTGGATGTTGAGTTTTTATTTTGGGTTTTATTTATGAAATTTCTAGTGGGAATAAAATAAAATTATATCCGGAGATATTTATTTTATGCTATTGATATCTATTGTTATAAACATATTTTTATTCATTTTGGAAAGAAACAGAATTATTTTGATTTTCAAAATTAATTGGATGTTTTATTTTGGGTTCATATTTATTTATATTAGAGGTGTGTGACATGATATCAATATTGTGATGAATATTATGTATTTCTAGGAGAGTGGGATTATCATACCAATAGATCTTGTTATTATTTTTGGCAGCTGAGTATGATTATATATCAGGTGTTATGGATTATTCAACAGTTGTATGAGGGTGTTATTAATGATATTTTTGTCAATGTTTTATTTATATAAGGATGTGTTTCACAAAAATTTTGTGGGATTACCTCTATATAGGTAGGTGGATTTTTAATTGACTTTCTACTTGGCACTAAGCCTATATATATAACTCCTTATCATATGGAACTATCTAAGATCAAGTAATCAATGAATCAATTGAAGGATCTTGAATTCAATGGATTTATCTGAAAGTGTGTGTCCCCATTAAGTGATCCTATAATTTTTTTAAGAAGGCTATTGAGAATTTTTAGTTATGTGTTGATTATCATAGACTTAATCAGGTTACCATCAAGAATCAATATCCTTTACCTTAGATTGATGTTTTTTCAATCATTTTGGTGGGTCCTAGTGATTTTATAAGATTTATCTTTGACTTGGTTATCATCATATAAGGGTGTGATATGAGGATATGCCTATGACAAACCTTTGGACATGGTTTGGATATTATAAATTCTTGGTGATGGTGTTTAGGGTAAAGAATTCATAAGCTATGTGTGTTGATTTAATGAAATGTGTTTTGCATCCTTATTTAGATTTTATCCTAATTATATTTGATGATGATATATTCATATTATTATAGCATTATAAAGATAATATATAGAATTTGAATATAGTATTGGATACGTTATGATATCATCACTTGTATTCCAAGATGACCAAGTTCACATTCTAGATTTGATATGTGAGGTTTCTTGGGAGTATTGTTTCATAATCTTAGATAATTGTGGATTCTGAGAATGTGGTTTTAAGTAATGGTAGGTTCCTAATAATTTATTAAATTTTTTAAGTTTCATGGGTCTTATAGGATATTACCATCATTTTATTAAGAACTTATCCTATCTAGGTACAACAATGATGACGTTGAATCGGAAAAGGGAGGATTTCTATTGGGTTAAGAAATGTGTGGCTATATTTTTGATACTGAAGAAGTGGTTTACATCAAAACTATTATCTCTTTACGAGATCTAGGTAAGTGATATGATATTTATTGTGATTCCACTAATGTATAATTAGGGTGTGTGTTGATGTAAGAGGAGAGGGTAATGTCATACGGTTTTTGGAAACTTAGGATTCATAAGAAGAACTACCCCAATAATGATATTTAGTTTGTTTTGTTTGTGAATGATCTTAAAATATTGGGAAATTATTTATTCATAGAGTAGTTTGTGGTATTTACTGACTATAAGATCATTAAATATATTTTTCATAGAAAATTTTAAATTTTTGATAGAGTTGGTGGTTTTTATACCTCTAGTCATTTAGTTCAGCCAATATATAATAATGGGAGATGGGATGCTACTATTGATGCACTGTGTAGGAATTACCAAGTGTATATAGTTTAAGAAGAAAAAGGGTATTGGAAAATTATATTCCTCTCTCTTAGATGTATCTTGATGTGTTTAAAAAATGGGGTTGTGTTATTTTAACACCTTTGAACATAACCTCACCCTTAAAGGAGTGGGAGAAGGAATGTTAGAGCTATGAATTTGAGTACTGAGTTTACGAAAGGAATCTATATGGTGTGGATAAGATTCCTAGGAAAACAATTTTTGATGATTATACTTTTTATTTCCATGGTAAAATTTATGTTTCATTGGATATATATTAAGAAGTGATGAGAGGGTTTTTTGTGACTCAATGGGCTGTTTATCCTCATTTGAAAAAAAATTCTATTGTTTTTGTGACAATTTTGGTTTCTTGGTATGATGTAGAATTTGGATAGGTTTATTTCATGGTATTTAATATGTCAGTAGATAAAATTTGACCATAAAAGGATATAAGGAGAGCCTTAATCATTACCCATTACGGAATAGAAATGGGATGATGTCAAATTATATTTTGTGATGGGTTTACTTTGATAAAAAAAGGAAATATGCAGTTTGGGTCATCATTTATCGGTTGGAAAAGGATTCTCATTTTCTTTTGGTCCAAGATACTTTAATGGTTGAAGATATTTGGAAGATTTATTCTGATGAGATTATGAGGCTACATGGATACAAAATAATTTTGTATATGATTATGAAATGAGACTCGCATCATGATTCTAGAGAGGTTTGAAAAAGGATTTGGGTTCTCAAGTGAAGTTGGGTATGAATTATCATTCAAATATAATTGATCAATCTGAGCATACTATTCAGATTCTTGATGATATGATACATGCATGTATTATTTATTTTAGAGGTTCATGAGAGAATCATGTCAACTTGGATGTGTTTTTTATAATTATATATACAAATCATGTATTAAGATGAATCCATTTTTATATATTTATGGAAGACCACATAGGTAACCTTGGATTTGGATGAAAGTTGATGAGGCATCTCTTTTTTTTGAGGCCTAGAATGGTGCAAGAGACTTAAAAATTTGAGAAAAAAAATAAAGAAGAAGGTGGAAACATATTATATTATGAATAAGTCTTATGATCATTCTAAAAATCATCCTATTGAGTATAATGTTAAATAACAATTCTTTCTTTGAGTCTTACCTTAGTTTCGACATTGGATAATTAATAATCAAGTAAAGTTAGCTCTGTGTTTTTTTATACCATTTGGGATTTTGGAAAGAATTTCAGATGTTTCTTATATGTTAGTGATACCTATGAAATATAGAACTATTCATTATGTCTTTAATTTATCTCAACTAAGGTATTATAAAACAAATTTGTATCTCGGGATTTAGTGTGATGATGTGAAGCTTGATTCTAATGCAAGTTTTATTGATAAGTTGGATTGTGTTATCAGTAACAGGGATAAGTGGTTATGGATAAAATTATGCCATTTGTGTATGTCCTATTCCAACAAGGTCATGTTAAATATGATATATGGGAATAGGAAATTTGATATAAGGAATCGATGGACATTTATTTTCATTATTAATGCTTGATGATTCTTCTAGAAGATAAAAATACTTATGGGGAGTTGGGGGTTACAATGGGTTATGTTATTGTTGTATGTTATTAATTTTATGTAAATTAATTTGTATTATGTTTGGTATATCCTATGATGGTGTTTTAAAGTCTGCAGAGAAGGTAGGAGTAGGGAAGGAGAGTTAAATGTGGAATCTACATAGAGCACACCTACAAGTGACACTGGGTAATTGGTGTGTTGTACATGGTATCCAATGACTATATAAGAGGTGTTGTAGAACTTGGGATGCCATAGGGTACTCATTGGAAGTGAAATGGGAACATTTTGTTCTCTAGGGATTTTTTTAATGAAAATAAAATCCATTTTTATTCTATTATGAATTTTAAAAGTTAAATAAGGAATTATTGATTCTTATAATCATTTGGATGACTTTAGAAGGTTGTTTAGGGCCAAAACTCTCTCCTTACTATTTGATCTTCTAAAAGTGATTTATTCTTCATTTGATCTTAGATTTACGATCCATCAACAGAATTGTCTTTCTCACAACGAGTTTTACATGAACCATATCATTTTGGGTGATTGTGATGAGTTTTGGTCATTATTAAGTAATAATTTTCTCTCTTTTACATAAAGTTTATCAATTTATTCTATTATTTATGTTATTTAAGGTGTTAAGGATCTAAACCATGTTTATATTGCTTAAAAAGTCTAAGGTTTATTACAAATTTCCTTATTTTAGTGTTTAGATTGTCATCAAACCTGATTTGTACAATGTTTAATGATTTAATGATTTCTTATGATTTTTTTGACCAGAAAAATTGATTTTTGTACTAAAAAATAATTTCATATGATTTTTTTAAAATAAGTATGTGTTCTTAAATGATTTTATGTGATAGAATTTTGGTTAACTATATTTAAATTGATAAAGTATATACACACATGGTTGAATTAATTGTGGTATTTGTGTTCACATTAATGGGATTGTTTCAATCAAGTTACCTAATACATTCTAAGAGGGGGTGGGGAGGGGGGTGAATTAGGATGTTTGAGTTTTCCTTACTTTTTTATGAAATTTTCCATACGTTAAAATGAATAAGACAAATATTTCATTCTTTATAAACATATACACAATACAAATAATGAAATAAAATTAAAGGACATATGTGTTTTACTTAGTTCTATAGAGACCCTCACTTCTCACATATATAAATTACATCATTTTTGTAGAATACTTAATATATTATAGAAATAGACACCCAAAGATAGTATTAGTTTATTACCTTTGGAAACATGAAAAAATAAACACTGGTAGATAAGTGAGCTACATTATCTCCCACTAGGTTCTTAATGACTAGAGCCCTTCTTAGACACATCATAAATAATACATATATTCATAATCTGAAAAAAAAGATAAGTAGGGGTGAGATCAGATGCTCAGTAAGGGTAGATAAGGGAGATATGTTTTCATAATCGTGAGCATAAGTGTATGGGAACTTAATTATAACATTAGAAGATCATAACCTATATATCAATGATCATATACAACAGTCATGGAATAAATATTTGTAGTTTATAAGATATGAATCATAAAATAATGAAGAGCGTAATACCTAAAATAATAACATAGGAATAAGACATGGAATTATGGTAAACACATAATCTTATAAAATTATTTTCATAGTAGTCAAGACATTGCTGCCATGGACATATTAGTTGAATGGGTCCACTCCCTAAACCATCTTAGTTTTGAAGGTTCACTCCCTAGACCATCTTAGTGGACATAGTCCTTTACTGAACAAAGTTCACTCCATGTTCCAACCATTCATATATCATGAGATCTAAATCATTACCCAATGTAATTGAGTGATATATAGGTCGCACCCATCTCATAATGAAATTATATATACGTGCTTCACAAAATCATAAACATTCATCATATCATAACCCATAAAAATAGACGGGTTTCATAAAAATAATATCATAACCAATGAAATGAAATGGGTATCATAAAAATTTTGTCATATCATAACATATGGAAGAGGTATTGGTTTCATAATAATTTTATCATAGAATAACCCATGAAAGGAAGTGGGTTTCATAATAATTTTACTATGATATAACCAATGGAATGAAAACAAGTTTCATAAAAAAATTTAATCTTAAATATAAAACATTAAAAGAAAGAATCAGAATAGTTCCATTGAATCATATCACTAGTAAAGGATCAACTATAAAAAAGGATAACATATTATATAAAGAAAGATTTTGAAAGATTTTTTGAAACATTTCTTCAAGAAAATAATCCTTCTTTGAAATTAAATTTTAAAAACATAAAACATTTTCAAAATAATTTTATTTGAAAAACAATTTAAAAAAATTATAAAGGAAGATTTTAAAATTATTTAAAACACTATTTATTTTTTTTTGAAAAACTTTTTCCTTGAAAACTAATATACGAATCTTCGAAAATAATTTTTTTTAAAATAAATCATTTTTGAAAATATTTTTCCTTGAAAAATGATAATAGAAGATTTGAAAATAATTTGAAACATATTTTGAACATAAAATAATTTTTAAAACGTTTTTGATTGAAAATTTTTAAAATAATATTTAAAAAAAATTTAAATCACTTTTTAGACATAAGACATTTTTGAATACCTTTTTCCTTAAAAACTTATAAAGGAAGCTTTTAAAATCATTTAAAACACATTTTAAACATAATTTTTTTGTAAAACATTTTCCTTAATAACTTACAAATAAATATTTTAAGACCAGAAAACATTTCTAAAATCCATTTTTCTTGAAAATTAGCTTAAAATATTATTTTTTTTAAAACAAGGTTTTTGAATAAAATATATTTCTGCCCGAAGAGAGAGAGTCAGACTTTATTAAAAACATTTCCTTAATTATATTAAGTACCAAGGAGTGTAATAATAGTTATAATAAAATAATATATCATTAATAAATAGAGGATAATAAAATTCATGAGTTTTTTTTTGAGATTTGGATCATAATATTTCATCAATGGAAGAATAATCCTAAAAAATCCCGATAAATGATGAGATTATTGTAACAAACTCTTACCACTTTGGTTACTTTGAATTAAACTCCTGATGTAATAATAAAATTACATAAAGATTAAAATGTAATTAAAATATGTATATTCATGATATAAAATTTCAAATTGAAGTATATAAACCATGTAAAATATTATAGGTGCATAAAAAACATTTGTATTAAAGAACGAAAATTGGGACAAAATTACCTTACCGATTTGGTAACTTTGAACCTTAAAAGTACATAAAATAGAGATAAAAAAATGAATATTTAACTAACCATAAATTTAAGTATAATAATCATAGAATAAATTCATGGTCAGTATATACACCCCACAAAAGAAACGAGTGGTGAAAAAGGCACAAGTCTTGCAATAATAAAAGTGCGACTAGAAATCCCTTTACCTTAAGTTTTGACTCTTATCGTACTCATTATAAAATCCTATATAATAAAAATTAATTTATTATAAATATATTAAATAACCATATTAAATTATACTAAACCATATAATATTTTCTTATGCCATTTTTTACACTTTTATTAACACTTTCATATTACAGTTATGTTTTGGGTAACAACTACTTTGTTTTTCGCATGTGTTTTGATTTATTATATTTTTGGTTCTCTTACTTATATAATGATTAAATAATATTCATAATGTTAAATATCATATATAATATATATATATATATATATTTATAATAATCTTTAAAACATTGAAATATGAAATGTATTATAGCATTCATGGAGACAATAAACCACACCTACACATGAACAATGTTTTCATATCTTATCATATTGAAAGAAATAAAATTAAATGATATATATAGACACATATATTTTAATTAAACTAGAATTATTATTTCTTATATATCACATATTTATATTAAAACCATCCTTTATACATTTCATGTAAAGAATGAACAAATCACATCGTTTTGAGGAGGCGATAGTCCACACATCCATAAAAGATGCTATCATAGTACAAAAAATAGAAATCATGGAGGTATGTGTTATATTATAATTAAATAAACATAAATACATCATAAATATCATAAATATCATATAAAAATAGAAATTATATCATTATTACCAACCTTTAAACGTGGAAATTGAAGAATGAAAAATATCAGTTCGCAATATCGTAGTCCTCTGTACACATAAATGATTATTGTGTATCCCATTTAATGGAAGTGTGTGTGTGTAAGTATTAACATTAACATAAAATCACATCATTGTATTTAATATACTTAGGTTATTACATAATCCTGAAAGAAGGATAATTTAAGTGGTGGAGAAAGAAATAAAATTAAAGTGCTTATTGAAGGATGTTACCTATTATTTGGGTAACTCATTTTGGTTTGCACCAAAGTTATTCCTTGGTTGGGTTGATGACCAAAGGGAGAATACTAGGGTAAAGGGAGGGATTTTTTTGATATTTGGGCAGGGTTTTTCTGAGCCAAAGGGTCTTGAGAGGTGTGAAGAAGTGTTGTAACGCCCCGACCCCAGTTACCCAGAGTCAGTGCATTATTTTAATACATTGGCTCAGAAAATAAAACACAACATAAGTGATCCTTTATGAACGCCATTATTCCCTTCGCTTAACCCTGCATATCAATCACAGTACACTTCTTAGAATCCTAGGAAAATAAAACATAGTAAGGGGTGAGCTCAAATTCTTAGTAAGGGTAAACAATACAGAGGAAGATAAAATAAATATTAAGTATGGTGAATAATTGAAACCAAATTACTTTACCAATAATAATCATGAATACTTTTATGGAAGGAATATGAGATGAGTAAATAATGCCATAATTAAATATAATCATGGGTATTCTACTTGTCGAATGACCATATGAACCATCAATATTATTTTCAAAATGATGGAATGTATAGTACCATAATTTAATTTTTTTTCCCAAGGAATCGTGCCAGGAACTATGGGTTAACTGTAACCGGACCCAAACCCGGAGAGCCTCTGTAACCGAACTCTATCCCAGAGAGCCTCTGTAACCAGACTCCATCCCGAAGAGCCTCTCTAACCAGACTCCATCCCAGAGGGTTTTTTGTAACTGGACCCCAACCCAGAGGGCTTACTTTTACCAGTACCTAACCTGGAGGGCTTAATTTTACTGGTCCCCAACTCGGAGCATACTAGTCGAGTACATTTATCTTAAGAAGAGGTTTAAATATAACATATACATTCATATTAACTAGCATAAAAAATGTCAATACTTTAACCATAAACCATGAATGGCATAAAAATAACTCATCCATAGTAAAAAATATCACAAAACCTTAAATAAAATATGGAAGATTTGTATCATAATAAATCAACTTCAAATGAGTGTAAAATTTATCAAAGGATTTTAACATAGATGAAATGAAAACCTTTTTTTAGAGAAATATCACTTTCTATTTTGAAATCATTTAAGAGCCACATAATTATAAAGAAAAAATTTATTTTTAAGACACTATTATAAGATTGTAAGGGAAGATTTGATGACGTTATAATGGTGGAAAATAGACGCATCCTCCATATAAGTTAAAAAGGATATTCTTACCTTAGTTTTGTCAAAAAGGTTTTAAAGTACCTTTTTTGGAAAACGACGGAAAGATTTCTTTCAAATAATCTTATAAAAAGTAAAACAAGGTTATAAATGAATTTATCTCATTGTCTAGTAAATAAAAATATGATTTGAAATACATTTTTAAGAAACATGGATGTGGATGATAAAGAGGTCCTGGTAGATACTTACGTAAAAACAACCTCAGATAATAAAGAGACTGTGAAATTAACCCTTACCAATTTGGTAACTTACGAAACATACACTCCATGAAAGAAGTATCATACAATGAATATGTAAATGCACATAAATTAAAGTTTATTACACAAGGAATGCGATTATGGGTAGTACATACACCACACAAAAGGTAATAGTGGCAATATGGCATGAATCTCACGGGAATAAGGAGTGAGACGAAAACCCCTTATCTCATTGTAATCAATCGAGTTGTATGAAAAATTGTCAATAACCACCAAATGAATCACAAAATATCATGAATATGAATAGAATAATGACAATATATATACATCCAATGTCAGTACACAATACACCACATGCAATAAATAGTGGGGAACAATGGAAATCTCACGGAATTAAAAGTGAGATAAGAAACCCCTTACCTCGTGTCCGAATTGACCCGTTCGTTCTTTAATATCCTGAATAATAAAGTAAAGTTAATTTATACTTGCTTAAGAACCCTTTTAAAGTTTATTATTCCTTTTATAACACTTATTAGCAGGTTATAAACATTATGTAATCATTTAAGTTAATAACGTTCATTTTGTTGATATTTGGCACTTGAGTAAAAAATGAACACCTTATAGTTACAAGTTGTTCACATGGTCAAAATTTCATTATATCCAGAATGATATTCATGATTTATATATCATATATATCATATATATCTAGTATATATATGTATTTATAACAGTACATATCATTTTGGGGTAAGAAATGAAATGCACCGTTCATGGAGATGGTAAGCCGTACGTACGCATGAACGATAATTTCATTTATATTTATTATTTTAGGGTAATTAAAACATAATTATACATAGGTATATTATAATTACAGTATATTATCATATATAATATCATTAACTCTATCCTTTATATGTCTCACATATGGTAATAACGGGTTATATTACTTTGAGGGGGCGTTAGTCCGCACTTCCTCAAATGAAATTATCGCATTTACCCATAATGGAAAACATTAAGGTATACTATAAAAGAAAAATAAAGAAGCATGACGAAAACATAAACATAATATATATCTTATATAAATACATTTCCATCATAATGGACACCACGAGAGGCTGTAGGAGGTAATTGAACAATCATCGTTTCGTGAGGCGTTAGTTTTCCATCCATAGAAACATTATGTTCTTCACCCATTAGATGGAGGTGTGTGTAAGTGTTTTTCAAATACTTCTCATAAAAACATAATAGTATATTTAGGATACTGGTGTTGTTATAAAATAAAGGAATAAAAAGAGTTTAGGGGTTGGAGAAGTAAAATAAAAGAAAAGAAGTTAAGAGAAACTATTACCTTTAATTTGGGTAACTTCTTTTGGTTTGAACCAAAAGTACTTATTGAAGTGCCTTCTACCTAAGATAAGGCTTCTAAGAGTAGTATAGGGATGTAGGGAGATTTATTTGGCAGAGTTTGGATGAGCCTAAAGGCTTGAGAGGTGTAAGGAATTGGTTATAAGTGGACTCCTTTTATAAGGGGGAGGCGGGGCTCTTTAGGAAAGTGTGAAAATATTATTTTATTATATAATTATATTCGGTTTCTAATGGTCCAAAAATAATTAGGGTTGATGATAAGATGGATCATGGTCTAAATAAAATCAAAAAATAATAATTGAACCGGTTTTGAATATTATTTTAACATATATAATCTAATTTATTTAAATCATTTATTAATGAGGTAAATACTGCATCATTATTGTGTCATAAATAATTTAATTTATTAAATTTATAAAAATTATAAAACAACTACCATGATGTAGGAAATATTTTTAGCTTTCCAATGAATATTTATAGTAAAAAATATTACTTATATAACACCATATAAAAATTAATTACTAAAAGATTTTTGTTTATGTCAATTTTTCCTTTACTTTAAATTAATTAATCTGAAGTATAAATATCATTTATAAGTGACTCCATGGGGTCTCAAAATAGACTCAAGGATTCCCTATTTACCTTTAACCGTGGTAAATAAAAGTCAAAAATTACTATTCACCAAAAAATATTTTTATATTGTTGAAACACATTTTACTTACTAAGGTTAATCGTGTCTCTCAGATTTTTGAAATTCCACTCACATAAGCGGTAAAATTAAGTTTTATGTGAATTTGCAAATTCTCCTAGGAGGTGGGTAAAAGACGGCGAAAAGTTCAATAAAATTTTGTATATCTAATATTATTAAAAAATGACTCCAATGAATTACATTGAACATATATAGGTATTATGTATCTATTTTGACCTAAAAAAATTACAATAAAATAAATAATTATTTAAATAAAAAGTCGGTTTTAAATAATAACTTTGTGTTTTTCACTATTTATCAAAAATTGAATGTTTTCAGAAAAATACCAAAAATTCACCATAAGATAATTTTGATATTCTGAATTCAAAAATGAAGTCTATTTTACCAAATTCAGAACATATAAGTTTCATTTATTTATTTAAAATTAATTCCCGTTGTCAAAACCAAAAGGCGTATTTTTAAGAAACAATAACTATCATAATGTTGGCACTTGTTTATGTCCAATATCAAAGTGAAATTACTTACAATGACAAGAATTGGATTAAATGGTAAAAATATAATATATTTATACTTCTAAACCATTAAAATTTTTAATTTAACACTATAAATTATTTTGATTAAAAAAGTTGTTTTCAGTTAAAATATAGGATTTTTCACTATGCACCCAAATATGAAAGTTATCAGAAAAACACCAAATATTTATTGAAACTAAATTCTTAGGTCATTATTTTAAAGAAGAAGTTTATTTTTTCAAATTGAATATATAAAATTTTCAAATATTGGATTTAAAAAGGGTTCACCATTAAAAGGCGGTAAAAGTGCATTTTTTGAAAAATACTTCTTTTATCTGAAAAAAATGAATTAGTTCTTACATAATGTCTAAGATGCTCATAATATGGATTCTAAAATTATAAGGATTATATATAGTTCAAAATTCAGTTAATACTATTCATAACAGCTTTTGAATGGTTATTTTGGTAAGTCGTGGTGTGCTTGAACTCAGTGTTGCGTGTTGTGCAAGTTATTGAATTACATTAAAGAAATAACATACTATGAAATCTTTGGGTGTTACAAGTGTGGGGGTGAGTGACCTTTTTATAGTTGAGGAGGAGTGATATTCTTTTAAATTGAAAAAGGAAAACACTATTTAGAGTTATCCGTTACATCATGTGCATCCAATAGTTTCCCATTTTTGAAAAAAGATGGTAATTGGTCGAAATTTTTCTATCCCATGTCTTTTGGAAACGTTTTAGGTTATTTGGACCATTAAATTAAATTTTAACCACTAAATAAACTAATTTTTAACTTAATCACTATAATTAATATTAATTACTTTCAATAATCACTTTAGTAAGAAAGTAAGTTGTACTTATTATAATTTATGAATTGTTATTACTCCAAGTATAATATCATTTTTTCCAAATTCTAATAACAGAAGTGGTATAAATTAATTTAAAATTAATTCCAGAGATTTGTCATTAAAACAGGTTTTTAAATTGAAAATGGTTAAAATTTTAAAGGTTTTTATATCCAATATCGATGTGAAATTGATTACAATGACATAAATTGTATAAATGAATCTTATATTTAATTAATTATACTTTAAAACCAAATTATAATTTAATTTAACTATATTAATAAATTAGTAGAAAAAAAGTTTTCAATTAAAATTCACTATTTTTTTACTATTCATACAAAAAATGAAATATTTGAAAAAAATAACAAAAATTCAACCTAATATATTTTTGAAATTTTGAATTTAAAAATGAAGATTATTTTAAAAAATTAAATTTAAAAAAGTGCCTAAAATTAATTTTATTATTGTTGATAGAAGAAAATAAAAGGTATTTCTTTTTAGAAAACAATATTTTTCAAAACATATAGTCTTTAAAAAAATTATATATTTCATTGTAAATAGGTTTTATTTATATTAAAAAATTATTAATAAAATTTAAAAATTAGTTATTACTATTTATGTTTCTATGTTTAGTGATTATGTTATAACAGTCTTGTTTAAATTATTATAATAATAAAACACTATTTCATAGAAACTCTTTGTTACATGTAATGCAACCTAAGTCGGTGATGAATATAACAAAATATTATCTTGGTGTAGTGTGAAACACAAGACATAAAATAAAATTAATTTATTTTAAAAAAGGTTCATAAAAACTCATTGTGTTACATTCTACACCACTTAAAATGAATTTCCCCCTCAAAATTCATCATTCTCATGAAAAAATGAAGATACTTCTACCTTATCATATCCTCAAGTTCCCATGTATCTTCATCTAACTGGTTATTTATCTAAATAACATAGACTAGGAGAGTGGTATTATTTCACATAATTTTCTCTATATGATCTAGAATTTTAAATGGTTGTTTCTCATAAGAAATATTCTACTTTAGTGGTATGACATATGGGTTTAGTACATGTGAAGGGTTAGGTATGTCCTTCCTAAGGAGAGAAACATGGAACCCATCATGGAATTGAGATATATTTGGTGGAAGTTCCAAGTGATAGACTACTATCCTGATATGATCAAGAATATCAAAGGGACAGATATACATAGGGCTAAGTTTACCTTCCTTCTAAAATATCATTACCCTCTTATAGGGAGATATTAATGGGAACAAATTCTCAAAAAAATCATATTAAGGATTATATAACTGGTTATCAATATAAATTTTATACTGACTTTGAACTTCCTTGATATGGTTCTACTTGGTTGTAACCTTCTTAGCCATTTCATCAGTTATCTCTGGTCCCATTATATTTCTCTCTCCAACTTTATTCCAACGTGTTTGTCTCAACATTTCATTCCAAAGATGGATTAATAAGGAGCCATTTTAATTCCTGAGTGAAATATATTATTGTAAGAAAACTTATATAGGGGAATGTATTGATCCCAACCACCTTTAAAAACCCGAGAATAAGATCCCAACAAATCCGTTAGGGTTTGAATTGTTCCTTCAGACAAACCATTATTCTAAGGATGATAAGAAGTGCTAAAACTCAATTATGTATCACATTCTTAATGAATACATCAAATCAACTTTGTGGAAAACCTAGAATCATGATTATATACATTGGAATGTGGCACTCCATTCAACCTTATCAATTCCTTAATGTATATTCTGGCAAACTAATCCAGAGAGAATTATTCTCTAATAGTGATGAAGTGTGATGACTTAGTGAGGAGATCAACTACCACTCATATTGTATTATTCACTTTATAGGTTTTTGGGAGTCCAAAAACAAAATCCATAGTGATGTTCTCCCATTTCCATTCTGGTATAGATAATTTATGGAACATCCCCTTATAATTTTGTCTTTCAGCTTTAACTTGTTTCTATACCAAGCATTGCGATACAAACTCTATGATATCCCCCTTCATTCCATCCCACCAGAAGTATTATTTTAAGTCTATATACATATTAACAATTCTAGGATGTATATAGATTGAATAAATATGAGCTTCCACTAATATATCCTTCAAGTCTCGTATATAAGGAACACATACAAGATTGATGATTCATATCATTCCATTTTGATCAAGGTTAAACTCCCAAAAATTTCAAACCTTCTTATATAGTTATAAATATTACTTATGTTCCTCTTTAATCTCAACTTGGATATAGGGTTGAATATTCAATTGATCAAGATAATATTATTCCCCTTACTTCAATATTTCGAGATCCATCATTTGTAAATCTAGAAATATTGGATATTTTGTGATTCTCATCATAGATAAGGTAGCATGATCCTTTTGAATCAAATAATCGACCACCTTGTTCACTTTCTGTACCGACCCTAAATTTTATCAATGAAAATTTCATTCTTATAATTATTTAATATTGTATAAATCATATAAAGTCACATAGATATCACCATACAAACTTTATAAATGAAGAATTAATGAAATAAGAGGTATTTCTAGATATTAAGAAACCTATACTTCTAGAATAGTAACTTGACCGTTGGAATAGTAATATGAACATTAGGAATAGTAATATGGGAAATAGAATATTAACTTCAAATATGAAATTATAAATAAAACTTAGGTATCTTATAACTGAAAATATGATATATTTATATATTCGAAGAAGTAAATAAATGTTTTAAAAATAATAAATTATGTTTTGGATTTTTATAAAACATAAATGTTTATTTACAATTTTATTATTAATATAATAATTTAAAATAAAAATATATATTCATAAATAGATTCATAAATTAATATTTTGTGATACCTTAATTAATTTTATAAAGTGTCATAATATCAGTTACAATTTTATAATTGATATTATTTGAATAAATGAAGATTTTAATTAAAAATTAATTATATCATATTTAGAGAATTATTTTCAAATAATTCATCCCATTTTTGAATTCTACAAATTGAAAAATTACTCGGGTCAATTTTTGGGATTTTACTAAAATAACTTATTTTTTGGTGAATAGTGAAATACAATAATTTATGCTATTTATCATTTTAAGTCAAATACAATAATTTTTACGTCATTGATGATGTCCACACCAATTATTTTGAACTCACATACACAATTTAATATAATTAGTAATGATAGTCAATACTATTGATAACATTTAGTCAAAATAATAAACTAATGAATAAAATAATCAAAACACTCCTCTTCTCCCACTATAAATACCACCCCTCACCACCCCTTCTTATTACACCAAAAAATACTTAAATATTGTTTATATTGTCCATAATTCCTCTTAAAAACCTATTCCACATTTCTTGGTCTTTCTAGTCTCACAAAAAAAAACTATTCCCAAGTGCCTTTAAGATATTCCCATAGAGACAAATACAAGAGGTAAAATCCTCCACCTTTCGCTTTTAAATTATTTCTTTCTTCACCCCCCAATTTCCCCAACAATCCAAAATTATATGAAAACTATAGTATCATATATATTATGAAATATTATTTTATTTATTTAATATTTATCAGAAATTATCTTCTATTCTCATTTTTATTCTAATAGTGAAATCATCGTTAGTGAGGTGTCGTTTCACCGCCTTTGAAGATGATGATTTTTTATTTTCTATTACCACCTTCAAGGCTGGTCATAAAACCATTATTATGATCAAATAATATTTTTTTATACATATTTTAAGTTATATTATGTTCTATAACTAATATATATATATTATTTAATAAATAAACAAAACTTGTTCGTAATGATCGAAAATTCGCCAAAATAAACTTACATTCATCATTAACATTTTCTCTAATGAATCATTCTAATATTTAAAAAACTGATATATAGAACCATTTAAAATTTCTGAGTAGCATAAATATAATATAATTCCACTTATTTTGTTTTTCTTTAATTCTATAAGAACTCCCATAATTAGACTCACGGGAACTAATCATAAAATCATGGAATGAACACTACGAGAATGATGAAATTGAATATTATAAATCATCAACAAGGCTATAAATTAACTTAATAAAATTATAATAAATCAAATGAAAAATAAAATATGGGTTTATGTAATTAATTAGTGGATCTATTTTTTTACTCATGAAATTAAGTTCAAGTTCAGAATAGTTTCACACATAAGTTAAGGGTTTCTCTTCAAACCTCCCAATTACCTTTGGGCTATGCTTTATCTCTATTTACACTAATGTAATTCTTAATTTTTTCGTATATAATTCTTAAATATTCTATTTATATGTTTTATCTGTATGAATTCTGATCTATTCATCCTTATTTTATGGGGAAATACATGTCTTATAAGGTTCCTTTCTCGATTCTTCCTAATAAGAAATCCTGGTTAAAGATAAGTTACCAATTTCTTACCCATTTTCAAGTACACTACATAATCTATTTTAAGACAAAAATATTTTTATAAAATCACTAATTTTATATTTAAAAACTATCTTAGTTCATTTTAATTTTTATACAAACAATTATTCCTTTTCCCTTTTAAAAGACTCTTAAATTCTTTTCCTTAAACCACACTAAAATGTATCATTTTTTAAGTTTCTTAAACACTATTTTTATATGTTTTCACTTAATTTGTGCATAATTTATCATGATATATTCCTAATATCTCTTTTTAATGTATATTTATGTTTTAAATCCATTATTTTATGGATATAATTATCATACTCCCACTATTTTTTCCTTATGACAAGATTATAGTACCCATTTATTTCCATGGGTAACCCTTATATTTATACATTGTTTTTGATTATTCATGTAGAACACATATGCATATATAGGTTATGAGGGGTGTTCCCAGATATCAATCCAATTCATTGGGTATTGTTTATTCTCATGAGATTCCATGCTGGGATAAGGAGTAAACTCGATTCCATTATGGGACTTTGTCCACCATGTTATTTAGTCTTGGCAGTTAGCATTGACTCATGTTTATGTCATATTGTATTTTTTTGCCACATTTCTATGTTTCCATGATTATATGATCCCATACTCTATATTTAATTTTTTCATATTCTTATTCATGTTCCATTCTTTTTTATGTCATCAGTTTATGCCTTCTATTCCTTGTGCTATGCTTTATCTCTCTGCTTTTTTCCATACTGGGCCTTTTAGCTCATCCATTTTTCTATGTATTCCCGAGGTTATCTTATGTTAATTTAAGAGACAAAATAATGTTATGATATCATTATGGAAATTAAATTAAATATATTTTTATTTTTGTTTCATGATTTATAGTATTGTACCAAGTCCTTAAAAGAGACTAGACTTTATGATCCTTGGTTTGTATATGATGTTTAATTATGATTAAAATAATATAAAATGATAGGGCCATTATACTTTAACGGGGTGGTAATGTATTGAGAAGTCATAATACTTTATTATCTATAACCATATTCTCTAGATCATGTTAAACTCCTTCTATGTGAATATATAATTTAAAATTTTATGATCGGTTTATATATGATACTTTTCTTTGTAAAGATAATTCCTACATATCTTTAATGAAAAAATTATTGTATCTAACTCCAAATATTGAGTTGGGTAATTTTTTTCATAAAAATTAAATTTTCATTGGTCATAGGCTATAACAATGTTATTTTTAATAATAAAACATCCCAACACATTATTGTAAGAATCATTATAGATTACATTTCTTTATCCACTATAGGGTAATATAAGAACAGGTGTATTGAGTAACCCTCTCTTCAGATCCTTTAAAATTTCTTCAAATTCATCTATATAAAAGAACATGTAACCCTTTTTAGTTAACTTGGTCAAAGGATTATATAGTAATTATAAATTATCTATGAATTGTCAATAATATATAGCTAAACCAAGATAACTACAGATCTCAGTCACCATGGTTGGTCTAAGACAACATTCAAAAAACTATATCTTTGTTGTATCTACTTATATACCCTATCTTGAGATCATATGACCCAAAAATGAAACCTTTTTCAACCAAAATTCACAAATTTTATTTTTTTCCATTTTCTCCTTCCTTAGAGTATTTAGTACAATTCTTCTATGGTATTTATGCTTTTTCATTTCTCTTTGAATAGATAAGAATATCATATTTAAAGACTATAAAAAATTTATCAAGGTAATATCTAAAGACTATTTTCATTAAATACGTGAATATAGTAGGGGAATTAGTAAGACCAAAAGGCATCCCTATATATTCACAGTGTCTATACCTTGTATAGAATGTTGTCTTGGGTATATCCTCTTTCTTGACCCTCATTTTATGATATCCATAAAAAAGTTATATCTTGGAAAAGTATTGAGCTTAATGATGTTGATAAAAAATGTCTTCAATATGGGGAAGATGATACTTGTTTTTGATATTTTTCTTGTTCAACTCATGATAATCAATTCATATTTTCATTGATTCATATTTATATTTCACAAAAAGAATTGGTGCACCCCAAGGTGACACACTTGGCCAAATAAATCCCTTATTAAGGTTTTCTTTGATTTGCTTCTTCAATTATTGTAACTAAATCAGGTACATTCTATAAGGATTCTTTGAAATTTGTGTGGAACCAGGTATGAGTTTTATTGAGAAATCAACTTCAAGTTTTTTGTAAGGCTAAGAAAATATTCTAGAAAGACATCTGAAAATTCCTGAACAATAGGCATATCATCGATGTCGATTTTTCTATAAAACCATTTTAGATAATTAGGCCTTTTGATTCGGAATTATGACCCATATACAGGATATAATCTGTATAGAAAGTTACTAATTTTAACCAAATTGATAAAATATCATAGGTTGGTTTGAAATATCATATGAAAATTCAATTCCTAAATAGTTCATTTGAGATTTATGAAGAGAAAGAAAATCCATGACTAAGATAACATGAAATTCAACCAAAGGAAGAATGAAAATATTTTTTGGAAGCACATTCCCACAAATTTCAATGAGATAAGAATCATAGACTTGAGATGAGATAATCATACCATTAGGGGTTTTCAATACTCATTCCTTATCTAATATTTTGAGTGGAATAATAATACCCTTAGATGATTATTTAGATATGAAAGAGTGGATAGATCCAGAATAAAATAAAACATTATCAGTTATAGAGTGGATTTTATGTGTACCTTTCCCCATGTTGTTATCATAACCCTCATTAGAAATGGTGATTGAATGATATTTACCATTTTAACTCAGCTTAAGAGGCTGCTGATTTCAATCATCATCATTAACCTTCTAGTTTGGGCATTGATTAGGATAATTCCCATTCTCTTTACACATTTTTCACTGAAGCGGGGGAGGTGCATTATATCCATATTTCTATCCATTCACACTGTTTTCTAACCCCTTCCCATCACTTTGTAATCCAATTACTAATGAACATACCTTCCACAATTAAAAAATTTATTATACCCCTTAATACAATTTTCTACATTCTTATTCCCACACTTAGATCATAAAGGAAATATCATATTATTTTCTCCTTGGTTTTTAGTTTTTTCTTTGAATGACATCGTATTTTTATTGTCAAAATTATGAGATTGATACGTAACTCCAACCTCTATTTCAACCTTGATTGTAAAAAACACATTCTCTTCATAGACAATGATGTCTATTATGGCTAACTATCTTATGGGACTTGTATTTAAGCCACCAGAGAACCTATCAAATTTAATTTTGTGTTGGATGATTATACCAGAAGAGTAACTCAAAAGTCTTGTAAAATAAGCTTCGTATGTACCAATTGATTAATAATTCCTTTTATTTAACTCAAGGAATTCTTTACCCAATTTTTTATAAAGAATACAAGGAAAGTAGTAATTAAAAAATAAGTTCCTAAACTCATAACAATCCATGGATTCAGTTTTATCTTGTTGAATTATTTTCTTTATTAGATTCTACCACTGGTCTACTTCACCTTCTAATTGATAAACAAATGGAATGAATTTCTCATATTCTGAACACTGGAGAACAAAGAATATATTTTCAGCAATATTGATCCATTATTCAGTAACTAATTGATTAGAAGACCCAATGAAAGAAGGTAAAAATTTCCTCATAAAGGAATCAACATAATGTTATTCCCCCCTTTTCTCATTTTTATGTCCAGCATGATTCATACTTGAGAAATTTGGGTGAGCATAACGATGAAATTTTTCATTCTAGCTTCCATATCATTCAGATTCTCTGGAGAACAATCATTTAATTTCCCATCACATCCACTATTGATGTGGTTCCTTCAAATTCCATCCATCAAATAAATCCAAAAATCATAGAGTAATAAATAATAATCTTAGAGGAAAACCACATAATCAAGTAATCACTTATATGATGTCTAAATTATGAAACATTATTTAATATATAAGAGTTTAGGTTTATCCTAGGTTCTTCAAAGATGAATTCTGTTTAAATACTTCAGTAATGTTCATGAAGTTTTTGTTAATTTCTAAAGCATATACCCTGAGTGTGTGAAACTAGATGTACAGTAAGGTCTGTTGTCATCCACGAATTCCCGACCGAGTCTATATCAATACAGCGTTTTTAGGAATATTACCCCTATGTGAATCTATGACATATCCACATCCACTTGTAGTATCTAGATAAGGATTTATTTCTTGGAAACCACTCACTCTATCCATTACCAAAATTCTAAGAATTTTTTCTACTCTTTTTCTCATCCTTATACTTATCCTTAGAGACATGTCCTAAGGGATATCACTAAGGTTTTTATCACCATAGTTTCCAATGGTTAACTAAAATTTTTCTCTAATACCTAATATAGTGACCCCCACTTCTCATATATATAAATCACATCATTTTTTTGGAATAATTAATACATTACGTATATCAAAACCCAAATAATATATTAGTTTAGTTCCTTTGGAAATATAGAAACAAAAAAACTAGTACATAAGTGAGATACATTATCTCAACTAGGTTCTTTATGACTAGCACCCGTCTTAGAAACATAATACACAATACATATCTTCATAACTTGGAGAGAGGAAACATAAGAAAGGGTGATCTTAGATGACTATTAAGGGTAAAAAAGGGAGATATGTAAGCATAATCATGAGAATAAAGGTATGAGAACATCATTATAACATAGGAAAATCATACCGTTCATATAAAAGATCTTAGTTAGGGGTAATGGAATAAATATGGGGAGTTCATAAGACTTGAATCATAAGGGAATAAAGATCATAATAAATTAAATCATAACATAGGAATAAGGTATGGAACTATGGTAGACACATAATCATATAAAATTATTTCTATAGCAGTCAAGGCATCACTTCCAAGGACATATTAGTGGAATGAGATCACTACCCAACCCATCTTAGTAGTCAAGGTTCCCTTCCAAGACCATTTTAGCAGACATAGTCTTCTACTAAACAGAGTTCACACCCAATTATATCCATGTCTATGTCCTAAGATATAAATCATTACACAATAAATTAGAGGAATATATAGGTACCACACATCTCATAATGAAATCATACATATGTGTTCCCCAAAATCATAAATATTAATCTTATCATGACCCAAAAAAAGATATGGGTTTCACAAACATCATATAATAACACATGAAATGAAATGGGTATCACAAAAACATTATCATTTCATAACCTGTAGAAAAGGAATATGTTTTTATAATCACTTAATCATGGAATAACCCATGAAAATAAGTGGGTTCCATAAGTGTTTTATCATAATATAACCCATGGAAGGGAATTGAGTTTTAGAAATAACTTTTTTATCTTAAACATAAACAATTCAAAGAAATAATATGAATGGACTCATTAGAAAGTATCCCACATAAAACATTAACTATATAAAAGTATTTCATTTCAAACGGATAATTATTTTTAAATATCACTTGAAACATTTCTTAAAGAAACTAATACTTATTTGAAAATCACTTTTAAAACATGAAACATTTTCAAAATCCTTTTATTTGAATTTCACTTTAAAAAACTTATAAAGTAGGATTTTAAAATCATTTAAAACAATTTTTAAATATATTTTTATGAAATTGTTTTCCTTGATAAATTATAAATAAATATTTAAAAATCATTTAAAACACTTTTTAAAAATAAAACATATTTGAAAACGTTTTTCCTTGAAATCTTATAATTGAATCTTAGAAAGTCATCTAAAACACTTTTTAAAAATAAAAAAAATTTAAAACCTTTTTCCTTAAAAATTTGTCAAAAAATATTTGAAAGTAATTAATTTTTTTAAGCATAAATTTTTCTGAAAACATGTTTACTTGAAAATTTATAAAGTAATTTTGAAAATCCTTTAAAACACTTTTTAAACAAAAACAGTTTTCCAAAACATTTTCCTTGAAAACTTATAAAGGACGATTTGAAAACCACATATTTTTTTAAAGTCATGTTATATTAAAATTTATCTTATAATTTAATTTTAAGAAATTTTTTTTAAAACCTGGTTTTTCAATAAAAAATATTTTCGATCGAAGAGAGAGATAACGTTTATTTTTATTAAAATCATTTATCTTAATTTTCTTAAGTACCAAGGAGTGGGAAAATGGTACTAATACATTAATATATCATTAATAACCATTTTATAATAGAATTAATAAGTTTTATTGAGATATTTATCATAATATTATATAAATGGAAGCATAATCCTAACCAATTCTGATAAATGATGAGATTGTTGCCAGAAACTCTTACTAGTTTTGGTAACCTTGAATCAAACTACCCATGTAGGAATTAAATTAAATAAAGATTAAAATATCATTAAAATATTTATATTCATGATATAACATTTCATATGTCAGTATATACACCTCATAAAAAAATATTGGTTCATATCAAAACATGTGCCTCAAAGAAGGAAAATTGAGACAAAATTACCTTACATTTTTGGTAACCTTTGAACTTCAAAACACCATGAAATAGAGATCATAAAATGGATATGTAAATACAAATAAATATAAGTATAATAATCATAGAATACATTCGTGGGTGGTATATACACTACAAAAAATAAAGGAGTACCATGTATGTATTCTCATAAAGGCTGTGATTAAAACCACATATTTTGAATTATAGTATCTTTAGATAGGATTCAAGTCCAGAATACGATGAAAAAAATGCCTAATTTAAAACATAAAAGAAATTATTAAATACACACACATTGTTTTAATTATTTAAAATAAATAATTGCACCATTTACTCAATATAGTATTCCTCCTTTAGAAAACTATTCATGAATTATATTTTCACATCCGTTTGAAATTTTTTAAACCCTCTCTAAATTACCACTTCCAATAAGAGTATGATTGAATCAATATGATCTATTTGTGGAAAGGTTTCTTAAATATCCCCACATTCTATTTGAAAATTACCTTTTATATCATTCAATCATTATTTCTAACCACATTACTGTCTCCATATAATCTATTTTGAAAGAACCATTGTTTAAACTATGTTATAGTGCATGAAACTCTCCACAAGTTCCCATATCTTTTTTTTTAAATTTGGTTTATCTCTTTATTCCTATATTTTACCCATGAATCATCCTTCATATCCTCTTTAAATTATGTTGGATCCATAATTGATAAAACAAACATGCTCAACTATCCTCATTCTTCCTGTTTGAGTTTCCATAGCCTTATTATAAATTATATAAGATAGAACAACTTCTATCCTATTTTATCTTTTGAGTGGAATAGACTAAGTATTTTAAATATTTATTTCCTCTAACTCAACCTTAGAATCACCATATTTTAAACAAATTTGTATAGTCTCAGAATTTATACAATCTTGTTCATCTTATTTAAAGAATACATCTGTTTCATAACTCCCATAATTTTTCCTCACTCTCCTTGATAAAATTGACATAATTAGATTTTAAAATATACATTATACTTTTTTATGAATTTATAGTATATTATATTTATTGAGTATCCAAATAACACTCCTTCATCTACTGTATCACCATGTTTTCCCTGATTTACTTCATTTTTACGAATACACAATTTTCTTCTAAAAACAAATTTTTTTTTTAAATGTTGGATTCCTTATATGACACATCTTGTAAGAGTTTATTTCTTCTCATAGTCCTATAAATTCTCTATTTTTTGTGTACAATGGAACATGCACTTACTCCCAATAATGTTTAGATACATCAATTTTAATAAGCAGTGTTTTACCAATGTTTTTCACCATTATATTTCACCATTCAATGACCCTATTATTCCCTAGATTACAAACTTTGAAACACATCATGTTTAATGAAAAGTTTTTTAGGTAGTTTTCCACTTTAATATATGAGAAATCTATTCCATTATTTTATCGTAGTATTTTAATAGTTTGATCGATTTGATTTTCCACTCTCTTATAGATCCTCTTTATGCACTATATGATTTCTTTATTTCTATGCAGGAACAAGACACAAACCATTATAATATAATAATAAACAAATAGAATAAAGTACCTTTATCTACATGTTTATTATAGATTCATTGTTCCCCCAAATTCAGTGTTCACTATATCAAACAAGATGGATGTGTACTTTTCTTAGTGGTCAATTTTTCCTAGCCTCTAGTGTTGAAAATTATTCCATTACTCTATTGTCACGACCCACCTTCACCAAGATGAAGGAAGGTCCAAAAAACTGCCAGACCCTTTCTTCTTCAAGTTGGAGGATAGATAATAACCCCCCAAGTCCCACCTTCAATATTCCCTATAGTAGCGACAATAATCAAGTGTATTGATTAAAAATTGAGGGAATTACCATTTTTATTGAATAAGATCGGGAGACAAGATGGTAAATCACAAACAACTAGAAATACAGAATGTAAAGTAAAGACAAAAACCATTTTTTACCACAGGTCTGTTAAAAAAAGTGCAATAAAGTACAAGAAAACTCTATGGATGGTGTTTCCCTCTGGAATGGGGGATGATCTCATTGATTTATGATTCAAACATTCCAAGTGGTTTCTAACGGGTTTGTTCGTAGAACCGGAAACATCCAATGATTCCATATCCATTTGAACCTACTTTCCAAAGGAAGGTTCTCATTAGTTGTGGACTAATAAGGCTTAGAAATTTTCATTGGTCGAGAGGATGGGAGGTCGGACTCATCAAACCTTTTTGAGGGGAATTATTGTCTACTCCGGGACTCTCTTTATAGATTTAAGTTATTTTCGTGAATCCTTATTAAATTACCAAGTATAAAATGAGATTTCCTTTAGATCTGAAAATCAATGATTTATATGTAGGAAATTTATAGAATATTTTATATGTATTTGAGGTTCTTCGTTGATAGAGAATCATCTGTATTTGTTAGAGATTCTTAGTCAATTGTATCCTTTGACACATAAAAGTTGCTTGGTCATTATGATGACCATACTGGTTTAAAATCCACTCAGTGGGGCACTTGAAGTTTATTTTCATTCATAAGGACATGGATTATTTCAAAGTTGGGATCGTACCCGAAGATGGGCTTCCTACGTATCCTTTTTTTTGGAAAAGGAATCAAAACCCACATAGTTCAAGTAAGGGAGTATGATGTTTATGCATGATTTATGGCTCAAATAAAAGATTTCATGATTACTTTTACACTCTAAGCTCACGTGAGTCATGCTCGGTGTGAGAAACAAGAGGTATTGGTGAAACCAGACAATTGTGCCATGAAAGATGCAATGATGTGGGGCTTATGTGTGTATGAATGCCCAAATAGATGAGGATTAAGATTTACTTTAGAGAAGAAATCTAGGAATAGGGTTCATAAAGGTATATGTGATTTATGGAGATTTGGATACTCTAATCTTGGGAATTACTCCTAAGGAAGATGCCCAAGTTAGGAGGGGACTTATTATTGGGTTTTACTCCTGAGAAGGAAGCCCAGATAAAAAGGAAATATTGACTGGTTAAGAGAGAATAAGGCTGGGGCTTACTCCTGAGAAGAAGGCCCAGGTTAAGGGACTTGAAAAATTAAGGGACTTGGGGCTTACTCCTAAGGAGGATGCCCATATTTTTAGATTTTAAATTGGGGTTTATTCCTGAAAAGGAAGCCCGGGTTAAGAGAACCATGGTTGGGGATTACTCCTGAAGAGGTTTCCCATATTTGAGAATTTTAAGACTGGGGATTACTCCTGAAAAAGAGGGCCGGATTAATGAGGACTTGGGGCTTACTCCTAAGGAGGATGCCCATAATTAAGGGAAATTATGACTGGGGCATACTCCGGAGAAGGAGGCCCAAGTTAAATATTCTCTCATATTTAAAGGATGAGGTTGAATGAATGAACTCTCTAACCTTAGCGATGTAAATATGTGTAAATCACTAGGTTTCGAGATATGTTCCATGGAATTCCTTTTAGATAAGAAAGTCAATCAAGAAAACATGCCATAAATGGCTTTGAAGAGTGTCTTGAAGACTGAATCTGGAATAGGAGAGGTGGAATGGCATGAGAGAGGTGAAATGGGAAGGAAGGGAACCCAAAAAGATAGGGCGTGCAAGTCCTGACAGGCACGTAGGTACTGCGTGGGCGCGCAAGTCCTGGTCGCACAGGTATACTTGCATGCCACATGGGTACTTTCTCGATTGTTAAGAAGTAGGGAAATACTTGGGCAATCTTTGACCAAAGCCTTTAGAATTATCTCGAGGTACATCCAGAAGAATGGTGCGCAAGTTTCAATGAGTAGGTAAGGAGGCGCACAAGTGTGTTCATTCCCCTTAAGGGTAAAACACTTAGGTGCACAAGTGTTAGTGAATTCTAACACTTAGACCCTATTCCTATTGTTTAAACCTTCCATTCTCGGTAAAGAATTACCTTAGGAATGTTCGGAAGACTTGAAGAAGAGTCTTGGGCGTTCGGAGCTCTGTATCAAAATTCTGGAAAAATTCCTCTTGAAATGGGGGGACCACCAGGGGTATTTATAGGCTGGAGAAGACCCCGAGCGGTTATCAATTAGGGCTCTCAAGTGACTTGCATGACTGAAAATGCGGCGCACAAGTGTACTTTCGCGACCATGGTAGAACTTGCGCGACCCTTGTGCAATTTTATTATTATTCATTCCTTTGTAAATTTTTTGATATTTTTTCAAAGGATGAATCAATTTGGGCTAAGATATTCCTTTTTTCCAATATTTAGACTCTGTGATGAAAGGAGCGTCAAAAGATCGTACCTAAAAGGAAATAAAATAGCAACAGAAACTATCCCAACATCCAAGCTAATATGTTCCAAAAAGGTCCTCAGGGTCCTCTCAGAAACTTGAAAGCTATTTTATATACCTAGGGTGAGTAATAATGTATACACAGTAGGGAAAACCAAAAGCTCTCATGCACAAGTAGGGAGGTATTCTGATGCCCTGTGAAAAAAAGAGGTAACCAAATAACCTAAAAAGTAAACTACCCGCAATCCTTTCCAAGTCACACTCCCCAAATAATGGAGGTCATGTAAAGTAATAGTAATATCACATCGATATTAGGGTACCCCAAACTGCTTTCCCAATGGTTATTGAAGACATCCTACACATTAGACCTCCCTATCATTTTCAACGCAGTCCCACTACCACCCAAACAACAACCTTTTGGGCCACCATAACCATGCATCCTGACCATAGAAACTTGGGCCACCACAACCACTACTACACTCATAGACACCTGGGCCACCAAAACCATGCATAACCATGCCCACAGAAACCAGAGCCAGAACTACCACCACCACGCCCGAAGATACTTGGGCGTCATCCTGAAGAAACTTGGGAAGCAAGCCTTCCCGCACACACCTGGGCCAACCAACACAACATACCCTACCCAAATAATCTTAGGCTATAATGGACCTTAGGCCATCACAGCCTGCCCAAAGAGTATTGGTTTACCTGGGAGAGGGAGAAGAATAGGAGATAATAACCAACCACTTGTAGGAGTGTTGGGAAAATCACCCTCCCCTATAAAATGGGGTGTTTAGAACGAATCGCTCAATGTTGGTGGGGTTCTTATAAAAAAACTAAATATTTACATATAGGTTATCAAACAATCACCCCAACCTAAGGGTTTTGAATCCATTCCTAACAAAAACATCCTCATAACTTTTCATATATGCACAAAATCACAATAGCTACAACCAGATCACCACCCATTGAATCCATTCTGGTTATCATGATCAAGTGTTTCATTAGAATAAAATATATGATCCTCCATTACTCGAAAACTAAAAGGAATATCCAAAAGTAAAAACAACACTGGACTGAAGAAGAAAATAGCCAAACAACAATTTAATCCTTCACACCTGGTTCTCTTTTAACATCATAATGAAAAAAGGGATTCGTGTGATCCCTCAAAGTACTGGAACCAAACCAAGCCCCAACATACGACCCCACATGACCTCATATCCACAAAACAACAATTGAATATCAGGGGATCCTATCCCCATCCACATTACCCCACAAGAATCAATCAGAACAACCATGCTTATTATCAAAACAAAGCAAGGGAGTTTTCATATTCAACCACACCATTTAACAAGTTAATTCTTTTTTTTTTCGGTTAACCAGGGTGATTATAAAAGATTTTTTATTCATTGGGAATCCATTTAATCAACCATTTTTTATGTTATTAACCAGTTTCCATGCTACAAACATTCAATCACATGGTTATCTAGAAAAATAATGGTTCATTAGTTCACAAGAAAAGACCACCAACAAAAACTATTTTTACTGGGCATAAGAACATATAGTTCAAAACATATAAGAGAAGATATAAGAGTACAAAAACGTCATCATTAAACACACCATTTGTTTTTAAAAACCATTTAGTATCTTCTCTAAGGTTCAGTTTCATCCACGCCCTGAGGAAAAATTATCATACACACCCCGCATGATACACAGTAAAGAGAGATGAAGGAAAATCCTACATGGATGATCAATGATTGACGTTTTCTCCACATTACAAGAATTGGGGATGTGTGAATTACAGAGGAAGAATTGGGAGGACTCTAAGGCTGACCAGGAAGGGCTCTAGAATTGGTGCACAATTCATCTTATTCATTCCTTTGTCAATTTTTTGATATTTTTTCAAAGGATGAATCACTTTGGGCTAAGATATTCCCCTTTTCCAGTCTTTAGACTCTATGATGAAAGGAGCGTAAACAAAAGTCCCCCCTCAGATTTGGATCCAAAAGAAAATGAGGATTTGACTCTGAGAAAATCAAGAATCAAAAGGAAATTAGGGTGCATAGGGTATGGCGCAAAAATGGGCTTTGGGCGCGTAGGGTCCGGTGCATAGAAATGTGCTTCGGGCGCGCAGGGTCTGGCGCGCATGGGTATGACCTCGTCTATAAATAGACGGCCTCACTTTGCGCAAAGCACCCGACTCTCACTTTTTTCTGTTATCGGTGAGCAAGTGGACTCCCGGCTTTCAATCATCCACGCTTCTCATTCGTGCTTCTTCTTTCTTGCATCGATCTTATGTTAAGGTATTTGGACTTTCATGGTGATAAATGCACACCCAATACTTGCGCGACTGAAGGAGACTTGCACACCAACTATGGGACTTGTGCGCCTAAATGTCTTTGTCAATTTTTCAAAATCCTTCACAAATTTTATGAAAAATTAACTTAGTTTAAAAGTTAATTATTCAACTTTTGTGCAGATCCAATGGCTCCCAAGAGAATCGGAATGGCTGATGAACTATAAAGAAAAATAATTGATTATATGATGGAAATTGTTGGCCATGATTTTTATTCCATCTGTGATAGCACTCTTCCAGATTTAGCCAAGTATCTGAAGAAATATCACTTTGATTTCCTGCACAACATCTATTTGCCTCTGTATGGCCATGGTCATCTGCAAGATGTCAATATTCCAGAGGCAAAGAACTATCTCCTGCATTCCTGGTTTCAGTCATATAACAACTTTTCTTCAACAAATTTCTCAATCTCAGGAACATTTTATAATGTTGGAACAGTAATGAAAGCCTATATAATGCATCATAGCTTGTGTGCACTAGATCTGAAACCTCACAAACGAGAGCTGCAACCACATTGTTATCCTTCAATATTTCGTTATTCTCAGATGAATCAATCCAAAGGATGGAAGGAGAAATGGGAATTCTATTCTGGAGGAGGGGTGAAGACAACTTGGATGTGGGCTTATTGGGTGCGACAAACTTGTGAAGAGTTTGTCGAGGATCTGAATGGAGCTGCAATTTATGAAGCCGTCTGGGCTGGGGAGACGTATGTTTATAGGAATGATAATTTTGCACCGGAGTTTCTTAGCCATTGGAGCCCAGAAACTAATTCATTTCATCTGACCCATGGAGAAGTAGGAATTAGTTTGTGGGATGTCTACAAGATCTATGGGGTTCCAATTTTGGGTGATATGTATGATGAATTCATCCCTCCAAAGGCAACTTTGAATGATCCGTAGAAGACTCTGAATTTGGTTCGAGAGTTATTGAAGATTTATCATAAACTCAAAATATCAAAGACTTCAAAGACCCATTTTAGAAGGGATATTCACCCAGAGGAATGGATGGATGTGTTTCTCAAGGAGAAGAGGGATAAGGGGCCAACCTGTACTCATCCTACTAGCTTCCCTAGAGCAGAAAAGAGAGGTGTCCCGGGAACATTCTGGCCGACTCTGGAATCATGAGAGTTTGAGAAATGGGGGTATGAAGTGTATCATAAAATCCCAGAAAAAGACCCATCTGGAAAGATTTTTAGCCTTATGGCTCAGTGTCTATCTCTTGCCCATCAGATATTCAAAGGGAGGCGTCAGTCCAGGAACCTTTGTTATCGCATCCAAGTTGGATGAGAGGAAGATGGTGGGGGTTTGCTACCCCAGTTTTGGAAATGATTCACAGGAGCTTACTCCGTGTCTATATGGTCAAGTCTCATTTGAGATTAGCGGGACCATTCCATTTTTTATGGGGATGGATCTCCACTCACTTCCAGACATATGCTGTTCAGAATGGAATACAGATTCCCGGAAGTTCTTTCAGGCCGTCTATTCAGGCCTTCTCTGGAGTTTTTCCTTTGGCCCTCAATGCCTATGATATTAGGCCAAGGCTGGGTATGCATAAGTAATTGCAGTTCTTTCCCTATGGAAATCCACCAACAAGGCGATTTTTTGATGATGGATCAGCCATCTTAGAACAGAGGTCTTACATGCTGGACTGCAGAGATGGTGTACTGGCCACCAGGATTGATGGGGAAATTATATGTGAGGCCTATGCTCCATATCGATTTTCACACCAATTCAAGTGTATGCAAACAACTGTTGTATCTCCTCTAGTGCACTCCAGATTAGAGAAGCATCTAATGGTTGCACGACAACTATGGTTGCTAATAGCAATGGAAACGACTGGGGAAGCCTTTGACTTACTAAATACTGAAGCGGTAAGAAATTTGACCATATGGTATGCTGAAAACTGGATAGCGTCATATCCTGAGGCCATATTTAATAAACCTGTTTATCAGGTTGGGAAGAAGAAGAGAACCATTTAGAAAGAAACAATTCAGGTGGCAGGTGATTCTTCCACTCCTGAAGTTGGTTCACCGAGTTCTTCAATCGAGTCTTATTCATCAGATCCTCAGGAGATACAACATGTGTCAAAGCGGCCCTGTGTCTTATATAATCCTCCTATCAGAATCAAGAGAGCTACTCCATCAACTCCTGGTGAGTTACTTTATTGAGGAAATTTAATTGCATGTAAATTTATAGAGTAACAAGTTTTCATTATCTTTTTATAGTTACAGGAGCTAGAAAGAAATTAAAATCCAAGGTTGTAGGACCCTCTTCACAGCCTTCTAGTACACCTGCATATCTATGACCAGAGGCCATCCAGACATGGCGGGATGTATACTACGATACTGAAACTATCTGGCTGGAGCTATGTGAAGGGATACATCTTCCTGGAATAGGAACTCTTCAGGCTCTTGCAAATATTCATTTCAAGGATAATCCTAATGAAGTAAGAGCCTATGTGAAAGAGTTGAGGACCTATATATATGCCACCGATGATTCTATCCCTATCACCAAGCGGGTGAAGGAAATGATGGATCACGACGCCACTGATGAAGAGTGGCATGAGTACGTGGCTCCTGAAGATGTAAGTTTTCTTTTCATATTTTCTTTGAAACTTGATTTCAGTAGAAGCTTTTGTTACTTAAGGAAGTTATTCTCTTCATCTTGCAACTTGCAAAGAAAGGAACTACTAAGGTTCCTTCACTACAATATAGCCCTGGTGGTACTGCCATCGGGGCTGCTGCTGAATCACCCCGTGAGTTGGGCGAGATATCTCTAGGCCAATAGGCCATGAATGAGGATTTGAACATGGCTTTCCATTCTCCCATTCAAGTGCCTATAAGGGAGACTACTGATACTCATAAAAATCTAAAAGGACAAAGGCGAAGAAGGAGGAAGTCCACCGCTAAACGCTTTATCAGTAGTGGTAAGTCTTTCGGATAATCATGAATTTTAAACCATGAAAAAGATTTCTCATTTTCCTTGGGATTGCAGGGGATTCTTCAATTTCCCCTCTGAGGGAAAGGACTGATCCTCCTTCGAGGATGATGGAGGGTGCTATGGAACAAATGGAAATTCAGGCTGACTTGGCTGCTTTTGAAAAAGAGCCAACATCTATTCCCAGTACTACTCCTGCTTCTGCTACAAGTAGAGAAGAACCTGCACCAGAATCATTGGCGGCCGTGACAACTGAATCCGCCATCCTTCCTGACGAAGCTGTGCAGGGTCAAGGGATGCATAATGAGGGTCGCCAATAGGACACATCAAATTCTCCCACTGGTGAGACTAACCAAGATTCTGAAATATCATTGGATGAAATGATGAATCGTGGCATGTATTTCGAAGAATTTTATGATCATGCTAAGTTATCATGTGATTTATAAGACCTTGGGCGTGATTATTATCCTTCATATAGTAAATTTTATATTAATTTACACTTCTAATAATGACTGAAAATAATATGCAGTTCCATACATAAAAGCTGCTGAACTGCCAATGCCTGAAGAGGGTGTGGACATTGATGTCAACCCAACCATTGCAGAAACATTAGCTCAAGTGGTGCTAAACCCAGTAAACCCTCCCGAGACCCATCTTGAAGATTCTATTGAAACTGGGAATGATAGGGAGGAGTCTTCTCAAGCTACTGATCTACTGTTAGGTAATGATTGTACTGAGTTTTCAAGATAGACAACCAACTTCCATTATTCTATGAAACTAACCATACTTTTAATTGATCAAACAGGGCTATCAAATTCAATGGCTAGAACTGGAGGTGAAGTCTCAACCTCCGCCCAAACAGTAGTAGAAGTTGAAGAAACCAGGGTCAGGGGGGAAGGAGAAGAACATGGAACTTCCTTAAGTGAATTAATCCCAGATTACATTCCCCCCTGTGATGATGATGTCGAATCAGACCTGGAGGTGCTTAAGGAGATCATCTTTTCATGACACAAGGCATGGAACAACATATAGAAAATCTTATCTGAAGTGCCTCTTGACGATATTTCATCAAAAATTTGCTGATTGTTGTCCCAGTTCATCATTCTAGGACTTGGCGGTTTTGGATACCAAGAGATCCATACCGCGGCGAAACAAGTCATCTTAAGAAGGGAGAAGGAGAAAAAGTGCCGTGAAGATCTGACCATGGTGAAGCTGTCAGTCAATATCAGCGAATTTGAGGCTGCAGTATCCTGAGCTGAGGCTGACTATACTGCCAAAATGAAGGAGCTGAATCATAAGATCAAAGATAAAGTCGTTCAGAAGATGCACCTTCAGCAACAGTTAGATGCTGTTACTGGGGAACTTGACCAACTCAATAATTCATTGGAGGGAGCTCAAAAAAATGGTATGAAATCCATTGCAGATGCCAATAAAGCACTCCATCAAGCTGAAAAGAGTGAAGTTGGTCGGGTGCATGAGCTTCAAGTAGCTGCTGATGAAGCTCGGGATGCTGTACATCAAGTGAAGACTTATGTTGACAACCTCTTGTAATTCCTTGGAAAAGAGGAGAGACTCCAATCTGTGGATTTCCTTCTAATTCTTGTGCATCAAATAAATAACTTTTTCACCTTTAATCATTTTTGCACCTATTTTCCTGCTACCTGCTTTAGATTTTACCTAAACCAATGGGCCTAGTGAGCATAGTTTAATTTTTACTAGGATTAATATAAATAACCCTACAAACTTTGAATCTCTTAATTGCTCAATATTACCTAAATCATACAAAATGTATATTTAGTGAGCTGGAACTTAACTTTTATTTAGAGTTCCTTTGTCTTTTGTGGACAATTTAAAGTCATGCACATTGGAAATAAAAGGGATAATTTTTAAGGTCAAAATAGCTTTGACCGAATGAATTACAATTGACTCAATTCCTTGACAATTCATCTGAAAACATATTACCATACTCAAGTACGAGGGAAAATATGTAAACTATGACTAAAGAATATTTGAATCTGAGGAATGATATGAAAAAGAGCTAAAAGGAATTAGAAGAAGTAGTTCCCAAGAATGAAGTTACCATTATTTAACAAACCCATTAGGGGTTGAATTATGCAGGGCCACCTAAGTGCATTGGCTGCATAGTCAAATAAATAGCATCTTTTGGCTGACAGGTCTGTTTTGTAGACTACTTATGCAAGGCCGCCTAAGGGCACGTACTGCATAGTCAGGCAAAAGAACTCTCAGAAATTTACTTTCATAGTGCTAAAAAGCCAGTGAAAGTTTATGGAGATTCAAATTTTCCAAAGTATAGAGTTTGCTGTATGGAAAAAGGTACTTGAATATGGAGAAGATATTTCCAAACAAGATTATCGAAGAACTGGATGGATATCACTCCTATGAAGGTTTGAACCAAACGTAGGGAAGGAGAATATAAACCATAGACTTGAATACTTTCATATCATGAAAAAGAATATGGTAAAAATATGTTAAGGATGGCTATTTTGGCGGATCCCTACATATTATCATTAAGACAAATAAAGACAAAAGAGTTTTTCCTCCCAAGAATGAAGTTACCAATATTTAACAAACCCGTTAGGGTGTTGAATTATACAGGGCCACCTAAGGGCATTGGCTTCATAGTCAAATAATAGCATCTTTTGGCTGACAGATCCATTATATAGACTGCTTATGCAAGGTCGCCTAAGGGCACGTACTGCATGGTCAGACAAAAGAACTCCCAGAATTTCAAGCCTTTTGTGATTAGAAGTTAAGATAAAGGTTATGAAGATCTGAAAAATATTTAAGGTTAGGATTATGAAACATAAATATGGGTATTGTCCAATGTATGCAGAAATACACAGATCAATGCTAACTATAATCATGTTGTGGCTGGGTCCTGAATTGAAATGTTGGACTTCACTAAGTATCCTATAAGGATGGGAATCAAGACATACGTAGTTCTTGAACTACAGTTTATCATTGTGTGGGACAAAATGATTTGAGACCTTAGTTTAGGGTCATAGAGCTCAGACCATTATAAGAAATACACAGTGTGTGTTTTCATGGGGATTTTTTTTAGCCAAGGGACTGAAAGTGGAATTTGGGGTTAGGCCCAAAAGGCTTGGGGCTGGATTCGATGGACACTCGAACGTTCCTACATATCCCATAAGGATGGGAATCAAGCCGACATAGTTCTAGAAATACCCTCTGTACAAATTTTGTTCGTACATGTGAAGGGTGAAAGGGGACTTTAGTGCAATGATGATTTAACCCAAGATAAAAGGTTCGGGCATTGCCATGTATGCACGTAGTCTTTGAAATGAAACATGATTGAAAATCAATGTAAAATATGATTCCCTCTCAGGTGAGGGTATCAAAGAATGTTATAGTTTATTATCATACTGGACAAAAAAGTGTTGTATAGTTTAACGTCATATAGCAAGGAAGAAAGTGAACCAATGTAAAGATATTGATTCTGGTGGTAGTTTCACGAATCAACATCGTACGAGATGGAGGTGAACCGATGTGAAGAGATTGGTTTTGGGCTTGAAACTCAGAAGGTTGCCTACATACCCAGCCTAGAAGGCAAGGATCAAAGTACGCGTAGTTCAATTAAAGAATGAATTAGTAATCAAGTTTTTCTTGGGAACAACGACCTAAAAAATAGTGTTGGTACTTAAACATGGTTAGTAGCACAGAGAGTGTGTTATGGTTGAAGTTTTCTCTCAGCTCACGTGAGTCATACTCGGTGTGAGAAACAATAGGTAACAACAACTTCAATGATGCACAGTTTAATGTCATGTAGGACATATGAAGGGACTATGCAGTTTAAAGTCGTGCAGTTAAGACTATTGGTGCTGCACTATTTAATGTCATGTAGCAGGGAAAAAGTACATTTTAATGTAATCTAGGACGTATTAAAGGACTTTTTGTACAGTTTAGCGTCATGTAGTTAGGACTATGGGGACAATACAATTTAATGTCATGTTGGACAAAAAGAGGACTGTGCAGTTTAATGCCATGCAGTAAGGACAAAATAAGACACATTTTAACATCATGTTAGACGTATTAGGGAACTTTTTCACAGTTTAACTTCATGTTGGACGAAAGTGAGAATAGTTTAAGGTCATATGCATGGACCGTTGGTTATGCAGTTTAATGTCTTGCTGGATGTAAGGGACTTCTTTATAGTTTAGCGTCATGTAGTTAGGACGTCACAGTTTAACGTCGTGTAGGACGAAAGAAATGAAAATAGTTTAAAGTCATATGCATGGACTCTGGATGGTGCAATTTAACATCATGTTGGACGTAAGGGACATGAAAATAGTTTAAGGTCGTATGAATGGACCATTGCTGTATAGTTTAACGTCATATAGCAAGGACGGTGAAGGAGACACAGTTTAACATCATGTTGGATGATAAATGATATATTTTGTGTTTATAAAAAATACTTCTTCAGAAATATGGCATTGGTTGGAGTAGTGATGTGTTCTCTATCCATCGAGATTAATGAATATGCTCCATTGGAGTAGACCTTATGTATTGAATAAGGTCCTTCCCATTTTGGTTCAAGCTTGGGAGGTTTATTTACTGGTATCATTAGAGTGCTGAGAACTAATACCAATTCTCCCTGAACAAATGAATGAAGATGAACTTTTTTGTTGAAAGCTCGTGCTATTCGATTCTGATAAACTTACAAGTGGTGCAAAGGGCACAATATTTTCTCATCTAACTGTTCCAATTCATTCAATATCTTTTGAGATTGCTCATCTGTAGATGACTGATCACAAATGGCTACTCTGAGTGAGGGTAATTGAACCTCAATTAGAAAGACTGCTTCCCTTCCATATACCAATGAGTATGGAGTTGACCGCGTTGCAGTGTGGGTGGTGGTCCGATAATCCCATAAAGCATTAATGAGTTTATCAGGCCATGACTTCTTATATTTATCCACCATTTTTGCAGTCTATTTGAAAGAGTCTTGTTGAAGGCTTCTATCTGTCCATTGGCCGCTGCATGATACTGAGATGAATGATTGGATTTGATGTTTTATTCTTGATACAACTTCTTCACCTCGGATGAATAGAATTTGGTGCCATTGTCCATCAATATGATATGAGGGACACAAAATCTGGTAAAAATGTTAGTCTTGATGAAGCGAACAATGCTTTTAGATCTGAATTTCTTGAGAGGTATTGCCTCTGCCCATTTGGAAAAGAAATCTATAGCAGTAAGAATGTACTTAAACTGCTTGGTCGTAGCTGAAGGGTAAGGTCCCACCACATCCATTCCCCATGTGGAAAATGGCCATGAGTATTTACCTGTATGAAGAAACTCTGGAGGTTTATGAATGAAGTTGGAATGTACTTGGAATGAATGACACTTCTTTGTGAAATCAACACAATCTTGTATCATTAAAGGTCAAAAGTATCCAAGCCTTCAAATCTGATCAGACAGTCTATGTCCAGACTGGTGGGCACCACAGACTCCTGCATGCACTTCTTTCATGACAACCATTGTCTCTTCACCATCAATTCATCTGAAGAGAACTCCATCAAAACCACATTTGTAGAGAATTTTCTCTAGGTGATCTGGGCTATCATAAAGAGTAAAATTGACCACACGTCGCCGGATTTGTTCTTTCCTGGCTCCATCAGGTGGAAGTGTTCCATTTTGAAGGTATTCCCTGATAGGTGTCATCCATCCTATAGTATGATCATACGGTTCAGGAATGAGAATAACTTCATTAATTTCCTCTATTTTGATTCAAACATAAGGTGAAATTGCACGACGGTGGGCAATACTGATGGTTGTCTCGTCCCGATTTGGATCTGCCAGAGCTGTGGCTATATTAGCCAGTGTATCATCTTGACCATTTTGTGATCTCAAGACATAAGAAAATGTTGGTTCCGTAGGAAATTCCGCCATTAACTCTCTGACGTAATCATACAAAGGGATTAGTTCTTCTTTTTTGATGGCATAATACCCATTGAATTGTTTGATTACCAGATCTGAATCACCTTTCACCTTTAAATGATTCACTTGTGCTTGAAGTGCCAACTCCAAGACTGCAATGAGAGCTCGGTATTCTGCTTCATTATTGGAACCACATTCCCACAATAAGAAGGAATAAAGTAACACTACATTTTCTGGAGAAATGAGCACAATTCCTAAGCCAACTTTGTTGAATTTAGGATTTTCCATTTTCCTCCCTGTTGGACTTTTGGAAGCACCATCAAAATACATTTCCCATGCCTGAGGACTTTCTTGAATAGAGAAGACTTCTTCATCAGGGAGTTCAATATCTGAAGATGTGTCTTCCACTGAAGGGTGTTCAGCCAGGAAATCAGCCAGAGATTGGCCCTTTATTGCCTTTTAAGACACATACTGAATGTCAAATTGCGGAAAAATAACTGACCACCTTTCCAGACGTCCTGTAAGCATTGGACGACTAAGGATGAATTTGAGCGGGTTATTGCAAGATAACAACTTGACCTCGTGATGTTGCAGGTAGTGTCTCAACTTCTGAACTACAAAGATTAATGCCAGGCAGCACTTCTGAATACTTGAATACCGAGTTTCTGCTTCAAGCATAGTCTGACTGAGGTAGTAGAGGCTGTTTTCATTCCCAACATCATTCTTCTGAGCAAGAAAGGCACCAAATGATCGCTCTAAAACTGTCACATAGAGGATAAGTGGTATTCCTTCAACAGGTGGCATGAGTACCGGTGGACTCAAGAGGTATTTCTTAATAATATCGAATGCTTCTTGACATTCTTCAGTCCACTGGTAAGTGATTCCCTTCTTCATCAATTTGGTGAAGGGTAAACTTTTTCCTGCCAAATTGGCGATGAAACACCGAATATAGGCTACGTTTCCTTGAAGTCCTCTTAATTATTTCAAATTTCTAGGAGGTGACATACCAAGGATTGACTTTGTCTTCTCAGGATCAACTTCAATACCACGATGGCATACAACAAAGCTAAGAAATTTTCCTAAGGTTACCCCAAAAGCACATTTTAAGGGGTTCATCTTCAAATTATGTTGTCGAAGATTGCAGAATATGACTTCCAAATCAGACAAGTGATTAGAACATTGTTTGGATTTGACCACCAAATCTTCCATATAGAATTCAACAAACTTCCCTAAAAAGGGTTTGAAGATACGATTCATGGCACACTGATATGTTGCGCCTGTATTCTTTAAGCCAAAGAGAATTACCCGGTAGCAAAACACACCCTGAGGGGCTCTGAAGGCTGTGGATTCCTCATCTTTTGGGGCCATTCAGATTTGATTATATCCGGAATATCCATCCATGAAGGAAAGTGCTTCATAGCCGACTGTTGCATCAATTAAAAGTTCTGTAATTAGAACTGGGAAATCATCCTTAGGACAATGCCGATTAAGATCTCTGAAATTGATACAAACTCTAATTTGTCCGTTCTTCTTCTTCACAGGGACAATATTATCCAACCACTTGGGATATTGAACTTCTCTGACAAAGTTATCTTTGATAAGCTTATCCACTTCAACTTCAATTTTGGAAGCATAAGTTGGGTGTGTTCTTCTCGCGGCTTGCTTAAATCTTCAATGTTCTTCTAGTAAACCCAAATTATGAGTAGCAACATCAGGATCAAGCCTGAGAATCTCTGTATAGTTCCAAGAAAATATGTCTCGATTTTGCTTTAAAAAGGAAATATACATCTCTTATTCTTCAAGAGTAATGGCCGCACTGATTAAAGTGGGGCATGGATCTTCTTTTGTACCCAAATTTATTTCTCTGAGTTCATCCATGGTGGTAGAGATACCCTTTTCAAATACTGGAGGAGCATCTCTGAGATCTTCCTCTTCTTCTTCAACATGTGTTATTTCTTCCATTTCTACTTGCATAGTAGATCATAAAGCAGAATTTCCATGATCAGAAGAGATGTTAAAATTTGAACATCTTGAAGAAGAAGCTTCCATTTCTGACCCGATTGATGATGAAGGATCTTCCTTGGGAAATAAATAGGAGATGATGGATTGAGAATTGACATCATTGTTCAGCTCCGATTTTGCTATAACTTCTTCTGGACTGATTGGTGAAGTATAGACTTGTTGGATTTCAGCAGATGAAATAAAGAGATCACCATTTGGGATTTCATCACTGCTTGGTGGGTCACCAATTTCTCCCATGTTGTCTGGATCGATTGCCATAATTGACATTATGGGTCTTTCCATAAGAGTATTTTGATTTGGGTCTATCTTTTCAATTTGACTGATAGGAAACACATACTCTGTACTCACATGTGTAAATGGATTTACTGGAATCTTCTCCAAACTATATTGAGCATTAACTTTGGTAATCTCCTTTGTTGTGGATTTCTCCCTTCCATTCATGTGATAGAATTCCGCCTCAATGTATTGAGATTCACATGTCTTGAATGGGGCCTTATCACCATACAATGTACCAAATTGACCATCTAAACAATATTTGAGACATTGATGTTATGATGAAGGGATATCCGCATGTTGATGTAGCCAGGGTCTTCCAAGCAAGATGTTGAAGGCTGAGTCTTGATCAACAACCATGAAATCTGAATTGGATACAAGATCTCCAAACTGAGTTCTGAGTGTAACTTCGACCAGTGGTTATTGTTCATTTTTATCATATCCTTGTAACATCATGGTAGAAGGATATAAATCAGATTATGTGAGGCCCAATCGACGAAGTGTACGAATGGGCATGAGGTTGACTCCTGAACCATTATTAATGAAATCTCTTCGGACGTCTATGCCATTGACCGTGCCAGATAAGTACAAATGTCTAATATGTCCATACACGACATCATCTTCATCTTCATCAGAAAAAGATATTACTGCATGGAATTCTACAGGATTATTCTCTATGTGATAGACTTCAGCTGTAGCAATTTCAGTTTCAAACTCCTGAGGACTTGACAAACCCTCAATGAGTGCTTCCCAAAGATCCTTTGATAAATTCAAGTCATCCAAAATTGATAAATTGGACGGTACTTGGGCCCAGTGTTTCAATATATCATACTTTTGATCCAAAGGTCTGCGTTTCCCAACAGGAACATGTGGTTTAGCAGGTGTCTTGAATTTTGATGATTTAGAAGTTGATGCATCTTGTATCGGGATAGGAGTTGGTAATTTTCCTAGATTTGGAAGATTAGACTGATTAGATCCATTTACTTGCTAAGAGGAAAAAGATAGAACCTTCAACCAGTCTTCCAGAATAACTATGCCAGGACTAAATTTTCTATTGGTGGAAGAACTTTCTTGTTGTTGTTGAGCTCACTGAAGGGCTCTGCCACGAGTTTCTGCTGCATACACAGTTCTAGTAGGGGTAGAATTGGAATAGTGGCTTCTGAAGGATCCACGTCTTCCCCTGTATCCTGATCCTCTATAAATTCCTCTGATTCCTCTATTTGATATAGGGAATTTGGGCTCATCAAAATTGAAACTACAACTGACATATGGATCTGTTAATTGAATTATATTAACAGAACTGAAAATCAACTCTTCATCTGATGAAGAATCTGCATGTTTATCCTGTTTAGGCTATGCCGTTTGGTGGGAAAGTGCCCGTTGATTTGAAGTATATGGCATGAAATCTGCTAGAGTCAAAGACAGCTTAGGCTTTGACACATACTAATCTTCTTCTGATTGTTCCTCCTTCTTGGAATTGTGCCATTTCTTTGAGGATTTTCCCTCTGATGAAGAGGGTTTTTCTGCAGCATTCATGGAAGAAGGAATAATTGGTTTCTTCAATTGTGTTTGCAAAATAACATGAGTTCGGTTGATCGTCTTTCTGACCATCCAATCATCATATTTTTGTGCATTTTTGCTTTTGACTTCTTGCCACTCGCCTTCCTCCTCTGGAACCGTAGCAGTAATACATGCTACCTGGGATGAAGATCCTTTTAGTTTGACTTGTCCTGAGTCGACCATATTTTGCAGGAGGTCCTTGAAAACAAAAAACTCCTGAATGGGATGCCCCAACATCTCGTGAAACGGACAATAGTTTGGATGGACTTCATCTCCTTCCTTGTTTGGCCTCTTGGGCCTTGGAAATTGAACCAAATTATTTTCCAGAGTTGAAATGAAATAACCAGGAACTTGTTCATTTCAAAAATAGTAATCTTTTCTTTTCAAATCCTCAAATTGTTTTCATCTTTGATATCTTTTATCATCTTGACGAAATGGCCTCTGTTGTTGACGCTCAGGAGGTGGAGCCCTTTGGGAGTATGAAGGTTTTGAAGTAGAAGCAGGTATAGGTGCTTGCTTATGCATAACTATAGTATTCTCTACTTTACCCATTCTCCATCCTGGAGATGATGGAATTACATGAGATTTATCCTTAGTCTGTATAAGAGAATCTTAAATCTGTTGAGAGATTGAAGTAAGGTCTCGAAACCCTCCTGTGTATTTTATAGGGATCAACGGTGTGCGTAATTCGTCACGTAGATTTTCCACACAGATTGGCAACAATTCCTTTTGAGGGAGTGCTAAGATCAGGGAATATGTTAATCCCTTATAGTGTTCAATGAAATCAGATACTCTTTCATTCTCCCTTTACTTATAGTTTGTAAGATCGAAAACAGTTGTCTTTGGCAAAGTTGAGTTGAATTGAAGAAGAAATCATTGACGGAGATCTTCCCATCCAGTAATTGACCAGGATTTCAAGCTTGTGTACCAGACAAAGGCTGGTCCTTGCAAGGTTCACACGAATCATCTGAGTTTCACTGCTTCTTGCTGCTCTGGAGTTCCCATCATAGGATCACAACAAGACACGTAATGCATCAAATGCTGTTCAGGATCTCATGATCCCTTCAAAATAGGGAATACGGGGTTCCCAAAACATGATGGGGGAGGGATTGCATCTACCCATTCAGGGTAAACTCTCTTTTCTGGTGGAACCTGAGCACACTTTCCCTTCATAGCTTCCAACCGATCTATTAATGACTCAATAGTATTTATTAACTTTTGAGAAACATCCGATTGAGCTTGGACCTGAACAGGTGCACTGACTGGAGCTTGGAAAGGTATGGCAGCTGGTACTGCAACTGTTGGTAGCACTGCCAATTGTTGTTTCACTTGACCTGTAGGATTAGACCTATGAGGGTGTACTGATAAAGGAGAATATTATTGATCCATCTCAGTAGCCACAACAAATTCCATTGACTGGCTGTCTCCAGCATGTTTAGGAGGAAGACTACCCTGAAGTAGTTCTGCATTCATCCTCCTCAATCCCTTCATTTATTCCTCCTATTGTGCAAACCTTTGCTCTAGTGAGAGCGATTGGCCTTCTCCAGAGGAAGGATATGTAACCTGATTCTTTCCCTTCCCCTTGTTTGATCCCTTTTGGAGAGGGGGAAGTGGATTCTTTGAAGGATTACCAATGTTCTAAGCAATACTTTGATTTCATGTGCGCACACCTTCTTCATTTGTGTTTGTGCGTACAACTTCTTGAGTAGGAACCTCTTCATCTGAGTCCCATGAGTGAGCCTCATCTTGTGGATCTGCAAAAACGACACTGATGACATTGATTGATGCATAATGCAATGCATTCCTCCTATCAGCATTCCTGCGATATTGTCTTCTTCCATGTCTTTGATGAGACATTGCCTTTGTTGATTCAATCCCTCAGGAACTTCTTGGAAAACCGTAATTTGAAGAGAATCTACTGATAATTAGGCTCTTCCTTCCTCTTGTGGCTTCTTCCCCAATCGAGATAAGACCAATTTTCTTTGAGGAGGGGATTGATGATTTGAGAAAGTCCCCAGTCCGGTGAACTGGGGCTGTTCCTGCTGTCTTTGCTCAACTCCTCGAATCCTATTTGTTGATTCCGAGGGTTGGTTTAAAAGAGTCCCCAGTCTGGCAAGCTTGGGTGGCTCTTGACATGCTATGTCTGAGACTTTCTTAAAAGATATCCTGATCTTGCAGATCTTGGTCCAGAAATTAGCTGGATGCATCAATCGACATCCACTTTTATCACCCGAATCAAAAGACCGTTGGATGATTTCCAACACTTCTGTCACTTGATGACGTGCTTTCTCCATATGAGAGGCATGTTCAATATTCTCGTTTTCTTGATACAGGAGTAATTCAACAACTTGTTCTCTGTATTCTTGATTTTGAGAGGAACTAGTTGAAGCCTGTTCTTGGGAAAACCTTTGATTACAAACAAATCCAGTTCTTTGTGGCTTGCCATGGGCAATAACATTGCATGAAACCATTTTCGGTGGACTTTGCTGACTGGATATCACAGTGAAATGTAGTGCTCTATGAACACCCCATCCTCTGACATGAATACCATATGGGGCATTGGAAATTAACAGGAGCAATTTTCTTAGTACTCCAAGGCATGAACGTTGAAGGGCTCTCTGCTTATTTTCAGCCTTCGGATATCGAGAGACTGATAGAGATTCCAAGTCAATTTGATGTTGTAACCCTTCTATTATCTTAACACGATTTTCATATTCATCATAAGATAATACTTTCTTTTTCAACTGACAAAGAGTTTTCCATATGTTGAGACGAATATCATGAATCCCATCTTCCGTCAACATCTCTGGAATGTCATACTAAGAGTCAGCCAAAGGCCAAAACATGGCTGGCACTTCACCTTTCACCAGTTGTTTTCTCATATTCAGCACTTCCTATTTATCATTCAATGAAGATTCTTCTAACTGATTTGACCAGAGCTGGTGATTCCTTGTTGGTTCATCAGATTCAATAGTATTGGTAGAGAATTCACTGATCAAACTAGAATATGAATGACCCGAGGGAGGTTCAGAGAATGACCTACACCCCGGGCTATCTTCTGATTGATAAAGTATTTCATCTACTAGCGATGAAGCATCAGACATGACTGGTTTCGCATTTACAAGTGCCTCAAGATAAGAGAGCTTTCTCGGCACTACATTGTCCACTAGAGCATTTTCTGGGCAATGTGCATCACTACTGTGGAGAGGACTTTTGCAGTGAAATTCATCATCATGGGGAGGACCACCATGGTGGATTACAACAAAATATGAGATCTCTTTCTCCTTGATCTTCTGGCCACACAGAGGGTTATTGTAGCTCTCATCTGAAGATGAAACTTTAATATCGACCGAACTGTCATGAAGCAAGCCTTCATGAGGAAGTGTCTATTGAAGAAATTAGGAATTAATGTTCCCACTATTGGGAAATGAGGGAGTAGAATCTTGGATTCCAACAGATAGTTGTCTGAGGGCTTCAAGAACTCCAGCATCGAGAATGGCCTTGTTACAGATTGGCTATTGATTTCTTGATTGTGTTGGGCGGGTCTTCTTCTTATATGCCTTCTTACTCACCTTGGAAACAACTTGTTTATGAAAGTGGCTAATCTGATCATGTGTATGTGCCTAATTAGGAGAGATGGCCAGGTTAGGCTAACAATATTTACTCAAATCAAGTGTATGTGCCTGACTTGGTTGTCTGTGTGATATGGGGGAGTACGCCCCACAACCCTCCTGGACTGGAATAGAGGTGTGTATCTGCTCTGGAGTGATCTGTTGATGAGTCACTCCACTGGTAGGGATAGATTTATGTGTCTTTCCCTGCGATATTTCCGAAGTTGTTATAATATCCTGGCAAACATCCATAATATGAGAAGGGATTTGTTTTTTCACTTTCACCATTGACAGAATGTGCTTGGTGACTTCAGCTACCGGAACAGGGATATACGTCCATTCCGTGCTTGGAGTAGGTGTATGTTCCTGCTCCTGTCCTCCTTTTCCTATTAGTGAATCCTAATAGTACTCAAGTGTGGGGGAAGAGAGTTGAGTCTGCCTCCAATTTGTCACCGGAACTTTCCGACTGACCTCTCCTGGTGCTACCAAACGAGACTGTTGGTAGGCTTGATCAATACTAGAAGGTGTATGTGCCTGCTGATTGTACTTCTCCAAACGTGGTTGATGAGATCCATCATATGTAGTCAGATGAGCCTGCTGAATAGCTGATGATTTATAAATAGGTGTATGTTTCGGCCTATTTTACTCTGCCGGAATTTCCTGGTGGGATTGGCGTGATGCTGTCAGACGAGTCTGCTGGACAGTGGAATTAAAACGGACAGGTGTATGTGCCCACTCATTTCTTTCCACCAAGTTAGGTTGTTGGACTTCTCCGGAGATGGCAGAGATGAGAACCTTCTCACTGTTGATCGGATTTCGCCTCTGGCGATTCGTCTTGCCTACTCGGGTTTGAGGAACCTGATCCAAATGCCTGGAGTCGACACCCTCATCATTTTGAGGGTGCACTGCCACATGAGTCTGGTGGTGATTGTTGGTAGGATCCCTTGGGAAGAACTCCCGTCTGCTTGAATTAAGGCCATGAGGGTCCTGCTCATTCACCTCCCCAGAATATGGGAGTGAATGGTGATTGCGTTCCGGGGATAACGACCTGAAACGGTTGGAGACGGTGGTTAGAACCGCCTGCTTCTTGATCACTGGTCATTGTTGTCCAGACGACCGGTGTGAGTTGTTCACTTGGAGGGCTTGTCGGGCAGCCTCTAGAGTTGGAATTGTACCTTGTTGACGATATTACTTAACCAGCGTGTTTGATACCCAACGTTGAAGACGCTGAGTAGGTGATGTCGTCCTTAGAGCGGGCGACGATCCAACATGAGTAGTAGCAGTGGCATTCGCAGCATAGGTTTTCACAGTAGACGTATTCACGGGTGTGAACTTAAGAGAATCCATTTTGGAAATGTAGAAGATCTTGGAAAAGAGTGCCTGTTTTATATAACAGACATAATCAAGATAAGTCCGGACACTAAATCTTTTAGATAAACACATATATTATTGATTGTCTTGTTGGCCCTCTCATTGAGTTTAAATAGGGGCCTAACAAATAAGCAAAACAACATTTTAACTTGGTTAAGGATTCACGTCGGGTTCACCATTTTTTGTTTCCCTCTGGAATGGGGGATGATCTAATTGATTTAAGATTCAAACATTCCAAGCGGTTTCTAACGGGTTTGTTCATAGAACCGGAAACATCCAATGATTCCATATCCATTTGAACCTAATTTCCAAAGGTAGCCACTCATTAATTGTGGACTAATGAGGCTTAGGAATTTGCATTGGTCAAGAGGATGGGAGGTCGGACTCATCAAACCTTTTTGAGGGGAATTATTGTCTACTCTGGGACTCTATTTATATATTTAAGTTATGTTCATGAATCCTTATTACATTACCAAGTATAAAATGAGATTTCCTTTAGATCTGACAATCAATGATTGATATGTAGGAAATTTGCAGAATATTTTATATGTATTCGAGGTTCTTTATTGATAAAGAATCATCTGTATTTGTTAGAGATTCTTAGTCAATGATATACTTTGATACATAAAAGTCTCTTGGTCATTATGATGACCATACTGGTTTTAAAGCCACTCAGTGGGGCACTTGAAGTTTATTGTCATTAATAAGGACATGGATTATTTCAAAGTTAGGATCGTACCTAAAGATGGGCTGCCTACGTATCCTTTGTTTTGGAAAAGGAATCAGAGCCCATGTAGTTCAATTAAGGGAGTATGATGTTTATGCATGATTGATGGATCAAAGAAAAGATTTCACGATTAATTTTAAACTCTAAGCTCACGTGAGTCATGCTCGATGTGAGAAACAAGAGGTATTGGTGAAACCAGACAATTGTGCCACGAAAGATGCAATGATGTGGGGATTATGTGTGTATGAATTCCCAAATAGATGAGGATTAAGATTTACTTCAGAGAAGAATTCTAGGAACAGGGTCCATAAAGGTATATGTGATTCATAGAGATTTGGATACTCTAATCTTGGGGCTTACTCCTAAGGAATATACCCAAGTTAGGAGGGGACTTATGATTGGGTTTTACTCCTGAGAAGGAAGCCCAGATCAAAAGGAAATTAAGACTGGTTAAGAGAGATTATGGCTGGGGCTTACTCCTGAGAAGAAGGACCAGGTTAAGGGACTTGAAAAATTAAGGGACTTGGGGATAACTCCAAAGACGGATGCCCATATTTTTAGATTTGAAACTAGGGTTTACTTTTGAAAAGGAAGCCCAGGTTAAGAGAACCATGGTTGGGGCTTACTTATGAAGAGGTTGCCCATATTTGAGAATTTTAAGACTGGGGCTTACTACGGAAAAGGAGGCCCAGATTAATTAGGAATTGGGGCTTACTCCTAAGGAGGATGCCCAGAATTAAGGGAAATTATGGCTGGGGCTTACTCCTGAGAAGGAGGCCCAAGTTAAAGATTCTATCATCTTTAAAGGATGAGGTTGAATGAATGAACTCTCTAACCTTAGCGATGTAAATATGTGTAAATCACTAGGTTTTGAGAGATGTTCCACGGAATTCCTTTTAGATAAGAATGTCAATCAAGAAAACATGCCATAAATGGCTTTGAAGAGTGTCTTGAAGACTGAATCTTGAATAGGAGAGTTGGAATGGCATGAGAGAGGTGAAATGGGTAGGAAGGGCACCCAAAAAGATAGGGGCGCTCAAGTCCTGGCATGCGCGCATGTACTGCGTGGGCACAAAAGTCCTGGTCGCTCAGGTATACCTGCGCGACACATGGGTATTTGCGCTATTGTTAAGAAGTAGGGTAATACTTGGGCAATCTTTGACCAAAGCCTTTAGAATTATCCCGAGGTACTTCAAGAAGAGCGGCACACAAGTTTCAATGAGTAGGTAAGGAGGCACACAAGTGTGTTCATTCCCCTTAAGGGTAAAACACTTAAGCGTGAAAGTGTTAGTGAATTCTAACACTTAGACCTTATTCCTCTTGTTTAGACCTTCCATTCTAGGTAAAGAATTACCTTAGAAATGTTCGTAAGACTTGAAGAAGAGACTTGGGAATTCAGATCTCTGTATCTGAATTCTGAAAAAATTCCTCCTGAAATGGGGGGCCCACCAGTGGTATTTATAGGCTGGAGAAGACCCCGATCGGTTATCACTTTGGGCGCGCAAGTGATTTGTGGGACTAAAAATGCGGCACACAGGTGTACTTGCGTGACCATGGTAGAACTTGTGCTACCCTTGTGCAATGTTCTTCTTATTCATTCCTTTTTAATTTTTTTGATATTTTTTCAAAGGATGAATCACTTTGGGCTAAGATATTCCCCTTTTCCAGTCTTTAGACTCTGTGACGAAAGGAGCGTCAACAGATGGTACCTAAAAGGAAAGAAAATAGCAACAAAAACTATCCTAACATCCAAGCTAATATGTTCCAAAAATGTCCTTAGAGCCCTTTCAGAAGCCTGAAATCTATTTTATATACCTAGGGTGAGTAATAATGTATACACAGTAGAGAAAACCAAAATATCTCATTCACAAGTAGGGATGTATTCTGATGCCCTGTGAAAAATGGAGGTAACCAAGTAACCTGGAAAGGAAACTACCCACAATCCTCTACAAGGCACACTACCCAAATAATTCAGGCCATGTAAAGTAATAGTAATATCACATCGATATTAGGGTACCCCAAACTTCTTTTCCAATGGTTATTGAATACATCCTACACATTATACCTCCCTATCATTTTCAACGCAGTCCCACTACCACCCCAACAACAACCTTTTGGGCCACCATAACCATGAATCCTGACCATAGAAACTTGGGCCACCACAACCACAACTACGCTCATAGACACATGGGCCACCACAACCATTCATAACCATGCCCGCAGACACCATAGCTAGAACTACCACCACCACGGCCGAAGACAATTGGGCGTCATCCTGAAGAATCTTGGGAAGAAAGCCTTCCCGCACACACCTGGGCCAACCAACACAACATACCCCACCCAAATAATCTTAGGATTTAATGGACCTTAGGCCATCACAGACTTCCCTAAGAGTCTTGGTTTTCCCGGGAGAGGGATAAGAATAGAAGATAATAACCAACCACTTGTAGGAGTGTTGGGAAATTCACTCTCCCCCATGAAATGGGGTGTTTAGAATGAAGCGCTCAACGTTGGTGGGGTTCTTATAAAAAAACTAAATATTTACATATAGGTTATCAAACACTCACCCCAACCTAAGTGTTTTGAATCCATCCCTTACAAAAACATCGTCGTAACTTTTCATATATGCACAAAATCACAATAGCTACAACCAAATCACCACCCATTGAATCCATTCTGGTTATCAATGTCAAGTGTTTCATTAGAATAAAATATATGATCCTACAATACTGGGAAACTAAAAGGAATATCCAAAAGTAAAAACAACACTAGGCTGAAGAAGAAAATATCCAAACAACAATTTAAGCCTTCACACCTGGTTCTCTTGTAACATCACAATGAAAAAAGGGATTCGTGATATCCCTCAATGTACTGGAACCAAAACAAGCCCCAACATATGACCCCACATGACCTCAGATCCACAAACCAACAACTGAATATCAGGGGATCCTATCCCCATCCACATTACCCCACAAGCATCAATCAGAACAACCATGCTTATTATCAAAACAAAGCAAGGGAGTTTTCAGATTTAACCACACCATTTAACAAGTTAATTCTTTTTGTTCGGTTAACCAGGGTGATTATACAAGGGTTTTTATTCATTGGGAATCCATTTAATCAACCATTTTTATGTTATTAACCAGTTTCTATGTTACAAAAATTCAATCACAAGGTTATCTAGAAAAATAACGGTTCATTAGTGCGCAAGAAAAGTCCACCAACAACAACTATTTTTACTGGGCATAAGCCCATTTATTTCACAACATATAAGAGAATATATAAGAGTACAAAAACATCATCATTAAATAAACAATTTTTTTAAAAACCATTTATTATCTTCGCTATGGTTCAGTTTCATCCACGGCCCAAAGAAAAATTATCATACACACCCCGCATGATACTCAGTAAAGAGAGATGAAGGAAAATACTACATGGATGATCAATGATTGAAGTTTTCTCCACATTAAAATAATTGGGGATGCGTGAATTAAATAGTAAGAATTGGGAGGACTCTAAGGCTGAGCCGGAAGGGCTCTAGAATTGGCGCACAATTCATCTACAGAAGAGGGAATCCAAAAGAACCAATGAAAGGAAAGAGACCGAATAAAAAGAATATCTGGGTGTTAAAAGGCCCGATTCAGTAGTTAAAAAATATGAAATCTAGAATCTCTTGAAAGGCAGATCATGATTTCACCATGTGGTTGGGCAGTTACAAATAATGGAATTAATTTAGATTTAATAATTATCCCTGGATACTATGAATATAGACCATTTTACTTGATGGATATTCATTAAATGGTGAAAACATGTTATAAGGGATAATGTGGAAACATGGATAAGGTGTGACGTGGGTTCGCTCAATAGTTAGAGTATTTAAGATACCATTTATGGGATTAAAAGACCTTTAACCATTTTAAAAGAGGTAATAAAACTTAAAAGAGGTGTTATGAGAAATCTAGGGAAAGGAAACTCCAAAAACCATCTCTGGCGGTGCGGCACATATCGGTGACACTTATAGGCGACTCCTCGGTGACAACCCTCCACCGACACTAACACCCTCCCGACTCACCCATGGTCTCCAGGTCTTCCCAAGAACCCTAATTGAGAAATTAATAGACCCAGAGGGTCCGATACATTACATCCGATACTTATCAAACTATTTCTTTCCTTGAGAATCCAAGAGCTCACCCTAAGAAAAGAGAGGGGTCTGAACAACCCCCTCTCAAGATACCTCTCAGGGACAAACCACCCTAGAGTTGTTCGAATTATGGAACAAGCCTCAATACCTAAGAGAACCTATCTCACATACTGATCAAATATAGAAGCACTACCTCCCCTCTCCTCCAAGAAATCACACTAACATATAAAGGTCTCATTGTACATACATATGGGTTATGGATTCCCTTCCTCCATGTGAAGATATTATCCACTTTGGGCAGCACTGACTCACCTGCACATGCTTAATCACATCCTACTTAATCCTTCTTGATAAGGGATTTGGTCCTCCCCTAACTACAGTGAGTAATTCACACATATACTTAGAGAACAAGGTAAACAACCCATATCATGTTTAATAAGGTCAAGAATTACATCACAACAAAGCACAAGGAAAAAACATAACAAACACTCAAAACTTCTCTGGGTATTAGGAATGAATTTGTGCCTATTGTTCCTGGGTACTCTCCTCGAGGCCACCATGTGTCCACAATACACAATACAAGGGAATGGTTCATCCATGAATCACCTTCTCCTCACGATCCTTGATCCCCAATGGTTTCTCCATGAACGTTGCATCATCCTCAATATCCAGATATCCCCAGTCGAGGATGTATAAATCATCATGTAGATACCGACGGAGTTGAGACACATGGAAGATATCATGGACCCTCAGTAGTAGTGGTGGTAGTGCCAGCTGATAAGCCACTTCTCTAACCCGTTAAAACACCTCAAAGGGTCCGAAGAACACATGGTCCCCAACCTCAAACTCTAGGGGCATCCTCGTATGATCGACATATGACTTTTTCCAGTCCTGAGCCTCCTTCATCCTCTCCCATATAAGCTGAACCTTCTCCGTCGTGATCTACAAAACCTCTGGGCCAAGAACCCATGCTTCCCCAACCACTGTCTAATACATTTTTGAATGACACATGCTTCTATAAAAGGATTCAAATAGATCCATTCCAATGGTAGAGTGATATCTATTATTTTAGGAAAATGATACAAGAGGAAAGTGTCTTACCCCTAATACCCCGAAGCCCAAAACACATGACTGTAGCATATCTTCCAATGTCTGGATGTTCCACTCTATCTACCCATCTTTTTGGGGATGGAAAGTAGTTAAAAGGCATAACTAGGTTCCAAAATAATGTTGCAATCCTTTCTAGAATCACGAGGTAAACCATGTATCCCAATTTGAGAGTACAAACCTTGTAACTCCATGCAACCACACCACCTTGTCTACATATCTATGTGATAAGTCATCCACCGCACTTGACTCCCTCACTTCCAAGAAGCGAGCTGATTTCGTCCGCTAGTCCACCACTACCCTGATAACATCACAGCCTCCCTGAACATTGGGTAGTAGCATTAAAAAATCCATTGAGATTTCATCCCAAATACACTCAGGGACATCTAAAGGTTGCAAAAGACCTCCTAGGACACGATGTTCATCCTTCACTTGCTGAAACATGAGAAACTTATCCACAAACTCTGCCACTACCCATTTCACCCTGGGCTACCAAAATTGACCCTCAATCCCCACTCCATCTTGGAAACTCCTGGGTGTACCTTCAGGGGTGATTTTTGGAACTCACTGAGAACTATCTCATGCATCATCTACGGGAAAAATAACTTCTCACGGAAAAGCATTCGATTATGACCATCTTTCGACCATCCTTCTAGAGCATTTACCTGGCTAACATGATCATTCATCACTTAAGCCTCTAATTACCCCCACTGAGACTCTTCCACCTGCTATGACAAGGAATACTACACCATCATATGGAACTAACATCCTCTACCATCCTCCACTTTTGCATCTAGGTGTAAGGAAACGAACTCCTCCATCACCTTCCAAGCATCTGCTGACTCTTGAACCACATCCTTCTGTGACTGCCTTCTTAAGGCATCAACCACCATGTTCTCTTTAACTTCAAATTAATAGATCTAAAATTTTTATTCCTGAAGAAACTCCAACCACCTTCGTTGTCATAAGTTTAGGTCTTGATGGGTAAGGATATGCTTAAAACTCTTGTGATCTGTGAAGACCAAAAAGTTCTCTCTAATGAGGCAATGCCTTCACAACTTCCACATGAAAACTACTGATGATTTCTCTATGTCATTGGTGGAATAGTTACACTCATGATGAAATAACTTCATAGAACCATAATAGATCACTCCCAACTACTGCATTAGTACACACACTAAACCTAGGACATAAGCATCATAGAGCACTTAAAACGTCACCCATTCCTCTGGAAACCTCCGCATTGGGGAAATTACCAGCTTCCCCTTCTGGTAACTGAAGGCTACATGGAATTGAGAACTCCTAATGAAAGCCCAGTATTTCTTGGTCAAGGCTATCAACGATGATGGAACTCGAGAGAATTCGGACACAAACCTCCAATATCATCCTTCCAGACCCAGGAATGTATGAATCTCTACCACATTCTTGGGTGCTTCCCAAGAAGAAACCGCTTCGACCTTCTATGGGTTCACTGGCACTCCATGTTGGGATACCATGTTTCCAAGGAAGTGCACCTCTCATGTCCAAAACTTGAACTTGGACAACTCCCCTTAGATATGGTGCTGTTTGAAGACCTATAAAACTTTCCTCAGATGCTCAGCGTGATCCTCATCTTATCTTGAGTAGATCAATATTTTTTTGATAAAAATGACTACTATCTAGTCCAGATACTCATGGAAGACGGATTTCATGATCCACATGAACAGAGATGGTGCGTTTGTAACACCTAATGTCATGAACATTAACTCAAAGTGCCCATATTGGCACCTAAAAGAAGTCTTTGAGATGGCAACCTCCTTCACTATCAACTGGTGATATCCCGACCACAGGTCGATCTTAGAGAACCAAACTTCTCCCTTAAAATCTCCAAAAAGGTTGTCAATCCTTGGGAGGGGGTAGCAGTTCTTGACCATCACCTGATTCAGGATTCAGTAGTTTATACATAGCCTGAGACCACTATCTAACTTCTTTTCAAACAAGACTAGATCACCTTATGCTGATGTGCTCAGTCAGATAGAACCTTTATTTATTAGGTCATCAACCGAGATATACAACTCCTGCAACTCAGAATGCTCCATCCAGTAGGGAGCCATCAAAATCAGATTGACATCAGGTTACAAGTATATCCTAAACACAACATCACATCAAGGGGGTAGAGTCACCACCTCTCCAGGGAAGACATCAAGGAAATCACTGATGATCCCTAGGACTTCCACTATCTCCATATCTACTGACTCTAATGACATCTCTTCCAATAAGGAAAGAAGGTGCTGCACTCGCTGACTACCCTCCTGGGCACCCCACTTGCCAACGAAAGTTACACACTAGCCACAAATATCTAACAACATGACCCTTATCCAGAAGCAGTCGATAATGGTAGACACAAAGAATAGCCATTTTATTCCTAAAATTAAATCATATGGCTGCATCTGTAGAAAAAGAAGGTTCCCTCTGGACTGATGTGGCACCAACATTTGTCTACATCCCCAGCAAACATAAAACAAGCTGGTCTGATCTCTGACTAGAATACTAAATACCAGGGGCATAGAAAGTCTCTCTGGGTCTACACCTAGAGAATGGATTAAACTTGGTGCAATAAAGGAGTGCGAAGTTCCTTAATCAAACAAGGCATAGGCAAGAGTACTAATCAATATGATCGTACCTCGAACGACCTCTGGCCCTGATGAAACTGCGGTCTTTGCGGTGTGAAACGGCCCATGCCTAAATCCTCTACCCCTCAGCTGTTAGATGCCTCCCCAACCACACCTAGGTCGAGGTCCCTAAGGAGCACCCTGAGGCTGAACTCCTCCTACAACATCTTCTCATGGTGAAGCAGGAGCTCACTATCCATGCTGCGACTGCTGAAAAGGCCTGGCTGGAAACTACTGCTGCTGAGGTGAACACTGGACCCACCCACCACCACTGTACTGCACTCAATATAGACACTGATTTCAAAGGTTACCAAGGCTATCACAGATAATGAATCTTAGTCTGAGGACTATAAGTAAAGGGCAAGGACTGGGAGATCAAAACTGGAACTACTGATGCTTGCTCCCCACTGGACAAAGCTTGGATGGCCCTGATGCTAGAGGCCTACTACTGATGGCCTTCCTCTTCGATGAGCTCAACTATATTCCCTCTCACAACAAACCTCCCAACATATGTATCCTCCCCACCACTTTATCCTTCTTTTGAAACTCTAAGTACATCGGTGGAGTGAAGGGAGTAAGAACATAGTGAATAAAAGGTCGGAGTGACTCCTCTAAACATCTCTCCCGAGACTCCTCATTCGAAAGGAGTTATTGAGAAAAATGAAGGAGTCCTTGAACTTGATCCCCAAATATCTCACTAAAATACTCCCATACTAGAGGGAGAGTAACTCCTGCCTCTTCTTAGCCTTCATTGTGGAAGAAAAAAATTCCGCTCGGAACTCCTTCTAAAAGTCAGTCTATGAAAGCTCAGCTTCCCTCTTCTTCCCGAGTTAGAGCGTCCACCACTAAAGCGCCACTCCCTGCATTTGGAACACAACTATAGAAACCTAGTACATATCCGAATACCAGATCAAGATGAAATATATCACTAAATCCTTGATCCATATTTCTATCTCCAGGTCTGAGATTCTTTCCTCGTATTTCCTGAGGGTCTTCCGCTGAATGGCATGAAAAATATTCTACCACTGGTTTTCATCCTCCACTCAATCAGCCCTCCACTGATATGCCTGATTAACCTCCTAGGCCTCAATCTCCCACACTACTCATTGATGTCACCTGGGTTCCATAGTAGCAAGGTAAACAAGGAAATGCCTAAGCCCGAGTAGTGTAGAAGTTATCTTTTAAAATTTTCTTAACTTGTTATTCATTTTAATCTCCCCAAACACATAGAGAACACAATAACACAAGTAATTATGATTCATGTACATTTCCTAGGGTATCTACCCTTCAATATGTGTAGTCTCACTTGGTAGTTCGGTAGGTCCAGAGTCCTTACAACGGATCATAGGGGGCTTTAAAATCTCATGTCCTTGCCGGTCTTCCATGACCTATTTCACACACCAATATTTCCTAACACTATTTCCCAACCATACCATAGAATCATCACTATGATTGACTCTAAATTCCATATTATCTCTCCAACATCACCTCTAATACCATTCTATCATGACTTGCCTTCACCAAGATGAGGGAAGGGCAAACAAACTACCAAACCCTTCCTTCTTCGAGTTAAAGGAGAGATAATCACCTCTGAGTCCCACCTTCAATAGGCCCCAAAGTGGTGACTAGTAGGAAGGGTATATATTCACATGTAATATTGATGGAATTACCCTTTTTATATAATAATATTAGGAGATAAGATGGAAAATATCAAACTACTCCACAAAATATTGAAATTAAAGGTAAATCAAAAAACCTTTTTTTCGACATGAATGTCCAAAATAAAGTGATAAAATGTACAAGAAAACTCCAAGGAAGGTACTGAAAATTAAAGAAAATAGCAACATCAACTGTCCCAACAACCAGAGTAGTAAGGTCCAACACGGTCCTCAAAGTCCACCTAGAAACCTAAAAGTAGTTTTATATATGTAGGGTGATTATACAAGTATACTCAGTAGGGAAAACCAAAAGCTCTTGTGCATAAGTGGGGAGGAATTATAATGCCCCATGAGAAAAATAGGTAACCAAATCACCTAGAAAAGAAACTACCCTCCCATCCTCACCAAGGCACACTCCCCAAATAACACAAGTCAGGTAAAGTAATAGTAATAGCACATCAATATTCAGGTACCCCATACTGCTTTCCCATTAGTTATTGAAGACATCCTATGCGTCAGACCTCCCCCTCCATTTTCACTCCAGTCCCACTACCTCCCCAACAACAACCTTTTGGGACACCACAACCACTCATCCTGACCATAGACACCTATACCACCACACCCACTGCTACACCTGTAGACACCTGGGCCATAACAACCATGCATAACCACACCCACCAACACCTGGGTCAGAATAACCACCGCCACACTCGAAGACACCTAGGCCTCATCCCAAAGACACTTGAAAAAAAACTACCCACACACACTTGGGATAACCACCATAATGTACCATTCCCAAATAATATTGGGCTATAATGGAAATCAGGCCATCACATCCTGCCTGAAGAGTCTTGGGCTACCCAGGAGAGGGAGCAGGAGAGGAGCTAATAACCAACCACTTGTAGGAGTGTTTGGAAAATCACACCCCATGAAATGGGGGTGTTATTAACAAAGTGATAAATGTGGCTGAGGTATGTATAAGAAACACAACAACTAAGTATTTAAATATAGTTAATCAACCACTCACCTCAACATCAGGGTTCTGAAATAAGCTCTTACAAAAACACCCTCATTACTATTCATATTTTCACAAAAGAACAACATCCACAACCAAATCCCCCCCATTGAACCAATTTTTGTTATCATGTTCAAGTTATTTATTTAGAATAAAATATATTATCCTTAAATACTGGGAAACTAATAGGCATATCCACAAGTCAAAAAAACACTGGACTGAAGAAGAAAACAACCAAACAACAATTTAAGCATTCCCACCAGGTTCTCTTGTAAAGTCACCATGACAAAAGGGATCCATGAGATAACTCAAAGTATTGGAACCAAAAAAGACCCAACATATGGCCCAACACGACCTCAGATCCACAAACCAACAACTGAATAGAAAGGGATCACTTTCACATCCCCATCACCCCATAAGCATCAACCAGAACAATCGTTCTTATTAGAAAGATAGAGTAAGGGAGTTTTCAGATTTAACCACACCATTTAGAAAATTCCTTATTTTTCTTTAGTTAACAGGGGTGATCAAACAAAGGTTCATATTCATTGGGAATCCATTTTATTAACCAGGTTTACATGATTAACTAGTTTCCATGTTACATCCATTCAATCACAAGGTTATCCAGAAAAATAGAGGTTCATTAGTGTGCAAGAAATGACCACCAACATCCACTATTTTCAGTGGGCGTGAGCCCATAAAGTTGACAACATATAAGAGAATATAAAAGAGTATAAAAACATCATCATCAAACACACGCCTTCATTCTTTAAAAACCATTTGTTATCTTAATTAAGGTTTGGTTTCATGCATGCCCCCTGGAAAAATTATCATAACCACCCTTCACAATACATAGTAAAGAGAGACGAAGGAAAATCCTACATGGATGATCAATGACAGAATTTTTCTCTTCATGACAAGAACTGAGGATGCACGACTTGCAGAGAAAAAACTGGGAGGACTCCATGGTTGAGTGGGAAGGGCTCCAACATGGGTGTAAAATTATTCTATGGAAGTGGGACTCCAAACTCACCAAGGAAAGGAAAGAGACCAAGGAAGAAAAATATCTGGGTGTTAAAAGGCCCGATCCTAGAGTTACGGAATATGAAATGTCCAACAGCTTAAACGGAATATCATGGTTTCACCATGTGGTTTTGTAGTTACACATGATAGAATTAATTTAGATTTAACAATTCTTCCTAGATACTATGAAGATAGACCAGCCGAATTGATAGATATGCGTTAAACAGGGAAAACATGTTTGAGGGGATAAAGTGAAAACACAACCTATGTGTGATGTGAGGTCGGTCCACTATTAGAGGATTTAAGATACCATTTGTGGGATAAAATAGCCTTAAACCATTTTAAAATAGGTAATAAAACATAAAATATTAGTTACAAGAAAACTTGGGAAAGGAAACACCAACAACCCCCTGTGGAGGTGAGGCACCGATCGGTGAGACCGATCAGTGTCATCGATAAGCGACACCTTAGTGACACCCCGCCACCGACACCAATGGCCTCTCGACTGAACCCTAGAATCTAGGTCACCCCAAGAACTAGAATTGACAAATTAATGGACTAGGATGTTCTGGGACATTAAATCTATCTTTAGGAAGCACATATTCTCCTTTCTCTCCACCCGATAAAGTTTACCACTTAATATATATCCATTCATAGTGAAATTAACACATTTAATTTTGATCAAGCATGTTTTTTAGATACTATTGACTTAAGATCAAAGAAACACAGTTGACCCACACTTAATAGACTATTTCTGAAGCTTTTAATAAGGATTAATTTGGTGATTTTGATTTTATCTCTTGCCAGTCATATATTTCGACAAATCTTTATTTTTAAATATCTTTAATTGGTGAAAGAAATAGAACCATAGACCCTATCCTTTATATTTTAAGGAGACTTATATACCTAGTCATATGGGATGAATACCCATAGCTGAGGATCCATGTTTCATTATTTTTCATTTCTTTTAGTGAATCTTTGGCTAGGGTTTCTTTCTCTCTCAAGTTATTTTTCTTTCCTAGATACACCCTTATGTGTGGAGATTGTATATGAATAAACCTATTTATTCAAATCATTTGTAACATAATTATTCTCACCTTATTATTCTAGTATAGATAATTGATTTTTCATATGAATTTAATTAGTTAGTAGAGTATCCATTTCTTATTTATATGCAATCAACAACCTTGTGACCAAAATTAAAACTTTGAAAACAATATCCATACAATATGTTTTTTCTATATATTGAATGATAAAACCAAAATATTCTTTATATACTTCAAGGCGATTATCCATCCAAATAACTATTATACCTTACACATGAATACATGGTATGACTGATGAATCTATAAAACTAACACATCATAAAGGGAAATATCTTTCCACCGTAAACTCTCCACATGTTTCTAGATTTTGGGAATCTTATTGGTTACTAATTGTTTCTCATATTCTAAGGACTACCTTCTATATTTTTCTTCCCTTTTAAGTTTTCATGAACCCACCCATTCCATCCATTTATTGGACGCCTAAGCTTACCTTTGACAAGGAACAAAGGGCATTCCTGATCCCCACGGGCTGGAAAAAGTGTCTGGGCATCAAGGAAGAACACTTAGGGATGATTTCACCCATAAAATTTAATTAAATAAGTATAATAAAGTAAATAAAATTCCAAAATTACTAATCCTTACATCATACATCTAAACAAGTGAAAAATACGCACAATAGTAACCTAATATCAAAACTACGAATATAGATAAACAATAATAACTCCAAAAATCTCCCTCCCCCTTAGAAAACCCTCTCCTACATGGTAAAGTTTCCCTCCTCTAATAGATTTTCTTCCCTCAATGTAGGATATATATACCCTTATTCTATTGAAATTAGTGAAAGACTAAGTTATGAATGTGATAAAGGAAACTGAAATAAAAATAAACCTCTATCTTACCTACCTTCTTATGACAATACAAGTCACTTACCAATACAAAAGAACAAAAATACACTATAGGTGAGAATATAGAAGATGAAACAACATTTAAAAAATGAGAAAGATATATAACCATGATAATAAAAAGGCCTAGTGGGGATGCCAAAAGAAAAACCATTTCCTCTGCCGCACCTTTATACGAAAATCAATTTCAATCTTATTGTAAAATAAAAATATATAAAAATAAATTTTTTAATTTCCTTTAAAATCAAGTAATAGGAAAATACTTCATAAAAACCATTTTCATCATTAATTTATAAAACCATTTTCAAAAGAATGAGTGGTTTCCCAATGATATGTTTATTAGAAACAATGTGATTATAAAGTATGATACATATTAAAATATTAAAAAAACTACAAATCATCCGGTTTCAAAAAACACTGGGAAGTGAAATATATTTTCTTAAAATTTTTGACTTAAAGGGGAAACTGGTCAAAATATCATTTTAAAATAGTAACTAAAAAATATGTTTATGTGAGAGAAAGTACCATGGGTAATACCTAATTATATAGGTCTTTGGGGTTTTAATTGTATCATATCTTGGTGATTGAACATATAAACTTCCCATGCATGAGTAGTTGGAGGGGCCATACCCAAGGTTCAATGCCAATAACCATGTCATATCATTTATTTAGTGTTATATCATGATCTTTCTAAAGATACTCAACACAAGGACCTATTGTATCACCTAGATACTAGTCCCTGCCTGCCCTCCTATGTACCCAAGATTACTATTTCTCAGGCCCATAACTAGAAATACTAAGGGAGACGTATTAGAAAAACTAAGTTACAATCACACAATATTGAAAAAAAACCAAAATTTCACCTCCCTCTACTACCAATATGAAGCCCATTTTTCAAAAACAAACCCACATTACAATCGATACATAAAATTTTGGGTTTCTATCAGAGTGCACTACACATTTCTAAAATATTTATAAATTTCCAACTGGGCCATCACCTTTTATTTTGAACAAGAAAATCCACTTAAATACCATAAATTTCACATTAAAAAACCATTCTTCACACTTAAAAATATGTACACCTTGGTATATATATGAGAACCCCCTATCCTAATGCACATGTTCCCACTTCCAAAAGGGTATAAATACAAAGAGGGAATATATATATATATATATGTATGTATATATATATATATGGATAAGTTGCATTTAACACATACAAGGGATTACGAATCACCTAGAATACCTATAAGAAACCAAAACATGCCATTTTTACTTTATAAAAATCTTGATGAAAGGCCAAAACATTTTTGATATCTCAAGAGTGCATTAATAAAACACTTTGAAAGATAAACTATGCACTCGATGTGATTAGACCTTAAAAACATATTTTGTAAAACCCTTTCCCTTAGAAAAAACCCATGGCCAGAACATAACAAAAGGAAAACATGAAAGATGGCATTTATATTCATCAAAAACGTTTTCTATAATTTATTTACTTCATAATATAATAAAAACAACCAGGAAATTATAGTTTTCAATTTAAAGGATCATATATAGGGTAACGCACCTCAAAGTTCTGGAATGAAGTTGCAATGAGTCCAAAAGCCACTTCCTTTGATGAATCTCACTAGAATGGGTCCCACATCATCCTCATTAGGCATGGGAACTGAAAATAGGAAAAATATACCCAAATAATGTTATGGTTTTCCCTAGGTCATGTGAAAGACATGTTATAAAAGGAAACCAAGAAATATGGGAAGAAGAAGGACGAAGAGAAGATAAAAAGATGATCAAATGAAGAATCGGGAGAGGAAACAACTACAAATCAAGGGATGAGAGTAGGCAGTGGTAGACAGTTGGAAGATTAGGGAGGGGGATAGTGGGTGGTGAGATGGTGAGGGGTGATTGGGAGAAAAAACACCTTAATAATTTTAACCCATTACGGGGAAAAAGTCCAATTCCACTTTTTATACTAGACACTACACACAGTTTAGCCACACGGTTGGCCGAACCATGCACCAACCATGCACCCCACACTGGAAGGCCTAGAAAAACTCACACGGGAATGCCACATGGTTAAATAAATAATGACATCTCTATGTAGCCAGCTCTATTAGGTTATATACACCCTCTCATGGTCTATACATAGTTTCTATTGACCGTAGGCCAATCATAAACCTTTATTGAAAAATTCACAATGTTTAATAGTTAAATAATGGTTTGGCCTAAAAGTCAAAAACAAAGATAAATATTATTAAATTTTTAAAAAATATATTAATAAATCATGGTGTGGGTGTTCCAATTCTCCCAAACATGGAACTTTCTACCCCTAAAATTTCTAAAGAGACTCAATTAATCACAACATAGAAAAATAAAAACTAATACCCCTTAGGAGACCTGAAAAATCAAAGAACCACGAACCAAAAATAACATTCCTTTTTTAAACCAAAAACTATGAAATCAAAAGAGAGGATAAGAGATCATCCATAAGAATAAAATAAAAATATTAGGAGATAACTAGTGAGACCAAAGAACCAAAATTATCTAACAAAAGAATCAAGAGAGAAAGAATCACATTTCCAAACACAACCCAAAACAAGGAACACTCTAAACCATAACATAGAAACCATCCATGAGAATAATTATTATCTATTTTGGATCTCTATGATCATACTTAACATGACCCAAAATCCTAGAAAACCAAACAACTATGATTGGAGTAGGGCAAGGTGGGAGTGAAGAACTACCCCAATAAGAAAACTTGATGACCAAGTTCACCATAAGATCTTAGTATGGTGTTCTATCCACCATATTAAGACTCTAGTCAAACATTGATCATAAAATTGAAAAACAATTCTTGATTCCCAATAAGAGATAAAATATAACATAAGATATGAGAACAATGAAAAACACCACAACATCACAATAATAGGATTTATAATTTCCCAAAAGGATATTTCTATTGAAATCAAGATCCCTAAAAGGAAGAATAGAAAATGGAATCCACAAGATTAGAAATTGATGTCACTAAAAAGGAAACAAAAACAAAGAAACTCCATGATCTAACCCTGATAGATAATTAAAATAGAGAACATAGAAAAAACCTAAATTACAAGAAGAATAAAAAAATATAAGTCTCCTAAAATAAGCCACAAACACCTAACCATACTCAAAACCATTTCCATGAATAAATAAATCTCAAACAAGTCACCACCCAAGAACCTTAAAAACATGGTTAAAGAAATAAATTAAAGGAATACAATAAAAAATAATGACAAATAGGACCAAATAATCTAATTTGAAAGACAAGATAGAATTGGTAATTCCTTATAAAAATATTACTTACCAATATTAAAATGGGATCTAGTCACGAGAAAAGGGAGGAGAAGCTTGGACCAACTCACAGAACATATAATCTTGATGAAGAAAATTGATCAAAAGAATCATATCAACCGTATTAGTCTTCTGAACCACTCGACCAAGAGTTTCCTATCCAAATAAGTGATACCAATATCTAGGAACAGACCAAATTTTAATAAATGATCACTGAGACAATTAGTACTCCCTAAGGATTTATCAAGGGGAATACGAAGTGAAATGCTTATTTAAAATTTTCTTAAAGACCACATTTACCTCAAACATTCCAATACCAAACATTAAAAGAATATTCAACAACAATTCCAAAAACTTGTCTCTAAATAGACACAAATAAGACATCCTAAACAATGACCATCCACTCCTTATTGAGACCTATCTAGGGTATGATAAAAAAACATAAAAAATGAATTTTTTGATACCTGTTTTCCAAATACAAATAAAACAATAATAATATTAATCAAAAACAAAAACTAAAAAAAACCTCCCAAAAATGGATACACATTTTCAAAAAAACCTCTTTCCCATAAAAACCCCCAACCACGAATTTAAAACACAAGTTTTATTTTGAAAAAAATACTCTAAAAAAATTTCACCCCTATAAAAAATCCCACCAAGTTAACCTCCATGAATTATTCAAAAAATTAAATTTAAAAGAACCCAAATGATCAAAATCAAGTTCCAATATGGAAGAAATCCATTTTTCCTAAAATTTTGAAATTTTCCTGTAAACCATCTTCAAGATCAAAGAATATCATAAAAGAACAAATTTTAAATCACCTATTTCCAATACCAAAGTTTTTATACTCTTAAAATGATGTTTTTGCTATAAATACCATGTAAATAACTTTATAACATGTTTACACAACACAAAATCTCCCCTTTATAAATTAAAAATTATTTTTAACCACTTTAAACCATTTCAAAAAATTTAAAAATTTTATTAAAAACTACTTTAAAATTTAAAACCATTTATCAAACTTTTTTCAAAACTCATTTGAGAAATAAATCATGATATAAATCCAACTAAATATAGACTAGAGACTGTGCATAAATTAACTGCACAACTTGGTGGACCATATGTCAAACCAAAAACTAAAACCAAGATTTACAAAAAAGCATGTAGACTGGCTCTACAAGGTTTAAAATCCATTTGAGCTCATCATGAACCACCATCTCCACTCCCATTCCATTCAAAAAATAGAATATCAAAATCAAAATCCCAACATCCCATGTTCACTTGAGGATCCAAACAGAGAAGAGATCGTGATTCTCTCCCCATGTATACCACATGAGTCATGACAATCCTATCTATAATCTAACTAAAATACCAAATAATAAAAGATAATTTTGAGATATCCAAGGTTCCTATAGCGAAAATAACCTGAATCCTCCTCTGATGCCATTTTTTGATGAACTAACCTAAGTCATACCTCCATAGAATGCTCAATCCTACCTGAGATAAGGCTTAAAGGGGGTTCGTTATCTTTTAGGCTAGAATTACTATCTCATAATCAAGGAAGAATTCTCGGGGAAATTTTTTCCAATAAAAATTGATTAAATAAGAAGTGGAAACTAAATAATATTCCTGCGTAATGTCCAAGCTAGAGAAAAATAAACACAAGAGAAACCTAATATAAAAACTAGGAAAATAGTGAAATAGAAGTGAACACTAAAAACCTCCTGCACCCAATGAACACCCACTCATAAAAATAAAAGGTACCATCTTCGAATGGTTTTTTACGACTAGTAACTATTTAAATCCTTTGTTCATTGAAAGTAGTAAATTACTAAGTTGACTATATGATAAAGAAAACAAAAATAAAACTAAAATTACAATGTACCTGTCTCATTGTGACTATAAATGTCACCAACCAACACACAAGATTTATAAATCCCCATAGGAAATAATAGATAATATTAAATTGCATCTAAAAAATGATAATGATATATAGGAATGAGTATAAAAATTACCAATATGGATGCAAAAATAAGAAACTACACCATATTCCCTACCTTTAAAAAAACCATTTCAAGCTAGTTTTAAAATAAAAATATAAAAAAGGTTTTACAATCCTTTCAAAACAAATAAAATGAAAATGATTCAGAGAAATAATTTTCTTCTTTGATTTCCAAAACCACTTTACCAAGAAATAAAAATTTTACAAAGATATATTTATAAAAAAGAATGAGATGATAAAGTATGATTCTTAGTGAAATCATAACAAAAAATGGAATATCATTTGGTTATATAAAATAAATGGAATTAAAATATATTTAATTACAATTTTATACCTAAAAAGTAAACAAACAAATTGTATTTTAAAAAAGTACCTTTAAAAAATGTGTAAGTGAAAGAAATATCCATGGTTAATTAATACTCTCCTATAATGGTGTGTAGAAAAAGCTATTTTAATTCCATAAAGAATGTAATATTAGTGGTGGATAAATCTATATCCATCGATTAGGGATTAAATCTAGTTATCTTGGTGTATAAATAAATAATAAAGAATGCGGGTCTATCGAAAAAAGAATGAGGTTTTTTCAAAAATGAAAGTACAAAAGGGAAGTGATTTGGGTTTAGGTTGGATTCCTTTTTTAACGCTATCACTGTCCTTTTAAAATTAATGTGTTATTTTTATTAATTTATTTAATGAAAATTTTAACAATAATTTCCCCCTTTTTCACCCTTGATGAATTCTGATGTTAATGATAATAATACATATAATTTAATTAATTTGATTATTCTGCTTCTATTGCATGAAAGAATTTTTTTTTATAAATTTCTTTTAAAATACTTAATTTGGTATTAAAATTCCCATGTATACAAATTAGACCACTATTTCTTCCTCACATTTTTAGTAATCACTAAAAACTTCTATACCTAACTCTAGATCAACCAATCAGTGTGATAAAACAAAAAGAAGAGGGAGAAACTATTTATTAATTCAAGAAATAGTAAAAATCCATAATTAAATAAAAAAACAATCATATTCATATCAAATTATAAAATTTAGAATTGAAAACCATTTAAATAAAGAAAACAAATATATACATTTAAATTAATTAAACTATAATAAAGTATCAAAAATACGAGTCACCACCAATTACCCAAACACATAATAATTATACACCTCTATTATAAAATAACTAATGTGAGTGATAGGGGTAGAAAAAATGGTTAAAATAGAATAATATAAATGAAGTAGAATGCAGAGCTATGATAGTGATCCTTCATTTTGATCCTTCAATCCTTATTCAATGTAAACAAGATTTGTATTTATAGATGGAGGAATCCTATTTATCTCCCTTATTTATATCTTAAAAATCTTGGATTATCTGCAATTAAAGTTCAAATATATATTTTAAGATTCTCTGCATTAAATTTCTAGATATATTAGGTGTTCAAATTTTCAGCATTGAATCGTATTTCATAGTGAGAGTAAAACCATCCACCATTGGGAATATATCATCATTGTACCTTTTTAGTACGTTAATTCATAATATACCACCCTTATTCACTATAGTAGTTCATCACCACCATTGGTCCTCAATGGTAGTTTTTCATCTACGGTTCCTCAATGATAGGACATGTCTATTGTCAGTGTGCTTCAACATTGCTCCATCTATGGAAAATGCATAGTCTACCAATGCATTATCCATGGTACTATACTTTCAATTGATATACCATGACCTTAACCAGACTATAACTCATATCTTCCATTACTGGTACTCAACGGTAGCACAACTACCATACCAGTGATGATTATACCTTTCTCTACCAGTGATGTAGCCATGATCTACCATTTCACCACATACTATTTTTCTTTATCCATGTCTACTGTTTCCTTTGAGTATAGTATCTTTCATCTACTGTGAACTCAATGGGAGATCATAAATACTGTTTCCTCAATGGTAGATCATATGTACCAATGTCATAATCAATATCTCCTTAATGATACTTTTTTTCCATTCTCTTCCAGATCTACCGTGATCTTTTTAAATAGTAGAAACACTTACTATTCTCAAGATTAGAACAAATTTGAAATTTGATTTTCATGTTCCTCACCTATTCACATTTCTTTAAATATCCACATATCCATTATGTATCTTCTTTATGTATTCATTTTGGAAATCATGGGACACATATCTATTTTCTTGTGGAGTGGTGGTGAAATGTTAGGGGGAGACTCAAAAACCTTATTCATCCTTTATAGTAAATTCTCAATGGTACAACCTACTTCCCTTATCAAGTATTCATAATATCCATATGAAACTCCTGATAGTGTGCATGGATTCATGATCATTTGAACTTGTTGGTTGAAGTGGACACTCCAGAGGGGGGGTGAATTGATTCAATTCTTCTTGCATAGCTAACACCCAAAATTCATCATTGATTGCATCATTAATATTTTTAGGTTCAAGCTGTGAAAGAAAAGATTGATGTTCAACCTGGTTTCTTAGAGAAGCTCTAGTTTGTGTTACTCTATCTAAATCTCCTACTACAACATCCAAAGGATGGTTTTTAAGAGTCCTAGTTGGTCTAGAAAATGTAGGGATATAAATTTTAGTTTCATTTAAAAGTTTGGGTTCTACAAAAATAGGTTTTGGAAAATTTCCAGAACAAGTTATCTTAACAACAGGTTCTGAGTTTTTGTCATTAAGGTTTAGAATGGACATATCTTCTTCAAGATTTTCAAGAGGTGTCTTAGGTTCATGTGGACCAGTTTCATCAAATTTGAAGTGTATATATTCTTCCACACATTTGGTTGTCTTAGTGAATACTCTATATTCTTTACTCGATATTGAGTAACCTAGGAAAATTCCTTCATCACTTTTGGAAGAAATTTTTTCAAGATTATATTTAGTGTTAAGGATAAAAACTTTTCAACCAAAAGCTCTAAAGTAATTAACCTTAGGCTTCCTATTGTTTCAACCCAAAAGTAAATTGGAAAATCATATTCATTTATCATTGTCCAAGCAATATCTTAAAGAGTCATATTTCTTCTTTCTACTATACCATTTTGTTGAGTTGTTCTAGGAGAAGAGAATTTGTGACTATAGCCATTGTGTGAGAAATAATATTCAAACTCTTGATTTTCAAACTCACAACCATGATCACTTCTTCGGGTTTTGATCCTAAGTCCACTAAGGTTCTCTACATACTTAGAGTATTTAATAAAATAAGAACACGATTCACTTTTGTGAGCAATAAAGTATACCCAAGTGCACCTAAAAAAATCATCTAAAAGAACATATAAATAGTAATTCCCATTTATACTAGAACTCTTGATGGTCCAAACAAATTGATGTGAACTAACTCGAGAGGTTGAGCAGTAGAAACTTCTTTCTTTGGTTTGAAATAAACATTGTGTTGTTTTCCCTTTTGACAAGGATTACACACTTTGTTGAGTGGGAATTCTAGTTTAGGTAAGTCTCTAATTAAACCTTTCCTAGTCAGTTTATTTATTGAATGCACATTTTAGTGTCCTAGACTTCTGTTCCATAGCCAAGATTCTTTATGAAAAGCATTTAAACAAGTAACATTTTTTTTAGATAAATAATTCATATCAACAGCATATACATTCTCATTTTTGAGAGCAGTAAATATTAAATCATTTTTATAATTAAAAACATTGCAAGTATCATTTTAAAAATTAACATTTAAGCCATCATCACACAACTGATAAATACTTATCAGGTTGTATTTTAATCCATCAAAAAATAGTACTTTAGACATTAAAATTGAATCAGTGTTACCAATCTGGCCTAAGACAATGATTTTTACTTTTGAGTTATCCCCAAAGGTGACATTTCATCCATCAAATTTGATTATAATCTTAAAGAATCAGTAGTCTCCTGTCATATGCCTTGGACATCCACTATCCAAGTACCATATCTTTCTACAGGAACTTTTCAAGCAAGTTTCCTACAAAAGAGATTTAGACAGAAGATAATTTTGGTACCTAAATTTTCCTAGGTCCAGAAAGGTTAGCAAGTAAAGCTTTAGGAACCCATATTTGTTTAATGGGTTTCCTATAGTTAATAGATTCAAATGATTTTGATAAATAAACTTTGTTTGATCTATAATAATTTGAATAGCTAGATGAAGCATAAGAACTTCAAGAACTTGAACTAGCAGCATACTGTCTAGATTTTGGAATAAATTTAGTCTCAATAATATGTCTATGTCCATGTTGGTATCCTAAACCAGTAGTATACTTTGGTGCAACATGTTTTCCAAGAATTTGAGTTAGAGTGTTTTTTCCATTCTTGAACTTCTCTAAGTATTTTATTAGATTCTCATTAGACAATTTGAGTTCAGTATTCTCCTTTAACAGTTGAGCATTATTTTCATTTTCTATACTTAGATCAGTTTTAACAGGTCTAGTCAAGGCATACTGTTTCTTTAAGTATTTACACTTATCTTTTAGCTCATTATAAGTATCTTCTAACATATTACAGTATTAAAATATTTCAACTTCAGACATATTATTTGAATCACTTTCATTCCTAGAATAGTAATCATTCAGCATAGGGGAAATAGGTACCTCAAATGTTTCAGTCATGAAACACATGTTGACATGATTTTTCTCCTAAGAATCAGAAGCTTCAGATCCACTTGAGCTATCTTCTGAAGCACTTCATGTTTCTTTCATAGCTTTCTTATATTTTTTGTCCTCATAATCATATTTCTTATTAAACTTAGATTTTGGACTGTCAGCCTTAACATGTCCTATCCTTTTACATTCATAACAGACTATCTCATCAATTTTATATGCTTTCATCCAATCTCTCTTACAATTAACTTGTTGGTCATACTTACCCTTATAATTTGATTTTCTGAAAAATTTCTTCTTCCTATATAATTTCTTGAATCTCCTGGCCATATGAGCCATCTCTTCATCACTATCTGAATCTGAACCTTTACTTGTTGAGCTTTCAACTGGTATGTGGAACTTCTCCTTGTCCTTGGTCTTTGAGGTAGTAGACTTAAATTACACTGACTTATTCTTAGGTTCATCATCTTCTTTTTTTATACCTTTAGCTCTTCTTAATACATAATCAACTTACCAATGAGCTCCTTGACAGGTAGCTTTCCTATGTCACATGATTCTCGTATAGAGATAGAGGTTCCTCTCCATTTGTCTGGTAGGCATATTAGTATCCCTATAATTTGCTCCTTTGCTGGAAAAATTTTTCACAGTGAGCTCATTGTATTAACTATCTCATTAAACTAGAGATAAATATCAGAAATAGATTCATCAGATTTCATTTTAAAATTATCCTACTTAATAGTGTATGTATTTTGTCTCATTTCCTTTACATTGGTTTTTCCATCATGGGAAATAGCCAGAGTATCCCATATTTCATAAGAAGTCTTACAGGTAGATATTTGATTAAATTATTCATCTCCTAAATCACAATACAGGGAATTCATTGCTTTATAATTAATATTGTAAGTAGATTTCGTAGGTTCATCCCAAGTAGTTCTAACAGTTTATAGAATCTTATACTAAGTCTCTATAGTAGTCCAAATGTCAAATATCATACTTTATAAATGGATTTTCATTTTTATTTTCCATTGGGCATAATTTACAGCATTAAAGAAGGGTTTCCTGTTGGTATCTACACCTTCTAATCTGTTGTCCATAATAACTAAGTTTTAAAAAGATGTATAAAGATATAAAAATTTAGAATTAACAGAAATTTTCAGATCTTTAATATACAACTAAAATCACAGTTGAAAACTTTTCACAAACAGAGTGTTTTGGAAAACCTTTATCAACTACCTCTGATACCAAATGTTGGTCGGAGTGGACACTCAAGAGGGGGGTGAATTTAGTTCCTATTAAAAATTTCGGTTTAAAAGTTTTATATTGAAATCCCCCACTTCATAAAACAAGTTAATATGTAGTGAATTTATAAAGATTGTAAGTGTTCAATTAGTTTCCCAAAGAGTGATTATTTCTCAAGAAACTTAATCTGAATATTAAGTAAGATTTTGAAACTAACTTACTAGTTCATAAAAATTACAAACACTTGGTAGTTCAACTATCAGAGTTACTTTAAAACAGATTTGAATTTCAAAGTAATTAGCAGCAGAATTTTGAAAATAGTTTAAACTAAAAAGGATGCAAAACTGTTTTAACCAAGAGGTTCAGTCTCAAGATGAGACTTAGTCCTATCAAACAGTTTATGTAAAACTTTTATCTACACCCTATATTGGGGTTTACAACACTACTTAGACTATCCAGGTCCTCAAACCTCTACCATAGTTCTTCATGGGAAATCAAAAACAACAACACACCGACTGTCCATGTCCTCAGACCTCTACCGCAGTTCTACGTGGGATACACAAAGTTATAAAGTGTTTGGTGTGGGGATTTCAATATCCTCCAGTTCATATTAGGAGTCAGTGTGTGTCCAAATAGATAGAAGCACACACTTCTTTGTAATGTAAGGAATAGAATGATCACAACCGATCAAGAATATTGTGATGAGTTTAGAATTCTCTTGTGTGATGTCAATATAGCTCTGGACTCCTTTGGATTGAAGAAGATACAACTTTGAGTCATTCTCGGGAAGTTGTGTGAAAAAAGTGTCACGATTCATCTTGTGTTCTTCGTGAGGTTCAACAAAGCGAAGATTTTCCTTAAGCTTTAAATATGCTTTGTGTGTTCAGTAGCTGTCGAGTTGCATGCAGTGTGTCTTTCTTTTGACACTTTCTCTAAGTGTCTTCTTCGTTATCGTGCTCACGACCTTTCTTTTCGTGTTTGTATCGCGCACGTAATGATTCTTGGCCATACTTCGTTTTTAACTTGGAATGCATGTGTTGGAGCGGACAAGTTGCAAGTGTTCTACACCTCGTACCTCATACTGTTCGATGATATGTCTGCAAAGAAACATTAATTATGTTAGTGCATTAAAATCATAAAATATGACCGTTAGAAATTAAATTGAAAGACGAAAAAATGGTTTAAGAAACGGTGTCATAGTAACTCATGGAAATAGTGTATCCTCCACACGGTGTGTATTGATCACAGTGTCTGGGTGTTAGGGTGTCTTATGGTCACAGTGTCTTGTTCACAGTGTCTGGATTCACGGTGTCTTCTTCACAGTGTCTAATTCACGGTGTCTTCTTCACGATGTCTACTTCATGGTGTCTACTTCATGGTGTCTGCTTCACGGTGTATGCTTCACGATGTCTATTTCACAGTGTCTACTTCATGTTGTCTACTTGACGGTGTATGGTTCACAGTGTCTGCTTCACGGTGTCTGCTTCACGGTGTCAGAAATACATAGCCAATGGCAGACTCACAATGTCTTAGACTTTTCAAAATAACTTTGTTAAGACTTAAACAGTGATTATAATAGAAAGGATTAGACTTAAGCATTTATCAAAGAAGGTATTATGAGTGTAGATCAAAGATAGTATAAAGTAGGTAAATGGAATGTAGAGCAATTAATATCTTTCATGGATATTATTAAGGCATGAGAAATATTTAAACATAAAAACACATGATTGGATATAATTTATGGGAGTTAACTAGGTTGAATAATATTTGTTATCATTAGAACATGATTAATACGTGAGGAGTCTAATAGAATTATACTTCACCAGCATTTAATTCCAATCCAAAAGTCATCCATGTCATCCCCTGGTTTTAGCAGTGGTTACTATTTCAAGGTCAAGTTCCTCAATTGGTGACATGGAATTCTCCAAAAGGTGTAGATAGTGGTTGTAGATGTTAAGCGATGAAAGGAAGTGGAGATATCTATTCAAGGTGGGGTCACGCATAACTATGGAAGTACAACATTGCTTTTGTTTTAAAGAATAATATCCACAAAAAACACATCCCAATTCAATTTTGAACATGGAAAGGTACTTTCATATTTGAAAACTCATGCCATCATCAATAGAAAAAACTTCCATGGGGTTGGGTTACTACTACAACACACACACACATACACCCAAGGGTTCTGTTTCCTCACATGGCCCGTAGGGGCCTTAGCCCACTCTATCAAAAGTAAAATTGTAATGGATAATCTCCCCTAAAAATTTCCAACTCCCACTTTAAATGATCAAATTAAATGTGATGATTAATTAAAGCATAATGAATGAATTTATTCTTGAAATTTTCTCTATTTTTAACTTTTTTTCTTTTTCTCAAACAAAATTTTCATATTTTTTTTCCAGAATTAATTCTTTGGATAAACCTCACACCCACAACCTACCCATATATGATAAAAATAACTAGTCAAGTAATGTTAATTTTTGATTATTCTATGTCATAATCCATTATTTTTTGATACTTTTTTTTCAAGAAGGGAAAATAGTTAAGTATAATGAAAGATTCAAATAACCTTTTCTGAACACCCAAATTTATCACCCCATACTTCTTATTTATAATTAATTGAATCCATCCACCATGAATTCCCTCACCCCCACACTTCAACTTTAAAATATCACGAAAATACTAAGTGGTGGGTGGGAATGGATAAAAATGGATTGAAAAATGGATTATTCCCGTCAACATCGTCCATGTTCTCTATTAATAAACAAGGATTTATGTATAAGGTGGTCTCAATGATATAGTCTTATCAATAAAAATTTCTTAATAATGTTAAAATAGGAATTATTTTCTCTACAATTCCCCTTGGGAATAGACATATGATATTGGAAAATCACTCACAGAATGACTAATTATAAAAACCACTCTATTTAAATTTTAAAAATTCAAGATGTAAAAAATGGTTGGGAAATTTAATTTACATGAATAGACTAATTCCATCTAATTATGAGTCATTGAATTCAATATATATGAATCAATTTAATCATTCAATTTTTTCATATTACTGATTTAATCTCATTATCATTAAAATATAAAACTTTCAATAAGAGGGTTTCTAGTAAAATCATGTCTTCTAGATAAGTCAATTAAAGCATAAATTTTAAGTGTGGGAAAGAAAATTTCAATTTTACATAGCTTCTATAATTTCTAGTTTAAAAAATATTTTTGTAAAGATGTAGGGAGTTTGAAAGATAAAGGATATAATAATTAACTCCCTATTAACATGAATCTTTTTCCCTACTACCATATAATTGTTTTAGGCTTCTTGTTGAATTCCTTCTTGGTGGTCTAGTAAAAAAAACTCATATAAATGTAAGAAACATTATATTAAAGACACAATGGGTGAAAATAAGAAGTAAATTCATCCCAAACTCTTAAATATTAAGAAAAAAATATTGTTCTTTCTCTAAGAAGAACCTTTGGATAATATCCTTGGCTCAACCTAACCTCATGGGAAGAAATCAGTAAATGGACTGGAGAAGTTTGAGCTCCTCTACTAGTTCTTGAGTTTAATTCCCATGGAAATTTTTAATCCTTTTCCCATCGAAAGTAAATAAGTTTCATTATTCTTCTTTCATGATCCAAATGGAACTAAATATATATACATGAGTAACAATAAAAGGTCCTTAACACTTGGAATGAATCTTGCCTATCATTAAATTCTATATATAATTATAGAGAAAGATGTGATATCGTGTTTAGAAGGTATTTTTCTTAATCGGTTTTTCATATGCCATTTAGGTTCTCTCTTTGTAAATTCTAGATTTTTTTAAAGCCTCACTTCTATTATCTTCTAGATGTTGTAACTAAATGTTTCTCTTTTTTATAGAAATATCCAAATACAAATTTATTTTTCTAAAATACCAATATGCTTGGTTCTCCAACTCCATCGAAAGATGATAAAATTTACCCTAAATAATCAAGTAGGGACTCATAACTATGGGTTTTTTGTAGGATTTTTGGTATAACCATTAGGTGTTTTCAATCCTTCATCTCCAATTATTCTAGTTAGGTTTACGAATTTTCTACAAGATACCTTTGATTGCCCAATTAGGCACCTCATCATGGACATTTTTTTAAGGATGTTAGGGTTTATATGTCTTATGTTGAACCACATATGTTTTAAAAATAGCCTCCATATTTCTATTTAAGAAATGATTCCCTTTGTCATTGATTATGTATCATAGCACTCTAAACCTAAAAAAATATCGTACCTAACAAAATATAATAAAAATTTTGCACCATCAGTCATAAGGTACTTATCTTCCACCCATTTGGAGACATAATCAATAATAAGTAAAATATAAGAATTTTCACAAGACAAGATAAATAACCCCATGTAATAAATACCCCATAATTGAAATATTTCACAAATAAAGATGAGTTTTTATGGAATATCCTATGTTTTCAAAATATTTCCATAATATTAAAACTTCTCACATTTATTAAAATACTCAAAAGAAAACTTAAACAAGTTTACCCAATAAATTATAGATTTCGATTCTTTTTTAGCCATTATTTGAAGTCAAAAGTGGAGTCCATAAGTAAGTGTATGGGAAAAAATTCAAATATAGATTCTTTTTCATTTTTTGGTAAGCACCCTCCAAATGAATTAATCAATAAAATTTTTCATAGAAATGGATCCTCCCAAATATAAAATCTTGTTTCAGCCTTAGGTTTGTGTTTTTGAGGAGAGTTAAGGTGAGATGGTACCTCGAATGTGACGAAATAATTCATTGTGTTGATATACCATAGTAATTCAATTTCCATGATGTGGTTTTTTCTCCAAGTATGTATTCATTGAGTGATTTCAATTCTTTATTTCTTAGTTATATAGTTTTGATAAGTCTACTAAGGTGATTTAGTTTCTAATTTTCAGTTCCCTTTTTGTCCTGGAACTCTAGGTTGTACTCTTACAAGAGTGTTATCCTTGTTACCAACCTTATATTGGAATAAACCTTATTCATTAAGTACCTCAGTTTTTCATGATCTTAAAATAAGATCACTTTAGTTCCAAGTAAATAATGCCTAAATTTATCCAATTCGAGTACAACAAAAAGAAATTATTTTTTAGTGGTTTTATAATTGAGTTGAGTCCCTTAAAAGCTTCTTGAGGCATAATTTATGAATTATAGAATTCATTCAATCCTTTGAGAGAGTAATTCTACAACATATTTGTTTGATACATTATAAAGTAGTTCAAATGGGTTATCCCAATTTTGAGAATTCATAATTGGTGGTTTATTCTCTTTCTACTTCCTCTCAATAAATTCCTCTCTAAAATCATCACTAAAATAAAATTTACCCTTTAATAAAATTAATCTATAAAGAGGAATAGAAATATTACTGAAGTCATTAATAGGAATTATATAGAATCCCATATTCCCCAAGAATGATCGGATATGTTTTACAAAAGTGGGATATGGAAAAGAATTTACCACTCCAACTTTAGACATTTATACCTAAATGTATTTTTATGAAATTATATAAACTACAAGTGTTTATTTTTTCAACCATAAAGTGAAATTTCTTAAAATTCAAAATAAGTTTTTTCTTAATGCATGTTTTCAATATTTTTTTCCATTTTTATTAATAAATGATCAAATGAATTTCAAAAAATAGTGAAGTCATTGAGAAATACCTCCAGGTATTCCTCAATATTATATGATAATATAATTACCAGATATATTTAAAATGTTCCTAGGGAATTAAATATAAATCCTTCATTCTCTTATAAGAGAAGTTTCCAAAAAGACACTTGAATATGATCTTATATTGGTTTTATGGGGGTAATTGGTACTTGAAAATAGCCAAACAATCCATACAATAAAAAATAATTCATCCTTACTTTTAACCTTTTTAGAATTCGGTAACTGAATGGGATGGGAAGTGTAATTTTATGTTGAATTGATTCATATTTCTATAGTCAATGAACAATTTAAAACTATTTAGAACTCACATAGGAATTAATTCATCATTATAATTTTCCATAATCATATAAACAATTCTATTGGGAGCCACATGTATGGAGATTACCAATTATGGGTCAAAAATTGAGTAAATAATATCATATTCCAGAAAATTCTATATTTATTTTTTAACTATTTGCATAATTATGGGTTTTATCTTCATTTGGGGATTCTTAATAAGCTAGTAATCTCTCTATAAAAATATTATATGTGAAAATAACTTGGGGTTAATTCTAGGAATGTCTCCTAGTATATACCCTATGCATGTGATGTTTCTTTAAAAAAAATAATGTTTTATCAAGGCCTTTGGACTTGTTTTTAGCTACAATTACTGACAGTTTTTCTCCTTCTATAAGATATGCATATTTGAAATCACATGGGAGTGGTTTTCTTTCTAGATTATAGGGATGATCTAGAGATTATATTGAATTAAAATTCACCATTTCTATAGCTTTAATTACCCATGTTAAGTGAATCATTTCATCCTATACCAATAAATCATGAAATAAATCTGAGGTTATTTCTTATTAAAAATTTAAAATAGATTTTCCATATTTTTGAGTATTCGCTTTCTCCTTGGTGTTTTTAATGGAAAATAGATATCCTAAGACTACATATTCTGGAAGAATACCTTAGTATTCAATTGTACCAATACCGTATTCGTGATTTATTTCAAAGTGGGAGGGTTTAATTGAAGGATTCCTCTTAGATTCAAGGATACAGAAGTTAAACTTGATATCTCCATGATATATTGAAAGTGTTCCTTTATATATATTGATGATAATCTTGTGAATTTTCAGCAATGGTCAATCTAATATAATTGGGGAATAGACTGGTTCAATATCTTCCTCTATGTTGAGCACATAAAAATATTTTGAAAAAACTAATACTTCTACCACTATTTGAAGATCATCTAAAACTCTTACTAGAATAAAATTCGATCTATTTTCCAATTATAAAACCACCCTTGTGGGATTTCGTTCTCTTATTTTTAAATATGATAAAATAGAATGAGACAACATATTAATGAAAGAAACAATATCTCAAAAATATTCATAAAATTTCTTAGAAACGATAGTGTAGGGAATATACAATTTCTCTAAATATTGACATTTTTTGGGAATAGTGGTATAGTTATGGATGAGACACTCCTCCCTAGGATTATCCCCTATTTCTAGTCAAACATCTTTCTTTTGGTATAAATTTACTTGAGAAAATTATCGTATTTGGGAATTTTTTGGATGGATTCCAAGAGAGGTATATTAATTTTAACCTTTTGAAATGTCTCTTGGATCACTCGTTGGAGTCTCTCTTCCTCAATTTTCTTTGATTTAGTAAACATAGAAGGGAATGAAAATTTAATATCCTTATCATACCATTGTTTTCTTGGTTAATTATTTCCATATATTTCTTTTCTAAATCTTTTATTGGTTTCTTCTTACTTCATTTTGTCTTCTTCTTTTGGTTGAGTGGGATATTCTTCTAGAGTCTATCCGTAATTTTCTGATTTACCTTGTTCAAATTAATCCTTAAAGTCTTGGTCTTAAGTGGTTGTATATACTTGCAACACTTAGTGATGATCATACTTACACTCTTCTTTGGGTTTGGGATTGTATTATCTTGATGTTTTCCTAGGTTTTTGGACAATATTCCCTTGATATTCTCAAATTTATTTGACAAATCCTTTATTTTATATTTAATGTCCTTGATATCTATTCCTTGCATTTATTTAAATGTTGGTTCACTTGATGAGACATTTTCAATGGATTTTTATTTAAAAAGTGGTGGTTGATAATATTTTTGTATGCATTATTTTTTGTTTTTTTGGAAATGGGGTGGATTATATAATTTCTACTAGAAAGTGGATTTAAAGGGATGACTAGCATGGTTTTATTGACTCAAAACCACTTTGGGGATTATCCTTATTTCCATGGTTGTTTTTTGAAAATTTTCATAGCTGGAATGTGGATTCACAACTCTCCATACAATTTATCTTATTAAACTTATCATTGAAGTGATGTGATGATGAACCCAAACCACATAAATGAGATAAGGTAGGTTATTCATTCACTTATTTCACATCCATATATCTTACTAGAATTGTTAATTATTGAAGTTTGTTTTTAAATTAGAGTTGATTAAGTCATAAGTTCTTATATTTTTAATTCCTCTTTTTATTTTATCTCTTATTACAAACCATTGAGAATTTTTTGCTATCTTCTTGATTAGTCTCCAAGATTCCATGGTTGATTTATCAATCAAATATGCTCTGATGATGCATCCAAGAGGTTCAACTCACTGTCCAATATTACTTGGTAGAAGAAGACTAGAAAGTGGTGTTATTCTGCCTATTGATGTGGGAATATTTTACAAGGATTCTTAAATCATTCCAAGTAATAATAGAGGGTATCATGAGTATCTTGTTGTATTGTTTAGATTTCCTTTATTATTGCTGTGCGTGAGGAGGTGGGAATAATATTTTCATGAAGAATCATGGGAGGTCATCATATTCATAGATATATCCTGATTATAGGATACAAAACCACTTCTCAAAGGATAACTCAAGTGAAAAGGGGAATGAACACCACTTGAATTACTGCTCAGCTACTCCTCTCAGCTTGAATCTTGATAATATAATGTTAAACTCTTGGATTTGATGGCTGAAATATTCTCTGACAAGGAAATTAAATTTAGGTACCATTAGAATAATGTTAACACATAATTAAAAGTCATTTTATTGATCAAACATAGTTAATTAATTTTTTATGGGAAAAATTTGGGGCACAAAAGTCCATTAGGGTTTTCTATGGGTTAATTTACATTATGTTAGGATTAGAGTTATTACTTGATGTTTCACTCAAGTATTATAAATTGATTTCTTCAAATTTAATTTTCAGATTAAGATACCTAGATCTGGTCATCAATATCCTCTCCATCTCAGGATTAGAAGTTAATAATCCTTTATTGGAGGTCCTATTAATGTAATTTTTTGGTTTTATTCACACCTAGCTCTCTAACAATGATTACAGGTTTTGACACATAAATATAACGGTGTGTGTAAGGAGCTATTTTAATTAACCAAATTATGAATTGTTAGTAGTTACCAAATTTTTGTTCAAGGATAAGTTATTAAATCTAGTTTTCATGGTGTATAAATAAATAATAAATAATATAGGTCTATTAAACAAATAATAAGGATTTTTGTAAAATTAAAAATGAGAGATAAGTGATTTGGGTTTAGTTTAGATTCAATTTTTTTTAATTACAACATAGCCATTTTAAAATTAATCAGTTGATTTATTAAATTATTTAATGAAAATAATAACAACAATTTTTATTTTTTCACCCTTGGTTAAGTTTTATGTTAATGAGAATAATCTGCATAATTTTCTTTCGTAGACTATTCTCCTTCTAATGTGTGAAATAAATGGTGATATTTATCTGAATTTATTAGTCAATACCAAATCTAGTATTAAAATTCCCATGAATCCAAAGTAGACCACTATGTATTCCTCATCTGTTTATTAATCACTAAACACTTCAGTTGACTATAGATAGACCAATATTTGTGATAAAAAATAAATAAGAGGGGGAAAATATTTATTCAATCAGTTAAATAGTGAAAATACATAAATAAATAAAAAATACTTACTTTCATATAAAATTATGAAATTTAGAATTGAAAACTTTTTAAATAAAGAAAAAACAATGTATTTAATTAAATTGAACTGGAATCAAGCATCAAAAATTTGGGTCACCTTATATTCACCTAAGTACTTAATATATCAACCCCTCAATTAGAAAATAAGTAATGGGAGTAAGATGGGTAGGAAACATAGTGAAAATGGAATAAAATAATTATATTAGAAAATGGATTAGTAGTAATGATCCTTCACTTTTAATCCTTTGATCCTCATTCAGTGGTATTAAGACATATATTTATAAAGGTAGGAAACCTATCTATCTCCCTCATTTATATCTTCTAATTTTTTTGATCTTTAGTAAAAGTTTATCTTTTAATATTTAGTACATTAAATCTCTAAATATATCAATTTTTTACAAATTTTCAGCATCAACTCAGATTCTACAGAGATGATAGAAGTATCTACCATTGGGAATCTACCATCACTTTAACTCCATGGTAATTACATTAATAAGATAACATAATTCTTCACTATGGGTGTTCGTCATCCACTATTGATGTTTGAAGATAGTTCTTCATCTACCATTCCTCAATGGTAGAACATATCTTTTTCCTGTGTTCTTAAGTGGTACTTCATGTACAGTAGTAGCATCATGTAACATCGTATTATCCTTGGTAATATCATTTTACTCGATCTATCATGACCTCATAAAAACTAATTTTCATATCTTCCACCTTCAGTTATCAAATGTAGCACATCTACCATCCTAGGGATGGTTTTACTATTCCCTTCCAAAAACATAGCAGATCACATATGATTATTACTTAATCCACTAATCCTCTATAGTACGTCCATTTATGCTCTTTTTAATCTACTATGATATTTTTTGATGGTAGAACAAGTATACCAACATGAATGGTAGAATAAATCTATTATTATAATTTTATATCCCTTATTTATCTTCCTTTATATAACTTATCCATTTTGTATCTTCCTTACAATGTCATTTTGAAATTAAGGACCATGTAACTGTTTTATAGAGGATTAGTGGTGAAACGATATAGAGTGACTAACAAACAATATTCTTCCCTTAAAGTGAAGTCTCAATAGAGTAACCTTCTTCCCTTATCCATCCTTCACAGTGGTCATGTGGTAATCCTAACAGTGCTCATGTATTCATCCTCATTTAAACTATGGTTCAAGAGCATTTCCTTCTGATCCAGAAGTCATCCATGTTATCCCCTAGTTTCAGAAATGGTTTTTTGTTGAATTTTAAGTTCCTCACGTGGAAATATGGAATTCTATAATAGTTTCAGATGGCAGTTGTCGATTGTTAGTAGCGACAGGTGGTGGAGAGATATATTTGTGGTGGGGTTATGAAGAGCTGTGGTGGAATGCCATCCATTTTGTTATGATTAATAATATCAGCAGAAAAATCCCTTCACATCAATTTTTTACATAGTTAGATATTTTATATATGAAAAACCATGGCTTCATTAGTTCACAAGCGTGATATTGGGATGGGATCCACCTACACTACACACCCACATTTGGGCCATGTCTTATTATGTGGCCCAAATATTCCTGAAACACACTATGATTTGTGGTATCCTCCTCACATGGATCACCTACCACTCATTCAACACCCCCATCAGACATTTTTTCTCTCGATGACCCCTCTTTTGGGCTAGAAATGTGGTTTTAGGGTCGTTTTTTTAGGAATGGAAAAGTTGGGAAATTTTTTACATGAAAAATTTGTAAAGTATGTAAGTTAAATTCTCAAATATTATCATAAATATAATTAAACATTAAAATTCCACATTTTAATGCATATTTTCTATTCACATGTATTTCTTGATATTTTAAATATATAATGAATTATATGGGAATTTTCAATAAATTGTTTTCTAAATACATACTAAATGTTTAAAATTTTGTGTAAAATTATGTGTGCATCAATAATATCTAATTATCTAATCTATTAAAGCTATAGGTACACAATATCTCTATGAATGAACAAATAACCTTCCAATACATGAGCCAATGGAGGGGACACACCCGTGGTCCGTGGGTAATAACTATTCTATATCATTTATTTAGTGTTTCATCGTGATCTACCAAGAGACACTCGGGTTGAGGCCCTACCATCTCACCTAGATACTAGTATTATACAACCCTATTAGGTACCTTGGATTACAATGTTTCATGCCCATAACTAGAATACATAGTGGATGTGTAGTTTAAAAACCATGTTCTAATCACAATACAATGAAAAACAGACATAAAATATTATTTCACCACCCCACCCAACTAATATGAGGCCCCATTTTTTCAAAACCATACCCTCATTCCAATGAATAAAAAAAGTTTTAGATTCTATTAGACTGCACTAAAATTTTCAAAAATATTTATAAAGTTCCAATCAGGACTTCACCTTTTATTTTGAACAAGAAAATTCGCTTAAATACCATAGATTTCATGTTTAAAAAAACCATTATTCGAACTTAAACATATACACACATTGATATATATATGATTTCCCCTTGTCCCAATGTACATGTTCCCACCATCAAGAGGGAATATGTATATTGAGGGAGCCTATATATGTATACATGAATACAATTTTATGTATCGAAGGGATCAGTAACCACTTATAATACCTATTGGAAACCAAAACATACCATTGTTCCTTTGTCGAAAACCATATGAAAGGCCAAAATATTTCTCATATCATAGTATTTTTTGAATAAAATACTTTGAAAGATAAACCAAGAACATAGTGTTTCAAAACCTATAAAAAATATTCTATAAAATACTTTCCATTAGAGAAAAGACATTACCAAAGAATAGAAAAATAGATAAAACATGAAAGAGAACATTTATATTCATCAAAAACATTTTATATAATCTATTTACTTCATAATATAATTAAAACACAAATTAAAACTCCCAATAAATTATATTTTTCAATTTATCGAATCAGACATAGGGTAACCTACCTCAAAGTTCCGAAATCAAGTCTGAACGGTTCAAAAATTCATTGCCTTTGATGAATATATCTAGAACAGGTCTGACATCCGCCTCACAAGACCTAGGAACCATAAATCAACCAAAAAAAGACCCAAATAATGTTAAGGTTTTACCTAGGTCTAGAAAATAGAAAGGGTGAAAAATAAACCAATAAACAATGGAAGAAGAAGGAGGATGAGAAGAAGAAAAATAACCTGGGATGATCGCATAAAGATTCAAGAGAAGTAACACCCAAAAACTAAGGTAGGATAGGAGTTGGTGGTATGTAGCTTGAAGATATGTGAGGGAGATAGTTCATGTTGAGTGGGATAGAGTTTAGTAGAAGATTAAACCCCTTAATGGTTTCAATTAATTAAGGGGAAAATGGTAATTCTATTTTTTTTAAAACTGGAAATTGCACAGTGTTTGGCCGCACAATGGCCAAACCATGCAAAAATCATGTACACCATAATAGAAGTCCTAGATCATCTTTCATAAGTAGGATACACAGTTAAGGAAAACATGTGATGATCATGCGATCTTATCCATATGGTTACACATAGTCTCACATGGTTTGCATGTAACTTCTACTAACTGTATTCTAACCACATGCTTATGAAAAAAAAGCCCCAAAATTTAAATGTAAAATTCTTGAACAGGTCATAACTCGAAAAATAAAGAGAAATATAGTTCAATATTTTAAAAAATAATTAATAAATCATGGTTTTCTTCGATAGTACATTGTTAATTTTTTTATTTTTTTTATTTCCTAACATCATATCCAACTCTAATCATGTTCATGTTTCTAGGTCTTTGATCATTTATAAATTTCTCACACCTTATTTTCCACATTTTCCTCTTTACAATATTAATTTATATGAAAACCTTCCAAACTCATACTTTTTATTTGGATCACATGACTTCATTTTAGTTTCAAGTTTATTTATAAAATTAACCACTTCTTCTTAAATAAATTCAATTTTCCTTTATATTTACTCCAAAAAATTATTAAGTGTATCAATAATATTATATTGTTCTTAAATTTTTTTGATCATAACTATTTATTTTGAGTTTTCATGAATATTTGATTGATATTATATCTCTTTATATAACCAGTCTATTAAATCCTAAAGATGATCCATAGATTCTACTGATTATTTTAACTATTCACCAATTTTATTTATTTTTATTTATTTGAATATCAAGCTCTTTAAGATCTACCTCAAGACCCACCTTGAGATTCATAAATATAATCATTTGATTATCATTTCCTAATTCAGATTGTAATTTTTAAATATTGTCCACTACACAATATTAAGTATCAGATTTGAACTCATTTTCTTCTTTCTTCATGCACTCTTTATCAGCTAAATCTTTCTTTCCCACCCAACTCATCATCTAAAAATTATTTGTGGAAGAGTATCTAGGATTCAAATATATTTTTATATAGAAAATACATAATGTTTTTTCCATAGTTTCTTCCACATATTCATCACCATTATTTTTTGTTAGACACCTCACTGTAATGTGTCAAACCTTTCCACATCAAAAACAAGACTAGTGTATCTTTTATTCAATTATATCGATTTCAATTTTAAAATTTCCATTCAATAGAAGATAAAAAACTCATCATGAAAATATCCATCATTATATCCACCATTAGTGATTTAAGATTCTTTATGGATTTAAAAAAATGTCCTTATTTTTATGATTTTATGTTCTTTCTATCTTGAATCACATTTCGAAGGGAACTAAACTGAACAAAAGTCATCTAGTGATAGATATACCAGGTTTCATTCATCAAGGGAAGTCAATTTTGGATTTTAAATGGGTTGAAAAATCCTCAAGATCTTTTTCAAAATGTCCATAGTATTTATTTATTTGCTAAGTCCTTTGATTTATCTAACCACATTAATGATGTGATTGATGAAACCATAAATATTTTCATCTGGATAGATATTCGGATCATAAAAATTATTTTTTAAAATATGGAACGTTGATTATTATACCTTTTTTTCTCCCTCATATATATTATCCAACTTATCACAGAAGGAATTTATAGTGGTGCATCTCATCAAATTTATATAGATCTAGTTTTATAGTTCACTGGAAAAAACATTGTTGGGTTTCACGTCAGCATTGAGAAACTTTCACTATCCTTTTATCATTGATAATTAAGAAGAATAATTATCTTGTACACCCTGAGAAACCCTAGAGAAAACATTGAGTCTAGGATACTGTAGGTGACCTCCCATTTTGTTCTTCAATATTTGGTACTTTCACTCATCAAATAATTTAATTCTATTTACATTCACTTCTCCATAAATCCAATATGAGGAAGACAAGTTCAACACCCAAAATATATAGCTTTATACCACTTGTTGAAACCAAGTGGACTAATCCATCCTAGGGGGTGGGTAAATTAAGGAATTAAATTTTCCTTTTTTTATTAGGATCTTGTACTCATGTTATCTAGAAAAAGGCAAATCCACCATCCATCAAGAACTTACATATAGTCTAAATAACTAAAGTAAATGCTAGTTCACAAGTTTTTTATTTAGTTCACCCAATAAGGGTAGGTCCATATGGAATACATCAAAAGTTTTTCAATGTACCAAGAAGTAATACTATTCACTATTTGTATTAAAAGAATTTGGGGGAAGGGTGCACTCCTGATACCAAGAATAATTCCCCCTCATGATGTATTTATCCCTACATAGGGATAAGGAATACAAGGAAGAGATGCATCATACATGTTACTTATACTAATTTCAATAACATAAAATGAACACTAGTCTAGTGAGGGTGTTATCATTCTACTTATTTTTGTTTTTCCAAATTAATATCTTCAAGTGTGTTACTTTATCTATTATTCACAATCTACACTTATTCTCTACACACAAATGTTTTTAATAGCAGATGATCATCTCATCTCTCTTCTCCATCCTCCCATTTTTATACGATAAATTTTCTCTTGAAAATATTGTTCATATTTTTGATATTTAAAGTTACATTAAAGTTATAGTGATACAATCTTTCATATTATATTCATGATAATTACTATATTTTGAAAATGGAAATTCTGTAAAGACAATGCTAGGAAATTCATATTTTAAAAACCTCACAATCGTCATAATATTCTTCACAAATCATGGTATTTAATTTATAAAATATGTCAGTTTTTATTATTATTTTTGACTAAATTATTAATCATAATTAATATTGAATAAAATTATTATGCATGCTGAAACATGGCATAGAGACACTGACCCATGAACTGATTTCAGTTAATAATTGAATATATGTTTTAAATATGTAACAACACCACAACATAATCCTCCTTTAATCTCAATATAATCATTCTCTATCAAAACATGATCAATAGAATTGTAGTTTGAAACTATTAAAAATATACCAAGAATAACTCATCCATATAATTCCTCAAAGTGTAGAATTTTATAAAAATAATTAAGGATATGTTCACTTGATAAGTCTTATGATGTAAAAACAGAGTCTTACTATAATATCCCCAAACACACACTCCCAGATCTAGTGTTAAAAAATAAACTTTATATTAATGGATTTGATACTGATAATGTTAACCCTATTTTATCCATCCAAAACATACAAAATTAGAATGAAATATTGTATCCCTTACATGACCAAATACATTTTAGTTTTAGAGTTTAGAGAATTAGGAAAAACTCTTACATAAACAATAACCATGAATTCAATGGATGATTTTTCTTATTATACTACTCTTTACAAATTACATATTAATTCCTCAGTACCACCCAAAAATTTTATCATGTTAGAAACATTTCTAGACAAAAAAAATTAATCATCATTATTCATAACCTGGGTAATAGGAAAAACAATAATGGTGATCTCAAATGATTTGTAAGGGTAAACATATGCATTACAAATTGGATTTCATCAGTTAGAATAAGAAGTGAATAATTATATGATCAAAGTGAATGAGTATACTGTATGAATATTAATACCCATCAAAACCTGGATTTTCAATCATGAAACATTGAATGGAGATTTATTAATGTAAGGAGTCATAATAATGAATAATCATGATCCATGTAATTTCAATATTGATTAAAGTAATTATTAAAAACCCATAGAAATAATAAAGTACACATGTTGGTACCTTGGGTTGTCATCATCATAAAACCACTAAAAACCCTTACAATTGGAATAACCATATGGCCGACTTCTAATATATTTCTTTAGAAAACTTAATCATTACCAAATTCATTGGAGAGCTATTATGCGGATCAACCATCATATTTTGAGACATAATGGGGATAAAACTATTATATAAGATGTTTAAGTCTTACCCATGAGCTATAATGGGGCTCAACCCTTCATATCTTGAGCTATAATGGGGATAAACCCTTTGTATAAGTAGTATTGAGATCACCCATGAGCTATAATTTGGCTCAACCCTTGGTATTTTGAGCTATAATGGGGATCTACCCATCGTATAAGTTGTATTAGGCTAAAAAATTAGGTATAATTGGGATGAAACCTTTGTAAAAAATTTAAACAATTATAAAATAAAAAAACAATAAGAAATAATCTTTATTCCATTTATTAATTAATCAAATCATGGAAATGAAATGGGTTCCATGAAAATATCTTGAAACAATCATTATTCATCCAGAGAATGAATATGGATGATATCATTTCAATATGTCCCATTGGATCACAAGTAACATCAAGGGTTTTTTACCTTGATGAATGAAAATACCATTAAAATATCATTAAATAAATTGTTGAGGAAAATAATCTTTTCACTTTGAGTAAAATCCCCTTCCACTTGGTGAATTTCAATTAAAATCCCCTTGGGTGAAGTAATTCAAATTGAAACTTGAAATAATATTATTTATATATCATTCAAGATATTATATGTAAAAGAGGTGGTGTATACACCATATAAAAGGAATTAGGTTTTTAACATTTTAAAAGTACTCAATGAATGGAAGTTGAGATCATGTCCCTTACCATGAGTCCAGACTATCCAGGTATGTCCTTTAACACCTATTAATAATATTATATAAATTATTTCATTTATTTACAAGTTTTTAAAATTTAATATATTTCACTTAAATATTTTATTTTAATTACATATTTAAATACTTAATCATTTAAGTCCACATCGTGTGCTTTGGGGATGTTCAATTCATTATTTCAAAACGGTTTCAGTGGGTTGACCGTGGTTAAAGGGGCCATTATTCCATAATATATAACATACTAATCACTAAATAATTATAATTTATATTAATCATTTATAATTTAAAAATTATCCATGAATAATGGTTATTAAAAATGAACTATGTTACAATAATGGTGACGATATGCCATACTTAAGCATGAGCAGAATTTCCATTTTTGAACGATAATTTTGGAATGAATATAAATATTATTTTATCATTATAGAATGATAATAATATCATAAATATAATATTATTTATTTAAACATATTTATATATACCACCCATTTGACGTGGTTTTGAACAAATAACCATATCCCATTATGGAGGCGGTAGTCCATATGTCCACACGAAGGATGTTATCATTTTTTAATGAGTAGAATAGTAAGAAATAAATCGATATAATATCTTTTAAGAATGATAAATATTTCTTGAATATAATAATTACATCACATATATATAATATATATTTATAAATACTATCCCTATTACCTTCCATGTAAATCATTAATGAAAAACTAATGACATTGCTTCGTGAGGTGGTGGTCCACTGTACACAGAAGCGACATTATCATATCTGCCACAAAACATATAGTAAAAAGTTATATGTGATACAATAATTATAGTAGTATAGTTATGTTAAAAATATCTGATATATACTTTAAATACATCATTATATCTAGTTATAAGAGGAGGTGATGGAAAACGAATTACATCAGTTCATGAGTTGGTAGTTTGCGGAACACATGAATGATGGTTTCATTTTCAATTTGGTGAAAGAGGTGATATATTTAAGTTATTACTTAAAAAAATAAAATATCAATGTACATATGATAATTGTGTTATTATATTAGAGTAATTTAAGGATAATTTAATAAGGTGGATGAAGAAATTAAATAAAAATATCTGATTAAGCATGATACTTTTTATTCGGACAACCTCCTTTGGTTAGCACCAAAATTATTCATAAGATATATTTATGATCAAACCATGGGATCTTGGTAGTGGGGTGGGAATTAAGGAAGGTATTTGGGTATGTTTTTTTTGAAACAAATGTCCTTAAATGTGTTAATATGAAAGGATAAGGGTGGCCTTTTATAAGCGAGGTGAGTGGCATGCTTGTAATTTTCAAAATGACAAATAGATAAACATATTTTTTACATGAGAAAAGGCTAAAGAATGGGCCATTATAAATATATATATATGAAATAAGGTATAAATATGTCAAAAAATTAGAATTTATACAAGTTTTTGGTTCATATTAACCCTTATCATTTTAGTTTAAGCCCTGGTAAACCCGTTTTCCCTTAAACCGCGGTAAAATATTTTTACTCTTTTCACTATTAATTATGAAAAAAAATTAATTTGACCTTATTAAATAATATAAATCATTATAATTTATAATTTTGAATACATTTTACTGAGTTAAATTTACCTAATTCTTAGAATTTAATTTAAAAAGTAAAACCCATAAATGTGACTAAAAAATAGTTTTTCAAGAAATGTATTTTCAAGATTAAGATAATTTTATATTAACTCTATGAATTGTAATAATAATTATATAAATTTAAATATAAATTTATTTATATATAATATATACTGGTTATTTAAATCATTAATACTTAGGTTTTTTAATTAATTTAAATAGAGAATCATTATCCCCTTTAAAACAGTTTTTCGAAAAAGCATATTTTAAACCAAAAAATAAAGTTATACCAAAATATTGTATAAAGAGGATTAAAAATTTATTAATTGGAATAAATTTAAATAAATAATACATATTCTATTTTAAGTAAATTTCAATTAATAATGGTATTTCTAAATTTAAGGAGAATGATAGTTTTTCCAAAATCAGTATTTTCCCCTATTCACAAAAAAATCAATATTTTCTGAAAAAATCCTAAAATTTACCCAAAATTTATTTTTTGTTATGTTTATTTAAAAGATTAATTTAATTTTATAAATTAATTTTCCAAAATATCTTGAAATTATTTATAATATTTTATGAAAAAAACTAATAAAAATCATTTTTTGAAGAAACCATATTTTTTATGAATAAAATTAATTTACTAAAAATTGATTGATTATTTACTAAGAACTGATCAATAAATTTATATTGATTAGGAAATTTATAAATATGTTTTATAAAGTGGTTAATATTATTCATACCCACCAATTTAATGGCTAATTTATAACAGTCATATATTTCTTAGGTTGTTTAAGCTGGGTGTCACATGTCAAATATGCTATCGAATAAAATATTCCCATTTTCAAAATATTTGGGTGTTATAATTTTTATTTCCATATATTCATTTGGAAATTCATACCAAGTCTTATAAAAACCAGAAATTCTTATGAAAATTGATATAGTCTCATGGGAACAAAGTCTAATGATTTCCATCAAAATCCTTATGAAATCCTAGATATAGTCTTACAAGAAACCAAAATCCTTATGAGATTAACCATGTATTACAAAAACATAATTCATATGGAATCCATTAAAATCATTATATGTTTCACTGAGAAGTCTTACAAAATCCAGATCAAAGTCTTACATAACGAATAAAAGTCTTATAAAAACAGCCTTTTCCCTAGAAAATCCTCATAAAGTGCATATAAATTCTTACAGGTATAGGGAGAATTATGTCATTTTAAAAACATCAATTCAATAAAAAGTCTTATGAAAAAAGTAAGTATTACGAGCATAGTGAAACTTCTAGGAATTTTTGATTCTTAAAATTTCATACCTAAAGAAACTATTATGTATATAAGAAGACTTTAAGTAATTAGCCAATTTTTGAAATTCCTTCAATGGAAATATCCTAATTGAAATAAAATCCAACAATATAATATTTGGTTCCAATATAAACAATTAAATATATGGGAAAAGGGCTCAAAGTAAAATTTTAAATGGATAATTCTTTGTGTTATGTGATATTAATTGTTATATAAATTCATATGTTGAGTTTATGAATTTTAGTATGTTGTCGAGATGAGTTCAATTGTTCCATGTGTGTTTTAAGAATTTGATTTCTATTATAATGAGAACATCTATATGTAAAAAAATATTGAAAAGGGATAATGATAATTAATTAACTTATAAATCTAACCTTGTGTTTGGGTGATATATATGTGAGTGTTTCATGAACTAAAGTGTTGTGTGGTTGATAGAGTTTGTTTTTAAAATGTGTTAAACAAATATATAATGGTGAATGAGTTTCCGATAAATATTAGACCAAAAAGTGTGATAATAAGACTAAAAATGTGTTTCTAGTGTGTAGAAACTAAGTTTTTTGTTCGAGAAATTTTTTTTTTGGTGAATTATTGATGTTTTCATGAGTTTTTATAAGTTTTGAGTTCTTATACTGAATAATTTGGGGCTGAATTTGATATTTTTATTCTATAAATTAAAGTAATGTTTGGATTCTTTCATTTAGATTTTGTATTGTAATGAAGTTAAACGAAGTTGTTCACTTTTAGAGGATTTGGAATAGGCTAACGATGTTGTATTTATAAGATATCACGTGTTTGGATTGAAATTATTATCATGACCCAAACAACTGGGGTTCAAATCATGACTGCTCCAAGACCACTTCTAGTAGTCTAAGGGCTATTGACCAGTGCCAAATATTCATATCCCACACATAGGTGGCATTTTTCTAATGTACCTATATAGATGCACACATCTCTATACCCATAAAATACTGAAATTTAAAACAACTAAAACCAATGAATGCATACATATATGATCCCATAAATAGAGTATAATAGTAATGTACTGAACATGAAAAATGGTCCCAATACAAGCCCAACCAAAAACTATAGAGAGTAAAACCTACTCCTAGGGTGAGGGAAAGGATAAAATTAAAGCACCCGAAAAAACACCTCGATCAGTCAAGCTCAAGCTATGCTCCTCCCACTCACTGTCCTCCTAGGAAACCATCAAATAGGCAATCATCTGCATAAGACATGAAATTTTTGGGATGATCTCATACAAGGAGGAGTATAATAATACCATAAGGACACAACTAAATCTATAAACATGAATCATAGAATAATTTCATCTCATAACACTAATACATTACTGAATAGAGACAAGAAAAAACCCCAAATATACTTAGGAAGGACACCGTGCCACTAGGAGGTCACAACCAACTACCATCCACCACATTCTACTTGAATTTTGATTGTTCCAGGAGAATCTAGTACACGAGCCATAAAATCACTAGAGACACTCATCCAAGAGGTAATGTTACTTAAATCCCATATAATAATGCTCACTGGTCTCAGAAGGCCCTGATACTTTGATAAGGGGTCATGCTAAGGACCGCTAGGGGACACCATTAACCCAATTTGGATTAAACTTATATTAAGGGGATTATATGAAAATAATACTAAGAACCCTACCGATATAGATTATTATATGGAGGATCAATTCCCTTATCAAGGAGGTTACACTGATTCCATAATCCCTACCTAAGGTATAAAGATGAAAAAGTATCACACTTTATTCATGTGGAGGGACACCATGAACTCTATCCGAGACTCATCCTCCAAAGGGGATGATGATCATAATATGTGTGTATAATTTCAAACTATACCCTATTTGAAAAAGAACAAGGGAACTCAATCAATTTATATAGGTATATACTGAAGAAACTATGGGATAAAAACATCCAAAAAGGGTGTCGGTGATGTGTATAGTGTGGTACATGGTGTGTCCAGCCAACCCATGATCTGCGTGTGTGGTGATTCCTCACACGACATGTAAATACCCATATACATGGAATGTAGATGTAGTAAATGGTGTTTATATTTCACCTGATACTTTTACCATTCCCTCTTCCCATGATAATGTGCTGTTGTCTATTCCCATGTACCGAATAGTGTACATCTAGTCATGCTCATGTACACCTCTTCGTGCCTGTAACTATAAAAAAATAGCTATGTATTATGGTCATGTTCGTGTACCTGGACTAAACATTCCCATTTATCCTTTGACATACACACTGATCCACTGATCATGTGTCACACAACATGTCACAAGTTTACAAGGTGTGTGGTTTGTAACTCTCCGTAGAAACCCTAGTGCCACATGGGGTGGGTGGGTGGGTGGGTGGGGGGGGGGGGTCCCACACATCATTTAGTCCCAAAATACACACCGTATAGTATAGGATTTTATTTAACTTGAATGTTCTTATCCATACATTAATGCATTCCCTTCTATATATATTTCAACAAGAAATCATTATGTAGATCTCTTATCTGGGTCAACTAAGCCCCACTGTCACTTGCTTGTCGGCACCCAGACTTTGAAATGGATCAGGAACACACCTCTAATGTCCGTATTACCACATGCTGGTAAAGATATGAATAAAACTCAATTTTTTCCTGTTCTCTGTTGATATATCCATCGTTATCACCATTTCTCAAATTTCAACCTCCATCATAATCCCTACCCATGGTATCGATCTATTTCACTGAAGAATGGTCATGAAATGATCATATACTGGGTATTGGTCAAAACATTGGCCATAGAAAATACTAACAATGATCGAATGAAGAAATGGGTTAGATATCCATTATACATTAAAATTTTATGAACAAAACTTGTCCTTTGTCCATTCAGCCTCAATATTTTTTCGTCGAAATGAAAAAATAGGAATTAAATTAGTGAACAAAATCTATCCATCAATTTAATATATTAAAGATGCATAATTGATTCTTTTTCATGGGATTTATCCTTCTTCAATCTAGATAAAATAAAGGGATATAATTACAAAAATCAAATATACAACCTAGTGTTTGGATTAATGTATAACAAAGAATTTATCTACTTCATCATCATTGGTGAGATCCAAAAAATTTATTGGCACACGATCCTTGATCTCAATCTAATTTGACATAATCTTCCAATGATACTCTATAGTCTCCTCTCTAATGGTTCCTATCAATTCTAGGTTATGTGGATGACCCTAGGGTTGATGAATAATTAGGTTTAATTATAGTTGTTCATTCACTATGTAAAATAAAATAAATTAAGCCAATTAATTAATTAATTTTATTTATTCCATGAACATGTTTATTTTTTTCACAAAATCCTCACATCGACAAAGTTTATGTCATTAATAGTGTAATAATTGCATTTTCAAATCAATTGTTCCCTAAAATATCTTATTTATTTCTCTATTCAGAATTTATTCCACTTTCTTCATGAAATTATGTGTATCTGATATTAATATATTTAATATATTTCAATAATTTATTTTGGGATCACTAGGTCTCATAATTTCACACTATCTTAGCTCTTGAATCTAAAAATAATCCATATATTATCCAAAAATAATATGTGAAAAAACAATCTTTGTCATTACATTCCACCAACTGTAGGGTTTTTCATCCCCAAATGAGAAAAACCTACTAAAAAAGATGAGGGTACTAGGCTCACATTTAGGTCTCCCAATCCTAGGTTCTATCCTGAAGATTCTTGTGCTATTACCATATATGAACTAGGGTAATATATCACCCACAAAGGATCCCATCCTACCAATCCTCCATCTAAACCTGGTACTCAACAAAGATATATCCATCATTAATCTCCATCTCACCCTAGATGTTGAAATGTGATGGGCCATGCATGTAACTCCTCAGCTCTAACATTTGGAAGACGCCATGTATCTAATCCAATTATGAGGGTAGATATTAGGGGTATGTTATCTCTCTAACTCTATGCAGTATTTGGAAAGGGTCAACGAATTTCTGTGAAAATTTTCCACCTCTTCCAAATCTCTATAATCCACATTGAGGTGAGACCCTTATGGACACATGGTCTCCCTTCTCAAACTCATAGGTCTCCATCATCAGTCTGCATAAGACTTCTAATGGCCCTTTGAAGTTCTCATCCACTCTTGGATAACCCACACCTTCTCTATAGTAGCTCACAGCAACTCTGGGACCATGAGTACAAACTCTATTGGATCAGTCCAACAATGTGATGTCCTATAGGGTCACCCATATAAGGCATTGAATGGTTCCATACTAATGGTGGATTGGTATATTTTTCTATATGAAAACTCCACTAAGGGTAGTTGACCCTCCCAACAATGAAAAAAAAATTAACCTGAAAGTATGCAACTTGTCCCCCAAGACCTGATTGGTATGCTCGGTCGAGATGTTATTCTGGAGGTTAAACTACATTATCAAGCCCAACCGTGTCCCAAATACTTCCTACAATCCTCTCCATAATCCCAACGTGAAGTGAGAATTATGTTATGAAACAATTATTGAGGGAACTATATCGACATAAACTATCCCCCTCACATAAAAGTATCCCAATCTCTCCACTAAACACTATTCTAAAATGGCTAAGAAGTTGGCCGACTTAGTGAGTTTTTCTACAATCGCCTAGATTTCATCATGTTCTCTAGACATACAAGGTGACCCCATCATGAAGTACATGAATATCCCATCCCACTTCCACTTTTTCACCTATAGGGGTTGACCTAAACCTAGTAAAACAAATATCTTAGCTTTCACTTGCTTATGAGTGACACATTTGTAGAAAAAATCTATAAGAAAACACTTCAATAAAAGCCACCAAAACTGATGTTAGAGGCCCTGGTACATAGTTTCCACACCTGGATGTACCATAAAAGTTTATGTATAGAGCTCCCACATCACCTCCTCCCATAAAACCAATGGTACCTTCATCCATCCTATGAAAAGGATAGCATGATTCCTAGCTTTTTAATATCCATAAAGATCACATCCAGTGGATATATGAGTACATATGGTCTCATAGTAGTTATATCCACACCAATTATCCCTAAAATAAAATAAAGGTAGTGGGGTAATAACCATAAACTAAAGATATGAAGCACTAAATTTTTCCTCCAAGGACAACTGTAATGAGGAAAACTTCTCCAACTCCTCATCCAACAATAGAGAACATCATTTTCTACTGATAGAATATACCACCAAGTTACCCTTCCTAGGATTATATAAAATCTTGTTGTTATAGTACTTTAGGAACTACGAACATCACCTCTATCCCAAGTTATAATCTTTTTGAGAGAATATATTAATGATACTCTTGTGGTTACAGTAAATGATAAACAACTCTCCCATCAGGTACTATTTCTACATCTTCAGTGAAAATATTACTTCTAATAACTATATATCATGGGTCAGGTAGTTATTCTCATATGGTCTCAGATGATGTGAATCATAGGCAATCATAAACTATCTATGAATCATAACACAATCAATACTATTCCCCGAGGCATCAAAAAATACTACATACTCAGAACCCTTCTCTAAAAATCTCAATATTGGAGCACCCATCAGCCTCTTCCTCAACACATGAAAGTACTACAGGAACCTTTATATCCACATGAAAGGATTCCCGTTCTGAGTCCAAGATGTCTAGGGTATTTCTACTTTGTAATAATCATTTACAAACCTATGATAGTACCCTACCAACCTAAGGAAACTCCATGCCTCAGTAACACTCTTGGGTGGATCAAAATCTAGGATTTCCTTAACCTTTGTTGGGTCCACCAACACTTTTTCATTTAATATGATGTATCCTAGTAAGTGAACATATCGAATCCAAAACTAAAACATAAATATATTTCCATAAATATGGTTCTCTCAAAGTGTGTCTATAACCGTCCTCAAGTGTGTCACATGATCCTTGTCGAACACTGAGTACACTAGGATATCATCAATGATGATCACCATGAACCATTATAACAAAGGCTAAAAGATATGATTCATATATCCCAAGAACAATGCTTTGGTGTTCATCATACTGATGGGAATCATCATGTACTAATAGTGACCATAGGGACATCTGAATGCTGTCTTCAATATATCCTCATCCCATACTTGAAGTTGGCGATAGCTGATCTGGGTTCAATATTTGATAATCATCGTGCCAAATCAATTGAATAAAGAGGTTTTGATCCTTGGTAGTGGATACTTATTCCTACTGATCATTGTGTTCATGTTATAGTAGTCCACACATAACCTCAAGCTCCCATCTACCTTCTTGGAGAACAACACTGGGGATACCCAAGGGGAAACACTGTGTCTCATAAAGACTTTCTCTTGAGAGTTATGTAACTGTACCATCGACTCATGAATCTATATGGGATCCATATGACATGTTGGTGTATATATTAGGGCTATCCCGGGGTGTAAGTTAATATAGAAGTCTAGATATCAGCAATGAGGTAATCCATGTATGTCCTTTCGAAATACGTCCTCATATTCCACCAGCATGGTAGGGAACTTGTATCCCATTGCATCCACTTCTCTAAGAGTCTTTCTAGCCAACTGCTGTGTAATCAATTGCACTATTCTATACTTGAGATCATTTTTCTCATCCATGTTTTCTTTTTCACCCACAAAGGAAAACCTCATCCCATCCCTATAGACAGAACACATCCTCCACCCGAAATATTTAATATGGGCATGAATCATAGATAGCTAGTCCATACCAATTATTACATCATATGGGATCTTCACTAATATTAAGAGATCGTATACAAAATATCACATCCAAATATTATATCACGCTATTGAAAGACGTGTACAACCATTGATTCACTGTCTGTTAAAGTCTATAACAATAAGGGCTGATCCAAAGGCTCAACTGGAATCTCTAAGTCTCAAACCAGAGGAGTGTAAATAAAGGAATGAATCACACTTGTATTTATCAGTACTTCATATAAGTTCTAAAAGACACATATCATACATCATATCATCCCTAAAGCCTCAAGATCATAGGCCTCTATAGCCTACAGCTAGGATTATCCTAGAGCACTAGCTCTCTAAGTGTGCCACAGACCATCTAGGGGTGGTGTTAGTAGTAAATCAAATGTCTGACCACCTCATACTACTCTGTGAACCCCTCTTCCATGTACTATACTATATGGAAAACCCTGCCATGCCTTTGAAACTATCTTAGTAGTCCCTTGGTTGTTTCTTGATCATCTGTATTATGAGTTAGAAAATCCTGAGCAAGATGTCCCCGACCGTCTTTGGAGAAACCCCACCAATCCCATGGAATATTCAAGCCAACTTGAGATGCCTACACCAACGAACCTATTTCATGGGATTTCCTCCAGAAGATACTGACATGATTAGATCCCTATGATTGCTGTCGTTTACTTACTGCAGAGGTCTCAACAATTTGGTGCCCACTACCAGCACCCAATTTCATCTCCTAATCCTCAAAGATGCTCTCTACCACTAAGTACCATTCAAGCACCCCAACATAGGTGGGAATTTATAGGGATACTGTAACACCCCATGGATTTAAAAATAAATTTAATTTTAAATACATGAAACATTGAGTCTCTATAAAATAACACTTTTTTATAAACTAGATAATAAACATAATTTTAATGCTTCTGTGATTTGAATTTTGAAAAACTAACATACACAGTTGCGTTCAGTAAGATATTTAGAGTATGATAGAATCAACTTAATTTTTTTAGTGAATAGTAACTTGACCCTTATGAATAGTAATGTTACCCTTATGAATACTAATACAACTCTTATGAATAGTAACATCACTTGTTAAAATATAAATAAAATTTAGTCACCTTATAAATGAAATAGAATAATTTATAAATTAATAATTAAGTGTTCTTATTTTTGTGAGTAATAAATATTTAATTAAAATTTTAAATTACCAAATTGATTTAAAATAAAATTAATTCTCATAAAATGTATTTCTAAATCAATATTTTGTTGAACTGTTATTTTAAAATAATTTAATAATACCTTAGTTAATTTTTCAAGGTATTGTAAAATCAGTTTTAATTTTAAAAACCGTATTTTTTGAGTAAATAATTATTTTTTTTAAAAATTAAATTTCTAATATTTAGAAACTTATTTCAAAAATTTATTTAATTTTTTAATTCTATATGTTAAAAAAGGGTTTTGGTGAATTTTTTATATTTTTTTGAAATACTTGAATTTTTTGTGAATAGTAAACATAATAATTTTTAGTATAAATATATTATAAGATAAATAAAATAATCCACGAATCATGTATGATTTAATGACACTTTATTATAACTCACATAAATTTATTAATTTTTTTGGTCACAATAATCAACACTGTTGATTTTCTTGAGAAAAATAATAAAATAATGAATAAGATTTTCAAAAATAACTCCTCTCATCCTCTATAAAAACTACCTTTCACCCCCTCTTATCTTTACTCCTATAATCCTTGAATATTCTGAAATTTATACCCAAATAATCCCCCCTAGTCACTCCCCACATCTAGGAGCTCTTTTTTTTTTCCAAAAGACCGAAACCCATTCCCTTAATTAGAATATCAAGGAGGTGTATTCAAGATATAAATCCACATCCATTTTGTTTTAATTTCATTTTAAGTTCCTTTATTTTATTATCATCTAATCACGTCCCCTGTCCAAATATTTATGATAAAACCTGTATCATATACATAATTAAATTATATCATGTTAGTTTATGATACATCACCAATCTCTTTACTCTCTCGCTTTTATTTAAAGAAGAAAGCATCATCGAGGAAGTGAAAATTTACAACCTTCGTGGAGGATGAACATTCATTATCCAATTCCTTATTCAAGGGTGGTCATGAAATTTTTCTTATGGTTTTAACAGATTCTAAAAAATTTATTATATCTTATTGAAGGATTCTTGAACCATCATTTGTTCATGATATTAAATAATAGGACAAAACTTGATCATTGTGATCCAAAAACCGCCTTAAAAATATAAATGATTACCAGTAATTTTCTTATCTAATTATTCATCCTCATACCATGTAAAAAAATGTTATATATAAACATTTAAACTTTTTTATGTTCATTAATAATATATAAATTCTATTTTGGATAATTATACCCATTCCATATGAAATTCCATACCCGTATACAAGTATACCGATCGTGAAAATAAAAGAAATGAGTGCCTCAGAGCGATGAATTTTATCTTATAACACATAAAAAATTCCATAAATGAAATTAATGAAATACATGTATAGGAGTTCTGAATTAATTATTTAATTTATTTAATTTTATTATCCATGACTTTTAGGTCAAGTGGAGAACACATTCTGACATAAGGTAAGTGTTTTTTACCCGAACCTCCAATTTCATTCTGGTTACTCTTATTCTCTACTTACCTCAATGAAATTATTATTTATTCTTATATATTCCTCATAAATTATATTTTAATGTTCTATATATTCATACAAACTAGAATCCTTTTTTATCTTATTGGGAGTTACATGGTTTTAAAGGATCTGTCATAAATTCTTCAGGAGAAACAAGCCTCCTTTAAGGGAACTTCTCAAATTCTTACCTATTTTCTTGTACACTATATAATATTGTCTAAGAAAAAATATTTTTATAAAAACATTAATTTTATTATGATAGAATACATTAATTCACTTCTTGTTTTATACAAATATTTTTCCAAAATAACTGGTCTTTTCAAAGTAAAAGAGTCTTTATCTCAATAAGTAATCGATGATTTTATAAAAGTATTTTAATATATTTGAAAATTATTTTTGATTATTATATTTAATTGGGATTAATATTTTATGATTTTGTCTACATTATTTTATTTAATGGTTTATGATTAGTTTGAATGTGGGTGTTCTTTCTTAAAACCATTCACCATATTACTTAGAATGGTTAGTGATTACGTTTACTGATTAGGTAAAGCTATTAATATTTCATAGGTTAGTTTCAATATGAATTTATATATTGTATATGTTTATATAGATTCATATAAGGAGTGAATTGGACTTAGTATGATATGGGTGGGGGCCTCTTTATCCCTTCTTTGCATCTATAGGTCTAATGAGACAAACTAGTCTGGGTTTTACCTATTTATGTATGGTCATGGAACAAGGCCTTTGAAGAATGATTATGATGTCTGAAATTATGAATTACATTATTATGAAACTAGTAATTGGTATTCCATGTGGCAATTTGACTAGTATAATACTCATGGTTATGTTTTATTGTGGAATTATTTATTCTGCTCTTATTCCTTCCATATTATGTTCAAGATTATAGTTTACCCTTACCGAGCATCTGATATCACAACTTTCTTATGTTTTATTTTTCTTTTGGACGTGAACAAGTATATTATGAATGACTTGATGGGATAATTTTAGAGATCTGGATTTTCCTAATGGAACTCATATTATGTTTTTCTTTTCAAGTTGTAATTTTGTACTTATGTATCTATATGGTCTTCCAAAACTAATAAACTATTCGGTCTTTTAGAATTTGATTGCTTGTTATCATGCCAGTGTAAGAAAATAATGCACTGAATCTGGGATTCTGGTTTCGGGGAATTACATATACCACTGAAGCCATGATATCCTAGCATAAGCCCTGATCAAATGATTAAACCTTGAAAAAAGGATCTCAAACCATAGCCATGGAGTATGAAGATAGATTAGTAAACCTCATTGAATACTCCCCCATAGTAAAATTTCCCTACCATAGATGAAGAAACTCCGTTATGTTCACCGATCACAACATGGATAGATAAAACTCCTCCCTAATGATATGCTCAAAATATGAATAAGAGAGAGTTGTATGATCAAGTGGGCGAGTCACTAAACTCCACCACCAACCAAAAAATACCTTAAGAAGTCTTACTGTGAGGACCTACATACGATATGTAGGCATCCTCATAAGGTAAAAATAATCGATTAACTACCCCTATCAAGTCAATATCCACCTGGAGGACTCTCTTGACCTGAAACCTAGGAGGTCACTTTATATGGAACTCATACTGTGCACTCAACCTACATACTTCCTTAGAAGGAATTTATTGTGGTATCTACTACTCAATGGGTGGTGGTGTAGCTGGTATACCACTAGGAGGTTCTATATCTAGTAATCTCCCCCTGTACTGAAGCCTCATTAGTAAGTGGATCATCCTCGTAATCTCTTGGTGGAATCTAAGATAGATTTATTTACAGAGACATCCAAAAATAAAAAATACATACCATAGTAAAAAAGTATATATGGGGAGTTGACTCAAGAAGAAAATGGAAACCACAACCTATTCCTATATGATGAATATACAAATATTTTCCCGACATCAAATATTTATATGTGCCGGGTTGAAAGACTGGTGATTATAATACGGGTGTATGGATACGTTGGCTGCCACACCAACTCTATACGCTCTAGCCTAAAATTTGAACTCGAAAAACTTAACAGTGTTTCACCAAACCAATCTCACAAACTCTGGTCCTAAGGTTGAACTGACTCCTTTGATACCACTCTTTCATGACCCCCCCCCCCGAGATCAAACCACAACTACTCCATGCCCTCCTCCAATTGGCTAGGGGCTGGTGACTAACACTGTGTAAGAATATCCCACACATTGGATAGATTGTCCTAATGTACCGATATTCATGAACACATATTTAAACCCACACAATACTGAAATTTAGAAACAAATGAAACCAATGCATGAATACATCCATGATCCCATAAATAGAGTATGAAAGTAAAGTTCTGAAAGAGGAAAAGGGGCCGAATAAAAGCCCAACCAAAAATTTTAGAGAGTCCAAAATGCTCCATGTGTGGGGAATATGATCATATGAAAGAACCCAAAAAACACTCCGGTCTATCAAGATCAAGATATGCTTCTACCACTCCTTGGTCTCCCAAAACACCAACAAATGGGTCATTTTCTTCATAAGATACAACATGTACGAGAAGAGACCATGCAGTGGTGAGTATAAAAATAACTAGTAGGACACCCAAAAATAGTAAATGTGAATCATCAAGGAAATTTATCCCATAATATTAATACTGTACTAAATAGAAATATAAAAATAACCCATATATACCTAATAATGTCATTACACCACTCGGTGGTCAGAACCAATTTCCATCCAGAGGATTCTGCTCGAAACATGTTTGTTTTGGGAGATCCTACTCCATGAGCCATTCCATCATCATAGAAACTCATCTTGGAGGTCAAGATCATTAGGTCCCACCCAAGAAATCTTTTTGGTCTCTAAAACCATGATAATAAGATAAAGGTTCACTCTTAGGACTTATGTGGGACACGAAAAACCCAATATAGATCAACTAGCTATATAGGAATTCTCATGCTAACTATACCGCTAACCCTACCAATACAGATTTTTAGAATGAGGATCAACACCCTGCTCAAGGAGGTCATTATAATTCAAGAAACCCGACATTAGGTTCACCAACACAACATCATGTGTATTATCCCTATGCTATCACTTCGTGATGAACCAAGTAAAATCATTGTAGAATTTTTTTATTACTTCATTTGTATTTTTGGTTGATACAAAACTAACTGTGAAAATATTAACAAGTTCCTACCAATGTAGGAACAATATCCCCACACTATGAAAAAAATTTCACACTTTGATTCACCTCTTCCCAATCAGGATGTCTTAGGTTACAACAGGTGGTATCAAATATGGGGTTACTAGACTTGAATTTGTTAATTAAAGCTCAATATAGAGAACACGATTAATTCAAAATGGGATTTTTTATTTGATGGATTTTTTTTTTCATATTTGGATGAATAAAATGATATTACACATAAAATATTTTTGGAATGTTGTTTTATCTACAAAAATACATGGCACATAAGTTAATGATATATCAGAACTACCTATTACTGAAGCAAACAATAAGCTACTTGATTATATTTATAAAGAATAAAATTATTTATCTGGAGCTTTGTCCAATAGAATCTGTATTAAGGTGATGAGTTACACTAGTTCAAAATTCATTTGGGATAAAATGAAAAATATATATACGGTTGGAATCAAGGTTATGAAATTTAATCTTAGAGTGCTTCATAATTATTTCGATGAATTAAACATATTCCCTAATGAAAATGTTGTTGGATTATTCAAATAGATTGTAGAGGTTGTGGAAGTAATCTAGTGACTTTATAAATAGATAAAGGAGTTCGATATTGTGAAATGATCATGTGAATACTACTACCTCAATATAATATAAATATATCTACTCCTGAAGAAATGAACATATCATGACATTCACTAGATGATGCGAAAAGTAGCCTGGTTGAATATGAAATGCATGTTAAGATAGAAATAATGAAAAGTCACTCAAATGATGAAATATATTTCATGTAAATATAGGAACTTGACATCACAAAATAGAGTAATGACAAAGAGAATTCATATGATGATTTTTATCACTTGTGCCTAGAAAGTTCCAAATAGAAAAATGATAGCTTTATATGAAACATACCCTTAACACGTTTTTGATATGATTAATTTATGAAAATTATGTAAAGTTTCCCATGAAAATTTGATGCTAAAGGATATAAAGAAGTTGTCATACAAAATCCCTAGAGAAGATTCCCTCTTAAAAGAGACTTCAAACCAAGAAATTATTCTGGAAGGGAGTTTAACAGGAAGAGATTTATTAGTGAAGAAGAATTTGATAATGAAGATTAACTGGATGAAGTGTAAATAGAGTTTAACTAAGTTAAAAAATATTATTTTATGACTATTTCTCAAAAGAAAGAATATAAAAAGAAGAAATACAATCAACCAGAAGTTGTAGTCAATATCAATGTGGAACTTAAGGGAGTTAGCAAGGATCTAAATATTCAAGGAAAGAAAGATCTAATGATTGATGGATTATTGAAAGAATATTCATAATACATGATTTATCTTAATGTTTAGATTGGTCAAATTGAGAAATAATTAGCAGATCAATCAGTTTGTCAAGGGAACTCTAAATATATGATGAAATTTAAGTTGAATATTTAAATAAAAGTCAAAATTATTGATGATATTAATTATAATATGAAGGAAAAAATCAAAGAGAGTTAAATATATTGAAGAATAAGTGGCTAATTTTATAATTAATATTGAATCTAAGATAAAATATAGTGACCCAAGTAGAAGTTTCAATTTTTAAGGTTCTCAGATTGGGAATTTTTGGAAAAGGAAAAAGGAGACTCTGATGGTGTCAATAAAATTATAAATGAAAAAAAAGACTTAGATTTATGGGTAAAAATGGAATTATCTATGATTTCAAGACATTTAAATCTTCATTAGTGACATATCATAATAATGGTAAGTAGAAGGGTTTTTATTCTAGTGTTAATACTTTGAAACCAATTGCATGAGTGAATATAGATCCAATCTAGGGAAATCCGAGAGTTAGAAAAATTTCTCAATCTTTTAGAATTAATCATCAACCAAAGAGATTTAAGAAGGATGAAGACATATGTAGGATTAATAGAGAGAAGATATATCCTCATATGAAATGTGAATTCTATGGATTTCTTTGACTTAACACGGACTATTTTGAATAGGTAAAGAGATATTTGAATAGGGAAATCCCTCGAAGTCATCAAGGAATTATGAGAACATATCCTTAATTTTAGAAAATAATTTTTTTCTATGAATATTATTTTAAATGTTCTAATTTAAGACATAAAAATTTAGATTACAGGTAAATAATAAGTGGTATTCATCACTATAGAATTAAAAGGAAAGTAAATGTAAAATAAACAGAAAATGTTTCAATAAAAAATAGATACTCCCCATTGAAAGAAGAAGAAAACTTTGATTATACTATTTTTTTCGAAAGAAAAGGTAGAGAAGCTGTCTTATACCTCAACTCAATCGATAATCACATGGAATGAGAAGAATAATGGATATATGGTTAAACTTGTATAAATTTTCCCTAAAGCTATAAATAATAGTAGAACTTGAATTCTTGATAGTTTGTTATCATCCCACATGAACAAAAATATGAACCAGGAAAATCATGTGTGTAGTAGAGTTGATAAAAAAGTGCATGTCAATAATGAAAAATATTTAAAGATCAATGGAAGTGGAAATACCTAATTAGTAGGTGATTAGATGATGAAAAATAAGTTCTCTTTAAGGGTGGATTTCAATAGAACCTTTTAAGTGCAATTAAACTATATGGATCTACAATTTAGGTCACATTAAATCAAAATTACTAATTTATAAAAGGAAAGTATAGAAAAACACTCATGAAAGGTTAAAGGAAAAATAAAAATTTGTACTAGGTGGATAATGTTAAGTCAATAAGGTTTTCTTATGACTTTTCCATTCCTTTATGTTGTGAAAATCACACACTCTATCTCAAGGGAAATTTTATTTCCCTGAATATTTTTCTTAAAAAAGAAAATTTTCCTTCCACAAGGAAATTTTCTCATATCTTTGTTTTTATTGTTCATGATTTAGTTTTACTAAATATACCATTTTTAATTTCTAAGCGTAAATTTTGGTTTCATTTCTAAAACCTAAAAATCTTACAAATACTTAGATATAATGTATTCTATTTTCATGTTCTAAATTCATATTTTGAATTCTCTGAAAATCCGATTATGAATTCTCGTAAATTCAAATTCTGAATTCTCTGAAATTAAGATTCCAAATTCTAGGAAATTCAGATTCCGTATTCTCTAAAATTCAGATTCTGAATTCTCTAAAATTCAGATTCTGAATTCTCTAAAATTCAGATTTCAAATTCTATGAAATTTAGATTCTGAATTCATTGAAGTTCAGACTCTGAATTACGTACAATTCAGTTTCCAAATTCCTTAAGAAATTAGGTTCCAAGACTTTGAATTCCTTAGAATTATGGTTTTGAATACCTTAGAATTCAGTCTCCAAATTCCTTATAATTGATACTCCGAATTCCTTAGAATTCAGGTTCTGAATTCCCTAGAATTCAAAATCTGAATTATTTAGAATTTAGGTCCTGAATTCCTTAGAATTCAGCCTCCAAATTCCTTATAATTCAAGTTCCAAATTCCTTATAATTCAGACTCCTAATTCATTATAATTCAGATTCAAAATTCCTTAGAATTCAGAGTCCTAATTTCTTCGAATTCAAACTCTGAATTCCTTGGAATTCTGGTTTCAAATTCCATATTATTCAGACTCTGAATTCATTAGAATCGAGACTCCAGATTTATTATAATTCAGACTCTGAAATCTATAGAATTCTGATTTTGAATTCCTTGAAAAACATAATATAAATATCCATGTAATATAAACTCCGAATGTTTTTCCTTAGACTCTGAAAAATATATTTGGTTGAGAAAACATATTTTTTTACACTAGTTATAGTTATGAAACACTGTCATGCATTCTATTTCCAAAAAACCGTTATTTGAGTGACACATGTACAAGTCCCTTCGAAATTCAAAGAAAAATATGACCGTTGGAGGAGGGAGCTGACCATTGAAGAAATTACTACAAATAGAAGATCATTTGAATTAGCTCAATACTGTTCTACAACTCCAGATTATACATTCTATTTAAGTGATTTCTAGAGAGAAAGACTCTCCTGATTTGTGTGTGCTGAACATCTTGTTCAGATTGATTTGTGTGACTCTGATTGTTTCCGTGTACAATCGAGGGTTTCTAGGGATATAAATGAAGAGGTTCCGACTACCTTAAAGTTCTAGGACTTCTTTATTAAGGAAGGTAGAGGTGCTAACTACATTGAAGTTTGAGGGATTATAGGGATAGCAAGATAGACTCCGATATTCCTTTCGATGGCTTACCCTAGTGTGGGTAAGAAAAAATTTCTTGAAAGTTTAAATCAAGGGACCTTTATCCAAGGATGATGGATACCCTACTCTTTGGGTTAAAAGATTCTATACTTTTTACTTGTGTTTTTTCAAGTTCGTTCTCTACTTCATTTTGATTAATAAGGAAATTATAATTGTCTTATACTTTCTTTTACTTGTACTCTAATTAGTAAGATTCTATACGCTTTAAGGAATAATCTTTTCCACTGTAAACTTTTCTTATGTTTCATTCCCAGAACCATATTTTTGGAATCTAGCATGTTTATAGAACTTAGTGGTTTTGTGAATTTCCCTTGTTTAATTTTTTTAAAAAATAGAAAGTTTTATAGCAACTTTAAAAGTTCGAAATGAATTTTTTAAAGGATACAATTCACCCCCTCTTGTATATTGAGCAGCTACATCATATTTCGAACCTACAATTGGTATCACAAGAGGTATTTGAAATACTTATATTTACATATAAGTTTTCTTGCTCAGTTTTCATTGTTCTATATTTTATTCGCTTAGGGTTTTTATCCTTGTTTACAAAATTTTTCTATTAACAAGTTTTCGTGGAAGGATAATTTCTTTTAGACGACAGGAATGTATATTGGTTCGATTGAAAACCTTAATCCAACTTGACCATATATATTTTATGGGAATGATTATGAATGTTGAAGAGATCTTATGAAGACTTTTACTGTTTATACTGGAGTGGAAAACTTTTTTATGCTTACTAGAGATTACAAAATTCTGGATATGGAAGTTAGAACTTTTACTAATCAAGAAAAGTTATAATATGAACCAAACTAAAAGGTAGGAAATATTTTGTTGTGTTCCATGACCAGGAATATATATATCTAGATTTCTTCTTGAAAAGCTACAAATTGTATTTAGAAGAAATTAGAGGTTACTCATTTTGGTACATCCAAGGTTTTAGAAACTTGAAGAGCTTTTCTTAGAGAAGAATATCATGGATTTATATTTCCTTATAGAGAACCAGTGTGTAAGGTACAATAAAGGTTTATAAATATTGTTAATAGTTTAAAATCCATGGGTGAGAAAGGTTTGTATGATGAAGTTCTTGTAGATAAGAATATAGAAATCATGCCTAATGAGTGGGAATGTAAGAGAACAACTATTGATGAGAATAGGAAAGTTTCTCAGATTACTCTTGATGCGATTTTTGGAATAGTTTTTCAGTATGAGACAAGAATGAAAATAGATGATATTTTGAATAAAAAGAAGAATGTAAATGGAAGTGTAACTTTTACATCTGCAAAACCCATGAATCCTGAGAGAGTTACAAGATCTAAATCTAAGAAGGTTGTTATTCAATCTGAATCAAATGAAAGTAAACATTCTGAGAATGAACTAGCTAATATTTGTATAAGGATGAACAAGATAGTTGGTAAGAAATAATTTCAGTATAGATATAAGAATAAAGAGAGAAAGGACAAGAAAGACTCAGAAGTCACTTGTTATGAATGCAAAAGTGTAGGGAATATAAGGCCAGATTTTCCTATGCTTAAGAAAAGAATAGAAAGGAAAAACATTCCGAGAGTAATAAAACGAAGTAATACAAAGCTAAATATATGAATTTTTTGAAAGCTAATGACACCTGGAGTGCTAGTAGTAGAGACTCTTATGTTGAATCCTTAAAGTATAAATCTCTTGGTCAAAATAATCTTAGTTTACATTCCAAGTTACCCATTTAAAATCATTGTTTAATGGCCAAGGTGCACAATTCCGAATCCATAACCGATGTATCCTTGAATTATAATTATAGTGATAGTAAATATTATGAATCTTCAGATGAAAAATATTCTTCTGATGAAGATAATACTTTATCTACTTATGACGAAGTTTATAGGTTTTCTATGCTCCTTGAGAATAAAAATTCTAAAGTCAAGAAAAAGATTGATAAGGAAATTTCTAGAATTGCGATTCTTACTTAAAAAGTATCGAATCTTTCTAAAGATCTTGATAAGAAAATTTATGATTTTGAAAGTGTTTCAAAAACCCTTGGGGAAGTTAATTCTTAAAAGGTTAAAATTTCTATGGATCTGGAAAAACTAATTTCTAAGAAAAATGTTTTAGAGACTAACTCTAGTGCTAAAAAAATGTTTTTGAGGATAAAAACTTAGTTATTAGACTGAAGTCCGAAATATTTTCCTTGAGCAACTGTTTGTAAAATTTACCATGTGTAAGTAAAACTTTCACAAGATGTATTCCTGAATTCGACCTCTAAGTAATAATTCCGGATTTGGTTATACTCAATCAAAACTAATTTTTAGTAATAATTATTTTGTTACTCAAACTGCTATATTCTGCACTAAGTATCTGTGTGGTGGCCATTGGGAAAAAAATTATTCCTTAAACAAAACTCAGTCTTTAGGTTTTCATAAAACTTATTTTTCAAAGAAAATGTGGATTCCTTAGATATTTCTTTCTGAAGTATCCAGATCCAAGAAAGTATTGGTTACAAAAGTCTAACACTCTTATTTCCAGAAAATTAAGGATATTACCAACAACAATACATGGCACATGGATAGTGGATATTCTTGGCATATGACTGGTAAAAACATTTCTTTTAAAATATTATCAAGATGAAGGTAGGAAAAGTAACTTTCAGAGATAATGATTAGGGAGAAATTATTGGAATAGGTAATATTTTTCTTTTTGGAAAAACTTTGATTTCAAATATTTTATTTGTTAAGGGTCTTAAGCACAACCTTATTAGTATAAGTCCATTATGTGATGAAGGTTACCTTCTAAATTTTAGTAATGCCAAGTGTTTAGTACACAATTTCAAGGAAGTGTTTATTCTTTCTACCCATAGGCAAGAGAATGTTTACACACTAAACTTAGAGGACCTTATGAACCAAGAACTAACTTGCCTTATTTTAATGGAAGACCATTCTTGGTTAGGTAATAGAAGGTTTGGACACTGTAACCTTAGTAACCTATGCAAAATCTCTAAGAAAAGATTAGTTAAGTATATACTAGATCTTATATTTGATTCTTAAAAAGTTTGTGATCCTTGTCAATATGGAAAGAAATATAAATCAAGTTTTAAATCAGTCAGTGAAGTCTCAACCACTAATGTATTATAGTTGGTGCATATGGATCTTTTTGGTCTAACAAAAACTGGAAGCATTGGAGGAAAATATTATGTATTTGTCTTAGTTGATGATTACACTAGATTTACATGGGTATATTTTCTTGAAACAAAATCTGAATATTTTTATTATTTAAAAATCTTCATAGCCCAAGTTAAAAATGAGAAAAATATTCCTTTGATAACTATTTATAGTGATCATGGAGGAGAATTTCAAAATTCTGATTTTGAAATTTTTGGTAGTAGAAAAGGCATTACTCATAACTTCTTAGCAACAAGAACTGCTCAACAAAATGGGGTTGTTGAAATAAAAAACAGAATTATTCAAGAGATAACAAGAACCATGTTGAGTGAATATTCAGTAGCCTAACATTTTTGTGCTGAAGTTGTAAGTACTGCTTTTATATTATAAATCATGTTTTGATTAGAACTTTTCTTAATAAAACTCTTAATGAATTATGGAATGGTAGAAAACTTAGACATTCCTACTTCAAAGTTTTATGTTTCAAAGTATTCATTCTAGATACCAAAGATAATCTACACAAATTTACACCAAAATCTGATGAAGGAATTTTCTTAGTCTATTCCACAAGCTCTATGGCTTATAGAGTTTTTAATAAAAATTCCTGTACTATTGAAGAAATAGTACTTGTTAAATTTGATGAAACCAATTCCTTTGTTTTTAAACATCCTCAACCTACGTCTTTGGATGTGTTTTTAAAAACTGATTATCAACCCTTGATAGAAGATCCTTCTGATAAAGAAAATTTTCAAGAAGATATTTCTGAAACATTTAACCTAGGAGATTTCCTAAAATATGTTGACGAATAGGTTATACAAAACCCAAATCAGTTGTTTCTTAAGAATCATCCTAGTGATAGTTTCATTGGAGATGTAAATCAACTTGTAAGGACTAGAAGCTCCTTAAGAAATGAAGTAGAACATCTAGAATTTCTTTCCCAATTAAAACCAAAAAGCACTGCTGAAGCTTTAGGTGATGATTATTGGATAAAAGTAATGCAAGATGAGCTAAATGAATTTGAAATGAATAATGTCTAGAACTTAGTTGAATGAATGAAGGAAATTTTTGTTATTGGAGTAAAATGGGTCTTCAGAAATAAGTGTGATGAAAATAGAATCATTGTAAGAAATAAAGCTAGATTGGTTTCTAAAGGCTATAATCAACAAGAAGAAATAGACTATGAAGAAACCTATGCTCCAGTAGCTAGACTTGAATCTATTTGTATTCTACTTTCCTTTACTGCCTTTTTCAATTTTAAACTTTCTCAAATGGATGTTAAATGTGATTTCCCTTATGGTTTTGTTCAAGAGGATGTTTTTGTTGAACAACCTCATGATATTGAAGAGACAAAACATCCAGAACATGTTTTCAAACTTACCAAAGATTTATAGGGACTTAAAAAATCCCCTAGAGATCGAAATGATTTCCTTATAGTGTTTTTGATTAAAAAAAATTATGATGAGGGAAATGATAATCCAACCCTTTTTATAATGAAAGAAAAGAAAAATATTTTGATTTTTCAAATATATGTTGATGACATTATATTCGGTTCAACTCAAAAATCTTTAACTGATTCCTTTACAGATATAATGAAATATGAGTTTGAAATGAGTATGATGGGTGAGTTAATATTTTTCCAAGGTTTTAAAATTTCTCAAAAACCAGAAGGAATATATATATATATCCCAAAATAATTAAATTAAATATCTTCTTAAAAAGTATGGATATGAAAACACTAAGAGTATAAATATTCCCATTGGTACCTCAAATTCACTAGATCTTGATGTAGTTGGGAAACTAGCAGATCCAACATCATTTAGAGGTATGATAGGAAGTCTACTTTACTTAATATCTAGACATCCAGACTTAATGTTTTCATTATGTTTATGTGCAATATATCACTCCAATCCCAAGGAATCTCATTTAAAGACAGTGAAAATGATTTTTCTCTACTTAAAGGGAACCACGGATTTGAGACTCTTTTATACTTCTAAAAATAATTTTGTTTTAAAAAGTTTTTCGAATGCTGAATTTGGTGGATGTATAATGGATAGAAAAAGTACATCCGAAAATTGTCATTTCTTAGGAGATTCGTTAGTTTCTGGGCCATGCAATAAACAACACTTAGTTGCACTTTCCACTGCTGAATCTGAATATGTAGCAACTAGAAGTTGTTGTGCTCAAGTGCTGTGGATGCAACACACACTCATAGACTATGGTATGAGTTTTACCAAAACACAAATACTGTGTCATAATACTAGTTCTATTTCCATAAGTAAAAACCCTGCATATCACTCTCATGAAAAATACATAGATATTTGGAATCACTTTCTTAGGTATCACACACAAAAAGAAGATATTAGTCTTCAATTTATCTGAACGCAAGATCAACTTGCTGATATTTTCACACAATCTATACCCTCCGATAGATTTGTATACATTAAACAGAAGTTAGGAATGATAATAGTAAGGTAATATTCCATATTAACCTCTTTTTAAAACCTATATCCTTATAGTTAGAAACTCCTTTTCATTGGGGGAGTATATTTGCTTATTAATTAAAAAAATGTTATAGTCAAAATTTTTCGTAGTCAAAATTTTTCATAGTCAAATTTTACCATAGTCAAGTTTTTTTTTCATAATCATGATTTTTTATAATGTTTTTTTTAATATAATTTTTTTATCAATTTTTTTTCATAGTCAAGTTTTTCTTATCCACTTTTTTTTCATAGTCAAAATTCTCGTTGTCTATGATTTTTGTAATAAAATTTTTTGAAATCTAATGTTATGCAAGAATAATTTCTCCTCATTATGAATAATTTTCTTAGCAATCCTGAAGGTATAATTTATTTTTTAAGTTTTGGTAATCATCTTTTAATAGTTGGTATTTTCCTTTTGTTTTAAATTTTTCAAATTCATTTTTTTCTCTTTAAATCATAATGTCTATCTTAAAAAACTCAAAAGATTGGAATCTATCGAAATCCCTCTTCAGTTGTTATCTTAACCACCAGATTTTATTGGAATCTTTTTCAAATGTTGGATCAACCATGGAAGTTGAACTGTCACCTAAATCACCTCTATAATTCCCCCTGATGGTTATCCCACATCGGTTTTTCATGCTTTTTCGTTCTGAAGCTCTGCCTTTTTATTTTAAGGCTGTTCCAAATCTTCAATATTTTCTTGATTTTCAGATGTCTGCTGAAGTTTCTCCTCAGAATGAAATGTCAACTGTAAAATAAATTTCTGAGTGGCAGATATACTGAGAGAGTCTAGTTGATCAGAAATTTCTCAATACGTATGATTATATTGTTTCCAAAAATATTAAGCTGAATGGCTGGGAGAGCCATTGTATTTCGAAGACAAGGGCACATGATCCGGTGTATCCCAAGTTAATGGTGGAGTTTTATGAAAAAAATTAGCTTTTGTAATGAAGTAAGGAAAGATAAATTTTCTTTCAAGTGTTATGGAAAGACCTATTCTCTTTCATACATCAAGGTTGTGAGTCTAATTGGTATTCCTTATGAAGGGGAAGCAGAGTTCTGTACTCAAAAATTACCTGATGAATCTTGATCTTTTAATAAATAGATGGCAATATACTGTCTTAGCTTGAAAAGAGTAAAGACTCCGAAGATCATTCATCTTTCTACAAATTTGCAGATTCTTGAATTGTGGGTTCAAGGATTTATAATTCCAAGTAAAGGTGATAAGGATACTCTTAATAAGAGTGACATATATATTCCGGATTTCTTGGTGAATATACGGAAGATAAACTTGGTTAAGTATATCTTGGTAACAATTGAGAATATCAAGAGTGGAAATATGAAGTCTCATATTATTATGTATCTGGACATTCTTTCAAATATTATTGTTCTTTGCCTTCAGTCATTCAAAATCCCATGCAGTTCCAAGCCGAGAAATTACATAGTTATGTTGCTAAGTTATGATACCTTATGGAGAATGAAAATTAGATTTTCCAGTGAATCCAAACTATTATATAATATTTCTAAAGATGAGTTACAAGACTTTTCAAAGAAGCCTAAATTGGATGAAACCTGTAAGAAAGGAGGAAGAAAAATAAAGGATAAAGATCCAGAAGAAAAAATAAATACTCTTGTGGCCAAGAAAACTGAGTTAGAACCACCAAAGAAGAAGAAGAAAAAAGCCTATCCTGATAAAGTAGTGGATAAGTGGAGAGAAGATGAGAAGAACTAGAAGGAAGGGGAGACTGAGTTTGGATTGGACCCTGCTGAAGCAAAAACTTTGAAGGAAAAATCCACTGAGAATCATGAAAAGGAAAAATAATAAAAGAATCAAAGGAAGAAATTTACAGAAGATGAAGTTGTCGAATCTCTTCTTAAGGCTACTAAATGAGCCTCTGAACAAATTCCGATTCTAGAATCTTTTTTGATAGAACCATTACCAGAGACTCCGGGAAAGAAATTTGTGGTTTCAGAATCACATCAAGAAGAATAAATTGCCGAGGAAGAAGAAGAGGAAATAAAAGAAGAATAAGAATAAGAAGAAGAAGAAGATAATGAATCTGATGATATCATAAAGAAAGTTGAAGAGTAATATGAGAAGGAAATTCCATCTATGAATTATCAATCCATACTCCCCAAGACAAATCCCCAAAAATTGCTACATTGAAAAAAGATGAGAAGGGTGAAGAAGAAGTGAATAATCCAACAGATGATGAAAGCAGTAATCATGATTTTATTCATCTGGAAGATCTAGCAACTGATGTAGAGAAAGTATATATTGAGGAAAAAAATATTGTTTAGCTATCCGAATGTGAGCATGAATCTTCAAAAGAACAAGACATCATTCCAAGCCCAGATAAGGGAAAGAAGGTGGTTGTAGATAGACCTAGTAAATAAGCCATGAATAAGAAAGATGATGGTGCTTCATCAAATAGGAATACTGAGTATGTAGAAAAAGAATCCTCACCAACCAATCATTCAGATTCAAAATCATCTTCACTTCTACATGATTTTCTTTTCCAGTCATTGAAGAAGCTGGTTGGTACTATTCCTCTATTTCCAAGCACAGATTCAAGATTCCAAATGCTTCAGCATACAATAAACCAGAAGTCAGGATCAGTTTCCATGGTAATGGATAAATGTGTTTCACTAGAGGGAGATTTCAAGACCTTCTTCATAGGTTATGTGGCACATAAAAGACCGTGTAAGAAAATGACAAACTGGTCAAAGAAGGTTATAGAATAAAGGAGATTTTTTAATAAATTCCATGATAATGTTAAGGATGCTTTTTATATTGAAGATAGGAAGATTAAATGTCGTTCAAATAGTTTTGAGGAAAATTTAAGTCTTGAAGAGACTACTTGGAAGCTAAAAGTTAAAAATTTGAATGGCAAGCTTAACTCTATGGCCATGAATTGGAAGAGGGAAATAGATCTTCAAATGGAGATTGAAGAAAATCTTTTTAATCAAGAATAACAGTTGAAATCTCAAGTAGAAATTCTTAAGGAATACGAAGAAAAAATTAAAGCCTTAGAGAAGAAAACAGAAGACCATGATTAGTTGTTGAACCATGTAGAAGAGGATCACAAAGAGCTCAAGAAGCTAAAAACTATTGTGAAGAAGTTGATGACAAAAGAGAAAGAGGGATAATTTCATTATATTCTGATATTTTGTTGTATTTTTTTTATTGTACAAATACTTCCAATCTTAATGATTTTTTTTTGTTCTCCATATTTTTGGTTGTTTAGTACTATTATTTCAAGTACTATTTTTTCTATTCCCTCGATTGCTTTTTGAAAATCAAAAAGTGGGAGAAAGAAATGCTAAAAATAATTCCAAGTAAAGAAGAGAATTATCTAAGGGGGAGTTCATCCAGAGGATTTATGTTACCAATTATATTTTTCAAATGAAAGAAAATGAAAAATCTCATTCAGGAAATAAATAATATGATCCTTAGTGATTCCAAATCCTAAAGAGGAGTTAGTCGTATTCACTTTGATCCATAAGTAAAGGGAGCTGAGTTTTCATTTTCAAGAATATAAAATATATATATTCTTATATTTATTTTAGTAAGGATGTTTGTGCTTTCCAAAAAGGGGGAGATTGTTGAGTCAATAAGGTTTCCTTATGACTTTTCCATTCCTTTATTCGTTTGAAAACCACAAACACTCTATCTCAAGGCATATTTTATTTCCCTGAATATTTTTCTTAATATTGAATTTTTTCCTTCCCCAGGGAAATTTTCTCCTATCTTTGTTTTCATTGTTCATGATTTAGTTTCACTAAATCTAACATTTTTTTATTTCTAAGAGTAAATTTCAGTTTCATTTCTAAAACCTCATAATACTATAAATACTTCGATATAAAGTATTCTGTTTTCACATTCTGAAATCAGATTCTGAATTCTCTCAAATTATGATTCAGAATTCTCTAAAATTGAGATTCCGAATCCTCTGAAATTGAGATTCCAAATTGTTTGAAATTAAGATTCCGAATTCTCTGAAATTTAGATTCTGAATTCTCTGAAATTCAGATTCCAAATTCTCTAAAATGTAGATTCCAAATTTTCTTAAATTAAGACTCCAGATTCCTTAGTATTCAGGTTCCGAATTCCATAAGAATTCAGGTTCCGAATTCCATAGAATTCAGACCCCAAATTCTTTAGAATTCAGGTTCCGAATTACTTATAATTAAGGCTCATAATTCCTTATAATCCAAACTCTGAATTCCTTAGGATTCAGGTTCCTAATTACTTATAATTTATGCTCTGAATTCCATATAATTCAGGTTCCAAATTTCTTATAATACAGACTCTGAATTCCTTATAATTTAGGTTCCGAATTTCTTAGAATTCAGATTCCGAATTCCTTATAATTCAGACTCCGAATTCCTTATAATTCAGAGTCTGAATTCCTTATAATTCATACTCACAATTCCATGGAATTAGGGTTCTGAATTTATTTGAATTCAGACTCCGAATTCCTTAGAATTCAGAATCCGAATTCCTTATAATTCAGACTCTAAAATCGATTTAATTCTGATTCCGAATTCCTTGAAAAAAAGAACCCTATTATCCTTCTAATATAGACTCTGAATGTTTTTCCTTAGATCCCGAAAAATAGATTTGGTTGAGCAACCATATTTACATACCCTTTTATAGTTATGAAACGATGTCGGGCATTCTGTTAACTACTAACCATTTTTTGAGTGACACATGTACATGTCCCTCTGAAATTCAAGGAAAAACAAGACTGTTGGAGGAGGGAGCTGACCTTTTAAGAAATGCCTATAAATAGGAGCTCATTTGAACAAGATCAATACTATTCTATAACTCTAGAGATTACATGCTGTTGAAATTATTTCTAGAGAGAAAGACTCTCATGCTCTGTGCGTACTGTACATCTTCTTCAGATTGCTTCGTGCGAATCCAATTGTTGTTGTGTACAATAGAGGGAATTCGGGGATAGGTAGATAGAGGTGTCGACTACCTTAATGTTCGAGGACTTCCTTTTTAAGGAATATAGAGGTTCCGAATACCTTGAAGTTCATGGGATTATGGGGATAACAAGACAGACTCCGATATTCCTACCGAGGGCTTACCCTGGTGGGGATAAGACACACTTTTTTTAAAAGTATAAATCAAGGGACCTTTAACCATGTTTTTTGGATACCCAACTCTTTGGGTTAAAAGATTCTATACTTGTTACTTGTGTTGTTTCAAGTTTGTTTTCCACTGCATTTTGATTAATAAGGAATGTATAATTATCTTTTAATTTCTTGTACTTGTACTCTGATTAGTAAGATTCTATACGATTTAAGGTAGAATCTCTTCCCTTGTAAACTTTTCTTAAGTTTCATTTCCAGAACCATATTTCTAGAATCTAGAAAGTTTGTAGAACCAAGAGGTTTTGTGAATTTACCTTTTTTAACTTTGTTAAACAACATAAATTTTTATATCAACTTTAAAATTTCCAAAGGAATTTTTTAAAAGATACAATTCACCCCCTCTTGTATATTGGGAATCAACATCATATTTCGATCCTATAGATAACATATAAAACACTTGCCTCTTAAAAGTTGAAGAGGTGAATAACTTGTGGCATTGGAGGCTATTTAACATTCACCAATAGAGCATGAAAAACTTATCTAAACTGAAATTTGAAGTGGGTATTATAAATCTAAAATGAGATCATAAAATTTTATATGATACTTGTATTTAGGGAAATATAGTTTTCAACCTGTATTAGTAGAATAAGTAAAGGGAATATCATCTAATTGACATAGATTATATAGACGTGTGTGGCCCAATGAGTCAATAAAGAACATATGAAGAGTGGTATTTCATCCCATTTGTTTATGATTAAGTAGAATGTCCCATGTTAGGTTCATTTAGAGAAAAAGGTAAGTAACATAGTTCATGAAGAGGTATAAAAGGAGAGTAGAAAATGAGACTAGACACACAATCAAGATCATTTAATCCAATAATGTAAAATAATACACATATATTAACCTTGAAAACTATATTGAGAAACACCCCGTTAAACATGACGTATATTTATTATGAGTCCACAATAGAATGAATTTTTTGAATGAATAAATCATTTGGTGAAAAATTTGGCGAAAACATTGCTCATTGAATGTGGAATTTCTCACCATTATTAGAAGTAATCATTAAAAGTTATAGTGTGCATGAAAAATTGGATGGTGTTAAGTCTAGGGGAAGATAGGACACCGTATAAAATAAGGTGTGGAAGGAAGAACTCACTAAAACATTTTTAAATCTTCAAAAGAAGTTGAAAAATTAGAAAAAACTAAGGTAATTAGGGAAAATATGAAATTTCATAAGATGAAAGAGTGTTTCTAGGATATCCAATAAGTATCATGACCATTAAATGATTTTGTAAAAGGTTGAATAAAAATTTTGAGAGTAATGATGTAGAACTCATTGAAGAGAAATATGAAAATAATTATAGAAGTTCAAACTTTGATGAATAACATGACAAAGACGATGAAGTAGATAAAATTTCAACAGTGATTTAAATTTTCCCAAATGATGAAGATTCGATGGTCAAATTAGAAAAAGAGATGATTTCTAAATAATTTACACTACCAAAAAACAGGGCAAGGAAAGCACTGCCATTTATCAACGCTAAGCAAAAACTATTGATAAAGGGTTGGGCCATTATCAGTGCTAGCTAAAAGTGCTGATAAATGTACCCTTTATTAGCGCTAAAACAAGCATTGATAAAGTTGTACCCTTTATCAGCACCTTATTTAGCACTGATAAAGGGTACATTTATCAGCGCTGCTATTAACACTGATAAAAGTTTTTATTATTAATTTATATAAAATTATTATATTTATATTAAAAAATAATGTTTATTTGAATACATTAAATAAAAAACAAATGTTTATAGTTAATATATATATTTTTTATCTTTCAAAATATATATATATATATATATAATGTTTTAATTGAAAAAAGTATTTCAAAAATTATAATTAAATATATATATAATTAAATAATTATAATATTATAATAAATTACATTATATAATAAATATATTAATTATATTTATTAGATTTATTAGATTAATTCATTTATTTATTATATTAGTTATATTTAATATATTTAATATATTTATAAATATATAATACCTTTTAATATATATATATATATATTTATAATTGAAATTGTTGAATATATATGTGTTTTTTGATGAATTTGGTCAACAGATACATGCATATATGTTTTGTATCATATGCATGAATGTTCATTTGTACATTACATATGATGTGGTATATTGATTAATTCATAATTTTACCCATATGAACTATATATGTTCTAAAAAATGTACTTATAAAATTACATTAAATGTATCTAAATAATAAATATATTTTATTATATTTTTAATGATATATATAAATAATTTTCAAATACATTTGTAATTACAATTTTATTAATATGAATATATTTACAATTATATACCAATATTTATAAATATATAATATTTATAGTTATAATTATTAATAAATAAATAAATAAATATATATATATTTATCCTATATATCATTTTAAATAAATATATAAGAATATAAATAAATTATTAAAATTATACCATTATCATCACTTTTTATCACTGATAAAGGCATATATTTATCATCCCTAAAAAAGGAGTGATAAAATAACTATTTATTAGTGCTTTAATTTTAGCACTGATAAATAGGTCCTTTATCACTATTGATAAAGGCATATATTTATCAGTGCCCAAAAAACACTTAAAAAGGTATGTTTTATTTGAGATTTTATTTTAGAACTGATAAAACATACCTTTATCAGTGCTTTTAATTAGCACTGATAAAAGTTTTAGTGGTTTTTATAAAATAAACCTAACAAGCCCATCCTTCGCTGCGACCCCTCCTCCTCCTCTGCCACTGCCCTTTCCCCCTCCTCCTCCACGACCATCCTCCTCCTCCTCTGTCATCACTGCCTTATCCTTGTCCTCCACTACGATCCCTCCACCACCGCGACACCGATTCTCCTCCTCCTACACCATCGCTGCCTCCTCATCCTTCTCCTCCTACAGCCACCGAATTGTCCTCCTCCACTGCGGCCTCCTCCTCCTCCTCCTCCTCCTCCTCCTCCTTATCCTCCTCTTCCTTACACGTTCCCCTTGTCCACATGACCTGCTCTAGCATGCCCTCCCCATCTGACGACCATCCTGACAACCTCCTGTACAGTGCGTGGAATCCCCTAGTGAGTCTCTTATGTAATGAATTTTTACTCTTCTGCATTAGAAAAAGACATTTGGTGTGCAGAGTTAGGTCAAATCAACCCTATAGTGGTATTGGTTCATGTTATTAATTACTCATATCCTAGGTTGAAACTGTATGAATGATATTTTGATCAATCATGTTGTAAGGGTCATGGGTGGAGGTTTCTAGGAGAGAGGAATTATGGAAATCACATGGAAAGGGTCTTTATATGGATTGTTAATTGGGGTAGAGTGATAGTGATGTGAAATTTATTGGTAAATACCATGCCTTTACTAGAGATTTGACTATCCTGAGTTGTGGGCCTTTGTGGTAGTTCGGCATAGTGTGATTGGGGGGATGCATTGGTGGGTACTAGTGATGGAATAGCCATTGGGTAGGTTGTTGTGTGAGATATATCAAGGATTATTTTAAATATTAAATCATGTTGAGTATATGGTTTGTATTTTTTATCCCATAGAAAATATTTATCATGGGTATATGAAATTGTGACATCTCCCTTAGAACCCTTATAGGTATAGTACATGGAAAGGGGTTGATTATGACGTTAGTGTAAATGATAATGTGGCTTCTTTATGACCTTAGGGGTAGGGAAATCCACACATGGGGTAGTTTAGGATGGTAACTAAATATGAATAAATATATTTCTTGTTGATATATTGTTACCTATAGGTCTTGGGATCATCATGATATATTTTTTAACTATAGGATATTCTAATGATGGATATGATTACCTTGGATTCTTAGGATGGGTCATGTATGAGCTTTTTATGTAATAGCCTCTTTCTCGATGCTAGGTATCAATCATTGGATAGATAATATCTCAGATGATGTTTATCTTCCATGATTGTTCATTATATCATAATCATTATTCTACATCTATGATTAGGATGATTCCAAGAGACCTTGGGATTGTAATTTAGAGATACTCCACCAAGTTGAACATTCTTTCATTTTTTTTAAAGTTTATGTTTGTATATAAATCATGAGGTATATGTGATTTTCCACAATAAATAAATTACTTTAGTGGTTCATATTGTGTTTAAGGTTAGCTAAGTTATACCCTCCCCAAGATCTTCTTTGTGTATGTTCATTTTGCTAAGGGATCTATCTTACATTGGTTGTCCTTCTCACACAGTAAGTTGAATCTTTTGTGACCTTCTCATGATCCACTTCTAGTATATCTTATTAGCAATGCATGATACATTGTATTGGTGATTTATATTGTGTTTGAGGTTAGATAGGTTTTTACTATTTAGGTCCCCCTTTATTTATGTGAGTTTATCCATGGGACCTGCCTTATGTTAATGGTTTGGATCATGTGGTAGGTTGGCTATGTTACGACCTCCGTACTATTTTTTTTGGGGGTGGATGTTATTCCATGATGTATCTAGTCAGATCACAATTCATGATCATGATTTTATTGTTCTTTCTAAGGGATGAGTGTTGTAGTGTATACCTTGTGGCAATTCAACAATGTGACATCATAGGGTGCACTATGCAATAGAACCTTTGGCTACACCATAATGTACCCTATTCTTGAAATGAAAAGATATTTTTTAGTATCTTTATTGAGGTTTCTCTATTCCTTATAAGCCGCTCAACCCCATCTCCCAAACCCCCCTTCCCCTAAATTTTCCCCTCTCATAATTCACTCTTTTGGATCCCTAATGTTCGTTTTATAGTGGAAAACCCACGCACTCCTTGGACAACCCACACCCCCTCCCCACACCCCTGTATCCCCCACCTGGACAGCCCACCCCCTTCCCTTGATAGCCCAACCCCCTCCCCCACACCCCTACATCCCCTTCCTCCTGGACAAACCACCCCTTCCCTTTTGAACCTTTTATGTTTTATAGGATTTTCCCCTTTTTTCTCGTCCAGAACCCCACCATGCTATGCCACCCTCCCCCTCCTATCCTCTTGGGTGGTTCTCCCTCACTCGGTGTATGTTAAATATTTCATCACTTGTATTGGAGATCCTAGGATAATTTTTACCTCTCCTATTCCTTCTATATATTAGTGTCTGACCCACCCAAATCCTATATTTAAATGAACACTAGTCAATTACAATTGGGAATGTAATGATATGACCCAAGCTAGTATCATAACCAACAAATGACCTAACTTTCCACTAACCTAAGAGGTGTTCATGATCCCTATCAGATAACAATGATCCACTAGGGAAAAATAAAATTAATGTGGAATATTTTACAGCCTAAATTAGAGTAAATAAAAAATGATCTTTCTTCTAAAAAGAAAACATGTTCCATTCACAAGTTGAACATATAAGAAAATAGTATATAGACAAAAAAAAATAGGAATCAAATACCATAGATGTAAAAAAAATACAACTATGGGAAGATAAAATTTATTAACATGTGAGTTATCATTTTATGTTTTCTTTTCAGTTGGAAATCTCCTTTTTCGCCCACCTATCCTCTACCACGAACGCACCTCTGCCGTGTTCTGAACAACACCTTCACTTTGAGTTTTCTCCTATTAATAATTGGTTTCCTCTTGTTCACATTCAGTTATTGTTTGATATTGATGATTATGTTGTGAAATGTGCGGGCTAAACGCTCAGCTGAAAATTGTAGCCATTGGTGGTCCTTGTTTGTGCACTAAATTAAGTTCATGTTGGTTGGTTGCTATTGAATATTTGAATATAAAAATTGGAAATTTATGTATACTCGACTAATTAATGAATTCCCCAAGATGATAAAACTTCTGTGATAACCCCTAAATTATCAAATGGAATTAAATAAGGTATGATTTGTAAAATCTAAAATTTTGATTGTTTGGTTTGTATGGTGTTGGAATTATGAGAATGATTGTGTATTTGTATGGTGTCGCAGTTGTTGGTATGATTGGTGTTACATTTGTTTTCCATGTTTTAGTTCTTCCACTATTTAATATCAATCTAAACTTTACCCATTTCAATGGAACCCCCACTTTGTTACTAGTGCAATTCTAGTGAATCTTAGAAAACCACTTCACTAGAGGACTCTATGTGAAAATTTATGGACACGCTAGTCAAAAAACCATAACAACACATGTAATGAATCCTTCCACCCACACGAACTCAATTTAAAATCATACCATCTATTAGTTTATTACCATAGTTCTTGACTAGAGTCATTACGTTTCTAGAGAAACACTAAAAAACCAGTTTACAATAATGCATATAGAGCACATGTGGGATAATAAAACATTCTAGAGCATGGGATTCTCTTATCTAGTTCCATTGATCAGGTGGTTGGGAAGATGGGTGTGATCTACTATAGTCCTGAGTAATGCATTGAAAGGTAAGGCTATTGTTTACCATAGCTATTTCCATTGATTATAATTAGATTATGGACCTAGTTGAACATATTTTGTGTAATAATTTTGTAAAATATTAATATTACTACAACAAATAAAATGAATATGAATAAAGAATGGATGAATTCTAATCGGTTGAAAAAAGAGTATAAATATGGAATAAAAGAGTTTATCAAGTTTGAAAAAGATCATGAATATGACCCTTCTCAAATACTTTGTCCATGTTTATGATGTTGTTATTGAAGAAAAAGTAGTCCAGTTGAGTTGGAATAACACATGATCTATCACTGAATAAATCAAATTTATTCATGTAAGAATAAACACAGGGAAGAAAGGAATACATGTTGTGGCTGGGATGAAACTGCATTTTATGGATCATCTTATCTGATTATAGGTGTGAATAATGAAGACGATCGTATGGAGGATTTGATTATAGATGTGAATACTGATAATGATTGTATTGAGTAAATGATAAGGATAATTGAAGATAAACTTAATGATTGCAAAAAATTGTTTGATAAGTTAAAGAGTTGTGAAAAGAGGCCATTGTAAGATGATTGCACTAAATATACAACATTGTTATCCATATAGAGGCTGTATAATTTTAAAGTAGGCAACAGGTGGGGTGATTCCTATTTTACAGAACTACTTGCTCCCAAGATGAACATACGATTCCAAATGAATCCTATGCTCGATGGGCATGATCCTTGAATGAATACACGCCTACCTGAATGACTATATATTGTTTCTCAAGGACTTAAAATCACTTAAATAAGGCCCAAAATTTGGTAATTCTCAATACAATAATGATTAATCAAGTCCTAAAAAAGTTCTATGGTACTTTCCAATCATTCCAAATTATAGGTGAATATATGGAAGTGAGGAGACTGCAGGACAATTTACATTGCATGTAGATATAAGAATTAAATATGGGAAACTACATCACCTGACTGACTCTCTTTAGTAGAAGAGAATTGATCACGATTATCCTGAATTTGGAAATGAGGTAAGATAACTTTGTTTGGGGTTATCTACAGATGGAGTGAATCATTTTGGTTTTCAAAGTTTCTATCACAGTAGATGGATGGTTATGTTGGTAAATTATAACCTACCACTGTGGTTATGCATGAAACGAAAATAAATCCTGTTATCTATGTTTATATCAGGACCAAAACAACTGGGTAATGATATTTATGTTTATTTGGAACCATTTATCAAGAATTTGAAATTATTATGGGATTCTGATGTTAGGTTGTATGATTCTTACAAAAATGAATATTTCACTTTGACATCCATGTTCAATGGGATGATAATTGACTTTCCTTCTTATGAAATTTTTTCAGGATATAACATTAAAATAACTCAAGGGTGTCCTATGGGAGAACAAGGTACACAGCCAATTAGGTTGAAACATTTATCAAAAATCGTGTTTCTAGGACATCGTAGATTTCTACCCCAATGGAATAAGTACTGATCTTGGATGAAATGATTCAATGGATGTTCAGAAGAACGTATAACACCATCTCCACTAATATGTGATCAATTTTATTAGATAGTAAAATATGTGGACACTACTTTTGGTAAACCATTTTCAAAAAACCTTACGAAAAAAAGTTGAAAAAAGAGATCGTTTTTTTGAATTACCACTCTGGAATTGTTTGTATGTCAGTCATTTTCTTGATGTTATGCATGTTTAAAAAAATTTATGTGACAGTGCCATCAACACGTTGCTAAATGCATCCAAAAAAACAAAATATGGAATTAAGGCTAGAGTAAACATGGTTGATATGGGATTACGAGAAGAGTTGGCACCAGTGAAGGGTGAAAAATGAACATTTCTTCCTCCTAGTGCATACAATCTTTCTTGGAAGAAGAGATATCAATTTTGAATCTTCTTGAATGACATAAAGGTTCTAGAGGGTTATTAATCAAATATCAATAACATCGTGTTAATGATCAATTTAATGTTAAAGGGTCTGAAATCACATGATTTCAATGTTTTGATGAAATATCTAATTCCTATTGCTTTATATTTCATTTTTCCCAAGAATTTTTACCATATATTAAGGAATCACTATTTATTCTTTAAAGCTATATGCAACAAAGTCATAGACCCTGTGAAATTGCCAACTATGGAAAAAGAAATTGCTGTAATATTATGCGAATTGGATATGTTCTACCCGCCAAAATTCTTTGATATGATGGTTCATTTGGTGAGAGAGATTCAAATATGTGGTCCTATAAATTATAGATGAATTTACCCCATTGAACAGTATATAAATATTTTTAATGGGTATGTCAAAAATTGATGTTGGATAGAGGGTTGTATTATGGAGCAATATATGGTTGATGAAGCCATTGAATTCTGTACTGAATACCTATCTGGTGTGAAAAACATTAACCTACTGAAATGTTATCACACTGGGCAACGTGAGGGTGAATGAATTTTTGGAATATAGGTTGTCACAATCAATATCACATATCGAGAGCAGGCCCACCTTTACATTTTGCATAATAGTTTCGACATTGACCCAAATGTTCTAAACCATAAAAAAATTATCAGGAATTTGAATCCATCTAAGGATGAAAAATGGATATTAGATACACACAATCGACAATTTATTGGATGGTTTTGGGACCATATTTTTAAGAAGTTATATGAAAATATAGACTCAATTTCAGAATGACATCGATGGCTAGTCGGAGGAGAAAGTGTTTATGTGTTATCTTACAATGCTTATGAAATTAATGGCTATAAATTCTATACTAATGAACATGACGAAGAAAATACCATGAACAATAGTGGGGTTACACTTGTGGATGAAGATATTAATGTTTCTGGTGGTAAGGAATGAAATATAATTTATGAGAATATGTCATACTTTATCATCAGCAAACAAAAACGGGATTTGGATTATACAAAATTCTAAGTGCCTATTTTTCAATGCAAGTGGGATGATAACAGGAGTGCTATTAAAATAGATGATTTGGGATTCATGAAAGTTAATTTTAGTAAGGAAGGCGAGAAAGATGAAATATTTATAATGGCATCATAGGAAATACAAGTATTTTTTATTCCAGATCCCGGAAAACAAAACTATTTAACTATTTTGTTATCAACTAAAATAACTGAAGGGTTAGATGAAAGTTCAACGAAGGGTAACCCTCTCATTGGGAATTTATAATCATTTCACATTGGTCCCACAGTAGAAATCATTTTTTATGTCAAAGGAGACTATAATAAAGGTATTTACATAGTCGATAGAGGGGTAAAATCTATTCATACATTAAAAAAATGAGATTTGAATAATTATGTTATTGGTTTCTTGTAATGTACATTGTATTACATGATGTTATTATCTGTTTGTTGTTGTATTTATGTAATATAAATTAAAAATTTTAAACCAATTATGTAGATAATGACTTCTTCACCTATGGATGCACTCAATCCCGAGGTACAACAGGTCTCTCAACCTACTACTACTGGTCCAAGTGCACAACAGCATTCAGTTTCTAAACATTTTGCTGCTGGTCCCTGTGCTGAGGTATAATAGGTTTCTTAGCCTGTTATTGCTAGTTCCAGTGCTGATGCTAGTGCTCCAGAGGAACATAATGATGATGTTTCTAAGGAAATGGTCGGAAATATATCCTGAACGACGAGAAAAAACAAGTGGGCATTAGTTTGATAGTGATATAAAAAATACTTAAGTAAAATCAAAAGGCCTCAAATTTTAGGTTGGATGAAATAAGTGAGGCCAACATGTTAACCCCAACAAATCCATATTTAGTAGCTACATTGGAATCTTCACACGAAAATGTGTGATGATTTATGTACAGTCGTGGCACCATGTTGTCATCGAGATTAAGATGCTATTGTGGGAAGAGATTACAGTAACATTATGATATCATTTAATTAATTTATTAAAATAAAATAAAATTCTAAAATATTGACTTACTCTTCATCATCCATTGTAGAGTGAATTTATAGTAGATTCCTCACACAAGGAATATGTATTAATAGTTGTAGGAAGGATTCTTAGAGGCTTCCACACAATTTTAATGAAATGAAATCTTAAATATACTGAATGGAAAATAAAGCCTCCCCCAACTCCTCTTTATGTACAATTGATATCCAAAGGTGTGTGGTATGTGCTTAGCAACCTTTGTGGGGAGAATAATTTTTAGGTACATTGTGTCTAGTAATACATTGTTTGGCACTGCTTATATTCATCAATTTGATTGATAGTTTTTCATTTATGAAACAACAACTGAGTGCTAAAAATAAAGAACATAAAAAAACTAGTGTACCCCTACACCATAAAGCAAGGATGGGGTACGCTTCACTTGAGAAAAAATTGGAACGTTTTTTAAATATACCATAATACTTTTATGTGACATAAAACAACACCATAACCTTGTTCCTCTATTTATATTAATTTTTATTAATCAAAATTGAAAGCCACTTCTATCCCACGCCATGTTCTATGGAAGGAGGCTCATGTAAATAAAGAAGGGATTGTGATAGATGAAAACGCACAAAAAGTTTGGGAAACATGTGTAAGTATGACATAATATAAATTTGATTTGCATTAAATCATTGTTAAGTAACAATGACTAGTTATTTTCCTATATTTTCTATTCGACATGATCATAGGAGTCAACAATACCCACACCAGATGAATACATACTTTCAATGGCCTTGAAGCAGCTAGAATAGTATGGCCGCATCAGAGGTGTAGGTTTTAGGGTGACACCCGAACATATTTTTAGAAAGAAAAACAAGAGGAGGATCAAACTGAGGAAATGAAAAATATGATAGAAACAATAGCTATGTTTCTAGAAGAATTAAAATACCTGAGAGAGATGATAGAAAGTTTGATTAGAGTGGGGAGGAAAAGTTAAGAAACAACTCAACAACAACCCATTCATGAAGATCTCACCCCTCCCCCAACCATCTTTGAGGTGATCCATTCCCCTAAAAAACCTGACTTAGATGAGGTAATCAATGTTATAATAATTTTTTCTGTGAAATTTGAATCACATAGACACTGATAACTTTATTGTACTAATATTATACAGGGTAAAAATGACTATTATTTATATCTATCAACTCCCACCTATCACCTTGTAGTGGGAGACACAATGTTTAATATATAAAATGACATGCTACATGACATAAAACTACCAAAAGATCATGTTAGAGTGTCGATTAACATAGCTAGTGAGGTGAGTGCTGAGATGCATGCTCCAAATGATGATGAAGACATTTATATGGTCAAAAAAGCTATTGGAATATTCATATCATGGAGATGAATTCTTGTAGAAAAACATATAGACAAGAAGGTATCTACTTCCAATTTACTTTTCAAGATGAACATTTAACATTTAATGAAAAAAGGTCTGAACCGATGAATGTTGTTACAAAGTGACTAAGAGAAGGGGGTGAAATGAAATATCAGCTCAAAACTATCTCAAGGATAAACCAACCGATTGAAATGATCTACTAAGAGCACCTTCACCCTACCCATTATATATCCACATTTAATATAATTTAAGGCTCATGTGGAAAAAAAGTTGATATACAAAAATTATCACACAGTTTATTTTGAAAAAAATATGTATGGAGAGGAAACATTAGATTTCATTAGTGCAGAAAATGTAAATTAAATCGTCAAGTATGAATGTCTAGGTGCCTCAGTTGTAAATGTATACATGTGGTATGTTTTCATGATTTTATTTTACAAAAGTAGATATAATATTATAATTTTTACTTAATACATTTCTTATTTTTTTCTCAGGTGTATATATGAAAAAAAATTGAAGGTATCTCCCCATGAACAAAAATTTGGACACGTTAGTCCTCACATCACCTATTCAAAAGAAGAAATAAAATCTATTAAAGTGGTCAAAATAATATCATCCCTGCTCAAATCATTTGAAAACAAAATTACAGATGACATACTCCTTTTAATACCAATGATGTAGGGGTAAAAATCTAGAATTTAATCATATCAAATATATTTTTATTTATTTCATTACTAATTCTTTTTTTTGTATTTAGGATATATTGGATACTGATTGTAGTCAATTTGGATACTCTAAAGATTTATTTTCTCGATTTAATGCATGGATATGCAAAACACCAACCACACATGATGGTGTTTGTCAATTTTTAATACAATAGATCCAACATTTAAAACTGAATATCGAGTTATATAGTTTATATTATCTTTTAATGAGGATTCTATTATGATAGGGTGGGGCATCAATATCTTCTACTTCATGGAAGGAATACAAGGCCTAAGGAAAAGAACACCTACAAGATGTACAACTATACAAGTATCCTGGTATATATAATAAGATTTCACTATCCAAACACATATCAAAACAAATTACTTATTTTTATCGATGTTTTTACAGTGTCCATAAAAAACAAATAGAAATGAATGTGGTTATAACTATGAGTTCATTTAAAATATTTATTAATCCTTTGTGTATTTATATTTTTTCAGTACTACCATGAATGTTGCAAAAATTTACATTCACAAGATGATACAGATGTGTTTATAAATGAATGGGAAGCATACCTGATGGAAGATTGTACACAAACAGAATAAAGGTAAATTTTTACTACTTATGTTATCCTTATATGATCATTGATATATCTTTTGTTTACATTTATTGAGCATATATGATCACCATTTATTATGTTTTATATCCTTTGGTTATGAAGAATGGTTTTAGAATTTATTTTTCTTTCTATTAATTTATAACTTAATGAGAGACTCTTATGAACTAGTTCTTTATGTTTCCATGTTTCCAAAAGCACTAGACCTAAACTATTATGGCATGGATCATTTATATTATGTATTTTGGTAATTTATGCAGCTGTTTATACTGATGTAGTGTGTTGTAATAATATTGGTTGTGCAACACTCAAAAATTTAATAACAAAACTAAGGATTATTCACTAATTTTGGTTAACTAACTCTTAGCATAACATTTGATTTGATCTTCTAATGCGGCATCCCCATGATGATATCATGCGACATGATATCTATGATATAATCATTAATATTTCACTTTTCCTTCTCTTCCTGCACCCATTTACGAGTAAGTGGGTGCTGGAAGAGAAGGAAAAGTGAACAGTGAATGATGATATCATAGAGATGGTGTCAGATAAGAGCATCCTGGGGGAGTTGGATCAGAAGTTCAGATCAGATGTTATGTTAAGCGGTAGTTAACCAACAATTTTAAAGTTCACAGAGAATCATTATTTTTTTATTAGCTTATATCTGGACCAAATGAACCTTTTGAAAATATGTAATGGTAATATTTTGATATAATGTGTCTATTTTAACGAAAAATTATATAATGAAACATTGATTTGATTTTCATTATTCCTTATAGGGTTCATTTATTTTAGAAGATTTCATTCCATGTTACATGCATTTTCAAGAAGAGATATGACGCTGTGTCTACTCAATCATAGAGGTAATCTTGATGTCTGCACAATAAAATCATTGTCCATAGATCTTGCATCTAAAAAAATTCAAAAATAAAACCGCATCATATATACATATGCATGCCCATAAAAATTTGGGTGCCTACACTCCTCATATAAAACCTACATCACATCAATTCCTAGATGCATAAACACCTCACATACCAATTCTAGAAGAAGAAAAAAGGACTTTTTTATACGGAAGTTAATACCTGACTGATTCCATAGGGCTTCTAATTTTCTTTTAGTATTCTAAGATAATATTTGTATTCCATGAAATTTTCTATAGATAGGAGAGTAATGGGAAATATATTTCACTAATGACTCAATATTTCATAGGTCTACAGGAACTATAAGGTTTTTTCTCTACTTCACATATGCCTCCTCATGTGATCTTGTCTTATATGCTTCTTTGTATGAATGATTCATGTGAACTGATCATGTGATCTCAGCAGGTAATCAAATCACATAAACAAATCACGTAATCAATTAAGGTAATTCACTTGAACCACGATTCATGTATTCTTGTCTTATTAACATGATCACATATAGCTTCAAGGGTCATGTAATTGTATAAATCTCCTAGGTTCATTTGATCATGTGATCCGATTATGGTCATGTGATCACATGAATTTTAACAAGTCATGCACTTAAGATGATGTTTCTAACTAGTCATGTGCCCCTTTCTTACTCAAGTCCATTTTTAATCCAAAATCCTTCATTATCATAACTAATCTAAATTTTATCTTTCTTACGATACAAATGAATTCAAGAATTGAAGTTGAGGAGGCTACAGTTCATTGGACTACAATGGTCGACAGTGTGGAAGTTGACCAGTGTATAGTCATTCAGTCCACACACGAGTATCTTAAAAGCTTGATGGGAACCAATATCTTGGACTTTAAATTTTATAATTAGTTTCCCTTATATGGGTTTGTTAATTGAAATGATACTATGATCTCTCCACCTCATTAAGGGATCATGCCTCCCTCTTATATCCTTAAGACTAATAATATGTCCAGGGAGAACATATCATATGTGGGTAATTTCATCTCCAAAGAAGACATATATAACCGTTAATTTTGAAGCCTATGTGGATTTATTTTAAAGGGTTCTAACATGATTTGGAGCTAAAAAGTGATATTTATAGATAAAAAATGTATAATTATATATCAAATTAGAAATTTGGGTGGTTATTTGGTTGGGTTATTTGATTAGGTAGAATCTTTGGGATGAACTGGGGTTGTCCATTCTAGGTTCAATGTACTTCCACAGAGTTTGTGGTTGAGTTGAAAAATATATTATTTTATGAATCTATTTAGGCTTACTAAGCCCTTACTTATTTCAAAAATATTTTAAAGGTATACTTTTTTAGTTTATAGAGTCAATACATGAACACTTTTCATTTTATGTATGGTGAGTTCGACATCAGTATATGGGATGTAAAGATGATCTATGGTGTGATGATTTTAGGAGACAAGTATGATGAGTAAATTCAGCCCCATATAATCAGGATGACATGGAATAAAATCCTCCAATTATGAAGGATCTCATCAATCTGTCTAAAACAACCTCTGGGAGCGATCCATATCCAGGGGTTGACATCCCCTTCAAGAAGTGGGGTGACTTGATCATCAAGAAGACTCAACATGAGTGTTTAGATAAGAATACCAAGGCTTGGATAGGAGTATAATCCTATGAGGAATAGGTTTATCACTTTAAAATAGTTTAAGAGTTTCAATTCATTGAATAAGGATGATCAGTCACCTCCCAAGACCGTCACCTTCTTCATCTAGTAAGCTTCTTAACAATGTACCTAAGCGGGTACTTATTCACAATGCAGAAAAAGGAGGAGTTATGGTCTCCACCTTAATGATGGTGGAGGTGATTGAAGGTCGTATGATTATCATCTTGTTTGTTCCCATGTTGGCTATGTTATATTTCCAACTTCACCACATCTATAGGGGTATGCCCCTTTCAGAATATTCAGCCCCTTCCAACTTCAATGTGGTTGGATGGGGACCCACGTTGGTGGATATGAGTTACTTAATACTCACAACTTTCCAAGTTACCAATTCAAGAAATTTATATAAAGTATTAGTGAGGTGTGACTAATTACACTAAAGAACTAGGAGATCCAGAGAAAAGTGAACCAATATGATTAGTTTTTTATACCATACGAGGCACAAAACTGTGAAATTACAAATAGTGTGAAGGGTGATATTGTAGCCTAAGTGTCACGAACCATCTCGGGTCGACCCAGAAACGGTCACCCGAGCAGGCCCGCAGCATGGCCCGAGGGGGGTTCCTAATCCCCATGGGCTGGAAACTAGTGCCGGGCATCAAAAATAAATAGGTGGGAATGATTTGGAACATAAAAGGAAGAAAAATAAATTAATAGACTAAATAAAGGGAAAGAAAACAAGCAGCGGTAAGAAAAAAAGATTGCACATACCTCCACGTGACCTCTTGGTCACCTCCAACAACTAGCAGTCTGCCTCGCACGAGTAGAAAAAATAAGAACATGAACTAAATAGCTGAACCTGCATCTGAAAAGGTAAGATATGCGTGAGCATTAAAATGATCAGTAGGAATTCCAAAAAAAAATGAACCACAGAATCCAAGAATTTTCCAGTTCCAAAACATCCCAATAATACTAGTTTGAACTACATTTATAAAAATAAGGTTTTCATATTACACTGCATTTTGAAAACAAACAATCACAAATCCATTGACCTTATAATTCAAAAAAAGGAAAATAAAACAAAAGAGGGGTTCACACAAACCTTTCCAAAACATCCACTTAGAAGTTCATTTTTAAATCCAACCCTATACACAAAAATTTTCAAAGAAACACTGAAACCAAGTTCAAGGTTATGATTCCACACACAGAAAGGGGAATGGTACTAATAGTGCTCATATATAAGGATCATGGAAAACCTAGGAACTCGGAGGAAGACCATAACGTACTATACATGTGACTCATCCTAAAGGCATGCCTACTCTCGATGACGCCATAATGCCCTAACACCCAGTGTTGCACTAAAAGGCTTAACTGAGGGGCCCAATCCTCTAGTAGAGTGTCATCCGTAATATGGGCCACTAGCCAGTGCGTAGTCTAAACTAGTGCAGAAACCTTTCTTAGTAAACCCCCATGCTATGCTATGTTTCCGTTATATGTTCACAAAGAGGTGTGCCACACATTCAAATAACAATCCATTTAAATATAATCCAGCATGCGGCACAAACCAGCACCACCCCGACCACGTCAAGGTTAGTCCCATGTCTTAACATAAAAATTCTCAAAAGGAGGCCCATGCAGAGGACCCTCCTTTCACATGATCGAAAAACGAGGCAAAGGGCCTTACCAAAGAGGGGTTTTCCGAACAAACAGCTTTGAAGATGCCAAACAGGCCTCATACAATTCACACACATCAAAACTTTTGTAAACAACCAATCTAAAATGACAAACGGGCCTTTAGTTTTACCTCATCAACCATTTACCAAAACATTTAGGAATGTTTCCAAAACAGTAATAAACTTCATGTCTTACAAACATGGTCAGACAGACCAAAACGTGCCAATATCCTTTCACGAAAACAAGCATTTACCAAAACACGCATTTACAAATACATGACAAAACAATAATCATTTATGAACCATTTTTGAAACAATGATAAACACAAAAACATGTTTCTAACCAAAAGGTTAGACCTTAATGAACCTATTTAAAACCATGTTTTCCAAAACACATAAAGCAACACAAACAATTTTACTAGTCATTCCATACACAAATTAAACAGTTCGTTAAAAATTATATTAACAAATCAGACTAATTACCCAATTTAGAAGATAATGTAACAAACTAATTTTATAAAGCCCAAAAGAAAGCTTGAAAACACTATAGCAGGTTAACCAATTATTTCCCAAAGATACCAATCTAGTAAAAACAATTTATTAAAAACATGCAAGAATTAAATGGACTTATTAAAAAAAAGGAAAATGCGGATTTTCCTACCTCAAGGAAGTCCTACCGAAACTTTCTAACTCAAGAAACTCCTCACTAACACGCACACACTTCCAAGTATATCTGTCCATACCAGGAAAAATGTGTGCATGCACATGGAAACGGTTTCGACTCCCTGCAATAGTTTTCGACACCCAACATTAGTGCGGCGAAGACCATCACACATCCAACATGGCACCAAGGACTCATATGAACCAATTGCACAAGTCATGAAACACAACCAAACACAACCAAACACAACCAAACACAACCAAAAACAACCCAAAAGGATTTATACCTGAAACACACCCTGATATATCCAACAATATCATTTTTAAAGAAGATGAAAATTATTCAAGACAAAAAGGTCAAGCATTTACATGCGCATAAAAGAATGACATAAAAAAAACTATTTGCGATCAATTTAGCCAATATGAAATCCATACTACAAATTAACTTTGTAATAAAAGTGTGAAACATATTTCAAATACTAATTAATAAAAATTCAAACATCAAACGGATTGGAATTGAAACGAAAGGCATGAAACACTTACCTCAACCAGTGCGAATGCAACGACACCTTAACAGAAGGAAGAATATAACTCCGCAGACCAAACGCAATCCCTAGACACCGAGAAAAACAAAAAAAATCACAAACTCGGGTTTGACCAAAGCAAACATCCACAAAAAGGAACCCTAGAAGAAGGGGAAGCTCACAAAAAAGGAGTTGTGCACCGAAGAGGGAATCGATAAGGACACGTACGCTGGAGAGGGCACCAACTGGATCACGACACCAGAGCAGACTGCTGTCGGTGAAGGAGGGAGGCTGGGAATGAAGACCACTGGGTGTTCCTGCTTCTGGGAGTAGGGTGGAAGCCAGAAAACAACCAGAAATGTGCTGGACCTACCTGCGAGGAGGAAGGAAAGGTGGAGGGCATCACACGAGGACAAGGGTTTTGCGTCAGACTGGGAGGGGTGCGCCGGACCGAGGGAGCTACGCTGGACCGAGGAGGAGCTGGGAGGTGAGGGACTGGGCTCACGGCGGTGCATGGATTCCCTGGACCGAAGAAAATTAGGGCGCGAGTGACCACAGGGGAGGGCGATTAGGGAGGGCGAGCAGGGAGGGAGAGCCCGATGGGAAGACGAGGTCGGCCGGCGGGCTGGTGGTCGGGCACTGCGCGCAACAAACCAGGGGGAGGGAGAGCGGTGTGAGAGAGGGGAGAAAGAGGGGAGGCTTGCATTGCGTAAACAGGAAAGGGGAAAAATGGCGCCACCGGGTTTATTAGGTCTAGGTTTTTTTTCATTTTATCTTATAATTAAAAATAGTATTAAAACCAAGGATAATAATAATAGTAATAATAATAATAATAATAATAACCATATCATTATTATTATTATCAAAAATTTATTTATTTATTTCATTTTATTTAACCCATTATTATTTAATTTTTTTAAAAAGAAATAACATTAATTATTCTAAAAACTAGGTAACCCCACGGGCCGTGCATGATTACCTCTAGCCGGACACACAGTTGAATAAGTTGTGCTGAAACCGCGTCATTCGACACTGCTCGCTTATAGTGCTGAGCCAAGCGCTCATCAAACAGCTTAAAAAAATGTGCAACTTGCACGCCACCACCCAATGCACTAGGGAACACATGCGGGCTGACCGAGCAATAGTGAAAAGAGCTTCCAAAATTTTAAAACTCGACCCGTCGGCAACTGAAACTCAAAATAATAATTAAAGAAATTAAAAATAATAAATCATTCAGGTCAGGGTGTGACAATTCTCCCCCCCACAGACACTTTCTTCCCCCATAATGTTACTAATCCCAAAGATAGACAAGAACTGAATCCATGCCCGAACACAGCCAAAAGGAACAAGGAGTTTCATGGTGACTATTTACTACCCAAGTCACACCCAACCAACCCAGAAAAAACCACACTCAAAACAAGGGGAGTACTCGGGGGGTTCTCCCCACCACAAGGACTAAAACCATACAGGGCCAACTGGTATACCGAGACACTGGGACAGAGGAATCCCCCCCAAAATCGAAACACACTAGAGGAAAACCCAAAGATGCATCCAAACTAAGAAAGATCACCAAAACATGACCCATTAATTTCACCAAAAATCTCCCTAACGAACACAACTGAGACCAAAATAAAAAGTAGAACATGTCTGTTTATTCATGGGCCCAATACCTCTTTGAGGGATCTGAGTGACTTAGAAACCACAGTAAGAGAAGATAAGGTTGCTTGAGTTGTAGTTGGAAAATCTCATCACACCACAACATAAAGGATGATCGTACGACGATGACTATAATATGATAAGGAAACTTTGGATATTTCCACCCCAAATTTCAAAATAATATCCCAACCGAGGTTCCACACACCCTTGTCAACTCCTGACTGTGCGCGAGCTTCACCCCAGGACCTGTGGCTGGGGCCCTGATGAATGAAGCATCTTCTACCTCACAGCCAATCATTTCCATCCTCCGGTACCTAAGTCCTTCCCGAATAACGTTTCTTTCAGAACTCTCCCCGGTAGCCTGAACATTCGCACGGTAGCAAGACTTCGGAGAGATGTGACAAGGAGGCTTAGAATCCCTGAACCAACCAAACTAGTGGCATGTGAGAGAAAGATCCAACAAATTGGGAGTAGGTATAGATGAATATCCCTACCAGATGGGGAACCTTCACCAGATTTGACAACCATTAACCACACCCAGAGCTCAAACGACCATGAGACATCTTTACTAGTCCAGAACTGAACTCTCAATAGCTCTTGGATAGTACAAACCTTAACTACCCTAGGAGTTACCAATAACCTAAAGGCAAAATATCTTCCAAAAATATACAACTACCTCTAACAGACTTAGATTACCTCGATAAGCAGGAAACACACAAAAAGATTTGGAAACTGGGCATAACTCATAAACAACTTTTGGAGGCTTTCTGGGTGGCATACTCATAACAACATGAAAAAACAATCAAAACCGGCCATCAAGCCAAAACCCAATCAAATAAACAACACAATCCAAGGGAAAATAGGCCCATAATCCAAACATACACAAACACAAGAAAAAATCATTTTTCCAAAACCACCATTTCTTTAAAAATTTAAATCCCACCTATGGCACCTTATGAACCGTCACATGTGCGTTCATTCAATCTCCCTCATATCATCTACAAAAAAGTGCCCCGACACACTCTCCATACATATACATGCATGTGTGACCCTCTATAAGGAGTTCCATGTTTCAAACACTTCTTTTCTTACCAAATCCAAACACATACCATGTAGTTCCACACTGATACATTTTCTATTTAAAAACCCACTTTACTAATTTCAATTTTTTTTGGAAGAAACCCCTTTTTTCATTTCAAAATCACTTTAATTTTCAACACACACTCACATTGACCAATTTCAAAACGAAACACAGCCAACTATAAACCATTGGAACGAGGAAGTAGTGTCTGTACCTAACCCGGCGACATGCTGGTGAGTCATGCCCCATGTAAGGCACAACACTAAGAGGACCTTAAACCGGAATTTGGACTCCACATGGGTCACCAACCCATGTGAGGCTGATACATGAACCGATTTCTCCCCATTTTCATCCCTCAATCAAAAAAAACCAAAGACAAAAGAGTCAAATCCTGGACTACCCCTGGTAACTCAGGTTTCGCTGTGAGCGGTGGTGGTCAAGCACCGACCCGTAACCTACCTACTGAGCCCTGAAAGTCCTAATCTCCTTCTACAAGACACCCAAAATAACAAGAACCTCCATTTGATACCATTTTGTCACGAACCATTCCGGGTTGACCCTGAATCGGTCACCTGATCCGGCCCGCAACATGGCCCGAGGGGTGTTCCTGATCCCCACCGGCTGGCAACTAGTACCAGGCATCAAAAATAAACAGGTGGGAACTATTTTTCCCATAAGAGGAAGAAAAATAAATTAATAGACTAAACAAAGAGAAAGAAAACTAGCAGGGGTAAGAAAAAAAGACTGCACATACCTCCACATGACCTCTTGTTCACCTCTAACAATTAATAGTCCTCCTCGCATGGGAAGACGAAACAATATCCTGAACTAAATAGCTGAACCTACATCTGAAAAGGTAAGATTGGTGTGAGCATTAAAATGCTAAGTATGAATACCAATAAAAATGAACCACATAATCCAAGAATTTTCCATTTCCAAAACTACCCAATAATACTAGTTTGAACTACAGTTATAAAAATAATGTTTTCATATTACACTGCATTTTGAAAACTAACAATCACAAATATATTGCCCTTATAATTCAAAAACAAGGAAAATAAAACAAAAGAGGGGTTCACATAAACCTTTCCAAAATAGCTACTTTGAAGTTCATTTTTAAAACCAACCGTATACACAAAACTTTTCCAAGAAACACCGAAACCAAGTTCAAGGGTATGATTTAACACATAGCAAGGGAAATGGTACTAATAGTGCTCGTATCAAAGGATCACGCAAAACCTAGGAACTCAGAGGAAGACCATAATGTACTATATATGTGACTCATCCTGAAGGAATTCCTACTCTTGAGGACGTCATAACGCCCTAATGCCCAGTGTTTCCCTACATGGCCTAACCAAGGGGTCTAATCCCCTAGTAGAGTGTCATCTGTACTAGGGGTGACTATCCAGTGCGTAGTCTAAACTAGTGCAACAATAACTCTCTGTAAATCCCCTTTCTATGTTATGTTTTCATGATATGTTCACAAAGTGGTGTGCCACACATTCAAATAACAAGCCATATAAATATAATCCATCACATGACACAAACGAGCACCACCCTGACCACCTCAAGGTTAGTCCCATGTCTTAACATAAAAATTCTCAAAAGGAGGCCCATGCCAAGGACCCTCCTATCACTTTATCGACAAACGAGGCATGTGGCCTAACCAAAGAGGGGTTTTATAAACACACAGCTTCGAAGATTCCAAACGGGACTTATACAATTCACACACATCAAAACTTTTGTAAATAGCCAATCTAAAATACCAAACGGGCCTTTAGGTTTACCTCATCAACCATTTACCAAAACATATAGGAATGTTTCCAAAACAGTAATAAACATCATTTCTTACAAACATGGTCAGACGGAACAAAACGTGCCAATATCCTTTCACGAAAACATTCATTTACCAAAACATGCCAAAACAATAAACATTTATGAAGCATTTTTGAAATAACGCTAAACACCAAAACATGTTTCGAACCAAAAGGTTAAAACTTAAGAACCCATTTAAAACCATGTTTTCCAAAATACTTAAAGCAATGAAAATAGTTTTACTTGTCATTCCATAAACAAATTAATCATTTCGTTAAAAATTATATTAACAAATCAGACTAATTACACAAATTAGAAGATAATGTAAAAAAATAATTTAAAAAATCTCAAAAGAAAACTTGGAAACACTATAGCAGGTTGACCAATTATTTTCCAAAGACACCAATCTAGTAAAAAAATTTATTAAAAAGATGCAAGCATTAAATAAACTTATTTAAAAAAAAAGGTAAATACAGATTCGCCTACCTCAAGGAAGTCCAACCGAAACATTCTAACTCAAGAAACACCTCACTTGCATGCACACACTACCAATTATATTTATCCATACCTTGGAAAATGTGTGCGCATACATGGAAATGATCTCGACTCCCATCAACAGTTTCCGACACCCAACATTATTGCGGCAAAGACCATCACAGATCCAACAAGACACCAAGGACCCACATAAACCAATTGCACAAGTCATAAAACGCAACCAGACACTACCCAAAAGGATTTATATTTGAAACACACCCTGATATAACTAACAATATCATTTTAAAAGAAGATGAAAATTATTCAAGACCAAAAGGTCTGGCATTTACATACGCATAAAAGAACGACATCAAAAAAAAAATTAATTACGATCAATTCAACCAATATGAAATCAATACTACAAATTAACTTTGTAATAAAAGTACGAAAAATATTTTAAAAACTAATTAATAAAAATTCAAGCATCAAACGGATTGGAATTGAAACGAAAGGCATGGAACACTTACCTCAACCCGTGTGAATGCAACAACACCTTAACAGAAGGAAGAATATCACTCTGTAGACCAAACACAATCCCTAGACACTGATAAAAACAAGAAAATCACAAACCCGGGTTAGACCAAAGAAAAAACCCAAAAAAAGGAACCCTAAAAGAAGGGGAAGCTCACAAAAAAGGAGTCATTCACTGAAGAGGGCATCGACAAGGACGCACATGCCACATAGGGCACCAGCAGGGTCACAACGCTGGAGTAGGCCACTATCGGTGAAGGAGGGATGCCAGGAATGAAGATAGCTAGGAGTTTGTGTTTTCGTGAGTAGGGTGACAGCCGAATGACAGCCAGAAACATGCCGGAACTACCGGCGAGGAGGAGGGAAAGGCGGAGGGCATCACGCGAGGATAAGGGGGTTGCGTTGGACCGGGAGGGGTGTGCCGAACTGAGGAAGCTGCGCTGGACCGAGGAGGATCCGAGAGGAGAGGTCCTGGGATTACGGTGGTGCACGACGTCGTTGGACCGTGGAAGAGGATGGCACGAGCGACCGTAGGGGAGGGCGAGCAGGGAGGGTGAGCCGAATGGGATGGCGAGGTCGGCCAATGGGCTGGTGGTCGGGCGCTGTGCGTAGCAAACTAGGGGGAGGGAGAGCGGTGTGAGAGACGAGAGAAGGAGGGGAAGCTCGCGTACTGCAAATAAGAAAGGGGAAAAAAAGGCGCCACCGGGATGATTAGGTCTAGGGTTTTTTTTGAAATTTTATCTTATAATTAAAAATAATATTAAAACCAAGGAAAATAACAACAACAACAACAACAACAACAACAACAACAATAATAATAATAATAATAATAACCATATCAATATTATTATTATCAGAAATTTATTTATTTATTTCGTTTTATTTAAACCATTCTTATTTTATTTCATTTAAAAAAAGAAATGGCATTAATTATTCAAAAAACTAGGTAACCCCGTGGGACACACACGATTACCTCCAGCCAAACACACAGTTGAATAAGTTGCGCTCAAACCGCATCACCCAACACTGCCCGCTTATAGTGCTGATCCATGTGCTCATTACATAGCTTAAAAAAATAGACGCAACTTGCACGCCATGACCCAATGAACTTGGGAATCCATGAGGGCTGACCGCGCAACATTGAAAAGACCTTCCAAAATTTTAAAACTGGACCCGTCGGCAACTAAAAATAAAAATAATAATTAAAACAATTAAAAATAATAAATCAATCAGGTCGGGGTGTGACACTAAGCCTATATTTTATCCATATGTGATGGTGTTTTATCCACTTTGATTAATTGAAATATATTATACGATTGGTATGAATCATATCACTTTGAGAGATAATTCAGTGGATTCAGATGGAATTCCCCACTGCTCCCCACATCCATCCAGAAATTCATCCTTGCTAGTGTGAAGGAGGTTTGGGATATTCTTTTATTATAATGAGTTATGTTATAAATAACTCTATGCTAGTGTGAAAGAGTTGGTCAAATTGAGGGATAAAAATAGGTTCATCGAGCAGAGAGTATCGATGGTGGAGGCCTAAAATTCCAACATTCGATATCACAATGAGGACTTGAATGAAGCCTCCATGTGAACAATAGAAGTATAAGCTCATAAAAATTTAGTCATTGATTGGAGATATGAGATAGACATCCTATAACACTAAATATATCGCCTATAATTAATGCTCAATGTTTTAGAGAAAATAGTGATAGAGCAACATAATCTTATTAATGTGGAAGAAAAGTCAAGATTTGATGTTTCTAGCAGATAAGTGGCACTAAAACAGGGTTTAAATGTGGAAACTAAATCATTTTATAATTTTGGTTAATCCATAGCTACTCAATAACATTGGATAGAAGAGCCCAAGGGGGTATTCTATGCACATACTATCTTGAGTCTTCTAACTTTATCCTACCCCCATATTTGGGGGGTTATGGGAGAGACTCTAGACTGTAGAGATTATTCCCTTTTTTTATTGTTAATAAATGAAAATTTTTGGAATCTATGTTATTATTGACATTTCTTCCTCTTATTTTCTCATCCATGTAATCTTAAAAAGACAATATTTATAAGTCAATGAATCGTGTTGAGCCTCTTCAAAAATATTAATTCAATCCATGGAAATATGGACATGTAATGATGGTAATAGGTAACACATAACATGATGGTCAAACAACCATATCATTGTATATATAAAAATATCTCCAATAGAAAAGGCTGTAACAAGTAACACATCTCACCACCCTTACACTCCCTTACCACACTATGTCACACAACATCTAGTATTAAGGCTTCTTACCTACCCATATCAATGTCAGGTATCAAGTATCATCTAGTCTTATGGCCCCTACCTTCCCAAATGTGTCTTTTTTATTAAAAATTGATATTTTAATAATTTATTCTTTCATATTAATGTTTAATTTATTTCATTATTGTATTACTAACATAATATTTGTTTTCTTATATAGGTGATTTTTTTTATTTAGTTCGGATGCTTTGTTCCGTAATTAATACCATGGATGACAATTTTTGAGAGGGGATCATGGATGCAGAAAGGATGAAACATTAATTTTATTAACTATTTTTTTGGATAATTATAATTATAATCATATCAAACATTGTATGAAATGTATATATTGGTGTGTTTTTTATTCCTTATTTCAAGTAAATGTATATATCATTGTTTGCAAAACTCTTCTGTGCGTTGTTCTGTTATTTTACTCTTTGTTTGTGTGTAGGTGTTGTTTTGTGCAGCCTTTTTGTGCTATGTGTGATGATGATATTTTGTGCTTTGTGTGAAGGTGTTGTTTGCGTGTTTTAAAATAGGTGTGCAGGTTTGTAGGTGCTGGGTTTGCTCAGGCAACTTGGCCTTTATCATCTCTAATTAAGCACAGATAAATTGGGACTTTATCAGTGCTCTAAGTATCCCTGGTAAAGGTATCCTTTATCAGTGCTCAAAATTAAACAGATAAATTGGGCCTTTATCACCAGTCAAAATAGAACTAATAAAGGTGGACCTTTGTCTACGCTTAAAAAGCATTGATAAAGGGGGACCTTTATCAGTGATTTTTGAGCACTGTTAAAGGGGACCCCCCTTTATCTTCACTGTGAATAACAACACTTTTCTATTGATATTAAAGGCAGTTTCTAGTGCTTTTAAAAGACCTATTTATAGTAGTGGTCATCGAGTGAATCAGATGATAAATATGCGAATGGAAGTTGATCCATATAATATAATCATTGATATAACTACTCTTATGTAGACATGAAGAATAAATAATTCTAAGCATGCTGATCTAATATCAATTGTGGAGACAACATCTTTTGAAGAAGTGAAAAAGGATAAATCAAATTTTAGATCCATGAATTAGGAATTGGATAAAATAGAAAAGAATCATACTTGGTAAAATTTGGAGAATCTTGTACCTTAATATGTGATTGGAATGAAGTGTTCCATTAAGAATAAATTCAATGAACATGGAAATGTGAGGTAAAATAAGGCATGTAAGGTATATAAAGGATACATATTGGTAAAAGTAGTTATTTTTCATGAAAACATTTCACCAATGACTATACTTGAGTTAATATCTCTATTCCTAGCGGTGGAGATTTAAAGTGGTTACAAGATTTATCTGATAGATTATGAAACAACATTCTTGAATGGTGTGATTTAAGATGAGGTTTAGATGAATGGAAAATGTGATTTTTGATTGGTGATGATGAGAATAAAGTGTGGAGGTTGAATAAAGACTTGTATATCCTAAAGAAATCATCCTCAGAATCATATTACTAAGTCAATTTATACTTAGAAGGAATCCAAAAGAAGTAGTGTTGATCACAACTTTTATGTGAAAAAATCTAAGGAATAATGTTTTATAGTGCTGATCTATGTACATGAAATCATATCTAGAATAAGAAAGCACCATCCTATGGAAATGTTTTCTAGTATAATGAGTTTAATATTTTATATTTCCATGACTTTTGAACTCACATACTTGTGGGGTGTAAGTGGTTAAAATATAGAAATACACTCTTATCTCTCTGGTTAAGTATGAAAGAGAACTGTTGAGTAAATTTGATATGCCCAATTTCAACCCAATTCAAACTCTGATTGTGGTTAGACTTAAAATTTTGAAGCATAGAGATGGTAAATCTATTAATCAAACCATATATAGAAGAACAATCGGAAGGTTACTATACTTAACTACAATAAGGACACATATCATTTTCTTAACTTGTTTGGAATCCCATTTCCAAATTAATACAATAAAATAACCTCTCACAATTGTTAAAAAATTAATGAATTATATATGGGGCGCTCTCAATTTTGGGATGGTCATTAATATTGGGAATAATTATGATTTATTTTCATTTTTTATACTGATATGGATGATGATATTTTTGACGGACGTTACACAAGTGGAGGAGAATTTTTTATAGAAAGTAAATATGTAGGATGGTTAAGTGAGAACAAGAAGAGAACATCACTTAGAATAGAAGAATAAAAATATTATATATTAACAAAGACATGAACTTAAATACTATAGATGAAACAAAAATTAGAGTATATTGGTGAATATGTGAATTTAAAAATGGAGATATTTTATGAAAAAAAGAGTTTGATTAATGTCATGGAAACCCCATTACAACAATAATGTACCAAGTATATTGATATTTGGTATCAATTTATCAAATAAAAAGTTGATTAAGTAATAATCAAAGTGGAGTATGTTGGGACCAAAGAACAAGTGGAAAACATCATGACTAAGTCATTGGGTACAAAATCATTTAAGAAAAATTTATTGATCCTCAGTGGTCGACAACCTCCCTTAGTTTTAGGAGGGTTTTTTTATTGGCACTTCCTTATTTTCATATAATGATATATATGGAATTTTTTAGGATTCATTGGTTTTTTATCCCTGGGTTTATCATAAATGGGGGAGACTATACTATTCAAATTCAATGGAGAATAATGAAGACTGACTGTGCCTCCTATTTAGTGGAACCATTGATCACTGAAAAGTTATGTCGGTGTATAAATTATCTTTGAAAGGGGGAGTATATGGTATGGATGCTGGAGGGCTATAAAATTTATGGGGAATATGAGAATATGGAATGATTTTTGGTCAATATATAATAAATAGAAAGTTCTATAATGATTAATGAACCATGGAATTGGAATTATCTATTGAACTATTGTTTTCTATATTGAACAATTCTCATGTTGACTTAGAGTGATGGATGAGTTTTTTTTGTTTCCATATAGAAGTAATAATGTGTCTGCAGAGATGAATTTAACTTTTTATTTCCAATGAACCTAAAGGGGGAAAATATTGGAACCGAGGTGATCTAACTTGGATATTGAAGTTGTGCTAGGTTTTTTTCAATCCTTTTTGAGTTCTATCTAAAAGTATGAAGTAAAATAGAGATATTTTATTGTAATTAGGATCCAATAGTTTTTCACAGGAATTGAAATGTTGTTTTTTGTTCCAAGGGATATTTTTCACATTAGTTTAATCTACTTTATTTAAGTGAAGGAGCTTTACAATAGTCATTCATCACACTAGTCTGGTGTTTTTTCACTAGTATGTTGATCACTAGTAAGGTTGTTCACAATAGTTAGGTTTCAATGTTTCCAGTTTAGTTCTTTTCAATAGGTTCATGTCAGTCAAGAACCACCAAATTTTTTCTCCATGAATGGTGCACCAAGAAAGTCAGAGTATGATGGGTTATACAAAAGTCATAGCCTTTCCTATAAATTCCAGATTACCCCTTTATTTCTAACTAAATAAGACCAAGAAATGGATCAATATATCTCAAATAATAAATGGATCACTTGAATGAATAAACTTTATTGAATTGGACTTAAGTGAATTGTATGGGTAAATAATGTTTCATGAAGGAATTAGGGTGAGAAGTACTTGAGATAAATTACATTAGAAAAGGAATTTAGAGGAACATTATTTCATGATCAGTGTAAATTGAAGGGAGTAGGGCACACAAACTTGGGTTAAATCACCTTATCAAAGTGAGTTACAGGAACCAAACTTAAGAGGGAACATATTGGTGAACGAGGTTATTCCAAGGGACATAAGTGACCATACTTTCCCAAAGGGTCTCTTGAGAAGGTACTTGATAGAACCATGCTAAGTAAATCCCAGCTAAATGTAAATAGGAAAAAAGATTATTTTATAGAAATAACACTAGTAGATATTATTGAGATTAAGGATTACTTTGTAGAATCATACTATGTTCTAAATTTTGAAAAATACCCAATACATTCTTTATGATATGGAAGTGACCAACATGTTTATTAATTGAGAAGATATTAATTATAATATGTGAGTAGAGGAGTCAGTGGAAGTGATTTTAGGGAGGTAGTGATCTTATCCTTAAATAAATTTGTAAAGGTAGTGGGACTAGAATAGAGTGAAAATGAAAAAATAATTTTATCCATTGAACTGTGTAAGATTAGTGGAATCTGGTACATCACCACAATTCAATGTGCATTATCTTTGGACTATCCCTTATTGTAGAAGTAAATAATTATTACTTTTTTTGTTGATGCATTTTTTTTGTGCTGGATGTAAAACTAACCATGTTAGGTTTATATACTTACTACTAATTTGGAAACAATATCCCTATTAAATGAGAAACATTTCACTCCATGGTTCACCCATCCCCTCTCAGGGTGTATCAGGTTACAAATATATTAGTTTATTATTCAATGATGAAAATTCAAGAGTGAAATATGTAGAGACCCCAAACTTGACATACATGGACACTACATTACTTTTTTGGAATATTTAATACATAACAAAAACAAACACATAAGGACTATAATAGTTGAGTGTCTTTTGAAACTCGGAACATAATCTTCTAATCGTGGTGAAAGATCTTAAATATCTCCCATAAAGATCTTCCCCTTTTGTTTTCTTACCTAAAACCTTTCTTTATATCCTAGGGAAAATAAAACATATAAAGGGTGAGTTCAAATTCTCAGTAAGGGTAAGCATGGATAAAATAAAAAAAACGGTATACATTTGAACTTCAAAACATTAACATAAAGTTTTCACATCAAAATCTTGAGTTGTGAAATAAATCTTGGTATTACGTAAGGCATAGGTCATAAAGGAACATTAATCATGATAAAATAGCATGGGAATAAAACATTTAATTGTTGAAAACTATTAAGCACATGATATTATTTACATAGTATCCAAGGCATTGCTGCCAAGACCAACTTAGTGGACAAAGTCCCTTTCTGAATCGAGTTCACTCCTCGTTTCAGTCCTGTAACACTGAACCGGATTAACTTACCATTCCAGCCATGTCTATCTCATGAGATATAAATCTTTACCCAATGCATTGGAGGGAGATATAGGTCCCACCAATCTCATAATGAAATCATTCTTACTTGTTCCACAACATAAACATAAATCATTCATCATTACCCAAGGTATAAAATGGGTTTCATAAACATCATCCAATCATAACATAATCCATACAAGAAAATGGATATCATTTCATCAAAAGAAAAATTAAACCATGTAAATCATATAGATATTATACTTGAAACATACACATTTGAAATAATGTCATCTTAGATGGAAAATGGTTTTGATAAAACACTTGAAATGAATTCTTGAGGAAAATATCCTTTCTTCTTCAAAAATATTTTTCTTTTCACAAAATTCCATGAAATTTTAAAAGAAAAAGGATTTTGTTGAAAATATTCATGAAATATTGTATAGTAAGATTCATGAAATTAAGGTGTTATAAAACCGAAAAAATCTGTTCATGGTGTATAAGTTAAAAAAACATTCTTCTCGTACTTTTACCGGAAAAGTCAAAAAGTACCTCGTATGGTAAACAAAAGAAAGATTCCTTCTATACGACGTGGTAAAAGTAAAAAAGGGTAAAAATTACTTTAAACATACATGGAAGAAAAGTAAACATTTTATGAAAACATTTTGAGAACATATGGACATGGATAATAAACATAACCCCAGTAAATACTTATGAATAAACAATCTCGGATAAGAATGAGATTGGAATAATTATCCCTTACCTTTTGTCCAATTTCTTCCGTATGTGTAAGAGACTTCTGTATAGTGGGTTTAAAAATATTATTAAATTTTAAAATAAACATAATAATATTTATGATATCATATATGATTCACTTACGACTTTATATTGTCCGTTCATTTGTCAATTCCATATTAAAGCAGTGTTTTGGGTAAAATCGTTTCCTTTATCATCTGTGTTTTGACTTGTAGTTATTAATATGATTACATAGATCACGATTACTTAATTAAAGAATATAAAACATCATTTATATATAATATATATTCATAATGTACATATATATAATGGATTGATAAATGGAAAGAAATACACCGTTCAGGGAGATGGTAGGCCGCACGTACGCATGAATGCTATTTTTCGTTTCCTTATTGAATTGAATGGAATTAAGTAGATGAAATACATATATATATACATAAATACAGTATCATTATTATGACATATATTTCATTATTACTTAATATATATACATTATAATCATTCTCGAATTGTTAACATGGAAAATGAATCTCATTGCGTCGTGGAGACAGTAATCCGTACGTACGCACAAGCGATGATATCATTCCCATATTTATTGAATGGAATTGGAGTGGATGATATAATATATTATAATCACTATGATGTTATAATAATGATATATAGTTATTATTTACACCATTATACCCGTCCAAGTAAGGTGGTTGTGGAAAAAGTCATTACACCACGGCGTGGAGACGGTATTCCGTACGTACGCACGCGCGGTGATTTCGTTTTCCGTAGGATGAATAGAAGGTGAAATGAGGTTGTTTCATATTTATAATAACATATCAATATATTAGTGATACTGATGTTATTACTTTTTAATGAAACTATTAAAAAAGAAGAAGTTGAAGAAGAAATAAACTTGAAAGAGTCGGTAGAAGAGATTACCTCTTCTTCGACACACCTCCTTTAAACTTATTCTTAGGACACTATAGTTTGTATTTTTATAATACCAGAACCTCTATGATATAACTAGAGAGTTTGAGAAGAGAAATGTTCAGGGTTTGGCTGATATTAAAGGATCAAAAGGGTGTGAAGAGAAGAGGGAATGGTGCCCTTTTTATAAGGGAGGAGAGAGACACCTTTGAAAAAACATAAAATATTATTTTATAATAATGTAATATTCGGTTTATAATATCTCCAAATTAATTTATTTTGAATCTAAATTGGGGATGGGTCGAAATCATCTCAACCAATAGGTTTTATACAAGTTTATGTTACAATTTAAAACTTATCATTTAGATTTAACTGTAAGTTAAATAATTTAACTCTTACCTTGTCTTCTTGTTTTCTTACACTATATGGTTAATAAACATACTATAAAAAGCCAAAATAACCCCAAGTGGTTCATTATGAATATATATAACTTTATCTAAGTCATTTTTCCGAACCTTATATTTTTATGAATATAATAACAATTAATAATATAATATTTGTTTTAAAAACTATTTTATGTCAATTTTGACACTATTTGATATTTGATTTTTGTGAAAATCGTAACAACATGATTAGTATGAAAAAATTTAATTTAATCAATACTAACATGTAATATTAACCTATAAAGTTAGTGGAAGTCATAAAAAGTCTCAAATTACATTTATTTGGGTATTTATAACATCAATTATGTTAATATTTCATTAATAAGTTAATTACTGCATCATCATTGTGTTATAGATAAATTAAATTATTTAATGTATAAAAATTTTAAATAAAATAAAATTATGTATTAAATAATTTTAACTTTATAATGAATATTTATAGTCGTATTTATCTTATTTATAACCCTATATTAAAAATGATTTAGTTATTAAACTTTGATTTTAACTATTTTAACTATTCTTTAAATAAAATAATAATAAGTGTCCTAATATATTCCAAGTGGACCTAAAGGGTAATAGTTTTTTCCTAAGGTTGTTTTTGGTCGAATTACACTTATCCAATAGAATTATGACATGTGTTAGGGTAATAATAATATCATTTTTACCCTTAATTACCCAATTTAATTTTAACCGTGGTAAATAAAAGTAAAAAGTTACTATTCACCAAAATTACATTTATCTTATTGAACCAAATTTTACTCCTTTATATTAACCATGTCTCTCATATTTTATAAATTCCACTCACAAATTTGGTATAATTATGTTTTACGTAAATTTTCAAATTCTCATAGGAGGTGGGTAAAAGACGGTGAAAAGTTCAATAAAATTTTTATATATCTAAAATTATTATAAAATGACTCAAATGAATTATATTGAACTTATCTAGGTATTATTTATCAATTTTGACCTAAAATAAATTTAAATAAAATAACTAATTATTTAAATAAAAAGTCGGTTTTTAAATAGTAACATAGTGTTTTCACTATTTGTCAAAACTTGATTGTTTTCAGAAAAATACCAAAAATTCACCCTAGGATAATTTTGATATTCTGAATCCAAAAATGAAGTCCATTTTGAAAGATAAAATTTACAAAATTTCAAAAATTGGGTATTACTATTCATAACAGCTCGTTCATAATAATATTATAATAATATCACGTTTAGTGAAACTCGGTATTGCGTATTACACACGCTATCGAAGAAGGTTTTGATTGCGTGTAATGCAAGCCAAGTCAGGGCTGCGTGTAGTGAAAGCTCCGTTTGGTGTTGTGTATAACATAATCAAAACTTATTTCATTTATACATTAAACAAAATCTATACTTAATGCTACGTAGAATAATTTCCACAAAACGAACTTGAAATTGTGTGTAACACGAGCCAAGAATAGTGTTGCGTATACTGCAAGCTAATACAGTGTTGTATATAGTACAAGCTAGTCTTGGTGTAGTGTATAATAGAAGACACAAAGAAATTAAAAATAATATATTTCACAAAATCTCAGGGTGTTACAAAATAAGTGAAGGGTTGAATGTAATTAATATCAATGAGGGAACAATATCTTAAAATTTTATAATAAATTAAAAAATAATACGTTTTAAATTTGAATACATTTTGATTCAGCTTCCCTTTTAGGATTCCTTTTATTGTAACAATTGGAATTAAAGCTATTTTTTTTTTGTTTTTCAACCTCAATGTATTTTATTGGATTTATTTAACTCAAGAAATTAATGATGAATCCAAGATTATTTAAGGGTACTAATTTATTTATTTTCAATTAGAGATGTTTTTGATTCTATAGTCTTGTGTTTATGAAATTATTTAGAATTTACTATATGATTCTAACTTATAGAATTGCATTAAACACTTTTATGATAAGGCAATACAAATAATTATCAACAGAGGCATCTTCTGTGAGGTCTATCAAAAAGATATTCACTATGCTAGTGCTTGTGATATTAATACATTATCAGAGAAGTTATATGGAAATATGGTGTAAGTAAAGAAGGTTGTAGAGATTTTATAAAGATAAGTTTTTAAATTTTTTCTTAATGAGAATCTTGTATGAAATCCTGATGAAATATGGATTTTGTATAAATGAATAAGTAGATAAATAATAAACAGACTCTTGGTAAGATAGAATATCATGTCAAGATAGATAATTATGAATATATTATTAAAATTGATTCAAATAATATTTTTGAGTATTCTTACAAATTTTAATACTTAGTTATTCCTCAAATATGGATAAAATTATAGATTCTAGTTATGAGATAGAAACAACTTCATGTTTTCCAGATGATGGTTTTTTTAATCAATAATCAAGATGAGATCTAATCCTTACAAGAAAAGTTAAATTATTTTGGAATCATTTAGGATGTGAATTGTGATTTTATCATATATTTTTTTTTCATGGAGAACAAATGAATAATGAAATTGGATATGACTATAAATTTTTATATATATATGTTTGCTGAAAATATTAGGGATTAAAGTGATATAGTTGAAAAACATACAAAATATATTGGGAAAAAAATTGCCACAAAGAAGGAGTTGAGGGAGAATATACTCCCTCTAAAGTAAAAAAAAGGAGAGGGGAGAAAATATTAAATGGAAGCTACCTCAAGTATGAAATAGATAGATTCCCATATAAAGAATGAAAATAAGAAAATCTAGGAACTTGAGACAAATACAAGTTCTCTAAAGGGAAAGGATAAAACAGAGATTACCATATTGTATCCTCATCAAGTGGAAGGAATGAAAGTTTAAATCTTAAATATTTTAATAATGGGAATTTTATTGTCAAAATTTTATGAATATACTCCCCAAAAAATAACCATGAAGTGATAATTTAGTGTATGAATTTGGAACAACTTGAATATGTGACCAGAGGTCTAAGGGATCAGTAGTAGAAGAAAATTTGTAGTATTAATATTTCAACTAAGAGTAGACTATGAGGTATGATTTATATGGTTAATGATTTATATTTTCTAACCCTAGTTATATAGAAAGAAATTTCTAAAAAAAGGGAGAAAGAAGTTATAGGTAAATCATCCATTACCATGAAAAGAAGGGATATGATTTTCAATGGAAGGAAATATGTTGAGTTGGAAAATATATTTACTATCCTAGAGAAGAATCATTGATCACAATGAAGGGGATATTAATCACTTAAGAAGATTCACTCAATTTATTCCACTTGGAAGGAAATTATGGAAATTTAGAAGATTAATTGAAAGGGGGATGTGATTTTATCCATGAGAATTGACAAAGTAAACTTAAAGAAAAACCGTATGACAACCCTGATCTTTTATTACATAATTAAACATAATTTATTACATAAAATTCACTTGATAAAAGATAAAATTTCGATAGTTACAATGTATTTGGGTCTTAGTATCATTAAATAACAACATAAAACATGAGATACAACATATTTATTGGAAACTACCTTTACATGACCACAACATTCCCTCGTACTTAGAATTGCATGGGATAACCTGAGGACATGCATAAGAAAAGGGTGAGATATAAAGCCCAGTAAAGGAATAATCATGGAATAACATGAGAAATACAATACATGTTAGTCAATAGGAATATAAATAGATCAAAATAGATGGATAAACAAAAAGGAAAGATAAAGTATGATAATCATAACATGGAAATGTGGAAACAACACTTAAAATGGAATTAGCATGAGTCAAGGCTCATTACACATAGAGGATGAGTAAATCCTCATTAAACATGAAGAACGAGCAAGAACTTGTTGCACTTGAACTATAATGATTCAAAACCCATTACACATTCCCTATCATGATACTAAACTTTACCCAATTCATTGGAGCTCTATAAGGGTGCACCTTTCTTAAACATTTCATTTGATGTATAAGTGTGCCACATGGATCATATAACATGGATTCATAAAACATAAATATTTATTACATGATAAAGGAATGTGGAATTCATACATGAAACTTTATAATCAATAAGTAAATGTTCATAAAGGTTAATACCCTTGATAGAGAAATGAGAATGGTATTCACTACATAATGACATTGGCTTTTGAAAATCAATGCAATTTCGGCAGCGTAACTGCGTGATGTAAGAATTCATAAAAATGGATGATGGGAGATAATGGGGTGTATCATCATATTTAAATGAAATCGAAATTAATTTGGTAATATATATACATGTACCAACAATTTTAATGTTATTTATATTCATGATACAAAATAATTTCATGAATTTAAATGAGTAGAGAGAAATTCCTTTCAGAATTTCGGCATAGTAACAGGTGTACATGGGAGGAATTTATTGAAAGAGAAAGGGGTATCTCATAATTCAAAAATTTATTGGGAAGTATGGAGGAGGTGGGAAACCATAATACAACATTTATAATTGAAATTAAAAGGGCTTAACAATTTTAAGAATATTGGACAAAAATAAGAAAGGAAGAAAAACCCTTACTTGGAAGTGTGCTTCCAAAAGCTTGAGAGAGGATTGGGAGAGGATTCTTGGGAGCTTGAGACACCTTGAGAGATTTCTATAGATAGGAGGGCAGGGGTTGGATGAACTAAAAAATCTTTGAGTGAGGTGGAAGTGGGAGCTTGGATGGGTTTATAAAGGAAAGGTGAGGTAATTCTTTATTATTTAGGTTTGTGACCCTCACATTAAACTAATCCAAACAACAAACCAGCCCATGGTTTTGGCCCATGGGTTTTGGAAAAGGGAAGTGTCAAACAATATTTTATAAGGCCAAGGTTCTAACATCTTAAAATAATGGGGTTGCTTATGTGGAGGTGAGTCACACTCCCAAGGAAAACAATTTAAAAAGACAAAATGTTTAATATGTCTTGAAGGGTCCACTAAAGCTTTGTAAAATAAATAAAACAAACCCAAAATCACATTATTTTAATGGTAAAACATATATTGGCCGAGGATGTGATTTATTGTATTTTATTACATCCCTATTGGGTCATTATGATGTCATAAAACACATTATATATTTAAACGATAATTAATTTTTACCCAAAAATTTGATTGTCTTAGAAAATTATTAAAAATTCACCGTTGAATAATTTCGATGTCATGATTCTAGAAATAATATTAATTATATATAAATAATTTTCTAAATATATTAATTTTCACTTTTATAATAAAAAACCGACATTTATAAAAAAATCATTGGTTTTTTAAAAAAATGGCATTCAAACCTTAATAAAAATTAAAATTGAATTCATAAAATTATATGATAATTTATATTTAATAAAAATTAAAAATAATAATAATATTTTATTAAAATATTATTTAATTCAAAAATAAATTAATACATCAAAATAGATTTCTTAGTTGAACATTAACTGAAAATACTATTTCTGTTTTAAAAACTATTTACAAGGTAACAATAATAAAATGAAAGTATATTCATTATTTTATAAAAAAACAATGTACATAACCATAGTGATAATGTATTGTTATATAACCCCTTATAACACCCACATAAGATAGAAGGGTAAGGTGTGTGATGGTGACTAACTCTTGGGGTGGCTCAGATAACATTGCTCGGGTGGTAATCTCTATCAACTTCCACTTCTCTCATAGGCAGTTCTGATTGAGCTTAAGGTATTCAATCTCGTCTTGGGTTTGGTCAAGAGTGAATCCCTATGATGCCACCTCTTTTACGAGCTCCATCAAATGGGCTTCGTATGGAGCAATTCTACTGGATGAGGCCATCACTTCCTTTTTCTGAGTAAATTTGGATATGTTAAAACCCAATATTTATACTAATCCAGAGATTACTGTTCAATGACTATTTTAGCAATTGTCACCATTCATAAAATAAAAGAAAAGAAGTTGAAATTTTATATAAACATTTTACATAAAGAGACATTTAATTAGATCCAGAGGGATTTCCATTAATGGAATTTTGGGTTGTTACAATATTCCCCCATTAAGAAATTTCTCGCCCGGAATTTCCTTTTCCAACACTAAAACAGATGTGGGTAACTCTGCTTCATCATTTACTTAGATTCCCATGTCACTTATTCAAACTTGTGGTTTCTCCACAACACCATGACGAGGGGCATTGTATTATTTCATAGAACTTTTTCTCTACGATCTAATATCTTCACTGGTTGCTCCTCATATGAAAGATCATCCACTAACTGTACCAACTCTGAAGAGAATACATGTGAAGGGTTTGATATGTACTTTCTTAAGAGGGACACATGAAAGACATCATGTACTTTGGCCATGGTATGTGGAAGTGCTAGTCGACATGCCACATCCCTGAAACCATCAAGAATCTCGAAGGGGCCGATGTACCTTGGACATAACTTTCCTTTATTTCCAAAAATCTTGACCTTATTCCACGAAGATATGCATTGAAATACCATATCTCTAACCTTAAACTCAAGGTCTCGTCGATGGTTATCTGTATAAATATTTTGTCGGCTCTGGGATGCCTTGATATGCTGCTGAATGGTTTTCACCTTCTCTACCATTTCTTCATCCATTTCTAGTCCAAGTAGCTTATGCTCACTGACCTCATCCCAACATGCCGGTATTCTGCACCTTCTCCCATAAAGGGATTCATATGGTGCTATTTGGATGCTCAAGTGGAAACTGTTAATATAAGAGAACTCCACCTAAGGAAGATGTTGATCCCATCCCCCATTAAAGTCCACTGAGCACAATCTAAACATTTCCTCAAGTGTTTGGATAGTCTGCTTGGATTGGCCATCAGTTTGAGGATGATTGACCGTACTAAAGTTCAGTTCAGTATTAAGAGCATGTGGAAGACTCTTCCAATACATAGAGGTGAATCTTGGATCTCGATCAGACACAATAGATAGTGGTACTCCATGCAGCCATACCACTTCCCTGATATATATCCATGCCATTTGATCCAATGAGAAATCCTCCCAAATTGCAACGAAGTGTGAAATCTTTATAAGATTATCCACAACAACCCAGGTTCCATTTTTTCATTTGGATGTATTCGGAAGTCCGGTGACAAAGACTATGGTGATTTTCTCCCATTTCTATTCTGGTATGGGCAACAGTTTCATCATCCCCTTATACTTCTGCCTCTCTGCCTTTACTAGATGTCACACCTGACACTTTGATGTATATTCAACGATATCCTTATTAATATTATCCCAGCAGTAATGCTATCATAGATCTCAATACATCTTTGTGTTTCTTGGGTGAATTGAGAAATTTGATCTACGTGCATCATCCAAAAGTTCCTTCTTCAGCTCTGGACATGAAGGAACACATAGTTTTTTCCAAATCTCACAACTCCCTCTTTATTAACATTAAACTTTGAGGATTTCCCTTTTCCGATAGCTTCCAATTTTTCTTGAATTCCCACATCATTCTTTTGATCAACCTATAACCTTTCCAAAATTGATGGTTGAGCAATCATTTGTGAAAGGATTGATTATTTTACCTTCTTTATGAATCCCATGTCCATCTTCATCAAGTTTAAGAAGATTTTATCCTTTTAAATTCTCATCAATGATAGAATCACTCGGTACTTTCTACTTAGGGAATCTGCCACCTTGTTCGCTTTCCCAAGGTGGTAATGGATTTAGTAGTCCTAGTCTTTGATCAGCTCTAACCATCTTCATTGGCACATGTTCAACTATTTCTGTGTGAATATATACTTGAGGATTTTGTGGTCCGTATATATTTCACACTTCTACCCAAAGATATAATTCCGCCAAATTTTCAAAGCGAAGATCACTAAAGCCAACTCGAAGTCATGTGTTGGATAGTTCTGTTCATGAACTCCCAATTGCCTTGAAGCATAGACAATGAATTTTTCATTTTTCCTCAACACACATCCCAGGCCCTTCTTCGAAGCATCACTGAATACCACAAAAAGTTCTCCACTTGTAGGTAATGTGAGCACAACCATAGTGATAATCTTCATTTTCAAATCCTTGAAGCTTTCTTTGCATTCATTAATCCAAGAAAAATTTACCCCCTTCCGAGTTAGCTTGGTAAGAGGGTTGGACAATCGTGAGAAATTTCTCAAAAGGTGTCGATAACGTCCAGCTAAACCCATGAAGCTATGAATATCCATTACCGATGTTGGCCTCGACCATACCTCAATTGAATCTATTTTGGAGGGATCCATAGATATCCCATTACTTGTGATGATATGGACCAATAATAAGACCTCCTTCAACTAGAACTCACACTTGGTGTACTTTTCAAAGAGATTCTCCTTCTACAAGGTCTCTGGTACAGTTCTAAGATGCTCCTCATGATCATCCTTGGTTCAGGAGTATATCATAATATCATCTATAAAGACTACCAAAAATTTGTTGAGGTAATCTCTAAAGACTCTATTCATCAAGTCCATGAATATTTATGATGCATTAGTGAGTCCGAAATGCATTACTATGAATTCATAGTGCTTGTATCTTGTATGAGAAGCAGTCTTGGGGATATATTCTTTCTTCACCCTTACAAGATAAAATTCTGACCGTAAATCCACCTTGGAGAAATATTGTGCTCCACATCACTGATCAAACAAGTCATCAATTTGTGGGAGAGAATACTTGTTCTTTATCGTCATTTTTTAAGCTCGTGATAATCGATGCAAAGGTGCATTGACCCATCTTTCTTCTTGACGAAGAGAGTTGGTGCACCCCATGGTGAAGAACTTGGTCGTATAAACCCTTTATCTAGATTCTCCTATAGTTTCTTTCTTCAGTTCCTCAAGCTCCACAAAAACCATTCTATATGGAGTCTTGGATATTGTCAATTCCCTAGGTATAAGATCAGTTGAGAATTCAACATCTCTTCTAGGAGGAAGACCATGCAATTCCTCGGGAAATACTTCAGCGAATTCCCTCACAATAGGCATGTCTTCAAGGATGGTTGCTTCCTTGGAATCAATCATTTGGGCCAGATACGCGTGCCCATTGGGTAGTAATATCCACGCATGAGGTGATGGAGCTAAATAAGGTTCATCTTCCTCCTTTCACTTTTAAAGAATCGGGGGTCAATTCTCCACATGGAGAGTGATTTCCCTCTCATGGAAATTTATGTTGGCTCTATATAAGGAAAGCCAATCCATGATAGGAATTGTATCAAATTCCACCAGAGGGAGTATGATGAGGTTCCCTAGGAAGTCCAATCCACAGATTATGATAGGGGAGGAGTTATATTAATGGGATGAAATGATTTACCCATTTTCGGTACTCACCAACATCTTCACTTACATGATTTGTGGTGGTGCTGGGATTGTTATACGAAACATTCGAGATATAAAAGAATGCATATAAAATGAATCAAAAATTATGTTCACTATTCTTGAACAAATAACTAGCATACCTGTCACCACTTCATTATTGGGGTTCACTTCAGTAGTAGTGATGGAAAAAGATCTCCCTTTCTACCTTGGAGGTTGTTGGTTGCCTTCGAAAACCCTTAGCTTGGGGCACTAATTTTCAAGATTCCCTAGATCTTTGCAGTTGTAGAAATGATTCACACATTGAGGTTTTAATGGAGAATTCCTATCCTCTGTCATAGCTGTAGGTCTTTCTTGCCGACAGTTGACAGCTAGGTGCCCTTCTCTTCCACACCTAATGAATTTCCTCGTCCACTTTAAGCAATTTACGGGGTGCTTCTTTCCGCACCTTTTTCAAGTGGGGTGCTGGATCTTCTTAGCACCATTAGATTTATCCATCAAACCACCAAAATTGAAGTCAACCTTACACTTCTTACCTCCATAATACCCTTTAGATTCTCTGATCCCCATTTCGACCTTAAGGGCACATCGGACAATGTCCTCATAGCTGTCGATGTCAAGGATTTATAGCGCTTTCCGAAGGCATGGTTTTAGCCCACCAAAGAAGTGGTCAACCTTGCATTCGGGGGTAGTGACAAATAAAGAGGTGTATCGAGCAAGCCTTGTGATGTTTTCCTCGTACGCTCTAACAGATTCATCATATTTTTTCTTGAGGGCAAGGAAGTCCCTTTCCATCTTAAGCCGGAGGGTGTGCAGAGAATATTTATCGAAAAACATCTTTCGAAAATCCTTTCATTCCAACGCCTCGATATCCTCCTCAGGATTTGTATTTTTGATCAACGTCCACTATTGAACAGCTTTACCCTCCATATGATAAGCATCCAGGAGAACCTTATCTAGTTCAGAACATTGAAGGATGGAGAATAACTTTTTCAATGGAGTTTATCCATTGTTTAGTGATTGATGGATCGGATGATCCATTAAAAGTTGGAGGCCATTGTCTAATGAAGCTCTTGATAGGAACTTGTTCTTTATTTGGGGTGTTGAACGTTCCTATTAACCCGTGTTTCTATTCAATTCTTGAGTTAACTGAGATAGAAGCATGAAAAAGATCATTATTCCTACCCCCATTGGATTGGGCATCTCATTAGTACAGTCATCACATTGATCTTTACATCGGTTTTTAGCTCGAGTCCTCCTATTACTAGCCATTGACTAGAATAAAAGGAAAGTTAGGGGTAACACATAAAGGGTAATCCAAAGAGAAAATTTGATGACTTATAAATAAATTTTATTTCTTTAACTAATGAATCTATAAGCTTCAATCTATGTTATCAATGATCTACTTTATATCATATATTCTTCGGGGCATTTTTTTTAATTTCCTTCATAAGGGTTAATACTAAGCTTATGAATTTACCAAAACATATCCCCCAGGAGTGTGGTAACCATGAGTGCATCAAGGCCTACTATCATGTACCAGGATACCCTGACAAAGTCCATGGTGATATTCTCCTATTTCCATTCTGGTGTGGGCAATGGTTGCATCATCCCCTTATAATTCTGCCTCTCTGCCTTTACTTGCTGACACACCAGTCACTTTGATGTATATTCAATGATCTCCCTCTTCATATTATCCCACCAATAATGATCTTGGAGATACCGATACATCTTTGTGTTTCCTGGGTGAATAGAGAAATTTGAATTATGTGCGTCATCAAAGAGTTCCTTCTTCAACTAAGGACTTGATGGAACACATATTATTTTCCCAAATCTCTAAATTCATTCTTCATTAACATTAAACTACGAGGATTTACCTTTTCTGATAGCTTCCAATATTTCTTGAATTCCCACATCATCCTTTTGAGCATCCTTTAACCTTTCAAAAAGTGACGGTTGAGCAATCATTTGTGAAAGGAATGATGATGTTCCCTTATTTATGATTCCCATGTCCATCTTCATCAAGTCTAAAAATATTGGATCCTTTTCAATTCTAACCAATGATAGAATCACTAGGTCATTTCCACTTAGGGAATCCTCCACCTTGTTCGCTTTCCTAAGGTGGTAATGTATTGAGCAGTCATAGTCTTTGATCAGCTCTAACCATCTTCGTTGGTGCATGTTCAACTCAATCTGTGTGAATATATACTTGTGGATTTTTTGGTCCGTATATATTTCACACTTCTCCCCAAAGAGATAATTCCGCCAAATTTTCATAGTGAAGATCTCTATAGCCAACTCGAGGTCATGTGTTGGATAGTTCTATTCATGAACTGTCAATAGCCTTAAAGCATAGGCAACGACTTTGTCATTTTCTATCAACACACATCTTAGGAACTTCTTTGAAGAATCAATGAATACCACAAAAAGTTCTCCACTTGTGGGTAATGTGAGAATAAGCACAGCGATAAGCCTCCTTTTCAACTCCTTGAAGATTTATTCACATTCATCACTCCAAGAAAACTTTACTCCCTTCCAAGTTATCTTGGTAAGAGTGTTGGATAATCGTGAGAAATTTATCATAAATCGTTGATAATATATAGCTAACCCCAAGAAGCTATGGATATCTGCTACTGATGTTGGCCTCATCCTACCCTCAATTGCATTTGTTTTGGAGGGATCCATAGATATCCCATTGCTTTTGATGATATACCCAAGAATGGGACCTCCTTCAAACAGAACTCACACTTTCTGTACTTTTCATATATATTATCCTTCCGCAAGGTATATAGTATAGTTCTTAGATTCTTATCATGATCCAACTTGGTTTTAGAGTATATCAAAATATCATCTTCAAAGAGTACAATTTTTTTTTTCGAGGTAATCACTAAAGACTCTATTCATCAAGTCCATGAAGATTGTTGGATCATTAGTGAGTCGAAAAGGCATTACTATGAATTCATAGTTCCCATATCTTGTACGAAAGATAGTCTTGGGGATATATTACTTCTTCACCCTTACTTGATAATATCCCTACTGCAAATCCACCTTGGAGAAGTATTGTGCTCCACGTAGTAGATCGAACAAGTCATTAATTCGTGGGATAGGATACTTTTTATTTATCGTTATTTTTTTTAAGCTCATGATAATCGATGCAAAGGCGCATTGACCCATCTTTCTTCTTGACGGAGAGGACTGGTGAACCCCATAGTGAAGCACTTGGGCATATAAAACCTTTATCCAGATTCTATTATAGTTCTTTCATCATCTCCTCAAGCTCCACAACAACCATTATATACGGAGTCTTGGAAATTGGCAATGCCCAATGTATAAGATCAATTGATAATTCAAAATCTCTTATAGGAGGAAGACCCAAAAATTCCTCAGGAAATATTTCAATGAATTCCATCACAATAGTCATGTCTTCAAGGATGGTTTATTTCTTGGACCCAATCATCTGAGCCGAATACGCTTGATCATAGGGAAGTAATATCCATGATTGAGATGATGGTGCTAAATAAGGTTCATATTTCTCCTTGCACTTGTAAAGAATTGAGGGTCAATTCTCAACATGGAGAGTGATTTCCCTCTCACGACAATTTATGTTGGCTCTATATAAGGAACACTAATCCATTCCGATAATTGCATCAAATTCCACCAGAGAGAGTATAATGAGGTTTTCTGGGAAGTCCAATCCACATATTATGATAGGGGAGTAGTTATATTCATGGGATGCAAAGATTTCCCCATTTTTCATACTCACTAACATCTTCCCTTCCATGATTTGTGGCTGTGCTAGGATTTTTCTACTAAACTTTCGAGATAAAAAAGAATGCGTAAAACCTAAATCAAAAAGTAAATTCGCTATTCTTGAATGAATAAAAAGAATACCTTTCACCACATCATTTTTGGGGTTTACTTTGGCAGTAGTGATGGAAAAAGCTCTCCCTTTCTACCTTGGAGGTTGTTGGTTGCCTCAAAAAACCCTTGGCTGAGGGTAATGATTTGCAAGATTCACTGGTTCTTTGCAGTTGTAGCAATGAACCGCACGTTGAGGTTCGAACAGAGCATTCCTCTCCCCTGTCGTAGCCCCGGTTCTTTCTTGCTGACAGTTGACAGCGAGGTGCCCTCCTCTTCCATACCTAATGCATTTCCTCGCCCCCTTTAGGCAATTTCCGGGGTGATTCATTCCGTACCTTTGGAAAATGGGGTGCTAGATCTTCTTAGCGCCATTTTATTTATCCATCAAACCGCCAAAAATTATGTCCACCTTACGCTTCTTATCCCCATGATACCCATAAGATTCTCCAATCTCCATTTTGACCTTGAGGCACATCAGAAAATGTCTTCATAGCTGTCGAAGTCACAGATCACTAGTTCTTTCCACAGGGTAGGTTTTATCCCACCCAAAAGTGGTCAACCTTTCATTTGGGGGTAACGACAAACTCAGAGGCATATCGTGCAGGCCTTGTGAATTTTTCCTTGTAAACTCTTATAGATTATTTGTCTTTTTTTCTTGAGGCATGGAAGTCCATTTCCATCTTAATCCAGAGGGTTTGAGGAAAATATTTATCAAAAAAAATCTTTTGGAAATCCTTTTATTCCAACGCCTCGATATCCTCCTCAGGATTCGTATTTTTTATCAACGTCCACCATTGATCAGCTTCACCCTCCATATGATAAGAATCTAGGAGAATCTTTTTTTGTTCAGAATATTGAAGGATGGAGAAGATATTTTCAATGGATCTGATCTATTGTTCAGCGATTGAGGGATCAGATGATCCATTAAAAGTAGGAGGCCTTTGTCTCATGAAGCTCTCGATAGCGACTTTTTATTTCTTAGGGGGGTTGAACGTTCCTCTTGACCCATTTTTCTATTTAAAGGCTGAGTTCGCTAAGAGATAAGTGTGAAAAATCTCGCGATTCCCACTCCCATTGGATTGGGAATCTCATTAGTACAATCATCACATTTATCTTTACATCGATTGTTAGCCCGAGTCCTCCTATTTCCGACCATTGGCTAGAATAAAAGGAAAGTTAGGTTTAACACATAATGCGTAATCCAAATACAAAATCTGACGACTTATAATTAACTTTTATTTCTTTAACTTATGAATCTATAGGGTTTAATATATGTTATCTATGATCTACTTTATAACATATATTCTTAGGGGCATTTTTTTAATTCCCTTAATAAGGGTTCATACTAATCTTGTGAAATTACCATAGCATATTCCCTAGGAGTGTCATAACCAAGAGTGCAAAAAGGACCATTTTCGTGTACCAGGATACCCTGGGTCAAGCCAGAAACTCCTTGTCGGGGTTTTCACCCCTAGGCACATATTTTACAGAGCCGCCTCTACCTGCTCGTATCCAGACCGAAACGTATTTTCTTGATAAAACACTTACTAAATACTCACCAAAACTTAGGGATATTTTTATTATACATAGTATTCTGTCTAATTATTTACTAGGGTTTTCTAATCCTAATCTGAAAATAACTAAACCTATCCTCTGATACCAACTATGACAACCCTGATCTTTTATTACACAATTAAACATTATTTATTACATAAAATTAACTTGATATAACACATAAGGTCAAGAGGTCTAGTGTCTTTGGGGCTTAGTATCATTACATAACAACTTAAAATATGAGATACAACATCTTTATTGAAAACTTATTTTACATGACCACTATATTCCCTCGTACTTTTCATTGCGTGGGATAACCTGAGGACATGCATAAGAAAAGGGGGAGATATAAATCCCAGTAAGGGAATAATCATGGAATAACATGAGGAATACAATAAATGTTAGACAATAGGCATATCAATAGAGAATAATAGAAGCATAAACATAAAGTCATGATAAAGCATGATAATTATAACATGGAAATGTGGCAACAACACTTAACATGCAATTAGCATGAGCCAAGGCTCATTGGACATGGAGCATCAGTAAATCCTCATTGCACATGAATCCCAAGTAAAACCTCATTTCACATGAATTTTCATGTGTCAAAACCCGTTTCACATGAAGTATCATGATACTATACTTTACCCAATGCATTGGAGCGCTATAAGGGTGCTCCCTTCTTAAACATTTCATTTGATACATAAGTGTGCCACATGGATCATATAAAATGGATTCATAAAAAATAATTATTTATTCCATGATAAATTATTGTGGAATTAATACATGAAACTTTATAATCAATAAATAAATGTTCATAAAGGTGAATACACTTGATAGAGAAATGGGCATGGTATTCACTACACAATGACATTGGCTTGGAAAATCGGTGCAACTTCAGGAGCGTAATGACGTGACGTAAGAATTCATAAAAATGGTTGATGAGAGAAAAAGGAGTGTCTCATCATATGTACATGAAATGGACAGTAAGGAGGTAATATTGAAACATGTCCGAAAAATTGTAATGGAATTTAGATTCATGATACAAAAGAATTGCATGAATGTAAATGCGGAGAGGGAAAATTCTTTTGGAATTTTGGCATAGTAACGTGTGTACATGGGAGACATTTATTGAAAGATAAAGGGGTATATAATAATTTAAAAATAAAGAGGGAATTATGGGGGAGGTGAGAAACCATAATACAACATATATAATTGAAATTAAAAGCGCATAACAATTTAAATAATATTGGACAAAAATGAGAAAGTAAGAAAAACCCTTACTTGGAAGTGTGCTTCCAACGGATTGAGAGAGGCTTGGGAGATGCTTCTTGGGAGATTGTGGAACCTTGGGTGGATTATAGAGAGAGGAGGGAATATGCTGGAAGAACTCAAAAGGATTTGAGTGAGGAGGAAGTGGGAGCTTGGGTGGGTTTATATAGGAAAGGTGAGAGAATTCTTTATTATTTAGGTTTGGGACCCTAACATTGAACTAATCCAAACCACAAACCATACCATGGTTTTTCCCATGGTATCTGGAAAAGGGAAGTGTAAAACCATATTTTATAACTCCAAAGTCATAACTTCTTAAAATAATGTGTTTTCTTATGTGGAGGTGAGTCACACTCTCAAGGAAAACAATTTAAAAAGACAAAATGTTTAATAAGTCTTGAAGGGTCCACTAAAGCTTTGTAAAATAAATCAAAAAAACCCAAAATAACATTATTTTAATGGTAAAACATATATTTGCCTATCATGAGGTTTATAGTATTTTATTACATCACTATTGGGTCATTATGATATCATAAACCACATTATATATTTTAACGGTATTTAATTTTTACCCAAAAATTTGACTGTCTCAGAAAATTATGAAAAATTTACTGTTGGATAATTTCGACGTCTTGATTCCAGAAATAATATTAATTTTATCCAAATAATTATCTAAATATGTTAATTTTCACTTTTAAAATAAAAAACCGATATTTATCGAAAATTCATGGGTTTTGACAAAAAATGGCTTTCAAACCTTAATAAAAATTACAATTGCGTTCATAAAATTATACGATCATTTATATTTAATAAAATTTAATAATAAAAATAATATTTTATTAAAATATTATTTAATTCAATAATCCATTAATGCATCAAAATAGATCTCTTAGTTGAATATTAATGAAAATTAAAATTTGTGCTTTAAAAACTATTTACAAGGTAACAATAATAAAATGAAAGTATATTAATTATTATATACAAAAATATTGTACATGACCAAAGTGCTAATGTCTTGTAACATAACCCCTTATAACACCCACATAAGACTGAAGGATAAGGTGTGTGATGGTGACAGACTCTTGGGGTGGCTCAGATAACATTTCTCGGGTGGTAATCTCTATCGACTTCCACTTATCTCGTAGGCGGTTCCGCTCAAGCTTCACGTATTCAAGATCAGCTTGTGTTTGGTGAAGAGAAAAGCCCAATTATGCCACCTCCTTTCTGAGACCCAACAAATGGGCTTCGTATGGAGAAATTTTTTAGGATGAGGCCATCTGTTCCTTTATCTGAGTAAATTTGGATTTGTTAAAACCCTATATTTTTACTTATCATGTGATCACTGTTCAACAACTATATTAGAAACGGTAACCATTCTTAAAATAAATCAAAATAATTTGAAATTTTATATAAACATTTTACATAAAGAGACATTTAATTATATCAAGTGGGATTTCCATTAATGAAAGTTTGGGTCGTTATAGACCCAACATGATCAAATAATTCCTAAGTGATTCTTACAAAAATTGAAGAGGAAGTTTCATAATCCAAGATGGGGTGCCATAAAAGATGACACTCAACCCATCATGTGGCATGACCTGAAGGTGATTCCCAATCCCCATGGGTTGTAAATTTGTTCCTCGGTATCAATAAAACATTTTTGGGAATGATTTCACCCATTATAAGTGACCATAAATAATAATCAATAATAAATAATCGCAACATGATCAATATCTATAACCAAAAGTGACACAATAACTAAAATTAAAAATTTTACAACTTTAAAAAAAATACAAAAAAACCAAATGGGGGGGGGGCAACAAAACCAAAACCCAAGACCAATATGCAACGAGAGGGTCAAAACCCTCAAGATACCTCCACAAATGCATGTAATAGAGGAATACTAGAAATCAGATCCACCATCACCACCATGATACATCTTTCCTTTACCTGGGTTATACATAAAAAATTATACATAAACCCAAGGGTTTATATAGGGTGTGATCCAAATCCTTGTTGTATTCCACCCAAACAAAAGATTCCATGCCATTATATTAGAAGAAAAATCACCTTTAAATTTTTAATAAATAACTTGGAAACATTTTTAAAAATATTTTTAAGGAAATAATTATGAAATAACCAATATTTTCAATTTAACTTGACATTAAGGTCCACCATATATCATCCACAAGAACCACATCATAAGAGAGGACCACGTCATGGGAAGTCCCGATTGGTACTAGAACTAGTGGATTCCTAGGGACCTCATATCTCCATTAATTATGGAATATTAACCATAACCCAGAGTGTCCTCATGCATGAGCCACTAGATGGAAATCTATCCAATGATCTAGTGTTATCCAATTATCATCTTGTTTAGTTAGTGTTGTATCTTTAATCTTTCTATAAGAAACACGACCTCATCCCCACTGATCCAACGAGTGTACTAGTCTTGGTCAACCCACCTAGATACCGAGAATTCCATTTCTGTTCAATTTCCATTTCACTTGTCACATATATCAACACTTTCATATACACACATAATCAAATATGAAAAAACATGAATAAACATCATTTTTCATAGGAAAAACCATATCACATTCAAACTCACACCCAAACCATTTTTAAGCAAGCTTTAAACCACTTTCTAATTTCATAAAACTCATTTAGAAGAACAATAATAAAAGTGCACTTGAAATCCAACCATTTTAATTTGAAAAACCACATTTTAACCCATACACATATTAAAAATCTTTTGGAAACAGATTTATCACCATACACATATTCCACAGAACACGTTTAATAATAAAATGAGGCATACCAAAGTCATCTAATAATGATAAAGCACTGAATCACCAACCTCAAGCTTGGAATCTTATGGTATCTAGTGGAAAACCAAAAATGAACCTGAAAAGAACACTATAAAGGAAATATTAAACTATAAATATCAATATTTTATCCAAAAAATTAATATTTAACCCTTATTAGATCAATCAATCCAATAGAAAATAATAACTCAAGGAGGAGGAAGAATAACCCTAAAAGAAGTAAGAAATCAAAAGAAAAGAATATTAGTTAATGACGATTTAAAATTAAAAGGAAATATCCACCCAAAAATTGAATTCCAGGGGGGATAATAAGGAGGGTAGGAGGATTCTGGGGCTAAAAATACTGTAGGTTTCAAATCAGGGGTGGTTTGGGGATAAAATCAGTATGGAGTAAAAGGGTAATTCACTATTTTTAGTGATTTGGATTGGCCACATGGTTAGCCCACATGGTTTTCCAAACCAGCCATCAATTGTGTGGTATCCTCTATCTAAAAAGAAACTAGCTGCATAGTTTCTTTTGGAAGCGAACATGTTTGTGCATCAAGTTTTGTGACCAAGACAGTTCCATTGTCCAGAGCACCTGGTTTTTCCTAGGTTGAAAAAACCTAACTTTTTGGAAACTGTGTGCTGTCTACTGATGGGTCCAAAAAACTCCATATTTCTCAAAAACATCCCAGGAAAACCAAGGGGAAAATACAATACAAAAAATAAATAGAATAATACCTCAAAAAAAATCACATATGTGATAATTCCCCCCACCATGGAAACTTTCAGTCCTTAAAAGTTCAACTCGAGTTTCTATCAAATAATAGAAATGGATACTGCACCTCAACAGAAGATGTTTTCTCCCACTTCTCATACTCATCATCACCATTATGCCAAAGCAGTTGGACCAAAAATATTGAATTCCATAGAATCTATTTCGCATGGAAATCTACAATCTGTACCGACTGCTCAAACATAAAAAAATATGATTCCAATTACAATTCCTCCCAATTCAATAAATGTGATGGATCCGGAATATAATTTTTCCACTAAGAGACATGAAACACATCATGAATAAAAATTAATTAATACGGAAAATATAACCAGAAGGAAAACATACCAATACTCTTGGTAATCTCAAAAGGTCCGACATATCTTGAGATTATATTACATTTCTTACCAAGAATACGGTGACCTAAGAGAGGTGATACTTTCCAAAAAACTTGATCACCCACAGAGTATTCTAATGTTTATCTCCTCTGGACAGTGTAACAGTTGTGGAAACTCTAAGCTATAAAAAACCACTACATAATCAGCTTGACTTTTTGAAAAGATCCTTAGACAATGCTCGATCTCAACAATGAGGTTTCACCCAAATATTACCAACATAAAGAGGAATGACACAACCCACCATAAAGAGACTCAAAGGGTTCCATTTTTATCTAGGATTAGTAACTATTATTATAGGAAAATTCACCCCTCACCTAATGAATATCCTTTGATCCTCTGAAATCCAACACACATTCCTAGATCATGTATTCCAAGATATAATTCACCCGCTCAATTTGACTATCCATTTTATGAGGGTATACCATACTCAACTTGATCTATGACCTTAATAACTTTGAAGGCCTTCGCAAAAACCCAAGGTAAAATGGGGGTCCTAGTCTAAAACGATAGCCAACGACACACCATGAATCCAGACTATATATGAAATGTAGAATCAACCTAATTCATCCACCCTAGATGAATCCTTGATTAGAATAAAATTAGATGATTTGGTTAGATGTTTATTCACTACCCAGATGAATTTTTTTCCCCGGGGTGTACAAGGCCAGTCAATGATGAAGTACATGAAAGCCTCATCCTAATTTCAGGTTGGAATGGGTAAGTGTCGAAGAAAACTAGAGGGTGTATGATGCTGTTCTTTACCGTGATGACATGTATAATAATGAAATACAAATTCAGATATGCATCACATCATGCCCAACCACCAGAACTGACAGCACACATCATAAAACTTCTTGGTGGTCCCAGGATGAACTTCCCACTGAGATTGCTGAATATCCTACATCACCACATTCCAAAGTGAAAATGACACCATGAAGTGACCCTTGAATAATGGATCTTTCTCAAGAGACAATGGCAACCCACTAGTCACCTCCACAACATTTGAAAACTACATTGAACCTCAAACAACTCATCATTCAACTACTCCTGCCGAATCAACTATAGAAGCGAAGGTGTCAACTGAACACTATCCATGAACTCACCTCTATTATGATCCTTGTTCTCACGATGCCTCTAGGATAAAATACCCATAAAAGTCTACTCATCCCTAAAATACTTTAATTATTTCACCACTACATTACTGATCAAAGCATCTTATACTACATTACCTTTACCAGGGGTGTTGATGATATCATAAAAAACCCCTGAAGGTACTCAACCTAGTGATGTTTCCATAGATTCAAATATTTTTAAGAGAATATATAAGCCAAGCTCCCATGATCAGAATAAACTACAAACTTCTCCCTACAAAATATAATGACACCATGTCTTCAAAGCATGAATCACCACTTCCAATTGTAGTTAATGGGTGGGTTAATTCTTTTCAAGTGGTCAGATTTTCAATAGAACCATATGCCACTACATTCTCATCCTCCATCAAAACACACCAAGACCCATACCTGAGGAATCAAAATAGACAACATATCCCGTTTCCCAATCCATAAAAATCAAAATTAGGGCTATGGTCAGCCTCCAATTAAGCTCCTCAAAAGACACTTGACACTCTAAAATCCAGTAAAACATAACCCCCTTCCAGGAAAGAACCATCACGGGAAAAGAAATTTTAGAGAAATATCTAACAAACTGTATGTAATACCCTGTGAGGCCTAGAAAACCATTGATATTGAAAAAAATATTTTGATGTTCCCATCACACCACAACACTTATCTTCTTCGGGTTCATAGAAACCCCAACTTTAGAGATCAAATTAAATAGAAACTTCACCTCCCTGATAAATAAGGTTCAATTGGAAAACATTTCATTGATATAATGGCCATGAATAGTTCCCAACCCGAGACTTCAATGACATTATTTCTCCTCCTCAGTTCTGGAGTAAACCAGGATGTCATCCAAAAATACCATGACAAAGGAATCGAGATACTGATTGAACACCAGGTTTATAAGATCCAAAAATATCATTGGAGAGTTTGTTTATCCCAAAGACATGAAAAAGTATTCAAAATGGAAGTAACTACTTTGGAAAGATATTTTTAGAACATCCACCTCTCTAACTCTAAAATGGTGATACTCAGAATGAATCCCGATCATGGAAAACCACCTTTTCCACTTAATCAAATTTAAAATGTAACTCCTCAAGATTTTATGAAAAATATTATTTTAATTTCATTGATGTCTTGTGTTATACGCTACAACAAAATTAACATGTTCTCTATGAAACACCATATTATCTTGAATTATATGCAAACAATATTCTTGGCTTGTGTTGTATGTAAGATAAATCTTCCTCAATAGCGTGTCTTGTACGCAATACTGAGTTTCACTAAACAACGATATATTGTTATAATATTATTATGAACAATCCGTTACAAATATCAGTAACTAAAGTTTTAATTTTATGACATTATAATTCATCTTACCCATTTTATAGGACACGGTATGATAATAAATTTTTTTTTTGGCTAAAATAAGTATTTTTCAAAAAATAAAGTTTTGCCACCATTTGATGGATCACCAATATTAAATATAGTTTTTGACATGTTTATAAGTTCAATTTTACAAATAAAACATCTTACTTGTAATAAGGATATAAAAATTTTCTTTGGATAAATTTTTTAGATTATTCTGATTACCTTCATATTTTGATGAATATAAAAATACGCTAAATTTTAATTAAAAACAACTTTTTTCATCGAGATAATTTATATGGTTAAATTATAATGTTGAATGGTTTTAAATTATAAATATAATATATTTTCACCATTTAATATAGTGTAATTAAATATGATTAATTTTAGGTTTAATACAAAGTTAAAAGCATTTCAATATTTTGAAACGTTTTAACTTTTAAGACCCGTTTTCTCAACAGCGAGATTAATTTTAAATTAAATGCTGAAACTTCTATGTTTTGAATTTAGAAATATGGATTCCATATTTGGAATAAATAGGTCCAAATTATTTTAATATGCTACTTTTTTATTTTTAGGCATTATGAATAGTAACTACGGTAAATTTTATTTACTACAGTTAAAGGTCAATCGAGTAATTGAGAGTAAAAATAAGATTATAAAATTACCCTGACACCTGACTAAATTCTATTGGATGAATAAAAGTCGACCCATATCACCTAAGGGTCATAATAGATCCATTTAATAGACTTTTAACCATGAAAAAGATGTAATTATTATTAAAACCAAAGAAAGTGACATCATGTCACTCTCTTATATCTTATAAGTGTAATAATTTTTATTTAGTGATAAAATTCATTAAACTTCGAAAATAAATAGTCACCAGAAATATAATAAAATTATCAACATCATGTGAATTTATTTATAATTTTTTGGGACAAAATAAGTATCATTAATGGTGACACAATAGTGATGCAGAAATTATTTATTTAGTGAAAAATCAATAATACAATTTTTATTAAACTAATAGTGATAAAAAAAGACACAAAAACCTGAACAAAACCTGTTGGTCTTGTATATGCAATCCATAATCATACAATGGTCGAATAGGTTACTATTTAGAGCCTTATAAAAGATATTATTACACTTATATTATTTTATTTTAAATGATGTCAAAGTTGTAACCTTCATAATTTAATAAATATAACAATTTATATGTTGTGATTTTAAGATGATGAATTAGTATAAAATTATTTTTATGGAATATATTAGATTTATATACATCATAATATTTTATTTTTAATTTTTATGCAACAAATAAGTATATTAAGTAATTATACAAAACTATTGTAGTAATTATTTTATGAAGAGAAATATCAAAGAAATGATTTTATAAGTATCAAAATAAATATTATATGAACTAATTAATGTTATCCAAGAGTTTTATAGTTTAATATGACTTGTTAGGAATCTATTAAATAATTTTTTTCTAAAATATATTTCTTTTGGATTTTATGTAATTCAAATAAAATAATAGTGTCAAAATTGACAATATTGTTATTTTATAAAAATAACATATTATAAAATTGTTTAAAAATCAAAAATATATTTATAAATTATAAAATGAAATTTATATGGTATAAAAGTTCATAAAGTATCCAATTATGGACAATTCACAACACATAAGTAATTATTTATAACAATTTAAAATTTAGAATATTATTAACACAAATAAAATTAAATAGAATAAATAAGTATAAATCAAGTTGATAGGGTATAAAATAAATTACCAACATGTATAAATCTTATTGGTTGATTATATTAAAACCCTATATCATCTAATATTTGTATTTGAGTCATTTGTTGAGGTTCTTAAGTGGGGTTTGAGTTTATTATAAATTAATATTTTAGAGGTTTCTAAAAGTGCCCCTCTCTTCTCTTATAAAAGGGAACCTCCTCCCTCTCCTCCTCAAAACACTTTGAGCCTTCAATCTCGGTCAAAACCTAAAAATATCTCCTATCAAATTCCCTATAAACATACTAGAGGTCCTGGTCTTTTTCAAAGACCAACTTTAGTGCCCTAAGAGGAGGTTTAGAAGAGGCGCATCAAAGAAGAGGTAATATCATTTACCGATTCTTTCAAATTCATTTCTTCTTCTACTTCCTATTATTTTTTTGTTTCATAATAAATTAATAAAATAAGTATAAATAATATAATTATATTTTATTAGAAATATGAACCAACCCTATTTCACATTCTATTCATCCTATGGAAAATGAAATCACCACGCGTGCATACATATGGAATACCATCTCCACACCGTGGTGTAATCTGTTTTCCAACCACCACCTTACTTGGATGGGTATAATGGTGGAAATAATGAATATATATGATTATTATAACATGATACTGATTCTGAGATATTATATAATCCACTCCAAAACCATTTAAAAATTATGGGAAGGATATCGTCGCTCGTGCGTACGTACGGATTACCGTCTCCACGACGCGATGAGATTCATTCTCCATGATAACCATTACAGAACGATTATAAAGTATATATATAATAAATAATGATGAAATTTATGAAATAATAATGCCACTGGATATATATATATATATATATGTACTCTACTTACTTCTATTCAATTCAATAAGGAAATAAAAACAGCGTTCATGCGTACGTACAGTCTACCGTCTCCGTGAACGGTGTATTTCATTTCATTTATCTATATATTATAAATAAATATTTCCTGAATATATATGATATATAAATCATGTTTTACATTCTAGAAGTAATTATATCATGATAACGTAATAATAAAATCAAGAACAAAAAGTCCAAACACATACGATAATTGATACGATTTTACCCAAACCACTGCTTTCACGTGGAATTGTCAAATGCACAGGTTATATAAAGTCGTAAGTTAATCATATATGATATCATAAATATTATTATGAATCTATTACAAGTTAATAATATGTTTAAACCCACTATACAGAAGTATCGGAAACATAAAGATGAAATTGGACATAAGGTAAGGGATAATTATTCTAATCTCATTCTTATCCAAGATTGTTTATTCATAAGTATTTACTCGGGTTATGTTTATCATCCATGTCCCTGTTTTCAAAAAATGTTTTCATAATATGTTTACTATTCTTCCATGTATGTTTAAAATCATTTTTACCCGTTGTTGAATTTTACCACATTGTATTGAAGGAATCTTTCCTTTATTTACCATATAAGGTACTTTTTGACTTTTCCAGAAAAAGTACAAGAAGAATGTTTTTTAACTTATATGGCATGAATAGATTTTTACGGTTTCATAATTCCTTATTTACATGAAGATTCATCTACAATATTTCATGATTATTTTCAACACAAATTCTTTTCTTTTAAAATCGCACGATATTTTGAGAAAAAAATGATTTTGAAGAAGAAATGATATTTTCCTGAAGAATTCATTTCATGTGTTTATTCAAAACAATTTTCCATATAAGATGAAATTATTTTGTATGATTATGTTTCAAGTATAATTTCTATATTATTTTCATGGTTTGATTTTTCTTATGATGATATGTATCAATTTGTTTTATATGGATTATGTTAAGATGGGATGATGTTTATGAAACCTATTCTATTCTTTGGGTTATGATGCATGATTTATGATTGTGTTGTGGAAAATGTAAGAATGATTACAATATTAGATTGGTGGGACCTATATATCACTCCAATTAATTGGTTAATGATTTATATCTCATGATATAGACCTGGATGGAATGAAAAGTAAATTCGGTTCAGTGATACGGGGTTGGAACGACGAGTAAACCCGGTTCAGTAAGGGACTTTGTCCACTACGATGGTCTTGGAAGTAATGCCATGAATTCTATAGACATCATATCATGTGATTAATGTTTTTCCATAATTACATGTTTTATTCACATGATATTCTACATGATTAATGTTCATTTATGATCTATGCCTTACATACTACCAATGTTTATTTCACAACTAAATATTTTTAATGTTTAAACATTATGTTAATGTTATTAAGTTAAAACTTATATGGTTTGTTCTATTTTCTCCATTATTAGCCTTAATGATCATTAGAGCTCACCCTTTTTATGTTTTATTTTCCCCAGGATATAAAGAAAGGTTTTAGGTAAGAAAACAAAAGGGAAATATCTTTATTGGAGATGTTGAAGATCTTTCACCACGATTAGAATATTATGTTCCGAGTTTCCAAAGACACTAAACTATTACGGTCCTTGTGTTTTTGTTGCTGTTATGTATTAAATATTCCACAAAAGTAATGTAATGTCCATGTACTTCGAGTTTGGGCTCTCTACATATTTCACTCTTGAATTTTCATCATTTAATAATAAACTAATATATTTGCAACCTGAGACACCCTGATAGGGGAAGGGTGAACCAAGGAGTGAAATGTTTCCCATTTAATAGGGATATTGTTTCCAAATTATTAGTAATTAAATAAACCTAACATGGTTAGTTTTACATCCACCACAAAAAAATCATCAACAAAAAAGGCATATTTATTTACTTCTACAATAAGGGATAGTCTAAAGATAATACACATTTAATTGTGGTGATGTACTGGATTCCACTAATCTTCAATAGTTCAATGGATAAAATTATTTTTTAATTGTCACTCTATTCCAGGCCCACTACCTTTACAAATTGATTTAAGGATAAGATCACTACCTCCATCAAATCACTTCCACTGACTCCTCTACTCACATATTAGAATGAATATCTTCTCAATTAATAAACATGTTGGTAACTTCCATATCATAAAGAATTTATTGGGTATTTTTCAAAATTAAGAACATAGTATGATTCTAAAACGTAATCCTTAATCTAAATAATATCTATGAGTGTTATTTCTCTAAAATATTCCTTTTTTCTAATTACATTCAGTTAGGATTTACTGAGCATGGTTCTCTCAAGTACCTTCTCACGAGACCCTTTGTGAAAGTATGGTCACTTAAGTACCTTGGAATAACCTCCATCACCAATATGTTCCCTCTTAAGTTTGGTTCCCGTAACTCCCTTTGATAAGGTGTGTTCACCCAAGTTTGTGTTCCCTACTCCCTTCAATTTACACTGATCGTGAAATAATGCTCCTATAAATACCTTTTCTAATGGAATTTATCTCAAGTACTTCTCACCCTAATTCCTTCATGAAACATTATTTACCCATAGAATTCACTTAAGTCCTAATTCAATAAAGTTTATTCATTCAAGTGATCCATTTATTGTTTGAGATCTATTTATCCTTTTCTTGGTCTTAGTTAGTTAGAAATAAAGGGGTAATCTGGAATTTATAGGAAAGACCATGACTTTTGAATAACCCATCATACTCTAACTTTCTTGGTGCATCATTCATGGAGAAAAAATTTGGTGGTTCCTGACTAACATGAACCTATTGAAAAGAACTAAACTGGAAATCCTGAAACCTAACTATTGTGAATAACCTTAATATTGATCAACATACTAGTGAAAAACACCTAACTAGTGTGATGAATAACTATTGTAAAACTCCTTCACTGAAATAAAGTAGATTACACTAATGTGAAAAATATCCATTGGAACAAAAAACAACATTTCAATTCCTGTAACAAACTTTTGGATCCTAATTACTATAAAATATCTCTATTTTAGTTCATACTTTTAGACAGAACTCAAAAATGATTGAAAAAAAACAAAGCACAACTTCAATACCCATGTTAGATCACCTAGGTTCTAATATTTTCTCCATTTAGGTTGATTAGAAATAAAAAGTTAAATTCATCTTTGCAGATACATTATTACTTCTATATGGAAACAAAAAAAACTCATCCATCACTCTATGTCAACATAAGAATTGTTCTATATAGAAAACAAGATTTCAATAGAGAATTCCAATTCCTTGGTTCATTTATCGTTATAGAACTTTCCCTTAATTATAGATTGACCAAAAATCATCCCATATTCCCCTATTCCCCATAAATTTTATATCCCTCCAGCATCCATACCATATACTCCCCGTTTCAAAGATAATTTATACACCGACATAACTTTTCACTGATCAATGGTTCCACTAAATAAGAGGCACAATCAGTCTTCATTATTCTCCATTGAATTTCAATAGTATAGTCTCCCCCTTTTATGATAAACCCAGGGATAAAAAACCAATGAATCATGAAACATTCCATATATATCATTTGATGAAAATAAGGATATAGCCGATAAATAAACCTTCCTAAAACTAAGGGAGGTTGTTGACCACTCAGGATCAATAAATGTTTCTTAAATGCTTGTGTACCCAATGACTTAGTCATGATGTTTGGCACTTGTTCATTGGTCCCAACATACTCCACTTTGATTATTACTTAATCAACTTTTTATTTGAGAAATTGATACCAAATATCAATATACTTGGTACATTATTGTTGTAATGGGTTTTCCTTGACAATAATAAAACGCTTTTTTTCCCATAAAATATCACCAATTTTAAATTCAAATATTCACCAATATCCTCTTATTTTTGTTTCATCTATAGTATTTGAGTGCATGTCTTTGTTGATATAATATATTTTTATTCTTCTATTCTCAGTGTAGTTATATTCTTGTTCTCACTTAACCGTCCTACATATTTAATTTCTATAAAAAATGATCCTCCACTTGTGTAACTTTAGTCTAAAATATCATGATCCATGTCAGTATAAATAAATTCCAATAAATCATAATTATTCCCAATATTAGTGACCAACCAAAAATTGAGAGTTCCCCATATATACTTCATGAATTTTTTAATAATTGTGGGAGGTTATTTTATTGTATTAATTTGGAAATGGGATTCCAAAAAAGTTGAGAAAATGATATGTTTCCTTATTGTAGTTAAGTATAGTAACCATCCAATTATTCTTCTATATATGGTTTGATCAAAAGATTTACCATCCCTATACTTCACAGGTTTAGTTCTAACCACAATCAGAGTTTGAATTGGATTGGAATTGGTCATATCAAATTTATTCAATAGTTCTCTTTCATACTTAATGAGAGAGATAAGAGTGTATTTCTATATTTTAACCACTTGAACCCCCAAGTATGTGAGTTCAAAAATCATGGAAATATAAAATATTCAACTCATTATACTAGTGAACTTTTCCATATGATTGTGCTTTCTTATTCTAGATATGATTTCATGTACATTGATCACTACCATAAACTTTATTACTTGGATTTTTTCACATAAAAGTTGTGATCAACACTACTCCTTTTGGATTCCTTCTTCTTAAAGTATAAATTGACTCAGTAATATGATTTTGATGATGATTTCTTTAGGATATACAAGTCCTTATTCAACCTCCACACTTTATTCTCATAATCACCAGTCAAAAATACCATTTTCTATTCAATCTAAACCACATATTAAACCACACCATTCAAGAATGTTGTTTCATAATCTATTAGTTAAATATTGTAACCACTTTGAATCTCCACCGCCAGGAAGAGATAGATTAACTCAAGTATAGTCATTGGTGAAATTGTTTCATCAATAATAACTACTTTTACCAATATGTAGCCTTTATATACCTTAAATGCCTTATTTTACATCACATTTCCATGTTCATTGAATTTATTCTTAATGGACCACTTCATTCCAATCACATAGTAAGGTACAAGATTCTCCAAATTTTACCAAGTATAATTCGTTCCTATTTTATCTAATTCCTCATTCATGGATCTAAACTTTGATTTATCCCTTTTCACTTCTTCAAAAGATGTTTTCTCCACAATTCATAGTAGATTATCATGCTTAGAATTATTTATTATCCATGTCTACACAAGAGTAGTTATATCAATGATTATATTGATGGATCAACTTCCATTTGCATGTTTTTCATTTGATTCACTCGATGACCACTACTATAAATAGTTATTTTAAAATCACTAGAAACTACCTTTAATAGTTCTAGAAAAGTGTTGTTATTTAAAGTGAAGATAAGGGGGGGGGGGGTCCCCTTTAACAGTGCTAAAAAATCACTAATAAAGGCCCCCTTTATGAATGATTTTTAAGCGTAGATAAAGGGCTACCTTTATCAGTGCTATTTTGAGAGGTGATAAAGGCCCAATTTATTAGTGAAATTTTGAGCACTGATAAAGGATACCTTTATCAGCGCTATTTGGAGCGCTCATAAAGTCCCAATTTATCTGTGCTTAATTAGCACTGATAAAGGCCAAGTTTCTTGAGCAAACCCAGCACCTGCACACCTGTACACCTACACAAAAACACAAAAACAACACGTTCACACAAAGCACAAAATATCACCATCACACATAGCACAAAAAGGCTGCACAAAACAACACCTACGCCCAAACAAAGAGTAAAAGAACATATCAACACACACAAGAGTTTTTCAAACAATGATATATAAATTTACATTAAATCATGAATAAAAAAACACACTAATATATACATTTCATACAATGTTTTATATGGTTATAATTATAATTATCCAAAAAAATAGTTAAAAACATTAATGTTTCATTCTTTCTGCATCCATGATCGCCTCTCAAAAATTGTCGTCCATGGTATTAATTATCGAACAAAGAATCCAAACTGAAGAAAAGAATTCCACCTATATAAGAAAATAATTATTATGTTAGTAATACAAAAATGAAATAAATTAAACATTAATATGAAAGAATACATTAATAAAATATCAATTTTTAATAAAAAAGACACATTTGGGTATGTAGGGGGCCATAAGACTAGATGATACTTGATACCTGACATTGATATGGGTAGGTAAGCAGCCTTAATACCAGATGTTGTGTGACATAGTGTGGTAGGGGAGTGTAAGGGTGGTGAGATGTGTAACTTGTTACAACCTTTTCTATTGGAGATATTTTTATATATATGATGATATGGTTGTTTGACCATCATGATATGTTTTACCTGTTACCATCATTACATGTCCATATTTCCGTGGATTGAATTAATATTTTTAAGAGGCTCAACACGATTCATTGACTTAAAAATATTGTTTTTTTAAGATCACATAGATGAGAAAATAAGAGGAAGAAATGTGAACAACAACATGGAATCCAATTTTATTTATTTATTAACAATAAAAAAGGGAAGAATCTCCACTGTCTAGACTCTCTCCCCTAACCCCCCAAATATGGGGGTAGGATAAAGTTAAAATACTCAAAATAGTATATGCATAGAATACCCCATTGAGCCCTTATATCTAATGTTATTGAGTAGCTATGGAATAACCAAAATTATAAACTGATTTAGTTTCCACATTTAAACCCGGTTTTAGTGCCTCTTATCTTCTAGAAACATCAAACCTGGACTTTTCTTCCACAGAGATAAGATTATGTTGCTCTATCACTATTTTATCTAAAACATTGATCATTAATTATAGGCGATATAATTTATGTTAGAGGATGTCCATCTCATATCTCCAATCAATGAATAAATTTTTATGAGCTTCTACTTCTATTGTTCACATGGAGGCTTCAATCAGATCCACCATCACCACCATGATAAATCTTTCCTTTACCTAGGTCATACATGAAAATTCATAAAAACTCCTAAGGGTGTATATAGGCTTTGATCCAAATCCTAGTATGATTCCACCAAAAAATATTCCATGACATAACATTAGAAATAAAATTACCATGCATGTTTTAAGAAAGAAATTGGAAACATTTTTAATAATTTTTTTTGTAAATAATTTTCAAATAAAATATGAAATTTAACATATGATTAAGGTCCACTATATACCTACAACAGGAACCACATCATAATAAATAACCACATCATGAGGAATCCCTCTAGTTACTAGCACTAGTGGGACCCTAGGGACATCATATCTCAGTGAAACAGGGTATAAAAACCACAAACCACAACATCCTCACGCACTAGATTCTTGAGGGGAATCCAACCCTAGTCCTAGAGGTCTCCAATAATCATAATGTTTAGTTAGTGTTTTATATTCAATACTTCTTGAAGGAACCATGCCTTATCCCTACTGATCCAACTAGCTTACTAGACCTAGTTTTCTCACTTAGATACCTAGGATTCCTTTTGTGCTGAATTTCCAATTCATAGGTAACATATATCACTAATTTCCCATACACACATCAAGAAATATGAACACACATGAAAAACAATTTCTTTTCATAGAAAAACCCATATCACATTCATAGGCACACCAATACCTTTTTAAGCATGCTTCACACCACCTACACAATCCATAAATCTCATTTAAAAGAATAATAAGAAAAGAATAGTTTAAATCCAACCATTTTGAGTTGAAAAAACATCTTCAAACCCATAAATATATTATAACCTTTCAAAAACACATTTTCACCACACACATATTTCATAGAACCCATTTAAGTAGAAAAGAAAGCATACCAAAGTCAACAAATAATGATAAAGTGTGGAATAATCTACCTCAATCTTGGAATATTTAAAAATCTAGTTGATAACCACAACCACACCTCTAAGGAAACTTGTGAAGAAAATATTGAACCATTAAAAACAATATTTTACTCAAAAACGTACTATTAAACACTCATTATTCCAATAAATCCACTAAAAAAGAAGAACTAAAAGAGGGAGGAAGAAGAACCCTCTAAAAAGGAATAAATTGAAAGAAAAGAGGATTACTTGATAATAATTTGATGATCCACGTACAAACCCACCCAAAAATTAAAGTCCAAGGGGGATACGATGGAGAGGAAGAGGATACTAGGGATGAAAATACCACAATTTTTAGATGAGGGGTGGTTTGGGGTTAAAATTGGGGGACGGTAGAAGGGTAATTCATCATTTTAATGACCTGGGTAGGCCACACAGTTATCCCATTTGGTTTTCTAAACCATGGAGAAACCATGCGTTATCCTCTATCCAAGTGGAAACTTGCCACATTATTTCTTCAGGGAGGGTGCAGTCCTGTGCAGCAAGCCAAGTGGGATAGATAGTTACATTGTCGAGATAACAAGGTTTCTCTTGGGTTACTGTATGATTTACCATAACCAAGTTTAAAATATGCGCCACCTAAAAACGGGTTCCAAACCTCCTTTTTCTTCAAAAAATCTACATAAAACCAAGGGATAAATACAATACCGAAAAATAAAAAATAATACCTCAAAATTAAATCATGGATGTGATAGGATAAACATGAGGCATGCTCAAGTTGTCTCAATTATACCACTATAAATATTTAGATGAGGATTTATGGAGTTTTCCTTAGATGAATAAATAAGAATGAAAAGGAATTTATAGAGGGTTCACTAATGTAGTAAGCCTAAACTAGTTGGACAAGACCCACTCTATAAGGTATTATCAAGGAAAATAAGTTGATGATTCTAAATAAGGAATCTAGAAATAATTTTTTAACAAGTGGTGTCACGAAACTGATTTCTTCTACAATGGATTGGTGGAAAATTTGGAGTAAAGGGTCAATCCACAAGGAACAAGCACAATCATCTCCTTGATGATGTTGGAGGTACCTCTCTCTCCATGTGTTAAATATTTATGATATCTATTTTATGTGATGCACTATTAAGGGAGATATACGATCCATGGGGTGTGGTTTTATGGAAATAGTACATGTGATTGAGGTGAAAGTAAATTTATGCAGTTGGAGGAGTCAAAGATATTAATTTTTTTGTATCAGGCCTAAATCGAAAGGATTCACAGTTGAATCTGACTAAAAAAGTGGTTTCATGATAACAATTTTAATTACAAAACTAAATATGGGAGATACATATTGTAATAAAGTGTCAAATTTAATTTGGTAGTACATGGAGAAGGTCATGACCTTGAATAAAGGATGGATTCAAAGTCCTATATGATATTGATAGTTGTATAAGGACAAATATAGTGATCCAAAAGTGATTCCAGGCTACATATTTCGTTGTATTAAACCACTAAAAAGGAAGAAAATAACTTGACTATAGGATTCAATAACTTGAATCATTTTTCATGTTTATTTTTTAATAAACTAACATGTAGTATCATCTAATAATTTTTAGGATTTAAAAAATCAATTAGAAAGGTGGTTTATTACCATTTAGGTAGTTTCCTTGATTGGAAGACTTCCTCATCTCTAACACTGACAATATATATCTGAAATATGGAGAAATTCATGGGGACTTGGTGGTAAGTACTCAAAGGTGGTTAAGAATATTTTGGAAAATGGTGTAGCCCTCTGAAAAAAAGTTAGAACACCATTACCCAGTGACATCCCTAGTTTATCCCTAAAAAGATATATCAATTGAGCTTAAAAATGGCATGTATTAAACCTTTGGTATCTTATTTCTTATATAATATTCATTTTCATGTGATTATGTATAGGTTTAATGGATGAGTTGAATTTGAGTAAACTCTAGCTATATATTCTCCTGAGAGTAAGAGAGAGCCATGGAAAACTTTGGTATTATAAAACTAAACTCTTGTTTCATACACTAATATATAGATAAGAAGCTTTGGGTTTTTTTCCATGAATCAAATTCCAAATAGTAAATTCAATAAAAAAAATTGTTTAGATATGTGTATCTTAGTATTGAGAGAAATTTTCAAGATCTGATTTTTTATGTCTAACTAGTCTATTGAGAAGGTTCTGAAAGTGATTAAAATTGTTATAGGAAGTTTTGAGGGCCCTACATGAAATGTAAAAGGGAAGTTTTCCCTGATTTGAGGTATAAAAAACTCTACTAGTCATGATTTTTCAAGATTAATAAAATCCAAATATACCCAATCATTTATATCTGGAGATCATAAAATATCTAGAGAAATGTTTGTATGGATAAATGGGGAGAAAATATGAGTAGGTCCCTATTTGGAGTTCAAATATGTTGAGGGAGTGAATAAAAAAACTAATCTAAAAGAGATAAAGATATCCCTATTATTTTTTAATTAAACTCTCAACTAGTATATATATCCAAGATGTTTTCAAATGTCTACATATAATGATAAATATCTTGGTTTAATTATATTTTTAACAAAGGGAGAGTAAAAATGATGGAGTAACCCATCAAGAAATTCAAAAATATAGGAACTGATAATTTGAAGGTAAAATCTCAACAAAAATTATACATTTTATTTTATTGAAAAATAAGGAGAAATAGTTGAGTTTCACCATAAATACTTATTTTATTTTAAAGGGTTTAGAAGTTATAAGGAGAAGTTGTACTTTAGGAAATGTTGTCAACAAAATCTAAGGTGTGGGTGGTGGGGATTGTAACCAATAGGTTGTTTCTTGAGGTTTTTTGATTTTTTCAATAATATCTATTGGAGGTATTTAAATGTTTTATATGCATATCAAACAAAATTTTTATGGGATGAAAGTTTCAAGTTAATGACTACAGTTGGATGGTCAGAATTAAGAAGACCTAAATATTGTATTCTAGAAGATGAATACATTAGAGTTCAGATGATTGGTGGTTTAAAACTGGCGGTCAAATCGAGAGTTTAATATTTGAATATTTTCAATTTATATAATTTATGAGTTAAAATAAATCAATAATAAATTGTTGTTTATAGGTCTCTGTTGAATTGTCTAAGTCTCAATTCCTTAAGATTACCTTTTTGTGAAGAGTTAGAAAAATGACTAGGGAATGACTCCGTATTTGCCATTAGAGCACTCTGTAGGAGTCATTTCTCTGTGAAGGAGTTTATATAAGAGTTAGGAGAATCCATAAGAGTCATTCGGTGATTTTTTAAGACTAAAGTTACTATGTAATATTCATTTAATGTAGAGAAAATTCGATTAGGATCATTTGCAGCACCACGTAAGAGTCATTCCAAAAAACATTGTAAGTTTCATTTTCACATTTTAATGATCATTCCATGAAAAATTAAATTATATAAGTATAATTTACTACAATATAGAAGTTTTGATCCACGAAACTACCTAAGATTCATTTTATAAGGGTAAATTATTTCACTCCCTAAGAGTTATTCTTTTACTAATAACTTTAGAGTAATTTTCAGCATACCGCACGAATCATTTTTCACATCATAAGAGTCATTTCCTTTGTGACTGTTGGTCAAGACCCAACTTAAAGATAGTGATACCCCCAACCCGTTACTAGTCATTTTTTAAATATTCATGGGAATGAAGGAAGAGATTTAATTTTGACCAAAGGAGGATTATACTACAATATTATAAATTATTTAAAATTCTAGGATTATAAATAATTGGTTTTTAGCTAAAATCACACCATGAATCAGTTCCCAGACACAACGTGTCATCATGAATGAGAATAATATAAATCATTATATATGATTAATATTTTGGTCATACTATTGACGATAACTCATGTATTTTGTGTACAAGTAAAAACTTCAATTATTTTGAAGGATATATTTAAGATTATGGGAAATTCAAGAGGATGATTTATTAGTATTTATAATAGTAAAAAATGGAATAGATCTTTTATAGTAATGGTGATGTTATTATACCACGAATTGTGTCGAATTGATTGAGTGAGATGTCAAAATAGAGACCGAATAAGTTTTAATATTCAAAATATATAGAGATAACTCATAATCTATTTGGAATTTTTATAAGAAGAGAAGTGAAATAAAAGATAAGTAATCAGTATTTCTCATATTATTTGATAAATCTATACATTGAATAAAGGGATGTGAGAGTGTGAAAAATATTTAAGATAATAGTTCCAAAGAAAAGAAGAAGGATTAGGAAATGGTCCACATGATAATTCCATCAATAATATTCAGTTTCAAGACTTGACCCACTGGGGCCCACCTGACTAGTAGAAGACTGAGTCACCACTACCCCAAGCCTGCCTATAATTAATTAGTAGATAGGGACCAATGCTGAGTTGTAATATCACACATATGGGGGGCCATAGCCTATGATACCTGTAGACATGCACATGAATACGTATCCATGAAATGAAATAGATATAATAATATAACAAAAACCAAAATTTATGCACACTTATTCCCAAAATATGAGTATACAAAAGGTATTAAAAGAATGAAAAAGGGAAAATTAAAAATCCCACAAAAAACCAAAAAATAATCTAGCATTCTTAGGAAGAGGGTTCTACTATCAAATAAAACCAATGATACACACCTCAGTCTATCCATCTCTCTATGCTCCACTGGTTCCAGGTCCTCAAAGGACTAAGCAAAAAGGATTTTCAGCTGCATATGACACAACTTGTGTGGGAAAATCCCATGTAGGGGTGAGTATAAAAATACCCAGTAGGATCCCCAAAAAACATAATTAAAAGGTAGAAACTAAAAGGAAAAAGTCTTCTTGAGCCAAACTAGAGGGTAAAACCTTTTTGAGAGAGAATAAGAAACTCCAACTCGGTCACTCATTTTCTTTATATGACCATTAATATCATATCTACATGGAAGTTTAATAATAAAACACTGTAAGTAATCCCAGAATAACCTTGATATAATTATCTTAGATTCTACGTCTCTTGGGGTACCATACTCATAGAATTTCACATGATTATACTCGAGTATTATGGTATTTTGCATCCATGAGAACTCAATCCATGAGCCTTACCATCCTAGATGGAACACCTCTAAGATATATCACTTATTGTGCATCACAAAGATGATGGCATAGTCCCACCATCCCTAATGGATTATATATGAGAGAACATGCTCATCGACACTCACTATGGAGAAACCCATGCTGGATCCTGAAAAATATTTATACTTGGATAGGGGATCTATCCCATCCCTAATGGGGGACTCCACTAACCCTATTGGAAACTCAAAATATATCATTACTCAGATAGGGGATCACTCTTAGAATAGTTGGGGGACACTGTGAACCCAATATTCAAACTACATAGATCATAACTCTTAGATATGGGATCACACCCAGGACTGGTTATGGACACCAAAAACCTTACCGTGACTCATAACCATGATACACAAATAGGGGATCTCACTTAATACTATTAAGTTATACTGTAAACCCAACCCAGATCAAATTACCAAGTGGGGAATCATATGTATGGATATTCGCCAAACCATAATGAAAATTACCATAATGTATGTGATCAAATACTCAACGATGCCGTAATCCATATTGGACTAACCTGCTGAATAAGGGATCATCACTATATGTAGTAAATTTATGATGATACTATAAAACCCACATAGAGAATGTGATACGATAGAGGATCATAACTCAGTCTCTTAGAGGGATAAAGAACTTTATCCAAACTCATCTAGTAGAGGGGATCACAATCCTTTATTAAGGATGTAATTCCACATAATACTCGTATATGAATGGACCAAGGGAACTCACTAAATTGATACTTTTTCACACAAAACTAAAAGAAGTTTCCAAATAGCATCACCTCATGTCGCATCTATAACACCAAAACCATGGCCAACATTGTGTTTTACATAGAAAACCACTAAAGAGAGGCTACTCATAGGCCTCCATATGAGTTTTGAAGATGGATACACATGAAGTAGAAGTCTCCTGGGGAGTACATGTAATTTACCAAAAATACAAAACATGTCTATAGAAACTATCCCTTGTCTTGTCCCCTTTGGGTACTCAACATGTAAAAAGAAACTACATGGAATGTACCCATGTCACACTACATGTGACATATCCAAACCTTTGGGTGTGTCCCCACCCACACACAGCCTAGATGTTCATGTCACCAAACACAAAGTGTATCCTCGGTACACAAAGTGTTCCTCTTAGCTCGATCCAATATTGTGTTAGTGGATGTGACTATGTGTCACAACCCATACCCATGTCATCTGGTAGTGTACTGCCACATGGACATGTCCCCTGACATGGAAAGTGTGAACATGTTATCAGACAAAAAACCTAGTATCTCTACATAGTTTGTACCCCCATTACATGATATGTAGTCCCATAAATTTATCTTCCCTAAATGGAAAGAACACATAGAATTTTTACCTACACTACATTGTATGTGATCAGGATTTCTGAATGGAAAATCACTACAAGCCACCCAAAACCCCCGATTTCCAACTGAAACCCACCGATCTTCCATTAAGGGTTATTTATCAATTGTAATAGCATTCTAGAACAATAAAAAAATGAATAAAATGTGATCAATATGTAAAGCTCATAAATTTATCTACCAAGTGTAAGAACGTCAAAGCTTCAGTTCCAAAATGACCCCTAGATCCTACTATACGTTGATCCGATAATGATCTGCATAGAATATTGGGATCAGTGGTACCTCCTCACCTCTCTTCATCCTTGGATCATCTATCATTTTGGGAGAACCTATCCTCTCCCTTTTTTATTCTGTATTCAAAATGGGGTGGGGGTGGGGGTAGGTTTATTAATTTAATTTTATTAAATTAATAAACCTATATTTAACACCTTACCAATGTTCACCACCAACCAGGTGCCCGGTGCTGATAAAATTTTTGTCACCCCTTGGTTAAAACAAATATTCTAAACTCAACATTGGTCTCTGATTTTTGATATTAGATTCTAATCAAGGTTTTTTACATATTTACTGAAAAAATACATGCATGTGATAAAATATATAATTATTATTTTTATCATCACTTCATTGAGGCTCTCTATGCCTGAAAATCCTAGGCCAACTCAACATCTAGCATCGAAAATATTCCTAGAAATATTCAATATTCTTACATGGAAAATACAGAGTAATGAAACTCTCCATACCTTTGTGATTTTAGTTTTGAGATGTGAAATCCTTGGAATAACGGGAAAACTAAGCTCTCAACTAGATCTACCACACAAGTAAGTTCTCACAAGGGTTTCTGTGCTATTTACAAACATGAAATATTGGGAAACACAAGACCAAGAAGGGTCCTCTCTCTCCATATAAAGAAATCATCAAGCATGTCAAAATGACCCTCCACATCTACCGTCTAGCTCAAACTATGTTGATATCATGCAACAAATAATACACATTTTTCCTATATTGTGATAGGTCGAAAACACTAAGAACCTAGTCAAATTGTGGTCATATAGTCTAGCGGTACACCACTTTGCTAACCTGAAGCATCAATTAATGTAACCTCATAGTCCTCATCTATACCTTGATGGACTACACACACGACAAACATTGATAGAACACTAAGACAATTTACTTTGTCTTCCATTGGATTTGACCAAAACAACAATTACTGACTAGTCCTCCTAAATGTGGCGTCAAAAGGTGATATGGCAATTATGGAGCAATTACTATACCAAAAGAACATGAAAACCTATAGGATGTTATACAAAACCCAAACCGTTTTCACTTCATGGAAAAACCATCCCACTCTTGGGTGTACTATTGAGGGAAATTAGACTCCGGAGTTCTTAATCATACAACATGACTGGTGTCACCATCAATCCTTTTGAAGGCTGATATACTCCCCACCTTAGGAAAATCCATCAAGAACATGCTGAGTGGTTATCCAATCACTCAAGAACTCACAAATATAATCTTTTAGCAATCCCACCTAGCCTTTCTGAAAAAGAGGAGGTGTAAACACCATCAACTAGTGACATGTTGCCTCAAATACACTCACAAGGGTAAACTATAACGATATTAGCTACTATATTGCCTCACTCAACAACAAATAAAAGAAATATCACTGTTTGGATCTTATTATATGGCCAAACCCATGGGTGGATCTAAAGCTATCACAACATCAACCTCTTTTTGATCCACTATCACTCCCATGTCTGATCATACACCTCAAAAGAACTGGACCACCAAAATCTAGACCACAATCTATGATATATCCCCAAAAAATTAATACTATTAGAAAATTTAAAGAATTAATACTTAAGTGTAATGAAATCCAATATAATTCTGAGAACATTAGGTTTATAAAAAATAAGAATTCCACGAAACTGTCCATAAGTATGAAGGACCCGATTCATTAGTCTATCATCCATCTCTCTAGGGAACTTATGCCTTCCCAAGTACATATTTCATCTTACCAGTCCCTATGTCTAGAAACCACTAACTACACCACAGTTCCTACAGATACATGAGGAAAAACCTATATTCTAATGAAAATATCAAAAAATATCAAGTTAGTCGTTGGGTACGAGTCTATGCAGAAAACTCACACTCAGTGGGGAGGTAAACTTGATGTGTACTCAGGAAGACGTCTGCAACTCCACCTCTACCATCAAGAACCAAAAGATCATAGAAGTGAATGATCTATAATCTTCTTTGATGGTGCCTTCAAGAATTTAGGTCAATTAAAAAAATGTTCAAAGGGAATAAATATGCCTCAAATAGAGGATATGCTCAAGGAAAAGTGGACCATGAATATGTGCTAACTGTATTTGGAATAGTGAGGACGCATGACCATCCTAAAACCACATATGAGCCGCCAGGACATGAAAACCTTCTTCCTGAAGCTCATCATTTCCCTTTCGCACCTATTCACCCCAAATAAATCCTATTTTGACCCCTCAACAGAACATTCCACACGAAACACACAATTTAAAAGAACTCTTCCACTAAATCTTGACTCTATCCTCTTTGGTTAGCATTGACTCGATCACATAGTTTTATGTCATGTCACATGAACACATATCTATAGGGGAAGTGCATCTATTTCTTATGATACCAAATCCATGAAAAACATCACTATTATAGGGATCTTCCAATGATATAAATCACCCAAGATAATCCTTGATAAAGGAGTGGAATGAAAAGGGTATATCACACCTATATATGACAATACTACTAAAAAGTAGAAAAGATAAAAATTGTTCCCCTAATCATCCATAAAGAATATAGGTGATTGGCCTATGTATCCATAATTTGTCCCAACCCCAATCCTCTAGCAACTAGATCCTGGCACAAACCACCTAGGGGTAGTAGTGATAATAGATTGAACCATCTACCACTTGTTTATGTTCTACCCCCTCCTCTACCACATCCGTCATCTTGTGGAACTCCATGTTCCCCCCATTTTTGCTACCAAGGTGATCCTTCGACTTCCCCCCACTCAAAAACATAATGGGTTGAACAATATCATGTTATATGTCCTTTTCCATGACAATAGAAACATCGCCTCTCCCATAAATGAACATATTTGTTCTGAGAGACCGGATGCATAGAACCTTCACCCATGGATCATCTCCTAAAGTTCCTTACATTACTGAATCCTTGAATCTGCCATTTTCTACCATATACCAAATATTTAGCTCATGTATTCCATAAAAAAATAGTTAGAGACTTGTTAGATATAAATTTCTCCAAAACCAAGGCTTTATTGAGATCTCTATCATAAATGGGAATTTATAACAATATCATTGAACACCTGATCTGATAGAGTTTACTCTGATCTAAGGTCTATACTAAAAAAAATCTGGTCTCAAACCGTATCCATGGAGTATCATGAAATTTCTTCTAACCTCAATGAATACTCTTCCATATTCATTTTACCCTGTGTATTCTGTAGAAGATCCTAGATTTACACTCATATAAACATGGATGGATAAATATATTCCATAAATAGTTGCTAAAAATTTGTCTATGTGATTGTCATCTCATCATGGGTTTCTATCATAGGAATCCACCATCACCTAGTAGATCCATAAAAAAGACTCACCACTAGGACCATCATCTAATTAAGATATTCTCTCAGAAATAAAAAAACAGGTTTGAATGCCTCAATCTAGTCATGAGCTACCAAGGGGTTTGGATCACCTCTATACTTGGGAGGTCTCTTCCTATGAAACTCATGCAGTTCACTCATCGTGAATGCATTATTAGGATAAAATATTAGCAAAAACTTCTTCTTAATGGGTAATGGATTGACTAGAAAACCACATGGAGATATCGCCTCATTTGCAGACCCATGCACCGAAGCGACATCCCTGGGAGGATCATCATCACAATTGCACCATGGAACCCTGTCTAGATATATTCATGTTGGTATCATAAAATAGGTCCAAGAATTACCACTCAATCATATCCCTACCCTATGGGGTCCACATGACCAACATAAGGATGAGATGGCAGTACCCCAAGCGCACCACAAAAAGGCCAAGGGCTAGTGGCCAGTGTCGAGTAGGAATATCAAACACATGGGAGTCCGTATTCTATGGTACATTTCTTCAATTACATACATAAATATACATGAAACATTATAGATATAATAATATAACTCAAAAAATTGATGCATACATCTATCCTACAATCAGAGAACTAAAAAAGTATTGAATGCATGAAAAAGGTCAAAATACATGACCACCTAAAACTATAAAAGCCTCTAACTTTCTCAGAAGGTGGGGAATGTTGTCAAATGAATCCACTAGTACACACTAGAGTCTATCTATCCCTCTATGCTCTGCCTACTCTAGGTTATCCATAGACCCCATCAAAATGTATATCATCTGCATAATACATGACATATTCAGGAAGATCCCATACATGGGTGGGTATTAAAATACCTAGTAGAAACCCCAAAAACCCAAATTTAAAGGGATAAACTGAAATGAAATTTTCAACTGAACCCAAATATAGAGGAGAAAACCCAAGCAGGTGAGATCAAGAAACTCCATCTCGACTGTTCCTCCTCTATACATGACCACTCAGTTTATCTGTATATGGAGTGTCAATTAGAAATCACTATAATAAATTCGGTAATAAACTAGATATACTCATCCTAGATTCCAAGTAACATGAGGAAATGACCTTATAGTATGTCACAAAATTTTACTCAAGGATCAAGGTATTTTTTTTCTAGGAGAATTCACTCCATGAGCCATGTCTTCCCCAATAGAATAAAAACAGTGATATCTCACTCATTCAACATCACAAAGATGATGGCAAAACCCTACCATCCCTGATAGAGTGCATTAGAAAGAAAAAGATCATAATAAATCACTATAAAGAAAGTCATGATAGGACCCAATAAACCGTGATACTCAGATATCAGATCTCACCTATCCCGAATGGGGGACTCCAATGACCCTATTGGAAACATCGAGTATCTCATCACATAGATAGTGGATCACTATTAAAATCATTGGGGGATACCATGAGACCAATATGGAAACTCCAAAGATCATAACACTCAGATAGGTGTTCACAATTAGGACCCCTAAGGAACACCAAAATCCCCACAGAGACTCAGAACCATAATACACGGATAGGTGATCTCACTTAGGATCATTGGGTGATAAACCCAACCCGTATCATACCTCCAAGTAAGGGATCATGTAGATGATGATGACATAAGCCATACTGAAAATTCCCACTATCTTGGGGATCATATACCTGAAGATAAAAAAAACCATAATGGGAAAACCAACTAGATAATGGATAACCACCCTATATGTGAAAGTCAAGATGATACCACAAACCCCAAATAGGAAAGACGATACAATAGAGGATCCGACACGAACTGTCTAAGGGATACATGGACTCTATTTTAACTCATCCTATAGAGGGGATCACAATCCTATACTAAGTACATAATGCCAAACTATACCATTATATTAATGGACCAATAGAACTCACTAAAACGATACTAGTCCACACTATATTGAAATAAGTGTCACACTAGCATCACCTCACATCGTGTTACTAATGCCAATATCATGTCTACCACCACGTTCTATACAGAAAACCATTTAGGTGATGCTACAAACAAGACTCCATCCAAGTTTTGAATATGGATATACATAAGGGAGAATCTTACAAGGGAGTACATGGTTTGTACCTATAGTAAAAAAATGCTTCTCTAGAAACTTCCCCCTTTTCATTTTCCCACTCGGAACTCTGCATGTAAAAGGAAACTACACATTATGTACCCATGTTACATGGTGTGTTACCTCATCCAAACCTATTGGTGTTTCACCACCCACACATGACCTAAATTTCCATGTCACCATACACGTCATGTACCCCTGGTACATAGTGTGTGCATCTTGGCCTAGCCCAATCCAATTTCCTTGGCCATGACCATGTAACACAACCCCCACTGAGGTTATTTGACTATATACTACCACAAAACTGTGTACCATGACATATAAAGCCTAACCATATCCTCATCCGCATGGTCTGGCCACAATTCAAACCATTTACTTTCAATACATGGTGTGTAGTTCTAAAATTTAATCTTCCTCAAATAAGAATAACACATGACATGTTCTCTAGCACTACACACTCTGTGATCGGGATTTATAGCCATAAAATCCCTATAAGCCATGAAAAACCACTGATTTACACCTAGAACCCACAAGTCTACCACCAAAGGATCTCTAAAATTCATAATAGGGATAAAAATCCTTAAAATAATGAAGAAATTGGGATCAAAATGTAAATATCAAAAATAAATCCTACCTAGTAGAGAAATGTAAAAGATTTTGGTTCCAATCTATGCCCACAAGCTGTTGCACCGTGATCCTGTGAAAATCAAAATAAAAAATTTGGATTGGTGGCACATCATCACATTGGTTCTTCCTCGGATCATCCATCTCCATGTGATAACCTCGACTCCCCTTTCCATAAGTTGGAATCCAAACAGGGTTGTAGGTTTATTAATTTAATTTTATCAAATTAATCAACCTCTATTTAACACCCCTCAACTTTTTCCAATAATTGGGTACCTGATGCTATCAAACATTATGTCACACCTGGGGTAAAACCCATGTTTAAAGAAAACCAAAATCTCAGATTTCTAATACATGTGTCCGATATGTATTTTTTACACATGTACTGAAAAACTGAATGCACATGATAAAATATACAATTAATATTTTTATTGTCAATACACTGAGTCTCTACAGGATGTAGATACCCATGCCTAATCAGTTATTGGATTTGGAAATATTTCTATAAATATTTTAACATCTTATATAGGAAAACATATGTCCAATAATATCAGTTATGTTGATGGAATTGGGCTTGAAGGAAGATAGAATATCATTATGACACTTTGATGTTGAAAATAAGTACATCATGATAATTCCAATGAGAAGTCATCCATTTGTAGAGAGAAGTTCATATTCTAGTTTTTATAGAATATACAAAGTAATAAATTACCCAAAGAGGATACCCTCATTGAAGAGTAAGAGACTAGTGAATGTGATGATTTACTATGCATCTACTTAGAATTGAAGAGGAAAGATTTCATACTTACTTTTCCAATCATAAAAAAAAATTATATAAATTATTGAGGATAATTATAGAGTAGTTTACAAAGTATAAGATGAGGAAGTGTTCCTTGGGTGAGGAGTATATGAAAATAACGTTCCTTCACTGAAGTAGTGAGTTTAGGGTAATGAGAGGGAGTGTACCTATGATATTCAGGGAAACATTCCTAATTTTTTTTAATAATTCTAGTATGTAGTTTTACCTCTCTGGTATCTCAAAATATTATTGATGTATTCTTTTGAGATTAAACATTAGGGGTTAACCAGGTAAAACATTAGTGGACATTTCATGATTTAATTTTATACACATCAGCCTATCATTTAGTGAAGAAGAGTAAAAATTCAAATAAGTGAAAGGTTAAACATTGTTCTTATTAATTTGGGAGAATGATTCCTAATAAAAATAATCAATTAAAAAGTAAAATTGTTTTAATCAGCCCAAAACCTTATTAAATCCCCCTTTTACAGTGTCCCTGGTTGTAATATGAGGTCATTAAAAACTTCTTCTTGGGGGAACAACCATACTGGGTTAGGAAGTTACACTGAAATACCTTGGAGAATTAGAATAGTTGGAATACGAATGTGGAGGTCCTTAATAGAATACTCCCTATCGGATTATTCCTTTTTCATTACACCCTTGTAGACTCTAATTGGATAGTGAAGGGAACCTCTATTCATATTGACAATCCCATTATTATTTTCTCTTCCTGAAAATCAATCTTATGAAAAATTTCTTGGTCAAATTAAATTAATATTCTCAAAATATAGTATTTACTAAACGTTAATTCTTCAATGACATTAAAGGTATAATTGTATGGTCATGTGTATCTGATTAAAGGAATCATATAATAATATAGGCATCAATATCTCTTTTTTAGGCTTCTAAAATAACCTATGGGAAAATTAAAATTATTATTCATATTTAATACTAGGGTACATAAATTTTTTTTATCATGGATCATATCCTTATTAATATATTTTTTAATATTATCGTTCTCTATGAGAAGATTTAAATTAAGATCAACCATATTTGAAATATACTTCAACTTTTACTACCTTTGTTACTTTTTATCTTAATCATACTGTACCTTTTTAACTAGGGAAACAAATGAGGGAAATAAATCAGCCTCATCCTTGTTTTTGTGGCTAGTAAATAAAATAATTATACTAGGATTGAAAATAGTAGGGGTATATTATTACCTTAATTTTTATGAAATTTGATGTACTTAACTAAGGGATCAACAATATGTATTATAGAATAAGTGGACAATGGGGTAACTTTATACAGTAGGGACTTAGAATTCTATCTAGATGAGTTTTTTTATGATATCCATATCCATATATATCTTTCTATATATTTTTTAATAATCCAATTTTATGTTCTTTTGGTCATAAAATTTAACACTAAATATTTCCTAAGAATTAGAAAGTTTCTTCACATGATTTAAATTCTCCCCCAATCTCATCTTCACTAAGGGACACTTCCCCAAAAATACTAATTCAATATTCTTTATAAGGTTGTTACAACCAAACACTTGAGAAGTAAAAACTAGTGTTTTATTGTAACCAACTAGTTAATGAACCCTCATCTTATATATTGATAAAAAACCTATCTTTGTATCATATTCATTGCTTTTCCAAACACCCTTATAATCACATATAGCTATTTTTAACTCATTTGGTAAAATAACCACTAGATCTAACACTACCAAAATCCTTATCACTATGGGATGCTTGACTTAAAATGTATAATAATTAGATCAAAGAAATATTCCTTGTTGATTCTTGATGGATTCAAGGATGGATGGATCTTCAAAATGAAGCATTAAGTCTAAAAAACATAGCCACAATGTCATAAATTAACAATATTGTGACATTTTTAAATCCTTTTTACAAATTATAAGTATAAAATGATGGATCTCAAAGATCTATAATTCATAAAACCACACAAATAAAAAATCATCCATGATTGAAGATGAATACAAATATGTCATGGATATAAGAGCCTCATAATCACTGGATTAGATATAACTCAAGATGAATTTATATGTTTCTCAAAAAAATCATCTGGATATAGATTTGTACAAAAAACAGCGATTAATTTTATATTCATGATATTATATATCCTAATAAAATTCTTCCTATGAGATGAAGATTATTGGGTTCACTTGTGACCTATATACGGGTCATATGGTCCTATATATGAGTCATCCAAGACTATGTATGAGTCAATTAGAATGTTGTATGAGTTATAGGGAATGATGTATGTTCTATTTACATTATAAAGAAATATATTATATATCATGATGCTTATGATGTTCCATCAAGATCTAAACATAATGATTCTTGGTTAAGCCATGATTCAAACTATGATTTGAAGACATCAAAGGGAGATGATGTATTGAAGGTCACTATCCCTTTATTCTCTAATTTTCAGAAGAAAATATTTGAGAAATCTGTACTATTGATCAAAATGAAGTTTAATTTAGATGATTCTTGAGCTATTGAAAATTGCTATAAATATCAAAAATTCATTGAGTTTCAAGAATATTTATATAAATAATTTACTAAAAAAATTTGTAGGGATATTTTTTAGAAGAATCTTTAACCCTATTGGTGGAATAAAATAAAATAATTATATAGCTGAGAAAAATAACAGAAGGAAATGAAGAAATTAATTCCTAGAAATATATTTATAACAATCCATTGGGGAAAAAATATTAGATATAATTGGAGAAAATCAGGTATAATTTGTTGGCGGAGATTGTGGGTTGTTGTGAAAATTATTATTTTTTATATATTCAATGAGATTCTTGATATATCTCCATCTTGGGGAAAATACAAAATGAATAAAAAAATAAAATATATGAGGAGATTACTTAGAAAATCAAGGGTGAGTATGAGATAACTGAGGAAGAGTGAATATAGAACCTATAAATATAAATTAGAGATAACATAATAGATAAAGAGAAGATAAGTATTTTATGATTACAAAGAAACACTAACTGGGAATCAAACAAAAATGAAGATGATGAAACTAGTGTGTAGAATTGTTCCTATGACGAAAATTATCACATTTATAAGAAAGATTAGAATAATTTAAGTTTTATAGAGAGGAATAAACTTCTACTATTGATCCTCATATGAGTTTCAAGTGTATTTGAATGAGGAGAATTTGGTTTTGTAGATCATAGAAGCTCACATGTCGGAAAAAAGAGTGTAATGATTCTTTGAAATATCTAACAAATGATTTATTGAAGAGATTTAGTTGCATGTTTTTATTGTTGTAAATAAATAGAAATATTACATGTTTAGAGGAAGGATGGTTTATTATTGGATATATTGACATCCCTGAATAGTGTGGTGATTCTAAGGACCTATTGAGAATGGATGAATGGTTAAGAGGGAAGGGAGTGAATTAACCATTTTAAATATATTTAACCATTTATAATGGTTATGTAAATATGAAAATTATATAGTGGAAAATTATCATAGTGATCTTTATATTATTTTGGATCTAAATGATCCTAAACTACACTTCACTTCTCTTAAACACAAATAGAGATGACTCCTAATAACTATAGAATCTATACTATTTTAAAGGGATTGACAACCTTGAACAACTAACTTTTTAAACTCTAGAGGCACAACCCAAGACAATATTATTTCACACCAAGTGGAATAACCTAATCAACAATCTTTTTACGAAACTTTAGTCACAACCCATAATCTACCTTTTAAAGTGGATTTATAATAAAACAATGCCTTTTTCTTAGACCAAGTAACAAATGATTCCCTTTCCTTCACCTGCAATAGCTGAATCTATACTTTTTGTATGGGGTAGTATAACCCAAACATACCTTTTATGGTTGGTATAACCTAAAACAATTAATTATAGACAAAACTATAATGGACTAAGAACAATAAAAACAAAATTAATAAGAAATAATCTGAGTGTTGAGGCAATAAGGTTCTATCCAATGGAATTAGATCGACTGATTGAAGTTCTAAAAAGAGTGGTAGTTGATCACCAAGGTGTATCGAACAATACGGTTCAAGAATATACACAAAAATGCTAACATGGTTTGGTTCTATCAAAATCAACACAAAGAGTTGGTAAATGAAAATTTTATTCAAAGAACGAATTTGTTTCATTTAATCATTACCAAATAAATATGTGATTAATTTATTGAATACACATTCCATTTGTCACTAATTCAATAATTTGTAAAACTAAAACATGATTCATAGTGGATCCCATTAATAAAAATTAATACATAATTAAATAAACTCATAAAATAAAGTATAAATATTATGGGAAACTTCCCATAATACATGTGAGACATACATTTTTTTTCAAATAATTTAAATTTAAACATTTCATGTTCCAAGAAAATAATGTTTATATTAATACAAGTATAATTATATTTAATATGGTTTAAATATAATATAAACTATCTCTAAATAAATTCCTTAAGGATTAAAATAATTTTTTAGTATTTATTGAATAATTAAATCAAGGGAATCATATAAAAGAAAAAATAAATAATTCTTAATATAAAATTATAAGAAAAATAGTGCATGTTTTGTATTAAATTATGAAAAAGTCATTAAGTGACCATAGGTAAAAATATTATTTTAATACATTTCCAAATGTTCACTCATGATAAATTTATTTTTCATCCTGAATTCAATTTATTTTTATTTTTGTAGTCATTTCATTTTTCTTTTATGGTCAGTTCATTTTTATTCATGGGTTAGTTCATTTTTCTTCTTATGGTAAATCCATTTTTCTTACTATGTTCAGTTCATTTTTTTCTTTTAGTTAAATCATTTTTATTCTAAATATATGTTCATTTTAATTCTCCTAGTACAATTATTTTCATTTTTATGGTCCATTATTTTTTATTTTTTGTGGTTAAGTTATTTCTTCACTTGGGTTTAATTGATCTTTCTTCTTAAAACCAGTTTATTCTTCACTCACAGTTAGTTCCTGGTAATCCCAAATTTTCACTTAGACTAATAATAGACTAGAAACATAATCACTGAAACTCATGTTAGAAGGAATATCGTATTGAAGTATACACTATGAGAAATTATAATTATATAGTAATAAAAAATATTGTAATTATGTAATCATAAATAAAAAATGTGGATCATAGAGACACTTCAACATTCTCACCCTATCTAAAAATTTCAAAAAAAATCTAAATTTTAAAATTTAAACCTATTTTTAAACTATTCAAAACTATTAAACAAATGACCCCCTTTAATTTGATAGGTTTATCTATGATTGAATATCATTATTAGTATTTAAATTAAGTTTTCTAATTAAAATTGAACATGAAAATCCTTCCATGAATGATTACTTGGAAAATAACCATCTTAAAAGTTGAAATAATCACATAATCAGGATTTCTATAAATTTAAACATTTTCAAGAAGTATGTGTATAATTAAAAAGATACTTGGGTATAACAATATAAATTCTTTTGGAAAAATACTTTATAAGTCTCAAAAAGAAATGAAATAATTTCAAGATTTTCAAGGAATGGCATATAATGATTTTCAATGAATAAAATGGTATTAAACTATTATTGGCCATGCTAGTGAGAAGAATAATTCTTTTTCATGTATACTATTATAATTAAAAATATCACTAGAAACATATTTTTACCCCTATAAATAGATTTTTTAAATTGAGATTTCTATTATACTAAGTTCAAATTTTATCATGTCAAACATATCTAAATCTAAGTGTTTAGTAAAAATATCATAATATTGATATTATATTGAAACAGATTCTGAAATGATATTTACTTTTTGAAAATTATGTCTAAGAAAGTGATACTTGACATAAATGTGTTTAGTTCAGGGTGATGAAAATGATTTTTAGAGATATAAATTATAGAATTATGATCATAATAATTAAATATGTTCCCAAAATTACAACCAAAATTAGAAAGTGTTTATTTAATCCATAAATAATGTGGAAAATTAAATGTAGCAAAGTATTTTACCTCTTACCCATTGATAAGGCCACTAAATTTTGTTTATTATAACTCCATGATACTAAAACTTTACCAAAAACGCGAGACATTCCTGTTGTGTTTTTTTCTATTTTAAAACAACTAAAATATAAACAAAGAACCTAGATGTGAAAAATAAATATGTGTAGAATAAAATGATATAAGATTCATAGATCCTTTAACATATTTAATTACTCTTTTTCCTCCTTCAAATGACTTTATTTTTATGTAGTTTAGATTCTTGAAAGTATACATAATGAAAACATAAAATATGGTCTGAATATTTTCAAATAAAGTAAACTACCAATTGTTTCTATAAATATGATATTATCAATATATTTTTTCTACTTAATCATAATCTATCTTAAAATAATTAATCATTGGAACATTTTAGATTTTACTATACTGACCAAAAATTTAATTAATGAAAATTCCTCTTGAATCTAAGTAAATGTCTTATTATATAAGATGGTAATATAACAAATTCCCTTCCTTTGTTTTAAGTGTCTGGATTTTAAAATAATGTTAAGAATTGTGACTGTTGTTAATATATCTATTAAACAATGGCCACATGATTAGTCAAAATATGGGTATATAAAAAATCCAATTTACTCAGATAAAGGAAGCGATGAACTCATATAATAGAGTTGCTCTATACGAAGCCCATTTTTTCGAGCTTAGAGGGGAGGTGGAATCACTAGGCTTCGCTCTTGACTAAACCTAAGCTGAGATTCAACACATTAAGGTTGATAGGAACTGCCTATGGGAGAAGTGAAAGTTGGTAGAGATTACGACCCGAGTGATGTTATCTTAGCCACCCCAAGAGTCTTTCACCATATCACACCTTACCCTTTGGTATTATGCATGTTTTATAAAGGTTTATGTAAGAAGATCCTATCACTGAGATTATGTACATTATTTTTTATAGATAATATACATTCATTTTATTAGTGTTACTTTGTAAATTGTTTTTAAATAAAAAATAGAATTTTTTAGTTAATATTCAATTAAGAATATTTTTTTGATGAATTATTGAGTTTTTTAATTAAATAATATTTTAATGAAATATTTTTACTAAATTAATTTTTATTAAATACAAATGATTGTATAATTTCTATGAATAAAATTGAAATTTTTATTAAGGTTTGAAAGCTGTTTTTTTCAAAACGCAAGAATTTTCGATAATTTTAGGTTTTTATTTTAAAAGTAAAAATTCACATATTTAGAAAATTATATAGATAAAATGTATATTATTTTTAGAATCAATACTTTAAAATTACCCAATGGGAAATTTTTCATAACTTTCTCAGACAGATGATTTTTTTGGTAAAAATTAAATACTGTTTAATTATTAAATGTGTTTTATGACATCATAATGAAAAAATAGTGATGTAATAAAATACTATAAATGTGTTGTTCAGAAAATATATGTTTTAACATTAAAATAATTTGATTTTAGGTTTGTTTTGAATTATTTTACAAAGCCTTAGTAGACCCTCAAATATTTATAAAAAAATTTAACTATTTTAATTGATTTCCTTAAGTGTGTGACACACTTCCACAAAGAAAGCCTAATATTTTAAGAAGTTAGACCATTGTTATTATAAAATAATTTATTCCTCCCCCATTTTCAAAACCCATGGGAAATATCTAGGGGATGGTTTGTGGTTTTGTTTAGTTTAATGTGTGGTGTCCAAAACCTAAATAATGAATAATTCCCTCTTTTTTATTATATAAAACCACCCAAGATCCAACTTCCTCAGCACTCAGAGCCATTTTATCTTGACCAAACTCTGCCCTCCTCTATCTAGTATCCCTGAAGGCACCCCAAGCTCCCAGGAATCCTCGCACAAAGCCTTATTCCATTTTATTTTCAATTAAAAATGTTGGTGTATGATTTATCACCTACCCCAGATTGATTTCTTTATGTTTGAATGATTATAGAGCCATTTATCTCTCATTAATTCCTCCCTTTCACACCCATTACCATGCAAAAATTCCGTAAGGAATTTCCCTCTACTCATTTACATTCAAGCAATTATTTTGTATTATTAATATAAAATTACATTAATTATGTTGGTAAATTATCTATATGACCCCTTACTTTACTTTTCATGTAAATATTATGAGACACAAGTTTCTCTCTCCTCAACCATTTTTATAAATTCTTATGTCACACCATTATGTTGCCAAAATTGCATGGCGATTTTTCCAATCCGAGGTCATTATGTATTAAATACCATTACCATTTCTATATAAAGGTTATTCACCTTTATAAACATTTAATTATTGATTATAGAGTTTCATGTATGAATTCCACATTCCTTTATCGTGAAATAAATTATGATCTTTAATGATTCCATGCTTTATAATCCATGTGGCATCCATATGCAAGAAATGAAATGTTTAAGAAGGGTGTGCCTTGATAGCACTGCAATGTATTGGGAAAATATTAGTATCATGTTATGTTAAGTTAAATAAGGGTTTAACAATTATAATTCAAGTGAAATATGGGTTTAATCATTATTTATGTGCAATGAGCCTTGGATCATTCTAATACCATGTTATGTATTGTGGCCACATTTTAATGTTATGAAAATCATGCTATATCATGACTTTATGTTCATGGGTCTCTTATGATCCTTTGATATGCATATAGCCTAATATGTATGGTATTCTTCTTTTTATGCCTTGTTTACTTGCTTACTCGGCTTTATATATCATCTTTTTCTTATGCATGTCTTTGGGTTATCCCATGCAATTCCAAGTATGAGGGATTGTTTTGGTCATGTAAAGGAACTTTTCAACAAATATGTTGTGTTTTTTGGTTCAATTCATTATGTAATGTTCTTAATCCCAAAATAAATTAGGCCTCTCGATCATATATGTTGTATCAATTGATGATTTTATGTTATAAATCATGTTTAAGTATGGAATAAAAAGCAGAGTTTTTATAATTGGTATTAGATGAAAGGTTTAGTTATTTTTTGGATTAAGATAAAAAACCCTAGTGAAAGCCTTAGGGATAAGACTAAGTATAATAAAAGAATCTGTAAACTTGGGTGAGTATTGAGTATTTGATTTATCAAGAAACTACAACCCTATCTAGATACGAGCTAGTAGAGGCGGCTCTGACACAAATGTATCTTGGGGTAAAACCCGAAAACACCACTTTGAGCTAGACTCGAACAGGAACTGGTGCATAAAAACTGGCCTTGCTGGACTCTTGGTTAAAAAACTCCTGGGGTTTATTCATTGGTAAATTCATAATCTTAGTATGAACCATTGTTAAGGGAATAAAAAAATTCCCCTAAGAATATATGTTCTGAAGTAGATCATGGATAACAAAGATTAAATCCTATAAATTCCCAAGTTAAGGAAATAAATCTAATTTATAATTCATCCATTTTTTTCTTTGGATTTCTATTTATGGGTTAGCCCTAACTTTCCTTTTATTCCATCCAATGGCCGGTAATAGGAGGACTCGGACTGAAAACTGATGCGAAGTTCAGTGTGATGACTATTTCAATGAGATTCCCAATACGATTGGAGTGGGAATCACGAACTTTGTCGTGATAATATCTCAGTTAACTCAAGATTTGAATAAAAACATGGGTCAAGAGGAATGTTCATCCCTCCTAAGAAATAACAAATCGCAATAGAGAGCTTCATGAGATAATGGCCTCCCACTTTTAGTAGATCGTATGATCCCTCAATTACTGAACAATGGATCAACTCCACTAAGAAGATATTCTTCATCCATCAATGTTCTGAACAAGAGAAGATTCATTTTGATGACTGTCGTGTGAAACGTGAAGCTGATTAGGGATGGACATTGATAAAATTCAAATCTTGAGGAGGATATTGAGGCATTATAATGGAAGTATTTCTTGGAAATGTTTTTCAAAAAATATTTTCCTCAAACCCTCCGAATTAATTTGGAAAGTGGATTCATTGAACTCATGAAAAAATATGAAGAATTCATCAAAGAGTATGAGGAATACTTCACAGGGCTTTCATGATACTCCTGAAGCTTTGTTGTTACCCCTGAATGCAATGTTGACTGCTTCTTTAGTGGGATAAAACCAATCCTACCGAAATCTATAGTGATCCGTGACTTCAAGAGCTATGAGGAAATTTTTTAATGTTACCTAACAATTTAAATGGAGATTATTAAATATCATAATTATCATATGAATAATAATTTTAAGGTGGAATTCAGTTTTGGTAGTCTGATGTATAAATCCATTAGTGTTAAGAAAATCCAACACCCCACTTTCTAAAGTTACAAAAAGAAGCACCCTAGAAATTTTCTGAAGGGGATTAGGAAAGGATTTAGGTGTATAATAGAAGGGAATCTAGTCATTAACTACCGACAAGAAAAACATGTGGATGTGATATAGGAGAGGAACGCTCCATTATACCCTCATCAAGTTGTTCATTACTTTAACTTCAAGGAACCAGGGCACTTTGAAAACTTGTTCCCTAAGCTAAGTACTTTCAGAGGCAACCAACAACCTCCAAGGTAGTAATGGAGAGCTTTTTTCCATCAGTACCACTTAAGTGAACCTTGAAAATGAAGTGGTGACTGGTATGCTAGTCATTCATTCAATAATAGAAAACATTTTTTTTGATACTGGTTCTACGCATTCTTTTATATCCTGAAATTTTAGTAGAAAAATCCCAACACCATAAATAACCATGGAAGCAAAGATATCAGTGAGAATGAAAAATGGAGCAATAATTTTAACCCATGAATATAACTCCTCCCCTGTCATAATTTTTGGATTGAACTTCTGGATGAACATCATCATACTACCTCTAGTGGAATTTGATGTAATTCTTAGAATGGATTGGCTTTCCCTATATAGAGCCAACATAAATTTTTTGTGGGGGGAAAATCACTCTCTATATGGAGAATCGACCACCAATTCTATAAAAATGAAAAGAGGAAAATGAATTTTCTTTAGCACCAACATCTCATGTGTGGATATTTCTGCCCTTTGAGAATGCATATCTGGTTCTGATGATTGTGTCTAAGGAAGAAATCATCCTTTAATACATGCCTATTTTAAGGGAATTCACTGAATTGTTTCTTAAGGAATTGACTAGTATTCCTCTTAGAATAGATATTGATTTCTCAATTGAACTTATACCTGGGGCATTTCCAATATCCAAGACTCCATATAGAATAGAAGTTTTGGAGCTTGATGAGCTTAAGAAACAACTACCATATAATCTGGATAAATGGTTTATACACCCAATTGCTTCACCCTAGGGTGAACTAGTCCTCTTCGTCAAGAATAAGGATGGTAATATGCGTCTTTTCATTGATTATCGTGAGCTCAAAAAAATCATGATAATAATCAAGTTTCCTCTTCCCCAAATTGATGACATGTTTGAGCAACTATGTGGATCACAATACTTATCCGGGGTGGATTTGCGGTCAAGATATTACCATGTAAGGGTGAAGAAGAAGGATATCCCCAAGACTACTTTATGTAAAAAATACGAGCACTATGAATTCATTGTAATACCATTCAGACTCACTAATTCTCCAGTAAAGTTCATGGACTTGATGCATAGAGTCTTTAGATATTACATAGAACAATTTGTTTTAGTATTTATAGATGATATTCTAATATTCTTAAAAACCAATGAAGAGGATGAGGAGCTTCTAATCACTATACTAGAGAAATTATGAAAGGAGAAGCTCTATGAAAAGTAAAACAAGTGTAAGTTATGGTTGAAGGAAGTATCATTATTGTGTTATATCGTCAAAAGAAATGGGATATCTATGGATAACTCCAAGATAGATGCAATTAAGGGATGTTCAAGGCCAACATTGGTAATGGTTATCAGTCTCTTCTTGGGGCTATTTGGACATTATCGCTGATTTGTGAGAAATTTCTCACAATTTTCCAACACTCTTACCAAGATAACTCGGAAGGGAGTAATGTTTTATTGGAGTGATGAATGTGAAGAGATCTTAAAGGAGTTAAAAAAGAGTCTTATTACTACACCCATTCTAACATTACCCACAAGTGTAGAATGGTTTGTCATATTGACTGATGATTTGAAGAAGGGTCTGGGTTGTGTGTTGATGTAAAATGACAAATTCATTTCTTATTCTAGAAGTTAATTGAATGTTCATGTGAAAAACTATCCAACACATGACCTAGATTTGGCTACAGTGATCTTCACTTTGAAAATTTGGTGGAATTACCTCTTTGTAGAGAAGTATGAGATATATACATTTCAAAAAAGCCTCAAGTATATATTCACACAAAAAGAGTTGAACATGTGCCAACAAATAAGGTAAGAGATGATAAAAGACAATGATTTCTCAATCTATTACCACCTTGGGAAAGTGAACATGGTGGAATATGCCTCAAGTTGAAAGACCCAAAAATTCTATCATTGATGAGAATTGAAAATATCCAATCTTATTTGATTTATTGAATATTGGCATGGGAATTATAAATAAGGGAACATAATCAATCCTTTCACAAATTATTTCCCAATCGTATATTTTTGAAAGGATAAACTATGATCAAAATGAAGATGTGTGAATTTAGAAGAAGGTTGAAACTTTAAGAAAAGGGAAATCCTTAGAGTTCAAGGTTTTTGAAGAAGGAATTTTTATATTTGGGACAAGAATATGTGTTCCATAAAATCCAGAGTTAAATAAATAACTTTTGGATGATACATATAGTTCCAATTTCTCCATTCAAGCAGAAAACACAAAGATGAATTGAGATATCCGATAGCATTATTGAAGGGATAACATAAAGAAGGAGATCACTGAGTGTAAATCAAAGTGCCTGGTATGTCATCAAGTAATGGCTAAGAGGCAGAAGTCCAAGGGGATGATGCAATCATTACCAATACCAAAGTGGAAATGGGGGAACATCACCCTAGACTTCATCACTAGACATCCAAAGAAATCCAAAGGAAACAATTCCATTTGGGTTGTTGTGGATCGTCCTACAAAGACTACACACTTTATTAATATTCCGGAGGATTTCTCATTGTATCAAATGGCAAAGATAGACATTAGTGATGTTGTAAAGATTCATGGAGCATCACTATCGATTATATATAATCAAGATCTAATATTTACCTCTATGCTTTGGAAGAGTCTTCAACATGCACTGGATACTAAACTAAAATTCAGTATGACTTATCAACCTCAAACTGATGGCCAATCTGAGCGGACTATCCAAACACTTCAGGACATGTTGAGAGCTTGCTCAATGGACTTAAAAGGAGGATGGAATCAATATATTTCTCTGTTTGGGTTCTCATATAATAATAGTATCCAATTAAGCATCAAAATGGATCCTTGTGAAGCCTTACATGGGAAGAGGTGCATAACACTGACATGTTGGGATAAAGATGGGTAGATAAAACACCTGGGTCCAAAAATGGTCGAATAATTGGTGAAGAAATTTAAGAACATACAATATCACATTAAAGCGACTCAGAGTTGAAAAAAGAGATATGATGATATTCATCGACAAGACCTTGAGTTTTATGTCAAGTACATGGTATTCTTCCCCATATCACCACGGAAGAGAGTTATGAGATTTGCGAAGAAGGTAAAGATTATTCCTAGGTACATTATCCCTTTTGGGATCCTTGATCAAATTGGAGCAGTGGCCTATCGACTAGCACTCCCACCGAACCTACCTCAAGTACATGATGTATTCCATGTATCACTCTTGAGGAATTAAATACCTGACCCATCACATGTACTCAATCTAGAGGTGGTTCCATTGGAGAATGACCTCTCCTATGAAGATAAGATGGTTAAGATATTAGATCATAGAGAAAAAGTTCTCTGAAATAAGATAATTCCCCCCATCAAGGTGTTGTGGTGAAATCTCAAGGTTGTAGAGGAAAAGTGGGAATCAGAGGAAGTGACGAAGCATAGTTACCCTCATCTTTTTTAGTATGGTAAAAGGAAAATTCGATGGTGAAATTTCATAAGGGGGGAATATTGTAACGACACAAATTTCATTAATGAAAATTACTCTTGAATCAAATTAAATGTATTATTATGTAAGATAGTTATATAAAATATGAAAGACCTTGGGTTTATGATTTTGAATTTCAAAATACCATTAAAAATTATGACCATTGCTGATATAGATGTTAAACTGTGATCACATGATTAGTATAAATATAGGGCTTTAACAAATCTAATTTACTAAGTCAAAGGAAGTGATGGGGTCTTCTAGTAGAATTCATCCATACGAACCCCATTTTTTAGAGCTCTGAAAGAGGTGTCATCACTCATCTTTTCTCTTTACCAATACGAAGATAAGCTTCGACAAATTAAGCTTGAGTGGAACTGCCTTTGGGAGAAGTGGAAGTTGATTGAGATTACCACCTGAGCGATGTTATTCGAGCCACCCCAAGAGTCCATCACCATAGCAGACCTTACCCTTCGATCTTATGTGGGTGTTATAAGGGGTTATGTAACAAAACCATAACACAATGTTTATGCGCATTATATAGAAAATATACATTCATTTTATTAGTGTTACTTTGTGAATAGTTTTTAAAGAAAAAATAGAATTTTTTCAGTTAATATTCAATTAAGAGATCTATTTTGTTGGATTAATGGATTTTTGAATTAAATAAAATTATAAACATATAATATGTCTAAACTAATTTTTATTAAATAAGAATGATTGTATAATTTTTTGTGAATACAATTGAAAATTTTAATATATTTTGGAAGCGGTTTTCGTCAAAACCCATGAATTTTCGATAAATACCAGTTTTTATTTTAAAAGTACAAATTCACATATATAGAAAATTATTCAGATAAAATGAAAATTATTTTTCAAATCAGGATGTCGAAATTATCCAATGGATAATTTTTCCTAATTTTCTGCGATAGTAAAATTTTTGGGTAAGAATTAAATACCGTTTAATTATTAAATGTGTTTTTGACATTAAAGTACTGCAATTTTTGGTCTGTTTTATTTATTTTATAAATCCTAAGTGGAAACTTCAAAACTTATAATACATTTTAAATTTATAAATTTATTTTTGTAAGAGTGTGACTCACTTCCACATTCGAAAGCCCAATATTTTAAGAAGATCGACCATTGGAATTATAAAATAATGTTTTACACTACCCTTTGGAAAAAACTATCGGTAAAAAAATGGTGTGGTTTGTGGTTTTTATTAGTTTAATGTGTGGGGTCCAAAACCTAAATAATAAATAATTCCTTCTCTTTTCCAATATAAACCCACCAAAGCTCCCCGTTCAACTTCACTAAAAAGATTTGGATATCAACCAACCTCCACCCTCCTCTATCTAGTATCCTCCCAAGGCACCCAAATCTCCTAAGAATCCTCTCTAAATCCTCTACTAAGCCTTTGGGATCACACTTCCAAGTAAGGGATTTATTCCTTTCTCATTTTTGTCCAAATTTCATTATTTTTTAATTGCATTTTATTTTCAATTAAAAATTTTAAGGTTTGATTTTCCACATCCCCCATACCTTCCTTTTAATATTTTAATGATTAGATACCTCTTTCTCTCTCATTAATGCCTCCCATGTACACTCTTTACAATGTCGAAATTCCGTAAGGAATTTCTCTCTACATTTACATTCAAGCTATTATTTTTTATTATGAATCTAAAATTCCATTAATTATGTTGAGAAATTAATATATATGACCAAATTACTTTCCATTTCATTTAAATATTATGATACACCCCATTATCTCTCATCAACCATTTTTATGAATTCTTATGTCACGCCATTATGTTGCCGAAATTGGACTATGATTTTCCAAGCCAAAGTCATTGTGTCATGAATACCATGACCATTTATCTATCAACGGTATTAAAATTTATGAATATTTACCTATTTATTATAGAGTTCCATATATGAATTCCGAATTCCATTATTGTGGAATAAATTATTGTCTTTAGTGATTCCTTTTTGTATGATCCACGTGGCACACTTTTTCATGAAATGAAATGTTTAATAAAGGTGCTCCCTTATTGCACCTCAATGCATTGGAAAAGATTAGTATCACGATAAGTCAAGTGAAATTAGTTTTTACTCAATATAATTCAAGTGAAATTATGGTTTACTCATTCTTCATATGTAACGAGCCTTGGATCATGCTAATAAGTTTCTAGTGTTGTTTCCACACTTCCATGTTATGAAAATCTTGCAATATCATGCATTTATGTTCATGTTTCTCTTTTGATCCTTTGATATGCATATTGCCTAATATGTGTGGTATTATTCATGTTATGCCTTGTTTATACCCTTAATGAGCTTTATAGAACACCTTTTTCTTATGCATGTCCTCAGGTTATCCCATGGAATGTTAAGTATGAGGGAATGTAGTGGTCATGCAAAGTAACTTTTAAATAAAGATGTCATGTTTCATGTTTTAAGTCATTATGTAATGTTCCTAAGACCCAAATACACTAGACCTATTTATCTTCTATGTTGTATCAAGTGATGATTTTTTGTAATAAATCATGTTTAAGTGTGTAATAAAAAGCGGGGTTGTTATAGTTACAACCATAAAGAACAAAAAATTTAACTAATTATTTAATATATTTTTATTAATTATGAAAAATACCATATTTCCTTTAAACTATTTGAAAACATTAAAATAACTTAAGTTGATCCGTAAGTCTCCTATCAAACTCTGAATTCATTAAATTTTAAAATTAATTATAAATAAAATCAATTAAGGATCCAAATATAGTATCTTTAATATAAAATTTAACAATTAAATTATATTTTGAATCCATTTTAATAGATAAAATTGGAATAGATTTTTACATTTCAAAACCACTATTGAAAAAAAACTAAGGAAAAAATCTCGTACAAAGATAAAGTATCTTTTTTAATCTACAAACAAATTTTAGAAGTTTTAGAACATGATTTGGTTTAGATTCACGCTCAAATCCTTGTGATTTTTTTCCATTAACATTCTCTGAAATATATCCATTTAAAAAAGAAATTCTTTTACATCTATTTAAAAAATTTTATTTACAAAAAGAGATGAATATTCCAAATGAATTATTAAGGATTCTAATAAAAAAATTGGGAAAATTTCTTCTTTAAATTCAATTCTTTTTTCTTTATTATAACCTTGATCCACTAATCTAGATATTTTTCTAATTATTTTACCTAATTCATCTAAATTATATCTAAATATTCATTTGGTGCCAATTATAGATTGATCCTTAGGGGGGAAAACTATATTCCATGCTTTATTCTTATTAAAATGATTTAACTATTCACGAATTTATATAATCCAATTTTAATTGGATAATGATTCACCAATATATTTAGGTATAAATCTAAAATAAAATCTTGATAAGTACAAACATTTTATAAAGAATTTTTATTTTTAACACTAGTAGTTTTATCACAAATTCGATTTTGAACTGGACAATCATTTTGGGATTTTAATTTTTTTTCATGAGAGAAACCCACCTACTCAATAGATGCATCCAATTTATAATTTTTATGTTTACAAAATTTAAAATATATATGCTATTACTCATCTTGGTTCAAATTTAAATTTTGTTTCCGTAAAATTATATTCATAAAATTTAACATGGAAAAATTCATCGACAACTAATGTTCTTTTTTTATACACTCTATATGATTTTCTAGAATTGTAATATCCTATAAGAATACACATTATATTTTGAATCAAATTTTTCTATTGAATCTTTGGAAATAATAATGAAAACTTTTACACCCAAATATTCTAAACACTAATAAAATTTCATGCATTTGCGATGGGGAATTATTGACAGACAAATGCCACAATGCAAATATACATTATTCACGAAATATTTGAGATAGGTTTAGTATTCAATCATAAATTTTAATTATTTACAATGAAATATTATATAGGTCCAAAATAGTTTTGGTGGGATTTTCCACTACCTAGTTAGAAATATTTTCACAATGGGTATTTGGGACAAACTTGTATATCTATCACAAATTCCCATCAACTCTGGAGTATCTGCAGTGGGAATTAATTCCCATCGTAAATAATTTTGATGGAAATACTTTTTGTGATAGAATTAAGTACATCACAAATAGTACTTTGTAAAAAATATGTCACTTTAACAGTATCAGTCCCATATTCCTTATTCCTCCCTATTCTTCTTCCCTCTCTCGAACCGATGCGAAACAACTTACTTACGCACCCACTCTATGAAGCTCTAGAAATTCCCTTTGCTTCTAATTTTTTTTTCAAATTTTTGATCATATTTTATAGTTATGAACTACACTTCCTTCCTCCATCCTTATTTTTTTGTATTTTGGTTCAAAGTTTTAAATACTGATTTGGTCAAAACCCAAGTTTATAACATTTCTTGAATTTTTATATTTTATTTGATATTTAAGGTTAATATAAATTTATTATTCCCTAGTTGGGTGTCCTGGTTCCCCAAGAGATGATTTAATTTAATTTATGGTATTTTTATCATTGTTTGTTGTTGAGATTTAATATATTATTTGGCGTTTAGGGTTGCTGGAAGTTTATTATTATTTTTTATTATTTTAATACGGTTATTATTGAAATATATTAAAAGTTGGTAATAGTGTGGATATATATATATATATATATGTGTGTGTGTGTGTGTGTCTATGTGTGTGTGTGTGCGTGAGAAAGAACACACATGTATGTATGTATATAGATTTTATATGTTAATTTGTTTTAAAAAATAATTAATAATAAATTTTATGTGAATAGTTTTGATAAAGAAATTATAAAATATTTATATTTGTGTATGTGTGTGTGTGTGTGTTTGTGTGTAATGTTTTTAATAAATATAAATGATTGGTTTTAAATAATGATAATAAAATTAATTTAAAGAAAAAGTTTTAAGAAAAACATTATTAATATGATTTTTTTTCTACAAAAAATGTTAATTGATTGGTTTAATGAAAAAAATTAGAGTTTAATTTTTTTAATATTTATTAAAAAATCTCTTAATAATAATTCATAAAAAGCATTTAATTATTAATGAGTCTTTATTATTAATAAATTTTAAATATTGGTGAGACTTATAATATAATTATAATAATTTGAAAAAAAATTATCGAAAAATAAATCAACAATTAGAAATTTACAATAATTCATATAAATGTTGTATTAATTAAAATTATTTGTATTAATAATTTTTATAATTTTTTTAAAAACACTTGACTGACACAATTATTATAATGCATTTAGGGTAAAAATTATTAATTTAAAAACTATGAAATCAAAATAAATATATATTCAAAACAATTATTAATTCAAAAATATTAACTCTAAATTATTTATAAACTATTTATATAAGTTATTAATTCAATATAATCAATTTTATTTATTATAAAAATTAACTATCAGTAAAATTATTTATATTATATATATATATATGTTTGTGTAGACTTGATATTTGTATATTTTTTTTAAAAAAGGGTTATTTTTTTGATGTTTCTTTATTAATTAATAAATTGTTATATATATTTATATTAATTATCTAAATTTTAAAAATAATTGAAATTATTAATAATAATAATTACATAATTTATAATTTATAGTAATTAGTTATTAAATATTATTAATAAGTAGTAAATATTTTTGTTAGTTATAAATTCTTATTATTAATTTGAAAATTTGAAAAAAGTACATAAATATGTAAAAAGTTGTAAAAGAAAAAATCTGAGTTATTATTAAATATTAGTAATATTTATTATAAATTTAAATATAAATAATAAAAAATTATTATTATTTAATAAATAATTTTATCAACTGCTAAAAATTAAAAAATTGTTTGAAATAAAATACGATTTTTTTTATCAAACCTTGCAAAAAATATAAAAAATAATAAGTATTAAAAATTCAAAATATTTCATATAAATGTTTAATTATTTAAAAAAATTCATATTAAAAATTTGTATAATTATTGAATTATATATATATATATATACATATATATAAATAATATATTTATAAAATATTAATAAAAGAATAAAAATGACAGCCTTGCATGTGATGTTACCAAACACACGACACTCAAAAATGTTATATCGTGCCTATGGTAAACCTTAAATCTCATACTCAATGGTGGTCTATGATTTTTCCTTTGATAAATAGTTTGAAAGTTACTTTAAACATTCATAAGAAATTATAATTAAATGATTAAAAAAATTACCCGCACGTGCAATGTTACTAAACACTCAATTCTCAAAAATGTTATGTCGTGCCTAGGGTAAAACTCATATCTCAGACCTAATGAAACTCTCAAATTCATCAGATTATACACAATTTCTAAAATATTGAATATTTTTATAAAAAAATTATAACAAAAATATAAAATGAATCACCCTCATGTACTATGTAACTAAACACCCAACACAAAAAAATGTTATGAAAAACCTAGGGTAAACCCAGAATCCCCGATCTAATAGTGGTATTAGATTTCTGATACAATATAACATTATGAAGATACTTGAATTTTTTTAAAAAGAAAAAACAAATATTAAATGGAATTACCTTTGTTTATGATGTTATTAAACCCCCAATGCATACAAATGTAATGTCACACATATGGTAAAACTCACCACCCAAACCTAATGACGGTGTCATATTTCTCTTAAGAGACACCATTTTATAGACATTCTATCATTTTCAAAAAATATAATGTGTCTTATATAATATATATAATATTTTTATTATATCTACGCTGAGCCTTTATGGGCCATGTGATTGTGTGCTAACCTAGTTTCTCACTCTTATTATATTCCATATAATATTTCAAGGTGTAAAAATATAATAATAAATTGAAACTAGTCAAAATGATCAACATTAATTATTCTTATTTATGTGTTTTTCTAGATAACTATGGACTCTAGAAGTAGACACCAATTTCTATTATGCAACAGTGAGTGGATAAATCATCAGTAAAATCCAGGTGGATCTAGTATAGATCCTGTATACATTGATGGTGTTGAAACCTTTATATCATTTGTATCATCGAATTCATATTTTATTTCTAGTGGAACAAGTTAAATTTCCATGTAAGAAATGCGATCTTAGGAGTTTCATTACATTTGACGATGTTTGACTTCATCATTTGTGTTTTTTTTCAGAAAGATTATATTTTTTGGTATCAAAATGGTAAAAATAATTTAGTAGAAAATAATTTTTTTTGGGTTCTGGATCCATCATTGTAGAATTTAGTACATGTGGCTGTTGGTCCATATATTCCTAAAATAAAAACGGGGAACTATATTCTAAATCCTTAATTAGAACCTTATGAACATTACTATATGTTGAAATTTATTGCGGTGGAATTATATCAAAAATCCTATATGAAAAAAATGAAACTATTAAAAATTTCATAGATATTAAATCAGATTTTGGAATGTCAAATATTAGTTTTGATTAGATTTTATCTTTGGTTAAATTTTTTTTCCTGATAGAAATACATCTCCAGAAGGTTTCTATGAACCTAAAAGGATTTTTTGGAATTTTGGTCTTAGTTATTAAAAAATCCATGCATGATGGAATAAATATATATGATATTATAGTAATTATGAATTCTCTATTAATTGTAAAAAATATAAAAAATTGAGGTATGAAGAGTAATGATAAGGAAATTCCAGAGTTCCTATGAAACAGTTGAGTTATTTTTCCTTTACATCTCATTTACAACATTTATTTACATCATGAAACATATTTGGATTGATGAAATAGAATAATAAAATATTTACATTAGTAAAAGCTTTAATCATCCATGTGATGGTGATTTATTGGAATACATTGATCAATCACATCCTTCTTTTTCTTCAGAACCTCACAACACATGACTAGGCCTTTCAATTGATTGTTTTGTGCACATGGTTCTTATGAATGTCAATGTTAAAATTAGAATTTTTTCATTACTATATACAAATTATCTCCTTGTATGTTGATGAAGAAACCGTATATATATTTTTTTCTTTTAATTCTAGGATATCCAAATAAGAATATGGATATTTATTTTCAGCCACTAATTGATGAGTTAATTAAATTATGTAACAAAAATGTAATTAAATTATATATAGTTACAAATCATAATTTAATATTGAATGTTACATTAATATAGATGATCATTCACGTTAGGGTGTATGGACTGTTTTATGGATGGAGAACACATGGTCTAAAATCATATTTGTACTAAATTTCTAAGAGAAAAGATTTTATACTTGTTAATGAGATAAAGGATAGTTATTTTGACTTTCATTAGAGATTTATTACAACAGATCACCCTTTTCAAAGGAAAATATATAATTTTTAAAAAGGTCAAATAGAGATAGAGGAACCACAAATAGTACTCTTAATTAATCATGTAAAATCTACTGTCTCTATATTACCTCATGTTACTTTTTGAAAAACCATTAACGAACAAAAAATAAATGGTTTTGGGAGAGATCATAAGTGGATAAAGAGGAGTATTTTTTGGGTCATTTCGTATTAGTCTGATTTTCAAGTTCATCACATGTTAGATGTAATTCATATTGAGATGAATTTTTTATATGACATAACTTATACGATGTTAGCACAAATGATAAGACCAATGATAATGTAAAGGCAAAATTATATCTTGACTGTATTTGTAGATGTCTTGAACATATATTATTTGGAGATAAAACATCACATTAATTAATGAAGCCAACATGATCTTAATCAATTAGTAAATAAAACCATTTATTATTCTCTCATTGGATTAGATGTTTGAGGTTACCAGATAATTATGCTTCAAATTTGTCTTATGTCAGAAATGGGAATATTACTAGGTGAAAAATCCATGACTCTCATTTCAATATTAAAAGATTATTGCGTTTTGGTCTTATAAAGCTACTGAATTATTCAATAAATATTTTTTTGACCAAAACGTCATATTTTTTCTTAGATATTTGTGTATAAAAATTAAATTATGATTCATTGAGTTTCCTGGAAAAGATATTGTTTTAATTTTATATAAATTTGAGAAAATATTCCATTTAAGATTCTTTGATTCTATAGAACATTTAATATCAAATTTTCTATATGATGCTAAATGTTGAGGGATAGTAAAATTAATATGGATTTTCCCATTTTAGATATTTACAAAAAAATTAAATAATAAATTATATAACACAACATCAATAGATGGTACAATTAGAGAATCATACTTGTTGGAAGAAATTTCAAATTTATACTCTTAATATTTTCAGTGGAAATATTCTGCAAAACATATTTAAATATGTCCTAATGAGGAGAATGTTAATGGTGTCACAATCCATGATCTATCAATTTTTAATTAGCCCAAGATTGGTTTTTGGGGTTATCATGAATGATGGATTATAGATAAAGAACTACGCAGAGCTCATACACATGTTCTACTGAATTGTAAAGAAATGACAGGATTTGTGTAGTAAGTACTATTTTTTTTTGTAATTTTTTTAAATATTTATATTAGATACAATTATTTGAAATAAAATTTTTATAGAATATATTATGACCATATCTAAAAAAATTATACAAATTATATCTTCTTCTCTTAAAGAATGTCATTAATATGATTTTTCATATTGGTTTCAAAGATTGGTAAGTTCTATATCTCTCAATAAAATAATAAATCAAATTTTCAATGATATTTACTATGAATATTTTTTATTATTTTTAGGAACAAAACATAAAAATAATATTTATAGTCAATTATGTTCACTAAAAAAATCTCCATTGAAGTTGATAAAATATTTTAATGGGTATGTGCTTAATAGATTTTGATTCGATACACACATATATGGTGATGCAAAGAAATCAATACATAGTGGTGTTTTTTTGAAAGGATATCATCATAAGGATTGTGAATATGAATTTTATGGTATAATGGATGAAATAATTGAGTAATATTATCTGGAACCAAATATGTAACTATGGTTAAATGTCATTTTATTGCTATTGATCAAGGGTTACGAGTTCATCCATGACAAGGAGTCATTGAAATTAAATATAAAATTATTCTTACATAAAAAGAACCATTTATGTTGGCACATCAGGAAAATTAATTTTATTATGAAAATTACTGTGATGTTTCAAGAGATTTTAATTGATGATGGAGTGCGATAAAAATTAACCAACATGAAAATCTGTTTATATAAAATGAAAATGGTTCAATGGAAGTGAAACATATTGAATTTTTTGAAGAAATATCCCAAAATATATGTCTAACCCTATGAGATATAAATATCGATGATGAAACCCCCCAGTTAAGTGATAATGATATAGATAGTGTTGATAAAGTAATAAGGGATGATGAAACTAAAAGTCATATAGAAGTTGATGATGCTGAATTTGAGGATGAATACATTGATCATAATCGAAATTAAGATGAAGATGATGATTGATGTATTATATTCATGTCTTTATTATTAGGTAATTATTATATTTTGATATTTATTAGTTTTTTTATTTTTGATATTTATATGAAATTTTTTTACTTGTTAGATTATTATATTTTGATATTTATGAGATTTTTATATTTTATATTTGAATAAAAAATTTCGTCCAGGTAAGAATATTTGTTTCAAATAGCTAGAGATGATCCTAAAGATATATTGTGCTCTCTCACTGATGATAGAATTCCTATTGTTGAGCCTAAATCTGCTGATACATAGGTTGGTGCACCTATTAGGTGGGGTTGGGGGGCCTTTCTCAATTGATTATTCCAAATCCTCTTATACCGAGGTGAAAATGTATTGATTTTGATTCTTGTTTATGGAGGTATTTTTAATTGTTTAAGATATTAAATTTTTAATAACTTTGTGTATTAATTTTGGTAATAATTTTAGGATTATTTTTTTATTTACATAGTTTTTATCATTTAGCTGTTGGGAAGGCTGGTGCGATTCTAAGAAATTGTTTTTATGAATCCTGATTTTCATGGGAGCTAGTTACCATCGATGTGAATCAGTATATGTCTAACCACTAGATAATATTTTAATAAATAATATACAATTTAAAATTCATTTAATTACTAATTTTTTTAATTATATTGCATAATTTACATTTTCTAATTCCTGATAGCATGAGATATTTATATACATGAGCGCCTACATGAGTTTCTACACTACCTTAGAAACTAAGCTATGGATAAAGATTTTGCTACCATTTTGGACTAGTTTAGAATCTTTAATAGACCCGACAATATCTTAGCTTAGATATGGGTTGGATGATGATATTATTGGATATGAGAGACTTTTAATAGAAATCCAACATCTAGAATTCAGAGATGAGGGAGTTAAGAGGTCACACATAGGGCCAGAAGTCATACATTTGACATACGTCAATGAAATATGGTAAGTGACATTAATTATTAATGTATGTAGACTTTAACTATAGCATGTTTGTTATATTATATAGGTCACCACTAAACAATATATTATGATGTTTGAAGTTTATAATAGGATGCATACTGATCCCCATAAAGTAGAAGTTTTAGTCAAGCGACAACGCTATATTGTCGTTAGTAATTTTTTTTTTAAAATTTCATGAATATTAATTTTATTGTTATTCACAAATTTAATTATATTTAATGGAAATATATGAGGCTGTGACTTCACATTCACTAGAAATACACGCTGAGAGAAAAAATATGCCACTGGTGATCTAGGTTTTAATGAATCAGCCTGGATATAGGAGACTTTACATGGTGTTGAGAAAGTTTGGGTGATTGGTATTTGTTGCTAACTAACACCTATGAGTTGTTATGGTACTTATGTGATGTCATCAATGAGTGTGAAGAGAGCTCGTGGAGAGTCAGAGTCAATGTCGTTGTCTGCTACACATTGTGAGGAGTGGTTGAGAGTATATGCGGTGACTTGCGCATGGTAGTGTATCCAGTTTCGTCCCCCCGATCCTTCGAGTGATCCTACACCACCTAACAACAATTGATGATTTTTGAAGTTTTATGATTGTTTTGTAATTTTAGATTACAAACATTTTATTTTTGTAATGATTTTTTACTTTTATTCCTATTTTAATTTTTTAATGAGTTTAAAATATTTAAAATATATTAAAATATTTTTAACATTTTAATTTTTTTTAATTTAATTTAAATTTTTTATTTTTTTATTATATTTAATTTTATTAATTAGATTTATTTTTAATTTTTTAATGGTTGATTTTAATTTTTTAATTTTTAATTTTGGTATTATTTGGAAAAATTATTATTTGTCACAGATGGACGTCCTGTCGTAAAAAATCAATTACGAAAAACCATCAAAATTATTTATTTAAAAAAATTGCGAACCTTATTTGTGATGGATATTTCATCCATCACAAATTACCACAATTGCAACATTGTTTTTTCCCACGATTCAATAGTGATGGACTCTTATTGTAAATGACTTTTTACGATGGAATTCCATCACTAATGTGCCGACACAAAAAAAGAAAGTACTAGAAGTGAAAGTAACAAATTATTTTCTTCCTTTATTTATAGATTTAATAAGCTATTATCTTTAAGAATGTACCAAGCATAAAACAATTGAAAACATGATCAGTATTGTTTAAAAATTGTTTCTTGAAATATTTTAGCAAAGAGTACACATATAACATTGTCCAATCCATTTCATATAAATTCATATTTTTTAGTTTTTATTCTACCATTTTGTCTTATTGTCTTAAAGGATGAAAAAAACATGATGATACCAATTATATTCATAGAATATATCAAATTATAGATTTGAAAACTCACCTTCTATATCACTTCAAATTTATAATATCATATATACATTTTCATTTTGAACAAATTAAATTAGATAATAAATTTAGATATCTCTGATTTATATAAAAGAAAGTAAGTCCATGTAAACCTACAATATACATTAACAATTAAAAATAAATAACATTTTACTTTAAAAACCACAGTTTTTATGTGGCTAAATAAATATGAATGTAAAATATGAAGGATTATAGAAGGCTATACCTATTTGATAAGAATGAATGAATCATTTTTCATCTTATATTTTAAGCATGAACTGCATATATTGGTGCTTCTCAGTTTCAACTCATCTTGATCCAAAACCCTTAATTTTTATCTAAAGATTATCTATTACCCAAAAATTGACATGATTCAATAATCCATTCCCTAAAATATAGTCAAATTATATAATATTTAAACGTTTAACATTCTGTTCATTTAACATAGAAAAATTAATTGAATATATTTTTAAATGATTGTTTCCATAAAACAATACTATTTTTTATTAAAAAGTATAAATTTTTTATTTTCTAATTTCAAACTCATTTTATCATCAAAAATATTTGATATACCTATTAAATTATGTTTTCATACTTCCATAATTAAAACCTTTTAAAATAAAATAAAAAAAATTAAATTCCTAATTTTCCTAAACCTTTTAGTTTACCCTTTAAATTATCAAAAAATGTTACACTACCACTATCACATCTATTAAAAGATAAAAAATTTGAGTTATCACCAAACATATTTCATTCACCTTCACTATCTATATACCAAATATCCCTTTTTAGCTTCCTGAACACATTTCATTTAAGAACAGATTCAAATGTATTTTGGTACTCATGCATAAGTGGGTCTTATGGTACAAGTATATGTATTCTTGTTGCGAGATCATATTTTTTCTGATAAGGAACAGATCCTTTAATTTTATATATTGGTTTGAAATTTATTGAAATGTTCGAATGGTTTTTTTGGTTATACCTTTAAGAAACAACAAATGGGGATGTTTCTGTATGTCTGTAGATAATTTACACTGTAAATATACATAGTTTGGCATAAATAAGAAATTTATTCTATAAGTTGTTTAGGGATTACTAGTAATATGAATGTACCTTTTATAAAGTGTATTTACACTATAAATTGATTATTTATGTTGTAAAAGTATCTTTAAGCTAAAAAATATGGGTAATTAACTTTCCCCTTAAATCCTTATAACTGAAATGCTCCGCTTTTCATCTAGAATTGAATAGTATCCCACTCCTTCCACTCAAGATCCCTCTCCCACTGATTCTTTTCTTTGAGATATCATCTCCACATGGTGTTTAAATCACTTTCAAATTTTTTTCATTTGATAGTTATTGATTAGCTCTTAAATCCAATTCCTTAATTTCTTCCATTATCATGTTGTGTGAAAAGCTAAATCCAAACGAGCTAATATTCCCTTTTTTCAGGAAATTTTTATATTTCTTTGACTTTTACTATATCATCCCAAATAAAAGGATGAAAATAGATGAGTAGAGAACTAACAAGATAAGGTTGGCGATCTTATACCATTTTCTCGTAGTTGAGTAATTTTATATCTTGCACCGTTGTTCTTGACGCTGTACTTTTTATGATTTTTTTAAAACAATAATTTTCCTAAATTTGAATTGTTATTCATGTTGGGATTAACCTCATACACTCTTTTCCATGATAGTGGATGGCCCCTTCTACTAGAGCCACCTCTTGTGGGATGCTTATGAAATGACCCCTCTACTTATTGATGCTTAAATTTCCCAACTACCTTTTATGGGGTCTTGTCTTGATGTCTAAATGAAATGGCTACATTGAATTAAATTGAAGTGGGTATAATGATCACATTTGGTGACTTTAATGTAATTAGTGGATTATTACCTTTATTAAATTAAATGTTAATGATTTTAAAATCATTCTTTGGATTGTATTAAAGCATGGTTTAATTTTAATATTGATGGTAATACATGAACATGAGATCCTTTACACTTGTGATACTCAGGCATGGAATCGCATATACATGTGGTACTCAGGCACGACATCCCATATACATGTAATAGATAATCATGGTGTCCCATATACATTTGATACTCAGACATGACATTTTATACATTTGTGAAATGTAGGAAAGGCATACCATATACATCTGATACTTTGGAATGGTGTCCGACATACATGTGATAAACATGTATGGTTCCCCTTATACATGTGATAATTGGGCATGGTGTCTAATACATTTTTGATAATTTGGTATAAAATCCCAAATACATGAAATAATTGTGCATGAAAACACATATTATTCATGATACCTTGGAATCAGATCCCTTGTCACTTTGCGAGACTCATAGGACTGTCTGTGGATACCTGAGTTACACATCAGGTCCTGGTTAGTAATAATATATATACATGTATATGTATTTCATCACTTATAAAGACCATAAATATACATACATAACTAAATATATATAAATATATTTAAATGTTCATAGGTATTCTGGCTTATTCCAAAGTAGGCAGTGCCATCCTGTTGTCATTTAGGAACTAGAGCCAACTCGTTTAAAATTTATATTTCTTCTTTACACTATTATATACAAACAATTCCATTTTTTATGAACATGATAAATTATAGCTGAAACAGATATCCATGGACTACTACGTATATATCACACCCTACTCGGTCCACCTATAAGTACATTAATATATCTTATGCATGAAAGTAGGTATAAATATAATCTTCTAGCTTGGGGTGCCCGATAATCTGTAGTAGGATATAGTATGGGAAGAGAGTACTATAATTTTTTTCTGACACTATTGGAGATAGTTTTGGGTCTTTTTATAACATATTTTATATTAATGAACCTATGCATCCCATGTACTTCACATTTTTCAAACATTCTTTACATGCTATCATTTTTTATTAGTTATTGATTGTTTTCATATTTCTTTATTATATTTGGATGTTTTTTGGTCCCATTGTTCTTTTATTTTTAATATTTACACCACATACTGTTCTCATACACTACTATGATACACTCTAATCATGAGGCTATAGTGTCCCCACCTTACCACCAAAGACCCTCACTTCCATTGAATAGCCTCGGGCATATGGGGAGGTGTGCTTGAGGACATTTTTCCAACTAGGTTTGGTTACTTATGAGTAAACTAGGTCTGGGACATTACAAAGTTGTATCAGATCCCTTTTACTTATTATACTATTTTGGGATATAAGGTAAGAGATTGGGAATGTGTTGGGATTTGGTAATGAGCATATGACATAGAGTATCTAACTCATGTACCTGTAAAATCTAATTTGTAATGCCTTATGTTTTTAAAATATAAAATTATTTTTGATAGAGTATGTGATACAAAAAACTAAACCAGTACAATAAATTAGAGTATGAATAGTATTAAATACATTATGATTTATATATATATATGTATATAAATATTTCATAATCAACATAAATTTATTGATAAATTTCTTGCTATTAATCACTCAATTTTTGGAAATGTCTTTTTTTCTTCAAAATATGTTTTCTTCAAACATGTTTGAAAAGAAATATTATAATTAGTTTTTTAATAATTTTTTAATATTTATTTGATAAATTAAACTTAATTTTTGACTTCATAATATAAATATTAAAATATGATGTTATTTTAGTATTTCTTTGGAAAATAGAATTTTTAATGAAATGTGAAAATAATTTTTTATTGTAAAGCCATCATTTATTTTAAAAAGATAATTAATTTTAAAGTACCATTATTATTTTAATTTGATTTCAAATTAGATTAATTATTCATGAGTTATATTTAATCTATTTAATTACATCTAAAACACCTTTATATCCGATTTTTGAATAAATTTATTTTAAGGCTTAAAAACACAATTTTTATGATTTTTTTAAAATTGCATAGTCTTTATTTATTATAATTATTGAAAATACAAAAAATGAGTATTGATTAAAATTCAAATTATATATATATATATATATTAATTTAAATTTATATAATTAATATTACTATTTTTGGAGTTAAAGAAAAATTATATTTTCCTTGAAAAATTCATTTTTTCAGAAAACTGATTTCCATCACGCTTGCTAGTTTTACATTAAATTAAGTTCTTACAACTATGTGATTTTATTTTGAATAAATGGTTCTATATTTTAAATAATCATAATTAATATTAGGTAATAAGTTCAACTTAATTTTCGAAAAATATAAATAGTAACCATAAGAAATATTTATTACAACAGTAAAACGAAAATATATTAATTATGGGTAAAAATAATTCTATGAGGACTAGAAAAAAAGTAACCCTAAGAGTATGAATATTTATATTTTCATTTAAATATAATAATTATTAGATTTTTTGTTTTTTATTTATAAATTAATAAATATTGATTTTGATAAAAATTAGATTTTTGATGCTTTAAAACAAAAATTGCAATTTTGGTAATATTTTTTTTACTAATTAAAGTATTTTGAAGTAAATTATATTTAAATTAAATATTATAATTAAATATTATATATTAAATATAAATTATAATATAATTTTTTTGAAATCAAATGTAATTGTTATATGGTTTCAAAAACTGTTATTGTTGAAAAAACTAGCATCTCTCAATAAATGTCTATTCTTGTTTTCAAAATGAAAATTAATATTTTATGTATTTTTTGGATAATTTAAATATATTTTTGAATTAGAATTTAAAAATTATCCAATGATGAATTTTTTATAATTTTTTGTGATAATATAATTTTCAGGAAGAATATTAAACATGATACAAATATATGGCGTGTTTTATGACATCCTAATGACCCAGAAGTGATATAATAACTAAACATGACTCACTTCCACATCAACAAGGATAAGATTTTAATGACTTCAGCCATTTTAATTTTAAAATAATGAAAAAAACTTCTATTTTTAAGAATACACGGGGAATGACCATTGTAGGTTTTGTGGTTTTGGTTACTTTGTTATATAGAGTCAAAAACCTAAGTTTGAGAAATAATAAATAACTTACCTCTCTTTTCTAATATAAACCCTCCCAAGATCTCATTATTCATCCATTAATAAATTTGGATCTTATCCTTACTCTTAAATATCTTCTCTAGGGTCCTACCAAGGTTCCCCCAATCTCTCATGAACCTCCTCCTAATCTCTTTGAATCACCCTGTAACATCCCGGTTTCGGGTGCCACTCTACGGGTGCCCCGAACCCGGTTCACCACATGAACTCAAGCGCATTTCCCCAATTTACAGAGGCTACCGACTAGCAGCGAGGGACGATGTCTGATAGTGGGGAACCTATGCCCTCATTTGTCAAAGTGTAGCGCAACAGAAATGAATAAAACATATAGCAACAATGGAAGTAGTAAACCATACTCAACTGAAACAAACAAATATAGTAGATATAACCAAACAGATATATAGATATGATGAAATATGTCTCTAGTTCTAAGAAAACAGCTAGAACATGTTACAAGTAGTACAATACAATACAACAAAAGTACAAGTACAGAAAAGCAAAACAGAACAGCCCGCGACATTGCGAGCCAATTCTCGGTCCCATGCTCTCCTACACCCCAGCAGCAATCAAGTAACTGTATAAGGGCCCTTTAAATTATCTACACCAGTAGAAACGTAATCTGTTTGGGCCAAAAATCATGGACCAAATAGGGTGTTAGTAATATATCTCAGTAGGCACGTTCCCAACTGTGTGAAAACATGCAACAACTGTGTGCAGAAGTAAAATGCAATAAACCAAGTAGTACTCAAAAGTAACCAACTTACCATTTTTATTTCCATTTAATTATTTATTTAATCCATTTATTATAAGAAAACAACACAGTGTATTTCTAACTAAATAGTCAGCGTCCACAGACACTCAACCCTTACCCTCAGTTAATCAGGAATATATCCCGTAGGTAATTGCCCACATGCATAACCAATTTTTCCCTCAGGCATACGTAGTGTCGCCCTCAGGCACAGAGTCTATTGTCCATAGGCACAGAAGAAGTTTCCCATAGGCTAAGATAACAATTTCCCTCGGGCTAAATAAAACAACACCCTCGGGCAAAGTAAAACAACGCCCCTAGGATAAATAAAACCCTTCCCTCAGGCATAATAAGCCGAGCCATGACCAAAATGTAAATAAACATTCACAAGAAATTCCTCTCAAGGAAATTATACAATCACTACTTTAGAGGCATACCCTCGCGTACCCAGGCCAAATGGCTAAACAGAGGAACGCACCCCCGGGGTGGTCCTGGATCGAAGCACTAATCCCAAAAAACAACTTTAAAATTTTATTTAATTACCTATAAAGTTCTATGAAGTTAAAATAGCGATGGACTCAGCCACACAACACCCCAACATGGGTTTTTGGAACTAAAATACACAAAACACACATCATTTGGAAAAAAATAAACACCAAGCCACCTACCTTAAACCCCCACAAACGATATACGCAAACTATGCCTTCTGAAACGTCCAAGAACACCGTATATATGAGGTAAAATAATTATTTCTTAAATGAAAATGACTCCCATTAGGGGAAGAATTGGAAAGAATGGTTAAAGAAGATTGGAGGGCTTACCCGTGCGGTTCCAACGAGATCGTCTGAGGCGGAAACAGATTAGAGGCGTGTTCTCGGCAGATCTCCAAAGCCTCGACCTCCTCTCCCGTTCCTTCTTCCCGTTCTAATCGTTCCCTGTGAACAGGGGAGGCTATTGCCCATTTTAAGAAAAAAAAAACAAAGTACACGGCGTGTACTTCCCATTTTTTTAACTGTTCCTCTGATGGCTTCCCGCCAACGTGGCACTTTTCACCCGCCGACATGACTACACGACGTGTCTTCATGAGTACATGGCGTGTGCTGCCCCACAGCTGGCCACCACCTTACTATTCGCCTGCCAACTGACTACACGACATGTAAAGGACCACTACACGGTGTGTAGTCAGTTCCTACACCCTTCATCCCCGGAATGGCCATACTCCCCGTGTACTCATCCCACACGGCCATAAGTACACGACGTATGGAAAAGTACATAGCGTGTACTTCCGAAATTTGGGATTTTCCCCCCATTTCCCTTATTTTCTTAAAAAAACTTAATTAAATGAGAAAAGAATAAAACCACACCTCAAGGATATGAAATGGGTTATAACACACCCTCTCAAGGTAAGGGACCTCTCCCTCTTCTTTTAAATTCAGGAACCTTCTTTGTTTTTAGCCTTTTGAATTTAAATTCTATTTTTTAATGAATTTATAGATATATATATACCTTCTAATTCATGTATTAATAATGATAAATCATTTATCCCCTCTCATTATAGCATTTACTTAATTCATTACTGTGCTTAAATTTAGTAATGAATCCTCTATTTATCCTTGATAATAATTCCAAAATCTTATTAATTTTATTCCTTTTATTTATAATTCCTAATGTTGGGATATATTTTACACACCCTCACTTCTATAAATTTTATTTAAAAATGATTCTATAACCCTTTCACTCTTCTCAAATCATTTTTTGAATATTTAATTACTGTTGTTATGTTGCTGCGATTTCACTATTATTTTTTCCATGATAATCCATTATATTGCGAATACCATCACTATTTACACTCAAGGATATTCAATTAGTCATACCTATAATTATTTTATTTGGGACTTATATGTATGTTTTCCACACTCCATGATCATGTAATTAAATTTTATTAAATATTATACTATGTTCAATGATCTATGTGTTACAATTAAGCATGTAAATGATGTGAGGGTGACGAGTGAACCCAAAATTATATTGTGCTATAATGAATTAGATAATTTCACAGTCTCACGAGATATCAAAATTGGTATTAGGGAGTGACCCTAATAAATCACAGGAATTTTTCCTCTATATTATGGTATCTTGGTGGTTAGTCTTGATCTATATTTATGATTCCATTTGTAATGTTTTTTTTCCACATTACTATATTGAATTTATGTTATCATACTATATAATGCAATATTGTCCATTTTTATGATCCTCAACCCTTTTATGTTCTATTTAAATGCTTATTGTCTAACATGTAATACTTTCTTCTTGTTATTCTTCTTTTATATCACCTTACTATTATTTATAGATCACACCATTATTACATACATCCCTAGGTTATCTCATGTATTTTTAGAGGACCAATGATATATAAGATCAAGTTAAGGAATTTTTCAATAATGTTATTATATCCCACAGACAATATGTTATTCTATGTACCTAATTCCAAAGAAACTATACTTCTTGATCTTCTGGGGTATATTTTGTGTATTCTTATATAGTAAATCATGAATTAATTTGTAATAAAGACACAAGTTTTCTTAGTTTTTATCAAAATAATGTTTAATTATTTTTTAGATTAAGATTAGGAAACTATAGGGAAAACCATAAGGATAAGAATAAAAAAAATAAAACATTACTATATTTTTATAGATTATAGAGTAATTATTTTATGAAAAAATACATCCCTGTATGGATAATTGAAGTGGATGTAGATCTGGCACATATATACATTTTGGTAACACCCAAAAACATCATATTGATCTAGAATCAATCGAAAACCGATGCATGAAAACAGGCCCTGCTGCACACCTTGTTTGACACTCACAAGGGATAAGATTTGGTAAGTGCACATGATCATTATAAACTATTATGAAGAAAATAATAATTCCAAGAAAAGTATACATTCTAAAATTTATCATGGATAACTTAGACTCAATCCTTGAAATTCATACGTTATGGGAATACAAGTCATTTATATGCAATTAGTTTAATGTTATTTACTTCTCAGTTATGTGTTTAATAGTTTAAAATTTTTCATCCAAAATTTTCCCTTGATTCTACTCAATGGTTGTACAAAGGAAGAACTGAGTCCAAAAACAATTTTATGATAAATACAATGAAATCCCAAATGAGATGCCTAATATAATGTGATTTCAAGTAATATGTACTATGATTATTAAAAAGTATCTATCAATGATCACAATTAAAAACTGGCACATAAATTAATGTCTAAAGATATCAAATAATAGGAGAACCATGCCTCAAGAATGTTTATCTGATAAAAGTTGTAAAGGGATGAATAATCAATTTTATGTTTGTTGAAAATGTGGAAAGTGACACCAAGTTAAATTCCCAAAAGGAACTATAAATTCTTTTAAGAGTGGAAAATTGGGCATAAAGTTGCTATTTTCAGTAAAAAATGAAGATTATAATGAAACATAACAAATTACATCCTACAAAACCTTTTTTATGTATTTTATGTGGAGAATGTGGGCATTATCCTAGTCAATTACCTAAAAAAAGTGTTAAATCCGAGACTACTTACCGATTCAATGGAAATCGTTTAAGTTTAAGGATTAAATAGTTTATGTAATAATATTTTATATTTGTATTGAAAAATTATTATATCAATTACATTATGGATATTATAATAAAGAAACATATAAATATTGTTCCACAATAGTTTTTCATTAATGATTTGAAACATATGTTGAATATAACTGATATCCTATAAAAGTGAATTAATGATAAACTGATATTTTAGAAAAAAAATGATTGAGGGATTAATAAACCTTAATAGGTGTCTGATGTTGGCAAAAACCTAAATATTCTCAGGATGATATGTCTAAGTATAATATTTATTAGCTTTGAAACCAATTTTGAAAATTTATGCGATATAATTTTATCATGATTAATAATATTTAAGTAAAATATACTGTAGGATCATATATTTATTGATTTTGAGATGATTTATGATATCATAGGAGATTGTTTAATTTTAGTTGAGGTATATACCCATTGGGGATAATATAAGGGATTATTTGAGAATAATGGTCTTATTTTTTGGAGGTTTTAGATAGAGGGTATGATACATCCTTCGTGTTGAAAAAATTATTTATTATTGATGTTATCTGTGTTATTTGGGATATAAGAGTATTTATTTAGGGAATGATCTATTATAAACCATTGTGACTTTTATTGAATTTTGTAGATTAATGTATTAATTTTTATTAATTCTCACTATTATCATAGTTTAAACTAACCCTTTTGGATTTAGTAAAGATAGTAGGAACCACTTTTTATTCTGTTTTGGATTTTTTATCCCTTATAAGTGTATTCTAGTTCTTTAGACATAAAACAAATTCATCTTGAGTTTTCATCATTTAGAGAAAAATATTGCATTTTAGTAAACAATTATTAAAGGATGAAATTATACTTGTTAAGAAAGTTTATTTGCTTATGTTCCTAGTGTTATTGATAAAGAAATTTCATAAATTTGGGAAAAAACATTTGAAACAAAAATTCTGTCATATTATGATCATTTTTGAAGAATTGATGGTATTATTACCCTTCACAGATTAATGGTTTTGTTAAATTTCTCCAAACCGTGTTCCCTACAAATACATATTAGTCCTTTGGTGTTATTTTTTGTATTTTTTGTCTATATTTTCAAATTTCTCTAATTTTTTTCCACTTGTAATCCTAGTTATGTGATGATATTTCCACTACCCTTTATCTCAATTTAAGTAGATGTTTTATTAACGCTTTTTATGACATGGTTTTTTAGTTAAAATATATTCAAGTTTCTAAATGTTTCTTACCAAGATCAAGTTAAAATTACGAGGACATAATTTATTAAGGGAGGAAGAATATAACACCCTGTGTTTTTTGTAACACCCCAAGCTTCCATAATATGCTTCTCTTTGAATAATACATTAGCGTGTGTTGCACGCAACCTCGAGTTCTAACACACACCACAACCAATCAAATGAGTCGTTAAGAATATTAATAACCACTTTTTGAAATTTTATAAATTTTATCATTCAAAATGGACTTCATTTTTTGATTTTGAATATCGAAGTTAGCCTAGGGTGTATTTTTGGTATTTTTCTGAAAACATTCAATTTTTTATGAATAGTGAAAACCACTGAGTTATTGGTTAAAACTGGCTTTTTATTTAAATAATTATTTATTTTATTTAAATTTAATTAAGGTTAAAATAGATACATAATACCTATATAGGTTCAATGTAATTCATTAGAGTTAGTTTAGAATAAGTTTTTATATATAAAAATTTTATTGAACTTTTCACCATCTTTTACCCACCTCCTAAGAGAATTTGTAAATTCACATAAAACTTAATTTTACCGCTTCTGTGAGTGGAATTTTGAAAATCCAAGGGACACAGTTAATATCAAGGAGTAAAATGTGGTTCAATTAGATAAAAATAATTTTTGGTGAATAGTAACTTTTTTACTTTTATTTCCCACGGTTAAAAGTAAATAGGATAATTAAGGGTAAAAATGGTATTAATATTACCCTAACACATGTCCTAATTATATTGGACAAGTCTATCTCGACCAAAAACAACCTTAGGAATAAAATGTTGTCATTTAGGTCAACTTGGATGAGATTAGGAAATTTATTATTATTTAATTTAAAGAAGAGTTAAAAGAGTTAAAATCAATGTTCATTAACTAAATTATTTTAATATAGGGTTTTACATAAGATAAATTAGATTATAAATATTCATTAGAAATATATAAATATTTTATACATAATGGTATTTTATTTATAATTTTTAGACATTAAATAATTTAATTTATTTATGACACAATGGTGATGCAGTAATTATCCAATTAATGAAATATTAAAATAATTGATAATATAAATTCCCAAATAAATGTAATTCGAGACTTTTTATGAATTAAACAAATTTTATAGGTTAATATGACATGTTAGAATTTATTTAATTATGTTTGTTAGAAGTAATAATGCTGTTATGATTTTCACAAAAAAATCAAATACCAAATAGTGTCAAAATTGACATAAAAGAGTTTTTTAAAAAAATATTATATTATAAATTGATATTGAATTCTTAAAAATCTAAGGTTTGGCCAAGAGACTTATATAATGATAGGTGTATCATTAATGGACCACTTGGGGGTCTCTTGGATGTATATATTATGTTTATTAACTATATAATATAAAAATAGAAAGTGACATGGTAAATGTCAAACTAATTAAAAAAGAGTTAAAAATAAAATATAATGTTAATATAATAACCGAAACCTGTCTAAATTATATTGGTTGAAATTATTTAGACCCATACCTACCTTATAATTTGAATAATACACTTTGGAGCCATTAAAAACCGAATATGAATTTTTTTATAAAATAATATATCTAGCTTTTCCAAAGGTGCCCCTCACCCCTCTTATAAAAGGGAACTCCCCCTTATCAGTAATTCACACATTAAAAGCCTTTTGGCTTGGAAAAACCCTACCCAAATACTCTCTTAACTTCCCTCAATTCAACCTAGAGGACTTATTTTGACCAGAAAGCCATCCTAAAGATCCCTTTTTGATCAAATCAAAAGGAAGAACCTAAAGAAGAGGTAATGTGTTCACCACCCTTTTCAAGTTCATTTCTTCTTCAACTTCTTCTTTTCTTGTTATTTCCATTATAAAATAATAACTCCAGAATATTCTATATACTGTGATGTTATTATAAATATGGAACAACTAAATTCATCATTCTATCCATCCCTTGAATGACATGTCACCATACGTGCGTACGTACGACCTACCGTCTCCACGGCGTGGTGTAATTGTTTTTCAATATATTATTATTTAGATGGGTATAATAATGATGTATAATTTTTATAAATACTAAATATAACATGATAATTATTATTTATATATGATATAACATATAATTATATATTATTTTAATATCAAAAGAATGATATTGTCACTCGTGCGTACGTACGGACTACCGTCTCCACGAACGCGATGAGATTCATTCCCCATCGTATCCATTCAAGTAAAATTATCATTTTATAATTAAAAATAATGTTTAAGGACTTGATATCTTTCTTAATATGAATAAAATACAACCTATCCATAACAAACATGGCTTATGTAACAAAACATATAAAAGAAAACGATTATGTTAACACCCGAAATGACGATAATACTAAAATATTATTAACAAAGAATTAATAGAAGATCATATATGATATCATAATTATGTATATGGTTCTTGTATAACTTAATAACAATGTTTTAACTATTATTCATGAGGTTAACATACCATAGACTATGGAAAAGTACAAGGTAAGGGTTTATTTCACAATCTATTTATTATCCGAGGTTGTTTATACGTAATTATATACTGGGACCTCTTTATCATCCACATCCATGTTTCTTAAAAATGTATTTCATATAATTCTTCCAATTTTAAAAACTATGGTATAAAGTCATTTATACCCTTGTTTACCTTTTTAAAGAAGTTTATAAAGGAATATTTCTGTCGTTTTCCAAACAAGATCCTTTTTAACCTTTTCGAAAGAATTAAGGTAAGAATGTATTTTTTAACTTATACGGTTGGTGAGGCTATTTTCCGCCATTATAAAATCGTAGAAGCTTCCCTTACAAGCTAATAAGAATATTTTCAAAGAAAATGTTTTATTTTATAATTATGTGACTTTTAAATGATTTCAAAAAAGAGATATTTCTCTCAAATAGTTTTGATTTCATCTATGTCAACATCATTTGATGGATTTTAAACTTATTTGAAGTTTATTTATTATTATACAAAAATTACATTTATTATTGATGGTTTTGTGATAGGTTTTACTGTGGATGTGTTATTTTTATACAATTCATGGTTTATGGTGAAAGTATTGACATTTCGTATGCTAGTTTTAATGCGAATGTTTATGTTATGTTTAAACCTATTCATATGAGGAATACATTGGACTTAATAAGTGACGGGTGGAGACCGCTATTTCTCCTCGATACATCGGTAGGTCTCATGAGAAAAACTAGTGTCTTGGAAAAAGTACTTGACAAAATCTTATTTTTAGTCTTGGCACGAGGCCTTGGCTATGTGGTTATGATAGTCTGGCATTATGCATTCCATCATTATGAAAGTGGTTATTGATATTGAATGTGATTATTCAACTAGTTGTATATTCATGTGAATAACTAAATGGAATTATTTCATTTTATCTTTGCCATATTATGTTGAATTTAAAGTTTAAAAGGATTTTGTTTTAGTTATACATTGCCTTAAATAATTATTTTTATTTATGAAAGTTTCCGCTATATTCATATCTTTACTGAGCATCTGAGCTCACCCCTTTCAATCTTTTATTTTTCCCAGGATGTGAAGAAGTAATTTATGAATGACCTACAGGGATAGTATGTGGGGACATGAGTGTGGGCTATGGAGACTATGTTGTTGTAGTTTTCATTTTTATGATGTAATGTAAAACATTATGAATATATATAGTGTTTCCAAGGCTACTAAACTAATCAATCTTTCGAGACTTGATCTTTCTTGTGATAATGCCAATGTTATGTAATAATGCACCTAATTTGGGTAATTGGGGTCGGGGCGTAACATTTTTAAAATAACAAGTTGTGTTTGATAGCTTATGTGATATAAAAGGTTGAACCTGAACAAGAAATGATTATTTAAATACAAATGTTATAAGATATTTGTTAAATTTTTGGTTATTATTAGGAATAACTACTTTATAATATATATATATATATATTTCATACTCAATGTAAATTTATTGACAAATTATTAGTAAATATTCTTTCAATTTTTGGTAAGGTCTTTTTTTCTTCATGATATGTTTTCTTCAAAAATGATTTTTGTTTTCTTTTGTAAAAAATATTATAATTATATAATAGAAAAATTTGGAAAATATTATGATAAAATTAAACATAATTTTTGATGTAATACTATCAAGGTTAACCTTTGGTGAAATTTTAGTATTTATTTGTAAAATATTTATATTTCTATGAGTGGTGAAATATAACCGTATTTTTTGTAAAACCATCATTTATTTTGATGAATTAAGTAATTTAAAATTCCATTATTATTTCAATCTGAGTTCAAAGTAAAATAATTATTAATGGGTTATATTAAATCCAATTAATTACATTTAAATCATATATATACCATTTTTTAGAATAATTTTATTTTCAGGCTTAGAAACATATTTTTCTTAAAATTTTTTAAAATAAATATTTTTATCTATTATAATTAATTTAAATAAAACCTATTGAGGAATTATTTAAATAAAAATTTAAAATTATATATTTCTCTTTAGAAATTGATATTTATATAATGAATATTATTAGTTATAAATTTTAATTAAAATCATCTTTTCCTTTGAAAAATTAATTTTTTAGAAAACCACATTCCATCATGCTTGTAGGTTTTTTATTAAATAATATTTCTCAAATTTAATATTAGTTAATAATGTTAGCTTGATTTTTGGACAGTCTTAATTGTAATCATAGTAAATATTTTTTACCCAGGTAAAAGGAAAATAGGTTAATTTGGGATAAAAATAATTTAACAAGGACAAGAAAAAAAGTAACCCTAAGAGTATTAATATTTATATTTTTATTTGAATATAAAAATTATTATATTTTTTGCCACATTATAAATGATTAATTAATTATTTTTATAAAATTTTATTTTCGATGCATTAAAACCTAAATTATATTTGAGGTAATATATAGTTTTTTGTTAATTAAATATTTTTTGAAAAAATTATATTTTAATTAATTATTTTTGTTAAATAATATATATTATATATAAATGATAATATAATTTTTATGAAGTCTAATTTAATTACTACAGGGGTACGAAAACTGTTATTGTCGAAAAAGCCAACATTTCCAAATAAATATCAAATCTTGTTTTAAAAGTGAAATTTCAAATATTTTGAAAATTATTTTGATTAAATAAATATTATTTTTGTAATAAGTATGTAAAAATTATATAATGGTGAATATTTAATAATTTTTTAAGACAATCAAATTTTCAGGTAGAAAGTTAAATACAATATAAATATATAGTGTGTATTATGACATCATAATTACCCAAAAGTTATGTAATAATTGATATAAAGGGTAGACAAGAGCAAATATTTGTTTCCAATTTAAAACAATGTGTTTTGAAGTTAATTTTTTGAAATTATAAATCCTTTAGGAATCTTCCAAAACCAATATTATATTTTAATGTTTAAAAATAAATTCTTTATAAACACGACTCACTTAAACATCACCAATTTTAATATTTTAATGAGTTCAGACATTAGAATTTTGAAAAAATAAAAGAAAATTACTTTGGAAGATAAAATTGGAGAAAATAATGGGAATATTTTTGATTTTTAATGCTTTATAATATAGAGTCCAAAACCTAAGTTTGAGAAATAATTAATAACATATTTCTATTTTCCAAAATCAACCCAACCAAGATCCCCTTTATCTTTACTAAAAAACTCTTCACTATTTTATTACTCTTACATCCCCTCTATAGAGTCCCATTAATGTTCCCCTATCTCTCAATAATCTTCTACTTGGATTTTTGAATCACCCCCTCAGGGTAAGACACCTATCTCTCTTCTTTTCAATTCAAGAACCTTCGTTGTGTTTAGCCTTTTAATTATCAATTAGTTATGTTTAACTGAATTTATAAAGCTCTATACACTGTATAATTAATATCCAAATAAATACAGAACTTTTATTGCCTCTCATTATAAAATTTACTTATTCTGTTATAGTGCCGAAATTTTGAGAGAGATCATCTCTTTCTTCTATTTATCAAGTATCTTAAATATTTTATGCCTTTTATTTACAATTAAAAATGTTAGGATATGTTTTTAAACATTCCTATTAATTTACATTTTATTTGAAAATTATAATATACCACTTTATCTTTCATTAAACCTTTTAAGAATCGTTATGTGCCGTCATTTTACTACCAAAATTTCATTAATATTTTTCTATTACAAACCTTTATAATTTGAATAAAATCATTATTTACCCTTATAAATACTCACCTAAACATACATATAATTCTTTTATTGGAGAAATATATATATTTATTCAACAATCCATGATCATGGAATTAAATGTGATTATGTATGATTTTATGTTGAATGATCTATGTGGTACACTTTTTCATGTACATGATATGAAATAGAAAGGAGCTCATAGAATTATATAGTTTTCCAATGCATTGGGTAATGTTTTAGTGCCATGATATTTCATCTGAGGGATTTGGGAGTGAACCTAATCCATCATTGGAGTTATTCAACCATGTGATGATGTCTTAGTGATTATCCTTGACCTATGTTTATGATTTATTTTTAACATTGTTTACACATATGCATGCAGACTTTATTATACCATATTGTATCATGCATTACTATTCAAGTTTATCATTATCACCCCTTTTATGTTCCATTTAAACTCTTATTGTGTAACATGTGATACATTATTCATGTTATTCTTTTTTTATTCACTTACTCGACACTATAGCTCACCCCTTCCTTTTTTACATCCCCAGGTTATCCTATTCTATTTTAGAGGACCGATTTTTTCTAAGAAAATGTTAACAGAGTTTTCAATAATTTTGTCTCATCCTACATTCATGATGTTATCCAATTTTCCTAATTCCAAAATAAACTATAATTTTAGATCCAATGAGTTGTATTATGGGTGTTATTATGTAATAAATCATGAATTAAGTGGTAATGAAGACATGAGTTGTTATAAAAATTACATGGGTTGGGATATTTATATTATAGTTTTTTTCCTTTTATAATTGCATTCATTTCAATTTTGGGCGACACACATGATTTATTATGCTATTTTAATTATGGATTCCATTTTTACCATGGCCTAGTAAGGCATATGGGTATTGATAATCCATCATTGTAGGAACATGAGGATTCATATGTCATGAATATGTTATTCTATATCTCTATTACTGTATTCATTTACTACTACATATTAATGGTTCCTTGGATTTTATATTTAGGAATGTGATAAAATTTATTGCAGGGATATGATAATTGAATAATTAATGTATCTATATTAACCTAGATGGTTCTTTCCCATAAAACATGATGGTTCAAATTTAATTAACCTATTATTCCATCTTTGATCCACATACCATTGGTCACATGGTATAAGATGTTACTTGATTTTATTATAATAATTTTAATTGATATCTGTGAATAATTTAATTTATAATTTAGGAATGGAGATTCATCTAAGAAAATCAAACCTATTAAATACTGATACTAAATGTAAGGTTTAGGACATAGTTATATGATGTGTCAACTTAAACTTATAAATCTTATGAATGTATAACATGTTAATGGGGAATCATTTATCTAGACCATGATATATATACATCTAAATGAGTGAAATATTAAATGAATTTGAAATCTCAAATAAAATGGTTTCTATTAAATGGGCATTTCAATTACAAAGTAAATGGAATTTTCCTTTATACTTTGAATTTGAAACTACATATACTTGGACCTCTTATATGTGATGTGAGACCTTGACCCCGACCTGACTATAGTAGTGGGAATTCGGTTGTGAATCTTATGGGCCTTATGAACTTCTTTCTCAGCTAGACTAGAATTTAAGTGTAGGATGGGGGGTGTGAGTATTTAGTATAAATACACATACTTGTTCAATTGTTTTATCTATGATCCTATATATTATTGAATATTATTTGAGGTGTGTGTTCGGTAATTGTAGATCTATGCCACCATGATGTCCTCGAGTGATGCACCATGAGGGTGGTGACAACCATGCTCCAAGGGTGGTGGGCCCTAATCCACTAGAATTACCTCCTATAGTTCCAATTATAGAACCTCATTCTATTCCTAATCTATGACCTGATGCTAAATTTTTAGAGCACATCCCATGATTGAGTAATTCCATGTAAGGAGCACTATGACTTACCCCTATTATGTCAGAGTTAACGTGAGAATTTTAGTCGCTAAATTGACTTAATTTCATGGGGGATGGTGGACTATAGGATGATTATTCATAGGTAGAATCCATTATTCAATCTTCATGAATTTTTAGATGTTTCTGGATAGGAGGGTCAATATCATTACGTATATTCTTTGTGATTCTACTATGAATTAGTCAGATGTGATTACTTAAGCTGGTCATCATTAGGGTATGGATGTGGAGGACTTCATGAAAGCCTTCAATGATTACTTATTTCCACATATGACAATAGAAGACCTTTTCAGGGAATTTATACACCTATAGTAGGGCTCTATGCTTGGTATAAAGTATTAATCTTATTTCACCAAGCCTTAATTATTCACACTGACAAATATTGGTGATGATTTGAAAAAAGAGAGATATATCTTTGATGGGTTGTTATAAGACAAATTATCATAGGTGAATGTATTTCAGTTGACCACTATTTTTGCAAAAGTAAACCAGACACTCATCACTGAGAGGAACTCGAGGGAGGTGGACCATGTAGACCATGTTATTATGGTATAATGGTAGGGAATTTGTTCTTTGATCATCATGAAGAATTGCTTTGAGTCTACACATGGGTTTAGTAGTAGTCATATGGTACCTAATGTTTATTATGTAGTGTTCCACCATTGTGGGAGGCTAGGGAATAAGAATCCATAATGTCTAAGAGATCCTGTTGAATTATGAAGTTAAGGAATATTGGGTAATGTTCAATGTTTTTGAATGAACTTCCCATAATTTCATAGTTGAAGAGGATATATATTAGCTCCTCATTCAGGAACATGATCAAGAAATCTCTATCAGATAATTAAATGGAGTACTATTGGGTAATCGTGTAGAGGATCTGGTTGTGGAGGAGGTATCCAAGCTTCAGATATACAGTTCCATTAGAGAGGATCTTCCTTGGGCAGTCAGGTTGTTTATTCGGTTTATGAGTCTGGCTATATCTATATTGTGAAACTTATTCATGAGGAGCAGAGCGCCATACCTCCTATAGTTTTAGGAACTATTTTAGTAAAAAATTATATACTTTCTATATTATCTGATACATGTAACACACATTATTTTATGTCTATAGAAATTATAAAAACTATAGTCCTAGATATAGAGTACTTTTTTTTGGATGAATGAATCTCAACACAACATTGAGGATTTGGTATGAGAGAAAACATTTATTTATGGAATTTCCCCTTGATATTGGTGGTTATCGTTTTTATATGGAACCTCATCATCCACTAGATTATAGATTTTGATGTCATACTTGGGATAGATTTTTATTTATCCTGTCATACTCTAGTTGATTTCTATCATCAAAGGGTATCCTTCACATAACCTGATGGAATTACCTATATTTTCATGGGTAAATGGGATTTGTTGGAGAGTCGAGTTGAACCAGAGCATTATTTTTTGTGTGGTGTAATATCCTAGAATGATAGTCTCTTTATAAGCGATAAGGGAACACGAAGGATGGAATTACCTCCAATTTTGGATCATTTTAGGGACATCTTCTTTAATAAATTTTCAGGATTACCACCTGTAAGATATGTGGAGTTAATTATTTATATATTTCCATTAGTATCACTAGTTTCCATTCCTTTGTATAGGATAACACATATTGATCTCTAGGAACCCAAGAATAATCTGTAGGATTTGGAAGCTAAGGTTTTTATTCTACCCATTAATTTTTCATGGGATTCACTAATCTATTTTTCCAAGAAGTCAAATGTTACCCTTAAATTACATATGAATTACTGGTGGTTTTATTAACTTATGTTAAAGAATTGTTATCCCCTACCACATATAGATGAACTATTTGAAACGATCTTGGGAGTGAGGGTTTTCACAAAGATCAATATGAGGTCAAGTTACAATTCAGTATCAGTTATACCTTCAAAAATACCTTCTTCGATGTTTCGTAAAAGGTATGAACTTTATGTATGTCAGGTTATGTCGTTTGATTTGAAAAATGCACCTGAAGTTTTCATGGATAAAATAAATTGATTTTTCCACCTATAACTAGATTCATTTGTAGTGTTATTGATTGATTAAATATTGGTGTATTATCTTACTAGACACGACCATGTCAAATATCTCAAGATCATGCTAAATAAACTGATAGCGTACAAGATGTATGTCAATCTCACAAAATTAAACTTTTGATTAACATGGTAAAATTAATTGATCAAATCATCTTAGAGGTAGAAGTATCTACTAACCTAGAGAAGGTGAGGGTTGTAGCTTCTTAGGATCATCTTAAGAACATATTTGATATATAGAGATTATTGGGGCTGGTTGAATGATTATATACTTTTATTTAGGTTTTTTCATCCCTATCAATGCATCATATAGGTGTGAATACGAAAGGGGTTTTGTTTACATGGTCTGAATCCAATGAATAATCTTTTTAGGAGTAGAAAGGAAGCTTGAATTCAACAATGATCCCGATTCTTCCAGATCTAGGAATAATCTATATAATTTATTATGATTAATCAAGCATTGGTTTGGGAGTTGTTATGATACAGGGAGATTGATTCCTTGTGTTTGGGTCTCAACAGATGAGGCCTCATGAGCATAACTAAATTAAACACAATCCCTTATTAGTAGTTTTGGTACACACCTTTCATTTTTGGATGAAAAATATGATTTAGGAGTGGTTTATGGTGTATATGGACCACAAAATCTTGAAATAATTCATTATAAAATGTGAATTAAATCTAAAATAGTGAGGTTGGTTTTGATACGTATAATATTTCAAGTCCGATCTAGTGTATATTCCAAGTAAGATAAATTCTATTTATAACTCTCAAAATAAGAAGACTAGGGAATATGTATCTCATGAGTCCAGTAGTGAGTGACAGTTGGTGGACTTTTTCTGAGATGCATCTATAGGCTTAGGAGTACCACAATCAACTTTATTTTGAATTCTGAATAGTGGCATATTCTCTTTTAAAATGATTAAAGATGTTACAATTTTATGATTTTGAGGGCATGGTTATATAAGAGAGTGTTTGAGGTGAGGACCTACAACTCGATTGCATCATTGATGAGGTTGAGATCTTATATATTTAAAGGAGTGTTTGGGTTCCACAAAGAATTTGATAGGAATTTATGAATGAGTCTCACACCCATGATTGTCTAGTACACCCCTATCTCAATAAGATATGTCATGACTTATGATTCCAGAATTGGTGGTTATGGGTGAAAAGAGAGATATATGTTTTCATGGCTTGGTGTTCCACCTATAAGAAGGTGAAAGAAGAAATCTTGCGAACAACACAGATTCTAGGACTATTTACCACTATAGAGTGTAAATTTGATAACATCACTTTAGATTTTGTTACTGGATTACCAAAATCCATGGGAAGTAGTGATATGGTTTGGGTGATATTATATATATTGAAAAAGTTCACACACTTTCTACCTATCATGGAGACCTTTTCAGTGGATGATATTTAAATTCTATATGTGTGGGGGATCATATGACTCCTTGGTATTCCCTATTCAATAATATCATACTAGGATGCTCAGTTTATCTCTTGTTTCATGAAGGGGTTGTATAAGGGTCTTAGTACAAAGGTGACTTTGAGAACAAACTATCACCCATAGACCATCTAGAAATCTGAGTGTAGGATTAAGATATTAGAAGACACCCTTTGACATTATTTCCATGATTTTGGGGGAGTTTTGGATAAACAAACACCTCTCACCAAACATTCTTATAGTAAAATCTTTCAAGAAACTATACAGATGTCTCCCTAGGATGAGTTATATAGTAGGCCATAACGTTCACCCCTATGTTGGTTCAAGTATGGAGAGGTAGTGCTACTGGGACCTCATGTTGTTAAATTTTTTTTTTGAATTGGTTAAGAATTTCATAATTAATATGGTTAAAACTCATTTTTGGTAGAAATATTACACCTATGGTTTCCACAAACCTATGGATTTTGAGGGGGGACATCTAGTATTGTTGTATTTTTTTCCTAGCATGAGTCATATATGGATTTTGAGATATGGAAATCTATCTCCTAGTTATTTTGGGCATTTCATGATCCTGGAGGGTCCTTCTAGTATCCCATCAGATAGAACTTCTTTATAGGTATCAGGATATGCCTGAAATCTTGTACGTATCTTACATTCACCATTACTTTTTAGACATTTCTAACATTCTTCATCCATATGAGGTTGAGTTAGATGTTAATTCTTATTTTGAGGATTACCCTATTCATATCGCTGAATAGAGAATGTATGATGTCCGAGGAACGTTAGTTCCTCTAGTATTGGTGATATGGTAGTATGACCGAGTACATAATGAGACCTAGGAGCGAGAGTTCGACAGATGTTCTTAGTGGATAAAGTTATTTTTTAGAGACACTCATCCACCCTCGAGTGGAAACTCAAGGAAACATTTTTAATTATTGGATATTTTCAGATCCTATTTTTTCCTATATAGTACAATTCCTTTGTTTTTATGTTTTTGGTTTGGCCCTTGTTGAGATCTTCTTGTGTCCTTTTTAGTTTATACAAATAAGTATAAAAAATCGAGGCTTTTTTAGTCTTTCTACAGAAAAGTTATGCCATAAATATATATATTATGGTGTAAATTACCAATTTATAATGTAATTTGTTTAGGAATTACCCCATAAGCCGAGTAGTACTTGTAGATATGGTATTTGTGGATTATATACCATTTTTTTGTTGTAATAGTCTGAATTAGCTTAAAAAATGTTGTAATTACATTTTTTATCCCCAAAGACTTATAACCTAAATCCTCCCCTATTATTACATAATCGAATACCATCCATATCCCTCCACTTGAACACCTTATACCTCTACTTCTAGGATTAATCTCGACTGTCCTTTTGGTATTTGAATCATTCACTGTCAGTTGCGTTGGATAACTATCGTTAAGATCTTCAAACCACTACCTTTATTTATTTAATTTGTTGCACCATATGAAAGTATAAATACGTGAAATCTAATATTCCATATTTTTAGGGAATTTTTGTATTCAATTTATTTTTCCGATATCATCACAAATTGAAGGTTGAAAATGGAAAATGAAAGTACTAACAAAATAAGTTAAGTGGTTTAGTACATTTTCCATAATGTTGATTTTTTTATATCATGAACCTCTATGATGAACACCATAAATTTTGTGTGTTGCCTTAAAAATACAATTTTACATAATCTAAATTGTTTTTAATTTGAGTAATTACCTTTATAACCTTTTCTGTGATAGAGGATAACCCCTATGATTAGATCCACCTCTTGAGGTGTGCTTGTGAAATGAACCCTTTACTTAAAAAATGTTTAAATGGCCAACCCACCTTCTAAAAATTTTGGTTTGACAGTTAAATGAAATGGATACATTGAATAAAATGGAAGTGAGTGGAATGACCATGTCATATGACTCCAATTTAATTAGTGGATTATTCCCTTGATTTAATTATTTTTAAAAAAATTTCAATAATCATTTGGATTATATTAATGAATGATCATATTTTAATATTGATTGTTATACCTGATAAAGGTTTACCATATAATTTTTACAATCAAGAATGGTATCTATTATACATGTGACACTTAGACATGTCATCCCATATACATGTAATACACAGGAATTCAATCCCATATACACGTGACACATAAGCATGGTGAGCCATATACATTTGATACTAAGACATGGAATCCTATACATTTATGATTCTTAGGAATAGAGTCTGATATACTTGTGATACTTAGGAATGAAGTCCTATATACATGTGATCCATGGGAATAACATCCATTATACACATGACACTCAAGAATGGACTCCTATATATTTGTGATACTCGAGCATGGAATCCCATATATACCTGATACTCAGGCATCAAGACACATATGATTCAAGATACCTAAGTAAAGCATACCTAGTCATTATATGAGACTCTTATGACAACCCATGGATGCTTGAGTCACACCTAGGTTCCTAGATAACAATAGTATCTATATATATGGCTATATATTCCATGAAGTATATATACCATATATATACATTATAACACCCTATAATTTTAATAACATATATTTTTTTATTTTTATTCATTCATTGGTTTATTTATTTTTTTTAATTTATTTGATGTCTTGCGTTGTATGAAACACCAAGATAATTTTGTGCTACACGTAAAACCATCATAGCTTCAAATATGTGAAACACTATGCTAGGCTTGTGTTATACACAATTTGAAGTACTTTTGAAAGAATCCATTTCATACAAGACTGAGTTTAAATATTAAATAAATTTTATTATGTAACCATATAACCTAGAAATTATAATGGTGGTATGATTAGTAATAAATTAATTACAAAAAATATTCTTAACTCTTTGGTGATAAATTAATTATAAATGAAAATACAACTTTTTTTAGACAAAACAAAATGTTTTTCTGAAATACTATTTGAATGAATATAAGTGAGTTTATAAAAAAATAAAATCAGTCTTGATTTATTTTATCATTTTAAACAATATATAATATATTCAATATAATGTTTAAAATTCATCTTATATATTTTACAGGCATGATATAAAAACAAATTCAATTTTTTGGATAAAAGAAGTGTTTTTCAAAAAATGCAGTTTTCCACCTTTTGATGAAAAACCAATTTTAAATATTGTTTTGACACTTTTATATATCATATTTAACAAAATAAAATTATTATTTGATATCAGGATATAAAAATTTACTTTGGATGAATTTTCGATATTTTTTTAATAAAATAAAAGTTTTTATGAATAGAAAAAATCACTTAATTTTAATTTAAAACAACATTATTCATAAAAATAATTTATATGGTGAAGTTTTATTATTAAATATTTTTAAATTATAAATATAATGTATTTTTATTATTCAATATAATTTATTTCATTGACATTAATTGTATTATGAATTCTGATGTAAAAACTTTTCAATATTTTTGCAATGTCTTAACATTTAATTATCTATTTTCATTCTGACAAAAGGTTTAATTTTAAATTAATTACTGAAAATTAGATATTTTGTATTTTTAAAAATAGATTCCATATTTGTAATCAGTGGGTCCAAAATATATTAATATCAATATTTTATTTTTGGGCATTATGAATTGTAACATCAGAAATTTTTATTAATATTGTAAGAAGGAAAAAAAGGTAATTAAGGGTAAATATAATATTATAAAATCACCTTAACACTTGTAAAAATATTATTTGATGATTTTTTTCTACATAATCCATTCTTGTGTTAAAATTATACATTTTGGAAGTGACTTGGATGAGATTAGGACATTTAATATATTTTATTTAAAGAAAAGTTAAATATGTCTTACTGAAATTTTATTAATTAAATTATTTTTAATATAAGGTGATATAAAACATAAATTATATTATAAATACTCATTGTAAATATAAAATATTTTTTTTTATCACGTAAATTTATTTGTAAATTTTAGTAAATAAGTAATTACCTTTAAAGGTCTATATGTTGATGATGGAGAAATTATTTAATTGATGAAAAATTAATAAACTAATTTTTATAAAAATGATAATAGTAATCAAAAGACATAAAAATTTGAACCAATATTATAGGCCGAGTATATATCTATCATAACTTTACAATATTCTAGTTATTTATCATTGCAACCTTATAGATACGATTATGACACTTATATGAAATTATTAAAAGTGTTGTTAAAGTTGTCATATTCAAGTTTTAATATATATAAAAATATTAATATAGGATTTTCCAGAATCTATATTCAACTATTGGTATTCCTATGAAAAATATTGGACTTAACTTCATCATGTTATTTTATTTCTATTTTTTACCCAACAAATAAGTATATATAATAATTACACAATATTGATGTAGTAATTATTTTATTAATGGAAATATCAAATTATTGTTATTAAAAATACTAAAATAAATATAATTTTTCATAATTAATATAACCAATTTTTTTAAAGATCACCTTTACACCTTTTAGATATAATAAAATATTTTATTTGATGTTAAAATATTATCTTGATATTTTTAAATATCCATTAAATGAATAGTGTCAATATTGAGACTATTGATTTTTTGTCAAAATAATGTTTTATTAAATTATTTAAAAATCATAAAATATGTTCAAAAATTTAAAATAATTAATTTTTACACTAACATTTTCTATATAGTTCATTTATGTTCTTATTGGCATCAAATAAGTAAAAATTACACTATTTTAGAATCAAACAATTTGTTGCCTTAGTTAAAATTGAAATAAAATAATTAATAGTAAAATAAAATGATAAGGTTTTAAATGGAATGAAGACATGTATAAAAATTACTGGTTGATGATATTACAACTTTATCTCATCTCATATTCTAAACTAATAATATTTGGTGGTTTTTGGATGGGATTTTATTTTATTATAAATTAATATTTTTATAGATTCTAAAGGCACTGCTAACCTCAATTATAAAAAGGAACCTCCTCCATCATTTATTCACTTAACTTTAATCCTTCAAAATTATCCATCCCCTACCATTTTACCTTATGAAAATAACTTTTCACATTCTAGAAAGTTTTTTCATCTCAAAAGATCAACTCTAGTGCTCTTAAGAGGAGATCTGGAAGGTGCTCGTCGAAGAAGGGGTAATCTCCTCTTCCAATTCTTTCAAAATTATTCATTTATATACTTAATCATACATTTTTGTTTCCAATATGAAGTACCAAATATAGTATAAATATATATTGGGTTTTTATTATGAAAATGGGACAACCTTATTCCACCTTCTATCCATCCTACAAAAAATGAAATCACCACGCATGCATACATACAAATTACCATCTCTAGGGTGTGGTGTAATCTGTTTTTAAAAACCACTTTACTTGGATGGGTATAATGATTGAAATAACAATTATATATGAATATAATAACAATATATTTATTCTGGAATAATTAATATAACATCATCTTCAAAAACATTTCATAAACAAAGGAATGATATCATCAGTCATGCGTACATACGATGCAACGTCTCCATGATGAAATACGATTCATTTTAAAAAATATTTATTAAATAATTATTGTATAAATGTTTATAATTAATAAATATTATATATATTATATTAATATATTTTTGTAAATGATATAACTATAACCTATGAAGAGTAATTTGAAATTATTCGAAAAAAATATGCGTAAGAAAATGAAGCTGTTTATACCTGAATAATGAGTAACTATGGGATATTATTAACAAAAGTATGATTATATGATCATATATGACATAATAAAAAATTAATATGATTTTTGGAATATTTCAAAGACATTATTTAAATCATTATACAGTAGGTTATAATACATACAAAAAATATCAGACCTAAGGTAAGAGATCATTTTTCAATCTCATTATTATCAGAGATTGTTTATATGTTAGTATATACTGGAGTATATTTATCATCCATGTTCAAGATTCCTAAATATGTATTTCGAAATTTTCTTTCTATACTTAAACAATTTTTTAAGGTCAATTTAACCCATTTGATACCTTTTATTAAATTTTATAAATGGAATATTTTTCCGTTTTCAATACGAGATACTTTTTGAATTTTTGAAAAATGTATGATAAGAATGTTCTCTTTTAGCATATACAGTTTGAACATATTTTTATGTTTTCATAATTCCATATTTAAAGGAACATTAATTTAATATATTTAAATTTTATTTTCAAATAAACTCTTTTTTGTTGAAATTGATCAATATTTTCAGAAAAGAAAATATTTTTGAAGAAGAAATTTTATTTTTGTGAAGGATTAATTTTGAGTGTTTAATAAAATTTATTTTATATATAAGATATAATTATTTAATAGGTTTATGTTTAAAATATACTATACCTGTTATTATTTTGGTTTTATTATTTTTTGTGGATTAATATTTATGAATTCCATTTTTTTTCAAAAATTATGTTATGATGGAGTGATTTTTAAGAAACCCATTTTATTCCTTATGTTTTTCTATGATGAATGATTTATGTATTTATGGCACATGTAAGAAGGATTTCATTATAAGATGGGTGGGACCTATAAATTACTACAATTAAATCAGTAAATATTTATATCTCATGAGATAGATATTGCTATAATTGTAAATGATATCAGTTCAGTAAAAAATGGTTGGAACGTGGAGTGAACTTTTTTAGTAATGGACTCTATCCACTATTATGTTTTTGGAAATGATCCTTGACTAATTTAAACAATTTCCAATGTTTATGTGCCTTCCAAAAATTTCATATCTTATTTTATGAATTTTTGGAATATATCAATTGATTATTTATGAACTTCTATGTTTAATCCTTTGACATGATATCCTGACCTTTCATATGAAGGATAATATTTTGAAATGTTATGTTCTTATGTTGTATTACCATGATATAATTGATATTTTCCTTGTTTATCCTTAATGACCATCCAATCTCACCCTTTCTTATGTTTCTTTTTCTATGGTCATGAAGAAGGGTATTTAGTAAGATATGTCAATAATGGGTATCGTTAAGAATGAATAAGAGGGAGACAATGTTGATGTATTATGAACCTGTTGTTTATGGTTAATAGTTTCTTAAGACACTATACCTATATGGTCCTATCATGGCTTTGTTATATTTTTTAATGAAGAATAAATTTTAAGTAATATATGTGTATATAAAGTAGGGGTCATTATATACATACATATTTATATATATACATATATATTTAGTTACGTGTTCAAAGGTATCCTCTCATAGGTCAAAGCAGGTAGTGTCATCCTCATGTCCTTTAGGAACCAAAGCTAACTCATTTATGGTTTAAACTATTATATATACAAACTGACATTTTATATGATCTTTATGAATTATACTAGGAACCATTGTTGGTGTCCAAATGTGTATATCTCACACCCAATTCAGGCCACTTATTGTTACTTAGAAAGAACTTATGGATGCAGGTAGGGATAAAGGGAAGCATCCAACTTTTGATTCTTGATACTCTACATTAGGAAGAAGTATGGGATCAGAGAACCAAGATTATACTCATGATTTTATTGAATATTGTTTTTGGTCTTTTTGGTCATTTTATACCATATTGTTTATTCCTATACATCAATATCCCATTTACTTCTATATTTTCTATAACACCCTGAGATGATATAATTTTTTATTTGTTATTGATTATTCTTCTATTTTTTTATTATCTACAGATGATTTGTGCTTCAAATTTTCACTTATTATTTCTATTTAAACTACTTACTGTGGTTATACACCACCATGCTACACTCTTATCATGAGGTTATAGTCTCCCCACCATATCACCAAAGACCCTCACTACTATTAGGTATCCTACGGAATATGGGGAGGCATGCTTGAGGCTATGTGGACACTCGAGTTCGGTTACTTATGAGTGAACCGAGTATAAGAAGTTACACTTGGGTATATAAATAGATTTCATACGTGTATTCAATGGCACTATTGAGGATGGTAATTTGTATATAAAAGGTTTGTTGTGGATGAGATATTGTGGAAATCTACAGGAACATTCATTTTCATAGTTCGCTTTCACATGACACTTAAATCATGTAATAGTTGAGATACTTCCACCAGAATCTCTAATAAAAATTTATTTATATGTTTTGGGTAATTTTTTTTCCCAAAAGACCATTTTTATTTTTCACTATCTTATTTAAATTCATACTTTTATCTTAACTATCCTTTCCTTGAAAATATTTGGTCATACATCCTTTCAATATTTAAATTTAATTTCTTAGATTACCATTTTCATCCAAAGAAGAATAAAATTTATTCTTTTAGAATCTTCAAATTTATAATAATAATATCATTATTTAAGATTTTCAATTTAAACACTTTCCAGATCATCACACAATTAATCATTTGAGGTCAAATGTGTATTTTTAAATTTTTTTTACTTTATAAAATAATATCTTTACGTTTATTTTATGATTTTTGAGTAATATCACAATATTGTTAACTTTATGATTTATTTTATCAATATATTAATTCAAATAAACTTTAGAAAAATCAAAATTAGATTTATAATAGGATAATCTATCAAATTAAATTACCTATTTTATTAATACATTAGACATAGGTTTGATGATTATTTTTATGAACCAGATTTATCTTTTGAATCTAAAGTTAAATTGTAACTCTAACCAGATTACATTACATTAGTTTCCTTTTTGTAATGTTCTCACGTTTTCTTTTAATTCTTGAATCATGGAATGTAGGTCTTGATGTTCCCTCTTTCTTTTCATGCATAAAAAATATCTTCATTATCATAATTAATTTTATTTCTCTCTTTATTCTAAAAACAAATTCCATTTGGTTTTCATTAAGTAGATTTTATTGATTCACATTGTAAAACCTATAAAACTTGGTCTCTTTAATTTCTTTAAAATTCAAAAATCCTAAGAGTTAGTGGAAACAAGTTTTTTATTATTTAAAAGAAATAACTTTCCTTTTTTAAAATTTTCTTCATGAGCAATATTTTTCAATTATAACTCATATCATAGTAAAGATACCAGAACAGAATGTAAAGTATATTCTTGAAAATAATTTAATAAATCTATTTGTACATTTAAAGCATTATATTTATTAGGTAATTATCTTAAAAATCTTCTAGTTAAAGTATAATTATATAAATGTTCTCCCGAATAACTCATTCTATTTATAATAATTGGAAATATATGAAACATTTTATTAACTATCTACTATTTTCCAATTTGTAATTACTGATACACACCTTTTAATATTACTAATTTTTTATTATTAACTTATCCAATCCTAGATGACTAACTTACAGTATTTTCTAAATTTCAAATACTATTTTACTTACAGAAATATGACTATTCACATTCTTATTATTTTCACAATTTATAATATTTATCACCCTGAAATTTAATACATAATTCAATGAATAATTACAAATTTATGATTTATGATCAAATTTAGGTATTTTTTTCTAGTTTCACAATGATTTTTCAACTTTAAATTCCCAACAATTTATGAAAATACTCAATGTGATACTTCTAGTAGCGATAATATTTTCCACCATAAAGTGTAGGTCTTTAAGGTTTCTGAACACCATTCACATTCATTCCTTCTATCTCAAAATACATCTTTACCACTTTAATAATTAATTTAGGATTTTATTATCCTAAATAATATAAAAATATGTTAATGATCGGGATACTCCATTGATACCAATTGAAAATTCCTGATGCGAATGATCGAATGGTCAAGATGGAGAGTAATTTGACCGTTTTTAATATTTCAAAAAGTAATAAAAGTTAGGTTAAAGAAGTGTAAAAATAAATATAAATGAAAAAAATTACTTTTATTGTAGTTTAGATATAAATTACCATAATTTAATCTCCACCCCTCTCAAACAAGGAGGGAGAAGTCACCCACTCCTCTTGGAATAGATGAATTTTGAAGAGTGTAATAACCCTTTAGATATAAATTATGTTGCATAGACTTCATTGTATTCACTATGATAGCGACTTAAATTATTTTGAATAGAAACCACACGGTTCTTCCTTAATCACCAAGTTTTCTTGAGTTTTTATTATAAGAGAGTGAATTAAATGTTAATGGGGAAGAAGAAGAAATGGTGAATACTTTGATGTCTAAGCACCATAATGAAAGTCACCATCGTAGTGAATATCAAGTTGTTTCTTGCGCATTTTTGGAGAAATATTTCAATGATGAAGATCCTTGAATAGTATCCATTTAAGGTTGGATAAGAAAGAGTAATAAACTAAAATATTAACACCATTTTCTATATAGAAGTTTTGAAATAATTTACAAAATATGATTGTTAATGAATGATTTTTTACTATCTCAATTCTATTTTAATTTTGTTGAAATCTATTTATTAAAGGGTAGTGAGTATTTTATAAATTGGGAAAAAATTAATGACTTCTGAAATGTCTGATTCATTTGTTAAAGATGATTAAAGGTTCATAAAACATATTGAAAATATTTTCAAACAACCCCTAATAATCGAAATTCAAACTTGGTATCACATTATGGATCGAATATAAATAACTATTTAAACTAAACTAATAACTCCTATTTTCCACACAAGGTTAGCCCACATAGACATATAGTTCATTAGTTTATGGAGTATTGTTAAAAAAATCATGGTTCATACCCTCTCTTATTTGAAAATTTTCATTTTCTCAATAAAATGGGAGAATAAATGGAATATGGTAGAAGAAGTTTTAAAAATTCATATGAGTAAAGGGGAGAAAAATTTTACCATGGAGGAAATTTTCTCACATTAGTGGTGTCAATAAGGGGGGTGGAATATTTTACTAATTTTTATTTATTATTAATAATGGTGGGAGTAAAAGTGAACTGCTAAATATAAATTAAAAATCATTCATCTGAATAAGTTATTTATATTGTGATAAACAAAGGGGGATATTTAACCACCCAATATTTATTTTTAATAGGATTTTTTGTCAATATGCATAAATATGTTGTCTTGGTGATGTTTGGTAATATAGGAATTGTCCACTGAATAAATAACATGAATATTCCACCTATACAATATATGGGTAATTATATTGAAGTTATTTCCCATATTTTAAATGGTAAATGTGTTTATACCATGGCTTCATGAAGAACTTGGATGGATATAATGAAATAAAATCCATCAATTCAGGGAATTTTCAAACTAATTTTCATTGAAAATAAAAGTTTTAATATGTTTAAAGTGTTTTATCTATAATAGTTTCATAATTTTTTAATGAAATTACTATCAGAATGGGGAGATTAAATAAATGATATTACAATCTTGTGAAGAGTTGATTTTAGTATACATAATCCATCAAAATATTTATGGATGAATATATGAAGATTTTTAAGATATAAGAATCCATCAAAGGAAGTGTAAGTTTTTGAATTTTTCCTTTCTTTATTATTAAATGAAGGTTAGTGAAGGATTAAACGAAGTTAGAGTGAAAAAATAGTGGTAATGTATTTGGTAATGTGCTATTCCTTGGAGTAGCTAACCCATGTACAGTGAAAATCCAAATTACTATGAATGGAAACTGCTATTTTCTGTATTATGCTTATTAATGTGGTTTCGATTCCACCATTGGGTGATGACTTTTTTAAGATGTTATTATTGCAATAATTGAGGATTTTATATTATCTAGACAAGATGAGATGATGTAATTCCATTCCATTCATTATTCAGACACCTGTTAGAACTCACATGCCATGCATTATTCCATGCCATAGAGGATGCATTGCTTTATTACCTGAAATTGTTATATGTGAATTCTATGAAATAAATGATTTTTTTTTGACATTTTATATAGGGGATTGAGAAAAATAGTTGTCACTTATGGTTACAAACATTATCTAAACAAATGTTTTCATACATAGGCTATAAAAGAACCCTATGCAGTCAACTATGGCACGTTTTATTATGGACCGATGGTCGCATGGATTGGAACATGTTATGGTATAGATTAAGTGGATTCTAAAATTGGTTCATAAGGTGTATACGACCTTATAGATAATAATTGGTGATCCATTTGGTTCAAAAATTTATAGATAAATGTAATAAAAATATTAAATTTAAAATAAATTTAAATTGAAAAACACAGAGCATGACCGAGACCTGGACTTAGTAGTGGAAGTAGTGAGAAAATCTTATGTTCCATATAAATGTTTAATCACTGATTCCTGAATCATTGATATGGAAGTGAAGAGAGACTATAAATTTGGAAGGCATGTTCCTGTCCTTTTCATTTACCTATTATGTTATCGTTGTTCAACCCTTTGTGAGGTATGCATTCATAATTTTTATATCTATTCCACCATGAAGACCATTAATCATTCTTATGGAGGGTGTTAATGTCCCTGAACGAGTGATGGTAGGCCCTGAGCTTCTAGGGATACCTCCAATATTGACATGTATGTAACCACTTCCTATTACCAAAACAAGTAATGATGGATTGTTTCAAGGAGATTTCTCATGGCTTATGTTGATGATACAAGGAGCTTCATGCTCCTCCCCTTCCATAAGAGAGTTGACATGCGAGTTTCAGTAATGACATCAACACACATTTTTAGGGGTTGATGTGTCATAGGTTGAAAAGATATGGATAGAGATGTATATTTCTATATTCAAGAATATAGAGACACCACATGAGAGGAGGGAGAAACTTCATACTTTTATGTTTCGAGGATCCACCAAATTCCAGTGGGATATTCAGAACTAGGAGGGTCAGTATTGTGAAGTAACATGGAAGGATATCATGTCGATATTTTTTGAATACTTTTCCCTGAGTGCATAAGGTATGATCATGATAGGGTGTTCGTGAAAATGCAGCAGGGATCTATGACATTTATGGACTATTGAACTCATGTTATAGAGCTTCAATATTTTATGCCTATCTATACTGCTGCTGAGCCAGCGAAGTGAGGCGATTTGAGGATTTTCTAGGAATACTATTCATTATTAGATGATTGTTTTTGGTTTAATACCATAACTAATATAGTATACAAGACCTTTATCACCTAGAAAAACATGAGGGAAGAGGACTTTGTGATCTAGGGAGGTTCAGAACCGAAAAAGGGTAGTGGAACGAATTAAAGTTGGAAGTGACGGTTTGAGAGAATGAAAATGAGATGCATCATATAGGTGACACCCCCTAAAAGTTGTGTGTTTTTTTCACTAGTGTGGGAAACCTAGGAATAAGAAGCCTCAATGTCCTCGAGACCCCATCAAGTGCTGAGGATCTGGATGATTAAGGAATTTATATAATTTTTTAGGACCTTTCCATATATTTTGAGTGGAAGAGGATACATTATAGCACCACATTCATGATTAGGTTTAGTATAACATCTTGAGGTAGGTAGTTATAGTTCTACTGGTTATAAATGCAGAGGAGGAGGTTGTGACTGATGTATCTAGGCTTCAGATATGTAGTACCAACTGAGTGAAATCTCTCTTAGTAGTCAGGTTGAAGAATTGGACCCTGGATCATTCCATATTTATTTACTTCATCTTATACCATAAGAGTAGGGAATCATGACATATACTATTCGAGGTTAAATTATTTTATCCTCTACTATCATCTATGTCTTTTTCAATACAGGTGCATAACATTCCTTCGTATCAATTCACGTTGAATAGATCCTTGGGATTAATGTCTAGTTTTATAGTGGTATTATGATTCTTCACACAACTTTTGGTATAAGTTATGAGATTATATTCTCTAGAAAGTACTATCCTGAGGTGGGAATCCATTGCTTCTTATAGAAGCCCTTCTTCATCACGGTGACATGCTTTGATGTCATTATTGAGATGGATTGGTTGGTTCCTTATCATGCTTATGTGGATTTTTATTGCTATAGTGTATTGATTAAATCACTATAGGGTGGTACTTACTATCAAAAGGGAGAGTCATATATCTATATATGTTGATCTAAACTAGAGAATATTGGGTTATGTAGAGTGACCACCTTCACCTATAGCCTTTATATATACGATTAAGGGATACATCAAACTGAGATCCATTCTGTATTCGATCAATTAATGGATGTTTTCCCTCAATAATTTTTTGTATTACCTCCGTAGAGAGTGGTAGATTTTACTATTGAGCTATTTCTTAGACATAAACTTGTATACATTTCCTCATTATAGGTTGTGTACTATTGAGTTATTGGAGATCAAGAGGTAACTAGAGGATTTTGATGCCAAGGTTTTTATACCACCCAATAATTTATACTGGTGTCCAGTAATCCTTTTTGACAATAAGGTGGATACAAACCTCATGTTTTTCATGGATTACTAGAAATTGAACCAGATTATTGTGAATAACGGGTATCCCTTACCTTGAATTAATGGTCTCTTCAGCTTTCTCAAATGAGAGATAGTCTTCTGAAAGATCAACCTAATATCGGGCTATCATCTGGTTTGATTCAAGCTTTTTGATATCCCACATATGGCTTTCCATAGTCGGTATAGTTTACATGAGTATATATTTATGTTATTATGTCTTACAAAGGAACCTTTATTCTTCATGGAGTCATTGAATAAGGTTTTAAATTGATATGTGGATTCCATTATCACGGTCATCAGAGATGAATTCTTAGTGTATTATCATACTTAGAGAGACCATGAAACTAATCGTGTGGTCATTTTGAATACACTTAGTGAGAACTAGTTGTATTCTAAGCTTAATAATTGTCACTTCTAGATCGATAAGGAACACTACCTAGGTCATATTATCTTAGTGGAAATAGTTTTTATGGACCCATATATGGTGATATTTGTAGTCACTTGGGAGAATCCTAAGAATGTTTTTGATATATGAAGTTTCGTGGGGATATCTTGTAATTACATGTGTTTTATATAGTACTTATCATCATTATAGCACCTCTAAATAGATTGACTAAGAAGGTTATGAATTTCACATGGTCTGAATCCTGTTGGACAACCTTCCAGGAGATGAAGGGGAGAATAAACTTAGCATTGATTATAATTCTTCTAGAGTTGGAAGTAATCTATACCTATTAACTGACTTAAAATCTCATTTTAGTAGCATTTTTTTAGGACTCGTTTTTTTGGAGGTATTATCTAATGGGAGAGATTTTTGTGGTGTTTACATGCCACAAAATCCTCAGGTATATTTTTACAAAACATGACTTAAGTCTTGGGAATCTATTATTGGTTAAATATCAATAGTCATTTGACTTCAAGCATGCCTTTATTCTTGGGAATGGAAACACTATTGTAGATTCTCTGAGCTAGAGGACTCAGAAATAGCTAGTTGAGGAATCCATTAGGGAGTGTAAGCTTATGGATTTTATTCTTAGATTCACATCGTTGTGTATGACTATCATGGATAGTTTGTATTTTCAACACTATCAATGATATATTTACTTACATGGAGAGTGAATATGCGGTAGTTTTCAGATCTTAAGAGCCTGGTCCTTTTGAAGAGTATTTATGGTAAATACCCACCTCTAGATTCATCTTTTGATGGTGAAAACATCCTACATATACATGGGTATATCTGTGTTCCTAAAGATATGAGATAGGAGATGATGTAAGAGTTTCATGCTTCATAGAAGGCTCTATAGTTGGTTATTTTTAAGATTTATCATCATATGATCTGATAGTATTGGTGTCCAGAGGTAAAGCGTAAGATAATAGGTTTTATTTCAAGGTGTTCCGCCTGTCAGTAGGTGAAGGTAGAAAAATCATGCTCTACTGGCTTGTTACAACCATTACCAGACCGAAAATGGGAATGATAAGATGTTGTGATAGATTTTTTCATCATATTACCTAGGCCAACTCAATGTAGTTCCATAGTTTGGATAATCATGGATATATTAGCAAAAGTATCCCACGTTCTTCTTATTTGGGAGACTTTCTCAGTTGATGAGATGTGAAGATTTTATGTCTGTGATATTTTGTAGCTACACGGGGTCCCTCGTACTATCATTTAATATATGTATTCTCATTTCACGTCAAGTATCTGGTAGGGGTTACATAAATATATGGGTACACATGTGATTTTTAGCACATATTTTCAGCCTTAGATTGATGACCAATCACAAAAAACAATATAGGTTTTAGAGGACATTCTATAAAAAATGTTTACTTGATTTCATCATTTTTTAGGAGAATCATATCCCCCTCATCCAGTTACCCTACAATAAAAATTATCTGGTTGTGATTTAGATAGATATTTATGAAGACTATATGGTAGGCCGTTCCATTTTCCCTTGTTCTAGTTAGAGGTAGGAGAGGCAACGTTACTGGGTCCTTGCCCCATTCATGAGACTTAGGAGTAGGTTCAAGTGATAAAAAAACATGTTTACTTTTTAGTCTAGACAGAAATAATACGTAAATCACTATAGATAAACTATAGTGTAAGATAATGAGGATCAAGTTTTCTAATGGGATTCAACTAGGCTTGGGTATAGATGGATACCGAGGCAAGGGAATCTATCACCACATTATGTAAAGCCTTTTTATATATTGTATAGAGTTGGACTAAAAGCCAATCAATTTCTATTACCTCATAGGTATCATGTCGTACGTGATTAATTCCACATTTTATAGATTCACTATTATCATACCAACCGGTCTCATACTTTTGATCCTAAGGATTTTTATCTAGGTACTCATGAATATTTTGAGAAGTGTACTATTTTCATTATTTAATAGAGCACAAAGGTTGTTCAAGGTTGGTCTGTCCCCTTATTATGGGTGCTATGGAATCCAAAATGGGTACATGATGGGACTTTGGAGTGTGAGGCTAATGTATGTTATCAACAGATAGTGTTATTCCATGATAACATTCTTCCTCCGTTGGAAGGTGAAATCAGGGGCATGTTCCTTTATGGGAAAAGACATCATGAACAAAGTTTTTATATATATTATAGATCCTTTAAATTTCTGTCTAATTATTTTTTTTGTACCTAATATAAATTCTTAATGAGGACATGGAAGTTTCAAGGGTTTCCGGGGCTTTTTCGAAGTATAGAGGCACAATTTTTGGAAAAGGAATCTATGATTCATGGTTAATAAAAGTTGTGTGACCTAGTCTACATGGTTTGAGTAACTATGAAAGTGTTAGCCAGTGGGCCTCAATAGGTCATATGGTTTGAGTATACCTTGTAGTTTGAGGTTCATAACCATGTGATGGGTTGTATTACTTTTAGCATAGGTGTTAAAACTTTTTTCACAAGGTTATAAGACGATGCCCATGAAACCATGTTGGGTACCTCCTTTGATAGTGGTAGGTACATGATTGGCACACATTTTGTCCAATAATGCATCCAAAATGGGAAACCCAGATATTTTGGGTAAATTTAAAAAATTTCCCTTAAATCATTTAAATTCTAACCCCACCTCTCATTTTCATCATTTTTTAGTAGACATGATGTTTTTCCCAATTTTGAGATCAATACTACCTCAACCTAGGTTCTTCGATATCTGATCCATCTGATGCCTGATCGATCTTCTATTGAACTCATTGAATTCCTCTAGGAAATATCTTTATTACTTTGGATCAGTTCATTATTTGAATTTCCCACTCTGATGATATCTTGATGTAGGATCACATTTCCTATTTTAATGGTGTTCATCCAATTTTACATTTTCTATCGATCTAGGAAAAATGATGGGATGATACTGGATGAGGAGAGTACTATGAGCTTGAGGGATGTGGTCTATAAATCATCCCTCAAATATTTATGTGTTATAATATGTGTCACTGTTCCAAAAACTGGTCTCATCACATGTTTAATTAAATTGTATTTGTATTGAATTGGTTTCCTTGCTTAGAACCAAATGACTTATTAGAACCCAAATTCTCATTGATAACATTTTACATAGAGTAATCCATCCCAATTGGGGTGCCCTATTGCATGAGTTTCTGTATTTAGTTATTATATACTAAAAACACCTATTCGTGTGGTTGGTTCTATGTCTAGGTGAGGATATTGTAAATTTTAATGATAAATGTTTTGGTGTAGCCTGAATAACACACTAGATAATAAGAGATTCAATGAAAGGAGGTGGGTGGTACAACCACATCACCTAATTGAATGGAACTATGGAAAACCACTATTAAAATGAAATTTCAATAGTTCTAAATCTTATTTGACATTCAATTTATTGAGAATTATATTGTGCATGGAGACCCGTGTGAATTATGGTAAATGGGAATGGAAACCCTTATGCATGTTCTATATTTATGGGAATGGCATCCCTTATATATGTGATAAGGGAATTGAGACCCATTATAAATGTGATTCATGGGAATTATGACCCTTTATAAATGTGATATAGGCGTCAGATTTCAATTCTATGACACTAGGAATGGTGTACCTATATTCTGAAAGAGGCCTGGAGACCCTTATTCTTGTGATATAGGCATGAAGGCCCATTATAAATGTGATATCGGTCATGGTGACCCATTATATATGTGATACGAGCATAGATCCCTATTCTGTTACACTAGGAATGGAATCCCCCAATAATTTGATACAGGGCTTGGCATCCCTTACTACTATGAAAATGGGAATGATGTACCCTATTATTGTGATACCAGGCAATGCATCCCTTGATATTTATTCATAAATATTTCGACATGGGATAAAGAAGGTATTGTCTTCTGAGTTTCCATTATAGAACCAAAGTAAACCTATTTATAGATTAATCACTTCTTATTATATATGAACACTACCTTATTATATGCACTGACTGAATATTTATATATGATGTTGGTGGGGGCCTATAAAAATTATCTCACACCCTATCTAGGCTGCTGATGTTACCCGATCAGACTATATGCTTACCAGTATAGATAAGGGGAAGAATCATGTTAGATAATTGTGACTTCTATAAAGACATTGCATAGAATTTTGGTATTATATTATCAGGTCAGAGCTCGGGATTCTTGGATAGATTTTGTCCTTTTTTGTACCTTTTATTAATCATGTACTATATTGACTGTCTGCTTCCATATATGCATGTTTTCCAAATTTTTTAGACACATGACATTATCTACTTTTATATATGATTTAGATTAATAATTTATATTTTTATTTAGTGACAGAACATTTATACATGATTTTTATTTCCTTTCTACTATTGATTTGATTCCAATATTTATCTACCTATTTCATCGATGTACTACTTTGAACAGAGGAAATAGTCTCCCCAAGGTCACACCTAAGCCCACTGCTACTATTTGGTTGCCTCCGGAATAAGGGGAGGAACACTTGAGACCATGTGGACCACCATTTTGGGGCACCTTCTAAAAGAACCTACGTCAGGGTGTCACACCATGTTCCTCATTCGATCTTCTAGGAGAGATTGATACACACATGAAGTAATTCCCCTAGGTTAAAAATGTACTATAGGTGATGATTTATGAGATGATGAGGTGGTACATGGTGGGGGTCATCTTTGGAAGGAGGAAGGATTTTGGTTGATGTCGTTCATTCTCATTATATAACGCTATCAAGGTTTTATTGTAGTGGTTAGGGGAGGAAGTGAATGCAATGTTGTTGTCGAGGTGTATTCAGGTGGGATGTGATTTGGTTTCTCAGGTGTCTTTAGGCAAGATGTGATGTGGTTTCCTATGTTTCTTCAGGAATAGTCATTATGAAATGGATATAAATTTCATTATGTAAAACTTTGGTGTAACATCCAAAGATCTTATGAGATATTTTTTTAATTTTCTTTGATATTTTGAGTGGTATGATACACCAAGATAAGATAGTGTTACACACTAAACTAGGTTATCTTGCAGTATAGAAAACCCTATTCTTGACTTTTTGTATACACAATTTTGAGTTCTTTTGATATATTTCATTTAATGAAAGACCATGTTTAAGCGAACAATTAAATATTATTATAAACTCGCCATTATAATGAATGTTATGAAATATATTAACTGAATTATGAAATATCCTTTAAATATGTATATCTAATTTATTATTTGGGGAGAAATTAATTATACATGAAAATAAAACTGTTTTTAAATAAAATGAAATGTTTTTATTAAAAAAAATTTAAATACAAATAAATTAGTTTATAAAATAAAAAAACAGTCTTGATGGATTTTATTAATGATATATATACATAATATATATTAAATCTATTGTTTAAAATTCATATTATATGTTTTCTAAACAAGATATAAGAACAAATTCAATTTTTCAGATAAAAGAAGTATTTTGAAAAAAATACAGTTTTTCCACATTCAAATGGAGTACCCATTTTAAATATAGTTTTTAACAATTTTAATATTCTATTTGAAAAGATAAAATTCTTAATCGAATTTGGAGAATCAAAATTTACATTAGATGAAGTTTTGGTATTTTTTTTGATAAGTTTCATGTTTTGATTAGTTGTTCAAAAATAATGCATCTTAATCGAAAACTACTTTTTTTGTAAAGTTTATTTATAGTGTTAAATAATATATTGGAATGGTTATAAAGTAAAATTGATTATATATTTATAATTTAATATAATTTAGGTAATTTTCTTTAATTTTACATTGAATTTAGATGTAAAAATATTTTTAACTTTTTCATGTTTTAAATTTAAAAACCTATTTTATCATTCCAACAAGGAGATTAAATTTAAATTAATTATATAAAATTGTATATTATGAATTTTTAAAAATGGATTTCATAACTATAATATATTGGTCTAGATTAGGTAAATCTATTTTCTAATTAAAGGTAAAAATAATAATATAAAATTATGCTAACACTTGTACTAATATCATTTTATGAGGTTTTGTGACCTAAATAATCGTTGGGTTAAAATAGTATCATTTGGATGCTAGTTGGATAAGATTCAGACATTTAATATATTTTATTAAAAGAAAATTTAAATATGTATTACTCATATTTTAATAACTATATCATTTTTAATATATGGTAATAAAGAAGATAAGTTGGAATATAAATACTAATTTTAAATAAAAATGTTTTTATTTATTATGTTAATATATTTTTATTTTTTAGGAAGAAAATAATTATCTTAAATTCTTATACATTGATGATGTAAAAATTATTTAATTGATGAAATTTCAATAAAATATTGATTATAAAAATGAAAATATATATTGAAAATTAAAAAAACTTCAAAATATCTTATTGGTCAAGTATATATTGACCATAATCATCAAATGTCACATTATTAACCTTTTGGTTCCATATGGAAAATATTATGACACCTATAATATTTTATTTAAAGTGATGTAAAAGTTCTCTCATTCATGTTCTAATAAATATAACATTTTTGATGTAGGATTTAAAATAATATATATTAGACTATAAGTATTATTATGAAATATAGATGATTCATCTTCATCATAGTATTTTTTTTAAAAAAATTATTTAATAAATAAGCATATAAAATAATAACTTACAACTAATGTAGTAGTTATTTTATTAATGGAGATAATTAATAAATGTTATTAAAAATATTAATTTAAATATAATTTTGGGTTTATTAATATATCCAATGAATTTTATAGTTGATATTTACAAAATAATAATATAATAAAATATTTGGTTCAAAGTTAACTTATTAAATTTATATTTTTAATAATAAATGAATTTAATAATGTGAGAAATTATACTATTGATTATTTATCAAAATAATGTATTATTAAATTATTTATAAATAATAATTTTTTTTAAATATATAATAATTCTTATATGGTGTAAAATTTTATAAAGTATTCATTTATGGTCTATTTTACATCAAATAAGTTAATATTCCACCCTTTTAAAATGGAAATATTTACAACCTTAGTTAAAAATTAAATAAAATATCTAAGTGTTAGTTAAAATTTTGAGGATTAAATTGTCATAAAAACTTGTCTAAAATTTATATTTTTAGGTGTATTATAATTATGTAACAACCATATTATATATTTTACCCATCCTATGAAAAATTAAATCACCATGGGTGTGTATGCACAACCTTCCTTCCTCACATTGTGGTTTAATCTATTTTCACCACCTTATTTTGATTGGTATAATAATGAAAATAATATAAATATAGTGATTATGTCATGATATTGATTCTGGAACAAAAAATATACATACAACACCATACTCTCTAATATTAAGGAAATGATACTATCATACCCACCACTATTAAATTATTTATTTTATTAATTTTCTGGGTATCAGGAAGTTCGAGTTGAATACCGACTTAAAATTTTGAGTTCTTGTTTAAATAAGAATGTTTTGGCCTTGACAGCGTTCAGTGCACTATGGTCGAAGCTGTGCAGGCTCGCCCAGGTCACCACACGACTTCACTCGGTTCACTAGATGGGCTGCCTGATGTTTAATTAATTAAATAGAACGAGCTAATAATAAATAAATAAAATTAATGGATTGAAAAAATATAATTAAAATAAAAGAAGAAAATTTTGTAAAAAATTAATGAATTTTTTTAATGATAATAATAATAAAATTATTTGAGGATATTATTATTGTTATAATTATTATAATTTTTGTTAACTTTTAGGTTATTTATATTTTTATTTTCTTAGGGTTTCTTTTTTATGCCCCCTTCTCGCTCACTTTTCTCTCTTACCCTTCCCCCTGCATTATGCCCCAATGGACCTCCTCACACAAATCGTGCTCAGATCCCACCCTGGCCTTAGCGGTCCTCCCTCTACCACTCTAGGTAAACGCTTCCACCGATCTAATTTTTGTCTCATTTTATTGGGGTTTCAGTTTTCTAATGGGATGAGTGTCCAATTTTAGTGCTAAATCTTGATATTTTGGTTGAGTTTCTTGATTTAGGGTCCAATTTGGGTCCCTCGTGGTTTGATTAGGTTTCCATTGAACAATTCACACCAATTTTGGGAAATTCTTCACCACAGTTAGGTGGTTCCATGCACCAACAATTATAGATAAATTAATGTTTTTCAGTTTATTTTTGTATGCTCTATGATTTATTTTGGGGTTCCAGAGTTTCTTTGGAAATGCATTGACATGAATGTGTGTTGAAAATAAAAGTTTAAAAGGAAAATTGCTATGTTTTTATATAGATATTGTTTTGAAAAATTAGTGCAGGTGTTCAATCAATTGTTTGTGTAGTGTGAATGTAGTTTTATAAAACATTCTATGTGTGTTGGGTTTGAAATTGGGGCCTTTATAAGATTTGGTTTATGAGATTGTGTCAATGGTTTTAAGGTGTTTTCTGAGTCATGAAATTATTTATTTAAATTGTTTCGTTGGTGAAAAATATGGTTTTATATAGTTAAGAGGTTCAGTCAATTTTTAAAGGGGGGTTTTGATTGAATTTTTTGATGTAAAATTATCTTCGATCACTTGTTAACATTTTTATAAATTGTGTAAATAATTTATTATATTATTTTTGTGATAAAAATTATATTTTGGAAACTTTATAATATGTGTTCGTTTTAAAAATAGGCTTTTGGGTATATTTCGGTGTAAATTCTTCATGGTTTTTTGAAATGATTTTATAGATAGTACAAATGAATTATTGAATTTTTCATGATGGTGTGAAAATAGTTTATGGAAGAGTTAAAAATGAGAATTATTTTTAAGAATAATGTTTACGTAAAATTTGGCATGTTTTCGGTGTAAACCCACTATTAATCACTTGGTTGTGTTTTATAAGTTGTGAAAATGATTCATTTAATTGTGAAAGTGATGAGAGACAAGTTTTAAGATAAATTTGTTAATCATGTTGTTTGAAAATGAATTTCATATGTGTAATTGGTTATATTTATAGTGTAATCCCTAGTTGTGTTATTTGATAATGTTTTCTATGTTGTGAAAATGATTTATTAGACAGAACAGGGGGTATGAAACATGTTTGGAATTTTTATTCATGTGATTCCCTTGTTGTGTAATTTTGGTATGTATTCCTTTTTTGTGTCTTTCTAAAGGATGTTTCAAGATTTAAAAATGTATTTGAAAAGGATTTAGTCCTGTGTATGATGAAAAGTGGTTTTGTTAATGAAATTGGTGACTTCTTGACATGATTGAAATTGGTTATTAAAGTGGTGGTGTGAGTGATATGTGATTGTGAAAACTTGTTTTAGCACAAGGGGAAACCCCAGGTATCTTGTTGGGAGGACTAAAACTAGTGGGCTAGTGATCCGGAGTGGTATTGTACCTATTTCACATACTAGGTTTAATGCTTACAACACTAACTAAACTATGATGATGATGTTGTTGGGGACCACTAGGTTCTTGTTGATTCTTCTACTAGTGTATTGTGTGCACGAGAATGGATATTTCTTATGGTTACTTTTCCACAAGGTATGAGGTTCTAGGGTCCCGATCAAGCTATATGAACCTTAGAGGATTTACCCACGGTGATATACTATTCATGACGTGGTGCCTTCCGTTGGCATATATACGACCACTTGGGTGTGTGTGTGTTCTTTATGAATTTTTATCTTCCACTTTAAAAAGTGTTTATGAAATGGGTTTTATTCAATTGTAACTTTTTATCTTTTGTTTTGTAAAAGTTTTCCTTAAATGTGTTTTAAAAGAATTAATTCGAATGAACATGTTAAAGTATCTCTTTGATGTTGTGGAATGAAATCTCATTATTTGATGGTATCCTACTAGGATCTTGGATCACACCCTACATACACCTTTGGGAATATGTATAACTTGTTCTTTGTGTATCCCAGGTTGAGGCATCATTCTTAGAGATTGAAGTTCTTCATATTAGTAGCCTTATCATATAGTTTTGGTGATTGTGGCTTAAGGAGGTGGCTCATAATGTTGGATGAAGCTTTAGGTATATGTTTTAGTTTTTTTGGTAGTCTTCTTTGCATTCTGAGTTGAGTTGTAAACTCTAAATCAAGTCAAATGTTAAGGGCTTGTTTTGATATTTTTTTACACTTATTTATAGATTTTTTAGTTGTTTTTATGCATCATGTTTTGATTAAATTGTTCCCATGTATTATTTTGATACCCAGACACTTGTTCCAGCTCATGGAGATCGGGAACACCCTTTAGGTATTACCGTAGACTAGGTCGGGTGCCTGGTCAGATGGAAACTCGACATGGTTTGTTAAAAAATGTAATCTTAGCAGTTCTCTCTCATAGGTCGCGTTCTTTTGAGAAGAGTCACGGTAGGATAGAGTTCAGAATATCGAACTCAATTTTCTGGCTACGAGTAAGGTGCCTGGCCATCACACCTCTTGGAGAGACTGGAGTTACCCGGGTAAGTTGGGGTTTGTATGATTCTTTGGTCCTTGTGGTTAATCTTGATTAGGGGAAATGAAAATAGTGTAGGGTCTATGGTCCCATCGAGCTCTCAGGGCCCCAAAATACATGTATAATTGGGTATATTTCCCTAGTAACCTCTCCGTGATGGTGGAGTGATTGGCATATGGACTCCAACTATATGTTCATGTCACATGATGACACTAATTTCCGCCTACGTTGTATTGTGTCCCTTATGGATTTGGAAATCATTTTGAAAACATATTTGGTTTGATTAATGTTCCAAGTTGTGTTTCTTTGGGAAGTTGTTTTGAATATTTGGTTAGTGGTCTTCTTTGAGAAGTGTTTCAGAAGGTGTCTACTATTGTTTTATACATGAATCGATTGTTTTCTCATTGTATGCTTGACCAGTGGACCAGTTTTTTTGAGTTTGTGTTTGTTATTTCGAGTTAGTGTACACCCCCATCAAGAGAAAATATGCTTTTGAGATGCAGCCATGGTGATTCTCCATTGGCTGGACATTCAGTTGATCAAAGGACATTATTTTTTGAGTGTCAGTGCCGTGTTTATCCTTTTTTACTTATTGGTTAAATAAATTCTCTCACAACAGAAGATTTGATGTGATATGGTGAATTAAGTTCAGGTTCCTTGTGTCATTTGATGTTTAAAGGGTAAAAAAATTAAACATCATTAAGTTTGAAGTTTTGTTGGAAGAGACCTCGAGTTGGTTGTGCTGTCTTCTATTTTAAACGACCCTTGGGTCATTCATTGTTTTTATTTATGAAGAGGTATTTCTAGGCCACTATTGTGCTAATATAGTACTAAGAGGATTTTTGGGCACTTGCAGAAATATTATGCCATTTAAGACTCAGCCTAAAATCCCTTTTCATGTATTGTTTCTTTTAGCTACAAGGGTCAGGTACAGTGACACTTGGAGATGTTGTTTTTTTATAAAAGGTGGTGCCTCAGTCAAAGACAAAGGTACAATTTATTGATCAAGAAAGAAAAGGAGTTACACAAGTATGAAAGACAGAATCTTATTACAATCCTTATTAAAAAACAGGAGTATTTCACCCAGAAAATCATCTAGCCAGGTAATATCCTGGTTGACCCCCTTGTTGGCAAGGCCATCAGCAACCCTATTCGCTTCACAGAAAACATGCACGATGATGAAGTGAAAAAAGGGACCACACGAATGCTGGACCCCACTAAAACAAATTACGACGTACAGTCTCCCGCTTGGGGAGATGTTAGGCCAGCGCCCTTCCAGTGTGAAATGGAAGTCAGTATCCTAGGTCATGACCCTTAATGATTACCCATCGACCCCACCCAGGTAAGTATACACTTGGTGATGTTGTTCTCTTATTCAGTTTCAAGTGAAAAGGTTGTGGGACTTCTTGAGGTGTTTTTTATGTGTCATTCCTCTCAATGTATCATGTTTGGGGTAAAAGGGATGATGCGCATGTGCCATTATATATTTCAGGTTGGTGATGTTATTTTTTGATCAGTAAGTTCTTGTCTCGGTAGGGGGGGTGAAAATTAGAAGAAAGTATTTTACAGGTTTCTGGAGGTTTTCATTTAAGTCACTTTCTCTAATCATGGTGAATTTTCGTATTTTCACCTGTTATTTATGGGGATCCTTTTTGAATCTTATCGGAGTATCAGTTTCTACTTGGGGTTTAACCTTAGTTATGGCATTCCAAAGACAAAAATCACTATGGTGGGGGGAATTTTCAAACCCTCCACATTTAAATTATTTGTTTTATTAATTTTCTAGGCATATGGTATTTCTAGTTGAAGCCCAACTTAAATTTTTGAGTTCTTATTTAAAAACACATGTTTTAGCTTTGAAAATGTTCAGCGCACCGTAGTCGAAGACACACTACCTCGCCTGAATCCCTATGTGACTTCATACGGTTCACCGTATGGCCTGTCCGATGTTCAGTTAATTAAATAGAATGAGCTAATAATAATGAAATAAAATTAAAGGATTGATAAAATTAAAATAAAATTAAAGTAGAAAAGTGTGATAAAAATTTAATGAGTTTTTTTATGACAATAATAATAATAATAATTGATGATATTATTATTATAATTATTATAATTATTATAATTGTTATAATAATTGTTATTTTTTAGGATAGTTTTTATTTTTATTCTATTTTTGATTTTCCCCTCTCCCTCACTTTTCTCCCTTCCCCTACCCTCCTTGTGTTTCGATCGACCTTGCCTCCTCCATCCCATCAAACTCAGCTCCTCTCCAGGGCTCAGTGCACCACCCTCTCCATCCTCCCTATCCTGGTCGTGTAGCCCTACCTCCTGGGATGCTGCCTCACTGGTGACCCCCCCTGCGTCCCTTTCGATGGATAGCACTTAGACCATACTGAATCGGCCGACCATCCCTCCCCAGTTGTGTGACCATCCACCTGCCATAGAACCTACCAACCACAATACCATACTTGCCAGTTTCCGTCCAGAAATCACCCTTTCGGGTAATCCCTTACTTCGAGCAGGGGTTTTGTCTCATTTTATTGGGGTTTCTTTTTTCTAATGGGAAGGGTGTTCAATTTTTGTGTTAAATCTTGATATATTTTGTAATTCCCCAACCCAAATAACCTGAATCCAGTGCATTATTACAATTCATAAACAATATTATAAAAAAAAAATCCCGAAATACCATATTTTTTTGCAGTATTGGAAATCCAGATTATATACATGATACCCATAATACATTATGAAAAAATAATAAATCATGATACACCCCAATTGAAATGAAATGCATTCTTAAAAGCTTAATCAATGCTATCTTCTTCATAACCTGGGGAGATAAACATAATAAGGGTGATCTCAAATGCTAAGTAAGGGTATGTACAGAAGAAGAAATAATCGATCTATATGAAAAGGTAAATATATGAGAACACTTTACATTTACAAAACTATTTATGGCACAAATAATATGGAAATCAAGAAACCGAAACATATGCTATAAATCAATAAACTGAGAATGAACTATTTCCATATATATGTCGACACAAAATCTCATGGATAAATAATTACTGAAATTAGAAGAGGGAAATACTTTATTTAAGGACGTCGTGTCTCAGGTACATGAAAACCTATTACTGTCAAGACCTTCCACAAGAATTTTTAAAATTAAGGGCAAAAACACATTTGGCCAACCTTTTCATCTCATGAGAGCCAGTAGATGCATCAAGGAGCTATATAAATTTTGGTCTCCAACCATCATTTCCAGTCCAAAATATTTGTCATATTGAATAATCAAAAGAAATACTTTTCCTTATCAAATAACTATATTGAATGAGTAATGTGGATTTATAAAGAATTCCAATGAATGAAAATATATAATATCAAGAAATTAATAATATTGATGATATAACAAGTCAAAAATTAGAATATACCCCCAATAAAAGGAATTAGGTGCATAAAATTACAATATTCCTCAATGAAATGAAATTGAGAAGAAATCCATTACCTTAAGTACGATATGCTCTATATTTGTAATAAACTCATGTATTATGGTATTATTAAATTATATTAGAATCATAATAATATTTATGATATCATATATTATTCTTTTATGTCTTTATATTACCTTTGTATTAACAATTCCAAGTTAATTCAACATTTCACGTAATAATCGCTTCGTTTATTATACGTGTTTTGACTTGTTATTCTTGATCATATTACTTAGATAATGATTTACATACTAAAAAAATTTATAATATGATTTATATATCCTATATATTCATAATATAAATATAATATATATTTGTATATATATATATGACATTGAATATACCGTTTTTGGAGATGGTAGGTCATGCGTAAGCATTAACGATGTTTCCATTTTCTTATAATATTTAATAGAAGTGAATAAAATATAAATAGAAACATATATATACAATTCTAGTATCATTATTATTTAATATATTTCATAACTATTCATAATATTTGTCTTTATAATCATTTTTGGATGGTGAACATGGGAGATGAGTCTCATCGCATCGTGGAGACGGTAAGCTGTACATACGCATGAGTGACAATATCATTTACTTAGTGGTTTAATGGTATGAATTTATATTGAATTTGAATTTTAAACAATAAATATCATGTTATATTTATTATTTGTGTCATTTTTATTCATCATTATACCCATTAATATATAATATAGATGAAAAATAGTTTACACCACATTGTGGAGATGGTAAACCATACGTATGCACACATGGTGATATTCTTTTTCATAGGATATGTAAAAGAGGAATATGGTAATACCCTAATAATAAAAACATATCATGATATATTATATTATGGAGTTATTATATTAGTATTATACCAACTTAGTAAGAGGAAGTAGAAGATGAAATGAACTTTGAAAGAAAGGATAAAATGATTAATACTTCATCGGGTGTATCTTTTTTATTTGCACTAATAGACTCTTTAAGTTAGTTTTATATCCAAAGGATGGCCACTAGGTTGAACTGAGGTATGTTGGGTGGAGATTTGGGAAAGGGGTGGCTGAGACAAAGGTCTTTGGAGGTGTGAATAAGCGGGCATAGGTGGTGACCTTTTATAATGGGGAGGAGGGGAACCTTAGGATTGTATTCAAATATTATTTTTTGTATAAATTGATTTCGGGTTTAAAATAGTCCCAAACTTGTTTAGTTTAATGATAAAATTATTTTGGGCTGAAAAACTCTCAACCAATATGTTTTAGACAAGTTTAGGTCATAAAAATAACCTTATATTTTAGCTTTAACCCTTAGTTAAAAACATCAACTCTTACCATAGTGGATCATTAATGAAAATTTTAAAATTATATAAGTCGTTTGGATAAATCTTATATTTTTACGAATAATATATCATTTAATAAAATATTATTTCTTTTAGAAACTCATTTATGTCAATTTTGAAACTATTTAGGAATTTTTTTTAAAGTAATAAGAACTTGATCACATAGAAACAATAGAATTAAATCAAATATAATATTTCAATACCATATATTAAATTAATGGATGGAATTAAAATATTAAAAATATAGTCATTTTAATATTTATAATATCATTTAATTGAACCTTTCTTTAATAAGGTAATCAATTCTTTATCATTTCTTTATAACTAAATATATTTATTTAATTTTTAAAAATTATAAATTTAATATCATGTTGTAAGAAATATTTTCATCTTTTTAATTACTATTTATTGTCTTAGAGATCAATTTTTAAACCCCATATAAAAGTTATTTAATGAAAGATACATGTTTTTCTTATATTTTTCTATACTTTAAATTAATACTTATAAAATGTCATTTTGAAATCCAAGTTGTCCCATGCGTTCCAAAAATAGACCTAATGAATATCTCTTCAAATAGTATTATGACATGTTTTAGGGAAATTTTATATTATTATAATATAATTTTATTACACTTATTTACTTGATTTAGCCTTTTACCTTGGTAAATGAAAATAATTACTGAAGTTACTATTCATATAGTCCAAAAAATAAAAGGTACCTATTTACAAAATTTGGACCTTATTATTACATATATGGAATATATTTTTCCAAATTTATAATACAAAAGTTGCAGAAATTAATTTAACATTAATTTCTATTGTCAAAAACAGAAAGTGGGTTTTTAAGAAGTAATATCTATCAAAAGATTGACATGGGTTTATATACAATTCAAATTTGAATTTACTTAAAATGAAAATAATTGGATTAAATGATAAAACATTAATCTATTTACACTTAAAAACCAAATTAAAAGACAATATAAAAATATTTATAAATTAGATGAAAAGGAAGTTTTGAATTAAAATGCTCTATTTTTCACTACTAATCAAAAATTGAATGTTTTCAGAAAATTAACAAAATTTCACCCTAAATTAATTTTGATATTCTAAATGTAAAAATTAATTCTATTTTAAAAAATAATTTTTATAAAATTTCAAACCGTGCATAGTACTAATCAAAATTGCTTTTTAAATAGTTACTTTGATAGGTTATGGTGTGTTTGAACTTGGGGTTGCGTAAAACTCAAGCCATTGAATTATTTAAAAAGAAGCATACATTAGAAGTTTGGGGTGTTATAGTTTTGGTTTGGTTTCTTGATTTAGGGTCCAATTTTGGTACCTATTGGTTCGACTATGGTGTGAATGAAGAATTAACACCAATTTTGGGAAATTATTTTCCTGTGGTAGGTAGTTCCATGCCCCAAAAGTTTTAGATAATTTTGTTTATTTGTTTAGTTTATTTTTTGAATGATATATGATTTATTTTTGTGGTGCATACTTGCTATGTAAATGATTTGACATGAATGTGTATTAAAAATAATTTTTTTTAAATATAATTGTTATGTTTTTATAGATCTTGTTGTGAAAAATTAGTGGAGGTCTTCAATCAATTGTTTGTGTAGTGTGAATGTAGTTTTAGGAAAAATAATTGGGCATTTGGTTTGAAATTGGATTATTTATATTAATTGGTTTACATGATTGTGTCAATGGTTTTAACATTTTTTATGAATCATACAATGATTTATTAAATTTTTTTTTATGGCTAAAAACACATTTTTATATGGCTAGGTGATGCAGTTGATTTTTAAAGGGGGTTTTAAGTGAATATTTGGATGTAAACGTGTGTAAGATCACTTTCTGGCATTTTATAAATTGTGTAAATAATTTATTATATCATGTTTGTGATGAAAATTTTATTTTGGAAAGTTTATACTGTGCATTGGATTTAAAAAGGGGATTTTTGGTATATTTTGAGGTAATGTATTCAGGGTTTTCTTTTAAAGATTTAACAGACAGTATAAATGAATTACTGAATTTTTCAGGATGGTGCAAAAACAGTTTTTGGAAGATTTGAATATGAGTTCGATTTTTAAGAATCATGTTTCTGTGAAATGTGGCACGTTTTTGGTGTGAACCCACTTTTCATCAGTTGGTATTGTTTTAAAAGTGGTGAAAACAATTCATTTAATTGGGTATGTGGGGCGAAACTAGTTTTAAGAATATTTTTTTAAGAAAGTGGATTGAAAATGGCATTCATATGTGGAATTGGGTATATTTATGGTTTAATCCCTTGTTGTGTTATTTAAAAATGTTTTCTATGTTGTGAAAATTATTTATTAGATTATGCAAGGATCATGTAACATGTTTTGAATTGTTTTTCGTGCTATTTTCTTATTGTGTACTTTTGGTATGTATTGAAAATTATTTAAATGTTGGGAATCTTTCCTTGAAAGAAAAATTGTTTTATGTGTATAATTGAAAATGGGATTTTAAAATGCATTTGAAAAGGATTAGTCGTTTGTAATATGAAAAGTGATTTTTTTCATGAAATTGGTGACTTCTGGACATGCATGAAATTGGTGTTGAAAGTGGTGGTGTGTGTGATATGGAAATGTGGAAACTTGTTTGAGCACATGGTAAAACCTCAAGTTCTAGGTGGGCTGACTAGAACTAGTGCTCTTGTGAACGAGAGGGGTATCATCCCTATATCACTTAAAAAGTTTGACACTTAAAACACTAACTAAACTATGAGGATGATGATGTTGGGAACCAATAGTATGTGGACGATTCTCCTACTAGTGATTCGTGTGCACAAGGGAAGATATTTTTTATGGTTACTTTTAACTAAGGTATGAGGTTATAGGGTACCACTCGAGCTATATAAACATTAGGGTATTTACCCATGGTGCTCTACCATTCATGAAATGGTGTTTTTAGTTGGTATACATTGGAACACTTGGGTGTGTGTGTGTTTTCTTTATGAATTTTTCTCTTCCACTATAAAAATATTTTTTGTGAAATGGTTTTTATTAAAGTGTTCCTTTTTAACTTTTAGATTGTAAACGCGTTCTTTAATTGTGTTTTAAAATCATGAATTTGAATGAATATGTTAAATTATATCTTTTATGTTTTGGAAAGGAATATATTAATTTTGTGGTATCCTACTAGGATCCTGGATCACAACCTACATACAACTTTGGGTGTATTTAGACCTTCTTCTTTGTGTAAACCTGGTTGAGGCATCCTGCATTGCGATGGTGGTTAGGCTTGTTAGTGTCCTTCTCATGCTGGTCTGCTGATAGTGGCCAGAAGAGGTTACTCCTCAAATTTCATGAAGGTTTGGGAATATGTTTTAATTTTCTCTTATAATATTCTTTGTGTTTTTGTTTGAGTTGAAAACTTTTAAATCCTGTCAAATGTTAAGGTCTTGTTTAGTTCTGTTTTTCTATCTTCTATTTATTTATTCGTTGGTTGTTTTTATATCTCATATTTCAGGTAAATCATACCCATATATTATTTTGATACCTGGGTACTTGTACCATCCCCTAGGTGTTGGGAAATACTTTTAAGACTTGTCGAAGACTGGGTCAGGTGCCGGGTCAGATAGTGACCCGACATGGTTCGTGACAGATACCATCGCTTGTGCGTACGTATGACCTTTCATCTCTATAGTGCATTGCAATTCATTTTGATGTCCACAATTCGTGAATGATTATATAATGGTTTATAAATAATAAACATGAAATATATTACATTAATATAATTATATAAATTATGGAACTATATCCTATTTAGAAGAATTGGTACTTATATGACAGTCATGCATGATAAAATAAACCAATTAACACCCTAAGAAGGATAAAAATAAAATGTTATTAATTGTGTGATAATATGACCATATATGATAACATAAATATAAATATTGTTTTGGAATAAGTTAATCACATTCTTTTAACCATTATACATGATGTTTGGATACGTACCAAGGGAATCAGTCTTAAGGCAAGGGATTATTTTTTCCCACCATTATATCTTTAAAACACATTCTGTATACACTACTTGTTTCTTATACATGATGCATATAATAATAATGAATTTATTTTATTATTTTTATCAATAATAGTAAGTTATTTTCGTAATTTTCTTTCTTTCATGGTGGATATGATTCTATTGATTATAAATTGAAGATTATTTCTTTCAAAATCTCTTCGTTATTTGGAATTTTTTAATTCTTTGAATCCATTAAGGAATATTTATCATACATGTACATGTTTTTAATTTTTTTTTACTTTTATATTATAGATATTTTACTTCATATTTACCTTTTAAGACTCATTTTTAAAGGAATATTTATTTCTTTTTATAGACAAGGTATTTTTTACTTTTTTGGAAAAAGTACGAGAAAAATGTTTTCTTTTAACTTATACGGCATGAATGAATTCTTAAACTTTCAAAATGATTTATTTCCTTGATGATTGCCTTACAAAATTTCAAGGTTATTTTCAAAGAAAAAATTTTATTTTAAAATTTTCATGAAATTCTATGAAAATAAAACATTTTCAATGAATAAATGGTATTTTACTCAAGAATGAATTTCAAGTGTTCACCTAAAATTATTTTCTATCTAAGATGGAATTATTATAAATTTTTATGTTTATAGTATACTATCCATATTATTCCTATTATTTTATTATATTTATGATGGAATGATATTTATGAAATCCATTTGTTTTACATGGATTATGTTGTGACAGAATGATGTTTAAGAAATCCATTTTATTCTTTAGGTTATGTTATAATGAATGATTTATGTTTTTTTGGAACACATAAGATTGATTTTGTTATGAGAATGGTGGGACCTATAACTCCCTATGATTCATTGGATAAGGATTTAAATCTCATGAGATTTCAAGGAATGGAATGTAAAGTGATCTTGGTTCAGTAATAGAGGGATGGAATATGAGTAAACCTAATTTAGTTACACATGGATAAAACAAGGAATGAAATTAGTTCAGCAAAAGACTTTTTCTGCTATGATGGTATTGGAAATGAGTCTTGGATGAAATGGAAATTACTTTCTATGGTTATGTGTTTTACACAATTCCATGTTTTATGCCACAACTATTTTCTCATGGATCATGTAACTTTATGGTTTATTCATTATAAAATCCTAAGATTTATTTTATGGATCATGACTTTGATATATGTGATACATGGTATTATTTTTAAAAGTTATGTTCATGTTTTTTACATTTATATGTTCATCTTTCGATTGATATTTTCCTTTCTTTCCCATACTGATCATTTAATATCACCCTTTTCAATTTTATTCCTTTCCACATGATATAAAAATGGTTTTTGTAGGGAAAACTATTGGGGAGGATCTTTATGGGAGATGTGGGAGATCTTTCAGTAAATTATAAGAATTTTTGACAAGTTTCTAAAGTCACTAAACTAATAAAATCTTCTTGAATATATTTTTGTAATATGTTATGTATTCTTCAAAATTAATGTAATGTCCATGTACACCACGCTTGGGTCGTTAGAGTTGGTATTAATGTAATTTTCAGTTCCCTATTGGAAACATGGATGATAATAATTTAGTGATATACCTAGAAATATTTATAAGGATATATCTAGAGATTTCCCTATAGATAAGTCTAATTATAGTTCATAATCCAATAATTTTGGTAATGATCAAGGAAAAACCTAGGATTAAACCAAAGATGTTAGATATTGGAAGTACTTTCCCTTGATTATGTGGTTTTCAAAATATCATTTTTTCCACTATCATTATTTTTATGGGTTTTATACAATGAATATAACCCATAGGATTCATGTTAATAAAGAATATGATAGACAATGGAATGATCTTACTCATGGTATACTAAATTAAATGGGATTTAGAAGGTTAAATATATTTATTACTCCCGCTCATCTCATAATATGGTCAATAATGTCAGCTTTTTTGAGTTTCCTAAACCACCTAATAAGATAATTGTAGAGTTTCATACTGACCACCAAGGAAATAAAGTCCAAATTTCCCCATGTAAATCATGTGGGATGATGCCTCAAGTAGAATGTTTCAGATGAACTTGAATATGATTTGGGTGTGGAAAAAAGGACACAAAGTAAGTAATTGAAAATGAAAAGGTTTAGTTAACTCAATGGACAAGGACAATGGAATTTCTATGGAATCAACAATAGCTAAATGGTTTAAATGTGGATTGTATAGGAATTATTAAAATTGATGCCCAAGGGAGGAATACCATCAATAGAATCAGAAATCCATATGAATAATTTAGATATTTATGAGGATGATAAGACTATAAACGATATGGGAGATGAAATAAGTGTTAAGTAATAAAATGATGATTATTTGTTAATGGTTTAAGAATAAATTGGAATGATTTCATGTATATGTATTAAAATTCTTTAATAAAGTTATAAAACTAATTTAATTTCATTATTGATTAATTTTAACATCTAAGGATTGTTTCACTATAGTTTTCCACTAAGTATTGAAATCTTATGTTAAATGGTACTAGAAATCGTGAATAGTGATGGTGGTTATAAGGTAATATTTTTTGAGAACACGTGATTAAGGGAAGGATAATCCTTAATATGTGCATGGGGTTGGGAAATGAAATAAGGATATGTTTGACAGAATTAATGAACTTGGAAATAATATGATGAAAAAGTGGGTTTATAGAATTTTTTGATTTGTGGTATGATAAAATAGTTATTTTTTAAAGAATGAATGTTTTTTAATATGGTTTTATGGTAATTTAGGTTATTACAATGTTTCAAGAGAATATAGGATAATAGTTTTCATGTGTTTATTGTGTGATAATTAAGGTCTAAATTGAGTTTTTTTTGGGAATTAATGCTAAGTTGATTTGGGAAATTATTTAACTTTCTTGAAGGTTTTGGATTTTAGCCTTTTCGAAGGATCATTAGAGTAACCATTTATGAAATTGTTTAATGTTTTGGATATTTATGTATTATCTTTATATATTTGGATTTATGCATATTTGATAACTTGTGCTAACCATTTTATAGTGTTAAATATAAATGTAATAACCTATCATACTATTTATGCACATCATGATCCGTTAATGATTAAGGAATGAAAAATTCACCTTTATTTCTTGGAATATGAGATGAATTGGAATTTTATCATGGCACTATGAAAGGATGAGATTATACTTAACTATGTAAGTATTTTTTCTCATTATTCAACTCTAGGGAGAGGATCTTGAAACCAAAAATGTTATCCTAGTACCTTGTTTACGAATGATTTCAATGGTCTCTTTGATCATCATAGATTTATAGATTTTGATTGCAAACTTTCTATTAAAGATGTTCTCTTTCACTGTCCATCAGAACTTGATAGTTTCATTTCCTTTCCATGTTAAAGTTTTCACTTGACACCTATGTTATTCTAGGTAGAAACCCAGTTATGAGTGATGTTGGGTAACAATTATGTTTATAACATTCATTTTTTTAAAATTTTGTTTTATTGTTTGTTTTTATGATGAGGGTTTCTAAAATAAACTTTCAAGTATTAATCCTTTTATAACCAATATTAATTTCTTGGTATAAATTCTTTTTAAGCAGGATAGAACGTAATACCCATATATTTTTACGAGATAAATATATATTTTTTTCATTTATTTGATGTATTGTGATTTATGATAAACAAAGATAATATTGTGCTACACACAACAGTGTCTTATCTTATGGTATACACAAAACTATTCTTTTCTTGTGTTATAGAAAATTTTGAGATCTTTTGATAGATTTCATTTCATGCAAGACTGGGTTTAAGTGAACAAATAAATATTAATATAACCTATGCATTAAAATGGAGGGTATGAAAAATATTAACTAAATTATAAAAATATTCTTTACACATGTATATATAATTAATTATTTGGTGGACAATTAATTATGAATTAAAATAAAACCCTTTTTAAATAAAATTATTTTTTTGGAAAACCTTTTAAATGAAAATAAGTGAGTTTATAAAATAATAAAACACTATTGATGGATATTATTAATGTTAAATATATTCAATATATATTAAATATATTTTTTTAAATTCATCGTATTTGTGTTTTAGACATGATATATGAACAAAATCAATTTTTAAGATAAAATAAGTGTTTTTCAAAAGAAGTAGTTTTGTCACCTTTTAATGCCGGACTCATTTTACAAATAGTTTTTTATATTTCTTTAATATTTTATTTTACAAAATAAACATCTTATTTGAAATTAGAGTTCCCAAATTTACTTTGGTTGAATATTTTGTGTTTTTTGATAAGTTTTATGTTTTGATGAATAGTAAAAAAATCATACATTTTAAATAAAAAATAAATTTTCATAAAATTTATATATATTTTTAAATTATATATTTTAATGGTTTAAAATTATAAATATGTTATATTTTTATCACTTAATTTAATTTAAGTCAATTAAATTAATTTTTCATTGAATTTAGACGTATAAAAATTTCAATCTTTTGCATGTTTTAACTTTGAAAACTAATGTTATCATTCCAAAAAAAAAATTAATTTTAAATTAATTAATAAAACATATTTATTTTGACTTTTTAAAAACATATCCCATAATTTTAATCAATGGGCCCAATTTATTGAAATATATTGCTTTTATTTTTGAGTATTATGAAAAAGAACGTCAATAATTTTTATTAATTCGGTAAAATGGTAAATCAGGTAATTAAAGGTAAAAATAATACTGTAAAATTACAGTAAAACTTGTAATAATATCATTGGATGAGTTTTTTTCAACCTAAATCATCCTTGGTTTTAAATGGTATCCTTTGGATGCCCCTTGGATGAGATGAGGACATTTATCATATTTTATTTAAAGAAAAGTTAAATATTTCTAACTAATATTTTAATAACTATATAATTTTTAATAATATGTTATAAATAATATATGTTTGAATATAAATAATAATTTAAAATATAAAATGTTTTTATTTATCATGATAATTTCTTTTTAGTTTTTAAGACGTAAATAATTACCATAATGGATTATACATTGATGATGTAGAAATTATTTAATTTATGAAAAATCAATAAAAAATTATTATTAAAGTAATAATAACCACTAAAAGACAAAATAAATTGACCAAATATTATTGGTAGAGTATATATCATCCATAATAATCAAATGGTAGAGTTATTTACTATATGAATCCATATGGAAATGATTATGACACTTATAATATTTTATTTAAAGTGATGTTAAATTTGTCAAATTAATGTTTTAAAAAATATAAATTTTTTATTATAGGATCTTATAGAATATATATTATACTATATGTGTTATTCTGAAATATAAATTATTTATATTCATAATAATATTTTATTTTTAACTTTTTTTCACCAAATAAATATATTATATAATTATTCCAAAGTGATGTAGTAATTATTTTATTAATGGAGATAACAAATAAATGCTATTAAAAATGATAAAATAAATATAATTTTGGATAATTAACATATATATTAATATTATAGATGAACTAAACCACTTAGGAATATAATAAAATATTTTTTTAGTTGACTTGTTATCTTTATATTTTTAATAATGAATGAATTGAATAATATCAAAGTAGACACTATTGATTGTTTATCAAAATAATGAATTATTAAATTTTATAAAAATCATAATTTTTTCAAAAGAAATCAAAATAATTATGATATAGTTTAAAATGTTCTAAATTATTCATTTATGTTCTAATTTATATCAAATATGTAAATATTACCTCCTTTTAATATTGAAATATTTGTTACCTTGGTTAAAAATTAAATAGAATGAAAAAGTATTAATTAAAATGAAAAGGTTTAAATTGATAGATAAACTGGTATAAAATTTTTATGTTTATAATATTACAACATTATATCATGTAATATTTTAAAATATCACATTTTGGATGTTTTTGGATGTGGTTTGATTTAATTATAAATTATCATTTTTGGAGATTCCAAAAGTTACCCTCATGTAAATTTTAAAAGAGAACCTCCTCCCTCAATTATTCAATCCACCTTGAGAATTAAATATCTAAAACACCCTACAAAATTCCTTTCTCAGAATTCCAAGAAATATTCTAGAGGTTCCAGTATTGTCAAAATAAAAAATCTAGTGTCTCTAAGAGATGAACTAGAGGGAGCACTCCAAAGAAGAGGTTATATCCATTACTGACTCTGTGAAGATCATTTATTATTCTAATTCCTATTCCTATGTTGTTTCCATTATATAGTAATTAATATAGTATAAATTATATTATGATATGTTATTAAAATTATGGAATAACCATATTCTACCTTTTATCCATCCTATGAAAAATGAAATCACCCCACGTGTGTACGTACGTCCTACCATCTCAACGCCAAGGTGTAATCTATTTCTCAACAAATTATTTCCATGGGTATAGTGATGGAAATAACATAAATATATAGTGATTATAAAATGATATTTATCCAGGAAGAAAAAATATACCATTTGATTCATTACTTATTACTATTATGGAAATGATATCATTGGTCATGCATACATAAGACCTACCTTCTCCATGGCACGATGCGATTCATTTCCATGTGAAACATTCGTTCATGATTATATAAAGGTATATAGTGAATAAATATAATATATATTACCTTAAAATAGTTCTAAAAATTATTTAACTATATCCAGTTTACAAGAGTTGGGACCTATACTATATTACAAGCATGATAAAATGACGCAGTTTACACCCAAAGTTGCATAAAAATTAAATATTATTAAACAGGTGATAATATGATGATATATGATATCATAAAAATTAATATGGTTCGGAAATAATTTAATAAAAATATGTAAACTATTATAAAGGAGGTTTGGATACCTTCCAAGGGAATTAGACTTAAGGTAAGGGATTATTTTTTTCACCTTTATTTATGTGAAACACATGTTGTATACACTACTTGTTTCTTCTACATGGTATGTATAATGCACATGAATTTATTTTCTGAGTCTTATAGAGAATATTATATTGTTTTGATTATTTTATTTTTTTCATGGTTAATTTGATTCTATTTATTATAAATCAAAGAGTATTTATTTCACAATATCCTTAATATTTAGAATTGTTTCATTTCAAGTATTTGTTGAAGAATATTTATCATCCATGTCTATGTTTTCTAATTTTTTTTACGTAAAATGTTATATTATTATCACATAGATATATAAATTCATTTTTACCTTTTACTTGTCTATTTTAAATGAATCTTTATTTCATTTTCCAAATGAGGTACTTTTGGACTTTTTCGAGAAAAAGTAGAAGAAGGATGTTCTTCTTTTAACTTATACGACATGAATGAAATTTTGATCTTTCACAACTATTTATTTATTTTAATATTAACATAAAATAGTTTAAATTTATTTTCAAATATTGTTTTTCATTTAAAATTTAATTAAATTTTATGAAAAGAAAACATTTTTGAATAAGAAAAGATATTTTCCTTAAGAGTTAATTTCAAGTGTTCAACTAATATTATTCTCTATATAAGATGGAATTATTTAATATAGTTATGTTTAAAGTATCCTATCCCAATTATTCATATTGGTTTATAATTTTTATGATGGAATGATATTTATCAAATCCATTTTTTTTCATGGATTATGTTATGATGGATTTAGGTTTAAGAAACTCATTTTATTCTTTGGTTTATGCTATGATAAATGATTTCTGTTTTTGTGGGACATGTAATAATGTTTTCATTATGAGATGGGGAAGACATATATCTTCCTTTTATTCATTGGGTAAATAGTTGTATATCATGATATAGACAGTGTTGGAATGGGAAGTGATCTCGGTTCACTAATATAGAGTGTGAATGGGAAGTTAACTTAGTGTTGTAGTAATGTGTTTGATCAAGGAGTGAACTCAGTTTAATAATGGAATTTGTCTACTATGATTTTCTTATAAATGAGCCTTAGTATATATGTAAACGATTTTATCTGATTATGTGTTTCCCACAATTCCATTTTGTATACTAGGCCTATTTTCTCATGTTTATTATTCCTTTATGGTTTCTACCTTACGAACTGCAAAGATTTATTTTATAACTCAAGATTTTGATATATGTCTTATGTGATATGATTTTAAAAATTTATATTCATGTTTTTACATTCTCAAGTTCTAGTTTTATTTGAAATTTTCCATGTTTACCATTACTGATCATCTTAGATCACCCTTTTCATATGTTTTATTATCCACTAGATATAATGAATGGTTTTAGGTAGGAAAAGTAAAGGGAATATATTAATGGGAGATGTTTAAGTTATTTCACCAAATTATAATAATGTGTTAAAATGTTCAAAAGGCACTAAACTAATATGGTATTTGGGCATCTGTTTGTGTAATGTATTACAAATTCCACAAAAGTAATGTCATGTCCATGTATGTCAAGATAGGGTCCTTAGATTTGGGGTGGGATAACATAATATCCATGGGAAATATGTATGGATTACCCTTTATTGATTTGATTATTTTTATGTTACTATATTAAAAGTGTTATTTGATGAGTGTTCCCTAGTGAGGATTGGAAGGGATAGTTAACCTTTTTATTCATATATTAGTTTGGATTTTTTCCACTAGTGAAATAATATTATTTTTTAACACATGAATGACAGGACTTGGGAAAGATCCTACTGAGTATAAAAGTTATGATCACCGTACATATATAGAATCTTTATTAAATGTTTATAGGTATACTTTTTGTGCTGATCTTTTCATTTCTTTCCCAAAAATTGGAGCCGTTGCTGAGTCATTACCCTAGGGATGCCTTTGGTATTTTATCTCAAGGATGTATATGTATTTTTTTACATTATAAATACATTATGGGATGGTTTTTTATCATTTTATTTTATTGGAATGATTTTTCAGTGGTTTGTTTATCAAATATATTTATCCTTAAAA